>CM019823.1:8236809-9528250 GCA_009763385.1 Coix lacryma-jobi var. lacryma-jobi | reverse complement strand
TGCTGGCTCTATCCACGTCACCGTAAATTGCCTGATTGGTCTCTCCCACCGTCTCACCGTGCGTGGCTGGTGGTTCCCCACGTCGCCCAAAACTGTGTACGCACACAGTGCAAATGCAAAAATATCTACTCCACTGCCTTTGTTCACTTCCTCCTGCCTTTCCTTTTCACCGGATCCCCTTTTCACCTTCCTCCCGTCAACGCCATCCTCGCTTCTCGCAGTTCTCGCCGTCGCTCCGTCTTCGTCCTCCGCTCCAGCATTCGTTCCGGCCGTGTGCCTCGGATCCCCTCACATTAGCCGGTACCTCTTCTTCTTCCCTTCCAGCAGATTCATTTCATCCCTTGTTCCCCTCGCTGCTGCCGTCGTGGTTCCTCGCATCGGCCGTCGTCTCAGTCGCCCCGCCTTTGTTCTCCGTTCCCTTGCCTGCTTGTTTCGTCGGTCCGCGCATCGCCCCTGGCATTCACGGTCTCATTTTGCCAGATCCGTTCTGCCCCTCGGCCGTCGTCGTTCGCCGCGTCCCTCAACGTCTCCGTCGCCCCGCCTTCGTCCTCCGCCGCCTGCTTGCCTTCTCTAGCAGGTTCGTTTGCTTCCGTGCCGGTGCGCCGCCCCTCTCGTTCCCGTACTCATTTTAAGTTCGTATGTTCTTCCCCACGTTTGGGTTGTGCTTATATGTTCCACCTGTTGCTGGAGTGTTTGCTCCGTGTAGATCTGCAGCTTCTACCTGTTCGTTGCGGCGCTCCGTCCTGCGTTGTTGCAAGATCTACCGGGTTTCCACTGCTGCCGTGCATTTTAGGTCTGTGCTGGTTGCTGCTTGGTTCTTAATGGTTCTTAGCGTTTCCTCATTCATGCTGCCTCCCAGGTCTTACACGGTTTATTTAGGTTTTTCGTCTCTGTGGTTCCAAACGGATTCAAAAAATCATTGGCTTCACTTGGGGCAGCCTTATGGAGATAGTGATTTTTGCTTTATATATGTATTTTCAGCTATTACTTGCCTCCTAGATTGGTCGGCCGCGACATAGCAAATGGCCCTTTTACCGTACGCGTATGTGTTTGTTCATGTTTTTGGCCGGCTACATTGGTGCTGCCAGCTTAGGACATCTCTTTGTTTCTGTCTGCCTAGCCTTTGTTTCCTGCTAATTAGCCTATATGTGTGTGTGCCTGGCCTTTGTTTCCTGCTAATTAGCCTACATGCGTGAATTTAGGTTACATTAAATTCTAGGGATTATTTGTATCTATCTATCGTTCGTATCTTCCTGTTGCTTTTTTTTGCCGGTGCCCCCAAATTATATTTTTTTTTGGGGTTCTCCAATAATAATTCTGTTTTTTAAATGTTGTTTACCGGCCTTTATCAGAGAATAGACAACAGCCCTATTCTGACCTGCGTAAGAGATACAGCATTTGAGTTCAGAGTTTTAAGGTACATACATGCTAGCCTTGCTCTTCTTTCCTAACAAAAAAAAAATTGTTTGCTTCGGTATGTTATGTGGCTACTCTCTGTATATTACCAGTGCACAAACTCATACTGATGCTGCCAATATGGGGGGACCGGGGTTTCCTTTGCTCCTTCACAACAAATTTTTTTTAGAAAAAATACAGAGACAGGGTCAGAGAGCAGAGGTTTTGTGACAACGCAGCGTGGCCTGCCTCTTACAGTGTGCTGGTCTGCTCATATACGCAGAGGACAGCTGCAGTACAGTGACCTCCACAGGGAGCAACATCTATTCCAAATTTTGTCTACGCACAGATCCTTGATATAACCATCAACAATTTGCAGAATATGGTTTCTCACGCATGTGTCTCTAATGCATTTCTTTTTTTAGCTACCTTCGTTTCCTCGCAGGCTGCTACTTATTTTCTTTTTTTAGGCCTCATTGCCATGTTTCTTCTCCAGCTGTCATTTGCTTCCACACTGAAAGCAATAGCTGAGCGGTGTCATCTCACCTTGGTTTCTGCCATCAGTGAAGTTAGTCATGATGGTCTTACTCTTTATGGCATTGAGATAGAATTACCTGCCTTGTTTCAATCCGATGTCCCACGCCGTGTCTTTTTTTGTCATCTGTGGAGTCAGTCTGTGCAGACCCATACCAAGACGCCGCTTTTCAGGCTATAGTTTTCTTACAGCGTCTATATGGTTTTACTATCATCGATTATAGTCACCAGCTGATGTTACGACAACAGCTGCTGATTCAGCAGCTTTTCCTGCTGGCTAATCAAGGTGTTCACCTGACACGTATAGTCATAGCAAATACACAACATGAATTGTCATCTGATACACGTGCTCTCCACATAGCTGAACAGTTGATTCAGGAGCTTGATACCATGATGAGACCTGGCTCGGTCTAGACATGTCATTTGTATCCATTGTTTTACCTGAAATAAAATTTTTGCCATGTTCCTCCTCGGCAATTTCTTTCTTCTCATTGCTTTATTGTGTCTATTATTTTTTGGCCAGAAAAGTATATTTACAGAGCCCTGGGTAATTCACTGACCAAAATGTAGCTGACCAGTTGATTGCGGAGCTTCATACCATGATGAGACCTGGTTCAATCTAGACATATCGTTTCTATCCGTTGTTTTACCCGAGATAAGATTTTGGTCATGTTCCTCCTCGGCAGATTCTTTCTTCTCCTTGTTTTATTTTGTGCCTGTTAATTTTTGGCCTGAAGAGTATATTTACAGGGCCCTGGTTAATTTTTGTTCTTGCTTTATTCTGTGCCTGTTAATTTTTGGCCTGAACAGTATATTTACAGGGCCCTGGTTAATTCATTAACCAAGACAGATTTACCGGCAATTGTTGAAACATAGAAATGCTGGTATTTTAGGACCTTTCAGCAAAAAAACAAAAAAGGGTTGGCCTGGTCTGCAGGAGGCTGCCTGCTTCTTAAACCAGTCCCTACCTGTTCTTAGATTTACCCGATCAAGCCGTTTTGAACGGAAAATAAAAAAGCTTCACTACTTTGTTCTGTTTTCTCTATGCTCTGGCTACCTATAGCATCGTTCTATTTATGCAAGATGGATGCACAGTCGTCAGGATCAGCATCAATTCCATGTAGATTTCATTCTTTACATATTTCACCTTTTAGGTTAACCTTCTGCATTTAATAGACCAGCATGGTTACCTTTACATAGGTTTAACTTACGTATTTTGCTTTCTTACTATATATATGCATGTTGCAACGATGTTGGTTATGCAGCGCCCGTTTCAGCGTCTACAACCGACGCCAGGGCAGCAGCTGCCTATAGTCTGCCCACCACGCCACGTATGTTACCTACTGCCTTAAAAACATACCAAAGTTTACGTACATTTCAGTGCCGTTTATCTACTGATCCCCGACTCGCTGGTCCTATCTTTCACACCAGAAACGATTTATCACCCATGGGTCCCTTCAGGTTCAGATTCTTCGATGATCTCCCCTTCCCACAGCCAGCAAGAACATTACACATCTGATACAGTTGGTAATGTTCTAACTTCGTCTTCTTATTCTTCTTTTACCCATGTTATGTAGTGCAAAACATGGAACAGATCTTTCCTGCGTTTATATCATACCATGATTAATGCGAGTAATGCTTCAAACATTATTTGCAGCGACCCCGTCGGCTGTCACACAACCTATTCTTCCTCCCTTTACTTTGCCATTCCCCAGTGCCTACACTCCTCCCCGTGTCGTGGACAGTCATGTTTCCATGAGTCCTATATCTACTGAAGCGCGTCGTAAAAGGAGAAAAAGGCTTGATCAGAAGACCCTTGCCCGGAGAGGCCCATTACAACTAAATGATTTGGGTTCCACCTGTGGTCAATTTGACCAAGCCTATATAGATGCCCTTAAAGGTACCCACATCGTGTCTTTTGTACCACGTCTCATTTATTCAGATCCATACATATGGATGACGTGATTTAACCCACAAAAACCAAAATTGTGCAGCAACCTATCCAGGGAGATCATATTATGGCCCACCCTAATACTCCTGTCGTCATTGCCATGCTGTTTTCTGGTTACGCGAAGGTTTAAGACAAGGTTCGGCCCGTCAAAACGGTCAGCCTATATATAATAACTGCTGCAAGGGAGGAAAGGTGGAAATTCCACCGTTCCAGCCGCGACCTGAACCATTAGCTGCATTGGCAAAATTTGATGGTGATGCAAGATGCAACAGATTTATGAAAAATATAAGGCAATACAACTGTCTGTTTGCTTTCACCTCCATGGGTGCAAACATAGATCGGTCCATGAACGATGGCCATGGTCCACCGGTATTTAAGATTAGTGGCCAAGTACACCATCGCATAGGGTCTTTATTACCGCAGGAAGGTTCACCTCCAAAATTCATACAACTCTATGTGTATGATACAACCAATGAGGTCACTAACAGGATACAAGCACTTGATAGGCCTGACAGAGGACCTGGGGGATTAGACACAACCATAGTTCAGTCTTTGATATCGATGTTAGATGAACACAACCCATTTGCAAAGCAGTTCAGAGTTGCTAGGGACAGATTGCAGCAGCATGGAGATGAAGAGTTTGTCATAAAGATTGTTGCACCATCAGATGGAGATTCACCATAGTATGGTCTACCAACTACTGACCATCTTGCCATGCTTGTGGTTGGCGACTTCACTGTTGATGCATTTCAGCGGGATATTATCATACAGACCTGCGGCGGTGAGCTGCAGCAAATCTCAGCTCTTCACCCGGCCTTCATGCCACTTCAATACCCCTTGTTGTTCCCATACGGTGAGCGGGGTTATCAGACTGGGATAACATATAAAGGAGTGCAGCCTGCAACTAACAATTCCCGCACTTCTATAACCATGCAGGATTATTTCCGCTACATGTTTCACTATAGAAAGAACCAACCAAATCCATATCTCTGTTATGGCAATCTCTCGAGCCAGGCTAAGGTAGATGTCCGGGCTTGCATTGATGAAAATAGATTGTTTTATATTTTAAACCACCAAAAGGACATTCGCATGGAAAGTATTCAGGGTATTGCTGATGCCGTTAATCGTGGTTGTATTCATGGCAATGAAGTTGGCAAGATGACTATCCTCCCTGCATCATTCACGGGTGGTCGGCGGTACATGATGCAGAACTATCATGATGCTATTGCTATTTGCCGAGATTACGGCCCACCTGATTCTTTATCACTTTCACATGCAATCCCAAGTGGCCTGAGATTTCTGAAGGCATAATGGAGGCTGGTCAGCGCTCAACAGATAGATCAGATATTGTGGTCAGAGTCTTCAACATGAAACTCGAAGAACTTTTGCATGATCTCCGATACGGCGCTGGATTTGGTCAATGTGCAGCAGGTGCTTCCTCATGTACCAATTCTCCTACATAGATACCTACCTAGCTTACCATGAACTAGCACACTAATAGCGCCTATTTACATAAATTTTGCAGTCCTACATACCGTTGAGTTCCAAAAAAGAGGTCTCCCTCACGCACATATCATTCAATGGACTAAAACAGATACAACTGAACCCACTCCATCTCTTATTGATTCATACATAAGTGCGGAAATACCTGACCCTTCTGTTGACCCACTTGGATATGCTCTTGTGGCTGAACACATGGTACATGGTCCATGTGGTAGGTTAAACCCCAAATGTCCCTGCGTAAAAGATGGGAAATGTTCAAAGTTCTATCCTAAACCTTACCATGAAGAAACATCAGTTGACAGAGACGGTTTCTCCATCTACAAGCGCTCTCAGAACAGGTTGTTCATTGAAAAAGGAGGCCATTGTCTTGACAACAAATGGATTGTTCCGCACAATTTAGATCTGCTGAAGAAGTACCAGGCACATATCAATGTGGAATGGTGTAATAAAACAATTTTTGTCAAATACCTTTTCAAGTATGTTACAAAAGGTGCTGATTGCAGTAAAGCCTACCTTAAGAGAGTTAGAAACGGTGAAGATGCCCCCTATGACAATGAAACTCAAACAGTCAATGAGATTAAAGAATACCTAGACTGCCGATATATTTGTGAACAGGACGCATGTTGGCGCATTCTAGGTTATGATATCCATCGACATTATCCAGCAGTTGAAAGGATGCCTGTCCATTTGCCCGGCGAAAATTTTATATCTTATGGTGCTAGAGCTAAAGTGAGGACCCTCCTAGAACAAGAGTTTCTAAGGAAATCAATGCTCACTGAGTGGTTCACCACGAACCAGATAGAGCCCCAGGCTAGAAACCTAACCTATGTTCAGTTCCCTACAAAATGGACATGGGAACCCAAAAACAAAATATGGGAGCAGCGCCGAGCAGCTTATCAGAACATAGGCCGACTAAATTATGTACATCCTTCGGCTGGGGAACGGTACTACCTTAGAATTCTTTTACTGGCAGTTAAAGGAGCTGTTAGCTTCGAGGACCTGAGAACCCACAATAATGTTCAGTATTCAACATTCAAAGAGGCCTGTAAATCTCGCGGTCTTATCGGCGATGACCAAGAATGGTACGATGCTTTTGACGAGGCTGCAACCTGGGCAACATCAATACACCTACGCAAGCTATTTGTAACAATGATACTTTTCTGCCATGTGGGTGACGAATATTCCTTCTTTGAAAGGGTATGGAAACTTATGGCTGATGATATACAACAACAATTCAGGACTATAATGGGCAATAGTGATTACCACATGTCTGATGCTGATCTAAGAGACGGCGTGATAAGTGAACTAGCAAACTTATTTATTGACAGCGGGCGAAATATAACTGAATTCAATCTGCCCCAAAGAACCAGCAATGATTTCTCATGTCCCCACAATAGGCTCATCATGGAAGAGCTTTCGTACACCATAGATCCATCATCCAATAGACACTCTATAATTGCCTCTCTAAATCCTGACCAGTTAAAGGCTTTCAACACTATTGTCCATGCAATCCAGCAAAGTGAACCAGGTTTCTTCTTTGTGTCTGGCTATGGAGGCACTGGTAAAACATATCTCTGGAACTGTATATGTGCTTACCTCCGTTCCAAAAAAAAATTGTGCTCACTGTTGCATCTTCAGGCGTTGCTTCACTGCTGCTACTAGGAGGACAGACAGCCCATTCAAGATTTGGCATCCCATGTGATTTAGACGACTCAACGGTATGCAATGTCAGCAAAGGCACCAACCTGACTGAACTTATTGCAGCAGCGGCACTCATAATATGGGATGAGGCTCTTGTGGCTAACCGAAGAGCTTTTGAAGCTTTGGACAGGACGTTCAGAGATATTCAATCTGACTACCAACCAGAGGCTTCTAATCTTCCTTTTGGTGGGAAAGTTGTTGTTCTTGGTGGAGACGTTAGGCAGATATTGCCTGTGATTGAAGGCAGAACCAAAGCCCAAGTCATAAGCTCAGCCATATTTAATTCTCATCTATGGGCCTTTGTAAAAGTCCTTGAACTAACCCAAAACATGCGGCTACAGTCCTGTGGTCATGAGCCTGCAACACTCGAAGAACTCAATGCGTTCAGCACGTGGATTCTTGCCATTGGTGAAGGCAAACTACCCAGCATAACAAGGGAAGGAGAGACGGAGCCTTCATGGATAAAGATACCACCTGAACTGATACTTCACACTGAAGGAGACAAGATGGCCGGTATTGTTGAAGCAACCTACCCCAATTTCCTCAGCAATTACAAAGCTGAACTGTACCTCAAAGAACGTGCTATACTTACACCTACAAATGAATCTGCTGATATGGTCAACAATCATATGGTTTCGGTATTGCTAGAGGCAGTCAAGGAGTACCTGAGCAGCGACAGCATATCCAAAACTACAAGTGGACACGAATCTTATGAGCTCCTTTATCCTGTCGAATTTCTAAACTCTCTAAATGGGAATAATTTTCCCCAACATGTAATCAGTCTTAAGGTAGGCGTACCAATTATGCTTTTGCGTAATCTAAACCAGACAGACGGCCTCTGCAATGGCACTAGACTTATTGTCACACATCTAGGCGAGAGAGTGATACAGGCAAGACTGCTGACAGGTTCACATGCAGGAACTGATGTCTGCATACCTCGCATCACCTTGAACCTCAAATCCAATAAATACCCATTTGAACTCGCCAGGCGTCAGTTCCCAATTAAAGTATGCTATGCAATGACGATCAACAAGAGTCAAGGACAAACACTTTCATCGGTTGGTGTTTATCTAAAAAGACCTGTGTTTTCCCATGGCCAATTATATGTTGCCATCTCACGCGTGACTTCAAAGCAAGGCCTCAAGATTATGATTGAAGATGAGAAGGGTGACTGTTGTGATGAGACAAGAAACGTGGTGTACAATGAAGCATTTGCAGCATTTAGATCTGCACAAACTGTTTAGAAACATATACCATGCCACCTACACATTATACGGAGTTAGTACGTGCGCTATTTAAATTAAAACAGCTTACTTGCAACAGCTGCGTATAGACTACCATAGGATATAGGCACCGTCCAAACA
Source organism: Coix lacryma-jobi var. lacryma-jobi (assembly GCA_009763385.1). Taxonomy (NCBI): domain Eukaryota; kingdom Viridiplantae; phylum Streptophyta; class Magnoliopsida; order Poales; family Poaceae; genus Coix; species Coix lacryma-jobi. Next base: position 9,519,802 of record CM019823.1, on the reverse strand, counting down.
ACATAGACTTTACTGTGCTCTGTAAATACAGTCTACATTCCTTTTAGGTTTACCACATCATTATATAGCTACCATATCATCTTCTTCCCATCAATGATTAGTTTATGCTAACACATATGCTTGTCCCATGCAGAATTCCATGATGCAGGGAACCCAACCTAAAAAGATTTACATAAAAGATCTCAGGCATGGTCCCATACCAGATAACATATGTGTCCGAGTGATGAGAAAATGGATATATGATGGGAACCAACACAGTGTTAACATCCAGTACATAGGCCTTGTGCTTGCAGATGAAAAGGTACACCCTCTCAGCTCTATTTCGTCTCTGTCTATATGCAGATATTGTTACACCTCTTGCTTTTGCTTCTATACAGGTACCGGCCAAAAAGATGTTAATATTCCCATGCTCCTGTTACTGTCTTGACTGTTGTACAGTATATAAATAGCAGACGTACAGGAATTTTTTTAAAAAAATAATATCATCATACTAACTCTGCTCTATGTCCTACACAGGGAGACTCTATATATGCAAACATTCCAGGCAAACACATGGCAACCAAGGGAATTCTTGTGGACCTAGACAAAACTTATCTTATCAAAAAATTCAATGTCAAGGCATCAAAACAGATGTATGTCCCATTTATCAAGCAATTCATGATTGAATTCAGCGCCTTCACAGTGGCTACTGCTGTTCGAGACCCACCAGATGGCCTCCCAGATTACACCTACAACCTAACCCCATTTTCTGAACTAAATCCCATCTACCCACAAAACACAGTTTATGTACGTAAGTTGCCTGCTCATGTATCAAGTACATGTTTCATGTCTCAACTATTTATAAATTATATTCAGCAATCTATATACTTATAATGGACCTCTTATTCAGGCCAGATGTGCTGGGCACCATCATTGCGGTTGGGAGCCAACAAGATCAACCCATAAGTAGCCAGGAAAAGGTTGTTCCAATGAGAGAAATTCTCATTAAAAACCTCAGGTACATTTTTCCCTGCATTTATAGTTACACCACATGCAGCAAATCATTGTGGTTTCAGGCCAACTAGAATGATCCTCACTATATAACTACCGTCCAAACTGTATGACAATGTAGGGAAGAAGAAATTAAAGTAACCTTATGGGCTCAGCATGCTACCAACTTCAGATTACCAGGGGCGCACACTGCCGAAACTGCTCAGTCCTTTGTCGTGTTATTTGTTGGATGTGTTTCCAAAAGCATCAATCGTAAGTACCTAAAACCTACCCAGTTAACTGCTTGAACTTACCAAACCAATCAATTATATATAGACACTTACCTGGACCGTATCTGCAACAGACATAACTCAGCTTAATGGAAGCTACGGTTGTCGATGGTTCTTCAATCCAAGTATTCCAGAGGCAGAACCCTACTATGAAAGGTACATTGTTTCGGTTTATACGATAGCACTATTTTCTAGATCAAACAATTCTACTTGCTTATTTATAAAACAACAGCCACTTACTTCACGTCCTAATCTCAACAGCCTAAGAAACAAACCTGTTCCAGTCTTTCAAGTTCAGGATCCAGACTCATCTACAGCAGAGCGACTCCAACCAGTAATAATAGAACACAAAAAGCTTTCTGAAATCAATCCTAAAGACCCATACGACTTTGATGTAAGTTTCCAGTGCCTACAAATCTATGCTTACAAAGTCACTTCCTGCTCTAAGGGATAAAGGCCCGCACAAATTATACATGCACATAAAACATATATACCTATTATTTGCAGACACAAGGCTACAAATGCACTGTCATAGTGACCCATATCCCTGAAGACCAGAAATACTGGTACATTGGTTGCTCAATATGCAAAACAGCTCCAAAAGAAGACATGCCCACATTTTACTGCGCCGCATGCAGGTGTTCAAGAAGCAGACCATTGTAAGTCATCCTTCAAACAACTACACCCTACATTATATTACTCTATGCAAAAGACAGCCTTTCCTTTAAATAGGTTCAATTAACTGTAATGTACACAAGCAGTTACAGGCTCACTTTCACTGCGAAGGATGATACAGCCTAGGCCCAGTTCTTTGCCTATGATGTGGCAGCAAGAAACATCGTGCGCCATGATATCAAAGTTGTTCTAAATCAGGAAGCAAGAGAGCCTGGTTTCCCAAAGTTCTTAAAAGAAGCTATTTCCAGAAAATACACACTGCATATTGTTTTAAGAGAAGATTCCTATGATGAAATTGACCATAAATTTTACCTTGTCAAAGCCATGTTAGTGGATCACCAATCTCAAGCTTACAGGGCAAAGCAGCTGCCACAGCTTACATCAACTGTTAGCGACTCATCACAGCCAGGACTTACATCACTGCATTCTCAGCCACCACTGCAGCTGGCCTATACTACAAACACTCCACTCACTCCAACCACTTTGGCCCTAGGAACTGCAAAGGTATGCTGCCTTAAAACATATGTAATTTTCATAAACACATATACATTTAATTCTCCATTTACAAGTTCACCTTATATTACCAGGAAACCCCGCCCCCACCACTCGACGACGATTCAACACCAGCAAGCTCTACGATACTCAGGTACAATCTTCAGCAATCAAATTCAATGCATAAAAAAGTAACCTCCTCGGCTCAATACTCTAAGTTATCAGGAGCACCAAAAGGAACCCAATCATAGACAATACACAGGTCCAGCGAGAGCTCTTCCCAAAGAATGGTACTCCTGAACAGGTTAATGCTCCAAAAAAATCTTGCTTACATAGACTTAATTAAAACAAATACCATACCTGTGACTAATTATATGATATCTCAAAACAGGTACAATCAACAGAAGGCCAAAAACTGGACACCTCAGGGGCAACAGACACGGCCCAGGTTTGCCAAAATTAAAAAAAACAAAAAAAAATGTATCCAACCTGTCCATATAAAATACACTTTGTGTTCTAGACTTCTTTTGATTTTAAACATATTCTGTTAAACCTGTTAAACCTGTTATTGACAACTGCATCAGTGAGATATATCTAGCTGCCTAACAGGCTTAACAAGCTGTATAGGCTTCATACATGGTCTAGACAGTATTCCAAACAGAGTGACGTATTCTATTATTAACAGACTTAACAGCATCAGTCCCATATATAACAGTCATATGTGCTGCAACCTAGCATGTTCCATGTTCAGCTAATAACATAAACCCAAAAAATCTTCCTTACTGTTCTTTTTAAAAGTTCAGTGAAATTGAACCAGAATTTGCAGAAACCTCTTCCTGGTGCTATGACCGAGCCCAATGTTAATGCTGACCAGGCTGCAACCAGCTCGGCTAACCAGATACACGAAGGTGGACCCAAAAGGTAACCCAGCTAATACCAAACCAATCTACAGCACATGCCTTGCTCCTAACAATTCAAACATAACTTTAGCTCATGCCTTACAGGCACACCGACGATGAGTCCGCCAAGCCATCCAGAAACAAGCAACGGAAACAAGGTCCAACCAAATAGAGTGATACAGCTCACAGCTCCAGATGCATCGGCCCTTTCTTCCTTTGCAAACACCACTTTGTCACTACCCACTGTGTAATAACTCCTGTCAAGATTTAAGCTACGCACCAAAACTGCTACCTGTATATGACCAAGAACCCTGTTAAGCCTCGAACAGCTCCTGTATGAACTACGTATGTCTAGACCATGTATGAAACCCTGTTAAAACTCCTACGGCTAACGTGTAAACTATATATATGTGCCATATGTAACCTGTTGCACATACAGGCCCGCAGAATATGTTAGACTACGTATGAAGCCCTGTTAAGCACACACGCTCAGACACTATTAACTGCCTATCCGCACTCTGCCTTTGTTGTGCTTTACCACAGCCCACTTAAACACCCGACGCTATACTGGCCTTATGAACCACACAATCTAGGCAGATATCCAATTGATAACAATCTCTAAAAATCGTCCCCTAAAAAGGTACTAAACAAGGCATCCCACGTTCCGCCACATGCTGCTGCAGAAAAGGACTGTAACCACACAGAAACAATAAATAAAAAAACAACTGGCCCATATTCCCTACCAACCCCCCCCCCACCTGAGCCACAGCCGCACCAACGCTGCTCACCGCGGCCTCCAGGCGACGCACCCTCACCGCGACCTCCAGGCGACGCACCGACGAACTCAGCCATGGCGTCCTCTCCGGCACCCATCTGAACATCTCTCTCAGTCCCCTCTCACGCCGGACCTTACACACCCCGACACCGGCAAGCCCTACCACGGCGCTTTCCACGGCCAGCGCACCGGCGAACCCCACCACGGTGACATCTCCAACGCCCCACCGACGCAGATAAGCATGCCTAACCTCCTTTCTCCGACCCTCTCTTTCTCACTCACTCAGATCCACCAATAAAACCCTAAACAAAATAGCCCCCCACTGAGATAGATCTACTTATTGCAGTGATTTAGTACAACATAAGATCTCAGGTATTTTCTTGTGTCTAGATCTTTGCAAAACAGTTGCCCTGCATACAACAAGCAAGCAGCAATTTACAGTGCAACCAAATAGCACTTTGCGCTACCAAACAATTAACAGTGCCAAAGAGTTCCAGGCATTATACAGTAGACGATTTCCCTGGTGCTCTACATTTACAGTGCAAGAAAACCAACAACATGTCCAATTTCCGTTATCCAAACCTCACGATCATTGACGAATGGGAAATCCAAGACAACATCAGCAACATGCTAGGACGCGCCGTCCTTGCAAAGCTACCAGAATCTGGACGGCATTCTGTTAACCGTGAATCTATTAGACATGCAATACAACATCAGTTTCAAACAGACATGCATATCTGTGAAATCTCACGCTTTGGCCCAGACTACATAATCCTATTAGACTCCCCAGACGCTGCAACTGAGATGCTGATAGATGAATCACTGGCCGTGCAGAACTTCTCACTACCTTTAACACCTTGGACCCTAGAATATGGCTCTACAGATGCATCCGTAACCTCACAAAATCAGCACTATCAGCAAACAAGCAGGGAGCCACAGACAGCCCAACACACCCCACTACTCACAATACAAATCTCCACAGTCCCACCACACTTATGCACCGACACAATAGTGTGCCGACTCTTTGACAACATATGCCCCATTCACACCATCTCATTCGACTCGGCCAACCTTACATATATCATCACCACCAACGCCCCCGCCACTTCCATACCTCAAATCGCATATATAAGCATCAAAAGAAGAACTCCAATAGGCGACAGGCTCAGCATTTGGCCACTGTGGTACGAGAAGATAGATGCTCGCACCCACACTATATCACAAGCGCATGCCCAACTACCTGCCACACAAAACACACAAGGTAATACTCATAACTGCCAAAAGCTAAATATACCATCAATGTGATACATATTCTAATAACCAGATGTCAACAAATTGCAGGTAATGTCGTTCGCCGTATGCTGCCCAACCAACAGGAACTACAGATACCTTCAGCAAATGACAACAATGAATTCACTTCAGAGGCCAGAGGTAAAATCCAAACCAACATAGCAGAGGCAAACCACACATCTTAAATTATTAAAATCTTGTATTCCCAACGAAACCACACATAACCCAGCTTCATTCATGCAGAAGCAAAAACAGAGGGCTCCATAAACTTCTACGACTACAACCGTATGCCCAGACCACTCCAAAACTACAATTCTGACATTATCATATATAGCAATCCATATTTACAAACTAATTGTTCTCAAATTTAAAATTATGCATGCAGCTACACCACGAAGAGACTCTGATGACGACAACTCAGGATGGGAATCATACTCATCATAGCTAACTTAAGCCTTCAATATAGCCTACCACCTAATGTAGCAAATAAATCTGTACCTCCACTAAAACTTTAATATGCTTAAGTGCAGTGTGTCATGTATTGTACCAGATTCTTAACTGATATAAATCCTGGCAAGGCGCGCAGGTGCGCGCCCTTTCTACTAGTATTTAATAACCATCCGTATTGATGCCAAGATTATTGTCCTATACAGTGCCCTAGTGTACTAGTTTGTTCCTTTACATCAACAATTGGCAGGTCATTTGCATTTCTTAAAGTGATCACATATATTTCTTTTAGAAAAGTTTATCAAATTATGTCTCTGATTACGTAACGCATGTATCTACTCCTTCCATTCTAAATCCTTTTTTTAGATGCATAGCTTTTGTATATTGTCTATCTAGGTGTGTAGAAAAAATATATAGAACTTAAAAAGTCATAGTAACTTATAATTTAAAATGAAGGGAGTATTTATTTTCTCCTTTCCCTTTTATCACTACCTGAAAATTTGGTATCTAGTCGCATGCTTTTCAGAAGATATGTGATGGAAACTATGAAAAAAAAGCTGTACCTGAAAATTAATGCAAGACTGTAAATTATGCTCTCCACAAAATCTTAAAAACTACTATCAGGTAGAACTAGGGATGCAAGTGGGTACCCAATGAGTTTTTTTGTCAGCTAACTAATTACGATCAAATGTCATTCTAGTTCATTTTTCCACTTTTCTCAAACTACCAAAACGTCATTCTAGTTCATTTGATCATTTTTTTGGGTCGACCCAATGACCCAAAATATTTTACACTTGCATCCCTGGTAGAACTCTGAAAAATCTAATGATGTCTACCCCTGGCCAGTGTCCAATCAATTGGTTGTCACTGAGCGTACCAATTGCAACGAGCAAAATAGCCAAAAATCAGGTGCGAATATATATAGTACTGAAAAATGATCGCAACAAAACAACCTTAGACTATCCGCACTCACGTTCCTCTATTTTCATCTTCTATATTGCCTGATCATCAAGATTCTCTCCTCTATACTCATTTCTCCCGCATCCATTCATCCTCTATATCATCCTCTATCCAATATGGACCCACTTATCACTTTATCTAAATATATTCATGAGATCTAGTTTTGAAGAATTAATTACAACGAGTTCAATGGTGCAATCAGAATTTAATTTGAGTTTTTGGTTTGTGAAAAATAACAACTTTTTATAACGGAAAAGAGTGGAGCCCACTGGCTGTCACTTTTGTACTTTTCCTTTTCTCTCTACGCGCTCTGCGCGATCGGCGGGTGGCGGGCCAGCGCGCGTACAGCGGACGTCCTGAAGCCGCTCCATTTAACGGACACTCGGCCATAGCGGGTGTTTAACGTACCAGGCTCCACTTCGTATTTAGCTAGTTTTTACGGTATGAAATGGATAGAGGATTCTTCGCAGTTTCCGGTGCGAGTAGTCTTATAGCGTCACAGTACTAGTGCCACGACAGTGACCGTCGGTGCGTCCGTCGGCCAGCGAATTGGCATGCTGCACGTAATGTGACCGTCGGCCACGAGAACACGCTGCATCCGTGCGTCGCCTTTGCCCGTAAGGCCGTAATAAGCTGGTGCCGAGACGAGGCTGGCCGGAGAGGAACAATCGACGTGACGAATCTTGCCATCTAGTCCGGGTCCAAACATGTCGTCGCCGAACTGCCGAAGGAGGGAAAATCGCCAGTTCGCCGCAAACAGATGCGCGTGGCGCGCGCTCTCTCTCTGTTTCTCTAGTATCCAAGAATCTACTTATTCACTTCGCGAAATATTTGGCGAAAAGTTACTGTAACACTTTTGTTGTTATTTGACAAACTTTGTCCAAACATAAACTAACTAGGCTTAAAAGATTCGTCTCGACATGAGCAGACTAAAAATACAATTAGTTATTTTTTTACCTACATTTAATACTCAATGCATGCGTTTAAAGATTCGATGTGACGGATACTATGCAATATTTTTGGGCAAATGTGGGAACTGAACATGGCCTTGTTTGAAAGAGCTCCCAACGGCTTTAGATCCACGCAAAATAGTTCTAGATTCTTTTCGTTTTGACTCAAACACTTCTAGATCCATACAGATACACCATAGCAGCTCCACGAATATATGGATTATCCTTAGATCTATAGATTTTGTGGGACACAACTACAGTTTGCAATGCAAGTGTGCAAGACATAAAAAAAAGTACAAAAATGATTGGGTGGTTTAGAAATTGTTTGAGATTTCTAATACAAAATTCTCTTTAACATTTTAGGATCTAGATTTTAGGCGAGGTAGCACACGAAACAAGATTAAACAATGGACTCGTAGGCCCCTTCGCTGGTCGGTGACGAAGTGGAGAGACCGGAGAGAGAGGCACGGTGTTGTGCAGGGCACTTGTGGCTGCTGCGGACAAATGCCTCACCAATCGATGATCCATTTCAGTAGCACTTGTTGGGTTAATGGTACGTGGCACGTACGTTTCTGTACTCTGGTAAAGCTGTTTAAAGTTTGACTGATTTATATAAAAGAAAAATATCATTTTATGGTTAAAAAGTAGGACTTATTTTGGTTGATAAGCTCAAACGAATAGGCCATATATTTTCCCCTAAAGTGTTCGGTGTTACCAACGTTACCAGCAGTACCATTTCATAGAAATCAATATCAATATTTTACTGATGTTAAAAAGTGAAGACAGGAGAGAAAAAAATCTCTCTTATCTCCATAATACGATACAGTTTGTAGGTCTAATTTTTTTAAGGCAGTTAATGGCCTCATAAGCCTACTCATAAAAGCAAAAAAGAGAAAAGAAAGATGTAAAATAAAAAATCACTAACACGTGGCATGGTATTATATAAGTTGGTTGTTATCTCCAACCGTTAAGGACACTGTTAGCAGCGGAACTGAAGGCTGGCAAGGACTGAACTGAAGGCTGGCACCTAGCAGCTAGGGCGCATCACTTTGTGTCTTTTTAGAGTAGTTTCTCGTCCCAAAAAGTAAATCTTGATCCGAGATTCACCGTAGAGTAGCTCTACACTCTACTAGTGGATATAAGATTCACCGTATAACCATTTGGCTACACAAGCAACTCTAGATTTAGGGAAGGGAAGGGTATTTTATTTGGAATTAACTGATTTACCTTTAAATAGGGACCCACATGTCAGGGGCCTAGGAAAAAATCTCCATCTTCTCCACGTGGCAGGGCGAGACGGCGGCAGCCTCGCCACAATGAGGGTATGACCTTGCCAGCTAGGCCTTGCTAGTAGCGCGGATGTGACCTCGTTGGACCATGTCAAGGGCAGATGTAGGGCCTCGCCGGTGGCCATGGCGGCCAGAGCTTGTAGGCACACATCGGGTAAGAGGCGAGGCAGCGGTGGCCATGGCGAGTCGGGGCCGGGGCAGCAGCGGCGAGACAGACCCAGCAGAGTGGTCGGGGGCGGGTGTGCGGGGACAAGGGTGTGCCCGGCCAATCGGCATGGAGCTCGCGGCATGGAGCTCCTACGGCCGGCCATGGCGGTTGAGCTCGCAAGGCTAGGGCAGGATCTCACGCTCGCAAGGACGAGCGAGCATGGTGACTTGGTGGCCTGTCGGGGTGGACTGGGCACCGACGGGAGTGGCCTGGGCGAGGACCTCGGGCCAACAGCCATGGCGGCTTGGTGGCCGTCCGGTTCGAGCTGGGTACCAGTACATATGGGCGGCCACGCGCTCTAGCCGCTACGTCATCTAGGCGTCCGCGCCTCTGGGTGTCGTGCCAACTAGGTCGGTCATCGAGGAGGGCGAGGTGATCGAGCAAGAGCACCGTCGAGGGCTGCGCCGATTTTTCCATAGGCGATTGGGTCGCATGTGGGAAGAAAAGAGGATAGAAAAGATATAGTACTTGTGTAACGAGTGGCAGTGGTGGGTAATTTTCACCAACTCCACCAATTTGAGTTTGCTGAAGCACCCCTCGAGAAGATCCATCATTTTTTGAATCTAGCCCTCAGATCCAATGTTTTGGTGGATCTGGATTTTGTGGAACCAAACCATTTAACAAACTTTTGTTAAAGTAAAGCTATTTTTATTGAATCTGAAGTTGGAGAACTGTCCTAAATATGACCTTTATTTCACTCACACCTGTTAGTTCAGCGGAGCAACTTTTGCTTATCAGCTGACAGGATCTATCTGAATCCCAAACTTCATAAAAAAATGTGAATAGTCATCTTCCATTAGCAAAGTTATTGTGAGAACAGTAATCCGAGAAAGAAAGCTTAGCAGTAGCTACCAAGTCTCAAAACCCTATGATACATGATCAGCCAACTTAGTGATCGGATCCCGCCGGAAATTGAATCAACACATTCCAGCTAACTTTGGGACTCACCGACATACAAGTTGACATATATGAGTTATATGGTCATAAAGAGTTACTGCTAAACTGGTAAGGACTAGTTGATGGCTAGAGAGGAGGTTTGAATAGCCTATTAAAAACCTCCAAGCCACAAACAAAACTAGACACATGGATTAGTACACAAGGTGAGCTCTAATAATAAGCACTACGCGCCTAGCCTAGAAAAAAATTCATACTCTCCTACACGAGTATAGTTTACTAAGCACCAAAGCAACAAGCCAAGCACTCAAGCACAAGATGCACAATGTAAAGAACTAGAGTAATAGGGAGCAAACCATGAGGAAGACAAGATGACATTATTGACGGAATATCGTCAACAGTCCACTGAGTACCCACTATGGTAGATTTGTGTGGAGAGGTGCGTATGATCAAGAACCAAATGGGATCACGTGACACCCCAATTTTAAGAACAAAATTGGAGCACAATATATGTATGCCAGGATCAATTTTCATACATATATCCACATCATAGTAAATATCAAAACAATGCTTTATTAATATATCGAACATTATTACAAAAATGACCCTCGGGTCTGAAAGAAAAAGTACAGACTCTCAGTCTAACTCTAATGTAGACTCGCGGAAACTGGACGCCATCTCCACAGGAAGGTCGACCGGGGGCTGCGCCATCCTAGTACAAGTCGTCGGGGTCGTATCCGCCGTCTTCTGGGTACTCCTGCTCCTCGTCGGCGTAGACTCCAACGTCTGGGTGGGGTAGCAGGGGGTTCAAAGAGGAAGGGTGAGTACATCGAAATGTACTCCGCAAGTGTAGGAAATAAATGCTTACGAGGCTAATAACAAAGGTAGGCTGACTCTGTTTGACTCAAGCGCCTAAAGCAACACATCCTATTATTCCTATTAACCTATGCACCTATTTACTAGGTTATATCCACAGTCTCCAACAGAACAGTAACCACACTCGGAGTCGCACCGAGCAAACCACACTCAGAGTCACACCGAGCAACCAACACTTGGAGTCCACCAAGCAACCACACTTGGAGTCGCACCAAGCACCCACACCTGAAGTCCATCAGGCAAACCACACCTGAAGTACGTCAAGCCACCCACAAGTCCGACTCGAAGAGTCCCCATATGTGTATTAGGTCCATATGTCACGACATAGAGAGCTATCTTCCGTAATAACTCCAGGTCTGTGCCCGAGCCTGGGAATCACTCCCGTACCAAGCAGTAACCCGCGTAGAAGAAGCCTCTATACCCATGTCATATAGGACTAATGACCACATAAGGCTTCCCTAACGAACCAGACTTAACCCACCAACTAATCTCGAAGAAGTCCAAGCCGCTCGTGACCGTGAGCACGGCTGATATATCAGTTTTACACTCTGCAGAGGTTGCACATCGTTACCCATGAGTCGTGCATTACCCGTCACGCTAAACACTACCAAGGTGCATAGCGGGTTGCACTGCAAGGCCTTTACAAAGCCCCTCCAAGCCTGTGTTACACGTACTCTAAGGTTTCATCCCCGTACATAAGTCAGCGACCCCAGGGACCCCCTCTTGAGCCACTAAACAAACCCCGTGTAGCATAACTTGAAGGAAACTAATTAATTAGCCAGGTCCAGCCCATCCAGATCTCATGGTTGCGCTGTTAAGCCGGGTTACAGGCTTCGAGAACCGGGTCCTAGGGATCCAGGCAGGATATGTCTAGCACGAGCCCAGAACCAGAAAACAAAACCAGCTGCCGAGTCACACGGCACAAAACCACCACACGGTCCATCCTGCCGGATTTACCTACTCACCATACTACTCATTACCAGTCCATGTTCCATAGATCATTAATCAAGATTATTATTAAACCACCATCCCATCCCAAGACAGCAGGGCTAAGCATGACTTCTACCCAAACCATCCCAAAACAGGCGACAAGGATAATATAAACAAGTTCTAGTAAACCTTAACATGGGATTCAGTATTAAGACACTGCATGCAACTACTGGATCTAACTACTCTAACTCAAAATAAAATAAACACGGGAGCAATATGAGCAAGGACACTTGCCTTCGGGCTGGGCCGAATAAACGGAGACGAAGGCTGGATTCTGGGGTTCCGCGTAGATCGCACTCGCTGGATCAAGCATCATCACATGGCCCAAACAAACATATAAATAACAGTACATCAAACAGTAATAAAACAGAACGTAATTAGATCTACTGCGTAGAGCTCGACGAGACAAATCTAACGCGACTTGAACGGGTCAAATCGGAGTTAAAACACAAAAGATACGAGCATTTGAATCTGAGTGGTAAACTTGTAAATAGACAGAACTCATTTTGTGAATTTAAATAAATAAAAACGGATTTAAACTGACCGGTGGACCGGGCCTCATTTTGGCAAAAACGGAGGGGCTTAAATGGAAGTTTCCGAAGACTCATAGAATAGCACGATCGGACTGCGGGTTGTTTTCAAGAAAGAGGAGGGGCTCTTTAACAAAATGGCATCGGCGAAGGGGTATCGGCTTTTCTCGGCCGTTGATCTGGCGATGAGCGGCTCAGATTAGATCTGAGAGGGCGGCTGCGAGGTGGACCGCGCCTCGATTTCGGAAAAGTGCAGGGGCTAGATCGCTATTTTTTCCAAGACTCAATGAATAGTGCAGATAGGACGGCGGGTTTGTTTCAAGGAAACTCGGGGGTTCTTTTGCAATTTCGCCATGGCCGGTCGGCGCGGCGCTACTTGCGACTGATGTGGCGGACGGGTGGCTGCGCGCGATTGGGCTGGCGTGCCACATGGCCAGTGGACGCGTGAGGTGGCTGGGTGGACTAGGTTTACGGCGCTGGTGCACCCGGCTCATACCGGTTCGCGCCTGTGTCTAATCCTGGCTGTGTGGGCTGGATCGAGCGGTGCTGGCGAACGCCGCCGCCGTGCACGGTGGCGCCGCCTTGACCGTGGCGTGGAGGTCGCCGGAGTGCGGCAGATCTGCCGCAACAGGGTTGGCCTGGCTACGCGAAGGGAACCGAGGTGTAGGGCTTGACCGTGCGAACTTATCCAGGGTAAAAAAAAGAGGGGTGCGGCTACCGTCCGTTCAGGGACACGGCGGCGCCATGGGAGCATTCGGAGGAACTCGACGGCGCGAGCCTACCGTGCGGTAGAAACAACACAGAATAGAGGGATGGAAAACGGATCTTACATCGGCTAGTTGGTGATGATCTAGTCCCCGGCGGTGGCTTGAGTGGTGTAGTTCGACGAGGGGGAGGTAGCCTTCGGTTCGGCTCCGGTGGGCCTCTCGGCGCGGTGGTGAAACGGCCACCGATCAGTGCGACGAAGCTGTGGAGCGGGGTCCTGACGCCGTTGTGAAACTAGATGAGGAGATGGAGAGGTGAGTGGCGCGGTGGAGCTCAGCAACTGGCTCGGCAACGGCGATGGTAGGGAAAATAGAGGAGAGAGCAGGGCCGCTTAGGGGGCTTCTTGTAGGCCGATAGGGGAAAGGGGCGGCGACGCGCTCGTTCGTTACGGAGGGTCCCCGGTTAGGGCGGAGAGGGTGAGGGCGCGCGCGAGGTGTAGATCGGCGAGGAGTCGGTGTCTGCAGCGTGAAGAGCGGGGAGAGGTTAGGGAGGGAGCTGACCGGTGGGGTTGCGGCGCAGTGAGAGAGCAAAGGGTGAGGGTGAGGGCGGCGAGCGCTGCGGTCGCGGCTTGCGCGGGCGATGGGGAAGAGAGCGGATGGGCGCGCGGTGCTGGGCCAGTGGAGGTCGTGGGCCGCGGGAGCGAGGTGTTGGGCCGGCGCCGACGCTGGGGGGTTTTGGGCTTGGCCCAGGCGCGCGCGGTGGGGAAGGGCGATGGGGCGCTGGGCCTGGCCCATGCGGGAGGGGAGGTGGAGGAGGGATGTTTGGAGCGGGCCGGCTGGGCCAAGGGAGGAATGGGTGAGGGGTTTTGGGTCCAGTCCTTTTGCCAACCCTTTTCTTTTTCTTTTGATTTTCCAAACTTTGCAAAACCATTTGAAAACCAATTTGAAATCAGTTTTAAAATCAAACAACTTTTTGAAACTTTTAGAAATATTTTACCTAGGTTTTGAAAATAAAATTTTGATTTTGATTTATAATTTTTTTATTGTTTTTTCTAAATAGAATAAATCCGGTTCGCCCTATACGGGTTTAATAAAATTCTTTTTCACCCAATAAAACTGTGCATCGGCATGAATGCAACAAACATCTGGCTAGAATTTTTCCTCCATCTACGGTTTTGGCCATTTTCTAATTAAATTCTAGTTTATTTTAATTAATTAAAAATCCGGGGTGTTACAGATCACAAGCAAAAGACAAGCGATTTAGACATGCTCAGGTCGTTCGTATGACGTAATACCCTATATCCTATGTTTTGGTGCTTACGACGTATAGACGGATGAAGGTAATGTCCCTTGTTACGGGCAACGGGTATCCGGGGTTATACCCTCCACAGACATAATGATTTTTCTCACGAGGGTTGGTTGTCGCTCCTCCGCAAGCTAATTTAAACAAGCACTCAATCTTGGGCTCTCACCTATGAACCGACCCAATCATAAGTACACCCGTCGTCACAAAATACACTAGAGTTTTTCTTTGCGATCACCTGCGACGACGAGCACAAGAGCCTCTCACAAACCCTTCACTAGAGTTCCCGCATAACCAGCACGTGATGTGTTCGCTACCTCTAAGGCATCTAGATGACGATAATCACCTAGAGTAATAAAAAATCTATAACAAGTCAGTAATAACGACCCTCTAGTGTCACTAGATGCTAACTTTTAAAGGTAGGTGTAGATATCTGAATGAGGTTCCAATAAAGCCAAAATGGCTAGTCGCACCTCTGTTTACAGAGCTGTAGTAGTCATTATTAGCGCATCTTGTAAATTTGAACAAACGAAGACAAGTTGACTTACCTCGTGAGGCAAGCTCTCTGGGGATGGTTCGGTTCAGTGGAGCAGTTCTTCGAACCGGGCCATAAAATCTATCCAAATGGGCTCCATTTAGATCTAGGATAGAGGATCTGGATTAACGGATTGATAACCATACAACCAAAAGATGATCCAGCGATTCGATCCACTCCTTCTCCCTTCGTCTGGCAGCACATATAACCACTACTTGTCTCTTTCTTCGGCTTGACTCGGCGACGTTCTCGCTGGTGTCATGGCACTCACCCTCTCTTCTCAACTAGCTACTGCTCCGTGGTGATGCAGTCGAACTCAGCGTGTCTTCTTGGCTGTGGTGACGAGGATGAATAAATGTATTTATATATTCTCGGTTTTATTTTCGAGAGAAAAAAGAAGTATATGGCATAGTCATGACGTCATCAAGCTAACAACTGGAGAGGTACAGAGTGCGACGAGCAAGACAGTCGTGTGCCCAACAGCGCAGGCTTCACCTTTCCCTGCAGGCAATGCAGGCGAAGACGCTTTATGCTGAAGGCACATATGGACTGATGGAGCAGCTCAATGACGGAGCGATCCGTGAAATTCATTGGAGCTCTAGAGGGTCAGCACTAATAGAATGGAGTAACTAGCGCTCCTATACTAATTAGATGGATCGGTGAATCAACCAGGGTTCACTCCCTGCATCAACCATCCCCATTTTTAAAGACAGGGACACGGAAGCGAAGGCAAATCCAAATCTAGAACATGTACGCACAACCATAAAAAGTTAACATTGTCTCTACTCCTTGTCCAAGGGTCACAAAGCTGACAATACAACTAGGCAATGCTAACTTTGGTATCAAAATATATTCAATATTTTATCTAATAATACTAATTATGCAACATAAATATTAATAATTTTTTATAGATTTGATCAAAGTTGAAAACGTGTGACTAAACTCTCTAGGAGAGTGAGGGAGTACTATCGAGCTACTATGGAAAAATCACCGCGGGTCAAAGCCGAAGGCCCCGAAGGGAACGAAAGTGGCACCAACAGCAAAGGAGATTTTTTTTTTGGAAAAAAAAAAAGCAAAGGAGATGGAAAGTGGCCTGCTGAAATGGGCCTTCACAATTGTTGGAGTGGCCCGATGTTGAACAAGCTGGAACGTTTACTCAATTTCGGGCCTTCCCTGCCTGACTCTTCCGCTTTCTTTTTTTTTTTAATTTTTTTTAGCAGGAAGGAGATGACCCGGTCACCCGGACCACGCACTCTCCCACGCACCACGGACCTCAATCGAGCACAGGTAGGGTTTCGGCCACCGCAGCCATGGCCGACGCCGCGCCGTCCATCCCGGGCGCCATCGCCTCCCTCCAGACCTACTCCAAGGCCCTCTCCGCCTTCACCGCCGCATGGCGTGCCTTCGAGACCCACGCCTCTAGCCTCGACTCCACCCTCGCCGCCCGCTTAGCCGGCTTCTCCGAGCTCGAGCTGATCTGCTCGGCGATGGACGGCGCCGGTCTCTGCGCGTACCTCACCAAGCACAGGGACGAGCTCAAGGAGCCCGCGCGCGCCCTCGACGCCGCTCTCCAGGTGGCGCCCGACCCGGGGCTTCTGGTCCTCTCCGCGGCCGCGAGTTTCTGCCGCATGCCTCCGGAGAAGGCCAAGAGCGACGGTAGCGTCAAGGCGTCCTGCCGCCTGCTCATCGTTTTGCTCGACCGGCTGCGCGCGATTGGGTTCAAGCCGTCGCATGAGGCTCGCGAGGAGGCCAGAGCTGTCGCGGCGGACTGGAAGCGAGGCAAGCGGATCGGGACGGAGGTGATGTTTAAGCAGGAAACGTTCGCCTTCTTGCATCTCGTGGGAGTGTTTGGGCTCGTGGAGGATGTGGGCGGTACCGGCGAGGTGCTGGATCTAGTCGTGTCGATCTCAGGCCGTGAGCGCGCTGTTGATGCGTTCGTCGTCCTTGGCCTGGACCTCGACCAGCATATGCCAAGTAAGCTGCATTTCACTCAGCTTACAACAATTCGTTTTTGTAACTGTCCTATAGGGAACCTAGGCTCTACCATTGTTTATGTGACAAAATTTTGCAACCAAGTTTGGCAATAGCTCATCTGGATTGAAGATTGTGGTTGATGCTTGTAGCTGTAATTGGTTACACGTTGGCTGTAATATCACTGCATCTTGTGTTAGCGTCTTTACTCTCTAGTCTCTTCTAAGGCCTGTGGTATAGACCTCTCCTCACCACTGAATATTTAAGTTGGCACAGGTTGCTTCCGTGCACACACAATTAGTGAGGTTTTTGGGCATATGAACCATGTGACCCTTAATATTTGTAACTTGTTCCTTTATATTTCTATATGCCAATTTCTGTTTTTCTTTACAAAAAATACAATATTCCAGAATTGAGTCAAATCCAAAGGTGTCACTGTATAGGATAGCATCTAAATCAAACAAATTGACATCATATTGTTGAGAAGTTCGATTAAGTAGCAGTGTAATAACGTCTAGCATAGCATTGTTCAAAGGATGAATGTATGCTTTCGTACAAATCATATAGAATTGTTGTATGGATAATTGAGTGCTGACAGAAGGTCACCAAATATCCTAACCATCTGGTGGACCATTATACATATCGATCATGCCCGAACAGGGTAAATCATGGAGTACATTCAAAATGAACTAGGTGGAACGAGGAGGGGAAAGGAAGGGTTGAGCAGGGATGAGTGGAAGGACCTCATGGTACTAGCTGGCCATAGCAACAGCAGGAAAAGGAAGTTCTATCTGTGTGATAGTTCATGTAAGATTCTATCCAATAGAATGACTAGTCACAAGAAGAACATTGTCTAAACCACGCTTCCCAGAACCCTTACCTACTCTTACAGCAGACCAGCACATTATTGCAGGAAACTCTCTGCCTCATGCTGCCATCCAAGACCTTTCCTTACATCTCCTTCCCTCAGCATGTGCTGCTTACCTCGCCCTCCCTGAAGACACTGGTGAACCGGACCTTTAGGTTCTTGTACAAGGATGGTGTGTCGAAATTTGCAAAAATGGGCTCAATTGCTAGTTGCTACCTAGTGTGTGCTATCCTGCATAAATCATCTGTTATGGACTACAATCATGGCTCTTGGTAGTCAATGTAGAGAATAATTGGACAAATGGATTTAGTACATGCAAGACTTCTCTCTTTCTTGGACAAAGAGGAGGGCGGTAAATGTCTTGTTTAAACAGAAGAGTGTTTCTCAGGATGCATATGACATTTGAGTGATAGGTTAAGGGATGAATTCTGTGTGTTGACCTTGTGAGGGTGCTATTGCTTAAAAATGGTCAACTCAATTATCAGGATAGTTAGCATCCTTTAGTTAACACTCAATTATCCATTGAATAATTCTGTATAATTCCTAAGTTAGCACTCATTCATGCTTCAATCGATTCAATACCAGACTTCATTTCACTTGCTTATTATCCCAAGTTGTTATTCCTATACGCAAATTTGCCTCGTTCAGGTTCAGATGTACTTTCCTGTTCTATCAAATTCAACTCGACTTGGGTATTGGGATCTGTTTGCTTGGAATCCTTTCTTTCATGGTTTGGGAGCTAAGCTGCCAGACATGCTGTTAGTCCTGCTTCCTAGCTCTGATGTAGTGATGTCGTTATCTTATGTTTTCTACAATTGTGTGACTTTTGTTGTTTTGGTTTTTTTTCCGGGCTAAGCCCTGTGTGCTCAGTGTGGATGACAAGGGATGGGTTTCGTTGTCTAAATTTTGAAGTACCTGGAACTCTTGTAATTTTGTTGCTTATCAGTGATGTAATTCGGTTCGTCTGTAGTGGAAAAAATGTGTGAGTTTTGTAAAGCTGTTATTGAACAACATAGGAGAGCTGCCTACCTTGCATTATGAAAGGAAGAGAATAGTTGTACAGAGCCCCTCAGGCAAAAGAAAAGGGGAGGGGCACAAAATGTGCACTTTATTTGTCTTATTATCAGTTCATCATAGCTTCCTAGATGCTGCTACTTTTTTAGCAAATCTCATTTTGTTCTCAAATGTCTGTTTGGTAATCTATTTCCTCCCGTGTTCTGTAACTTGTCTTGCCTAGTTTTTTATTGAATCCTTTTGGAACATGGCTGTCTTAACATCGTGTGCTTCTTTATAGGTCTTTGTTGTTTCTTCAATCATTTTTTCCTCTTTCACAAATTGGTTTTTATTTGCTGTTTTTGGGTGTTTTTCAGGAGGCAGTGAATATCTTCTACTGCCTTGCTTAACATCAAAATGTGCAGGAGTGTTTTTATAGAATGCCACATAACAAGCTTCATTAAGATGTTGTGATTGTTACTTTTCTCGTGTCATGCATTTATTCCCAATATATATAGTCTATTCTTCAGCCGACCAGTGTCACCTCTGCATCTGCTGTTTCAAAAATTCATGGCAATTTTTAGTGTTTTTTATCATTGATAAAAAAACTGACATTTCTATGAAATATTTCTTTGCACCAGTCCTCATTCAGAAAATGGTAAACAAAAGCAAACAGTTAGATGCAGTCAAATTCATTCAAGCTCTTAATATAGCGCACAAATACGCTTTGTTGCCTATTATGAGATCGTACATTGATCATGCTGCAGTTGCTGGTAAGATGATCCGCATCAGGGGAGATGATCTTGCTACACAGGTGCATCTCTGCTGCAGTATTCTTTATTATAAACATTATACAATCAAGGTTGTCGGTAGTTCTTGATACCTAAATTATCTTAACACTTTGGCAGAATGCAGCTGATGCAAAAGAGCGCACACTTCTTGGAACATTGCAGAAGTTCATTAAGGAACAGAAGCTAGAACAACTCCCTATTTTTGAAGAAGCTAACAAGCGAATGGCACATTTGGATCAGCAAAGTGCTGAGAGAAAAAGAACTGCTTCAGCAGCGGCTGCAGCTGCCCAAAAGGTTAGTAAGAATATTGAGGAGCAGCAGAAAAAGATACAGGAGCTGATGCAGCCTGCTAAGAGACCAAGGCCCGAGAATGTGGTGCAAGGTTCTTTAGGTCAGAACGTTAACTCAGCTGGAACCTCTACTCAACAATTTAAGCCACAGCAGAGCATCCATAAAGCTGGAGTGTCAAATCAGTATCAAGCTGCTTTGACACAGAATGTACTGCCAGCGATCACTCAGATTTCGCAGCTAGTTGCTAGGAGCCATCGTCCAGTTGGCATCCAAAATCAGGCCATTGCTGTTCCGTCTCAATATGGTAGTGGTAGCTTGGCAAATTATTATGGAGTGACATCCACCGTGCCATACAGGTCCAGCACTCTAGCTCCTGGACCTGGTGCTTTGAATGGTCCAAGTGCGCAGGCACCATCAAGATCAAAGCTCTATTCTGGAGATCCCCTCGCGGCTGTCTCCCGATCATCAGATAAGAAGGGATCATCTTACAAATATTCTTTGTCCAGTATGTCAACTTATGATCATAAATGAAAGTATGTTTTGTCTGCTATTGGACGAACCTTGAAAGTTTGGGTTTCTTCAGACCGAGCTCTGGTCCTTTGTAAATGTCAAGTCATTGTAGCTAACAAAGGTTCTTTTTACAATAAAGGATGTGGGTTTGTATCTAGAAGAGATTCTCCAAAGAGTCCTCCGATAAATAATGTAGGAATTGTAACATAGATTCGGTACACATGGGCAATTTCTCTTTTATTCAATCTAATTCATGCGCCTTTTCAATTTTTTTCCTTTTCTCAATTTGAGTCGTATGCCTTTTCTTGTGGTAAACGGGAATGGTTGTTTCAGGCTCTTCAGTTTGCATTTTGAGGTTCTTCCCGTGCACTTGTATGCAGATGAAGTTCATATGTTTTTTGCCTGGTTGTTTCCAAGAAAGTCAGAGATCTCTCTGGTGAGGAAGGAAAACCGACCCGGATACAGATTTCCTGAAGATTAATATTGATGACAGTTTTAGGAAGGAAGATAGAGCTGGTACTTGTGGGTTTATTGTTCGAAATCATCTTGGTGAGCCGGTGCTTGCAGGTGCCGCATATATTAGTCCAGTTCTGGATGCTCTCTCAGCTGAAACGGTGGCGTGCTTGTTTGTATTGGAGTCGGCACAAGAATCTGGCATTGCCTGGATCGAGTTACAGATGGACTGCAGCCAACTACGTGATGCGATTACATCTCAGGCGATCATTTTCGTAGTATCCGTGAGCTCTTAGGTCATCATTTTCATTGTAATAAAGTTTTATACGCTCCAATGTTTTCAAGTCGTCTAGTCGAACCTAGTCGCCATGGGACCGACCAGGAGACTAATCGTGATTAGTCGTCGACCAGGCCGATTAGTCGAGCCTAGTCGACCCTGCTGGTCGTCCAAGTCGTCCTATATATCAGGACATACCTACTATATATACCTATATATACTATGTACTATATGGTATAAGTATACACAATAAAGCAAGCAAGCATCAAGACTACATTAGTGTTTAGCTGTAGCTGGTCACTTACTTGTGGTAGTTGTTTTCTTTTCTTTTTTTCACTGTCCAGAAGTCCAAATTCCTGTCCCAAACTTTGTTTCTTTGGTAAATTGGTGCTGGAAGCCTGGAATACCAAAGAAGACCATAATTAGTAACACTAATGTAGTCTTGATCTTGACACAGTTCAGCAACAGCACTGTTGTATTAGTAATAGCAGACACACAGCCAGCATATTACATAACCAAATTAGTTCAGTAATCAGTACAAATAAGCTAAATTGTTCATCACAAAGTCACAAACATTGCCATTCAATAGTCCAACAAAAGTAGGCAAGTAGCCATCTACTCAAGCAAATCAACATTCAAATTGAAGTCTCCATCTCGAGTTGTAGTCGGTGTAGATTCTTCATCACCCTCCATTGTTGTTGCCGAATCAGGGTCTACATCCTGATCTTGGTCTTCATCATCAACTTCATCAATATCTTGAGTCACTGTGTTCCTTAGATGCTTCCTGTTTCTAGCATAAGTATGCCTCACAGTCACAGGCGCAGCAACAGCAGCACGAGCAGCAGCAGCCCTAGGCAAGTTACGTCCCTCTAGACCTTGAGTTGCACCAATAGCATTATCCACAAGAGCCCAAGTCAAGGCATTGTCACCACCTTCCTGAACTGGACCAACTGGTTCACAATTTTCATGTACCCATTCATTTTCCCAATGAAATTCATCAAGCAAGAGTGGATTGCATCTCTTTCCTTTAGAACCCAGCTCTCTAATTTTTTTAAATCTATTTTCCATCTTGCGGTTGTAGCTGACGTATACCAACTTATTTAACCTTTGGTGCTCTAACCGGTTTCTCTTCTTTGTATGGACCTACACAAAATAAAATGTAGAATCACATACCGATATTGCTACCAAACTTAATTACTCAGCAGTAGTACACTAGCACTTACACTAGAAAATTCACTCCAATTACGCTCACATCCAGATGCAGAGCAACAAAGACTAACAATCCGTTTTGCTAAACATTGGAGCTCATATGTCAGGCCACCATATGCACCCCACCAAAGCACTGTAATTTCAATTCCAAACATATAATTCCATTATTAGTTCTTTGCTGATTACTTTCAGAAAAAGGGAAGGAAATAATTATATAGAGCTACAGATTAGAAAACTTACTAGGATTTTTTCTATCTCTGTCTCTTATTGCTCCAGGCTTTGAGAAGGATTCGCCTTCAGGCTTTGAGCGGTATCCAGGTCCGTACTGTCCAATTGACTCAAGCAAAACTTCCCAACTTCTTGAATTAATAACATTCAATGGAATGCGATTCTCATAAAAGAAATCTGCAACATGATCATCCACAATTACTTTGGCCTCCTTAGTTTTCTTTGTGCACTGCTCAAGTGTAGGTTGACTTTGCTTAGATTTGTGCCTCTCTGCCACTACTTCTTCTGGTGACTTGCAAAGCATAGAACACACTGATCTAGAGTTTTTTTGAGTATCCGGTTTTGCTACAGTAGAAACAATGAAAGAAGTGATGGCAGCCTGAGCAATTTTCTTCTTGGCTTGCTTAACTTTAGTTCCAGAACTTGGTACTGCTACAGCTGCAGGTTCTTCTGCAGCAGCAACATCTCCTTCCTCTTCCTCTTCACCTTCTGCAGGCAGCTCCACAATAGCAGTCCTTGAATTCTTTTTCAAGTAAGCAGCAGTCTCCTTCCTAACTATTTCTGGAGCACGAGGACATTTCACTGCATCCCCATACCCCCAGCAAGGTGCAGCTTGAATCTTTTTATTCCAGCAGGGACTACCTTCTTGCAAAATATACATTGTACAAAGTCCTTCTTGGTAACATCTGGCCACCACCCATACTTCCATCCTGGGTCTTGTGATTTTGCCTTCCTCTTGATGTCAACAGCTTGGGCAGCAAGATCTGGTTCTAGTTTTGCTATGGCCCTCTCAACTAGGGTAGGAATATCAGGGGCAGCAGAGGAAGCAGTGGCAGTACTATCTGACCCAACAGATGAAACTGGAGGACCTCCTTCAAGATCAGGCGGAGGCATGTACACTTCCACGTTTGCACATCCTCGATCCAAATCTGTAGAAGCACAACTTCTTAGGATGGAGGGATGAGGGGGAAGGGAGGAAGATGGAGAGGGGAAAGGCACATACCATATTGGTCGCCGCAGCTCATCAAGAAGACCGACGACCAGCTTCTTGCTGGCAGAGACCGCCAATGGCTCAGCTCACCAGAGATGAGAAAGACAGGCGGGAGACAGGGAATAGCAGAGGGAAAGTGAAGAATAGCGCGCGGGGGAGGAGGAATCGCGCGCGGGGGAGGAAGATTGGCGCGCGGGAAGAGCAGAGGCGCGCGGGGGAGAGCAGAGGCGCACGCACGAAAAAATTGCGGCTGTGTGCGTGTGTTCTGAAGTCCCCTGCGTGCCTCCTGTTTTGGGGGTCTCTATTCTAACCCTAACAGGCCAATTGAAAGCCCAATAGGCCACATAAAGGCCCAGTTATAAAGGCCCAAAAAAACAGGGACTCTAGACTAGTCGTCCCAGTCCTAGTCGGACGACTAATCGTGATTAGTCGTCGACTAATCGGATGACCAGGTTTCTGGTCGACCTAATCGAGTCGATACCTCTAATCAAACATCAGGGAATGATTAGGACGATTAATCATGATTAATCGCGATTAATCGGACGACTTGAAATCATGGATACGCTCCACGCTCTTGTAACTTATCTACACATGAGATTGCTAAGTTTGCTTTGAGTTAGGACCCGGGTCAATCGTGGGATGATCCTCTCCCTGAGTTTGTAAACAAGCTAGTTGCTCAAGAGTTCGTCGAGCCTACGTCCGTTAATGAAAGGCCATGAGGGCCAATTTAAACTCTCAAAAAAAAAGAAGAGTGTTGGTCATTCGATTCGTGGAGACATCCTGCAAGTGTCTGATTTTGTTAACAGAATATAGCCCTCTGTTACTCTGCTGTTACGTTCTACAGTACATCTCAAATTCTCACTGTACCTTATTGCATTGGCGTGACATTTTGAGCTTGAGAAGGCGAGTTCAATCAATTATTATCTCTGTAGTTCTTTCTTTGTTAATAACAAAGTATGGTACTGAAGCACCTACCGGTTTCTCTTTATAAAATATAAATTCTTTATACTGATTTCAATTTTATTTGTGCTATTTATATCTGTCAGTTCAAGAGATTTGTGCAACCGAACTGACAGCCAAATTCTTGTTGGGGAGGACTGGAGGAGGCAGGAGGATGGCAAGGCAACGGGGGTCGGGGTCGCTGTGGTCGTGTGGTTTGGTCGGGTTTAGCGAGGGATCGGTAATTAGTAGTTTTTGGAGGATAAAATCTGTCATAAGATAGGTAGCAGGATTCGCGTTTAATTTTTGAAAGTACAACTGAATAGTAACCCCGAATGCACAAACAACGAACATGACTTTGACCGTCTGCTTAGTGTGCCCCTGATGAATCTTCTTAGTATGCCCCTGATGACCTTGATCTGCTTTGCTTAGTGTGCTTGTTCCATACTATGGACTTCCTCTATTTCCCAAAATTTTCCATCGCATCAACCATCACATCAATGTTCGGACGTATGCATGGAACATTAAATGTAGGTAAAAAAAATAACTAATTGTACTTTTAGTATGTACATGTCGAGACGAATCTTTGGAGTTTACATAGTCTATATTTGGACAAAGTTTGTCAAATAACAACGAAAATGCTACAGTAAAAAATTTTCAAAATTTTTCCCTCTAAACAAGGCCATGTCCGGCAGCTGCACAGTCCGTCGTACGGCAGCCGCACGGTCCGTCGTATATCAATTTATTTATTAAAAGCTATGGTGCAGAAATAACACATACCATATAGTATCATGAGCTTTATTTCGACACCAACACACCTTAACAAAAGTGATGGAAATTGCAACAGAGACGCTAAAACATTTGACCTTGCAAATCAATCCGAACAATGACAGACAGTGCAGACATCACACACAACCCTACAGACAGTGCAGACGAGCACGACGAGCACGTATTACACACACAATGACAGACAAACGCCGACACGCCCGTCCGCTTTGCGGCACGGACTAGGACCTTCTTGGGCAGTTCATGTTTGGGCTACATCTACATGTGACATGACAAATAATTGACAATTGACATCATACGCTTGCATTCCATTGCATGGAAGACAAACATCAATCATCTCGGCTAGTAAAGCCTGGTTGCCTGTGACCTGTGAATCAGCTTCCTGACGACCGCCATCACCCCGCGCGCGTGCATCTCGCGGTGGACCGCCGCCGGAAGCCTCTCGATCCGCCGCGCTAGCTCCCACGCCTGCGCCGGCATGAGCTGCATTGCACACACGCCGACCAAAATAACAGCAGTTCAGTCGTCGTCAGCTAACGAACGATCCAACGCAAAGGTTATATACCAAACAAGTACAGTAATTAACGCGACAGCAACGACTTACGTCCTTGGCGACGCCGAGCAGCTTGCTGACGACGTAGTTGGAGAAGCCGCCCCGCACGAGCCCGGCGAGGTCGTCGTCGCCCAGGGCGAGGAACGCGTCGAGCACGACCTGCAGCGGCGCCAGCGAGCGCATCTGGAGGAAGCACGACTCCACCACGTAGCTCCCGAACTGGTCCGACGACACGCTCACCAGGTCCGCCGCGACGCGCTCGGCGATGGCAACCTGGAGACGCTCGCCGCCGCCCTCGATGACTCGCTGCAAGAAATAGTTGCTGCCAGCCAGCGTATATACATGGTTTTTTTTTGTTAGTTCCATTCACGTACGCGCGACGATCGTGCAGTGGGAAAGAAGAACGAAGGTTAACTATTAATAGATCACCGGAGGTATGTAGTACCCACCTGAATTGGCCAGTGGCGAGCATGGTGGTGTAGTCCAGGATGATCCTCTCGAGAGGATCAACCTCCTTGTCTCTGGCATACATGAAGCAGTGCGACAGGCATCTCGACCCAGAGGACGAGGAGAGCAGCTCGGCATAGTGCACGATGGCGAACCTGATCAGAATCTGACAGAAATCAATTTAATCAGAATTCAGAAACAAACCAACTCTCGTCGGTCAATAATGCAAATATATATAACATGTACAGGATATGGTGTGAGCCGTACCTTGCTATATTCGTAAGGAATCTTGATGAAGCAGTGCTCAAGCAGCTCCGGGTATTTATAGAACATGGGTTCACGGAGCAGCCAGTCCATGATCGGCCTGAGCAGGAGTAGCCGGGGGTCAGACACCACTGCCGTGACCAGCTCCTTCAGAGCTGCCAACCTGAGTCACAAATTAAATTCAGATTAGTTTGTATTTGGATTTATTAGAATTTATTAGTTTCTATTTTGATATAGAATTTCCTACTCCTATCCTACGCAGGCGAACCAACAAAAAAACAACAATCTCATGAATTGATCTTATTAGTTTGTGTTTGGATTTCTATTTAGATCTCTACTACTCCCCTACTTCTACGCAGGCGAACAACAAATTGATGGATTATTGATCTTTTCTCTTGGAACGAGCATGAACATGATTGTATGGCATACTTACCCGTGATCGTGATTGTGTTGAACGACGCCGGAAAGAAAGCCATTGGTGTGGTACACGGCGATGACAATGTCCTGGAGCTCGTTGAACCGCCGCATGCAGGCGCGAACGAGCGCGAGGAGGACGGTCTGCCTCTGGGCGCCGCTCTCCATGAAGCAGTGCACGTCGCGCTTGAAGGTGGCGAGCACGCTTCGACGCACTTGCTCGTCACCGTTGTTGAGCATGCGGGCCACGTGGGCCGAGGCCACCGGAGACGTCAAAAGTTCAGGCTCCATCGGGCGGCGGAGCAGGCGCGAGCGGACCTGCGCCAGCGTCGGGGCCAGGTTCCAGCGAGGCGCCGCCGCAGGGACCCACGACCTGTAGCCTGCCGGGCTAGCAAACAGCGTGCTCTGGAAAGCGGAGGCGTACGGGTTGAAGACGGAGTCGTGATCGTTCCAGTATGCGGCGAAATTAGGGTCCCCCTTGGGCACAGCAGGCTGGAAGAGGTCGGCGCTGGGGCGCAGCGTCGACGAAGATTGCGGGCACGGCGCCGGTGGATTGGGCGGCGGGGCGATGGGGTTAGGGTTAGGGTTCAACTGCCCAGCAGCACTGGCGCCTTGTAGCTTGGGCGCTGTGGGCGGCGGCGCGGCAGGAGCGGTGTTGCGGAGCGGGCTGTGCTTGCCGAAGTGCGAGCTGTAGATGCTGCTGGAGGCATAGGGCGTGACGTACCCGGCGACCGTGGAGCTCTCGCCCATGCCATAGTTCTGCCCGGCGCCCGTGGAGCTCTCGCCCATGCCATAGCTCTGCGGCTGCGTATGTGGATGATGCTGGTACGGTTGCATAGTCGGCGCCGCCTGAAGTCCCAGTTTCTCGAACAAATCGGCCCCCGTGATTGGCCGGAGCGGAGGTTGGGACTGCGGCGAGGTGCGCTGATGGTACTGCTGCGCCGCCGCCGCTGGCGTCACCACAAGTTCCCGTTGTCTCGTCTGGAGCGAGGTTTGGGACTGCGGCTGCGGCGAGGAGGGGTTGCCGATGAGCTGCATCATCTGAAACCTGGTGCTAACGTCTGCGGGATCGGTCGAGGTGAGTTGCTTGGAGGAATCCATCGGGAATACTATTTGTTGAATCTATAGACGGAGGTTTTGCGGCGCTGCATATATATATATATATAGAGGGACCGGATGTCGTGATCCTATGCGACGCACGCGTCTGCCGAGTCCGTGTCGGGGACGATTGGGCTCCACAAAGACGGCAAGCGTGCGAGGCGTTGCCAGGGCCCATGAGCGCGGGCGGACGAGCCTGTGGAGCACGGTTATGGCGTGCGGCAGGGC
The DNA here is from genome assembly GCA_009763385.1 of Coix lacryma-jobi var. lacryma-jobi. NCBI lineage: Eukaryota > Viridiplantae > Streptophyta > Magnoliopsida > Poales > Poaceae > Coix > Coix lacryma-jobi. Next base: position 9,491,415 of record CM019823.1, on the reverse strand, counting down.
CTCGTCGAGGGCCACCACCTCCTTGTCACCGCGCTCGCTCTCGCCGCCGCCACGGTCGTCGCCGGCATAGAAGGACTCCTGCTCCCGTCCGACTTCGGGTGGAGCGTTCCTAGGTAGAGCCCGCACGCCCGCGCCTCGCGCCGCATGCCCGCGCGGTGACGCCACAGCCCTTCGCGCCGGCCGGTGGTCACGCCGGCGACGAGCCTCCGCCTCCGCTCGCCAGAGACGAGCCTCCGCCCCCCGCTCGCCGCCCGCCAACGACGAGCCTCCGCCTCCGCTCGCCGGCCGCCAGCGACGAGCCTCCGCCTCCGCTCGCCGGCCGCCAGCGACGAGCCTCCGCCTCTGCTCGCCGGCCGCCAGCGATTAGCCTCCGCCTCCGCTCGCCGGCCGCCAGCGATGAGTGCCCGCCCCTGCAACGCGGATCTAGACTCCTGCGAACTCCCGTGGGTTAATCCCCTTCCTCATTCTCGATCTGCTCCTCGTTGATTGATTTCTTTGCTTCCCACTTCGTCGTCCTCTCCCCATTCTCGATCTGTTCTGTTTCTGTAGTGCAGTTAGTGACTTCTTGCTTGATTGATTGCTTGTATGCATCTGTCAATAAGAATAGGAACTTGCTGCTGTGCTGCATGAACTGCCTGAATGCCTTGCGTTTTATTAATTTCCTAAATTTAAGACTACTACAGACTACTTTACTATATTTGAGAGTTGAGGAACGAGGAGACTTGAGAACTGCTGTGTTATAATAATAGTACACTTTAGTCAAATGCAACATTTTATTGTTATCAGTCTTAAATTTTAATATGCATTATTTTTTTATTTTATAAATAGTAAACGTATCCGCGTATCAGGTTTTTTAGGAAATTGCCGTATCCGCGTATCCGTATCCTTCCGATACCGATACACTATCCGTATCCGTATCCGTGCAACTTAGGTGAGGGTGCTATTGCTTAAAAATGGTCAACTCAATTATCAGGATAGTTAGCGTCCTTTAGTTAACACTCAATTATCCATTGAATAATTCTGTATAATTCCTAAGTTAGCACTCATTCATGCTTCAATCGATTCAATACCAGACTTCATTTCACTTGCTTATTATCCCGAGTTGTTATTCCTATACGCAAATTTGCCTCGTTCAGGTTCAGATGTACTTTCCTGTTCTATCAGATTCAACTCGACTTGGGTATTGGGATCTGTTTGCTTGGAATCCTTTCTTTCATTGTTTGGGAGCTAAGCTGCCAGACATGCTGTTAGTCCTGCTTCCTAGCTCTGATGTAGTGATGTCGTTATCTTATATTTTCTACAATTGCGTGACTTCTGTTGTTTTGGTTTTTTTCCGGGCTAAGCCCTGTGTGCTCAGTGTCGATGACAAGGGATGGGTTTTGTTGTCTAAATTTTGGTACCTGGAAGTTTGAAACTCTTGTAATTTCGTTGTTTATCAGTAATGTAATTCGGTTTGTCTGTAGTGGAAAAAATGTGTGAGTTCTGTAAAGCTGTTATTGAACAACATAGGAGAGCTGCCTACCTTGTATTGTGAAATGAAGAGAATAGTTGTACAGAGCCCCTCAGGCAAAAGAAAAGGGGAGGGGCACAAAATGTGCATTTTATTTGTCTTATTATCAGTCCATCATACTCCCTCCGTCCATAAAAACATGCAATTCTAGTATAGTGTCATGGTTTAGTACTCTAGTTTGATTAATTATAGATAAAAATATATTAATATTTATGATATCAAATAAATACCATTAGATTCATTACGAAATGTATTTTTTTAATAAATTAATTTGAAGTCGTAAATGTGAATAGTATTTACTGGAAATTTGGTCAAACGTAAACTACTTTTGGTGGCATGGAATCCATAGTTGCATGTTTTGTTGGACGGAGGGAGTAGCTCCCTAGATGCTGCTACTTTTTTTAGCAAATCTCATTTTGTTCTCAAATGTCTGTTTGGTAATCTATTTCCTCCCGTGTTCTGTAACTTGTCTTGCCCAGTTTTTTATTGAGTCCTTTTGGAACATGGTTGTCTTAACATCGTGTGCTTCTTTATAGCTCTCTGTTGTTTCTTCCATCATTTTTTCCTCTTTCACAAATTGGTTTTTATTTGCTGTTTTTTGGGTGTTTTTCAGGAGGCAGTGAATATCTTCTACTGCCTTGCTTAACATCAAAATGTGCAGGAGTGTTTTTATAGAATGCCACATAACAAGCTTCATTAAGATGTTGTGATTGATACTTTTCTCATGTCATGCATTTGTTCCCAATATCTATAGTCTATTCTTCAGCCGACCAGGGTCACCTCTGCATCTGCTGTTTCAAAAATTCATGGCAATTTTTATTGTTTTTTATCATTGATAAAAAAATACTGACATTTATATGAAATTTTTGTTTGCACCAGCCCTCATTCAGAAAATGGTAAACAAAAGCAAACAGTTAGAGGCAGTCAAATTCATTCAAGCTCTTAATATAGCGCACAAATACGCTTTGTTGCCTATTATGAGATCGTACATTGATCATGCTGCAGTTGCTGGTAAGATGATCCGCATCAGAGGAGATGATCTTGCTACTCAGGTGCATCTCTGCTGCAGTATTGTTTATTATAAACATTATATAATCAAGGTTGTAGGTAGTTCTTGATGCCTAAATTATCTTAACACTTTGGCAGAATGCAGCTGATGCAAAAGAGCGCACACTTCTTGGAACATTGCAGAAGTTCATTAAGGAACAGAAGCTAGAACAACTCCCTATTTTTGAAGAAGCTAACAAGCGAATGGCACATTTGGATCAGCAAATTGCTGAGAGAAAAAGAACTGCTGCAGCAGCGGCTGCGGCTGCCCAAAAGGTTAGTAAGAATATTGAGGAGCAGCAGAAAAAGATACAGGAGCTGATGCAGCCTGCTAAGAGACCAAGGCCCGAGAATGTGGTGCAAGGTTCTTTAGGCCAGAACCTTAACTCAGCTGGAACCTCTAAACAATTTAAGCCGCAGCAGAGCATGCATAAAGCTGGAGTGTCAAATCAGTATCAAGCTGCTTTGACCCAGAATGTACTGCCAGCGATCAGTCAGATTTCGCAGCTAGTTGCTAGGAGTCATCGTCCAGTTGGTATCCAAAATCAGGCCCTTGCTGTTCCGCCTCAATATGGTAGTGGTAGCTTGGCAAATTATTATGGAGTGACGTCCACAGTGCCATACAGGTCCAGCACTCTAGCTCCTGGACCTGGTGCTTTGAATGGTCCAAGTGCGCAGGCACCATCAAGATCAAAGCTCTATTCTGGAGATCCCCTTGCGGCTGTCTCCCGATCATCAGTTAAGAAGGGATCATCTTACAAATATTCTTTGTCCAGTATGCCAACTTATGATCATAAATGAAAGTATGATTTGTCTGCTAGCGGGCGAACATGACGAACCTTGAAAGTTTGGGTTTCATCAGACCGAGCTCTGGTCCCTTTGTAAATGTCAAGTCATTGTAGCTAACAAAGGTTCTTTTTACAATAAAGGATGTGGGTTTGTATCTAGAAGAGATTCTCCAAAGAGTTCTCTGATAAATAATGTAGGAATTGTATCTAATTAATGCACCTTTTCATTTTTACCTTTTCTCAATCTGAGTCATATGCCTTTTCTTGTGGTAAACGGGAATGGTTGTTTCAGGCTCTTCAGTTTGCGTTTTGAGGTTCTTCCCGTGCACTTGTATGCAGATGAAGTTCATATGTTTTTTGCCTGGTTGTTTCCAAGAAAGTCAGAGATCTCTCTGGTGAGGAAGGAAAACCGACCCGGATCCAGATTTTTTGAAGATTAATATTGATGGCAGTTTTAGGAAGGAAGATAGAGCTGGTACTTGTGGGTTTATTGTTCGAAATCATCTTGGTGAGCCGGTGCTTGCAGGTGCCGCAGATATTAGTCCAGTTCTGGATGCTCTCTCAGCTGAAACGGTGGCGTGCTTGTTTGTATTGGTGTCGGCACAACAATCTGGCATTGCCTGGATTGAGTTACAGATGGACTGCAGCCAACTACGTGATGCGATTACATCTCAGGCGAGAGATATGGCACCATGTGGAGTTCTCTTTCGTAGTATCCGTGAGCTCTTAAGTGATCATTTTCATTGTAATAAAGTTTTATACGCTCCACGCTCTTGTAACCTATCTGCGCATGAGATTGCTAAGTTAGCTTTGAGTTAGGACCCGAGTCAATCCTTGTGGGATGATTTTCTCCCTGAGTTTGTAAACAAGCTAGTTGCTCACGAGTCCGTCGAGCCTACGTCGGTTAATGAAAGGCCATGAGGGCCAATTTGAACTCAAGAGAAAAAAAAAGTGTTGGTCCTTCGATTCGTGGAGACATCCTGCAAGCGTCTGATTTTGTTAACAGAATATAGCCCTCTGTCTGTTACTCTGCTGTTACGTTCTACTACATCTCAAATTCTCACTGTACCTTATTGCATTGGCGTGGCATTTTGAGCTTGAGAGGGCGAGTTCAATCAATTATTATCTCTGTAGTTCTTTCTTTGTTAATAACAAATTATGGTACTGAAGCACCTACGAATTTCTCTTTACAAAAAAAAAAATCTTTATACTGATTTCATTTTTATTTGTGCTATTTATATCTGTCGACTCAGTATACTCGGTTTTGGTTCAGGGGGATGGGGATGGGGAGGAGGCAGCTGGAGGATGGCAACGCAACGCGGGTCGTCGGGGTCGCTGCGGTCGTTCAGGGGGATGGGTCGCTGCCTGGGACCTTCCGCGGTTCATGTTTGGGCTACATCTACATGTGACATGACATCATACGCTTGCATTCCATTGCATCCAAGACAAACATCGAATATCTCGGCTAGTAAAGCCTGGTTGCCTGTGACCTGTGAATCAGCTTCCTGACGACCGCCATCACCCCGCGCGCGTGCATCTCGCGGTGGACCGCCGCCGGAAGCCTTTCGATCCGCCGCGCCAGTTGCCACGCCTGCGCCGGCATGAGCTGCATTGCACGCACGCCGACCAAAATAACAACAGTTCAGTCCAGTCGTCGTCAGCCAACAAACGATCCAAAGCCAAGTTTATTTATATACCAAACAAGTAATTAACGCGACAGCAACGACGACGACGACGACTTACGTCCTTGGCGACGCCGAGCAGCTTGCTGACGACGAAGTTGGAGAAGCCGCCCCGCACGAGCCCGGCGAGGTCGTCGTCGCCCAGGGCGAGGAACGCGTCGAGCACGAGCTGCAGCGGCGCCAGCGAGCGCATCTGGAGGAAGCACGACTCCACCACGTAGCTCCCGAACTGATCCGACGACAGGCTCACCATGTCCGCCGCGACGCGCTCGGCGATGGCAACCTGGAGACGCTCGCCGCCGCCCTCGATGACTCGCTGTAAGAAATTGTGTGCCATCTGTGGGGTGTCAGAGCGCGAGCGGTGAACTTTTACGGTGTACCAGTAGTACACGCATACACAAATTGCAATGGCAGTTAATCTGATACGACATTAGCAACATGGATACAAACAGAATTCGCAGTGCAGCTTTAGCCGCCGAACAACGGCCTGGCACATGACATCCTTGGGCAGCATGACAGACAAGCAGAAACGGCCTGTCGCATCGTGGCGCGGACTGGCTCAGCGGAGCAAATCATCGACTAGTGCAAAATCCATCTCGTGGCGCGGTCTGACTCAGCGGAGCAAATCATCAGTGGTGCGCTCTGTTCTTGCTGATCACCCGCTCGGCGATGTTGATCAGCTCATTCGTCTCGTCTCCGGCAGCCCCAACTCCCAAGATCCGATGTGCCAGCCGCATCGCCTCCTCCGACGCCACATTGCGCTGCATTGCCACGCAGGTCAAACACCAGTAGTCGTCTCAGGTTCAGGTAACGGTCGAGCACCCGGGGCGCCCGACGCGGGGATTGGCGTGACAGGATAGGCGAATAGCACTTACTTCTAGGCTGGTGCGGAGCATCAGGTGGAGGAGGTTGCGGGCGCTGTTGTTCTGCGCCAACTCCCGGAGCTGCTCGCCGAGCAGGCGCGAGAAGGCTCGGAGCCCGCGCCATAGCAGAGGCTCCGAAGACCAAGGCATGCTACTCCTGGGGATGAAGCATGCCTGTACCACCTTGGTCCCGCATCGGTCCATGGACAACTCCACGAGATTGTGCTCGACGCGATCCCAGATGCGTTTCTGGAGCTGATCGTTGCGGCGTGTCTGGAAGATGGTCCGCAAGAGGGTGAAGCTGCAGCACGCAGACTCAGACTCAAAATTCAGATACACCCCTTCTTGATCTCTCTAGCTAGAGAAGGTTATTAAAACTGACAACAAGAACCGCGAGGTGTATGTGCGAATTAATGTAGTAACGGCATGCTCAGCTCCATCTCACCCGTGTACGTCCGTGGCGATCTGGAAGGTTTGGTGGACGATGGCTTTGTGGAGAGCAGTACATTGCTCGGTCTCCAGGCACGCCATCATGCTCATACGCCCGACACTGTGCCTGACCATTTCCGAGAAGCGGGGGAGGGCGAACTCGTTGATGAAAATCTAAACAAAGTTCGTCAGAAAAACGTGAGCAATAGCAGCAATACGTATGCCCTCCTCCTGTTCCTGCATTAATGGCATACTGAGCACCATTCGCGAGGCAAATTGTTGAAGAAATGGTGAAGCAGGGTCGGGCCGCTGCTCTGTTCCATTTTCCATCCATCGATTAGGCACCTGAATAGCTTCTGCGATGCTTCGGGGCCCAAGTGCTGCAACGCCAACGTGACGAGATCCTTCAGAGCTGTCTCACTGCACCGTGCAAAAACAACACGCACAAGGCAAAAACACCCAGATCATTCACAGTGTTTTAAGGTTTTACGTTTTAGGGGCCTCGATTGAGGGAGAGGGAAAGCGAAACACTCGTTGAATCACGTCTGACTCTGAGAGAGAAAGAGGGGAGGGTTCGATTCAAACTTGAAACCCCAAACCAGGGAAAACATTCGCAAATCGATGGAAGAGGAATTGGTCCCAGTACGTACCCGGACGGAGGTTCGGCGACTTCCATCAGGGGGAACCCGTTGTTGTGGTTCCATATCACGTAATCGATGAGGGCTGCGACTGCGACGTCGCTGACGCTGGCCGTGCGCGCACGCTGGACGGCGACCAGCAGGTCGTTCGCCCAGACATTCCGAAGCGCCTGACGGGATCGGTCTGGATCGCCAGGCACTAGGGCGGGCGGCGCGACCTGACCGGAGGAGGTGTACGGGTCGTTGTTGGCGTTGCCGCCCCACCCCCACGCGAAGAAGTCGGTGGCGGCGCCGAGCTGAGCGTAGAGCGGTGCCCCGGCGGGCTGATAGACGGAGGACTGCGGGTCGCTGTTGTACCCGAGCGCGTTGAAGACGGTGCCAGAGCTGGGCTGCTGAGCGTAGTAGACCGCCGCCTCGGGCCGATAAACGGGGGCGAAGCCAGGAGGATGAGGCTGGTACCATGCGTTGCCGATGGCGTTCGGCATCGATGGCCAGGGCTCCCAGTCCGGGAGCACGAAATCGTAGCCCGGGACGACGCCGTCGGTAGGGATGAGGGCGTCGCCCGAGGAGGTCTGGTTCACGATGTAGCCACCTTGCGGCTGCAACTGGGGCGACGAGGTCAACAGCTGCAGCGGCATGGGCCGCGGCGGCGACGACGACGACGAGGGGTGGTCATGGCGCTGCCCTGGGTTGCCGCCGCCCTGCCAGTTTGGATTCATGTAGCCACCCTGATGCGGCGGGAACTGGGGCTGTGGGTTCATCTGCAGAGGCGGCCGCGGCTGCCGCGACGATGAGGAGGGGAGGTAAGGAAACTGCGCTGGGTTGTAGTAGGCGCCGCTGCCGGAAGGGTCGCGGTTCGGGTCCATGGCGGTGGACGGGGGTGGAGGCGCCGAGGTTGGTAGCGCTTAGGTTGTTGCGGGCGTGGTGCCGCGGTGGTGGCGCTTATATAGAGAGGCAGCGGCGCTCGGGAGTCGGGACGCCTTGACCACGCGACGGCAAGGCACGGCCGCACGACAGGTGCCCCGCTGCTGCCCGGCTCAAGAGGGGTGAGGACACTGGGCTGAATTTACCAGTTGCCTGTACGAATGCGGGTATGCAGCGGGTGTGACCAGCTGGGTCACACTATCACCGACTCAGAGAGACTTTCCTCCTTCCGTCACGACTTACAAGTTATTTTTTTAAAAAAAATTAAAGAGTTAAAGTTTTCCAAATTTAATTAAATTTATAGTATAGTCATTATAATATATTCATATTGGAGCTCGGATGATATAGACATTTGTACAAGAAAAAAAATCTTGGATGCTTCGTAGGATCAGAAAGTACATGTCAATGTGTTAAGACTCAATGTGACATAGGTCAAGATAAACTACCACTATATGGGTCTATCTAGACACACTATTGTCCTAGAACTTGTGCTGCGGATCGTTCATATAGGGTGTCGCGCACCATCCGTCAGTTACAGCCATAAAAGTTCTAGCTAAGGATAACTAATTTTACAAAAAACGAATTTTAGAAGGTGATTAAGCATATGATACTTGTGATTATTAAGATGCAATGTAAAGGTGTCATGACACGTAGTACTGTAACATTCTAGATACTGATCGGTAATACTGTAATCTTGCCTACAGTGCGTGGCATGGTGCGGTGTCAGAGCGCGAGCAGTGAACCTTTTAAGTCTTGTTTGCTTCCGTCGAATTGGAATAGATTTCAGAACCATTCTTATATCGAGAATGAGTGAACCAAAGGGATTTACTTGATCGAGTTGGTTTTGTTCCTCACCTCGAGAGGTGGGGAATAAATCTGGGTCTTAGAGCATAAGAAATGAGCTAAATTTAAACCGGGTCATATCAATCCATTTAGAACCAAACCTTAATCGAAAGGCTGTTTTGCTATGGACCGAATTCAAAACCGGATGAGATCAATCCGGCCGGAATGGCTCCGTTCCATGGAACCGAAGAACAACACCTTACTGTGTCCAAGCATATACAAACACAGCATTAGCAACTTGGATACAAAACAGAAATACTGCCTGTGGAGTACTATAGCTATACTGCACAAGCATACGTAGACTGTACGAAATCTTTAGTTTCCTTTCATGGAATCAATCGAGCCGTACAGAAGAAACGCCGTAGCATTGTACAGAGAAACCAAAGACATTTGACAGTGCATGTACGTCAGCAAGAAATGCCAATCAATGAAAGACACAAGCACAATTCGCACAGACGGCTTTAGCAGAACGGCCTGGCACATCCTTGGGCGGCATGACAGACAGACAGGCACATCCTTGACCTTGACTCAGCGGAGCAAATCATCGACTAGTGCAAAATAGCTACGGCTAGCACTCGTTTGTCAACCACCTGAGGGAGTTCAGCATCATCGTCATTGTCGTCTCCGGCAGCCCCGGCTTTCAACATCCGCTGTGCCAGCTTGGTCGCGTCCTCCGCCGCCACATTCCTCTGCATGACACGTTCCGCGCAGATCAAACACCAGCCTCACTCAGGTAACGATTGGCGTGAAACGAAGGATGGACGAGTACTTACATCTATGCTGGTTCGGAGAAGCCGGCGGAGGACGTAGCCGGCCCAGTGGTTCTGCACCAACTCTGAGAGCTCCTCGTCGGGCAGGCGAAAGAAGGCGTCGAGCCCGCGCTCCAGCAGAGGCACCGAAAGCGCCTTATCCTTAGGGACGAAGCACTCCTGCACCACCTTGTTCCCGTATCGGCTCATGGACAGCTCCACGAGATTGTGCACGACACGCTCCCTGACGCGCTCCTCGAGCTGATCGTTGAGGCCTTTCTCCAGGACGGCCTGCAAGAAGCAGGAGCTGTGCAACATAGCAGGAAGAAGGTTTCCCCGTTAGGTTCACTCAGATCAGATTCAGAGCTCCCCTCCTTGTCCCCAGCAGACGGTTACAGAAGACAAAACTGACGAGAATAACCACGCGTCTCACCTGTATCTTCCCTTGGCGATCTCGACGGTTTGGTTCACGATGGTGTTCTGGAGAGTAGTAGCTTGCTCGGTGTTTCCCGCATTCTCCAGGCATACCACCAAGCTCGTGTACCCGATCCTGGACTTGACCATGTCCGAGAAGCGGGGGACGGCGAGCTCGTCGATGAAAATCTAAACAAGATCGTCAGAGAAAAAGAGAGCAATAGCAGCAATATACGTGTGTCCTCCATTGCTGCCAACCGATGGGAGGACGCTGCGCCCTGGGAGGATAGACGGGGGCGTACGGGAGGACGCTGTTGTTGTACTGGCCGCCGATGGCGTTCGGCATCGATGGCCTGGGCGGCACCGCCACCGACATCGAGTCGTGGTAGCTGGGATGCCTGGGCATGGGGACGGCCAAGGGCGAGAAATCGTAGCCCGAGATGTTGCCGCCGGTAGGGTTGATGACGCCCGAGGAGCCCGGGTTCACGACGTGTAGCAGCCATCAGTAGACGGGTAGCCACCGCCCGTCTGGAACTGGGGCTGCGACGACGACGACGGGCGGGCATGATGCTGCGCTGGGTTGTAGTAGGCGCCGCCGCCGCCCTGCCAGTATGGATCCATGGCGCGGTGGACGGGTGGAGGCGTCGAGCTCTGGTAGCGGCGTAGCGCTTGGATTTCGTTGCGGCGTTTGAAGCACAAGGGCCGTTGCGGGCGTGGTGCCGCGGCAGCGGCGCTTTATATAGAGGCTGGCAGCGGCGCTCGGGTCGGGATGCCTGGACCACACGGCGGCAAGGCAGGTGGTGGGCCCGCTGCCCTGCCCCGCTCAAGTGGGGGACACCAGGCTGGATTTGCTAACTGACTGTACGGATGGGGCATGCGGCGCGTGCGACTGATCAGAGAAAACAAAATGGTGCAGACTTCAGAGTCTTCAGACGATAGGTTTTGCACAGCGCACAGCGGTAACGTACACGTACGTGTTCTAAAATCTCAATGGTACTAGTCTGGTAGGAGCTCATACCGCGCAATCCTCGTAAGGCAACGTGGCGAAGCAGCAGCACACAGGGCCTTTGCCCTGTTCGATCACACCATCATGCACGAGTCTAGTTGGGGTTCGGCGCCACCACCCTGATGGTGATGATTTCCTTCAGAGCTACTTTCTCTATTCCTTGACCAAAAAAATGTATAAAAATATATTAGTATTTGTGATATATAATTAGTATATTTGAATCTATTTCTATAATAAATTTATTTAGAAATACGTACCAATATTGCAAATATTTGCTAACCGACACGTGTCTCGCATGGCGACACTTAGTTAAGGCCAGAGGAAGTATCTCCCTGCACCGTGCAAACAGCACACAGCAAAAGTGCAAAACATACTCGCAGGGCAGTTTAATCTCTCTCTCCAGCAGATCTCTGACATTTCAACAAAATTAGTTTCCGTTTTGTATTGTAGCGCCCATTTCTACTTTGATCTCTCTCGGTTTCCATTTCAATCGAAAATGTGAATCGCAAAAACTTGGACAGCAGTGCACGTTCGAGAAGAAAACTTGGCCCAAATTCAAATTCCGTAACTTGGACAGCAATGCACATTAACGACAAGTGGGACAGGGAGACGAGGCGGTAGTCCTCGACCCTCGACGCTGGCGTTCAGCTTGCTCGGCTTCTGCGCCACCGACGGGGCGGGGGCGTCGCGTCGTCGAAGCGCTGGCTGTGCACGCCGACGTGCGAGGCGTAGGTGCTGCTTGAGGAGTCGCAGCTCAGCGGGTGCGGTTGTGGCTGCCTCGGCCGTGCGACGTTCGACGCGATCGGCACGAGCGAGCACTCGAGGCGGGGACGGGCGCCGCATGGCTTCGAGGTTGGCGGTGGGGTTGGACAAGGCAGCGTCGCCCTGCTTGTTCGGCTCCATGGCGATCGAATCGCGCACCGCTGGATGGTGTTGCGGATTTCGAATTCAGCTTGAGCCGCGTGCAGGTGCGCACGCAGTGAGCCAATGGAGCGGGCTGTCGAGACGCATGCAGCTCACGTTTAGAAGCCCGCGTGCACCAGGATCAAGAGGGGGGCTCTGACTGGCCAACCTGCGCGAACCAGACCAAGTCCACAGAGGGCGAAAGCCTGAATAACAATGGTTACTAGAGATAAATCAGCTTCGTTTCAATTCATCGGATCATCAATATTTCACCAAATTAATGTTACCACTGCTAACAAGCTAAGAGCATTTAGAGTCAGTAATAATATTCTACAAATCAAAGAATCTGCAGCCAGCGACCTTCCTAATTGGAATGCGAATCAGGCGTCAAATGTTCCGGGGCATGCGAATTGAGGGATACTTCTGAATCTCTCCAGAGTTCAAGATGGTTTTGCTTCTAGGATGTTAGTAGTAGGGACATCCGAATGATCGTCACCCGTCTTTAACCATTCTTGCTCTCTCGAGGATGTACTTCCCTTCCTTGTATTTCTCGCTTTGCTCGTAGGCTTTCTCCTGCAGCAAAAACCACCCAGGATGGAATTAGGATGCATCATATGCGGAAAGTGGTATATGAATATGATGTAGTTAATTGTTGTATTTCTGGATATAACAGCAGAAATCAAGACATGGCGCTGGTTGAAAAGACAAAGTTATACCGTTCATCCACCATTTAGCACAAATGACAAAAGGCAAATTGAAAAAAAAAGAAAAAAGAAAAACAGATACATGGGCAGACTATGTTGCTTCCAGTTTGTTGTTATAAATACACCTCTGGTTACTGCAACTACAACACAAAATTCAGAGGTCAACTTTCAAGAACAGGGAAAACAACCACATATAACTATATATATAAGCAGCAAACTCGTGTTCACATCTCCAGATGAATGGATTTTAAATCATTGCACAATCCAATGATTAAGCCCAGAAAATGAAACAGAATTGACTTCAGTCTTAGCTAAATGGTGTTGAGAAATGAATAAAGCATTAGTTTCTATTTGTTGTACATAGCTACCCACTTGATGTTCAGCGCTTTTGAATAAATGTTAAGTATGTTTATTCAGCTTTGTTCCCATTTCAACAAATTGTTGCAGAATTTTTTTGTCTTTTTTATAAAGTAAATTTTCTACTGTGTCTACTGCCAAGCATGAACACTGAAATAAGATAATTTGTTATCACAAGATAAGTCAATTATGTTTGTGCTCACATATCTCCAGCCAAGAATCTGTTGGCAGCAGCTACAGTAGATGTCATTCACAGTATGGAGCCCGGTTACAAGATAGCGATCCTCATTAGGACCTAGGCATATGTTCACACTGAAATATTGCCAAAAAGAAAGTTTCAGTAACCAAATCAGAACAGGTATGCGTGGATCAAAGGCAGATAGCTGTTTGGTTACACTTTATTCACAATCTTGCAGTGACACTATCAGAACGACAGTATAAACCTTCCCTGGGACAGATAGTGGCTACAAGTACACAACATTGTAGCAAGTACAATGACAGTGACAAAACAGAAGAATCATGTCGAGTTCATGATAGGAGTTTTATCTTTACTTAAAGCAGACACTGTAAAGTGCAGCTATAACCATCAGACTGTAACCAAGCAAAACAGTTAAGTCCTTGTGCTGCTTGGTTACAAGTCAATAAGTTATTCACAATCTGGCAATGACTTTATCAGAAAGACTGTATGATAAATTGATAATGGTTACGGTCATACAAAATTGTAGCAAACAGAAGAACTATGTTTATGCTCATGATAATGTGTTGTGGACTCGTTTGTGGGCCGTCATTACCAGCGTCGGCCCAAACAAAGAGTCTCCAGCCCAAGCCATGGTTAGGACTCGGCTGTTGTGGGCTGAATAGGAAAAGAGGATTAAGGGAGGAATATTAGTAGATTGGTTTTAATTATGGTAGTGCACCTGTACTATAAGGGGCACCATAGGAATTTGTAAGGATCCATTGAAGAAGGAATAAACCTCCCTGTGTATCGGGGTGGGGTTTTACCCTTCGACGGTGGCGTCAGGCGTTTCAGCCGCCGCTGCCGGAGAAGCTCCCACCGCCGAGGTTCCTCGCTATCCTCTGCGTTCCAATTCCCAATCTAGTCTTCTTCTCCACTCTCCACTACGCTCACCTCACCATCGGCGCCGTATCAATTTGGTATCAAAGACCTTCGTGGGTGCATCGACTGCTATGTCCGGCACTCCCGATCCTGAGGCAATGGATGCTAAATTGGATCGCATCTTGGGACAGGGGCGGCCGCGATTTCCGTGACCCCAGCGGCTTCGACCGGGACAGGGGCGGCCGGGAGTTCGGCCGACCTGGTCAGACCTACCACCTCTTCGACCATGGCAACCGTCATCATGGCAACGTGGCCGGCCCCAGGGAACCTCATCGCCCACCCAAAATTCCTTTTCCCAACTTCAATGGGGAGACCGATCCATTGAATTGGCTCAACAAGTGCGATAACTACTTTCGTGGGCATCGCGTTCCAGAGGACGAGAAAGTGTGGATGGCATCGTTACATTTGGACGGCATCGCAGCAGAGTGGTACTACCAGATGGAGCGTGACTTTGGGATGGTCGATTGGCTGCGCTTTGTTGAGTTCGTCAACCTCCGCTTTAGGCCACCCATCCGCACAAACTCTGTTGGTGAAATCAAGGCTTTGGTCTGCACAGGTACTGTCGAGGAGTATTCATGGCGTTTTCTCGCTCTGCTCTCGCGTTGTGACAACCTCTCCACGCGGACGACAATTGATCTCTACACCGGTGGCTTGCGACAACCGCTCGCTTCGGATGTGGAGCTGTAGCACCCTGCTAATCTGCAGCAGGCCATGAGCTTAGCGCGGGCCTATGAACAGGGACAAGAGCAGGCCTCCACTAACAACAGCTCAGCACCACCAAAGTCATCAACTCGTCGTGCCTTGCCTTCGACCAGCGCGGCGGGCTCGGCCGCCGGCTCGCTGGAGGGCAAGACTGATGGGGCGCGTCCTCGGTTTCGCCGCCTCACGCCAGCGGAGATGCAGGAGAAACGACAGAACGGACAATGTTACTTCTGCTCGGAGCCTTACTCCAAGGACCACAAGTGTGCCACGAAGGGCGTCTTTCTCATGGAACTTGCAGATGGCGAGGACGACCCGCTCAGCGACGACATCACTAACTTGGAGATATCCTTACATGCTCTCACTGGTCTTGGGCCTTCTAATTCTATGATGCTGCAGGTGGTGATTGCTGGTGTTCAGTTACGCGCTTTGGTTGATACAGGCTCCACACATAGCTTCATCCACTCTACGGTTGCTGCTCGTTTGGGTCTGTTGGTCACCAAGCGCGCAGGGCTGTCGGTGATGGTGGCCAATGGTGATCAAGTCCGCAGTCCTGGCGTATGTCTCGCCACAGATATCCTTATTCATGACCTCCGCTTTTCGTCGACTGTTTTTCCCTCGACTTAGGTGGATTCGACATCGTCCTTGGTGTCCAGTGGCTACGAGCCTTGGGACCCATCGTTTGGGACTTCAACGCCCTTTCGATGGCCTTTTGGTTCAATGGTCGCGCCCATCACTGGCGTGGCTTGGGCAGTCGTGGCATGGCTGTCCACACCATGCAGGACCCTCGTGTGGTTCTGGACGATTTGCTGCTGTCCTACAAAGACATCTTCGACGATCCACATGGTCTACCTCCAGCTCGCCGTCATGATCACCGCATCCACTTGTTGTCGGGCACTCCACCAGTGGCGGTACGACCCTATCGGTATCCACAGTTGCTCAAAGATGAAATTGAACGCCAGTGCGAGGACATGCTGTCTCAAGGAATCATTCGGGAGTCGACTTCACCCTTTTCCTCCCCAGTGCTCCTGGTACGCAAGCAAGACGATACTTGGCGCTTTTGTGTTGATTACCGTGCGCTCAATGATTCCACCGTCAAGGACAAGTTCCCTATTCCAGTCGTTGATGAGCTACTGGATGAGCTTATTGGTGCTCGTTTTTTTACCAAGATTGATCTTCGCAGCGGGTACCATCAAGTGCGGATGCATCCCGAGGACATAGCCAAGACTGCGTTCCGAACCCATCGCGGCCACTTTGAGTTCCTGGTGATGCCATTCGGCTTGACCAATGCGCCGGCAACGTTCCAGGCCTTGATGAATGATGTGTTGAAGCCCTTCCTCCGGTGCTTCGTACTGGTTTTCTTTGATGATATATTAATTTTCAGTCCTTCGTGGGCTGAACATTTGCAACATGTACGCATTGTGCTGCAGCAACTCCGTGATCACCACCTCTTCGCTAAACGATCCAAGTGTTTCTTTGGGGAGCCGTCGGTTGCGTACCTTGGCAATATTATCTCCGCTGATGGGGTTTCCATGGACAGAGGTAAGGTGACTGCGGTGGAGGCTTGGCCGCGTCCCAGTTCGGCGCGAGCCCTTCACGGATTTTTGGGACTTACCGGCTATTATCGCAAGTTCATCGCTGGATATGGTGGTGTGGCTGCACCACTGACAGCTCTGCTCAAGCGAGAGGCTTTTTCCTGGACCGCAGAGGCAGAGGCAGCCTTCCTCCAGCTCAAGGCAGCTCTTGGTTTTGCTCCGCTACTGCAGTTACCAGATTTCAGCAAGCGTTTCATTGTTGATTGTGATGCTTCAGGCGCTGGATTTGGCGCAGTGCTTCATCAGGGGGATGGACCCGTGGCCTATTTTAGTAGAGCAGTGGCTGCTCACCATGCCAAGTTACCAGCTTATGAGAGGGAGCTCATTGGCTTAGTCAAAGCCGTTCGACATTGGCGGCCATAATTATGGGGTCGTGCTTTCACAGTCCGCACAGATCATTGGAGCCTCAAGTATATTCTCGATCAACGACTCACGACGATTCCTCAGCACACATGGGTGACTAAACTCTTTGGTTATGATCTCACAGTTGAATATCGTGCGGGGAAATTGAATATAGTAGCTGATGCTTTGTCCCGCCGCGATTCCGACTTGCTTGCTGCTCGCGCCATTTCAACACCAACGTTTGCTCTGTATGATGAATTGAAGCTGGAACACTTGCATGATCCGCAGGCTCAAGCGCTGCGAGGGCAGATAGCAGTTGGGACAGCTCCTGATGGCTGGGCATTGGTGGATGATTTGCTGCTGTACCGAGGGCGTCTTTTTATTCCAGATTCATCTTTGTTATGGCCGCGTCTGCTACAGGAGGCTCTTGGCAGTCATGAGGGAACACAAAAGACTCTTCACCGCTTTCGGGCATCTTTCTTCAATGCTCATTCACATCGCTTGGTCCGTGACTATGTCCGTGGCTGCACTGTTTGTCAACGGAACAAGACTGAGCATTTACATCCGGCCGGACTGCTGCAGCCTTTACCTGTTCCAGAACATGTGTGGAGCGACATTGCAATGGATTTTGTTGAAGGCTTTCCGCGAGTTGGTGGGAAGTCAGTGGTTCTTACTGTGGTGGATTGGTTTTCCAAAATGGCTCATTTCATAGCCTTGAGTCATCCATATTCAGCAAGTTCGGTAGCCCGTGCCTTCTTCGATAATATTGTGTGCCTTCATGGGTTTCCTTGCTCAATTGTTAGTGACCGCGACACAGTATTCACCAGCTCCTTTTGGGAGGAACTATTTAAATTGTCCAATGTCAGATTACTGCGCAGTTCAGCGTTTCATCCTCAGACTGATGGTCAATCGGAGGTGACTAACCGCATCATTGTGATGTACTTGCGATGTTTGGCTGGAGATCGACCGCGTTCTTGGCTCCAGTGGTTACCTTGGGCAGAATTCAGTTATAATACTTCCTTCCAGTCTGCTCTCCGTGCAACTCCATTTGAGGTGGTCTATGGCCGGTCACCACCATCTCTGATATCGTATACTCCTGGATCGGCCAAGGTGGCTGCAGTGGATCGTCAGCTACGCGACCGTGATGAATTCTTGGTTGAGATCCGCGACCGACTGCGTTTAGCACAAGATGTGATGAAGGAGCATCAAGATAAGAAACACCGCCTTGTCGAGTTTGCTGTAGGTGATTGGGTCTTGTTGCGTCTCCACCACTGGACAGCTGTGGGTATTACTTCTGCTTCGTCATCCAAGCTTGGGCCTCGTTTCTTTGGGCCATATCAGGTGACCGAGCGCATTGGGTCTGTGGCATATCGTTTGCGCCTTCCTCCTAAGACACGAATTCATGATGTTTTCCATGTCGCTCTCTTGAAGAAGTTTGTGGGAGAACCGCCATCTATCTTGGTTCCATTGCCCTTAGTTCTCCATGGTCGGATAGTTCCTACACCAGCTGTTGTGGTCCGAGCTCGCCTTAACCGTGGCCAATGGCAGCTACTGGTTCACTGGGAGGGTCGCCCCCCTGCTGATGCTACTTGGGAAACTGTGGAAGACTTCAAAGATCGCTATCTTGATTTTCAGCTCGCGGACGAGCTGTTTGTTGGGGAGGAGGGAAGTGTTGTGGACTCGTTTGTGGGCCGTCATTACCAGCGTCGGCCCAAACAAAGAGTCTCCAGCCCAAGCCATGGTTAGGACTCGGCTGTTGTGGGCTGAATAGGAAAAGAGGATTAAGGGAGGAATATTAGTAGATTGGTTTTAATTATGGTAGTGCACCTGTACTATAAAGGGGCACCATAGGAATTTGTAAGGATCCATTGAAGAAGGAATAAACCTCCCTGTGTATCGGGGTGGGGTTTTACCCTTCGATGGTGGCGTTAGGCGTTTCAGCCGCCGCTGCCGGAGAAGCTCCCACCGCCAAGGTTCCTCGCTATCCTCTGCGTTCCAATTCCCAATCTAGTCTTCTTCTCCACTCTCCACTACGCTCACCTCACCATCGGCGCCGTATCATAATGGTTTTCGTTTTATCATACAGTTATTGACTTATTTTGTGATAACACAGTATGCTCATGATACAACCTTGAGGCTTCTACTGTAACCTGTAGAGGTGCAGTTATAACCATCAGCCCATCAACAAGCAATATGGTGTTAGCCTTTGTGCTCATTGAAATACACCTATGAGTCTTGTTTGTTAAATACAGCATCGATGTGAATATGATCCCCAGCACTACGAACAAGATCCCACAGCACACTACGTTGTGTGCTGATTTGCCAAGCAAGCCACTGCAAGACTACAATCTGATGGCCGGACAAGCACCTAGATCCGTCAGGGCCTCGAGGATTGTAAACTAAGGTTCCAGAATCGTAATCCAACCATGGACGCATTTACAAGCATGCCACGAACATGCTATGGTTCTACTTATATACAAGGAAACGAAAACATATTGTACGCACAGGCACAGCAGCATTGGGCCTGAACCTGAACAGAGTTCCCTAAGGTCGCCTCAATTCAATTCAAGCGGGGATCAGCCTGAAACAGGCATCCTCTTTGCAGCACGAGAACATACCGCACGAGAATTTAGCAAAGCGAGCGAGGGGTGCGGAGAACATACACGTGGTCGAAGAGGTAGGCGCGGCCGGTGCGGCCGTAGAAGTCCCTGGAGATGATGGCGTCCTTGGAGGCGGCGTCCACGCGGCAGCGCCGGCACCTGAACACGCCCTCCCCCTCCAGCCGCTCCAAGAAGAGCAGCCCCATCCCAGAAATGCACCACCGCCGCTATCGCCCGATGAATTGGCGGATCAATTGGAAGCAGCAACCAGCAAGACAAGGGGGAAAGGGGAAAAGCACTGGTCCCAGCTCTTGGTTCCCAAGGAAAGAAGAAAGACAAGGAACCTTTTCCTTGAAGAGATGGCTACCTAGAAGAGGTGATGCGGAAAAGGGACATGGGAATGGAGTGTGGGTGGCAGCAACCTCCACTTTGCAACAGCTTAGCAGAGGCAGCGCGTGGACATGTATTTATGGCGAAGAAGGTCTGAGTCTGATGGGCAATGGCGCCACGATCCTTCTCGAGTTCTGAACTCCGCGGAAATAAACAAATATAGTCAAGCTAGCAGCAAGCGAATTTGTCGCGGAAGATGAGGCGCTCGTCACAAACAGCCTCTTCTCTCTCCACTGATTGTTGACAGGAACTCACTCAACTGATTCGCCTCAAAGCAAAGCAGCAATAACAGCACAAGCATGCAGAGGTTGGTTAGATAGAGGCTTAGGGCAAGTACATTGCTACACGTCAGTTGTCTCGTACATTGTCTCATGCAGTGCCACGTAAGATTTTTGCTGATGTGGAAGAAAGAGAGAAGCGAAACAGGAAGAGGTCGTTGTTTCGCGAAACAACCACCTCATGAGCTAAAATTTAGGACTATGAGACAACTATTCTACCATTGTATAAATTATTGTTGTCATGCAACTCACAATTTATTTTTATTCTATCCATAAATTAAGGAATCATGAGTTGCTACAAGACAACTTAAAAAACAAACTATTGTACATGTCGTCTACTAAGTTATCTTAAAATTACGTGACACTTCATGAGACCACCTACGAGACAAGACCAATGTACTTGTCCTTAGACCCAGTACAGCAAGGCAACCGTCAACAGATGGCTATTGGCTAGGATCTCTGAATCCATCCAGAGGCAGCGTCAGCGTTCAGCAGAGATCCCAGTCACCACTGCACAAAGTGGTTCAGTCATGCATCAGGCGTGCTGCCATCTCATAAGGCCAACATCACGAAAGGTATTCACACTTCACTCGTTGCCCCTGCCTACCAAGGCAGAGCAAGACTTTTAACCACCAAACAAGAGTTTAACGCGCGAACAGTGCAGTACTGTGATAACCAAACCAGTCATAGCACCCAAGTAAATCACCCGTATGGCCGTACTGTATAAGTACGTACAATACACCAACTGAAGCAGGTTGTACATACAGAATCTAATGGCACTCCTTGTGCCTACTGTCAAATCCTGGCTAAATGGAACATACACGATTCAGCAATCCAGATTCGGAAGCTGATACCAGATCTACCAACATACAGTATTAACACCAGTACAAGGGGGTGATGAAACTACTGTTTGCACCTATATAAGGATGGAACTGAGTCATGGTAAAATACATCAGCGATGAACAGCTAGTCCGAGATGATGGTGAGCATGGGAGAGTTTCAAAGCTGGGCAACAAACAGTAAGGAAGCAACCAGCTTGTTTTGATTGTGCAGTCTTCATATTGAAGTTTAGGTTCCACCTTGGATTCATGTGCTGAACAGAAAGCCACGAAAGAACCTGCAGGGGACAAAATAGAAAGAAAATAAGCAACAGTGTTATTTAAAGGAATATACCTACGATTGGCATGAAGTTGTTATTCTGTAATATTATGTGATAGCAACGGTCTACAGAAGAAGCATAACAGCCCACTATTCTGTAATATTATGGGATCTGGCAAAACCAATGTAGCACAATTCTATTTGCTATCACTTTTATATACAGGGACTTAAGGTAGAAGACCACTCACATTGGGCTACAATAATCCTAGTCAAATCGAAGGTATAATGAGACCTATCATTGATTTGTTTCCTCCCCGAAGTACATAACTATATTGCCACCCAAAAAGACCGGCAATTCCAAGCTTGGAAGGTAGTAATCACCAAGACAGATATTACCAACTGGTTTCCTCACCAAAATGGAAGATAAACCATCACCTAAAAGACCTGATGTGGTCCTGAGCTTGGAAACTTAAAGTTGCCTTGACATATGTTTGCGATAATAAGAAGTTAAAGATCTGTGAGCTGCCAGCAATATACCTAAAGAAAGCTTCTTCGGAAAAATTGGAAATATCAGCACCAGGCAGAAGATACGACTAGCTTTCTGTTCTTCCAGCCAAGATAAAGGATGCCATCTCTCTCCTCAAGCCTGTAATAGCTGTGGTAACTGTCAAGCAGTGTTTTGATGGTTCTGTTCACCACTGGACTTAACGGGTATGGTCTAAACCCAGCCATTGCAAGCCTTGCCCTCCATTTTCCAAAAGGCTCATGCCTCTCTATTCTTTCCGCACCTTCACAAGCAATTAAATTGACGATATCCCTTGCAACACAGTGCTGCTCTGTGCTAATGCGCTTCTTATCATCCCTGGGGCACGCAACATCTATCGCCTCAAACATCGCTGTGTAATAATCAAGAGTCTCCATGTATCTAAGAAAGAAAGGTGCTGTGTTTGTGTTTGCCTCCTGCTCTACAAGAGTTACCACCCTAGGAGAGAGGCTCTTGACCATTCTCAATATTCTATCACGATGGTTTTCTATGCCCACGCTCTCATCAGGAGTATGATGGAGCTGATAAGCAAAATTGACAACAATGGCCTCCCCAGGTCTTACACAAAGATCTTCAAAAACAACCTCATGACTAGCTGCTGGCACAGCATTGAACTCGAAGTGCAGACCACATGACTGGGCCATTCCATGCAATCTCTGTCCAACCATATCCAGTCCACCACCTCGGGCATGAGCAGAATTCGAGTCATCTATGCCAGTGATTCTTAGGTATGGTCGCCTCCCAGGCCTTGAAGCAAGGGCCTGTATCATAGTCACCCACTGACTACCCTGAGCGATTTGAAAATCAATGATGTGAATAATGTCCTCACTCTTAACTGCATCAGCTATGGCACCATTGGCAGACATGTAACCGAACTTGAAGAATGGACAGATCTCATAAAGAAGATGCATATAGGACATGAGCTCAGAACTCGTAGCCACAGGCTCTTTGCACTTCAGAGATTTATACAGGGCATGTCCAGTGAAAGAAAGCCTTGCAATGAGACCTTCCAACATGTAAGCTCCCAGACGTTGCATCGGTTCACCAGAGACAGAAACCATCATCCTTAACTCAGACATCAGCTGCTCCATATAGAAAGCATTCTCGTCAACAGCCTTACCACATGCTATAATTACCTGCCTCAAATCCCCAGTTTGAATTCCCAAAAATTCTCTCCAGTTGCTGTCATGCAAGACAGTGCCAGGCAGAAAGGAACTGTCAGGGCTACCTATGTCAGAATCAGGTCCAAGCATCACATTTTCTAGATCCTTAAGTGTCCAGGTGCAGGTGGGAGCCTGAGTAACGCACGATGCACTTGGAGAGGAACCATATGCATGATCAGAGTGGCTCTCTTGCTGAGACAGAGGGCTTCCACTTATGCTCTGAGAAGAGGTAGAGCTATGCGCAGGATAAACACAATTGGCTGAAGATGAATCTAGGGTGCAAAACTGTGCTTGGAAACCTTGAGCTCTAGAATTACTGCTCTGGGATCCATCATCAGAGGAAATGTAGTTAACGTCATCATGATTTTGTTGAACATAGTAATTACCATTGCCCCCAATATGCATTGGATTCCCATTATGGTACGGTAGTTGGGTATTGTCTGGATATCTGCATGACCGGTTAGAGGCCTGTGTCGACATATTTTCCAGTGCAACCCAAAGAGATGATCTTGTGGTCTCTACCGCAAAATTCTCAGCATGATGGAATTAACTGGATACAACAAACAGACAGAGATAAGATAAACTGAAGTTATACATAAACAAGATACTGGTAGATAGTAGAGAAACAACAAATCAGTAGTGTGAACCTGCAAGGAAGAAAGAAGACACATTGAATTTCCATTCAACACACGAAATCAAATGACAATTACTACTTAAAATAAACTACCCAGTGGGACCACATTTGGTTCTTCATGTTTGAGGTGTGGATGATCCCTGGGGTGGAAAGTGGAAACACTGGTTCACAGAAAAAAAAAATCCCGTTCCAAATAATGTTCAAGAGATACTTTGAAGACTCTGAGAGATTGCGCTTTGAGAAATAAAAATTCTTGCAGACTCTCAAGCATATAAAAGAATCACCAGTTCAACTACACAGAACTGTTGGCTGATCAGGTGCTACTTAGATAGGGCCAAGTTGGATTGTGAAGGAAGCATAAGGGCCATGATCCATTACCATCCCTAGATACTTCATGTGACAATGTTCCTAAAGAGTCATTGAAAACCATGTATGTAGTAGAGTTAATTAAATACGAAAAAATAAAATCATTAAAATTTATATCTGTTATCAAGGTTCCAGATTAATTGTTTATCTTATTTCTTGACATCTAGGATGAATCTGAAGTTGGATTTTTATGACTTAGTTATACATGTTGTTTCAACAGATTTTTGGAACATTGCAACATACTAAATTCCATAATAGGGGCATCAGAACCTGTATATACAAAATCGGAACTCTATTCAATATGCCTATTCTTTTGTCAACCAAAGACATCAGGAAATGTAACAAGTTAGTCCACCTTTAAGTTTCAAAAGAAAGACTGTAAACAAGCATAAAGTAATGCCCAGAATTGCAGAATGTAAAACAAAATTTAATAATATATAAATGCTACTATGAGAAACTAGATTCAACCACAGGCAGTGTTTCTCGTGATCCATGCCTTGGTTGGGAATTAACAAAAAAACAGAGAAAAAAATGCATATACAGTAATTTAATGAGTTAATTAATATTAGTTGGTCACCGAGACAAGGTACTAAATAGCATTCGTAGCGGCCGCAATAGCGGTAGCAGCCCCTTGCCGCTAGGATATAGGCATATAGCGGTTTAAAACTTAGTGCACGCTATTTGACGCAGCAAGCCGCTATAGTGTCCGTTATTTGGCATAGCAGTCCGCTATAGCGGCCCAAGTCCAAAACATAACTAGTTAATTCTTAATTAAGATTAAGATAGATTTGATCGAGAATCAACTCTTCAAATACAATTAAATATCTATTTACACTATTTAAGTTATATATATGTTTATTAGTCTTTCATTGATTTGTATCTTGTTGATTTTTAATATGTAAGAAAGTTATTTTTAAAAATATACATATACCTAAATTATATGAGATTATTAGACAATGTTATTGGAACTTAGCGTCCGCTATCCGCAATCCGTGATGTAGACATCAATCCGCTACAGACCCGCTATCCGCTATTGGTTAGTGTCAATCAAAATTATTTGAAATCATGCAAAGAATTGTCGTTCAAATGGCAAGTAACGGGAAATCAAACAGTTGCCATATAACGAAAAACGCAAGAGAGGGGGGCAGAGATAATTATGGTAAGACTTAAGGATCAGCAGTGCAAACCAATGTTAGGTGTAACACCCAATCTAAACATGTCACCAAACATGTCCAACAAAATTATAGTACATCCCCAAAGTGCTGTGATTAGCAACACCATGTCATAAACAATTTATTTGTCATTGCTAACTTATGTACCCCTTACAAATAGGACATAAGGTCACAAGGTAATCAAGAATTTTACACAACAAAATGCAATAGGAAACTGCAACCAAGTCATCAGCTTGTGATCAATAGCTATAATCAATATATAACAAATCAGTACTATGAGAAGTTAGATAAGTGTAATTTTGCATGTTTGATGCTTCTTACCCTTGCATATCCACATCTCCACGCCATTATAGTGGCAACTTTATTTAGTGAAATATCCGATTCTGTATCGGTACTGTGTTGTATAGTATTTAATGCTGCATGTTGTGTGTCAGTGCATGTATTCTAGCACCTGCAGGAGTACCACATGTGATATTCTGTGAACCATGATATCACAGGGACGTAAGGAATTGTGTCCATGCGGGTATTGCAGCATATGTGGAAGTACCACATGGGACATTGACAGGCATGTAAGGAGCAAAGTCTAGCTTCATTGCTCAGAGCTTTGGGTGTACAGCACCACCACTAGGGTTTGAATCCTTGTCGGCTGCGATTCTGGCAGTTTCATTTCATTGGTCGGAGCTTCGGGTGTACAGCGCCACCACTAGGGTTTGAATCCTTGTTGGCTGCAATTCTTATATGCATATTTTCTTTCTTTTGTGGGAGAAAGGATATCTATCTGTTTCTAGGTACTCTCTTTTCTTTACTATATACTAGTCGAATGTTACATTTCACCTGCAGTGCTCGATATTAAATTGCTCTTGAGTTCAACATAAAAGGGAAGAACAAAAATAAGCTGAATACTTGCAGATATAGGGCCTGTTTAGTTGGTGCAGTAGTTTGCCACACCTGACCTTTGGCAAACTGTGGCTGCCAAAGAAAGTGTGGCGAGAAAAATTGAAGCCAGACTTGTCGCAAAGTTTGGCACAAAACAGAGTCTATGATTATATGTGTGCTGTAAGTGGACACCGAGACATAAATAGATACAGCCATAGTCACCAAGACAATTGCGGATAAGACAAGTCAAGGAATTGAGCTTAGAGGCTCAAGCACATGAAGGTAGGGTTTGCAGATATCATAAATATGCTGTAAAGAATCAACAAATCTCCTCATTGCATTTTTTTTTGTTGACATACCACAGATTTATGTCATGGAAGTGTGGCATGGGAAAGAACACATGTGCAGCTATTAAATCTGCAGTTGAATCCCAATAGTTTCACACGCAATTCATGATATATTCCTATATCTTAGACAGAAACTAAGAAATTCCTAAAGATATAAACGTCTCATAGCTAAACTGAAATATTAAACTCCAACTTATTGGCCTAACGTGAATGTAGCTAGACCAACTCCCTAACAATAACGACTATCCAAAGTCGCTCCCTCAACCTTGCTGATAGACACGGATTAGAGTGAAAGACACCTGCTTGGAGCAACAGAACAAGAGCAAAAGCTAAAGGACAGAGGAGAAAAAACAAAAAAACAAGAGAGATGTCATTTTCTGATCCACTGGAGTTAATAGCACCATTTAACTGGGGTGCCCAAAAATCCAATCGGATCTGTTGTGGCAGCAACGTTTTGAGAGCAACTATGGCCACCATAAATCGTGGTCCATAGACGAAATAGGCAGTCTTGCCAAGTGCCTGCCTGGAATAACACTAGGTGACGCATGATCTCACCCCAGCAAACATGGCATCCGACGACCACGTTCACCCATCAAACAGGCAGTCAAAAAAGATTGAGATGATGAATTAACGGTGCCTGATGTCATGCAGTTCACGTTCTCCAGAACTCTGTTCCCAGCTATCAGCTATGTCGTGCCAAAAAAAAAATCCTAGAAACTCACCTATGCATATCTGTTGGACTATTCCTAGCGATATTATTATATGATGAACACGGTCAGAGGAAAAAAAAGAAGAAAAGGAGCTGAACATGAGGAACGAGTTTTTTGTTTCCCTTTTTCAGAAGCACCAAAAAAAATATCTGGAAAACAATCTACTAGTGATGTACACAATCTACTAGTAGTGTACTCCGGACAACAAGCCCACAAAAATCTACAGCAAGCCGGATGGTCTGGGGCTTCCGAATTTTATCCCGGCGAGCAGGATTCGGATTCCATTGCTCGAGAGTTGAGAGCAAACAAGAGATGCTGATTCCTGCCGAACACAGCTCACGCTTCGAACAATACAATAATCCATCCGAGCAACCCGATGCTTCCTTACCAGCGGAAAGAAGAAAGTCCGGACGGATCCCCACTCCACGGCACCGCCCACGGCAGCCAGTAGTAGAGAGGCGGCGGAGGAGTACCACTAGTAGAAGATAATTCTGGGTCGAGGAGAGTAGCTTCGCTCGAGTGGAAGGCGGCGCGTCGGCGTGCTCGGCGGTGTGGTGGTGGGGGATACGGGGCCAACTGGTTCGCGGAAACGGGGAAGGCGAGAAGAGGGTTCGGGACCGGCGAGACGGCGTCACCGAGTCGCCGCTGCGAATGCGAGGGGAGAATGACCAAGGCCCAGGAGGAGGAAGAAAGAGGGTTGATTAGTTGAGACCCGCGGGGGCGGCGGGGGTACTTTCGTGATTTCGCAGATAAGAGGATAGTGGAAGGAGGCCAGGTGTAGTGTAGCGAGGACGAGGACACGATTCGCCCCCTCGCCTCATCGGCGGACGGCGGGTGCAGCAGTACAAGCAACGATGGTCTTGATTCTATCTATGATGAAAGATCGTAAACTAATCCCTGATGATTAATTAAAGAGGTAGGCATTAAACATGATCCTCCAGACCCCCACCATGCACAGGATAATGACCAGGGAGGCACTGGCACAGCACAGGCCACCTGATTAATACAGTACGTAATAGTGAATCAATATAGGCAGTGGCTTATGGGCTATGGCTAATGCCTTGCTTGCACTTAATTAATCGCTGCCCGTTTCGTCTCTTTTCTCCCCACGCCCACACGCTACTTTCCGGTTACAGTACACCGACGCACTTCCTTGAAGGAACTGCGGCGTCGACCCCGCTTCGCTTTCGGCTCGGACGGGCGTCGTGGCTTGGCTCCTGCACCCGCGCCATGAGCCATGGCCATCGCTGTTGCTGCTGCCTGTTATTAGTAGCTGCGATGTCCATCCATGGCAGGGGAAGGGGAGGGATTCCACCAGCATAATAATAACTTAGGAGAGATTCGTGTGTGCAATAGCAAAAGGCTCCTCCCTCCCCTTGAGGTGAGATATTTCTCATCACTGTGTATCTGTAGCACTGTTTAGTTTCGTGTCCTTTCGTGTCGTGAACCGTGGTTGTGCTACCAGCACACAGACATAGGCCTTGTTTAGATGAAGGGAGTGGGTTTTTTTCTCAATTGTAGCATTTTCGTTGTTATTTGACAAACTTTGTCTAAATATGGCTCAACTAGACTCAAAAGATTCGTGTCGACATGTACATTGTCGGTGTTTCGAACCCGGGGGTATGACACCAACGAGTAATGTGATCGCGTGCTCTCTTCCTGGATGGCGATGCAAGATGACACAAGGATTTATCCTGGTTCGGGCAAAGAAGGCCCTACGTCCAGCGGGGGAGAAGGTTCTTGTATTACTTGCACCTAAGTGCTTGTACAAGAGCGTATACAAGCTCAATGAGCGTGGACCGGAGTCCGGACTCGTGTGTACTGATGTCTTAACGTGTCCGTTCCTGACCGAAGGAATGAGGGCCTTGGTGTCCCCTTTTATAGAGCAAGGGGAGGCCAGAGTTACACAAGGGTATTACAGGTGTCGGGGTGTATTGTGTCCCTTACGAAGAAGGGTAGGAACCCTGTCTTGTCGAAGACATTGTAGCCGACGTGGGCGTTGCTGTTGAAGCGTCCTTGAAGCGTGGCCTCCATCCTGGGCGCGGACGTGGAGGCGCGGCGAGGTGGGAGCCATGCAGCGCCCATCCCGGAACGTACAGGACGTGGCGGGGTCCTTCCGGGTCTTGGGGTACCTGTCCTCCAATAGCATGAAAGTAGTTAGGGCTCGAGGGGCGCGGAGCCGGCCTCGAGGCGGCGCCTACGGGGGGCTCGAGTCCCCGCAGGTATGGACAAGTCCCGTGAAAATCGATTGAGCGGCAGGCATCTGGGCCTCGAGGCGTGGCTGTGGATTGGACGTGCCACAGTGTAGGGCGTGGGTTAACAGTGCTTCACTGGTGCCTTTTCGCCCATACTTGTGGTGAAAACGAGACTTGACTCTGCCCCGGACCACTGTGGCACACGTTGTGTTACAGAGGACGTGACTGGAGTAGGTGGATGAATTAAGTGCGCGGTATGGGCTGGCATCCGATGTCTGCACCGCTCGAGGGAGGCAAAACGCGTCTCGAGGGATAGGCCGCTGTGCCAGAGAGGCTCGAGGTCCCCGCGTGGGGTCTCGAGGTGTGGTGTTCGGCTGTGGGGGGCTCGAAGGGTAGTGGAGCGCTTGCCCGAGGCCTGGGAGGCTCGGGCAAGACGGAAAGCGAGCGTGCGCCCGAGGCCTGACATGGAGGGCTCGGGCGAGACAGAAAACGAATGCGCGCCCGAGGCCTGGCTTGGAGGGCTCGGCTCGGTGGGCCAGCGTCGTAGGCCTCGGGGGGTCGGCTTTTTAGGGGGTTAGACTAGTTAGGTCTGTTATCAACCGGTGCTCTAGGTTTCCCCTATTTGTTTGCGTTGATTGGGGGTACCCCTTTTGCGGACCCCCGACATTAGCCCCCGAGCCCTTGCTCGAGTGCTTGCACTCGAGCAGGGGCTCCCGACTGGGATCTCGTGGGTTAGTGTGACGGAACGGCCCTAATCTTATGGCCCACGTGTCCCTGTCAACCTCTGACAGCCGAACCCATGTTCCATGTGATTAAGACCTGTTCGCCACCGGGCTACATCAGTGCCCAATGTCCGCAGGATCATCTCACAATTCGGTTACAGCATTGCATACTTTTACAAATAACATCGGAATAAAGAGCGGAAGACTTAAATAACAATAGTTTTACAAAGCAGGGTTCCAAATAGAAATTAAGGTGCAGTTATTACAAACCAAGTTCTGATAATAGAGATAGACATAGGCAACATAGTGGAGAACAACAAAGATACTTATAATCACCCAGCCCGAGGGTGTACAACTATTCTTCGGCCTCATCGGCCTCTTCCTGGACGATGGTCACGCAGCAGGGTGCAAGACACATCGGGGACTCTGTCATACCTGCAGCATGGGTAACAAACCCTGAGTACTGGGGTACTCAACAAGACTTACCCGACTAAGAAAAAGGGAGAAGACTCAGGAATGAGAGGCTTAGGGTAGTCAAGGTAAGGTTTAAGCAAGATCAAGTATTTTGCAGAAAAGCATTTTTGTAAACCTTATTTTATTTTGGAAAGATTCAGCATTCCTCAATTCTTCATCGTTCATGATTCATTTTACATTTCAAAACATTCCTAGTTGAGAACCACTCTCCGTTGACAGTCAGTGGACCAAGTCTCCATAACCGAGGAGCAACGTTAATCCGGATAAATAATACTCAGCTGAGGATCCCTATCCACACTGCATATGTCGCACCCAAGCTTGCATATGCCAACTCGTCTACCACGATTCCTCCAAGATTGGACCCGGTCCTACGCCACCTGGAAGTACAGTACACCACTCCTATCCAGGTACGACGACCACGTGGGTACATGCTACTTCCGCCATCTCTCCACTCCCAGTGCGCGGTTGTCGGTCCAATAAAGGATTCCTCGGAGCCAGAGCTTTCTGAAGTATGTGAATAGTTACAAGTCTTGACCAGCAGGCCCCCATACGGATGGTCCCTAAAGTTTTTCCGTCAGCAACAAGCACCTCGGGACTCTAACCCAAGAGTACAGGTCCTGTCGGTTTTTCAACCCTGTCCCGGTCGGTGTCAACTGTTGAGTCCCGGACTACAACATGACGGCACCGTACGCTCGGACAACCTCTCCTCGCTGTTGACTAGGTATGGATCAGATACTTAGCCAACAGGCAGGGAGTAAAGCCAAATGCCCATAAATGTTCTTTAAGTGATCACACTTTTGAAAATGGCATTTTATTGCAAAGTCTAATTCAATAAGCATTGCTAAGCATTTTTCAAATACTTTTGAAAAGCAGGTATCGGGTGTATCAGTGGTCAAGGTGGATAGTGCATCAATTAGGATAGCACCCAACTCCTATAAACCTAATGCAATAATTTAACTCAAAAGCATTTAAGGAAAACATTTTATAAATCCAAGGAAATGGGTTAAATGCACCGGGGCTTGCCTTGAAGAGCAAAGAGGGCAGGCTCGAGGGCGGCAGGGCAGTTGTCGGAGCTCGGAGTAGCCTCAGGGACAGGTTCGTCGGCGGCTGCCTCGATCTTGACGCCTTCTTCGGTGACTATACGAATGCAATGATGCATGCTCATGAGTATGCTAGTATGAACAATGCAACACAGGGCATACAACATGAACCTTAATCACCTTTTCTGTTTTTCTTAATTATTTAAAAAGGTCATTTTATGCAGTTGCTCCAAAAATTACCAAATTAATCACATAAGTTCATTATGGTGTAGATAGATGGCAAAACAAATTTCATATTTTTGGAGGTCATTAAGGTGCTCAAATAAAATCAGACATCAATTAACAAACGACACTATTTAACAATTAAAATAAAGGCTCAAAAATCAACTTGTTCCAAAAGACTTCAAAATTTCACCAGAGACTAAACATGGCATAGGAAGCTCACAAAAATTTATCTCATGATTTTTGGAGTTATAAATGATTTTCTAAAAATCCAAAACCATCCATTTATTAATTAAAAGAGGATTTTACATTTTCAAATTCTTGCAGAAAAGTCAAGTTTCATATTTTATAAAATACTACATAGTATAAAGACTCAACTGTAAAATTTTCAGAATTTTTAGAGCAATACAGAAAATCATACAAAAGATGAAATAACAAGACTATTCATATTTCTGAAAAGGAAAAGAGCACTGAGCTCGAGTCGGAGCGGGCTCGACGTCGAGGCTCGAGGCTCGGCTGAGAAAACAGAGGCTGGGCTCACCGAGAGTCAGAGGCAAGGCTCGGCGAGGCGGATGGATAAGAGGGCTCGACGGCGAGGCCTCGGCGGGTTCTCTTGCGGCTAGCCTCTCGAGGGTGGCCTCGACTCACTCGAGGCTTGGGGCTCGGTGGAAGTTGCGATTCGCTCGAGGCTGAGGCTAGACTCGGCTGCTTCGAGGGGCGGGGTTCGAGGATGTGCTCGAGGGTGTGGCTCGGGAACGCGCTCGAGGGTAGTGCGATTCGCCGAGGCTTGGGGCTCGATACGGTCGAGGGTGCGGCTCGAGGAAGGAGACGACCGCGGCGGCACTCCGGCGATTCGGCGACCCTATACACCAGGCACGGCCACCAGTAGCCGGTGGGGCGCAAGAAGGCAAGGAAGATGAAGCAGGGGTCAGAGAAAAATGATGGCCGGAGAGTGGGGATTTCCCGAACCCGAGCTCACCGGTGTTTCGCCGGAGTTTGGGAAGATGGGGTTACGCCGGGCGATTGGAGGCGGCGGAGGTAAAATTGAGGGGCTGGGAAGCTTCGCGAGCTCAAGGCGGAGCTTCTAGGCTAGGTGGTGGAGCGGCGGAGACTCTGGAGTGAGCTGGCGACGGTGGTGGGGTGAGTGCGGAGCTCCGGCCGGCCGGCGGGCCTTTTATAGCCGCGGCCAGGGGCCGTTAGGGAGCGCGCGCGGGGTGGATAAGAATGCCCGTGGCGCGTGCTATCGATCTCATGATGAAAGGGACGGAAATCAGTTTGGGACCTGGGCGTCGTGCTTGCCGGCGACGGCCACGCGGCGGCGACGTCGGGGAGCAGTGGGGGACGGGGGCGGAGGTCAGCGCTTGCGCGTGCGGGGGCAGAATGATGGCGCGGTCACAGGCGACAAGTCGGGGGCGGGCGTGCGGCTGCCAGGCGCGTGGCGCACGCAGCTCCGGCGAGCGGCCATGGCCGGGCCCCCTCCCTGCTCTGCTCTGACCCTAGAGGAGATGAACAGGGCTAGGTCTAGGGTTTGACTTTCTGTATTTTGCAAATTATTCCCAAAACTTGAATTGCACGGGAAAAACTCAGAATACCAAAGTTGTGCAGAAAAAGGAGATCTACAACTTTGTCAATAAGAACATTTTCAAATTCCAAACAGTTTTTGAATTATATTCGAAAACAGAAAAGGGAACACTTTTAAGATTTGAATAATTTCAAAATTACTTTTGATTTTATATAGAAACTTAAAATCTGTAAATACCAAAGTTGTTCTCTTGACAAGATCTACAACTTTGCTTTTGGACCAAGTCCAAATTTTGAATAGTTTTTTAACTTATTAAAAGAGGGGTAAAAACCAGGGTTTGGAATTTAGGGTTTTTCAAAGGGATTTTGAAATCTGATTTTTGATTTTGATTTTGAACAACACAACAAAGCTTCAAGACACTAAACTGAACAAGAAATACACAAGACTAGGCACAGAGTTGAAATTACCATTTTTGCCCTTATAGGAAGATTTGGGCTTTAGGGTTTTTGAAAAGAGATTGCTACACAAGTACTAAGCAAACATAAATGCAAGGCAAGAATGATTAATGACTAATGATGATGACATGTCAGGTTAATTACAGATTAAATACCAGAGGTGTTACAACCTTCCCCCCTAAAAGAGATCTCGCCCCGAGATTCTGCGTCTTAAGAAGGACAAGGGGAAAACCTTATATCTACAGAGTATCGAGAAAAACGGGATAGCTCTTTGCTAAGAAATCTTCGGATTCCCAAGTGGCTTCTTCTTCAGAGTGTTGGTTCCATTGGATCTTGTACCATCTTGTGGTGGTCCTCCGGGTAACACGGTCCTTGTAATCCAACACACGAACTGGATACTCAGAGTATGACAGATCAGGTTCTAACTCAACACCTTCAACATCTACCACATGTTCGGGCACTCGGAGACACTTCTTGAGTTGGGAGACGTGAAACACATTATGAACTGCTGAAAGATGATCGGGCAACCTTAGCTTATAAGCTACCTTGCCACAACATTCCAGAATCTCAAAGGGACCAATATAGCGAGGCGCTAACTTCCCTTTAACTCCAAAACGAGTGACTCCTTTGGTGGGTGAGACTTTCAGGTACACATAATCTCCAATTTGAAACTTCAGAGGTCGACGTCTTTTGTCGGCATAGCTCTTCTGTCGAGATTGCGCAATTTTCATATTCTCTTGTATTTGCTTGACTTTTTCTTCCATATCTTTCACTAGGTCAACTCCAAAGAATTCTCTTTCTCCAGGTTCAGACCAACTGAGAGGTGTACGACAACGGCGACCGTACAGTGCTTCAAAGGGTGCCATTTTGATGCTCTCTTGGTAACTGTTATTATATGAGAATTCTGCCAAGGGCAAACAGTTATCCCAAGTATCTGCGAAGGTGAGCACGCAGGCTCTCAACATATCCTCTAGCACTTGGTTCACTCGCTCAGTTTGTCCATCTGTTTGCGGATGATATGCCGTACTATGCAAGAGCTTGGTTCCAAGTGAGGTATGGAACGCTTTCGAGAACTTTGTGACAAACTGAGTACCACGATCAGAGACAATGGTCTTGGGTATGCCATGGAGTTTCACTATGTGGTTCTTGTACAAAGTGGCATATGTGGGGACGGTGTAGCTGGTTTTGACTGGCAGGAAATGAGCTTGCTTAGTGAGGCGATCCACGATCACCCAGATGGAATCAAAACCTTTTGGTGTCTTTGGTAGTCCATTGATAAAATCCATACTGATATCGTCCCATTTCCAAGCAGGTACAGGTAAAGGTTGCAATTCTCCTCCGGGCCTCATGTGCACGGCTTTGACTTTCTGGCAAGTATCACACTGAGCGACATACCGGGCGATCTCAATCTTCATCTTTGTCCACCAGAACCTTTGCTTCAAGTCCTGGTACATCTTGTTGCTGCCGGGGTGGATGGAGAATCTAGTCAAGTGTGCTTCATCAAGGATTAACTTTCTTAACTCAGGCACTTTAGGAACTACTAACCGATTCTTAAACCATACTACTCCTGTATCATCAATCCTGAAACAATCAGCCTTTCCGGATTGGACCTTTTCGATGATGTGCTTGATTCCAGGGTTATCTTTCTGTGCAGCGATGATCTGCTCTTTGATAGGGGTTTCAATTCTGATATTATTCAGAGTTCCTTGTGGAATCATTTCAATATTTAGCCTTTCCAGCTCATAACACAAAGAAGAATCATAGGGTTTCATCATCAGACAGTTGTAATATGACTTGCGACTGAGCGCATCGGCAACCACATTCGCCTTACCCGGATGGTAATGCACTTCAAGATCATAGTCCTTAATTAACTCAAGCCATCTTCTGTCTCATATTCAGCTCTTCTTGAGTGAAGATATACTTCAGGCTTTTGTGATCAGTGTACACATTACAGGTACTGCCCACAGATAATGACGCCAGATCTTTAAGGCATGCACTACTGCTGCTAACTCGAGATCATGAGTTGGATAATTCTCTTCATGTCGCTTAAGCTGTCGGGAGGCATATGCGATCACTCGACCTTCTTGCATCAAAACACAGCCCAAACCAGTACCAGATGCATCACAGTAGACATCAAAGGGCTTTTCGATGTTCGGCTGGGCTAGCACTGGTGATGTAGTTAACAGTTTCTTCAGAGTTTGAAAGGCTTGCTCACAGGCTGGTGACCAGACAAACTTCACAGAATTCTTTACTAACTCGGTGATAGGCTTGGCGATTCTGGAGAAATCCGGAATGAATCAACGATAATATCCAGCCATTCCCATAAAGCTGCGGACTTGGTGAACAGTGGTAGGTGGCTTCCAATCCAGAATGTCTGCCACTTTACCAGGGTCAACTGACACACCTTCAGCGGATAGGACATGACCAAGAAACTGTATCTGATCTAACCAGAACTCACATTTACTGAACTTGGCATACAGCTGATGTTCTCTGAGACGGGATAGAACGATACGAAGATGTTCGGCATGATCTTCAGGGGTTTTGAGTAGACAAGGATGTCGTCAATGAACACGACCACGAATTTATCAAGCTCTGGCATGAACACAGAGTTCATGAGGTACATGAAATGAGCAGGGGCATTGGTCAAACCGAAGGACATGACCAAGTACTCATATAGGCCGTATCTGGTGGTGAAAGCTGTTTTAGGAATATCTTCAGGATGAATCTTTATTTGGTGGTAGCCAGATCTGAGATCGATCTTGGAGAATACTTTGGCTCCAGCTAATATGTCAAAGAGAGATCAATACGAGGCAAGGGATATTTATTTTTGATGGTGACCTCATTGAGTGGGCGATAATCAATGCACATTCTGAGAGTCTTGTCTTTCTTCTTTACAAAGATTGCAGGACAACCCCAAGGAGACGAGCTTGGGCGAATGAAACCTTTGTCCAACAAATCTTGTAATTGGATTTTTAGCTCTGCCAACTCTCTGGGAGGCATTCGATAAGCTCTGCGGGATATAGGAGCAGTCCCAGGCTTTAGCTCTATGGCAAACTCAACATCACGGTTGTGACGGAACGACCCTAATCCCATGGCCCACGTGTCCCTGTCAACCTCTGACAGCCGAACCCATGTTCCATGTGATTAAGACCTGTTCGCCACCGGGTACGGGCTACATCAGTGCCCAATGTCCGCAGGATCATCTCCAATTCGGTTACAGCATTGCATACTTTTACAAATAACATCGGAATAATGAGCGGAAGACTTAAATAACATTAGTTTTACAAAACAGGGTTCCAAATAGAAATTAAGGTGCAGTTATTACAAACCAAGTTCTGATATTAGAAATAGACATAGGCAACGTAGTGGAGAACAGCAAAGATACTTATAATCACCCAGCCCGCGGGTGTACAACTATTCTTCGCCTCATCGGCCTCTTCCTGGACGATGGTCACGCAGCAGGGTGCAAGACACATCGGGGACTCTGTCATACCTGCAGCATGGGTAACAACCCTGAGTACTGGGGTACTCAACCAGACTTACCCGACTAAGAAAAAGGGAGAAGACTCAGGAATGAGAGGCTTAGGGTAGTCAAGGTAAGGTTTAAGCAAGATCAAGTATTTTGCAGAAAAAGCATTTTGTAAACCTTATTTATTTTTGAAAGATTCAGCATTCCTCAATTCTTCATCGTTCATGATTCATTTTACATTTCAAACATTCCTAGTTGAGAACCACTCTCCGTTGACAGTCAGTGGACCAAGTCTCCATAACCGAGGAGCAACGTTATCCGGATAAATAATACTCAGCTGAGGATCCCTATCCACACTACATATGTAGCACCCAAGCTTGCATATGCCAACTCGTCTACCACGATTCCTCCAAGATTGGACCGGTCCTACGCCACCCGGAAGTACAGTACACCACTCCTTTCCAGGTACGACGACCACGTGGGTACATGCTACTTCCGCCATCTCTCCACTCCCGTGCGCGGTTGTCGGTCCCAATCAAGGATTTCTCGGAGCCAGAGCTTTCCGAAGTATGTGAATAGTTACAAGTCTTGACCAGCAGGCCCCCATACGGATGGTCCCTAATTTTCCAGCCAGAACTATACCTTGGTTATATCTCACCCAAGCGTAATAGTCCCGTCAGTTTTTCAACCCTGTCACGGTCGGTGTCAACTGTTGAGTCCCGGACTACAACATGACGGCACCGTACGCTCGGACAACCTCTCCTCGCTATTGACTAGGTACGGATCAGATACCTAGCCAACAGCCGGGGAGTAAGACCAAATTCCATAAACATTCTTAAGTGATCACACTTTGAAATGGCATTTTATTGCAAAGTCTAATTCGATAAGCATTGCTAAGCATTTTCAAATACTTTTGAAAAGCAGGTATCGGGTGTATCAGTGGTCAAGGTGGATAGTGCATCAATTAGGATAACACACACTCCTATAAACCTAATGCAATAATTTAACTCAAAAGCATTTAAGGAAATCATTTTATAATTCAAGGAAAGGGTTAAATGCACCGGGGCTTGCCTTTAAGAGCAAAGACAGCTGGCTCAGGGTTGGAGGTGCAGAGGTCGAAGCTCGGAGTTACTTCGGGAGCAGGTTCGTCGGCGGCGGCCTCGACTTTGACTTCTCCTTCGTGACTATACGAATGCAATGATGCATGCACATGAGTATGCTAGCATGAACAATGCAAAACAGGGCATACAACATGAACCCTAATCACTTTTTCTATTTTCTTAATTATTTAAAAAGGTCATTTTATGAAGTTGCTCCAAAAATTACCAATTAATCACATAAGTTCATTATGGTGTAGATAGATGGCAAAACAAATTTCATAATTTTTGGAGGTCATTAAGGTGCTCAAATAAAAATCAGACATTAATTAACAAAGGCACTATTTACAATTAAAGATAAATGCTCAAAAATCAACTTATTCCAAAAGACTTCAAAATTTCACCAGAGACTAAACATGGCATAGGAAGCTCACAAAAATTTATCTCATGATTTTTGGAGTTATAAATAATTTTCTAAAAATCCAAAACCATCCATTTATTAATTAAAAGAGGATTTTACATTTTCAAATTCTTGCAGAAAAGTCAAGTTTTATATTTTTATAAAATACTACACAGTGCATTGAGCATACCATAATTTTATCAGGATTAAGAAACAACAGATTAATTCACATAAAAAAGAGAAAACAGAACACTATTCACACTCTTTTCAAAAAGGAAAAAGAAAAGAGCGCTGTGCTCCTTCCTCGCAGGGGCTCGGGCGAATCGCTGCGAGGCGGACAGCAGGGCTCGGGCGAGGCGGAAACACTCGGCTGTCCGAGACCTGGCTGGTAGGCTCGGGCGGACGGAAACAAGCGTTTCGTTCGTCCGAGGCCTGGCCGGGAGGCTCGGCGAGACGGAAACAAGCGTTTCGCCGAGACCTGGCCGGGAGGCTCGGGCGAGACGGAAAGCATGTGTTCGCCGAGGCTGGCTCGGGCGAAGCGGAGAGCATGTGTTCACCGAGGCCTGGCTCGAGCTGAAGATGAGGGTGCGTGAGTCCGCTCGAGGCCTGGCTCGAGCGAAGTGGTGAGGGTCTGTGTGTCCGCTCGAGGCTAGGCTCGGCGAAGACGGTGAGGGTACGTGTCTGCTCGAGGCTAGGCTCGGGCGAAGCGGAGTGGAAGCAGAGACCGGGGGCTTTCGAGTGCTTACCACGGGTCGGAGGCAGGCTCGGCTGCTTCGAGGGAGTGCGGTTCGCAGGCGGCTCGAGGGTGTGGCTCGAGGGGTGCTTCGACACGTGCTCGAGGGTGAGGTCGACACGTTCTCGAGGGTGAGGCTCGACACGTTTGAGAGATGCGGCTCGAGGGGGAGACGGCCGCGGCGGCACTCCGGCGATTCGGCGATCCTGCGCAACACACGAGACCGCAAGGCCTGGTTAGAGTCGCGCGGAGCCAGGAAGCTGACACAGGGGTCAGGGGAAGATGATCGTGGCCGGAGAGAGGTAGTATTTGACAACCCGAGTTCACGGTGTTTCGTCGGAGTTTGGGGAAGATGGGGTTACGACGGGCGATTGGAGGCGGGGGAGTTGAAATTGAGGGGCTGGAAGCTTCGCGAGCTCAAGGCGGAGCTTTCGGGCTAGGTGGTTGAGCGGCGGGAGCTTCCGAGTGGGCTGGCCACGGTGGCGGGGTCGAGTGAGGAGGCTCGGACTCCCGGTCCCTTTTATAGGCACGGTCGGGGACGTTAGAGAGCACGGGATGGTGTGGATGAGTTCGACCAAGGCGTGCGCACTCGATTGCAGGCTGGCGGGAAGGACGGCGTGCTCGCAGGCCGGTGTGGTTCGCCGGCGACGGCCACGCGGCGGCGTCGTGCTGGGAACATTGGGGGACGTGGGCGAGGTCAGCGCTTTGCGCGTGCGGGTGCGGCATGATGGCGCGGACAGCGGCGGCAGGTTGGAGGCGAGCGTGCATCTGCCAGGCGTGCGGCGTGCGCAGCGCCGGCGGCTCGGCTATGCCGGACCCCCCTAGCTCTAGGTTGAAGATGAACAGGGCTAGGTCTAGGGTTTGACTTTCTGTATTTCGCAAATTACTTCCAAAACTTGAACTGAGCAGCAAAAACTCAAAACACCAAAGTTGTTCAGAAAAAAGAGATCTACAACTTTGTCAAAAAGAATATTTTCAAATTCCAAATAGTTTTTGGACCACATTTGAAAACAGAAAAGGGAACACTTTTGGGATTTGAATAAATTCAAAATTACTTTTGTTTTTCATGGAAAGTTGGAAATCTGCAAATATGAAAGTTGTTCCTTTTATCAAAACCTACAACTTTGCTTAATATACCCTTTTTCTGAAACTCAATAGTTTTTAAATAAATTTTGAAAACTGAAAAGGGGACAAAAACTGGAATTTGAATGGATTTGAATTTACTTCAAACTTTGTACATAAACTTGAAAATTTGTAAATACCAAGTTGTTTCTCTTGCCAGATCTACAACTTTGCTTTTTGGACCAACCTCAAATTTTGAATAATTTTTGAATTACAAAAAGAGGATAAAATCCAGGGTTTGGAAATCAGGGTTTTGCAAAGGGATTTGAAATCTGATTTTGATTTTTGAACTTTGGCCAACACACAAAAACTCAAGACATCCAACTGAACAAGAATCACACAAAGCTAGGCACAAAGGTGAAATTACCATTTTTGCCCTTTGTATAGGAAGATTTGGGCTTTTAGGGTTTTGAAAAGAGATTGCTACACAAGTACTAAGCAAACATAAATGCAAGGCAAGAATGATTAATGACTAATGATGATGACATGTCAGGTTAATTACAGTTAAACACCAGAGGTGTTACAACGGTCAGGAGGCAGACCAGGTAAGTCCTCTGGAAAAACATCAGAGAATTCACAGACCACGGGGATGTCTCTGGTTTCCAGAACATAGGCGGTGTTCAAAAGTGTGGCTGCTGGTTTTTGAGGCATTGGGAGTTGGAGAAGGAGTTTTGAGGTACCGTTGGGAATGTCCACTCTCACAACTCTATTCAGGATGTCGATCATGGCTTTATACTGACACATCCAATTCATGCCTAAAATGACATCTATCTCTGATCACGTAGCACTATCATGGTGGTAGGAAATACATGTTCCCCCAACATTACTGGTATACTGCGAACCACTTTCTTAGTACTTATACGCCCTCCAGGCGAAAATATGCAGAGAAACTTTCTTTCAAATCCTCAATGAGATATCTCATGCTTGATGACAAAAGTACGACTGATGAAGGAATGCGATGCACCAGAATCAAACAACACAACTGCAGGATGATTGGCAACAGGAAACCTACGATCATGACGGGCTCTCCTTCTGGGATGTCGCCGACAGTGGTGTAGTAGACTTACCCGTGTTTCTTGACAATCTTGCCTTTCTGAACATGCTGCTGCTGTGCACGGTGCTGCTGCTGCTGAGATCCTCCAGGATTCTTCTGAGTATTCTGGGCATACCTCTTGGGCTTTGAGCACTCACGAGACCAGTGACCAAGCTGGCCGCAGTTGTAGCAGGGATGGTTGTAGGCTATTTGTGGAGTGGTGATACGAACATCTGGGGCGTTCGGCTGTGTGGCACTCTGCTGGTTGGCATTATAGGTGGTGGCCGCGTACGGACGACCACTTGCTGGTTGGGGTAAGGTAGGCGATTTTGGTGGTGACTGGGGTGGTATATGATCCTCTGGCGCTTGTGACCGCCAGAGAAACTGCTGGATCCTGCTTTCTTCTTCTTCTTTCCTCTTGATACTGACGGTTGCTCTCTTCAAAAGCGACAGCCCGGTCAACAACATCATGATACGAACCGGTCAGGTTATTGGACAGACTTCTGCGGATCTTATGATGCAGACCTCTAAGGAAACAATCCCTCTTCTTTTCATCTGTGTTGACATACTCTGAGGCATACTGGCTAAGATGGTTGAACTGACCCACGTACTGCATTACTGTGGAGTCCTTCTGCTGCAGTGCCAGAAACTGATCAAGCTTCATCTTCATTAATCCCGAAGGGATGTGATGTGCACGGAAAGCGGTGCGGAACTCTTCCTAGGTCAACTGATGACCTTCTGGCTGGGCAGCCAACAGGTTGGCATACCAAGCGCTTGCTGGACCACGAAGCTGCTGGGAAGCGAACCGGGCTTCTGGATGTCGGTACAGCGAGAGAGAAGACTGAACTTTTGCTCCATAGTGCGGAGTCAGTCATCAGCTTCCAGGGGTTCATCTGCTTTGGTGAAAACTGGTGGACGGGTCTCGGGTGAAATCCACATATGTAGTCTCACGGTTGATGTCGTGACGACCACGGTGACCATTGTTTTGCTGCCCCTGATTTTGAGCCATCAGGTTAGCAGCGGCTGCCAAGGCTGCAATGGCATCTGCCAGGGTAGCAGGAACAGGTGGAGGGTTTGGAAGGTTGGCATCATCAGAACCTCCAGCTCCAGTGCGAGTGTTCACAGGCATCTGTTAAGCAACTTGGAACTTAGCATTCATAGATAGGGTTCTGAAATCAACAGACTGATAGCTTCTTCTGATACAAAGACTGATAGATTGATAAAGATTTCTGACAGACACAACTGACCGATAAGGGAAAAAAAGGTACGAAAGAAAGATACAGACTGACTTAACAAAAGACAGACTAACGCTCCCAACCTAGACTAAGGTTTTAGGTAAGCAGGTGGTACAGACACACGGGATCTCCATCTCCTAAAGACGGGTCTAGTCCTCATCGATGATGATCATTTCTTCGTCGTCGTCTTCTTCGAGGATGAGCTCAGGCTCTTCCTCCTCATCCTCGTCTTCAGCGTGGACGTCCTCAGCAGGTTCAATTTCTTCGTCCACGTCTGGCTCTTGTTCCACATCGGGTTCTTCCACTACTCCATCCTCAGGGTCTTCCATAACCGGGGGTACCAAGGGGTGGAGTTGATCATACAGCTGATGCACTTCCTCATGAAGCATATCATTGAACTGTTCAATCTGAGCTGTGTACTGCTGCAGTCCGTGGAGCTCGGCTCTGGTGACGTCCTCGCGGATCCAAGCATCATTGCGCTGCTCGATAGCGCGAACCGTGTTCCGGTTGGCCTGCTCCAGGGAAGCTCGTGCCTCATAAAACTCCAGGCGTGAGTGGTAGAAGTCATGCTCCAAGTTCTTCAGCTCAGCCTTCAGATCCTTGATCTCCTCCTTCAGGTTCTTACGGGTGCGGTGGGGAAAGCGACGACCATTGGAAGATTCGCAGTCTCTTCTCCAACGCGAGGTGCCAGCTGGTGGCGTGGCACACCATGCGGTCCAGTCGACTTGCGGGCAGTCAGCTTGATACGGGCCATGTGTGGACAAGATTAGATGGATGAGAAAGGCTAGCAAGAACAGGTAAAGGCATACTACCACAACGAACTTAGAGAGGATGTTAACTTAAGTGATTATGACATGATGCATGAATCGTTCCTACGGAACAAAGCAATGCAATAAATAAATAAGGTACATAGGGCTTAAAATATGTTGTTCCACTAGCTAGTGTTGCCATATGAGAGACAAGATGAGAGAAG
Organism: Coix lacryma-jobi var. lacryma-jobi; assembly: GCA_009763385.1. Classification (NCBI taxonomy): domain Eukaryota; kingdom Viridiplantae; phylum Streptophyta; class Magnoliopsida; order Poales; family Poaceae; genus Coix; species Coix lacryma-jobi. The sequence continues at coordinate 9,447,935 of CM019823.1, read as the reverse complement.
CAATTTGGACTCAAAATAGTCAAGTTTAGTTTGTTTGGACTGAAAAGGTCTTTTGAAGTTTTCGCAAAAACGAACACTGCAACGTTAAAGTGAGATGCTCCGATACCACTCTGTGACGGAACGGCCCTAATCTCATGGCCCACGTGTCCCTGTCAACCTCTGACAGCCGAACCCATGTTCCATGTGATTAAGACCTGTTTGCCACCGGGCTACATCAGTGCCCAATGTCCGCAGGATCATCTCACAATTCGGTTACAGCATTGCATACTTTTACAAATAACATCGGAATAAAGAGCGGAAGACTTAAATAACAATAGTTTTACAAAGCAGGGTTCCAAATAGAAATTAAGGTGCAGTTATTACAAACCAAGTTCTGATAATAGAGATAGACATAGGCAACATAGTGGAGAACAACAAAGATACTTATAATCACCCAGCCCGAGGGTGTACAACTATTCTTCGGCCTCATCGGCCTCTTCCTGGACGATGGTCACGCAGCAGGGTGCAAGACACATCGGGGACTCTGTCATACCTGCAGCATGGGTAACAAACCCTGAGTACTGGGGTACTCAACAAGACTTACCCGACTAAGAAAAAGGGAGAAGACTCATGAATGAGAGGCTTAGGGTAGTCAAGGTAAGGTTTAAGCAAGATCAAGTATTTTGCAGAAAAGCATTTTTGTAAACCTTATTTTATTTTGGAAAGATTCAGCATTCCTCAATTCTTCATCGTTCATGATTCATTTTACATTTCAAAACATTCCTAGTTGAGAACCACTCTCCGTTGACAGTCAGTGGACCAAGTCTCCATAACCGAGGAGCAACGTTAATCCGGATAAATAATACTCAGCTGAGGATCCCTATCCACACTGCATATGTCGCACCCAAGCTTGCATATGCCAACTCGTCTACCACGATTCCTCCAAGATTGGACCCGGTCCTACGCCACCCGGAAGTACAGTACACCACTCCTATCCAGGTACGACGACCACGTGGGTACATGCTACTTCCGCCATCTCTCCACTCCCAGTGCGCGGTTGTCGGTCCAATAAAGGATTCCTCGGAGCCAGAGCTTTCCGAAGTATGTGAATAGTTACAAGTCTTGACCAGCAGGCCCCCATACGGATGGTCCCTAAAGTTTTTCCGTCAGCAACAAGCACCTCGGGACTCTAACCCAAGAGTACAGGTCCTGTCGGTTTTTCAACCCTGTCCCGGTCGGTGTCAACTGTTGAGTCCCGGACTACAACATGACGGCACCGTACGCTCGGACAACCTCTCCTCGCTGTTGACTAGGTATGGATCAGATACTTAGCCAACAGGCAGGGAGTAAAGCCAAATGCCCATAAATGTTCTTTAAGTGATCACACTTTTGAAAATGGCATTTTATTGCAAAGTCTAATTCAATAAGCATTGCTAAGCATTTTTCAAATACTTTTGAAAAGCAGGTATCGGGTGTATCAGTGGTCAAGGTGGATAGTGCATCAATTAGGATAGCACCCAACTCCTATAAACCTAATGCAATAATTTAACTCAAAAGCATTTAAGGAAAACATTTTATAAATCCAAGGAAAGGGGTTAAATGCACCGGGGCTTGCCTTGAAGAGCAAAGAGGGCAGGCTCGAGGGCGGCAGGGCAGTTGTCGGAGCTCGGAGTAGCCTCAGGGACAGGTTCGTCGGCGGCTGCCTCGATCTTGACGCCTTCTTCGGTGACTATACGAATGCAATGATGCATGCTCATGAGTATGCTAGTATGAACAATGCAACACAGGGCATACAACATGAACCTTAATCACCTTTTCTGTTTTTCTTAATTATTTAAAAAGGTCATTTTATGCAGTTGCTCCAAAAATTACCAAATTAATCACATAAGTTCATTATGGTGTAGATAGATGGCAAAACAAATTTCATATTTTTTGGAGGTCATTAAGGTGCTCAAATAAAATCAGACATCAATTAACAAACGACACTATTTAACAATTAAAATAAAGGCTCAAAAATCAACTTGTTCCAAAAGACTTCAAAATTTCACCAGAGACTAAACATGGCATAGGAAGCTCACAAAAATTTATCTCATGATTTTTGGAGTTATAAATGATTTTCTAAAAATCCAAAACCATCCATTTATTAATTAAAAGAGGATTTTACATTTTCAAATTCTTGCAGAAAAGTCAAGTTTCATATTTTTATAAAATACTACATAGTATAAAGACTCAACTGTAAAATTTTCAGAATTTTTAGAGCAATACAGAAAATCATACAAAAAGATGAAATAACAAGACTATTCATATTTCTGAAAAGGAAAAGAGCACTGAGCTCGAGTCGGAGCGGGCTCGACGTCGAGGCTCGAGGCTCGGCTGAGAAAACAGAGGCTGGGCTCACCGAGAGTCAGAGGCAAGGCTCGGCGAGGCGGATGGATAAGAGGGCTCGACGGCGAGGCCTCGGCGGGTTCTCTTGCGGCTAGCCTCTCGAGGGTGGCCTCGACTCACTCGAGGCTTGGGGCTCGGTGGAAGTTGCGATTCGCCCGAGGCTGAGGCTAGACTCGGCTGCTTCGAGGGGCGGGGTTCGAGGATGTGCTCGAGGGTGTGGCTCGGGAACGCGCTCGAGGGTAGTGCGATTCGCCCGAGGCTTGGGGCTCGATACGGTCGAGGGTGCGGCTCGAGGAAGGAGATGACCGCGGCGGCACTCCGGCGATCCGGCGACCCTGTACACCAGGCACGGCCACCAGTAGCCGCTTAGGGGCGCAAGAAGGTAAGGAAGATGAAGCAGGGGTCAGAGAAAAATGATCGTGGCCGGAGAGTGGGGATTTCCCGAACCCGAGCTCACCGGTGTTTCGCCGGAGTTTGGGAAGATGGGGTTACGCCGGGCGATTGGAGGCGACGGAGGTAAAATTGAGGGGCTGGGAAGCTTCGCGAGCTCAAGGCGGAGCTTCTGGGCTAGGTGGTGGAGCGGCGGAGACTCTGGAGTGAGCTGGCGACGGTGGTGGGGTGAGTGCGGAGCTCCGGCCGGCCGGCGGGCCTTTTATAGCCGCGGTCAGGGGCCGTTAGGGAGCGCGCGGGGGTGGATAAGAATGCCCGTGGCGCGTGCTATCGATCTCATGATGAAGAAGGGACGGAAATCAGTTTGGGACCCGAGCGTCGTGCTTGCCGGCGACGGCCACGCGGCGGCGACGTCGGGGAGCAGTGGGGGACGGGGGCGGAGGTCAGCGCTTGCGCGTGCGGGGGCAGAATGATGGCGCGGTCACAGGCGACAAGTCAGGGGCGGGCGTGCGGCTGCCAGGCGCGTGGTGCACGCAGCTCCGGCGAGCGGCCATGGCCGGGCCCCCTCCCTGCTCTGCTCTGACCCTAGGTAGGAGATGAACAGGGCTAGGTCTAGGGTTTGACTTTCTGTATTTTGCAAATTACTCCCAAAACTTGAACTGCACGGGAAAAACTCAGAATACCAAAGTTGTGAAGAAAAAGGAGATCTAGAACTTTGTCAATAAGAACATTTTCAAATTCCAAACAGTTTTTGAATTATATTCGAAAACAGAAAAGGGAACACTTTTAAGATTTGAATAATTTCAAAATTACTTTTGATTTTATATAAAAACTTGAAAATCTGTAAATACCAAAGTTGTTCCTCTTGACAAGATCTACAACTTTGCTTTTTGGACCAAGTCCAAATTTTGAATAGTTTTTAACTTATTAAAAGAGGGGTAAAACCCAGGGTTTGGAATTTAGGGTTTTTCAAAGGGATTTTGAAATCTGATTTTTGATTTTGATTTTTGAACAACACAACAAAGCTTCAAGACACTAAACTGAACAAGAAATACACAAGACTAGGCACAGAGTTGAAATTACCATTTTTGCCCTTATAGGAAGATTTGGGCTTTAGGGTTTTTGAAAAGAGATTGCTACACAAGTACTAAGCAAACATAAATGCAAGGCAAGAATGATTAATGACTAATGATGATGACATGTCAGGTTAATTACAGATTAAATACCAGAGGTGTTATAGTTAGCTAACTGGCCTCGAGGGTTTAGTCGATTCGATTCCGTGGGTGTCGTGCGAGCGACACCCGCGGGTGTAGCCCCCGAGGCCACGAGGGAGTGGTTAGAACTTCCTCGTGGGCTTTTTGCGAGTTTTAGTTGCGATTTTTAGGTTCGGGGGTGTCAGGCCCCCGAGTTTTTAGACCCTCTTTCGTCGAGGGGTGCCAGGCTGAACCGGCCGGCCGGCTCTTCGAGCTGTCCGGCGCACCGGTTGCCCTGGCTTGTCATCCCGCGAGTCCTTTCGATCGGATGCGAGGGGGGATGCCTCGTACTACCCCGAGTGGGCGAGTATCGAGGTTCCCGGTGAGCTGGTAACGGGGAATCCAAGTGAGAGCTCGTGCCCCGTTCGATAAGGGTCGACTGTGGCCCGGAGGCGGTCTCATAAAGCATGGGTGCTCGGTCTGCAGGAGTGCCGGGTCCATTCGATAGGACCCGGTAGCTCGATGCCTCCCTCCGAGGGGATCTCACTGCATGTCGAGCTCCCCACCTTGGATACACGTGAGGGGCCTCGAGGGCTTGGCCCTCAAGTGATGCCGCGAATGGCGCCCCTTGGTGTCCCTGACTCGGGTGCTCAAAGCCGGCTGTCGAACCCTCTTTCGTCGAGGGCCAGCCTTCGCTGCTTCGAGACTTAGGGCCGGGGCCCGTTTTTGGGTGCTCGAAGCCGGCTGTCGAACCCTTTTTCGAGGGCCAGCCTTCGCTGCTTCGAGACTTAGGGCCGGGGCCCGTTTTCTTCTTCCGGAAGAAGCCTTCGTCACTTGGAATCCTTCTGCCCGTTGGGCGCGCCTTTTTAGGCGGAAACCGCCAGGGAGTGGAAATCGTGGCGCCAGGGCGGCGGGCGCGAAGTCGGAGCGGCGGCCGCAGAGGGCCCCGGCAGTCGAGCGAACGGTGAGCTGCCGCGTGTTCCCTGCATCCGACTCGAGACGTAGTTAGGTGGGCGCATTAAATGCTATGCGGTTACCTTTTTACGTCATGGGAGACCCCGCCCGTCGGGGTTTCCCCTTATAAATATCGAGAGGGGGGAAAAGGAACCCTTTACTTTGCCTTTGCCTTCACCGCCGTCGTAGCCTTCACGTGCCCTCTCCTTCGAGCTAGTTGATTGGGGATTTTTCGGCTGCCCGTCCGCTGCTCGGGTCCGCGCCGCGCCACCGCCATGGCCGCCCAGACACAAGTGCTGCCGGCCGAAGACTGGAGCTCGTCGAAGGTGACGCAGAGCGAGATGGACTCGTTGGTGGCCCAGGGGCTTCTGGGCCCCAACCCGGAGGAGGGACCCACGTGGTGGGTTATCCTGTCGGCGGAGCACCGGGAGCCGCACCCGCCGGACGGGTACGTGGTGAGCTTCACGCGCTACCACCGTATGGGGCTCGGCGTCCCGCCGAGCCGCTTCATGCGGGGGCTGGCCCACCACTTCGAGGTGGAGCTGCAGCACTTCTCCCCCAACTCCATCTCGCACGCCGCCATATTCGCCGCGGTGTGCGAGGGGTACCTGAAGATGGAGCCGCACTGGGAGATGTTCGCCCACCTCTTTCGGGGCGAGCTCTTCATCAAGGCCCTAAAGCCCAGCGGGAGGCGGCTCGTGCGCATGGGCTCCCTCGCCATTACTGCGAGGGCTGGGACCTCGTCGGTCAACGTCCCCCGCGAGTACCTGCGATACAAGCTTTCCACCAACCAGGCCGGGTGGGACGACCATTGGTTCTATCTGCGGAATGAAGGTGGTCTCTTTCCGCAGTACACTGGCAGGGTCCTCGCTCAACGCCCGGAGAAGTGGACCTGGGGCGTCGCGGCGGACAGGCAACGCCACCTGGCCCCGCTGATGAAGATGATGAAGACGCTGGTGGATGAGAAGAAGTTGACCGTGCAAGCGGTCATTTGGGCGTTCCACCAGCGAAGAGTTCTCCCGCTGGCGGACCGCCCCCTTCTTATGCACGAGATGGGGCCGGAGGCCAGGCTCGAGGCGCTTAATCGATCGAGGATGGCCGAGGAGAGTCTGTCCCGGAACGAGGGCGTCTCCCGGGTGTCAATCACGATCCAGGGACCGTTCATCCCTGAGTACACCCACCTGGTCGCCATGGCACCCGACGAGGGGTGTCTCGACCTGGTGAGCCTCCCTCGAGCTGAGCCGTTCCGAGCCCCCTCCCCCTTTCTCCTCCTTCGAACTTTTTGCATTCTTCTTGTGGTTTGCCTCGTCACGCTTCTTCTTTTTTCAGGGGGCGTTCACTTGTCGCGCGTCGAGGCCCCCGGTGAGGGAGGACGCCGCGGATACTTAGGTGAGGCGCCTCTCTGCTCAGAAAGACAAGGAGAGCAAGGACGCCAGGAAGAAGAAAGAGAAAAACAAAAACCTGCGTCGCTTGGCTCGGGAGCAGAGACTGGCAAAGGCTCGTCGCAACCGTCAGCCTGGAGACGGATCCCCCGAGCTGAGCTCCTCGAGCTCGGAGGAGGAGAGCGGTGATGAGGAGGAGAGCGACGACGAGGGGATGGATGCGCGCCTGAGACGCGCGGGGGTCGTCGACGACAGGGCTGACCGCTCCTCTGTGCAGGAGGGTATGCTGGAGGTCCCCCCGGCGAAGGGACCGCGCAGGACGCAGCCGCGGAAGACGGCGCCGATCCCTTCCTCGTCGGGGGCCCGAGGTCCGTCGAGCTCTGCGCCGGACGTGCCCCCGGTCGTGAGGAAGCCCCGAACCCGGAGCGCTTCTGTCACAGCTCCAACAGAGGCCGCCCCCGCGTCAGCCCAGGCGGGAGGTCTCGAGAAGGGCCGAGCCTCGAGGGGCGGTGACCACATCGGGAGGGGCTCCGGGTCCGACCGCCGCGAGCCATCGAGGTCGGGGTTGAGCCCGCGGAGGAGCGGGCGCTAGGAGGAGGTGTCGAGCCCGCGCCATCACGAGCGTCGGGGAGGGAGCCCCCGGGCGTCTCGTGCCCAGGGGCGTGAGCGTCCCCGGAGTCCATCGCCGCATCGCCGCCGGGACACAGAAGCGGATGCGGGAGGGCGCGACAGCCAGCGCGTGCGCCGGAGCCCGCGCCGGGGCGGGCGCCACGATGACAGCACGAGGGAGGTGCGGTCGCCCTCCCGCGAGGTGGGGCGGAAGGAGGGATCTCCCTCGAGGTCGAGCCACGGGAGGCGTCGGGAGCCCTCCCCCCATCCCAGCCCTGTGGAGACGGCCCAGGCGCAGGGCTCGAGCCGCGGGGTGGGCTCGAAACCCCTGAGTGGGTCCGCCGATTCCGGGAAGAAGCCCAGCCGCCGCTTTGGGTGAGTAATTTTCTTGGACCTCGTCGGAAGCGAGGCTTGACCTCTTTACTTTTGATGCACATGCCATCTCTGGTTTCTCAGGGGGAAGCGCTCCTACCCGGAGGTGGACCTCGCTTCGTCTAAGCGGGCCAAGACCTCGAGCCCCGTCGAGGCACAAGCACCTCGAGGTATGGCACCTTCCTCCGCTAGAGAAGCCGCTTGGCTGGAGAAGGCTCGAGCTGCCATGGCTCGAGGTGACCAGATGATCGTCGCAAATTTTGGTGAGGCCGTCGCCGTCGACCGCAGGGGTCGAGGCACTCTTCCTGGCTCTGATATCACCGTCATCTCGTATTGCAGGGGCCACAGCTCACGGCGTCGAGCCCGCCATCACCGCACCTACTGAAGCGCTGCCTCCTCCCCCTCCTCCTCCTCCCATGATGGCGCCAGTCGGGAGCGCCACCCTTCCCCCCACCACGACGGCTGTTCCGGGGGAAGCGCCTGGGGCGAGCACGGCCCCGCTGACGCCTGGGGCCAGGGAGACTGCGCCCCTCGAGGCTTCGACCAACACGAGCCAGGTTGCGGAGGAGGAAAAGGGGGGAGAGGCGTTGGCGGAGGAGGAGCCGACGGTGGAGGACCTCCTGAACGAGCTGGAGCAGGGGCCGCTCCTCGCCGCGGGTTCGATGGTGGTGGAGGCGCCCGAGGCGCCGGCTAGCGCCGACAAGGTGCCGGAGGGCCCGGCCAGGGAAGAGCCGGGGCTCGTGCCGTCGGGCGGCGGGCCGCGGTCGGGGCAGCTCGGGGCGGAGGAGGATCTGCCCGACATCGAGCTTGACCGACCAGTATGGCCGTTTCCCGGCGCGCCGAGCCCGTCTCTTGCCATGGTCTCCGTCGAGCAACCAGTCCAACGGGGGGCCTCGCGCGAGGTGCGGTCCATCTTCCGGGAGGTGGCCGAACTCATGGCGGAGGCGGAGCGGTCCTGCTCCGAGGAGGCGGGCCGGTCTGCGCAGGTGTCCGCCGCCCTCGCGAGGGCCGAGGCGGAGCTTCAAGATCTCCGCGCTGAGTTGGGCCGGAACGTCCAAATGGCGAGCCGGCTTAACGAGGCAGAGGCGGAAGTCCGGGCGGCTCGAGGCGAGGCCGCTCGAGTCAAGGAAGAGGCCGTCGCCGCTCTCGAGGCGTCGAAGAAGGAGGCCGCGGACGCCCGAAGCGAGGCCGACTCCGCCCAGGGCTGAAGCTGAGGCGGCGAAGCAGGAGGCCGCTGACGCCCGTGGCGAGGCCGCCACCGCCCGAACCGCAGCGGAGGCGGCGAGAAAAGAGGCCGAGATCGCTCAATGCGATGCCGCCGCCGCTCGGTCCGCAGCGGAGGTGGCAAAGAAGGAGGCCGAAGACGCCGAGAGTGGTGTCGCCACCGCTCGAGCTGCCGAGGGGGCGGCGCGGCAGGAGGTGATCCGAAAGGATCTGGCTCTCGTGGAGGCGGGCAGCCTGATCGAGGAGCTTAGGTCCGAGAAGCTCCTCATGCTGGCCGAGAAGCGCAGGCTCGAGCAGCGCGCTGAGGGCCTTACCAGCGACCTCGCCGCCCTGGGGCAACATTGCGATGGTGAGGCTTACACCTTGTCCCTGTTTGGGTCTCGACGTTTTTCTGTTACGCCGCAATCTCATTCTTCCTCGTTTGTTGCGTAGGGGTCGAGAAGACGGTCGAGGTGCTCCGCGGGACGAACCAGGCTCTCTTGGACCAACTCCAAGACGAGACGATGGTGGCGGAGCGGGCTCGCACTTCCCTCGACCGGCTCGGCTCCACGTGGGGTGCTCCTCCAGTGGCTGCGGCAGAAGGTGCGGTGGCCCGAGGCGACGCCTTGGTCGATGCCTTGTGCTTCCTCGACGCAGCAGCGCGGGACCGCGTCCGGCAAGCTCTCCATCATGGCGTTAAGCAGACGCTCGCGGTTGTCCGCTCCGGCTTCCGCTTCCCGGTCCACGTTGTCGCCAATGGCTTCATCGAGATCGAGGGGAAGGACGAGGAGTGGAACAACCGCCGTGTCGACAAAATCTTGGAGAAGATGGAGAGGCCGGGGACGTCGCTCGCGAAGATCTTCGAGGAGGACGTGCTGCCTCCTGACGCCAGCAGTGGTGTCGAGGACCCTCCTCCTTCCAGCTCGGGTGTCGAGGCTGAGCCTGCCCTGGAAGACCTCGGGGAGGAGTATCGGACCGACGAGGACTGAGGCCTGCGTGCCAAATTTAGGGTGTCGAGGCCCTTGTAAGAATTTTATGACATGAATGAGGGTACGTCGAGAGTCGAATGTATATATGATTTGTTTATTAAAAGAGTTGTTTTCTTTTCAAATGCGTTTGACCACTTCTCTTTGCTGCAAGCTCGAGTTTCTGCTAGCTTAGTCTGTTTTCCTTCGATACGTCGCGAGCCCCTCGAGGTGGGCGGGGGGGGCGTGGGTAGGGTACCGTAGCCCGGGGGCGTAGGAGGCCGTCTACGTCGACGCCTCCCGACCTTTGGAGGCTCGAGGTATTTTAGGATTTTGACGTCGCTAGTTCACTCGAGGCACGAGTCGAGACGAGGGTCGAATTTTTGAAAAGGAAACGCGCCTTTTCCGGAGTCTGGGGGGGTCCCCCTGTCAGCCCCCGAGGGAGGCTCGACCCTGAGCAAGGCAGGGTCGAGGCTACCTTAAGTTGCTAAGTAAAAATGAATGACAGTGCGCGAGTTTGTTCATTCATGTTTGACATGTTTGTATAAGGCGACAAAATGAACAAGGCCTCGAGGCCTTTAAGGGTAGAAGCGACGTAGCTGAGATATGTTCCACTGCGTTCGCCAGGATCCTGCCTTGGTCGTCGTAGAGCTTGTATGTTCCTGGCTTGAGCACTTCAGCCACGGTGTATGGGCCTTCCCACGGAGGGGTGAGCTTATGGCGCCCTCGATTATTTTGCAGCCGTCGAAGCACGAGGTCCCCCACCGCTAGGTCCCTTTTGCGCACGTGCTTGTTGTGGTAGCGTCGAAGTGTTTGCTGGTAGCGTGCGGAGTTGATGAGCGCCACGTCTCGGGCCTCCTCGAGCTGGTCCTTGGCGTTGGCGAGCCTTTCGTCGCTGGTTTGCTCGTTGTAGGCTCGAAGTCGAGGTGAGCCGTACTCGAGGTCCGTAGGCAAGACGGACTCGGCGCCGTAGGTTAGGAAAAACGGAGTGAACCCGGTGGCTCGACTCGGCGTAGTCCTGAGGCCCCACAGCACCGAGGGGAGCTCTGTAGCCCACCCCTTTCCGAAATTCTTGAGGGTCTTGAACAGCCTCGGCTTCAGCCCATGGAGTATCATGCCGTTGGCGCGCTCGACCTGCCCGTTGCATTGAGGGTATGCGACCGAGGCCCAGGTTACGCGAATGTTGTTGTCATCGCAGAAGTTGGTGAACTTTTTGCCCGTGAATTGGGTGCCATTGTCGGTGATGATGACATTAGGCACTCCAAACCGGTACATGATGTTGGCGATGAACTCGACAGCCTTCTCGGAGGTGGGGTCTCCTATCGGCTTAGCCTCGATCCACTTGGTGAACTTGTCGATGGCCACGAGCACGTGTGTGTACCCTCCACTTGTCCTTTTGAGGGGACCCACAAGGTCGAGCCCCCAAACGGCAAATGGCCAAGTGATTGGGATCATCTGCAGGGCGTGTGCGGGCTGGTGCGTTTGCTTGGCGTAGAATTGACACCCATGGCACGCTTGGACCAAGCGCTTGGCGTCCCCAATGGCGGTCGGCCAATAGAAGCCTTGACGGAAGGCGTTCCCAACCAGGGCCCTCGGCGCTGCGTGGTGGCCGCAAGCCCCCGAGTGCATGTCGTCGAGGAGTTTGCGTCCTTCCTCGAGGGGGATGCAGCGCTGAAGGATCCCGGTCGGGCTTCGTCGGTATAGTTCCCGTTTGTCGCCGTAGGTGACGTAGGTCTTGGCCCTTCGAGCGATGCGTCGAGCCTCCGTCTTGTCTTCCGGTAGCACGCCTTGCGTTAAGTAGTCGAGGTAGGGCGTTCGCCAGTCGAGGTGTCGTGGTGAAGAAGAGGCGCTTGCGTCGACCTGCATCGCCTCAGCGGATGTCCAGGTGTCATTCCCGAGGGGTGGTGTTGAAAGTCGAGCCCCCGTGTCTAGCTCGAGGGGCGGCGTCGAAGGGCCAGCCCCCGGGTCGATTTCGACGGATGGCTCGAAGACGTCCCTCGAGAAGACGTCTGGTGGTACCATGCCGCGCGTGGACGCCAACTTTGCCAGCTCGTCTGCGGCCTCGTTGTACTTTCGAGCTATGTGGTTGAGCTCGAGGCCGTAAAACTTATCTTCCAGCTTGCGCACCTCCCCGCAGTATGCCTCCATCTTGGGATCGATGCAGCTTGAAGCCTTCATAACCTGGTTGATGACGAGCTGCGAGTCTCCTCGGGCGTCGAGGCGTCGGACCCCGAGCTCGAGGGCGATGCGCAGCCCATTGACGAGGGCCTCGTACTCGGCGACTGTTGTTGGAGGCGGGGAAGTGCAAGCGTAGCAGGTAGCGCATGTGAACTCCGAGGGGTGAGATGAAGAGCAGGCCTGCGCCTGCCCCCGTCTTCGTGAGGGATCCGTCGAAGTACATGGTCCAGAGCTCGGCTTGAATCTGCGCCGGCGGGAGCTGAGTGTCGGTCCATTCAGTAACGAAGTCCGCCAACGCTTGCGACTTGATGGCCTTTCACGGGGCGTAGGTGATGGCTTCCCCCATTAGTTCGGTGGACCACTTAGCGATGCGCCCCGTGGCCTCCCGATTGTTGATGATCTCACCGAGGGGGAAGGACGACACCACCGTTACGGGATGAGCGAGGAAGTAGTGCTGGAGCTTGCGCCTTGTGACGATGATGCCGTAGAGCAGCTTCTGGATGTGCGGATACCGGACCTTGGCCTCGGAGAGTACCTCACTGGTGAAGTACACCGGTCGCTGGACCGGTAATGCATGACCCTCCTCGTGCCTCTCGACGGCTACGACCGCGCTGACCACCTGAGTGGTTGCGGCCACATAGAGGAGGAGAGGCTCGGGGGAATCGCCACCCTGGGCTGGTCGCAGGCGGCACGAGGATTGGTGCGGAAGTCAGCAACCCCTTCAACTTGGTTAAGGCCTCCTCGGCTTCGACAGTCCACGCAAAGTGTTCCGTCTTCTTCAGCAGGCGGTAGAGGGGTAGCGCTTTTTCCCCTAGCCTTGAGATGAATCTGCTGAGAGCGGCTAGGCAGCCAGTCACTTTCTGCACACCCTTGAGGTCTCGAATCGGGCCCATCCTCGTGACTGCTGAGATTTTTTCAGGGTTTGCCTCGATCCCCCGTTGTGAGACAATGTAGCCAAGTAGCATGCCTCGAGGCACACCAAAGACACACTTCTCGGGGTTGAGCTTCACATTCTTGGCCCGGAGGCACTCGAATGTGGTCTCGAGGTCGCTGATGAGGTTCCCGACTTTCTTGGTTTTAACCACGATGTCATCGACGTAGGCCTCGACGGTCCTACCTATGTGCTCGCCAAAGATGTGCTGCATACATCGTTGATATGTTGCCCCGGCGTTTCGTAGGCCGAAGGGCATCGTAACGTAGCAATACATACCAAATGGCGTGATAAAAGAGGTTGCGAGTTCGTCGGACTTTTTCATTTTAATTTGGTGGTAGCCGGAATACGCATCAAGGAACGAAAGCACTTCGCACCCAGCAGTGGAATCGACAATCTGATCAATTCTAGGTAAAGGAAATGGAACTTTTGGACATGCTTTATTCAGACCAGTGTAGTCTACACACATCCGCATTTTTCCATTCTTTTTCCTGACTAGTACAGGGTTAGCTAGCCACTCTGGGTGAAATACCTCCTTGATGAACCCGGCCGCCAAAAGCTTGTGCACCTCCTCGCCGATGATCCTGCGCTTCTCCTCGTCGAAGCGGCGCAGGCGTTGCTTCACCGGTCTGGACCCGGCCTGGATTTCCAAGGCGTGCTCGGCGACTTCCCTCGGTATGCCCGGCATGTCCGAGGGTCCCCACGCAAACATGTCGATGTTCGCGCGGAGAAAGTCGACGAGCACTGCTTCCTATTTGGGCTCGAGGTTGGCACTGATGGTCAGCGTTTTGCCATTGGTCGAGGTCGGGTCGACGGGTACCTGCTTGGTGTGCTCGGCTGGCTCGAAGGTGCCGGCGTGGCGCTTCGCTTCTGGGGCCTCCTCGGTGGCCAAGGCTGCCAAGGCCTCGAGCGAGTCGAGGTGGACGTTGGCCTCCCCACGCTCGACGCACTCCACGTCACAGTGGTACGCGTGCTCGTAGGAGGTGTCGACGGTGATGACCCCTTTTGGCCCCGGCATCTTGAGCTTCAAGTACGTGTAGTTGGGTATCGCCATGAACTTGGCGTAGCCTGGCCGGCGATGATGGCGTGGTAGGTCCCTTGGAAGCCGACCACCTCGAAGGTGAGCGTTTCCCGGCGGAAGTTAGCCGGCGTGCCAAAGCAAACCGGCAGGTCGATGCACCCGAGGGGGTGGGCCTTCTTCCCTGGTACGACTCCGTGGAACCCCCCGACGCTAGGTCGGAGCTGTCCCTCTGAAATCCCTAAAAGGTCGAGGGTCTCGAGGTATATGATGTTGAGGCTCGAGCCCCCATCCATCAACACCTTGGAGAACCGAACGTCGACGATGACGGGGTCGACGACGAGGGGATACGCCCCCGGGTTTATGACACGGTCCGGATGGTCGTCACGGTCGAACGTGATCGGAGCATCAGACCAGTCAAGATACCGGGGGGCGTCGTGGCAGAGCGCAAAGATCTCCCGGCGCTCCTTCTTTCTTTCTCGAGCTGAGAGCCCGACGGTCGGCCCCCCGCAGATCATGTAGCAGTCGCGCACCGGAGGGAAGTCGCCGTCCGCGTCCCCACCGCCGCGTCGATCGGTATCCTTGCCCTTGGGCGCGTCTTCTCTCTTAACGCCGAGCTTGGAGTAGTATCCTTTCAACAGTCGGCAGTCCTTTAACTTGTGATTTACGGGGCCCCTGTGATAAGTGCAGGGGCTCTCGAGCATCTGGTCGAAAACAGCCCCGTCAGGAGGGCCTCGAGGCTTCTTAGGCTCGAGGGCGCCTGCGAGCACTTCTTCGTCGTCGTCGTCATTGGCGTCGCGCTTCGCCTTCTGACCTTTGCGTTTGTTCTTCTTCTTTTTGTTGCTGTTATTGTTGTCGTTCTTGGCGTCGTTGCCTTTGTTCGTGACCTCCGGCGCGGCCACCACCTTGCCTTTGTCCGTGGAACGGCCAAAGAAGGCCCCCACTGCCTCGTCGCCTGAGGCAAAGCTGGTGACACGATCCATCAGGTCCTCGACCGTCTTGGGACGGTAGCGTCCTAGCTCATGGACTAGTTCTTGGCATGTCGTGCCCGCGAGGAACGCTGAGATGACGTCCTCATCAGGCACGTGGGGGAGCTCGAGGCGCTGCTTCGAGAACCGTCGAGCAAAGTCGCGGAGGGGCTCGTTCGCCGCCTGCCTGCAACGCCGTAGATCCCAGGGGTTGCCTGGGCGCACGCACGTCCCCTTGAAATTCCCGTCGAAGACCCTGACTAGATCGGCCCTAGTCATCGATCCGATCTGGCGGGAGCCCCTCGAGCCACCGGCGGGCGGTGTCCGAGAGGTAAAGTGGGAGTTGGCGTATGATCACACGGTCGTCGTTCTTCGCTCCGCCCAGTTGGCAGCCTAGGCGGAAGTCCGAGAGCCAGAGCTTGGGCTCGACCTCCCCGTCGTACTTCACGATGTTGGTCGGTGGTCGGAAGCGGTCGGGGAGGGTTGAGCTGCGGATGGCCCGGCTGAAGACTCTGGGGCCCGGGGGCTCGAGGACTTGCCGGTCCTCGTCGCTGTCGTAACGCCCCCCTCGATGGGCGCTATAGCCACGCTCCTGGGCCCCCTTGTCCTTGCGCCGGCGGTTGATATCGTTGCGGGCGTCGTTGGGGTCTCGAGGTGGCCGGATGTCGATGATCCGTTCGCGAACTGGCCTAGCTCGAGAGGCGTCCGGCTGGTGGACGGATGTCTCGCGCTCGTTGCGGGGCGTTTCCGCCGGCTTTCCCGAGGCTGCTCCGCGCCGGCGTGACGCCGAGCTCTCGGCCTGCTGCACAGCGGCTGTCTCGAGGAGGTTCTTCATTTCCCCAAGCATGCGCCTGGCGTCAGGGTTGGAGACGGCGGGTAGATCACAGGAGCATCATTGCTGCCGCGACCACGTTCTGCCCGGCTCGCGGGAAGCATACCTCGGGGCGTGCTGGTGCCCTCGTCCTCGAGGATCCGCCGGTGGACCTCTCGAGCCCGACCTCGAGCTCCGGCTCCTCGGGGCTGGGGTGGTTCCTGCATCAGAGTTTGCCGGAGCTGCAGCAGGTGTCGCCGTTCTTCCTCGGCTTTGGTGATTGCCTCCTGCACCTGCGCGAGTTGCGCCGCCCGGCCGTCGTCGTGCTGAGGCGGTGCAACCGGTGCTGGAGGTTCGTTCCTTCCCTGAACGCGTGATCCGCCTGCCGCGGCCACGTCGCTGGGTCCCTCTAGGTCGAGCGCCGGCCTGTCGTCGTCGCCCTCGTCCTCGGTATCGCATACGACTCCCTCGAGTTGGAAGCACTCCCTGGTGGGATCCCAGAGGTCGGGGTCGTGGTAGTCGTATTCGTCGGAGTCAGAGCCGTTGACGGCATGCCGCCTTGGCCGATGCTGGGACCGTAGCTCGCGGTACCATTCTCCGACGGTGGCTCGCCGGGGTGGCTCGATGGCTTGCGAGAAGTCGCGGTCGACGCACGCGGGGTGGACGATCTCCAGGTTGGCCATGGCCTAGCAGCAGCACTGCCCGGACGCTGCTCCCGGTCCGCCACCGTCCGGTCCTGATGGCGCTCGTCGAGGTGGTGGGCGTATACAGTCGCGGAGTTGTTGAGGCCGAACGGGAACCGCTGGCGTCGAGCGCGGCGCAACCCGTGCGGGAGGAGGCTGGGTGGCGTCGACGGCGCACGGCTCGGAGGCCTCTGGCCTGGTTCCTGGTCCGTACGCATGATGAACACGAAGTCGCTAGGCGGGCGTGGGCGCGCCCTGGAAGTCTCCGGGCGCGCGCCGTGCAGGCTCCTCCTTGGGAACTCCGTGGCTGCCACGGGGAAGTGGGTGCACGCCGCCGGCACGGCCTGTGCCCGGCGACGACGGTAATGACGGCGCCGCTCACGGGGTGGCGACGCGTGGTGGTGTGGGCGACGCTGCCTCGCTCCTCGCACGGGGTGGCGTGACACGCCCTCCACCCGGGCCCTCCATGGAGAGCAAGGTCGGCTCGTTGCCGTTGCCGGTGGCCAGGAACTCGAGGCTCCCGAACCAGATGACGGCACCGGCAGAGAACGAAGGAGTCGAAGCAGCCATCCAGGAAATAGCGAGAAACCGACTCGACACGCGAAGGCCCCTACCTGGCGCGCCAACTGTCGGTGTTTCGAACCCGGGGGTATGACACCAACGAGTAATGTGATCGCGTGCTCTCTTCCTGGATGGCGATGCAAGATGACACAAGGATTTATCCTGGTTCGGGCAAAGAAGGCCCTACGTCCAGCGGGGGAGGAGGTTCTTGTATTACTTGCACCTAAGTGCTTGTACAGGGGCGTATACAAGCTCAATGAGCGTGGACCGGAGTCCGGACTCGTGTGTGTGACTGATGTCTTAACGTGTCCGTTCCTGACCGAAGGAATGAGGGCCTTGGTGTCCCCTTTTATAGAGCAAAGGGGAGGCCAGGGTTACACAAGGGTATTACAGGTGTCGGGGTGTATTGTGTCTCTTACGAAGAAGGGTAGGAACCCTGTCTTGTCGAAGACATTGTAGCCGACGTGGGCGTTGCTGTTGAAGCGTCCTTGAAGCGTGGCCTCCATCCTGGGCGCGGACGTGGAGGCGCGGCGAGGTGGAAGCCGTGCAGCGCCCATCCCGGAACGTACAGGACGCGGCGGGGTCCTTCCGGGTCTTGGGGTACCTGTCCTCCAATAGCATGAAAGTAGTTAGGGCTCGAGGGGCGCGGAGCCGGCCTCGAGGCGGCGCCTACGGGGGCTCGAGTCCCCGCAGGTATGGGCAAGTCCCGTGAAAATCGATTGAGCGGCATGCATCTGGGCCTCGAGGCGTGGCTTGGACGTGCCACAGTGTAGGGCGTGGGTTAACAGTGCTTCACTGGTGCCTTTTCGCCCATACTTGTGGTGAAAACGAGACTTGACTCTGCCCCGGACCACTGTGGCACACGTTGTGTTACAGAGGACGTGACTGGAGTAGGTGGATGAATTAAGTGCGCGGTATGGGGCTGGCATCCGATGTCTGCACCGCTCGAGGGAGGCAAAACGCGTCTCGAGGGATAGGCCGCTGTGCCAGAGAGGCTCGAGGTCCCCGCGTGGGGTCTCGAGGTGTGGTGTTCGGCTGTGGGGGGCTCGAAGGGTAGTGGAGCGCTTGCCCGAGGCCTGGGAGGCTCGGGCAAGACGGAAAGCGAGCGTGCGCCCGAGGCCTGACATGGAGGGCTCGGGCGAGACAGAAAACGAATGCGCGCCCGAGGCCTGGCTTGGAGGGCTCGGCTCGGTGGGCCAGCGTCGTAGGCCTCGGGGGGTCGGCTTTTTAGGGGGTTAGACTAGTTAGGTCTGTTATCAACCGGTGCTCTAGGTTTCCCCTATTTGTTTGCGTTGATTGGGGGTACCCCTTTTGCGGACCCCCGACATACATACTAAAAGTACAATTAGTCATTTTTTTACCAACATTTAATGCCTCATGTATGCGTTCAAAAATTGATGTGATGGAGAGAGAGTGAAAAAAAATTGATAGTTTCAGGTATCTAAACAAGACGACAGTACAGGTACAGGGATGATTTTTCTCCCTCTCCTTTGGGACTCTTGCTGTGTTTTTGCTCCTACCACTGCAATAACAAATAACCAATAAAGTGATACTTTTTCACGCTGATAGGTTCGGTCTCTCTCTCTCTCCTCAGGCTCACGAGGTTTCGACGCAGCTGCCGCCGGTCTGCAAAGAACGCCCGGCCGATCGTCTCTTTCCAGCTTTGATGATACTCCCTCCGCCGTCCAACAAAACATGCAATTCTCGCTTATCGAAAAGTCAAACATTCAGAACTTTGACCGAAATTATATAAAAAGGTATTAACATTCTTGATACAAAAAATATACCATTAGATTAAGAATAGATTATATTTTCATAATAATTTTATTTGATGACATAAATATTAATATCTTTTATTATAATCTTGGTCAAACTTGAATCACCTTGACTGGCACGGATCTAGTAGTTACATGTTTTTTTTTTGACGGAGGGAGTATATTCATACTAGTACTTGGTTACTAGATTATATAAGCCGACAAGTGTAAAATGATGCCCCGACGGTAATTCACGCGCTGTCAAAGCAGTCAGTACAGTGCGCCTCTCAAACCGGCTGCCGATCAAGAATTCAGGATCAGATGCTGGGCGAGCCGTCCCGTCCAAGGTCCAACCGCCCAGCCCACAGCTTGTCCCCTAGGAATCTTGGTGGGGCTGGTGCAGGAGCAGGACTGCAGGAGCGGCTGCCAGCGAGCTCACCATCCCGGTCCTTTTCAACAGGTCTAGGTACTGTATACGTGTACCTGCTCAATGTACAGTAGGCCCGTCCACCGTCGTCCTACGCGAATCATGCGCTCTCCTCTCAATGGTTCTTGGCAAGAGAACCATCGTCGTCGCATCTTGTTGCATCAGCATGTGCTGCATGTGCACAGAACAGCATAACCACAATGCGTCATTAGTAACGCACCATTTATGATAATAGTATAATATAATATAATACTTCCGCTGAGTTGAGCAAAACATGTTGGTATTCATGGGCGGATCCCTTGGCCCAAAAATAGGCATAGGATTTTAGCTAAAATTTCTCTAATTTTTCTTTATATTAGTTCAAAATTTTCTGCGGACTAGAAAATAATGGAAAATTCAGTCCAAATCACCTTAAAATCTACAAAAAAAAAACTCATGTGAACCAAAAATACAAGAAGAATTTTGGTTCAAACTCGGCTCTCTATGTATTTAGCCCCCCTCGTGAGCCGATTCTGGATCCGCCAATGTTGGTATTGATTAACCCTTGGCATAAATGACCCAAGACTGAAGGCTTAACTGAAAGCGAGATAAAAGTTTTCGGTCACTAGTTCGGTCCCGAGCCCATATTACCTAAACTTTTTACAGTTAGTTCAGTTATATGGATCAATTAATCGAACTGACTGAACTAACTAAAATTTTGAATTGTGTTGACATAATGTGTATTTTAAACTATTAATAGTGATATAATATTTATTTTAATTAGTTTATATCAACCATCACTTTTATAACTTTGTGTTAGTCTATATGTTGTATTTGTTTTGAATTGAAATAGGAAAAAAAATATTGCTAAGATTTGCATCCCGTGCGTCTCTCTCCACTTAGGTCTTAGTTTAGTTCTCACCTAAAACCTTTAGGCTCTGTCATATTGGATCTTTAACACATATATCGAGTACTAAATATAGACTAAAAATAACTAATAACACAATTTGCATGTAATTTACGAGATAAATCTTTTAAGTCTAATTACTTCATGATTTGACACTAAAGTGTTACAATAACATATGTGCTAATGATAGACTAATTAGGCTTAAAAAGTTTGTCTCGTGATTTACGGACGAATTCTATAATTTATTTATTTATTGTTAGTATCAAATACCTTATGTAACACTCTATATAAAAAATCGATGTGACATCTAAAAATTTTATAATCCGAAACTAAACGAGCCCTTGCTCAGTCTCCAAAAGAGGCTAACTGTTCCACTGTAATATATTGGAGCGCTAACCGATTATACTAACGGTGCCATCTCTAAAGTTGAACCAAACAGCACCTTAAGTTCAACAACGCACATGATGTTTAAGTTAAGCTGAAGCAACGCAAGGGAGAGAGAGAGGTTCAGTGTTTGGGTGTGCCCCCACGGCTGTACCACCTCACGGGACGGGAGTTGGCTAGTGATGCCATCTAAGGGCATTTCAGTCAAAAGTAGTCTGCCTAGAATCATGATTAGCCGTAACCACATTTGTGTTGAGGGAGGGAGGAGCACGGGGTGACGGCAGCGCCACGGCACGCGGACGTAAGCTGCTGCGTCGCCAACGCCAACAAAAGCCCGGGGCCGCAGCTGTTTCACGGAAACCGCCTGCGCTGCTGTGATCCTTCCTGTTGTGGCTGTGGTGGGTCGGGGCGTCGGGCGAACTTGCCACGTTCAACGGCTCGTTGAAACCGCGTGCTGCCGTGCCCTGATGGGCCACGACTCGTGATCGGCTGCCGCGTCAGTCATGCCGCTATGCCCGGAATGTTGCGCCGAGTCAACATCAGAATAGCATACCGTGTGTCTATTATTAGATGGAGGGGAAATCCCAGCTCTAGTCCACTTGCAACACCTTTTTCATAGTCTAGTGACGAGTGAGTGAAGTCAATGTATTTAATCATGTAATAAAATGTGCTGTCGCGATGCCAGACCCATGAAATAGGATAAGGGTATGCCTGTTAGCTATGCATCCAAGCTCAAGCCTATGCAAGTTTAAATAAAAATTGCAATAGTTGATTTGGCAACATTAATATTTTTTTCCTTAATCCCGCACGTCAACGTCTGAAACATATCAAATTCCGATAACCAAGGATAAATTGCTTCAAATAAAATAAACCATAGCAAACAATATGACGAGGATAATCGTTTTTTTTTTTTTGTTGGCAAAGGCGAAGAGATCCTGCATGTCTGCATTTGGTTTAGGTACTCCCTTCTATGAGCACCGAGAAGTGAGCAAACCAGAGTGACCATAAACAGGAGTGCAGGACACAGATGGCCATCAAATTGCATTGCAAACGCTTCGGATTATAGCAAAAGGCATGAAAAACCAGCACGCTGCTCTGCATCGCCTTAAGGCTTTCGAAGTTTTCTGCCTTTCAACAAGCCGATCTCTGCACAGCCACAACGTACAAGGCAAGTCGCTCGTAGCCCTCACAGTCCCACATCGCTAACAACATAAACAAGACTTCTTGTCAAAAAAAAAACATAAACAAGACTAAGCTTCAAAATAGAAACAACATAAAAAAAAAGACAGCATGCAGGTAGCACAGCCCCGCAGCCAGAGATATCTTATACCTAAGTCATAACTATATTAGGGAAGAGGATGGCTGAACTACAGGAGGAGCCTTCTTCCGTTTTCCTCACTCAAGCGAGGATCCATTTGACATCCTTAGGTGTGACAGCATGGAGAGAAGAATAGACAAAAATTTACACCCGGGCTGCTAGAACTGACATGATTAAATACCCTCTGAAGCAATCAGGTATCTGCATCACCGGAGAGCAGGCGTTAGTATTTCTATGATTAGTAAAACAAAACCAGGTCACAAGATAAAATTAGGGTATTCAAATGGACTAAAAGGTAGCATAGTAATGCTGTCTGAGTGGAAAATGTTACAGACTTCCAGCCTTATTTCCGTAAATGTAAAGACAGAAAGGGTATACCTAAAACATCAATAAAAAATTGAAATAGTACTGGAATGTTTAAGGGTAGGATTACTGAAATTTGGAAATAGTAGGTAATTGAAGCTGCTTTGGTGAACGTGTGCATGCATGCAAGCAATGCCCAAAAGGTTCTTAAAAAAAGGCAGCAATTAACATGAATTTAGTAATTTCTATTGAGAAAACTATGATATATGTAACCAAAAAAAGAACAAGGCAGTCAGTATCACCTTCTAGAGACCTTAACTAGCTTACGTCAACAGGTATGCAGCCATATATCTGATGGAAGAAACTCATTCACTAAATGTTATACCCTGACAAAGCTGTGCTGAAACACTTGATGTCAAAAGAGTCCCTCGGAAGCCTTCCTCAACCTGCAGTATATCACCCTTCTGCTCTGAAATCTCATCTGAAACACAAACGAAAAAAACACTTTGAACCGTCAACATCATTTGTCTTTCAGAAATGATCTGGTACATCATATTTGCTACTGCACCTGCTATGTCACGGTTCTCAAAGATTTCGGAGTCTCTAACCCAAAGAACATCCCCAGGAAAAATACACTTGTCCGCAAGAGTAGCGAAGTCACCTTCAATCTCAACATTGCCTTTGTGAAGCTTCTGGTTCTCCTTAACGATCTAAATGTAGCAAGACCACAGGTAAACTATTTGAGTGAAGTAGTCCAAAGCAGGCAACCATAATATAAAGATAATAAAAAGATAAAATTTTCCATAGCAAGATGGGTAAGCAAAAATGCCAGTAGACCCTTTTTAAAAAATGAAGGAAACAAATATGTGAGCTGGCCTGTAGATTCAGTATCTATAGCATACCCCTAAAGATTCCCATATCATGAGTTTCAACTGATAGACGGATGTGGAACCAGAGACTTTCAAAGTCATTGAATTCCCAGAGGTTGTCCTCCTGGAACGCTTTGAAATCCGACGATCTGATACAGGAACATCTTTAGATGCTTCTTTGATAGACTTTGGTGCTTCTTTTCCACGGACAAAATAAACATGGATATCTTCATTCTGGTAGTTGAGCTTCTCCACCAATGCACAGCTCTCTCTTTCTCCAATACATTCTTCACAAACCTATCATAAAAAATCATAGCTAGAGCTGAAAGTGGGAAAAGAGAAGTAACTTCTATACTCGTTAGAAAAAGCATTTCAGAGCCAGGGAGCTCATGTGGATGGCTGAGCTCCAGGATGATCCACTATTCCACTCCATTTGGCATCAGAGTCGACTGCCAGCATGGCAATAGATGGCCTTGGGCTCATGTGCTTAGCCATGAGCTTGCACATTTTGCAAAAAGGAACTAATCTAGAATGGGCATCAACAAGCGAACAACAGTCACTTTGGCAAGCTCTGGTTTTGCCTCAAAGGGAGAGGATGAGAGAGGAGGGGAGGTAATGCATCATGGAAACTGCTAATTCTGAGCTTAGCTTTTTTTATCATTTCCATTTTTTCCCTGCAAAAACTGAATGCACCCACCACACAAGTTTTGGTGCCTACAGAACATTTTACTTGAAATATGATTAAATAGAAAGAAACAAATATTATGGAACTATTTTTCATGACTCATCTAGTAGCATCAACTTATATTGTCAATCAATATGGGCTTTAGATATTCTTAATAAAACTTTTGAAAGGTTTGACCAAAAACATACTAAATGAACTTATTTGTGAACTGTGATCAAAGGTTAATATATATATGGCACTGCCAATTACATTCTTACTTTAACTAGAAAGGTCATCTATTCTTTATAATAAGGTCTTTCTAACATATTAACATTTCTTGAACAGTTACTCCATATGTGGTCATCCATGGTAACGACTAATACTACAGTTCTGATACCACTAGAACAGTAGCTCACTGCTTACCTCAGGATCAGTTCTGACATAGGGCTCTCTGGCCCCCAAATCATCATTTGCACTGTCAAGAGACTGGTCCAGATCGCCATCCATAATTGGCATTGCTTCAGACGAACCATGCAATTTATGTTGATCGCCCTTGCTAAAAGAGATTTCAGCAGATAAACCTTTTCCAGGCATAGCGCTCCACTCCTCAGCGAATAACTTCCAATCATACTCTGGGATGATTGTTAAACCATCGGTCTGAAAATGAAGAAAGATGATTAGCTGTGAAAGTATGAAATTATATTGCTTGACAACTCATCACCAAACAAAACCCTGAATTAACTACAGTACTACACATTAGACAATGTGAAACACTTAATGCAAGGCAGCGTGAGCCTCACAGTGTTTCTGAGCTGATAGTTTATATACAAGATTTCTACCATTTAAAGATGAACCAAGCATTATTTAAAAGCATCAGATATGGCTTTGAACCGGCTGAAGTTTTTAAATCAATAAGATTACTGTTGGCAACTTTATGCATCGATTTGAACACCCCAACACAACACAACACACACACTTGGCATTGAGTTGATCCATCACGGACAAAAATATAATGTGACTGAGACAAGCAACATCATCATGGGGAGCCTGAAAAAAGGAGGAAGCTGCACCCCCAAGCCCAAAACAGAAGGTTGACAAGAGGAAATATTATGAGACTCAGACAAGCAACATCATCATGGGGAGCCTGAAAAAGGAGGAAGCTTCCACCTGGTATGGCGCTGCCGCCGAGGAGTACGCAGAGGGGAACGGAGAAGCAACTGTGACTGGGAGTTGGAACGCAAGGGATACCGGGGCAATTGAACGGAGGGTTTGTCGGCGATGGCCACGGCTGAAGCGCACGTGGACACCGTCGAAGGGGAGAACCCACCCGCTCTGGGAGAATTCTATTTCCTTCGATAAACCTGATTACATGCCTAAGGGCAACCTTTATAGTCCAGGTGCCTTTCCTTAACAAACATAGAATAGATCCTAAAAATCCTCCTTGATTATTATTTGTTTCTAACTAACAAGACTTAGCCACTGCTGGCCGTGTCCTTTGCTGTGGCCTCCCTCACCCGGCGCCTATATTGCCTGCCTATGAAGGAGTCCACAACATTTCCCTCCTCCCCGACAAACAGCTCGTCCGCGAGCTGAAACGCCGGATATCGTTCCTTGAAATCAGCAATTGGCTCCCAAGTAGCATCAGCAGGAGCAGAACCATCCCAATGGACCAAGAGCTCCCAACGACCACGGTTCAAGCGAGCGCGAACCACCTGGGAAGGTGTAGGCACCACACGTCCCCGAAGAATAGGTGGCAATGGCCTGAGAACAGCAGGTGGATCACCTTCGAACCTCTTCAGTACGGCGACATGGAAGACATCATGTATGCGTGCCTTTGGAGGGAGCTGCAAGCGGTAAGCGACAGCACCAATTCGCTCAAGGATCTGATAGGGCCCGAAGTAGCGCGGAGCCAGCTTAGAAGAAGCAGCAGCTGTAATCCCAACAGCAGTGCGCTGCTGTAGGCGAAGCAGCACCCAGTCACCCACTGCAAACTCCACATGACGCCGCTTCTGGTTCTTCTGCTCTCTCATCGTGTCCTGAGCAAGAATGAGACGCTCCCGAATCTCAGTGAGGAAAATATCACGATCCCGAAGCTGCCGGTCAACAGCAGCCACACGAGCTGCACCCGGTGTATATGTCATCAGAGCCGGGGGGTGGTCGACCGTAAACAACCTCAAATGGAGTAGCCCGAAGAGCAGACTGGTAGGAAGTGTTGAAACAGAACTCCGCCCATGGCAGCCACTGCAACCACGAACGGGGTCGATCGCCAGCAAGGCACCGCAGGTACATGACAATGATGCGGTTGGAGACCTCCGACTGACCGTCCGTCTGAGGATGGAAGGCCGAACTGCGCAGCAGTTTGACGCCGGCCAGTTTGAACAACTCCTCCCAGAAATTGCTGGTGAAGACCGTATCCCGATCGCTCACAATGGAGCACGGAAAACCATGGAGCCGTACAATATTGTTGAAGAACGCCCGGGCCACGGACTGGGCGGAGTAGGGGTGGCTCAAGGCGATGAAGTGAGCCATCTTGGAGAACCGATCAACGATGGTCAGGATGACGGACTTGCCGCCAACACGCGGAAAGCCCTCCACGAAGTCCATGGCAATGTCAGTCCAAACATGGTGCGGTACTGGAAGGGGCTGCAGAAGGCCGGCTGGATGAAGATGTTTAGTCTTGTTGCGCTGACAGACGGTGCACCCCCGGACGAAGTCGCGGACCAGGCGGTGTGCACGGCTGTTGTAGAACGCAGCGCGCAGCCGGTGGAGAGTCTTCTGTACGCCTTCGTGCCCAGCCTCATGGGCATCACGCAGCAGCTGCGGCCAGAGGCTGGAACCCTCTGGAACGAAGGCCCGACCGTTGTAGAGCAGCAGGCCATCAACAAGCTGCCAGCCATCTGGAGCGGTGCCTGCAGAGTTCCTGAGCCGCTGCATCCTCCTGCAACTCAGCACGCAGCGTGTCGTAGTCTGTGAAGAGTGGCCCAGATAAGACCAAAACAGCAGCAGCTTCATCACGGCGAGACAACGCATCAGCTACAGTGTTAAACTTGCCGGCGCGGTACTCGACGGTTAGATCATAACCAAACAGCTTTGAGACCCATGTGTGCTGTGGTATAGTCGTGAGGCGCTGATCGAGGAGGAACTTCAGGCTCCAATGGTCGGTGCGGATGGTGAAGGCGCGGCCCCAAAGATAAGGCCGCCAATGGCGAACGGCCTTGACCAGCCCAATGAGCTCAAGCTCATAGGCCGGAAGCTTGGCGTGGTGAGGAGCAACCGGCCTACTGAAGAAGGCAATGGCGCCGTCCCCTTGGTGCAGCACCGCGCCAAAACCAGCGCCGGACGCGTCGCAGTCCACAACGAAGCGCTTGGGGAAGTCGGGCAGCTGTAGCAGTGGCGCAGTGACCAGCGCCGACTTGAGGGCGAGGAAGGCGGCCTCTGCGTCGTCCGTCCAGGTGAAGGCCTCCCGCTTGAGGAGGGCAGTGAGTGGTGCTGCAACACCACCGTAGCCGGCGATAAATTTCCGGTAGTAGCCGGTGAGGCCCAGGAACCCGCGTAAGGCGCATGCCGAGCGGGGGCGTGGCCAAGCCTCAACTGCTGCCACCTTGTCGGCATCCATGGCGACTCCCTCCGCAGAAATAATGTGACCCAAATAGGCCACCGATGGCTCGCCGAAGTAGCACTTGGATCTCTTCGCAAAGAGACGGTGATCACGCATGAGCTGCAGCACCGCCTTAACATGTTGTAAGTGCTCAGTCCAAGAGGGACTGTAAATTAGGATATCATCAAAAAAAAACTAAGACAAAACGACGGATGAACGGCTTCAGCACGTCATTCATGAGCGCCTGGAATGTCGCCGGTGCGTTGGTGAGGCCGAAGGGCATGACAAGGAACTCAAAGTGCCCCCGGTGCGTCCGGAAGGCGGTCTTGGCGATGTCGTCTGGGTGCATGCGCACCTGGTGGTACCCACTGCGTAAGTCGATCTTGGTGAAGAAGCGAGCACCCTTCAGCTCGTCGAGGAGCTCATCGACGACCGGAATTGGGAATTCGTCCTTGACGGTGGCGTCGTTGAGGGCGCGGTAGTCAACGCAGAAGCGCCAACTGTCGTCCTGCTTGCGGACCAGGAGCACCGGGGAGGAGAATGGCGATGTCGACTCCCGGATAATCCCCTGGCCAAGCATGTCCTCGCACTGGCACTCAATCTCATCTGAGGAGTTGTGGGTACCGGTACGGCCGGACCGCCACTGGTGGAGAGTTGGGCAGGAGATGGATCCTGTGGTCGTGGCGACGTGGTGGCGGTAGACCACGGGGCTCCTCAAAGATGTCGCCAAATGAATGTAGGAGCTCCTCCAGGACAGCACGGGGATCGGCAATGGCGCGGGCTGCCAATCCCTTGTTGTTCACGCCGGTCCAGTGGTGGGAGCGGCCGTTGTACCAAAACGACATCGCCAGGGCGCCGAAGTCCCAGACGATCGGTCCCAGCGTCCTGAGCCACTGGACGCCAAGGACCAAGTCGAAGCCGCCCAAGTCGAGTGCGAAGCAGTCGATGGAGAAGGCCTCGCCACCAATGGTAACCGGTGTAGCGAGACAAACGCCCGGACTGCGCACCCGGTCGCCATTGGCCACTATGACGCTGAGGCCGGCGCGCGGAGTGACGGGAAGACTCAGGCGCTGTGCCAACGAAGAGTTGATGAACGTGTGCGTGGAGCCAGTGTCCACCAGCGCCCGCAGCTGTACGCCAGCCACTGTGACCTGCAGCAACATAGAATTAGCGGCGTTGAGGCCGGTCAGCGCGTGGAGGGAGATCTCCAAGTCGTTGATCTCGCTGAGGGGGTCGTCCTCGTCATCCGCCAAGTCCATGAGGAAGACGCCCTTAGCAGCACACTTGTGATCCTTGCTGTACGGCTCGGGGCAAAAATAGCATTGGCCACTCTGGCGTTTCCGATACCTAATTGGTATGGCGCTGCCGCCGAGGAGTACGCAGAGGGGAACGGAGAAGCAACTGTGACTGGGAGTTGGAACGCAAGGGATACCGGGGCAATTGAACGGAGGGTTCGTCGGCGATGGCCACGGCTGAAGCGCACGTGGACACCGTCGAAGGGGAGAACCCACCCGCTCTGGGAGAATTCTATTTCCTTCGATAAACCTGATTACATGCCTAAGGGCAACCTTTATAGTCCAGGTGCCTTTCCTTAACAAACATAGAATAGATCCTAAAAATCCTCCTTGATTATTATTTGTTTCTAACTAACAAGACTTAGCCACTGCTGGCCGTGTCCTTTGCTGTGGCCTCCCTCACCCGGCGCCTATATTGCCTGCCTATGAAGGAGTCCACAACACCACCCCAAGCTCAACATAGAAGGTTGACAAGAGGAACAGAAACACAGGTCATAATTCATATAGCAAGGTCATATATACCAGAGGTCAGATGCATCTACAAGTTGCAGCCAAAAGAGAAGCACAGTAAGGAAAATTGGTAAATAGCATGAACTTACATTTGATGTTTTCTGAGTGATGCTTCCACGCTTACAAACAAGATCCAAAGGCTTTTGCAGCAATCTCGAATGCTGTTAATTATAAGAAAGCACTTTATAAACCTAATAACTAGAACTAACAAAGGAAAGTAATGCAGCTCATATAACAATCAACAGAGCACATATAACAATCAATTATCCTCATAATAGGTATCACTTAGATACAGATTAAATTAGAGCACCTCTTAGTAAACAAAAAAATGGCACTCTATTTTTCCCAACATAAAGTAACTTCATCCTGTTTGAAACAGTGAACCAAAGTAAAAGTTCTTTTATAATTTAAGACAGCTAAGGCAGCCAACATCAGCCACTATGCAGATGCCAAGTAACCAGTAGGCATGTATGGAGGATTGTCTAATCCCCATTTTTAAAATTGATCAAAATGCTAACAAGAATGGCACTATATATGAATAGATCTTGTATTTGATTCAATAACTCAAAGCAACATACCACAGTACTCAAATAAAAAAAAAAACTCACGTTTCAGACAAGTTAACTAGTTCTTTATTTAACTAATTAACGAAGGGAATATAATACAACTTGTTATGTGCAAAACTGCATTAAGGGAACAATCAAGTTTTATCACAATCATTTTCTGTAGCAAACCATAATTTCTTCTCTTCAGAGGTACTCCCTCCGTCCAAGAAAACATGCAATTCTAGCACAGTACCACGTTTTAGTATCTTAAGTTTAAACAATTATAGATAAAAATATATTAATATTTATGATATCAAATAAACATCATTAGATTAATTATGAAATGTACTTTCATAGTAAATTTATTTGGATTAATAAATACTAATATTATTCACTAGAAACGTGGTCAAACGTGAAGTACCTTTTTAGGTACGGAACCCATAGTTGCATGTTTTTATGGACGGAGAGAGTAGATTACAAACATCACTAATAAAAATCTCACAGCTTGAGTATAGAAGTTCTGACAAGGGCCTCTTTTGAAGTTCTATATGTTCCCATTTGTTCTTGACAGAAAGCTTCTCACTCAAACTCTCAAATTCAAATATCAGAGTTATGTTCTTTTATTGACTTTTAGGCTAAGAACCAGACACACATCAACAAGTGAAACATATTAGTTTACCTTTTCACATATAAGTGAACTGACAATAGCTTCAAGACTTTGAGGTTCTGGCAATGAAGAAATATTTTTTCCCGTTGCTGTAATATAAGCTCTCCACTCTGACAACCAAGATGAAGGAACCAAATAATACTTTTCGCCAGGATGAAGTGTAAAGCTTTTCCCAGATATTAACTTTTCATGTTTGTGTCGTTGCTCGAGTTTCACTGCTCTGAAAATCATAAACCATGTGTCAGAAAATGCATGTAACATGTAATGCATGATAAACTTTTGAGTGAAGAGCCTAATATCTGACATTGAATTTCTGGCTTTATATTATATTACCTAAGATTACCCTCAACAGAAGCAACATCAGACAATTCCTGACTGCAGATTTCGCATGGTTGACAGTCTGATGGAAAAGTAACAACATCATCAACCATCTCACTGACGGTTTGATAGAGAAATAACCAGAGGCTCTCTGGTACGGATACCCGCTTTGCCCCTGGAGCATGCTCTGGCAGAAGATCCCCATGGTAACATCTTAAAGCACTTGTTGGTCCATTATCAGCATCAGAAAGGATACCAGCATTTTTTCTGCGGAGCCAATGAGTCAACCTAGGAATAAGCAGCAAAAAAGATCAGCATGAGCCAGTGGGTTGGTAACGTTTTTATATGCAATAAGTGGGCCAGCAAAGAGTAAAAAGAAAAGGAAGCAGCACTAGCACACATGAACAAGTGAGTGATTCAGAGAGAAGTATGCTCAAGGTAAAATTGAAGAAATGGAAAGGTGAAAAGGAAAACTCAAGGTTAAAACTAGCTAAGGTGTAAAAGCTCAATCAAGAAAGCATAACATAATGTAGCTAGTGGGATGACAATAATTGTATAAAGCTATAAAACCATGATCACAATGAGCAATAACCTCTAAATAGTTAAAATAAAAATACAGAGGCGGAGAGTAAATATGTTGAATATGAATTTTGCATAATCACACTGGTCAACAGAATGTCACCAAAAATAGAATCAGGGGCTATACAGTTTAATCCTAGGTACCCAAAATATTAGCCTGCACAAATAACTAAACAGAACCATGTTATGAAAACAAGAGAAGAATGCAATTTGCATACCAAGCCTTTGAGATGAAGTAAGAAGGACCATCTGAACAACTACCAGCAAGTGCTGTTTCTGCAAGTTTTTTTAATGATTCTTTGCGGTCACGGTAGACATCAGCAGATACTGCATTTTTCGCCCCATCTTTAAGACACACCATGCAAAAATCATCACTGCTCAATGTTGGGCCCCCTCCATACTTGAATTATTGTAACGACAAGCAAAGAATAATATTCATCAATGCTATTGCATGAGCATTAGAAATACACAAGGTTATACTTTACGACTTATGACTACAGTACTATAACATGGTCCTGAATCACAGAATTACAGAAAAATCACTAGCTTAAGCAATGTGAGGCAAAATTCTATAAAGTGCAAATCAAGAACTGCAGACTTTCTTTCTTACTTTTGAAAATAATTTCAGCCAAGCTACAGCTGATAATCGCTTCATTGATGCGAGTTTAGACACTGGAACTTTTCCATGTTCACATTGAATTGGTCCATTGTCAATGGATCTGCAGAAACAAAACATAAATGTAAGGAACATCTAAAGGCCACATTCAGTCGTTACATAAGAGCAATTAATAGTTTAGTGATGATGTGAACTTTCTTGGTAGGGAGCTAGAGTACTATATGTAGTACACATAAAATTAAATAAACCTGCAAAGACTCGGTCTCAAAGACTCAAAACTCATCTTCGTTGTCCAGATTCAAAAAATATAAATATCATTATCAACACATGATGAACAGTGCCAGATTGACTGCTCATCTATTTTGTTTCTTAACATCTACTAGGTCAGTTCAAAACTGAATTGTTACAGCTATACTTAAATACTTATATTATTATTATTATTATCATAATAATTAATAATAATAAAGAGACTGGGAAAACAGCCAATCTGATAACACACAGGGCAGAATAAATTTATTATGGAAAACAGCTTGCAAGAAAACAGCAATAGAAAAAAAACAGCCGGTAAATAGTATCTCGCATCCCGTTAGCTGGCTAAAAATCAGAAAATACGATGGAATCAGATGACGTGGGAAACGTATTGGCTCCTGTTAGCTCCTAAAAATCAGTAAAATATAATAGAGTCGGACACAGAAAACAAACGAAATCTGATGACACACGGGGCAGAATAAATTTATTATGGCCATCTTTTTTTTAGATACATACATGTGTGAGGGACGGACTCTCCCTCAGCGTGCAATGCATGCATGATTGGAACCCGTACGATGACCACATGTGACAGTGAGATAAGCTCTCTTGCTTAATTTCTATCTTTTTTCTATTTAGGCTTAAATTCATATTCAGCTTACTCGGAATCAAAGAGATCTATTTGGATTAGAATTAGAACTCCTAACTATCTAGGTTACCTCAAGAACCTATATCCAATATGTCTCATATATAAACAGGAGAGTTAGAAGGATGAAAAGAGAGTGTTTCTACATGATATAGATAGATATAGATAAATAGATATGTAATGTTCTCGTCCTTGCTTCCTATTAACATTGACAACTTTATTCTTCCATTGCAACACACGGACAATTTTGCTAGTAAGTACTCAAATCTATGTGTCAATCATCCGGTCCGACCACGAGGGAAGCCAGTCTCCGACCACCCCCGAGAGCAAACAAGTAATGTTCAAGATCTCAATACCCAAGCCAAGGTTAAATTGAGTGTTAGCACATGGGTGGTGCGGCCACAAGACTGGGATGGATGTCGAATTCAGAAATGTTCAATGTGATGGATGTATTTCAGGTATTCTTGTTTGTGAAACAAAACCCATCTTGTTACCATTTAGCAGATAAGCTTGCCTCATCAGAGACAGTAACCAAATTTCCAATACACAGTGCAGCTAGCAAGATTTTATCATGTTTTTTTCTGTAACATTGAGAATCGTTTTGCGTGCACTGCGTCATTGCAAGAATATCTACCCTCAAAAAACAAGCCTTTTTTTTGGGTGGGGGGGGGGGGGGAGGGGGCATTTCTAGTGAACTTACAAGGGGGGAGTGATGTTATCTGCCCATTGGCGGAGCCAGTCTGTTGAAATCCAAAAATATGAATCATCCTCTGGATTTGCGGGTGCTTCTATCAGAACAGATTTTACTTCTTGGCGCCTCTCTGTTATATATGCCAAATGGCTATCTTTCTTGCTTTGGTATTCCTCACATGATTTCATACACGATACATTTAGTTCATTAATTTCATCAAGAAAATGGTGTGGAAGCAAACCATTATTGAATTCCATAATTTTGCTGCTTTCAGTAGCATTGCCATCCTTATTAGTAGATTTATACATCAGCATATAAGCATCTGTAGATGAAAACATCTCCCCAGGAGTAGAAGTTGATGCAGCCTCCTGGTGCCCATTGTTATTGTTCGTAACAGAGCCTGCTGTAGAAATGCCTTGAGGTTTTTTATCATCTTTATTTGATGTCTTTCCTGGTTTTTCACCAAAAGGGTGCAAACCAAGTTTGGTTACAGTTTCATCATCAAACTCCCACCACTGCCCATTGTTTTCATCTTTTATATGCGCCACATAGTGCCCACTATTAGCAGCAGTACCCTTGTGAATTAAAATAGCAGCCAATTCATATGTATAACTAGATGAAGGGTTTGACAACCGTTTTCCCATATCAAGCTGCGCTGGGAAACTGAAAGACGAAGAAATCTTTTTCTTGGTTGTTGTCTGGTAATGAGAGAAGTTAGAAAAATCTTTACAATAAAAGGACAAGATGCACAGATTCAATAAAGAAATGCGCAAGTTTATCACCTTCGGGAGGAATACATAACGCTTCAGCTGAAAATTAACAACCGGAGGAAGTGATTGAAGTTTTATGCAGCGAGTGGCGTTTACCCTTTTCTGACATGATTCGCAAAAGTATTGGTTCTCCCCATCTAGTCCTTCCTCACTAAAGTAGTCATCCAGACTTTCTTCCAAATTATTGAAACCTTTAATATTCAGCTCCAGTTCATAGAAGTCTTCAAATTTTGAAGATGCTGCAGAATCCTTTCCACATGATGAGCACCTTAAGAATATGATAGTTAAACATCAGTTCTCCATAAAAGGATAAAGCAAAGTCAACACTGAAGTACTATATCAACATAAAAATGTGTAATTTCACTACATAAGCACATGAAGAGAAGAAAGAGCATAGCCGCATAGGGTAAATGTGGCCATTGATCATTTTGCTTGACCTTTTCGGGCAACTCAGAAGTCAGAAGTACAGTATCAATGGCATAAGGTTCAATTTCTAAACATCAGTGCCACAAATTGAATATAGTCATTTTGATATAGACAGGCTATGTGAATGTGAAAACACATAGAGAGCAAAAAAGCCCTTGCCAGAGACAACACATGCATCTACTTAATATTTTTCTAACAAAGCACATACATTATCAACTAATCACAAATCCTTAGGAATCCGCCTCGGTGTACCTTCTATAAGCACCAGGATAAAAACCCTCCAGTTCACAAGAATTCATGTCTGGCTCATTTACTAACAGAAAAGATAATGACCATATAGTGAGCCTAGATTCATAGAATTAGCATCTTTAGCTATAGCTTTGTAGCGGCAGAGCATTACAGAATGACTAAAAGCAGAGCATAGTTATAGCACTACAAACAACATTACATCAGAATCTTACTAATTAAAATGTTCTAGCAGATTAAAGCTTAGAAAAATCTCATTACCAGACAACAACCAAGAAAAACAGAAAACAAAACATAAACAACTTCATATGCATAGTCAGTACCTTGTTACATGAGATACACTGCCACGAAACAGATGTTGCACTATTGCTCTAGCTCCAGGGACCTTGGAGTGATTTAGTGATTGCTCGAGGAGAGACAGAAACAAGGTGAGAAATTCATGGCTATCCTGTTGGACACCATTGTCTAATTCCAACGCCTTAATAAAAGGTGCTGAATCAATGAAAGCCATTTTGCTAGAGTGTAGCTGTGCAAACAACCGAACCAGCTGGTCTAGAACAGGATGCTTCTTCAAAACATCCAGGTCCAATGAGAAAATACCAGATCGGAAGGAGGTGTTCATGTAAAGGCACTGCAGAATGCTATTCGCATAACAGGTTGCGCCCAGGTTAGTCAACCCAGCAGGTGTCTCGATAGAATCACGAAGATCGCTAGATGGATTAGGACCAAGACCACGAATAATTTCCTGAGTTTTCTGCCAGAGGCCAGATTTACGAACCCCATTGCCAGTGGGAATCAACCCGCAGAAACAATTTGGGGAGTCCTTGGAGTTACCATGGCAACCATGGCAAAGCGGTTTCCACACCATGTAAACCTGACGGATATCATTTTTTGAGATATCACCAGTGGAATGTATCTTCCTACAAAATTTGTAGCCAAAAAGAAGAAGCAACATGAGCAATAAGATCAATGTATAACATTCAGCTTCTGCCAAAGAAATAAGGCAATGCATACTTGAAAACAGCCACAGATGGGCTACTGGATTCATCAGCGCGAGGCCTCTTGTTCTTGTTGCGAGTATTCGGCCTGCTCATTGTACCAACAATGAGGGTCCGACTTCCCTTGGTGCATAGGGGTTGTTCAGCTGATTCAGGGCGGACATGGGTATAGAAATAGCCGACAAATTTTGCAAAAAGAAAAAGAAGAAGTTAGTAGGCATAATACTACATGGATATACTACACTTATCATTACATCGGATCCAAATACAGATACCCAAATAGCTTCAGTTAGGGTTTTGGTGCTTGGTTTCGCACAGCAGGAAGACAAGAGAAGGGGTGGGCATACCTGTTGGGTGCTCGCCGCCAACAAACGGCCCGGCGAAGAGCTGGTCTCCTGGCCTAGGGCGGTAGCGGCGGCCGTCGGCAGTAGCCCAGTCGTCGCCACAAGATTACGAGAGAGAGAGAGAGCGCACGCGTGGGTGAACGGGACAAGAGAGAACAGGGATGAACAGCAGGATTCTTCCGTCCGACCGGTCGGCACGGTGCCGTCTGCCCGACAAGAGGAGCGAGTGCAGCGACGGGCCGCGACCCGCGAGTTGGTGTGACATGGTGCGATCAACTGTGGGCTGTGGCCTGTGGCTACGGGATGATGGAAGCGCCAGTAACGGCCCGTTTGGCAGAGTTATCAGTTGTGCTCCCTCATTATCTGTTAAGTGATTCTCTTAGATTGTTGAGTATAATCTCTCAAAATTACAAAATTAAGATGGAAATTGTTTCACAGAACTAGGAGAAGCTATTTTTTCTAGCTTTCAGTCTCTTAGTTCATTTCAGAGAATCACTTTGCAGAATCAACAAAGAATCACTTCTCGCTAAAAAATATGTTTGACAGTTAAAGAGTGATTCTCCCTGAAAATCAGCTCCGCGGAACGCTCTCAAACGCACCCTAAGGCCCTCCACAATGGTGCAGTAGTGCCAAAGAAAAAAAACGGGCCCATGACCAAATTCTGGCATCACTCTTTATAGATCACACTCGGTGCGTATAGGAGTCATTACTCTGTGGAACCCAAGCAAGAGAAAAGAGAAAGAAAAAATAGAAGCAACGAGTCATGCACATTCGAGATGTGAGATGGCTGAGGTGAATGAGTGGCTAAAGAAATACTCCCTCCATATTGAAAAGTTTACGTTTTGGACATGATTTGAGTCAAACATTGAGAATATAAATCATAAATAACTTTTAAATTATTGAGTTTAGAGATGTAAAAATCATATAAATAAATTTGTCTTGAAAAGTACTTTCATAAAAATATACATACGGAGTATACCACTTTCTAATAAATATTTTTAAAGAAACAAGTGGTCAAAGTGATGTTTTGGAGACCGTGTCGCTGTCTGAAACGTAATTTTTTCAATATGAAGGGAGTATTATTTTACTTTTTAGGCATCGGTTGGCACTTGTACACCACTTCGCTCTCCGTTTTTCGAGCACCGGTGAAAGTTAGCATCGCTCGCTGCAACATGGAGAGCGGTGCCAGAAACAGCTTTTTCCTCTTCTGGCATCGCTCGAAGCTCGAGCTCGAGCTGTGGGTGCTCGTCGATCCAAGTCCAAGTGTAAAACAGAGAGAGGTGGGAGGCAAATAGCCACCAACAACCAAATCGGTAAGCAATTTCGCGCTGGCAGGTCGAGTGTAGCGCTGAATCGAACCATGGGGAGAGACAAAAAGTACTGCAAGTCGATTTTACACTGGAGCAATCGAACCATGGTAAATGATTTTATGGTTTGATGCTCAGACATGGTTCGAACACAGAGAATAAAAAAGTACACTAGCAGCCGGGATGTGAGACACTAACAGGAGGAAAAGAGAGTTAAAGTTGGAGAGAGATTCACACCTACCGATGTCCACACTGTAAAAAACGAACCATTCTCAAAATCGCTTTTACCAGACTGGCTATGTCAGGTTCGTTTCGAACTGAACACTGGATGTGCCTTATGGGAAGAACAGGTGGGACCTAGTGAAAAGAGAAGAGTAATATACTCTTTTTTGGTTTCTCTCTTGTCCAGCTCGCTAGCTACTCGCCCATCTCATTGAGGGTGGCCTAAGGGCGTGTTTGGATGCTATGAGGTAGCCTAGCTGCATGCAGATAATGGCGTATTTGGTTGGCCGAAGAATTCTTAAGTCAGGCTAGTTGCATACAGGCAAGGCGTTTTGAAGGATTCTTAAGCTAGGCTTACACGTTGCTCAGAGCATGGAAAATGTTGCATCCATAGGAACGCTAGAATCGGTCGTACCCAACGAGCCAGGCTCGTGGTTTGCGAGATTAGCACAACTAATGACGCTATTAGCATATAATTAGTGAATACTAAGTGATTTTAAATCAAATTAAGATTGGACTACATAAATTAAGTAATATAATATCATAAATAATTAATATTTTAGTATTTATTTTAATATATTCGTGATACGTGATTTATACTCGTGTAGACAATAAAAAAAGCTTCTCGTTTGAACCCGGCTACATGTATACAAGAACCAAACAACAAAACATGTATGTGCTTAGCTTGATTGGTGTGAGTCAGACCATGAATACGGACTGAGCTAGCTACATATGGGCAAACAAACACACCATAAGATAAACGCACTGGGCCGCAAATCTTTTAAAAGACAAAATCTGCACCATCGAAATTAGCCTATTATTTTGCCACGTGTTCAGCTTTTGAGAAAACCACAAAACTATGGACATGAGCACTAAAGGATCACGACATGCTCGCATTTGTGAATCTTCTCCCCTCCGCACACGGATCATGGCCACACAAGCGCGGCGCGTCCATACCCTGTGGACAAGCTCCGCCACACGCGACCTCAGGCTCACCGGCTCATCCCCTCTAGCTCGAGCGGCGCGGCATGGGTGTGGCTCCCAAACCAACCGGTCGTGGACCTTAAGCGGGAGCGATGCCATGTCGGGTCCAACAGCCCCGACAACGTCGAATCTGGGGCGGGGTCACCGGATTCAGAGGTGAGGCATCCACAGCTTGGTTGAGTTGGTCGGGAGCTGCTTAGCCACGCCGAGAGCTTCATCCTCCATGGATTCATCCCCCACGAGCACAAATCCGACCACTAGTAACAGAAAATCAGACTAAAGATTCACCTATCGAGGGATCTAAGAGGGATTTTTGGATCGGGGAAAAAGTGACGCAGTGGAGAAATTGAAAGATAAAATCTGCACCATCGAAATTAGATTATTATTTTGTCACGTGTTCAACTCTTGTGAAGGCCACGAAACTACGAACCTGAGTGCTAAATGATCGCGCGTAACCTCGACTTTGCGAAGGTTCTCCTCCCACCGCACACGGATCATGGCCACACACGTGCGGTGCCGCACATGGGTCATGGGCACACACGCGCGATGCATCCACGTCGTGCGGTCCACCTCTACCACACATGACCTCAGGCTCATCGGCTCATCCCCTGCAGTCCGAGCGACGCGACAAGGGTGTGCGCCTCTTCCCCCTAGCCATCTGCCCGTGAACCTCAAGCGGAACCGACGCCATGTTGAGTCCAACAGCTCTGACGGTGTCGGATCCAGAGGTGAGGCGTCCGCGGCTTGGCTGGGCTGGCCTGAGTTGGCTAGGAGCTGCTTGGCCCTGCCAAGAGCTTTGTCCTCCATTGAAAGGTCCTAAATGGCTAGAGTGGGGGGTGAATAGCCTATAAAAATTTCTACAACAACACTTAAGCAAGCTTATTAGACAACTAAATGGCGAGGCGAGTTTTGCGCTAGCTCTACAAAAGTGCAAGCCACCTATCCACAATTCTAGTTAATTATAATCTCTATGTCACACAATATCTATGTTGCTATTTTACAACTAAATGAGCAACAATAATTACCACTACACAAGATAAGTAATTTTAACTAGCTACAAGAAGATATAATTATCACTTGCAAGAATGTAACAAAGGTAAATACAAGTGATAGAAGTGTGTATACCGAGCCGGGCAAGAGATCAATAAATGAATACCAATGAATACCACGGAGACAAGATGACACAATGATTTTTCCTCCGAGGTTCACTTGCTTGCCGGCAAGCTACGTCCTCGTTGTAGCGATTCACCCACTTGGAGGTTCACGAGCTAATTGGCATCACACGCCAAACCCTTAATAGGGTGCCGCACAACCACACCACAAGATGGGGATCCACAAGCTACGAGCAATCCACTAAAGTTGCCTTTGGCGCTCCGCCGGGGAAGGCACAAGAAACCCCTTACAAGCACTTTGATTGGGGGCGGACACAATCACCAAATCCCCTCACCAATCACCAAATAACCAACCGTCTAGGTGACGGCAATCACCAAGAGTAATAAGAAATCACCAATCACAACAATCACCTAGTGCCACCAAATGAATCACAAATGCACAATTACTAGGGTTTCCCCCAAATCCTCTCCCAAATGAGCAACAAGCTAGGAGATGGAGAGGAGAGGGAGGAGATGCTCTTGAAGCTCTCAAGATCAATCACTAGAGCTCGATCTCTCACTTGAATGGAGCACAAATCTTTTTGGGGAGGAGAGATGAGAGGAGAGCTTTTCTTCTTTCAAAAGGATGAACAAGAGCAAGAATGAGGAGAGGACCGGTGGGGAGGTGAGCAGTGGAGGAGAAATACCCCTTCACCAGCCAGCTGAGCCGCAGCCTGGCCACCACGCAGCTGCACCCCCACACCGGAATTTCTAGTTCGGCCAAGGAAAAAATCCGATCAGGTGCTCTCTGTCAACCACGCCTAAAGCGAACGAATGCTGCAACGGTCGGAACAAATGCACAGACGAACGGCTCCCTCTGCACAGTCGAACGGTGGCAGGAGCAAGGAAATGACGCAGCGCCTAGGCTTCCCTGTGGTCCCCATGCAGCCATGCCGCACGGACCACTCAACGGACGACAACGCGCGCAGCAGAAGCGGCGACAGCAGGCCACAACAGTCGAACGGAGCAGCAGCACAGACACCACGTACTATTTCTCTCTCACGATTGGTCATGTGCTCATGGAAGTCAAAGTTGCATGCTGATGCCCCACCACTTTTCCTCTTCCATTAATCAAGTGCATGCATGCACATTTCTTTTTCTTTTTAATAACGAGCACCAGCAACCAACATGCATGTACGCATGCAACCATGGGCGCTCTCCCTCGCGTAGCGCATAGGAGGCCTCAGAAATTCCGGTTCGGCCTTCAAGAATTGCTGGACCAACCCTCTCTGTCTACGACAAACATACGAGACAATTGTTCCACCAACAGAGAACCTTTGTCCAGAATATTTCTCGAGCTTAGCCAGCAATTCTCCCAACAATTCTATTCCTCCTTTTTCTTTAAAACCTTTTTAAGTGCTAACTTCTCTAATATATTTTCAAAGTGAATTGGGCACTTAAATTAGCATTTTCACAAAGAATTTTTAGGGTTACTCTCACCACGTCACTAAGCGCAATGCAAATGCAAATGAGACTCACACTTAGTGGCACTAGATAACCATTGTAATTAAAGATTTCCCCTCTTTATAGTACGGTTATCTATCCTAAACCCGATCACGCACTCTATTGCGTCTTGACCGGCAAAACAAATATCCTATTTTATACCTTTGCCTTGAGCCCATAGGATTTTGTTTTTCTCTTTCTTCTTTTCCAAGATATGAGCACTTGATCACCATTTGTGGCCATCACCAACACCATGTGTGCCATCCTTGCTCAACCTTGGATACGGACATAACCTTCCTCATTCATAACACTAGAGAAATGGTTAGTCCACTTGGTTGTCTCAATTACCCAAAACCAAACATAGGGCTTTCATCCATGGAGTCGTCCCTCACGAGCACGGATCTGACCACTATTAATAGAAATCAGACTAAAGATTCACAATTGAGAGAACTAGGAGAGATTTTTGGATTGGGGGAAAAGATGCAGGGGAGAATGGAACATGTGAGGGCGAGCCGTTTTTGGTTGCCGCCCACTGGCACCTGCCAACACGGGTTGTTGGTGGCGAAGAGCCACAACAACAGCTGTCGAGCTGTCCGGAGAGACGCGGTGGCCGACTACCGGGCTAGGTCACCCTCGAGGCTCAAGCGGGAGCAACGCCTGTTGCCGAAGCGGCGCCAAGCATGGCCTGCGCCTCGGAGCAAAGCACGGAGTCGCATAAGCATAGGCCCAAGGGAAGCTAGACATTGTCACCGCTGCAGAGGCACGAAACCCAAGCGTATGCAGTAGGCGTCAACCAGCGACAGTGTGGCCCGCGCAGGTGACCTGAGCGTGGCGTCGCATGAGCGTGGTCCCCTGGGGCAGGTGGATGCAATCGTTGGGATGTACAGTTCCCCGTGCGAGGCGGACGCCCCTTAATTGCGACTGCGTGCCACCAGTTTGGACATGGGTCACCGTGAGTTATATGCAATCTACGGTGCAAGCGCATACATAAAGTTTTCAAAGAACAATTATGATCAAAATTTCACTATATTCATACTCATGCGACAAAATACTATACATCCACATGGTAAGCACGCTCCTCTCGTATTTGTTGTAGCTCCACCGCTGCCACCGACGAGCCGAGTGTTGCTATCCATCGTCCTCAGTGAAGCAGCTGCAATGTGTACAAAAATAGTGTGCCGACGAGACGAGTGTTGCTATCCATCGGTGTCGACGAGACAAGTGTTGCTATCCATCGTCCTCAGTGAAGCAGCTGCAATGTACAAAAATAGCGTTGCTCTTCGTGTCTGCTTGCTCGGGCTCCTTTCTGCTTGCTGCAGTGCAGCTATAGCGTTTGATGAAATGTCCACATCGGCGGTTAGACATTTACATACAGTACTTCCGTAGGAGCAGTCTGATGTCATTTCCATTGTATGGCTATGATGCAGTATTGTATTTAGTTCACTTATCACCTGAACAAGTAATTATGCAACTTAGAAATGATGACTTACTTAAACCTTATAGACAAACTTCTGTTGCAAAAGTAATATTCAGTGATACTGATCAGCATTCACACTTCTATGATGGTCTTTATTAAGTTAATCATGATTTATGTGAATTTTGTTCTACTTTGGGATATGATGGTCTTTATTAAGTTTAACTGCAGCAACTTAAATGCGCAAGCAAGCCTTTGATCGGCTGTAAAAAAAACTCTGGATTTATTTAATGTGAAAGTATGATTTTCACTTGGCTGCAGAATTCACAAAAAACTGAGTATGATAGATGGATTAACCTGATATGTTTTGCGCTCATCAATAACCATATGAGAATGGAGAGAAAACCATGCAGTAATGTTGTCGTCATGGCTCCTCTATTCCATCAACTCAACAAAGCACAAAAATATATGCATCCTTGTGACTTCTGTTTGGGT
The DNA here is from genome assembly GCA_009763385.1 of Coix lacryma-jobi var. lacryma-jobi. Classification (NCBI taxonomy): domain Eukaryota; kingdom Viridiplantae; phylum Streptophyta; class Magnoliopsida; order Poales; family Poaceae; genus Coix; species Coix lacryma-jobi. Next base: position 9,405,237 of record CM019823.1, on the reverse strand, counting down.
GAAAAAACAAAACAATAAATACATTGAATTCATTTCATTTCCACTCTTTTTTACTGAACTGATAAAGCCATTCCTTCCCCTCACCCACAACCACAATACCATCTTTGTTTGTTCTGTTCCTTCATACATCCATATGCAACAATTGGCAATAATACACTATGCAAAAATAGGAAAATGGACTATTCACTTCATAGGACCTGAAGCTCTGAATTCAACTGTCCCCAATCTGATATCGTCATCTCTTCTGGACGATTTGTATGAAACAAACTTATTAGTTTACCTTGGGATTGCGTAGCTAGCCTCAATTCCTATACTCCACTGCAGCTATCATGTTTATATATAATTATCTTTATCTATCTCTGGTTATGTAAAATATCGCTGACATATAAAAGCAAGCTACAGAAGGCCGATGCATAGCTCCAAGCTGCCGCGCAATATTTTCTAGCTGGCATCGAGTGTGGACCGTAGGCCACGTGATGAGCGCTCTGCGGTCTTTCTTATTCTTAATTACTATATATCTTTATATGTTTCCAATTCCGTTTTTCCTTTTATTTTTTGTGTGTTTTTATTCATCCTTTCCTCTTTTTCATCTTTGATCTATGTTTCTGTTATATTTTTTTTATTTTACTTCAATTCATAATTTTCTTTGTTATTCATGAATATTCTTTGCACCATATATAGATGTCCATGCAGCCCGAGGCACGAAGACACGGCACGGAACACGAGTTTTTAGCCCGGTGCAAGCACGACACGACCCGATGTTACGCGGGCCTGGGCCGGCCCGAGGCACAGAGCCGTGCTTGGATCGCACCCCAGGCACGTGGCCCGGCACGGCACGACCCGCAAATTAAGAAAAGGCACGGTGCGGCCCGGTGGCCACTTTTGGCCTGCTAAAAAGTCCAGCTCGAACTCAGCCCCAACAACTCCCTCCCCCAAACCCCACTACCCTAGTCGCCAGCCCCAGCAACTCCCTCCCCGAGACCCCGACCGCCCCTCTCCCACCCTCCACTCCCGCAGGCGGCAAGCCGCACTCCACGGTCTCCCAGGCGCGTAGCTTGGCTCCCTTCGGCGATCACCGTGGTCTGGTCCTCGGTCCAGTCCTCCCCGTCGGCTGTCGCCCCCTCCCACCCTGCGCGGCTCACTGGATCTGCTCGGGCGACAGGCGCTCCCCAATCCCCACGCCGCACGCTGCAAGCAGCAGGCTCCTCACCCCCCGCGCCGGCGTCGAGCCGCGAGCGCGGCCACGCGCGGCGGCGGCAGCCGGCACCCACTAGGCCTCCACGCGCGGTGGCGGCGGCCGATGCCCTCCAGGGCTCCAGGACGAGCCACGCGACCGGCCTCCTCCAACCCTCTTCCTCCGACCGGATCTCGGGTGCCCGGATCTACTCGGGTGCGAGGCGGCGAGCTCTTCTGCGGCGGCGGATCTCGGACGTCGCCGGTGGTGGCAAGCAGGCCTCAGACCGGCCCGGCCCGCTTCCTAGGCCGTGCCAGAAATTGGCTCGTGGACCCATGTCTGAGCCGGCGACCAAGCCCGTGGGCCGCCAAGGCACGGCACGGGAGGCCCGCGAGTCATGCTGGTCCGACACGACGCGGGCCATGCCTAGCCCGGGCCCGGGCCGGGCCGGCCCGATGGCCATCTATAGCACCATTTGCGTACACATCTTGGTGGTCACGAATATTACTCCCAAATTCCCAAATGCAGCGACAACAGCAACTGATTGTAGCATTCTGTACACCTCATAAAAAAACTTCTCATAATTCTCAGGTTGGATTTGTTATTCATGAAATAATTTAGTGGCGGTTAAATAGTTGCAACTAACCCTAGACATAATTGACCGAAGACCTAAAACAGACCAAACTAATCGAGACCAAAGACCGAAATTTTTTATCATTAGTTTGGTCCTGAGTCTGCACTAATCGAACTTTTTACGATTAGTTTGGTTATATGTTATATGGCTCGGGTAACCTAATATTTAGTTGTTGTTGACATAATACGTACTTTAGACAATATGAAAGTGCATTCGCCCCAACATGGGTTTTGGCTAATTAATGACAATCAAATTAGGGACTAACGAATTTATAAAAGCATATATGCAGGTGTTAGTCCTAGAAAGATTTAAAATGTTGAAATCTCGTGAACAAAGCACGCTGGATACATTTGGACAAAAAGATACCTAGCTCAAGTGGTGGTTTGAAAGTTTGATTTTAAACTTGAGTCATAGGTAAGCCAGACTATCAAGAGGTTCACAAATTAGGTTGGCTAGATGTGGAGAAAAGTGCTCAAATCGACTAACTAAAGTTTGCTTGAGAGACATCGCACGATCACGAACACATAGAGGTAAAATTTGTGTGGTCGGTAGTACCGACCATGGCTGCTCTGCGCGATGCTCTAACATCCTCTCTGTGTAGACTCGAAAATGGCCTGGCGGTAGTACCGCCATAAGGCCGGTACTACCGACCCTCGGTGGTACAGACCTCGGCCGGTAGCAAGTCAGTTTTGCAACCTCTCTGTGTAGACTCGAAAATGACTTGGCGGTAGTACCGCCATATGGTCGGTACTACCGACCCTGGTCGGTAGAAAGTTCGTTTTGCGGAGCTCTCTGTGTTGACCCAAAATGGCTTGGCGGTAGTACCGCCATTGAGTCGGTACTACCGACCCTCGGTGGTACCGACCCAAGCCGGTAGTAAGGCAGTTTTGCAGGGCTCTCTGTGTTGGCTCAATTTTGACTTGGCGGTAGTACCGCCATAGAGTCGGTACTACCGACCCTCGGTGGTACCGACCTTGGTTGGTAGTAACCAAGGGACCAAGTCTCATTCTGCAGAGCTCTCTGTTTGCGGCCAATTTGGCCTGGCAGTAGTACCGCCATAGGGCCGGTACTACCGCCCCTTGGTGGTACCGACTTGAGGTCGGTAGTTGACTTTAGGTCAGATCCAGATCTATGCAACGGGTTTTGACTGGTCGGTACTACCGACCATGGGTGGTCGGTACTACCCGACCAACCTCGGGACTGAGGGAATATAAATAGCTCTTCTCTTCCCATTTTACCGTTACCCACTCATTCCACTCACTTATTGTGACCTAACTTCAGACAAAAGAGCTCCGAGCATTGACTTCTTCCCTCTCTCTCCCTCTTTGCTCCAAGATTCATTCCTTTGCAAGATTTGAGCTAGGGAAGTGAAATTAGAGAGTGGAAAGTTTCGATCTACGACTTGAGCACTTGGTTTCCATCTAGCCGGCTTTGTTTGTGTCTATTACCCTCGGGTTCTTTGAACCCTAGCCGGTTAGGTGTTCTTCGTGGTAGCCCGTATTGATTTATTTGTGAGGGCTCCCCGAAGTGTTTGTATTACCCCTGTGATTTCTAGTGGAGAAACTCTAGTAGCCTTTGTGGTTGCTTGAGTGAGGCTAGGAGGTGAAATAGACTCCGACCTTTGTGGTCACCTCAACAACGAGGACGTAGGCACTCCTTTGTGGATTGGCCGAACCTCGGGATAAATCGTCGTGTTCTGTGTGCTTGTTGTTATCTCTACTTTGCATATTATTTGTGTTCTTCGTGTTCTTCCTCTCCCTATCTCATTCTTAGGTTGAGAAGGATCGATCCACACCGTGGGAAGCTACCAAGGCTCGGTAAAGCTAGACTCACTATTTGTCATACTTAGGGAAGTGGGTACCAAGGCTCGGTAAAGCTAGACTCACTATTTGTCATACTTAGGGAAGTGGGACATATTCTTGTATTACATTCATAGCTCACATATATTGGATTTGTAGTTGCTCTTTAGGATTCCGGTAGTGTCGTTTGTTTGTGTCGGTAGTACCGGTGTGTTACACACGGTAGTACCTACCTGAAAGTGCATGTTGCACTTAAGTGTGATTTTGGATGATTTGATGACAATGTTGATTAAAGATCTAATATGTTTGCTAAGTGTGACACAGGGAAATGATTATCTCGCTATGTACTTGAAATGTAATGCAAAGCCAAAATGAAGGATTGTTGTATGAAGATCATGTCACAAGCACAAAACAACAATGAGAATGATATTGATATAAAGGGTTATCGTATTGTGGGATAATCATAGTGCATTTATGTTTGCTAAGAAAGGATTCAAAATGAAGAATGGTTGAATGGCTTGAATTGGTGAAGATAGCAAGGAAAGAGTCTTTGAGGTACTAAGCAAGGGTGAAGGGCAAGCGACGGCTTGGCGGCCGAAGAACCTAGCTAGAGTGAAGAAGAAAGTACTTGCATTTAGTCGAAGGATCAATCAAGCTTGAAGATCGCATCTAGTGGAGAATCGACATTCCTAGCAACAATATTGATTGGAGTGACGTGGCACATTTGAAATTCCATTATATCACCTGAATGGAGTCAAGTCACATGCTCAAGATGGCTTTGCTTGAGGGATATCTACTTCTAAACATGACAAGCATTCCTTCCAATATAGAAAATGAAGAGAAGCGGCTTGGGTTCAAATGGAGATCAACTCAAGAGGTTTAAAATTCGTATTTCAATTTATCTTGAGTAAATAGGAAAGCCGTACTATTAAGAGGGATGCAACATATAGTAGATGATTCTTCATAAGTGCTCAATCCAACCTAAGTGAGACATGAGAGAGCTAGAGCTAACTTTCAGCTGAGTGTTGCACTGTCTGTCCATACCGGACATGTCCGGTATGCATACCGGACATGTCCGGTATGAGCCCACAGCAGTGCGGCCATCCGTCTCGCCCGAGCCTCTGGGCCAGGCCTCGGCCTCGGCGCTCAAGCTCCGTCTCGCCCGAGCCTCTGGGCCAGGCCTCGGCCTCGGCGCTCAAGCTCCGTCTCGCCCGAGCCTCTGGGCCAGGCCTCGGCCTCGGGGGCTCAAACTCCGTCTCACCCGAGCCTCTGCGCCAGGCCTCGGCCTCGGGCGCTCTGGTGGAGTCCATACCGGACAAGTCCGGTATGCATACCGGACATGTCCGGTATTAGCGGAGTTCTGTCTCGCAGCTTGTGTTCGGGGTTTGAAAGATGGTTGGTTAAAAGTGCTTCTCGCGCAGTCAAGTCATACCGGACATGTCCGGTATTCATACCGGACATGTCCGGTATTTGCGGATTTGTGGCTAACAGTATCTTTGTGATAGGCGGTACTACCGACGCTTGGGTCGGTACCACCGGGGTTATAGCGGTACTACCGGTAGGTCAAAATTGGCTACTTCCAGAGAGGTTGTGAAAACCCCCTTTACAACTAGCGGTACTACCGACCTTGTGGTCGGTACTACCGAGATCTGTTGGGAAGTTTGAAAGTTGGTCTGTTCAGTGTGTTCCTCACGCAGTAAAGTCATACCGGACATGTCCGGTATGCATACCGGACATGTCCGGTATGAGCTGACTCAGCCAACGGCTAGAAAACGGCTAGTTTCGAATGTGGGCTTATAAATACCCCCAGACCTCCACCTTTGGACGGAGCTGATTCTACTGGTTCCCACACTCATTCTAAGCCTTTCAAAACACTTTCCAACCCTCTCTTAGTGAGTGATTGTCCTCTAATTGCCAAATCCATTTGTGGGTTGAGAGAGATTCAAAATTAGAGAGCAAGCCATCTCTTGAGCACTTGTGCAAATCATCGATCTTGTTGTGCGCATTCGTTACTCTTGGACTCTACGGTCCTAGACGGTTAGGCGTCGCCGTTGAGCACCCAAGAGATTTGTGAAGTGCCTCGGAAAGTTTGTAAAGGTTCGATCTCTCCTCAAAAGAGATCAACTAGTGGAAGGAGCATTGCGGGTGAAATAGACCGCGGCTAGAGTGACCCGTGGTGTCCTCTAGAGCCCACCTTTGTGGTAGCTCGCAGCCGGCTCAACGGAGAGTAGGACCCGAGGGGGTGCCGAACTTCGGTGAAACAAATACCGTGTCATTCCTTTGTGCTTTACTTTCGGCTATTTGTTATTCTTCGTTGTGCCAGTTGTTTTTTTTTGCAAGCAATCAGTTCTATATATACATCATACATAGTGATTGCAGGTTGTGTGAGAAATTGGAGAAGAAAAGGAGCCGTCCCGCACAACCCGTGCATACCGGACTTGTCCGGTATTGATACCGGACATGTCCGGTATTTACTGACTCCGCCCAATTTGTTTAATCCTTGAGCTAATCTTTGTGGTGCAGGGTATTGCCTTCTAAGTGATTAATTTCTAGTCATATACTTTGTGTTTGTCTCTTAAGGGGTTGTTTTACTCCGATTGGGAGTTTCCAAGTAATTGGAAACTCACATACTAATTGCTTCCGCATTATAAGTTGTAAATTTTCAGAAAAGCCTATTCACCCCCCCTCTAGGCGACACCTTAGGTCCTTTCAATTGGTATCGGAGCAAGGACTCACGTTTGAGCTTCACCGCTTGTGAGAACCGATGGATTCGCCTATGGAGACAAACGTGGTGCTTCTCCAAAATGATGGTTCAAACTTTCTATCTTGGTCATCTTATGTACTCAATGCATTTCGGGCTATTAGCCCCATTATTGAGCATATTGTGGATGCAAGCATATCTCTTTCTATAGTTGATTGGAGTAACTATAAGAACTTGACAAAAGAGGAAGAGATATGTGTGCAACTCAATGCTCATGCGTGTTTGATCATGTTGAACTCATTGAGTGCAGAGGTTCTTAAGGAGGCTATCTACAACGGAGAATCTCCACCGGAGAGTGCTCATATCATTTGGACTAGACTTGCCCACTTGTATGGGAAATCCAAATGTGATGAAGCATATGATTGTGATTCAATGGAAATGAAGTCCATTGAGTCATCATCATGTGAGGAAGCCTCAAGAAGCCTCAAGGAAGACGAGCCGGATCGAGGGCTGCCAGCTGCTGTTGCTCTGGACCCTGTCTGTCCATACCGGACATGTCCGGTATTAGCCCAGCAGACAGGGAGCTAGCAGCAGACAGCAACGACTCTCATGCTCGGTGGCGACCAAGTGATGAGTCAACCTCAGTAGCTCATGATACTCATCACTTGTGTCTCATGGCCAAGAAGAACAAAAAGAAAGCAACCAAGAAAGATCAAGAGAAGATTCTTGGTGAGATCAAGGAGAAGGCATCAAGAGATAATCAAGTAGAGAGCGATGAGGATGATGAAGATGATGAATCGCTTGATTATCTCAAGTATGAAGATAAGCTCTTGTTCGTCAACTTGCTGAAGAAAAATGATGAGCTAGAAAAGGAGGTGGATGAACAAGAGCAATCCCTTCAAAATCAAGAAGAGTTCCTCATCTCCAAATTAGAAGAGCTAAAGGCATTAGAAGAAAGGTATGAAAAATTGTCAATTGAGCATGCCTTAGCTACTAACTCTCTATCTAATGTGGAAAGGCTAGAGAAGGAGAACTATATGCTTAAGAAAAAATGAGTGATCTCTCATATGAGCACAAGTTCCTACAAGAGGACTTCACCGATCTTAAGTGCTCACATGAGAAGTTAGTGGAATCAAATGCCATACTTGAGATTGCACATGAGGTTGTTATTGCTATGGTAAAATCTTCTCAACCTCACACTACTACACTCACTAGTGCACCATCTCAATTAAATGTTATTTGTGCTAATGAGTGTGCTTCTCAAGCAAGCCAATCTTCGATTGAGCAAACTCTTAAAGAAAATGCTAGGCTCATCGAAGAAGTGGGAAATCTAAAGAAGGATGTGATTAGATTGAAGGATGAGGAGAAAGCACAACCTTCTCAAGATAACCGTGATATCATGGTGAAGAAGCTTGAGAAGGGTTCAAACCTTGCTTCCTCCAAAATCCAACAATCTAGTCACTCCTCAAGTCATGAGAAAGCAACCAAGGGCAGAAAAACAAAAGAAGAGATTATGCTATGGTTGCGGATTGTATGGACATGAGTGGGCTAAGTGTCCACACAAGACTTGGGCCGACAAATGTGAAGCGGCCGAACAAAAGGCATCAACCAAATTGTCCAAGCAAATGAAGAATGATGCACCAAGTCCTTGCCTCAAATGCAACAAGTTGGGTCACCTCACCAAGAGTTGCCCCACATACCAAGAGGCAAGGAAGATGGCTCAAGTTGCAACAAGAAGATGCTATGCATGCAACGAGCCGGGACACATGGTTGATGCATGTCCCAACAAGCAAGACAAGCAAAGAGCAAACAATGGGCGCATTTGCTATGCTTGTAAGAGAAAGGGGCATCTAAGCTATGATTGCCCAAATGGTATGTTTCCTAAGCCGAACACATTTGCAAATAATAATGTGCTTAGGAAGACTACAAAGGACTTAGCACTAGTAAGGTGATGTGTTCACCGCATACTAGCTCTAAGGCCACTTGGGTGCCTAAGCACTTGTTGACTAACCTTCAAGGACCCAACAAAAGTTGGGTACCAAAATGTGCTTAGGATGTTGATGTAGGTTCCAATGGTGAGATGAAGGCTTTCGGGGTGTTTGAGCAAGCAAAATGACATCTCAACTCAAACTATCAACATATGTTGTCAATATCATTCTATATGGTTGACCCGAAGATTTAGTGACGATGTTTTTTCATTTTACTCATCTACACCATTGTTGATAAGTGCCTAAAACTTAGTAATCAAATGAATTAAATTTACCTTATGACATTTGCCATTCGATGCTCTTAATGGCTCTCAGCAGAGCATTATCTTTGATGAAGTGCAGGGAAGTGAATGAAATAAACTAGAGCCAAAAGGAAATCTCAGAAGTGGAGTGGCTGTTACTGGTTCTGATCTGCAATACTGGACTTGTCCGGTATCATACCGGACATGTCCGGTATGGGATATTTACTCTGACAGAACCAGTGACTCAGTTTGAAGATTTGGACAAAGTCTTTCATACTGGACTTGTCCGGTATTCCTACCGGACATGTCCGGTATGGCCAGGAAAAGCACAGCATCCTGATTTCAGTAGGATTTCTAAACCCTTGTGATCTAGTCCCATGCTCTAACTAAAGACCCCTGCACATTTGATCAACATTGATTGTTTGTAAGCTTGCTTGGGCTTAATTCAATTCTTGGCAAAATTATGGTCTAGGTCAAGGTGAAAAAGCATTCCCATTTTCTTAAAAGAAAAGAAAATGCTTTCACAAGTAATTCAAATAACTTGAGCACTTTGTAAAGGGGAGCTTAGTTTCTACCTTGAACCATTGTGATCTAACAATTAAACTCTAAGTGATGTGATAGTTACTATGAATAAAATGGTGATCACTTGACAAAGGCATGATCACTTGACAAGTCAAGTCAACATGAAGATGATTATGCCATGATTACTCTTAGTGGAACATATGTGAGCTCAGGCCAAGGTATGTGTTTACATACATGCTATGTAGTACATATAAGATTCATAATGCTAATATGAGCTTTCGGGGTGGTTGAGCAAGTCAATTTGAAATGTAACTCAACCTATCAACCTATTTCTCATCATACTTGCTTATGTGGTTGACCCGTTGGTAATCTAAGTCTGTCTTATTTACCTTTTCATCTTCACTGTGACTTAGAGCACCGAAACTTGGTAGGGTAGCCATCTTTTCACCACTTATGCCCATGTGTTCATTATTTGATTTATATGTGAAAAGTTGGTAATGGCAAAGTTATTTCAAGTCATTTATGCATTGTCAAAGCATACTGGGCGTGCCCGGTATGCCAACGGACATGACCAGTATGACAGTGAGCTGCCTATCCTTGCCTACATGAGATTTGAGCTTAATTCTGCTTGTGTAATGCTAATTATCTTAACTCAGATCTCACATATTGGTGTGTCTCAAGTGATTTGTGCTTAGAATTTACTCTCTTATCATATATGACAAATTACTTTGTGTTGGCCAAAGTTGAAATTTGACTCTCACATTCTTAATGGAATGAAAGTGCTTGGAAGGAATTCAAATACTTGAAGCACTAATTGAGGGGAGCTCAATTTCAACTTGTGCCTTTTATGAGCTAATGAAGTCTATTGAGGACATGTTGTAGGTCATCTTGATCAAGTTGACTTCTCGATGAGGAAATGACTATTGGCAATAAAAGTCAACTAAAATCATCACCATGTCATGATTACGCTCAGTGGAATTTATGGGCTCAAGGCAAAGGTATGTTTTAATATGTGCATTGAAAGTGCATATTAAGCCTATAATATGCTAGCGTGTGCACTTATGAGTGATAGGATAGATATTTCCAAATTCCTTACTAGCATGAGTAGGAAGTGTGTTTTGGGAAAATATTTGACACTTGGTCTTTGTGACCTATCCATGACACTTGTGACTATTGTTTCCCTTGATTGTTTGATTGGCTAATACAAGTGGCATGGACCTCTCTCAAGTCCTATATCTCTAAAGTAAATTATATTCCTTGGTAATCCTCTTGCGAGTCGAATCATGGACATAAGTTTCTCCCTAATCTTAAGTGACTTGAAAAACTTGGATCTTTTTAGAGAAAAGAAAACTTGAGATTTGGACAAGTACTCTGTGTGAAATCATATGAAAGAAGAGAATAAAATATAATGGAATGTATGTTTGAGGAAAGGAAGGGATTTTGGATGAAAGAGAAGCAAATCTGGAGCTGTTGGACATAATCTGCTAATACCGGACTTGTCCGGTGTGGTACCGGACATGTCCGGTATGAGCAGAAAGCCTCTAGACAAAACCCACAAATACCGGACTTGTCCGGTATCCATACCGGACATGTCCGGTATGAGCGGGGGACATAAGGACAGCGTACCCTTCGAGCTCTCTTTCTCTCCCTCACTTCTGTTCTTCCCAAACCGGCCAAGCAAGGAGCCGACCGTCTCCACCCACGGCGACCTAGTGCTCCCTCCATAGAAAAGTGAGAGAGGGAGAAGGATTTGGAGAAGGATTCCATCAAAAGCAAGTGCCGGTGTTGGATTTGAAGTTTTCCCTCGTTCCCTCTCATCCCAAGGTATTTCAAATCCCGGACTTGTCCGATCTATTCATCGCTAAATCATTCTCCAATTCCTTCGGTCAAGATGTTGGATTCATGGTCTAGAAGCAATGTATCAAGTTTGAGATGGATTGGGTTTGAATTGGTGGTGACCGAGGAACCCTAGGAAGGGGGTGCTGTGAACGTCCATACCGGACATGTCCGGTATGAGACCGGACATGTCCGGTTTTTCCCAGCAGAACAGAAAACTTTCTGTTTTCTCGATTCAGGCCCTCTCTAGTTGATGTTAGGGGTATTATTAGATGTCTATTATTGTGTTGTAAACCTAGTGATCGGTTTGGATCTAGGTGCTTGCAATTCATGAGGCATTTAATCGTATCTCTATTAATTCAACTACTTTTGACAAATCCTATAAATATGCTTCTGAGACATCTTTGTGGATTGTTTGGTCACAGGGCAGCAGCTATGAGTGACAGAGTCGAGCCTCGAACCAAGACGAGACATGATCCAGCTAGGGAAAGGCATAAGAAGAGGAGGCAAGATTCTCACTCCGGCTTGTCAGTTGGAGGCAGCAGTGGCAGTGGGAGTGGTAGTGGTCGTGGCACTACTAGACCTCCAGGGGGAGGTGCCTCTAGAGCTCCTTATCAGTTGCAGCTCGTGATGACATAGAGGAAGAAGAGGAAGAGGAAGAAGTGGAAGAAGAAATTGAAGAAGAAGAAGAATAAGAAGAAGAAGAGGAAGAGGAAGAAGATGCACCTCAGCAGCAGCAGGAGGGTTTACACTTTGGGGCTCTTGCGATACGCCCTGCTGCCCTGATTCCTGCTTGGGTGGCTCGTGTGGACTATCGGGAGTCCGGTGGTACACAGAAGGCCAGGAGAGAGCAGAGGAGAGACCCCAGGGGTCAGGAGAGGAACATCTATGATTACAGGTTTCACACCTTGTTCCACATTGACTATTATGAGAAGGTGCTTCTGACCAGAAACCCTGTGATCATTAGAGCTCAGTACGTTGATTGGCAGCATGCTAGAGATCATCCTTCACCGTCTTCAGTTGAGCATGCTATTGCTATTTGCCAGCAGACAGGCCTCTACCGCATTCTGGAGTTTCAGCATGATTGGTGTGATGAGGTGATAGCCCAGTTCTATGCCACCCTATATGTTGAGGAGTCTGACGAGATTGATGAGAAGCGCATGAATGGATGACTGGGTGTCTGGTACTCCGTGTCTTACAGGGAGTTTGCAGGGTATCTTGGCTTTGACGAGGAGGATCTTCAGAGAGCTTGTATTCACGATGAGGTTGTGCTTCCTCCAGAGCAGCTTGGGTACATGTACCCACCACCTCTACCTGCTGGGGCAGTTGTAGGGAAGGTGAGAGGCATTCACCCTACCTATGGCTATCTCAACAGGATGCTCAGGGCCACTATTGATTGCAAGTCAGGAGAAGAGGGACACTTGCAGATTACACGAGGAACCTCTGCACAAGTTAGCACCAGGAGCACAGCCTTTCAGTGTCTTTGATTTTATCTGGTATGAGATCAAGAGAGTGGGTGAGAGGCCACTCAAGGGATGTGGATTTGCACCATACATTCAGCATATGATTGAGCAGCAGATTGGTGCCACTTTCACCTATGACCACTCACACAGGCCTTTGAGGTTCCAGGCAGATCTTCTTGAGTCTCCTATACCTCCACCTGGACCAGGGGCAGTTCCAGCAGCAGCAGAGCCACAGCCAGAGGACCCAGTTGCAGGAGCAGCAGCCATGGCAGGCTCGCCACAGCCACACACTCACTACTAGAGAACAGGCCTTTGGACGATTTGCAAAATCAGCATTAGCCACGGAAAAATTTGCGCCCGGGACTAGAAAGGCCTTTAGCCCCGGTTGGTAACACCAACCGGGACTAAAGCTCCCCAGCCCAACGGCTCAATTGTCAGAGGGGCCTTTAGTCCCGGTTGGTGTTACCAACCGGGGCTAAAGACCGGCCTTTAGCCCCGGGCCGTAACACCAACCGGGAGTAAAGGTTTTGCCCCGGTTGGTGTATGCAGCGGGGCTAAATGTTGGCATCTTTAGCCCCGGGCCGTAACACCAACCGGGACTAAAGGTTTTGCCCCGGTTGGTGTATGCAGCCGGGGCTAAATGTTGGCATCTTTAGCCCCGGTTGGTAACACCAACCGGGACTAAAAGGTTTTGTTCCGGTTGGTGTACCCAGCCGGGGCTAAATGCCAACATTTAGCCCCGGCTGGGAATAAGGACCGGGGCTAAATGTCCCTCCCTATATTTGAAATGTTCTTCTACCTCCAGCCGTGCCCGAGCTCCTGTCTTCATTTTTTCTTCATTCAGTCACTGCTTGCTCTTGCTTGCTTGTTTGCTCTCTTCTCCTCCGGTGATTTTTGTTTGTTAACACATCTCCGGCGATTGATTTATTTCATCACATCTACACCGCCATCGACTCGTTGAAAGGTTACTAGCTTAAGTTATTCATTTTTGTAGCTATTTTGAGTTCATTGACTTGATAGTTCAAATTATTAATCTAAAAACAAAATATGACCGTTTAATTAGTTTATTTTAGTCTTTTAGAGAAATGTGACCGGTTTAGAAAACAAAATATATAATACTTTAGTTTAGAAAATGTGACCGGTTTAATTAGTTTTTTTTGAAATAGAGATCATTTAAATCATTTGTTTACATAAAAATTAGAAATATATAATACTTTAGTTTAGAAAATGTGACAGTTTAATTAGTTTTTTTTGAGGAATAGAGATCATTTAAATCATTTGTTTACAGAAATTAGAAATATATAATAATTTAGTTTACAAAATGTGACCGTTTTAATTAGTATATTTTATTATTTTGGAGAAATAGAGATCAGTTAAATTAGTTGTTTACAGAAATTAGAAATATATAATACTTTAGTTTACAAAATGTGACCGGTTTAATTAGTATATTTTATTATTTGGAGAAATAGAGATCAGTTAAATTAGTTGTTTACAGAAATTAGAAATATATAATACTTTAGTTTACAAAACGCAGAAGGATGCCTGGTTGGTATGTTGTTTTCGAGGGCACCAAACCAGGTATTTACACCAGCTGGGCCGAGTGCAGTCAGTATGTCCTCAAAGTTAAGGGAGCTGTGCATAAAAAGTACAAGTCTTTTGAGGAAGCTTCTGCAGCTCTAGATGCTTTTAACTCAAGAATCAACTCAATTCCTACTGCACCTACCCCTACCTTACCTTCCTATCCGGTTGGAGTGGCAGACAGTACATCTTGTTGGACTGTGATGTGGGAGAAATGTGCATGTGTTGTTAGTTGCTTTGGTTGTGGCCAAGTGGATTAGGCTGCACTGTTATCTTGATGTAATAATTAATTAATTAGACAAGTTCAACTGCTACTACTTTTATGCCACCAGTGATTCTTACTAAATTTTATGTCAGACATTTTATAATTTATTTGTTTATAAGAATGAGAGATCGATATAATTATGTGATATGTCATATAATGCAGACGATGACACGTCACTGGATGTACAATGTCGATCGTCGCTCAAAAGAGTTCATTGATGGCGTGCATTATTTTTTAAGAGTGGCCGAGGCAAACAAGCGGAATGGTTTTATGTGCTGCCCATGTGCCCTTTGTAATAATTCGAAGGAATATTCTAGCTCAAGGAGTCTTCACTCACACTTGTTCAAGTCGGGTTTCATGCCAAACTATAGTTGTTGGACGAAGCATGGAGAAACTGGGGTTATGATGGAAGAAGGTGAAGAAGAACAATTGGACCCTGACGATGACATTATTGCTCAATACGGTGACTTTGGTGATACTGCAATGGAGGAAGGTGAAGAAGAGGCAAGTGCAGGAGACACAGTCGCTGAAGATGATGCTCTTGGTGATGTCATTCGTGATGCACAAAGAGATTTCGAAAGTGATAAGGAGAAGGCTAAGTTTGAATGTATGCTAGAGGATCACAGGAAATTACTATATCCGTCTGCTGCAGATGGACAAAAAAAGTTAGGCACAACACTTGAGTTGCTACAATGGAAGGCACAGAATGGTGTATCTGATAAGGCATTTGGACAATTATTGAAGATTATAAAACAAAAGATGCTTCCGAAGCCTAACGAATTACCCGCCACTACGTACGAAGCAAAACAAGTGGTCTGTCCTTTGGGTTTAGAAATCCAGAAGATACATGCATGTCCTAATGACTGCATCCTGTACCGTGGCAAGGAATACGAGAATTTGGACGAATGCCCTGTATGTAACGCGTCACGATATAAGATCAGGCGAGATGACCCTGGCGATGTTGGGTGAAGAACGTCCCCGGAAGAAAATCCCGGCCAAGGTTATGTGGTACGCTCCTATAATACCACGCCTGAAACGTCTGTTCAGAAACAAGGACCATGCAAAGTTGGTGCGATGGCACAAAGAAGACCGTAAGGTAGACAACATGTTGAGACACCCTGCAGATGGGTCCCAGTGGAGAGCAATAGACAGAGAATTCCCAGAATTAGCAAAAGATGCTAGAAACTTAAGGTTTGGTTTAAGTACGGACGGGATGAATCCTTTTGGGGAACAGAGCAGTAGTCATAGCACGTGGCCTGTTACTCTATGTATGTACAACCTTCCTCCGTGGTTATGCTTGAAGCGGAAGTTCATTATGATGCCGTGCTCATCCAAGGCCCGAGGCAGCCTGGCAACGATATCGATGTCTACCTGAGGCCATTAGTTGAGGAACTCCTACTTTTATGGAGTAAATCAGGTGTACGTGTGTGGGATGATTACAAACAGGAACACTTTGACCTGCGAGCATTGTTGTTCGTAACAATCAATGATTGGCCTGCTCTAAGTAATCTTTCAGGACAGTCAAACAAGGGATAATGCATGCACACATTGTTTTGATGACATGGATAGTGTATATTTGAAAAAATGTAGAAAGGTAGTGTATCTTGGGCATCGTCGATTTCTTTCGATGAATCACCAGGTTAGAAAGAAAGGCAAGCATTTTAAAGGTGAGACAGACCACCGGAGCAAGCCTCGCAACAGAACTGGGGAAGATGTACTTGAGATGATAAGGATGTGAAAGTAGTCTTTGGAAAGGGGACGGGCAGTGAACCTGTTCCGAAAGACGCTATGGGACACGCACCCATGTGGAAGAAGAAGTCAATATTTTGGGAGCTACCCTATTGGCATGTACTAGAGGTCCGCCACGCGATCGACGTGATGCACCTGACAAAGAATCTTTGTGTCAACCTTCTAGGATTCATGGGTGTGTACGGGAAGTCTAAGGATACACTTGAAGCACGACAAGAGTTGCAGCGCATGAAAGAACGAGACAACCTACATCCAGAGAAGACAGATGATGGACGCCATTACTTAAGACCTGCTAGCTACACTCTTAGCAATGAAGAGAAGGAAATCATGTTTGAATGCCTAAACAGCATCAAGGTCCCATCTGGATTCTCCTCCAATATAAAGGGAATAATAAATATGCAAGAGAAGAAATTCCTAAACTTAAAGTCGCATGACTGCCACGTGCTTATGACGCAATTGCTTCCGGTTGCTTTAAGAGGAATTCTACCTCCACATGTACGTCTTGCCACTGTGAAGCTCTGTGCATTCCTCAATGCAATTTCTCAGAAGGCAATTAATCCACTAGAACTGGCTACTCTACAGAATGATGTGGTTCAATGTCTTGTGAGCTTTGAGTTGGTGTTTCCTCCATCCTTCTTTAATATCATGACACACCTCCTAGTTCACCTGGTCAAGGAGATTCATATTCTCGGTCCTGTGTTCCTACACAACATGTTCCCCTTTGAGAGGTTCATGGGAGTACTGAAAAAATATGTTCGCCAACGTGCTCGGCCAGAAGGAAGCATCGCCAAGGGCTACGGGACAGAGGAGGTCATTGAGTTCTGTGTTGACTTCATTCCTGACCTTGACCCGATTGGTGTTCCTGAATCGCGGCACGAGGGGAGGCTATGTGGAAAGGGGACACTAGGGAAGAAAACATATATCGGTACGGGGAATGATTATTTCAATAAAGCGCACTACACAGTTCTTCAAAACTCAGCCGTGGTGGATCCATATATCGATGTACACAAGGAGTTCCTACGATCCCAATTTCCAGAGAAGAATGAAGTTTGGATAACACGTGAGCACATGAATACTTTTAGCACTTGGTTGCGAAAGGAATGTCTGGGTAATAACAATATTGATGAGCAACTATATTTGTTGGCTAGGCAACCGTCATGGCACATCCTCACGTACAAAGGGTATGAGATCAATGGAAACACATTTTACACCATGGCCCAAGATCAAAGGAGCACGAACCAAAACAGTGGTGTTCGCGTAGATGCCACAGACCCATCTGGGAAGAGGCAAACATATTATGGCCGCATAGAGGAGATTTGGGAACTAGACTACGCACCTGATTTTAAAGTCCCTTTGTTCCGATGCCAATGGGTCAAGGCGACCGGAGCCGGAGTAACAGTTGACAAGGAGTATGGAATGACAACAGTGGATCTCAACAATATTGGATACAAAGGTGAACCATTCGTCCTTGCTGCTGATGTGACTCAAGTGTTCTACGTGAAAGACATGTCTACAAAACCCAAGAGAGGGAAAAATGATGATAAATTAACCAAAGAGCCAAAACGCCACATAGTTCTTTCAGGAAAAAGAAACATCGTGGGAATTGAGGACAAGTCAGACATGTCAGAAGATTATGAAAGGGATGACCGAATACCGCCCTTCAGTGTTACCAAAGACCCAAGCATCCTGCTAAATGCTGAGGAGACTCCATGGTTACGACATGATCATGACCAAGGAACATACGTCAAGAAAAAGATCACCAGTGTACCCGCTTGATATATATATAGTGATGTTTTAACTAATATTATATATTACAGCTAATAATGATTATGCATAGTCATGGTTCGTTGATGTCGTTGTCGAAATGACTTGATTTTTTTTGGCAAGCATATGAGCCCAACTTGATGCCCACAAGTGGTGTTAGATTTTTCTGATCATTATTTTAATTATTACATTTTTTCTATGTCGAATGAGATAAAAGTTGGTAAAAGTTTGGCTCAATGGATTATTTGTTGGTAGGCCCAATTGAACCTATAATTATTGGGTGCAAGTGTGCGGTAATTCAGTTAAACCGGAAAAAGTAGCAAACCATCTCCGAAAAAACACAAACTTATTGGTTTCCTCACCCGTGCCAACTTATTTGGACAATAAAAGATAAACAACCCAAAATTTAACGTTCATATAAACAAAAAATATTTTCCTATCGAGCACCGGTTGTTTCAGATATTTAAATTTAACATTTTATTTTTGCATTAACAAAATATAAATTTTCTTTACATTTATATTTGTTATTATAAGAAAAGAAAAGAATTTATGTTACAAATTTTCTACTATACAATAAGGTAAAAGGAAACACAAATGTTATTTTAAGTAATTTTATGCCAAATATTGAATTTACTATGCAAATAACAAGTATTACAACATATTAATATACCCAAAACCTAATTCAAAACCCAAAACACAGAAAACCCAAAAATAAAGGCGGGAGAAGACCCTTTAGTCCGGGCCGTAGCACCACCCGGGACTGAAGGAACCTTTAGTCCCGGGCCGTAACACCACCGGGACTAAAAGTCACCCCTTTAGTCCCGGGTGGGCTTACGCCCCGGGACTAAAGGTGTTAGTCCCGGGCCGTAATACCACCCGGGACTAAAAGTCACCCCCTTTAGTCCCGGGTGGGATTACGCCCGGGACTAAAGGTGTTTTAGTCCCGGGCGGTGCCACGGCCCGGGACTAAAGCCTCCCCGCCTATATAGGACACAGTGCCCTCCTTCCTCAGATCGACGTCAGACGCCCGAGCCGCCGCCTCCCACGCCGCCGCCTCCTCCCTCCGTCGTCCTCCTCGAGCTCTCTCGCCGACGTCCGCCTCCCCGTCGTCCTCTCCCGCGCCGCCTCCTCCCTCGTCGATTCGGCCCTCGCCGCGTCTCCCTCGCGCGGGCGCGCCGCCGCGCGACTCGTCCTCGCCGTTCGCCGCGCGCGCCGCTGCCGTCCTCGCCGTGGTGCTCGCCGGCGCCGTCGTCCTCGTCGTGGTGCTCGCCGTTCGCCGCGCGCCGTCGTCCTCGCCGTGGTGGTGCTCGCCGGAGTGTGCGTGTGTTGTGTGTGCGTGTGCTCGCCGGCCGGTCTGCTCGCCGTGGTGCTCGCCGGCGCCGTCGTCCTCGTCGTGGTGCTCGCCGTTCGCGCGCGCCGTCGTCCTCGCCGTGGTGATGCTCGCCGGTGTGTGCGTGTGTTGTGTGTGCGTGTGCTCGCCGGCCGGTCTGCTCGCCGTGGTGGTGCTCGCCGGCCGGTCTGCTCGCCGTGTGTGTGTGTGTGCAGTGTATAGAAAAAGAAAAAGAAAAAGAAAAAAGAATGAATCATGTGTTCCTTTGGACAATTATATATGTTCATAGAAAAATGAATATATATTTATAGAAAATATGTATAGAAAATGTTTTTTACCCTAACAAAATAGTATGTTTTTACACATGTAGTCCGTCGCCGCCATCCTCACCGCGACTAAAGGTGCCCCGTCGTGACATCCTCGCCATTCGCCGCCGGCCGTTGCTCCCTTGTGCCGTCGTGTCTCGTCCTCGCCGTCGTCTCGCGGCCGCTCCGGCCGTGTGCCTCCGTCCTCGCGCTGCGGTGAGGAGTGCCACCGCGCGTGCGTGTGTGTGTGAAGTGTTTGTGCGTGTGCGTGTGTAGTGTGTAATTAAAGTGTGTGTGCACTGTGTGTGTAATAGGAAAAGGAAAATAGAAATCCATATGAATTGAAAATAGAAATAGTTTTTACCCTAACAAAATATTATGTTTACACACATGTAGATAAAAGAGATTGGTCGCGTTGACCGCGCCGTCCGCCGTCATCCTCACCGTGTGATCCTCACCGCAACGTGATCTTCGGCGTCGTCTGTTGTCGTCCTCACCGCGACATCATCCTCGCCGTCGTCCGTCGTCGTCCTCTCATCAACGGTGTGTCCTTTGCATGTGTTAGATGGAGGAGGAATAATCACTTAGATAATTTGGTTTAGATATGTAAACATTTATTTATATCGGTCATATATATGTTTATGAAATAATCACTTGGATATGTTTATGGAATAATCACTTGGATATGTTTATAGAATAATCACTTGGATATGACTTTTCGATCATGTCGGTAGTGTTATTTTTACGAATATAGTCTTCATGGATATATGTTATTTTTAATGTTGTCAAAACCTACACCCCAAACCCCAAACCCTAAACCCTAAACACTAAACCCTAAACCCTAAACCCTAAAACCCTAACCCTAAACCCCAAACCCAAACCCAAACCCAAACCTAAACACCAACCCGAAACCCAAACACGAAACCCCAAACCCTAAACCCCAAACCCTAAACCCCAAACCCCTAACCTAAACACCAATCCCGAAACCCCAAACACGAAACCCTAAACACTAAACCCTCAACCCCAAACCCCTAACCCTAAACACCAAACCGAAACCCAAAACACGAAACCCCAAACACTAAACCCAAACCCTAAACAAACCAAAACCCTAAACCCTAACCCGAAACCCAAAACCCTAACTAAACCCCAAACACTAAACCCCAACCCCAAACCCTCACCCCAAACCCCTAACCCTAAACACCAAACCCGAAAACCCAAACACGAAACCCTAAACACTAAACCCCAAACACTAAACCCCAAACCCCAAACCCTAAACCCTAAACCGAAACCCCAAACCCTAACCTAAACCCCAAACCCGAAACCCCAAACACTAAACCCCAAACCCCAAACCCTAAACCCCAAACCCCAAACCGTAAACCCTAAACCCGAAACCCAAAACCCGAAACCCTATGCACGTTAGTTGCAAAAATATGGTGTTTATTATCCTCCATGTCATTCGCAGAAATGGCCGACCCAGTTGACAACATGGAGGAGGAAATGTACGAATTAATCAACAGCGGCGCTAATCAAAATTTAGCAGGTGATGATAACAATAATCAAGAAGTAGATGACGGCAGTCAATACTTTGCCGATTATGAAGAAATAATGCAAGAAAATACTGGCGAGGTATATACCTACAATAATCTCTATGTGCACATGAAATTCTAAATTATTTATAAATGTATTTATAATCTACTGTTCCTACATATGTAGCCCTCCGGATCGACAACGACTACCGGGAAGAGTAGGACCGTACGAGGTCCGAAGAAGCCGTTGGAGGGCCGGTACATTATCTCAGAATTCAACGAGGAAACAGGCCAAGTACTTGGAGAACATGCACAAAGATTTGTTGCCCACTGTGGGTGCCTTGTAAGGGATAAGATCCCGATCAGTGCTCGTGAATGGAAGAAAAAGGCAAGTGCTCCTGATATAAGTTTTGTCTCTGATCTTGATAAGGAACTGGTTTGGCAAGAGGTCCTTGCACATTTCACACTTGAAACAGAAGATATAAATTTGAAGGCCAGAGTTCGGGACTGGGCTATGAAGAAAATGGCAACACTATTCCAGGGCTGGAAGAAGAACTTATACAACAAATTTATCAAGAAGGACCAAACTCCGGATTTCAACACTAAGGCCTACGTCAAGTTGAGGCCATTTTGGGATGAGTTTGTAGAATTCAAGAAATCAGAAGAGAGTGAGGCACGGATCAGAAGGAACCAGCAGAATGCCCGACAAAAAACAATACCACCATCACTTGGGATCAGGTGGCTATAAGAGTGCCATTCCTAAATGGGAAAGAATGGAACGAGAGTTGCAAGCCAAGGGCATTGAACCAGAATCGATAAACTGGCCTGAGCGCGCCAAGTATTGGTTTTTTGGTCATGGAGGAAGCCTGGACCAACAAACAGGAAGGGTACACTATGGCGAAAAACTCCAAAGAGCAGCAGAAAGATTTGTTTATGCTAGAGAAATGGCTGCCAGTGGCAGGTGGCAGCCGAACAGAGACAAGGACGAGCTGACATACGCCCTGGAGAATCTTGAACATGGTGGGAGAACCAGAGGCTATGGGGAGCTGTCATGGGTACATGCCTTCCCTCAGGACAAAGAGACCTATAGAAGCCGCGCGAGAAAGAAGGAGGAGGAGGCACAGCGCATGCGCCGGTTAGAAGAAATGGTTATTCAGTCACAGGCCGCGGCTCTTGAAGCAGTTGAGCGAGAAAAAGCACTTGAAGGCAGAATGAACGAGGAAATAAAAAGGCAAGTGCAGTTAGCAATGCAAAGGCAATCTGCATCAGAGCCGGGAGTCAATATCAGCCCCCTGAGCAAATGAAAAGCAGTTGCGCTTCCACAGAGGTCTCAGACGCAGCACTGCGCTTTCCTGTGGACGACATCACCGAGCCTCTCACGACATGTGAACTGCACATTCCACAGGGGAATACCACAGTCATGGTGGCTATAGGTGTTGTATCTCCTATCGATCCTACGAAGACACCAAGAAGTCATGGAGCAATAATACCTCCTGGATATGCTAGCGTCTCGGTGGACAGGGTGGTAAAAGGTTACGAGAATGTCGAACTTGACATTAAAGGAGGTGATGGCGAGAATACATTAGGAGAAGCGGAGAAGACATTCATATGTTGGCGCAAGCGCTATATCATAATTCCTGGCGTATCACCTCCTCCTCCTCAACAACCTATCCCTAGGTGTGTATGAAATTAGTGAATGAAACTTAATAGTATTGGTGAGCTAATAGTATAAATGGATACTCATACCATGTTGTTTTCGCAGCAGGACATCCCCCAACCTAAGTCCAATTCTACATTCACCACATGATCACAGTGTTGCGGACGATGATGATCAAGATCAAATACGACGGGATCCATCACCGCCACCGGCCCCATCTCCTCCACGACGGGATCCAACACCGCCACCGGCCCCATCTCCCCACGGCGTGATCCAACGCCGCCACCGGCCCCATCTCCTCCACGACGAGATCCAACACCGCCACCGACCCAACCATCTCCTCCAAAGCGGGCTCCGACACCGCCACCTGCCCCATCTCCACGGCGGGTTCCAACACCTCCACCGCCAACAAAGAAGAGGCCTGTCACACAAACAAAGGCGTCAGCCCCACCACCTCCGAAGAAGAAAGCACCTGTGAGAAAATCAGCTCCAAGATGACAAAACTTGCATATGACATGACCGAGGAGGAGACTGACGCTGCAGTGCAAAAAGACTGTAACAAGTTCTTCGAAGCTGCCATTGCTAGTGGTCGAGCAAAGCGAAACCCGGAGAAGCCGTACCTTTTTGTTCGTCCTGAAAAACTAAGGCAAACTGTGGACGCTCACCAAAAAAAGGTACGTGCTGCCCGTAAGGCTTCGCCAAAATCAGACTATGATCGCACACTTAGCAAATCACTTGAGGAGGCCAAGAAGGCAAAGAAGAGAGCAGGAAAGGGTGTCCCACAGCTCGGGGAACAAGAGAAGCAATCAGTGCCAGATCTAGTTGTTGATAATGAATACGGTACAAACATGGAAATCATACAACGAGCATATGGAGACGTTGATCCTGCGCAACTGCTCGCATTTTTTGAGGAAACTGGTTTGAATGTGGAAAACATACTCGGAGAAGCAGGCATCAAAAGTGCTCCAGAAGTTGATAAATGGAAGAGGGCATATGTATATGGCCAAAGTCTATACAACCCAGCGGCCCTGAGGGATCTTGGTACACAGATGCACTTGCTAAATCAGTGGTACCTTACGGCGTGTGGCAGAAAAGCTGATGACTACATTTGCGTCAGAATTAGAGACCATGATTACTTCCGTGGTGATGACATCATATATGTTCAGTTTAATGAGTTACATCAGCTCTGCCACATGGACGCTCTCGACAAATCTCTCGTCAGCTGCTTTTGCCTGTAAGTGATTGTTTCCTTTAATAATCTCACTTTAGCTTATGTATATGTATAAGTAATTATCCTCACACTGCTAGCAAGCGTTTGTAAACATGTGCAGAAACATGATGAGACAACTAAGGCATAAAAATGACAAGGAGATTGGTTTCATCGATCCATATATCGTCTTCAAGCACCCAAGCAATACTCACTCGGATGCATGGAACAAACTCAAACAGAGAGTAATTGCGGAGGTTCTGGGTAAACCAAAGGGACAAAAGATATATACTATTCCCCTACAACTTTAGGTGAGTTTTGTTATCATATGCACATTTTATTATAGGTTGACATAAAGATATATAATGTGTGGACTATAAAAACATAAATGCAGTTTCACTGGATTCTAATGGTGATCGATCTCCACGAGAGTCGTTTGCTAATCTATGACTCTCTGAGAAACCACAAGAAGATTACCAAGATATGATTAATATTATCCGAGGTAATGTGATCTTTAAATATTGATTCTTGCTATAGCTCTTTTAACTCTGCAATAGTTAATTAACGTTCCAATTATTGTGAAGGGTTGGACTTGGTTTGTTCAGAAACACCGTCCGGATCTGAAAGCGCAACTTCCTGATCCTCTAGTCCTAAATGTAAGTTGTAGAGTACCTCCCTGCCTCTTTACCTTAATAGCATCACTCAGCAGACGCACGCTCAACCGAGAGTACTCTTTTTACATATTGTACAGTGGGTTCTACGGCAGTCACCGGAAACAATTTATGGGGTACTATGTTTGCGAGTTCCTGACGGTGTATGTATGAAAAAGAACTCCTTTACAGAGTCAGCAAGTACGTAACATGTAAATAAATTATTTTATTTTTTGTTGCTATTACATAAATATTATGTATGTTAATACTTTCTTTTTATTTTAATCCAAATTGAAGGAGACATGGTTGAAGAACCAGGTGATGGATAAGGTCCGCCTCAAAGCAATTCAAGAGACCATCGCGGGCTTCCTTAATGACCATGTCCTTAAGTCTGGCCCGAGTATTGGTTTAATAAAGACGAACCAATGAAGCCAAACCAAGATGAACACTTGTATGACCTCTAAGT
The DNA here is from genome assembly GCA_009763385.1 of Coix lacryma-jobi var. lacryma-jobi. Taxonomy (NCBI): domain Eukaryota; kingdom Viridiplantae; phylum Streptophyta; class Magnoliopsida; order Poales; family Poaceae; genus Coix; species Coix lacryma-jobi. Next base: position 9,380,381 of record CM019823.1, on the reverse strand, counting down.
TTAGGAACGGTATTATATTTTGTGTGTAAATATCAAGTTAAGCATGCATGATGGATAATGTTGTATATTTTATGTACATATGTGTGTATAGCTAGCTCTATATTATATATATATGTATAGTTTCATATTTCATTTGTGTGTAATTGTAAATTTTATGTGTTTATATATATTTATTAGCAGCGAAGAATAATACGTGTATTTGAAACTGGCCTAATATAATAGAATATATTAGCAGCGAAGAATACGTATTAGAAAACCTAATGTAATTGTAAAACCAAAAACAATAACCAATTGAAAAGAACAGAAAAAGAAAAAAGAAAAAGCAGATGGATCTTTAGCCCCGGTTGGTAACACCAACCGGGACTAAAGAGGCCAGCCACGGTGGCCCGGCTGGAGGCCCTTTAGTCCCGGTTGGTACACCAACCGGGACTAAAGGGGCCTCCAGCCGGGCCACCGTGGCTGGCCTCTTTAGTCCCGGTTGTGTTAACCGGGGCTAAAGGTCCCTCCATTAGCCCCGGGCCATGGAACCGGGGCTAAAGGTCGGGGCTTTAGTCCCGATTCCTTAGCCCCGGCTCCATGTCCGGGGCTAAAGGCCCAAATGGCCCGGGGCAATAGGCCTGTTCTGTACTAGTGACTCGTTCACACTCCACCTCTCAGGGACGTGGCAGGCAGCGCTCTCTCTGCGCAAGGTTCTTAGCAGTATTCTCGGCGTGTGCAAGGATGTCAATGTGATCAAGGCTCAGCAGCACCGTGAGAGGCAGGCTAGGAGAGAGGACTCGAGGACGCTGAAGATGCTTCACGAGCACTACAGGTTTCAGCCCCCGAGGTCCCCACCGTCAGATGACGAGTCTGAGCAGCCTGAGACGTTTGAGCAGCAGCAGCAGAGGTATGAGAGGGATTGACGACCTTTCAGTGCGTCAGAGACAGGGAGCAGAGACAGAGCAGCAGAGTCAGAGGCAGGGAGTAGATGCTGAGCAGCAGCCCCACGACACTCTTCCTTCAGCTCCCAGGTTCTCCACAGACCCCCTACTTCGTCCTAGCTCAGCTGAGGAGTTTGCTTCAGACGTGTGGGACAGCTTCCTTGGTGGTACCTACGGCTACTCTGACCCAGGACAGAGCTCTCGGCAGCCTGGGGACGATGACGAGTGACAGTTTCGCCTGCAGCCCTCCTGGTGTCATCCTTGAACTTCACCTTTACCTTTTTGGAGATAGATGACAAAGGGGGAGAGATAGTTGATTAGAGCTTCAGTCTTTATGTTATCTGTTATGTGTCTTGTATCTGGAGATTTGTACTGCAGGTGGTTTAGTTCTCAGAGTTTGAGCTTTATTGTAATATCATGAGTCATGTATGAGTTCTTTAGTGTATCCGATATCAGAGATATCTTTGTGATGAGACATGATCCTTATCTTGTAATATAATCTATCTTAGTGGTTGTGGACTTGAGAAATCTTTGTGTGAGTGCTATGTGTGTGATATGAGTAGTAATTCATTCTTCATAAGATCTTTACTTACTAGTGTGTTGCATATGTCTTGGTGTATTGTTTTTCATTTATTGACTTGTGTGATATATCTTGTCATATGCATCATGATCTATATTGCTCACACACTTGCATTTCTCGGATGCAATGATTTAGGGAGTTTCCAACTCACCTTAGTATGTGCAAATTGACATTTTGAGGTCCTTTATGAATTCAATTCATATTGCACATATTAAGGGGGAGCTCTTCATAAATCATTGAACCCATAAGCTTAATTGTTTATCCTTTGGTAAAATTTAATCAAGGTTGTCATCAATCACAAAAAAGGGGGAGTTTGAAAGTGCATGTTGCACTTAAGTGTGATTTTGGATGATTTGATGACAATGTTGATTAAAGATCTAATATGTTTGCTAAGTGTGACACAGGGAAATGATTATCTCGCTATGTACTTGAAATGTAATGCAAAGCCAAAATGAAGGATTGTTGTATGAAGATCATGTCACAAGCACAAAACAACAATGAGAATGATATTGATATAAAGGGTTATCGTATTGTGGGATAATCATAGTGCATTTATGTTTGCTAAGAAAGGATTCAAAATGAAGAATGGTTGAATGGCTTGAATTGGTGAAGATAGCAAGGAAAGAGTCTTTGAGGTACTAAGCAAGGGTGAAGGGCAAGCGACGGCTTGGCGGCCGAAGAACCTAGCTAGAGTGAAGAAGAAAGTACTTGCATTTAGTCGAAGGATCAATCAAGCTTGAAGATCGCATCTAGTGGAGAATCGACATTCCTAGCAACAATATTGATTGGAGTGACGTGGCACATTTGAAATTCCATTATATCACCTGAATGGAGTCAAGTCACATGCTCAAGATGGCTTTGCTTGAGGGATATCTACTTCTAAACATGACAAGCATTCCTTCCAATATAGAAAATGAAGAGAAGCGGCTTGGGTTCAAATGGAGATCAACTCAAGAGGTTTAAAATTCGTATTTCAATTTATCTTGAGTAAATAGGAAAGCCGTACTATTAAGAGGGATGCAACATATAGTAGATGATTCTTCATAAGTGCTCAATCCAACCTAAGTGAGACATGAGAGCTAGAGCTAGAGCTAACTTTCAGCTGAGTGTTGCACTGTCTGTCCATACCGGACATGTCCGGTATGCATACCGGACATGTCCGGTATGAGCCCACAGCAGTGCGGCCATCCGTCTCGCCCGAGCCTCTGGGCCAGGCCTCGGCCTCGGCGCTCAAGCTCCGTCTCGCCCGAGCCTCTGGGCCAGGCCTCGGCCTCGGCGCTCAAGCTCCGTCTCGCCCGAGCCTCTGGGCCAGGCCTCGGCCTCGGCGCTCAAGCTCCGTCTCGCCCGAGCCTCTGGGCCAGGCCTCGGCCTCGGGGGCTCAAACTCCGTCTCACCGAGCCTCTGCGCCAGGCCTCGGCCTCGGGCGCTCTGGTGGAGTCCATACCGGACAAGTCCGGTATGCATACCGGACATGTCCGGTATTAGCGGAGTTCTGTCTCGCAGCTTGTGTTCGGGGTTTGAAAGATGGTTGGTTAAAAGTGCTTCTCGCGCAGTCAAGTCATACCGGACATGTCCGGTATTCATACCGGACATGTCCGGTATTTGCGGATTTGTGGCTAACAGTATCTTTGTGATAGGCGGTACTACCGACGCTGGGTCGGTACCACCGGGGTTATAGCGGTACTACCGGTAGGTCAAAATTGGCTACTTCCAGAGAGGTTGTGAAAACCCCCTTTACAACTAGCGGTACTACCGACCTTGTGGTCGGTACTACCGAGATCTGTTGGGAAGTTTGAAAGTTGGTCTGTTCAGTGTGTTCCTCACGCAGTAAAGTCATACCGGACATGTCCGGTATGCATACCGGACATGTCCGGTATGAGCTGACAGCAACGGCTAGAAAACGGCTAGTTTCGAATGTGGGCTTATAAATACCCCCAGACCTCCACCTTTGGACGGAGCTGATTCTACTGGTTCCCACACTCATTCTAAGCCTTTCAAAACACTTTCCAACCCTCTCTTAGTGAGTGATTGTCCTCTAATTGCCAAATCCATTTGTGGGTTGAGAGAGATTCAAAATTAGAGAGCAAGCCATCTCTTGAGCACTTGTGCAAATCATCGATCTTGTTGTGCGCATTCGTTACTCTTGGACTCTACGGTCCTAGACGGTTAGGCGTCGCCGTTGAGCACCCAAGAGATTTGTGAAGTGCCTCGGAAAGTTTGTAAAGGTTCGATCTCTCCTCAAAAGAGATCAACTAGTGGAAGGAGCATTGCGGGTGAAATAGACCGCGGCTAGAGTGACCCGTGGTGTCCTCTAGAGCCCACCTTTGTGGTAGCTCGCAGCCGGCTCAACGGAGAGTAGGACCGAGGGGGTGCCGAACTTCGGTGAAACAAATACCGTGTCATTCCTTTGTGCTTTACTTTCGGCTATTTGTTATTCTTCGTTGTGCCAGTTGTTTTTTTTGCAAGCAATCAGTTCTATATATACATCATACATAGTGATTGCAGGTTGTGTGAGAAATTGGAGAAGAAAAGGAGCCGTCCCGCACAACCCGTGCATACCGGACTTGTCCGGTATTGATACCGGACATGTCCGGTATTTACTGACTCCGCCCAATTTGTTTAATCCTTGAGCTAATCTTTGTGGTGCAGGGGGTATTGCCTTCTAAGTGATTAATTTCTAGTCATATACTTTGTGTTTGTCTCTTAAGGGGTTGTTTTACTCCGATTGGGAGTTTCCAAGTAATTGGAAACTCACATACTAATTGCTTCCGCATTATAAGTTGTAAATTTTCAGAAAAGCCTATTCACCCCCCCTCTAGGCGACACCTTAGGTCCTTTCACTACCTAAACAAACCGGCAACACCGGTTGTTATCTAACTACAAATTCCAGTTTGTGAAGTTTCAGATTGTCAAAAATCACCTATTCACCCCCTCTAGGCTGATTAGATACTTTCACAATATTAGTGGTATGATATTTATTGTAGTGGGTTTATATCAACCATCACTTTTATCACTATCAAGCCTATATATTGTATTGTATGTTATTTTTGTCATGAAATAAAAAATGCTCAAATTTGTTTAAAACTATACTATTTAGTAGGTGTTTTGTATAATTCGGTTAGTTCGGTCATGACCGAGGCCAAACCGAACAAATCGAGAGTGAACTTGCTTGGTCTTCAATTCTGAAACTAATCGATCAGTCTTCGTTTTTAGATGATCGAACTTTCAAAATGACTGAAGAATTGGACCGATCGGTTTAGTAATGACCGGGCCTAGTTGCAACCAAGTCAACGTCACTATAATGAATTACTCTCTCCATCTCAAAAAATATAATAAATCTCAATTCTTAAGGAGTCAAATAATTCTTTCTATATAAAATATACTTTTATGATACCAGATAATATTGTTACATTAATTATAAAATATATTTCATAGTAAATTTATTTAAAACGTATTATTATTGTTTATAAATTTAATTAAGTTTGAGCAAGCATTTTTTTACGAGCAGAGCGTAGAAAATGTGAATTGCTAACACAACACAAATCGCAATCAGGGATCAGTGCCGTGCTGTTTCCGGAATTTGCACGCAAGGACAAGAACCTTTACATGCAAGGACAAGCCCTTACATGCAAGGACAAAAAACTCCGCGCGGGGCCCTCGTGCTTAGGCAAGCCACATGGCGCCCTGCCGATCACAGAGCCCAACCAGAGACTCCCAGCGCTCGCGTGCCGGCGTGCCTGACACCGCACCACATGGCCGGCCGCCCCCGTGGGCAGCGCCTACGCGCCCAGGCGACTCGTGGTGCCAGGCTCTCCGCTCTCGGCGGCTTTGGAGTCCAGTGCCGTGCCGCGGGGTCCATGGACCGCTCCTAGGGGCCAGGACGAAGCTGCACCGCACAGGCGGGGGCGGGCCCGTGAGGCCGTGACGCCGTGAGGCGGGCGTTAGAGGAGCTTCTGCCACGCTCGAGAGCGCGTGGGACCCGCACCACCACGTGACGGCGCAGACGAGCTCCACGCAGCCAAACGGCGCAGACGAGCTCCCAGGGGCCTGTTTGGTTCCTGCATCCAGCTGAACCAGGCTGGTGGGATGCAGAGACCGACTGTTTGGTTGCCTGATCATCAGCTTGAGCCAGCCTCCGCGCGTGCACGAGGCACGCCAGGGCCAGGCTCTGCGGGAACGAGCAAATCGGCCGTTCCTACCGGGCCTGGCTCGCTGGATGCGCTGTTTTCTCACCTAATGACACTTTTAGTATATAATTAGGGAATATCAAGTGATATTAATATATTTTAATGATGTTTAAGACATAGTTAGATAAAATAAGTATTTTAGGAGTGTATTTACATAAAATAAAATTCATAATCATAATTTTGTAATATTTTTATCGTATGCAACGTATCTTCGTACAGGTAACAAACAACATATCTTCTCAGCCAGACTAAGTTGATGCAGTCAACCAAACACGATCAAGTTGCACGCTCTCAGCCTGTCCCATGTGAGCCTGGCTATCAGATACGAGCCAGGTTGTACCGATACACGAACCAAACAGACCCCTAGCGATTCTCAGCCACGGCCCACGGGCATGCAGGCGCTCTTGCGTCCTGCCCCCCGTGCTTCCTTCAAATTCTGGACCTTCGTGGAGAATTTTACGTACCAACCGATGCGGCTACAGATTACACGTACTAGTAGATTGTAAAAACTAGCACGTCTGATGATCCCGCATTCTTGCGCATCCTCTCCTCCCCACAGCCCCACACCTCACCATCTTGGCACCACACACAACTCACCATCATGGCACTGGCACCACACACAGGTGACTACTCTTCTCGCCCCAAAATAAATATAATTATAAAATTAACCTATACCCCAATAAAATTACCAAAATAATCTTATAAAGTTATAATCATTACACTTTGAAAAATGAAAAAGTACAAAAAGACGAATAAAATTATCTTATCTTATGTAGAATTATATTTATTTTAGAATAAAATTTAAACTCTAGAATTGTATTTATTTTGGGACAGAGAGAAGATGACATCAACAATTCCCTGTCATAGGTTGGCTTCCCATCCCCGTCGGGGTTGGCTTTCCATCCTCATCCGTGTGGACAAAATCCATCCATCTCTATTCCTGTGAACTCTGTTGCGAAGCTTTTTTTTTTTCCATCCCTGTTCCAGAGCGAGGAATTTATCCCCGTCAGGTCCCTATCCCCACGTTACAAAGAAGGCAAAATCGAATCAATGGCATCAAAAATTCAAAACATAACTTAACTGTGCAAATATTTCTAATGCAACCACTGCTAACAGACATTGCTAATTCATGTCTCACAGAAAACACAAGATATAATAAGGATGTGTTTAGATGCACCTAATTTTTTTGGAACATCACATCAGAAGTTACGATACTAATTTAATCTATTTAAAATAGATTAGTTATAAAATTAATTACACCATTGTACACAACACTTAACGAGACGAAGCTATAAACCTAATTAATCTATCATCAGCACATGTTTATTGTATTACCACATTATCAAATCATGAATCAATTAGGCTCCATAGACTTTTTTCGCGAGGTAGATTTTGGCTGATAAATTAGTTTTCTAATTAGTTTATATTTAATATTCTATGCATATATTCTAATATTTAATATATGATAGGTGATTTTTTTTCGAGAAGACAAGATCATGTTCAGGTCGTGAAATATCCCTAAAATTTGCGTAGTCCCGTCACATCGAATCTTTAGACGCATGTATGGAGCATTAAATGTAGGTAAAAAAAACTAATTGTACTTTTAGTCTATTCATGTCGAGACGAATCTTTTGTGCCTAGTTACATCATATTTGAATAAAATTTGTCAAATAACAATGAAAGTGCTACAATAACTTTTCACTAAATATTCCGCGAACTCAACGAGGCCTTAAAAACATAAAACATCCAAAGCCACGATATTCTAGAGCATCTTGTCTTTGTCTTCTGCAATCACTGACAAGACCAGCGGTCGCTTCAAGAAAAGATTATTGGTGCCATCTCATCTCCACGCCGAGCATCGAGCCGATTCTATGGGTGTTTAATCTCCGTTACATTAAATGTTATCGTACTAATTTAATCTATTAATAATAAATTAATTATAAAACTAATCTATTAGTTGAAGACTAATTTACGAGACAAATTTTTTAAGTTTAATTAGTTCATGATTTGATAATACAGTACTACAATAAATATTTATTAAGAATAAAGTTTATAATTAGTCTATTTTTAATAGACTAAATTAGTGTTGCAATATCTAATATGATACAAACCTTGAGTCCAGGAGTTGTTTGGTTCCGTTTTGGGTAATGTAAACGTAGGAGCATCTCCAATAGTTTGAAAAAATGACTTGCTATCATTGTTTTATTAGGAAATGAAGAAAAAACGTTCTCCAACAGATTGATATATGATTTGCTATTTTTTTCCAAGTTGGAATCGGAGACCATCTATTTGTTATATTTACCAAGTCAGCTTCACTTGCTATCCAGCGTTTCTATGTTATTTTTACTAAGTTGGAATACTTTTCTATGTTATTTTTACCAAACTATTGGAGATACATGAAAAATTTACTTGACAAAAGTTTTATCAAGTTACTAAATGACATTTTTCTCAAGTCAATTTTTCCAAACAATTGAAGATGCTCTAAACAATTCTAAGCTGTTATTGTTACCGGCGGAAACAGAATTAAACTAAGTTCCATTCTATTTGCGATACTATAGTTGTTACGCTCGTAAGATATATAGAGTATATGAGTGCGGCTACGTGACATCTCGAGAGAACATGGCACGTTCGCATGACGCTGGGAGCCTTGCGGTAGCAGCGTGATATATTGCACGCGTGACGGTGGGAGAGACGAGAGAAGGTGGGGCACCGTGTCTTCGAGTGCGACCGTGCGTAGCTCGAGTGGAGGCGTCATTCCTATAAGGGTACGATCAATAAGAAAGCCAAATGTTTGGCTATAAGCCAAGTTATACAATAATTAGTTTTTTATTTGGCTACAAACTATTTCTCTTTTCTATTCCTCCTTATATGCATACCCACTACTGCCTATGCTTCTGTGCCTAGTTTGGTGCTTGCACAAGGACTATGGGAGCCAAGCTCTTCTCTATCTCATCTCTTCACTCCTTGGTTTGGCTATAAGTCAATTATTGTACTCCCTCCGTCCCTAAAAGAGTATCGCTTCGCTTCCCGAGAAATGATTTTGACTAATTATATATTACAAAATATTAATATTTATGGTACATAATTAGTATCATCAGAAAGATCTTTGAATCTAGTTTTTAATAATTTTTTTTAAAGATTTAAATGTTGCACGTATTTTCTATAAATTGAGTCAAACCTGTGGCACGCATCCCACGGCGACATTCTTTTAGGGACGGAGAGAGTACCTACTCTAATAAGTGTTGTGATGGGCCGAGACAACGATGTCGTTGTGAGTGTGAGCGCAGCGCTCTGCCAACTGCCAAGCGGGGATCGGGGATGGGGATGGGGATGTGCTGCCAGACCCAGCCCCGCGAGCAGCGAGCTGAAGGTAGCTCATTCGGTTAGATTGGACTTTTAAAGCATCCACCATTTTAGGAAATTTGATATCACTGTAACGCGCAAGTGCGCAACAGATTCATACTAGTTTATAGAAAAAAACAGATAGTTAACGAGGATGATAAAAGTCACATGTATCTTTCATCTTCTTTCCTTTCTCTTAAGCTATTTGATTGATACTCTCTGTCTTAAATTATAAGTAAAGTCCATCACCGGTCCTTGTATCGTTGTGTCATCCCGGTCCCTAAACTCACAAATCGACCGTTTAGGTCCTCAAACTTGTTCGGTTGTGTCATCCCGGTCCCTAAACTTGTTCAATTGTGTCATCCCGGTCCATAAACTTACAAATCACTCGTTTAGGTCCTCAAACTTAGTCAGTTGTGTCATCCTGGTCCCTAAACTCTGTTCTGATTCTCATCTAGATCTAAACATGACAATTTAATAACTTTTATATCAACAAATAATTCATAACTTTTTTATATAAACTCGAATGAAGACAAACTTTATATCAAAATTGTAGCCCTCGATGTGATCTACAACTTTGTATTTGAATTTTTTTTGATTTAAAACTGTTTAGGATCCCAAAATATTGTTGTACGTTATAGATTTGAAATTTAAAATTTTAAATTAATTTTTTAGATACTAAATGACTTTAAATAAAAAATAATTATCTACAACGTTGTAGATTACATTGAGAACTATAACTTTTATATAGATAATATCAATATTCAAGATTGTTTGATAATTTTAAATTTTAAAATTTAAATTTCAAAATCTATAATCATACAACAATATTTTGGGACCCTAAATAGTTTTAAATCAAAAACTTTTGAACTACAAAGTTGTAGATCACATCAAGGGCTACAATTTTGATATAAAATTTGTCTTCATTCGAGTTTATATGAAAAAGTTACAAATTATTTGTTGATATAAAGTTATTAAATTGTCATGTTTAGATCTAGATGAGACTCAAAACAAAGTTTAGGGACGAGGATAACACAGCTGACTAAGTTTGAGGACCTAAACGAGTGTGTTGCAAGTTTAGGGACCGGGATGACACAACTGAACAAGTTTGAGGACCTAAACGGTCGATTTACAAGTTTAGGGACCGGGATGACACAACTGTATAAGTTTAGGGACCGCTGATGCACTTTACTCTAAGTTATACCAAGATCTTTAGCTTCTTTCCTTTCTCATAAGTTATTCTCTCCATCCTAAAATATAAGTCATTCTAAGAAATTTGAAAAGTCAAAGTTTTCAAAATTTAACTAAATTTATATAATGAGATAACAATATGTATGATACTAACTAAAGATCATTGGATTTTATAGCTATATATTCATAGCATACCTATTTAATATCATAAATCTATGTGTTTCATTTGATAATTTTGATTAAACTTGAAATATTTTGACTCTTCAAGATTCTTTTTTCACAAAGACCAGAGCCAATTTTATTACCAGAAGCAACAAATTACAAAGTAGCATAATCAGTTCATAACAAAAACAACGCCCTTAACTAAAACGATACATATAAAGGTTAGAACACAAAGGGGACTAATCCAAAGACGAAAGACAATTTTCAAACCTCAAAACTTATATAATTCATCTATCCACAAAAGAATGCAATTCTCATATCTCGAGTAGTCAAACTTCGTAAACTTTAATTAAAGGTTATAACACAAATGGGACTAATCCAAAGACGAAAGACAAATTCCAAACCTAAAAAACTTATATAATTCTTCTATGCACAAAAGAATGCAATTCTCACATCTCGAGGAGTCAAACATCGTAGACTTTGAATAAAATTATATGAAAATACTAACACTTACTCCCTCTAAACCCATATAGTTGTCGTTTTAGACAAAATTTGGGCCAAACATCAGGAATGCAAATCATCAATAACTATTAAGTTTCTAAGTTTACGAATATAAAAATTATATGAATAGATTTGTCTTGAAAAATACTTTCTTAAAAGTATACATATATCATTTTTTCATAAATATTTTTATAAAAGTAAGAGGTCAAAGTTGTGTTTTGAAGACCGTGTTGTTGTCCTAAAGACAACTAAGAGCAAGTTTAATAATACAACCTGTTGTTGGCTGTAATGATCTTTGCAGCCCACCTTTCAGCCCACTCATACAATGGTTAAGTCTTTGCTATAGCTATATGACTCACTTGTCTCTCTTACAAATTGCATTGGTTCTTGTGTCTAAGCGGACTGTAAGCTTACAACTCACTTCTCTTTTCTCTCCTTTCTTCTCTTCTCCACCTCAGTATTTAGCCTTCTTGCAGCCCACTATTATACTTGCTCTAATATAGGTATAGAAAGAGTATGAGACAAAATAAACACCGTTAGATTAGTTGTAAAATATATTTTTATAATAAATTTAGTTTAAAATATAAATTATAATATTATTTAATATAAATGTAGTTAAAATTGAAATAGTTTAACCGACACATTTCTCATAATTACTTTTTTTACATAAGAGTACTGTTACGCGACTTACGTTCTAGACCTACCATGTCTTGTGTGGTCCCCCGAGATCCTCTGCTCTCCTGCTGTTAAAACAGGAAAAGAAGAAGGATGAGTATGCAAACTCACACAGCACAGTCGTTTCGCTGGACGCTGGTACAGCAGCAGTTAGGATTTTCCCTCGGTTCCTCCGTCGTCTTCCCGAACCCGAAACCTCCATCCGGCGTCTCGCCATCTTCTTTCTATCGCTCACAGCCACAGCCACAGCCCACACACAGGACACAGGCCGCTTCCAGCCGCCGGCCGCCGGCCGCCGGCCGACGCCCTCCCATTTCGCTCCCCTCCTCCGCGGCCTCTGCCTGCGATCCAGAAAAAGTTCCGGCCTTCCGGCAATCCGCCGGCGACTCAAATCGTATCTAACGCGGCTACGACGTCGCTCCTCCTCCGATCCAGTGGGTTACTCTTACTGGGTTCCGTACTTCCGTTTTTCAAGTGGGGCCGTGAAGTCGTGGGCCGCCTCGTGGCAGTGACCATCGAACCCTCTATAAATCCCCCGGCCCGGACACCCCTCACCGATCACACACACACACAACACAACCCAAATCAGAAGCAGCCGCCTCCTCCATCCTCTTCGCCCGCTTTGCATTCCATTCCAGAGGAGATCGAGAGCGGTGAGAGGGGAGGAAAGACAAGATGTTCATCGAGAGCTTCCGCGTCGAGAGCCCCCACGTGCGGTACGGCCCGACGGAGATCGAGTCGGAGTACCGGTACGACACGACGGAGCTGGTGCACGAGGGCAAGGACGGCGTCTCCCGCTGGGCCGTCCGCCCCAAGTCCGTCAAGTACAACTTCCGGACCAGCACCGCCGTCCCCAAGCTCGGGTACGTACGGATGCAGCCCCTGCCTCTCTCTCTCTCTCTCTCTCTGACCCTTATCCCTGCGCTAGGCCAAATCCTCCGTCGAGATCAACCGGTCGCCGCCGCCCCCTCCTCAATCAGTATGAATCCTAATGGAATCTTACTGCTTTGCCTAAAGAAGACCCGTCGTAATCGTTGACAGTTACGCACACACTTGCCCATCCGGATGCGTCGAATCGGCTCGATTTGAAATTCGATCCGATGGTGGCCGCACGTTCCGTTTCCATTTCCGTTCATCCCTCTCGCTCACTGTTCAACGATTACACAAACGTCATTTTCCTCTGAATTTTGTCTTAGTTTTTTTTTTTACCCTGTGCACGTGAGCTGATATCAATTTGTTCCTGCGAGATCCGAGTCCAGCAGAGACGATGAGGAGCAGACAAAACTCATTACCTATTAGTATAGTAGCAAGTGTGCATGCGAAGCCATCGGCCATCCGCCATCCTAGACCGGACTCCGTTCCATTCCGGTTCCTATGCATGCATGTTGCCTACGTGCATCTTGTTGTGTTGCGGTGTTAGCCACTTGTCTTTGTCTGACGGATGATGCTGACTTTTCTGCTCTGGTTGTGCAGGGTGATGCTTGTGGGGTGGGGAGGCAACAACGGGTCCACGCTGACGGCTGGGGTCATTGCCAACAGGGAGTAAGTGCTTAATCTGTCTCGTATTCCTGCTGATTAGGAGTATTCTCGTACTTTATTATTATTATTATTGTTGTTATTATTATTATTACTATTATTATTTTTATTTTCATTCTGTGGCCTAAGAGCAACTTCAACGGTTTTGTATTTTTTGTGTAACGAAATATGATATTTGTCAACTCTCAAATTAATACGGTAAAGGTAAAAAAAATAATTTCCAACGGTTTTGCATTTAGACTTGGCAAAGCTAAAAAATTGTGTGCGCGAGAGGAAAATATCCCGCGGAAGTAGCACGGGAGAGCGACCGCGGAAGTAGCATGCGAGAGTGATTGCTAAGCGAACCGCAGCTTGACATATATGACAAATATCACCCGGTGTTTATCAAGTTGCTAAAAATGCTAAGCCTATTTGTCAAACCGTTGGATATGAGATTTTTAGACTTTTTTTTGTAAAAACAAGAATGCAAAGTCTATTTGTCAAACCGTTGGATATGAGATTTTTAGACTTTTTTTTGCAAAAACAAGAATGCAAAGCTCATTTGTAAAACCGTTGGATGTCCTCTAAGAGAGACCTTGATCTGTCGGTGGTTGTTTCAGGGGGATCTCATGGGCGACCAAGGACAAGGTGCAGCAAGCCAACTACTTCGGCTCCCTCACCCAGGCCTCCACCATCAGAGTCGGCAGCTACAACGGGGAGGAGATTTATGCTCCGTTCAAGAGCCTACTTCCCATGGTAATCTATTATAGACTTCTACTCTTCTGTTTACTGGAACCAATCGTACATGCAGAACAAGGCATATTCCGTAAGGTGCTAGTTGATGTTATAAAATGAACGTGTCTTTTAGGCCAGTGGTCTCAAGTAAACGGAATGCTAATCATTGCTTTGAAAAATAGTTGTTCTAATTTTCTGAAAGGAATGTTAAACTTTAAGCAACGAAAAGTCAAAATATTGTCAGAAAGGTGCTCAAACAGTAGGCTCGGTTTGCCATGTTGTGATCCTACTTGCAAGCCAAAAGGTTCTGTGCTGAGCTGAAAGGTTTCAGCATCTTTGGATTACACTCGTGCAGTACTGACGGTGGTGCTAACCGGTTGCAGATTCACAAACTTTGTGTTTGTGGTCTTCTTTTCATGACCAAGTGCTGAACTGATTTTCAGGTGAACCCAGACGACCTTGTGTTCGGAGGCTGGGACATCAGCAACATGAACCTAGCCGATGCCATGACCAGGGCCAAGGTGCTGGACATTGACCTGCAGAAGCAGCTCAGGTCCTACATGGAGTCCATGGTGCCACTTCCTGGTATCTATGACCCAGACTTTATCGCCGCTAACCAGGGCTCTCGCGCCAACAATGTCATCAAGGGCACCAAGAAAGAACAGGTGGAGCAGATCATCAAGGATATCAGGTATATGGATATGGATGCTAATACTACAAAGGAATTAAAGAAGTGCACTCAGTGCAACCTAATACTACAAAGGAATACTACTATGAATTTGGTAAATAACTAAATATACATACATATCAGAACATATGGTATGTTAAATGATGTGACATTGTGTATACAGCAACCACTCACTTCCAAGAGGACTCCACAAAGAACTGAAACTACTGAAAGCTTAAGCAACTATTCATAGTTAATGATGTATTTTGTTGGACGTGGTTTGAGGATCTAGATTAACATCATTGAAGAAACATGGTTCAGCAGTATAACTGTATAATCCATTATAGAAGCTGTGGCTTATGTAGCTAATGAAACAGGGAGTTTAAGGAGAAGAACAAAGTGGACAAGATAGTTGTGCTGTGGACTGCAAACACTGAAAGGTACAGCAGTGTATGCACCGGTCTCAACGACACGGTGGAGAATCTGCTGGCATCTGTGGACAAGAATAAGGCGGAGATCTCGCCATCAACACTATATGCCATTGCCTGTGTCATGGAGGGGGTGCCGTTCATCAATGGGAGCCCTCAGAACACCTTCGTGCCTGGTGGGTGGTTTGGGTTGTGTGCAAAGTTTTATGGTGTTGCATTTCTTTTCCAAGGCTTATTCTACTTTGTTGCATGTTTGTAGGGCTGATTGATCTTGCTATTAAGAACAACTGCTTGATTGGCGGTGACGACTTCAAGAGTGGACAGACCAAGATGAAATCTGTCTTGGTTGATTTCCTTGTCGGTGCTGGAATAAAGGTTGAAACTTGAAACCTAATATCTCTCTTCTATTAACATGAAGTTTTTTTTTGGCAAAAGCCACAGTTACAATAATTGTTTTGTATGTTCATTTTCATGCAGCCCACCTCAATTGTGAGCTACAACCACTTGGGGAACAACGATGGCATGAACCTGTCTGCCCCTCAAACATTCAGGTCCAAGGAGATCTCCAAGAGCAATGTGGTGGATGACATGGTCTCAAGCAACGCTATCCTCTATGAGCCCGGCGAGCATCCCGACCATGTTGTTGTCATCAAGGTATGTCAGCTAATCTTCCACCTTGTTAAAAGTTGACACATGCAACAATCAATAGGTAGATTTATATTGAGACTTGCCACTCTATTGTTGCAGTATGTGCCGTACGTGGCAGACAGCAAGAGGGCTATGGATGAGTACACCTCCGAGATCTTCATGGGCGGCAAGAGCACCATCGTGTTGCACAACACCTGTGAGGACTCACTCCTCGCGGCACCTATCATCCTTGATTTGGTGCTCTTGGCTGAGCTCAGCACCAGGATCCAACTAAAAGCTGAGGGAGAGGTAAGAACCCACCAAGTGAAAAAACCGGAAGCACTAGGTGATTCAGCACTTTACACCATCTGATGGCTCTGTTATGCAGGACAAGTTCCACTCCTTCCACCCGGTGGCAACCATCCTGAGCTACCTCACCAAGGCACCCCTGGTAAGCCTTTTCTCCTGCATTCCGGCATCACTGCACTGCATTTTGCTCCAATCCAGCCGCTAATCATCTCTTGCAAATCCTAAACAACAGGTTCCGCCTGGCACACCGGTGGTGAACGCTCTGGCAAAGCAGAGGGCGATGCTGGAGAACATCATGAGGGCCTGCGTTGGCCTGGCCCCAGAGAACAACATGATCCTGGAGTACAAGTGAGCGAAGTGGCGTGGCCTGCAGCTATATATGCAGGAGGCTGCTGGAAGGGGACTAGAAAGGCGAGATTAGCTGTGGGATTGTGTTGGCTTCTCGTGTTTTCTTTTGCGTTCTTTCCTGGTCATTGCTGTTAGGCTTATGTGTTTGTCGGACTCGTAAATATCAGGGCTCTGCTATTAGCGGCATGATGAACTGTAATGGTATTAGCTATCGTATGATAATCTAATCGAGGGTGCTAGTTTCCCTCGGCATTCTGTAAGGGATTTCCTAGTGTTCGTTGCAAGTGTTAGAATCGGATTTTAAATGTTACTGTGAAAATAAACGTGGCTTTGCCACGCCTACACAAGATTTGGGCCTGTGTAGATTTTGATGTGAACCATAGTGACCTATAATTCTCTCCAGATGGTGGTGGTGTATCCACATAAATCTGTGCCATTGCGCCATGGTCAGTAGATATATAATGCTAGGAGCTGATTGAGTTACAAAATTTCTTCAAAATGATCATGGCACACATCACGGTGCTATATTTGGCCTGATTTTAGTTTACAGATAAGACATCACGGTAGGCTCCATGCCTACTGGAACTTACACACAAGGCCTGATTCTTCTGTTGGTCTGCATAAATTCCCCCACGTGGTACTCTGTTTACAATCTAACTCAATGCAGAGAAAAGGACAATGATTTAGATACTGATCCAATAACACTAAGAACAAGGGAAAGAGGCTATTTAATAATAATGAGTATCCAGACCCAGTTGCTAATACTGCGTATACGATTTTTCAGTCCATAATCCTAACAATTAGCAATCATGATTTTTTTTTAAAAAAATGAACCTGTACGGTAGACAAAGAAGACCATAAGCATTTACTAAATTGCTGTTCACGTCCGGACTAAATCTTTCTTTCGAAACTCGTGTGTGCAATCTCGAGAACTAGTTAAATGGAAATATTAAAACTGAAGTTATTTTTTTTAAAAAAAATAAAAGTAGAAGCTCTGCCGTTTAATTAAGACGAAAGAAAAAAAATGAGAAGATATAAAGCATTTACATTGACTATTTAATTTAGCGCATATACTAATATATCTTGCTAGACCTAATTGCAAACACCAAACAGTACCAACTCATACGCCATATTATTATTCTGATCCCTAGTAATCTTGACCACCTCCGGGCTCCGGGTGACACAACTGACTACCAACGTTGTGCATCTCCGCGAAGACCTTGCCACAGTGCAGAACGTTCCACCCGGAGGGACGACGAGCCAGGGCCGGCCTGCCACAACCTCTTGCACCCAACCAACCCGGCCCAGGCCCTCATCAAAGTTTGAGCTGCTCCCAACGTTACCAACTCCATAGAAAATTCCGGACAGCAAGCCTATACACACTTCGAACTAAAAAGTACCCGATTTCTCATAGTATGTATTCTGTTGACACAAAATCTGTCACTTTAAACAAAGTTCGGATGCTTGATACCTGTATACTGGCGTACTGCTGGAAAGTGGTCAAGCAAGCAACTTATGTGTTGGGCGTGAAGCTGTTTTTATAGGTTCATTTTGTTCAAGTGTTTTTCCCCTTTGATTTGACAGGTAGATGCATTGACAGCGAAGAGAGGGAACGAGGGGGGGATGGGCACCTGTTTTATGTTTCTGTTAATTTACTGATTCTTCTGTCTGCAGTTACTTACTGCACTTGAAGATCAACGTCAGGATGTTTATGTCATCGGAGTTACAAACAGGTAGCTGTCAGCAGCTAATGGACCTTTGTTTATATATTTATCCGGGATAGAAGGCTGATAACTGTACCCTTTTCTGGTGATGTGTGAAGAATTGATGTGATAGATGATGTTGTCTTGCGGCTGGTAGATTTGGGAAGAAACATTATATACCTTTACCGCCTGGTGCTGATGAACGGGTTTCAATATTAAAAGCATGTGCTCGAAGCAAACCCATCTCCTCAGGTGTTGATTTGGATGCACTGGCATGTCGAGAGGAGTGCATCAATCTCACTGGTGTCGACCTAGTATCACTGGTAATTTCTATAGTATTTAACTGGCTTCTGACATTAGAATGTGGTATCTTATTGGCTTTGAAGATGGGTACCTGATGAACGCATCCTGTCTTATGAATAAGATATTTATTAATTGCAGAGCATCTCGTTTGTGTGAATATAAATTCGATGATTCAAAAGCCGGCGGAAAAATAAAACTAACATGCTTGTTTTGTTTATTAGGTGATGAAGCAGTGGCAACGTTGGAAGAGAGATTGGAGTCCTTGAGAATGGCACGTCGCCAATGAGTTCATCTTGTTGATTGAACTATCGCACTTGAACAAGCTTTATCGAAGGCGAATAAAAGAAGGCCTGTCTGTACAATATGAACAATGGCTTCATCTGTTGCACATTCAATTAGATTTAGTATAAGACTAGATCAGGTCCGTTTCTTTTTTGTTTCTTTTTTTTTTGGTTCCTTGCTGACCTGTGGCGGCGTCTTTAGTTCAGTTTTCTTTCCCGGTGTGTAAACTTTCTGGACCTCTCATTATTTAAGTTCTCTGTAGGGGCTAAAGCCCCTCCAGTATTTATCAAAAAAAAAAAAAAAGGCGAAGCCATCAGTATCTGAACAGGTATCTTTCTGTCATGACATGCTGTCATGCTAATCTTTCTGCTCACTATTGTGATGTGATGCCGTCACCTGTTTTCACCATTCCTCTCTCTCTCTCTCTCTCTCTCTGAAATTCATTCCTCTCTTTCCTCTTGGTTACAGCAAGGAAAACATTACAAGGCATTGTCGAAGAGGTACTCGTCAAATTGATAGCACCCTGCATCCATCGGGGTGTGTGTATAGCAACCTTCCGCAAATGTATGTCCAAGCTATGAACTTGGTGGCTTTATTTATTTGTACCACCAGCTTTGACTCACTGGAAGTTTTGTATGCATAATAACATACATAAATGAGTAATACAATCACACATAATGCTCTTGTGCCCAGTGGATCTAGTCGGGCGATCTCCTTGCCTCCTGCCTGTTTATATACATCACAAAAGTCATGTTCTCATGAGGTGAAATATCGAACCTGAAATGACATGCTATAGGCCCTGCTGATCTGTTTGATAAACACACAAGATCCCTAACAGTCGGATCTAGAGGGGAACAAGGAGTACAACATACAGAGGAGTAAAGAAAGTAGAGGGTGAAGTAGCACACCGAGTGAGTCCATTGGAGTCGTAGTAGAGCTCGAGCCGGCCATGGCGTTCGCCGTCGTTTCCTGGGCGCCGGCGACGTTGTCGATCGGGGTCGTGGACATCAGAGACGGAGAAGAGGGCGTCGGTGGAGACTTCCCGCCGCTTGCAGCGCTCCCACGAGATCGGCTAGGGTTAGGAGTATCGGTGGGGAAAACTGGCGGCGCGGTGAATCTCGTACCGAGTGCCGTGGCCCCCACCTTTCCTTTATAGCGCTGGGCGACGGGGGCCCACCAACCATGGGGTTGGGCGCCCCCGATCAGGGCGCGGATGAGAGGGCCCGTTAGGCCGTTGGGCCTAACGGGAGGAGATCACATTCCAACACTGTTGTCTCTACTCTAACTCAAAGGCAGCAGCTGTGTCACTGCATGTTGTAGTATGCATGCCTGGGAGTAATTACTAGAAGTACTAGTAGTAGTGTAACAGCTGGTAAGTACTAGTACTTAACAGCTGGTAAGCTAGATATTGCAAACTGGGAGAACCATGTTTGCAGATAAGAGTGCTGGCATTCTGGCAACAGAAACTGAGCGGACCCTCCATCTCTCTTTGGAAATGTGCACCAAGATACTGAGCGGCAAGCAGAAACTGAATTTGAACACAAAAATGGCTAATATTATTTTTAGCTCTTTTATCTTCACTATGCAGCCTAGGTTTCTTTTCTTACTATACTTATATGTTTTTATTTTTAGATCACTATGCACTATGTAACTGATAGCACTATGTAGTCAATGTATGCTAATCATCAACTAGTCAATGACTTATGTATCAACTAGTCAATGACTTATGTATCAACTAGTCAATTCTAAAGTGTGTCATGCATTTTTTTTTCTTTTGTGTGAATCTACAATAGAAGGATAACTGTGACAAGGCTAACTGGACCTGTTACAACAACAATGTTGTGTTCTGTGAGTTATGTGTTGAGCAAATAAGAGCTGGAAATAGGAACAATGGAGTTATGACGACTAGAGCTTACAACAATATAGCCAAGGCTTTCTATGAGAGGACAAGTCTGCGTCACTCTCATATATGTTCTATTAATTTTAATGTACACTGATCACTTAAATATATGCGCTAATGTTTTTTGTTTCTTCTTTCAGAAGCAAACTGAGCGAAGGAAGCTAAAAATATGGCCCTCCTGAGTGCCTGGAAGATCTTGAGCTGATGTTTGAAGGAGTTGCTGTCGACGGGTCCTCTTCTTGCATTGCTGGTGAGATGACAGATAATGATTTTGGTGGTGAGGAACAAGACCCTAAGGAGTATGGTGCTGACAGTCCTATGAGCATTGGTACCACAAACACTAGTGTTAGTAGCCTGAAAAGGAGAGGGAAGAGCCCCTTAGTGAAGATAATGAAAGGAATGTGGGATACTATGCAGCAGACTGCAACTGTAGCCCAAAAGGCAATGCAACAAATTGCGATGCAAGTGGAGCGCACAAAAGGCAATGCAACAGACAGTGGCACAAATTGCCAATGCCTTGTTTGTTATGAGAGAGAGTGACTATAATACAATTTGTATGGACTATAAATATTTGCTATTGTTTGAATTTGTAATGATCTGTGAACTTTAGCTATTTTCAGTGAATTATGAATCTGTTAAGTGAACTGTGAACCTGTTAAGTGAACTGTGAATGCTATTGTTTAGTAAGTCAATGCTGCCGATGCCTGTTTGCTATTGTTCTGCTACTTGTCGTTTCTGGGAATGCCTCTTTTTTGTCAGTAAGTGAACCGTGAGTCTCCTACTCAAAAGGAGCTGCTTGCTGTGGTGTTGCAGGCGCCAAAAAAAGAGCTTTTTTTTGGTTGATTGAGTTAAAAGAGCTGTCTAGGGGTAGCATGGTCCATTGTTTGAAATTAGCTAGTGCATCCAAACACCCTAGCTAAAGTTTAGCTAGCTAAAATTTAGCTCTATCTATTAGCTAGCTAAATTTTAGCTAAGCTACATCCAAACAGGGCATAGATGTTACGAGCCTCTCTAACATATGCAGCTGAAAACGAAGAAGCCACTGCCATAGCTTGGACTGTTGGCTTCTTCTTATCTGTCCACTTGACTCTTATAGCAAGCAAGGAAGGAATATGAAATGAAAAGAACCAAAACAGAACACAAACAGTACGCAAGAACCAGCTATCTAAAAAACAGTAGAAGCAAGAACAGAATCTCCTTTGTAGGCCCTTGGAACGCGGGAATTTTTTCCCATTCCTGCGTTTTTCCTGTGAAATTCCTGTAAAATTCCTGCATTCCAAACATGCCCTAAATAATACATTGTTTTACACAACCAAAGTCTATGGTACTAAAAAGTTACTTAGTCTTAAATCAATCATTAAAGTAACATGGTTCACTCAGTTCAGTACTTCATACGGAGTATTAGCGGGCCGGGGCTTGGGCAAAAGGCTCCATTGGGGCCTCCTCGAGTGGCAAGTGGATCGTAGGGCACATGGGGCCGTCTCTTTGCAATGAAAGCATGTGCTGATTTCGCTTCCTAAAAAAAAAGTGCTGATTTCGATAAAAAAAACGGTGGGCTTCATATATATGGTAATAATAAAATAATGGTAACAAAACAAGGTTATTCTCTTCTCTCAACGGAAATTGCGGCGACCATACCCCCTCCCTCCTTATATATATAGATATAGACTAGACACGTGCCTCCAATTTCTCATCGTCTCCACAAGACCAAAGATTAACGCGCAGGAGCGACGAGATTGCCATCTAATAACCTAGACCCGCCGTCACCGCCATGGCTAGGCTGCAGCAGAAGGTCGTCGCCGTTCTGGCATTGCTCCTCTGTGCCGCCTCCGCCATAGTAGAATCAAGTAAGTACCACGCGCCAGCACCACTTCAGAAGTTCAACTTGGATCTGTTGTATAAACAATAAATTAAAAGAAAATACATACACGCCACGTAGGTGCATACGTATGTTGTCGCGTTACTTAGGAGTTTTCAGTGACCATGTTTTGTTTTAGATTTTTTATCCCTGAGGAGAAGATTTTTTTTTTCAAGATCGCACGTGAATATATCATGTGAACTTTGTTAATTAACCTACCTATGTGTCGTCTGTTGTGTCCCCGTTGCTGCAGATGGGTTCACGTTCCCGGTGTATTCCGCCGAGAGGGCGTTCCGCGAGCTGCCGCGCCATGCGGCGGCCGCTCAGCCCGCTGCTGGCCCGTCGGCGTCGCCGATCTCGCCCGCGCAGCCGCCTTCTGGTTCTGGCTCGGCGGCGCCCGCTCCGGCTCCGCTTGTTCCCGTCGTCGTCGTCGCCCCGGCACCCGGGCCGATGAATCCGGCGGCGCTTCCCCCCGTCACGGCGGCCGACGCGCCTTCTCCGACCCCGATGACACCTGCACCGTCGTCGTCGCCCACAGTTCCAGCCCTTAATCCGCCGACGCCCGGTACGTGCGCGATACGAAACTGGTACAGTTTTTCCCGTGCGCGGCGCGGTGCACGTGCACCACGTACCACCATCGATTCTGTTTTTTTTTGGGGGTTGAGCAAAACCATCGGCTCTGTTGATTGGGCTCACCTTGTTAGTACAGTTTTGGCCCAATACGGCCCATCCAGTTCACTCTCGTATTTGCGTTTTCTAACTCTGCTTCAACTGCACAGCTCCAATAGCAGCAGGGCCTCCTGTGACGCCATCGTCTCCTAACCCACCAGGTACGCCCGCCGTCATTGCATCTAAAACTCTTTTTTTTTTATTAATGAAAGATATGTTTGCATCTAAAACTCGCATGGCAAGACAATCAGCAGCGATTCCAGACTAACCCGCTGCTGCGTCATCGTGTCCAGCTCCGGTGCTCCCGCTGACGACTGGCCCAGCTCCGGCGCCGGCAACCACGCTGCCATCCGGGCAGGCCTCTGCGCCGCCCACGTACATGCCTGCTTCCGGTGCTGCCAGTCTCACTGCTTCCACGGGAGTCGTCGTGCTGTTATCCGCCGTTGCCGCCATCGCTCTATGATTCCTACAAATATGCAATTGGTTGCGATATCGATATGAACGTCCGAAATTAGCTGGAGCTATTTCCTGCCTTGCTAGCTGTTGCTAGAATGGTTGTACAATTGCACTGCCTTGCTAGCTCTAGTAGTATATGTTGTATTTGCATACCATATTGATGTAAATAGACACACGCATCACAATTATGAACACCACGGAATATGCTAAATTGTGAACACCTTTGCATTTTATCCCCCTCTCTCGCCATGACGACATGCGTTGATTCGAATGATCGAATTAGGTTGTTTTGTTCGGACTTCACTTTGTGTGGCGTTGGCACGCTTTGCTTCACCATGGCAATGTATCCTCCGGCAAATGACAATCCTTTTTACCAGAGGGGCTAGAGCCATTGACACGTTTTCTGCGTCATCAATATTGCATTATATTTTTGCTGATTTGACACTACTAAAAACATTTCATTGTATTTTTTGTGCTGATGTGGCACTTCTGAAAAACCGTACCATCAGCTGGTCATTGGTTGTTGCTACTGGTGGTTCAATCGTACTGTCTTGCTGTTACGTTAGATCCATGTATCCAACTGAACATTATAGGATTGTTCGGTTGATCGTTCTGTTACCATGCATGACTGATAACGTGCGTCTCGAACAGGATGTGAGCAGTTTGTCTGTTCGGCTCGGGGAGTGTATACTTGACTTGATAAATCGCTGGCCTTTGCTTGATCGTGGATGGTGACGTGAGCAGCTCGACGCGGCGGCGTAAGCAGTCATCTAGTCGGTCGTTGGGTCGGCGTGCGCCACCTTGTGTCAACTTTTCTGTTTTTGCTTTGGCATGGCCGTGCTTTTTGGTCCCAGCCACCGAGCCACACGGGGCCGATTCGTGTCGTGGTGGATGCCAATGCCATTGTCCATTGCCCGTGCCGTCGTGCGCGCTCTCTTTTCTTCGCCCGTTTCATGCCCACCCACCACTGATCTTGCCAAAAAGCTACTGTATAGCCCACCTTTGTGACCCGCCCGGTTTCCTCTGCTCGGCTCGCTCGGCTAGCTGTCTAGTTCTATTCTCCTCCTATCTCCTCCAGAGTCCAGACGACGATGATGGATCGCATCGCGCTTGTTTCACCAGTCAGCATATGTTCTCCACTTCTCCTGAAGGAAGTCGTGGACACTAGTACTACCTAGTCTACTGTTGCATGTCGAATGGCGATTACGACGCCCCTTGCAGCCACACACTGGCAGAATGGGAGAATGAAAAGGGAATCAGTGGACAGTTGGTGTGTAGTAGTAGGCCTGTAGGGAAGAGAGATAGAGCTGTTGCCACCATAATCACGTCGAATCATGTTCCTTTTTGAAAGCGGAAAAAAAATTCTCAATCCTCTCCGTTAGCTAGCCGCCCCCAAAGCCACAGGCCACAGCCCCGGCGGCCCGCAACGCACCTCATCATTCCAGGCGCACCGCCGCTAGCCGCAGCCGCCCCTTCACTACGCTTTGTGTAATGGACACGGCCAGGTCCATCTCCATTCCATCTATCTGTAATGTGGCAGTGCCTGCTGCTATCGGTCACAGCCACTAGCTAGATCCTGCGACCAGAACGCCGTGTGCAAGCTACTAGCGAGCGCCAAGTGGTGTGCCATATTTTTTTTTCTGTCAGCGAGACACCAACCGAGCGCGGAGTGCGTACCCACTAGTGTCGCGTGCTGACTGCCGAGAAGGCCGGTGGCCGTGGCAGTCCATCGTCCCCACATAAACGCGCGCTGGCTCCCGTCGATCGACGCCTTCATCGTTCATTCTCGCGCCACATTCCGCGAACAGGGCCAGCGGCCAGCCAAGCCAAACCCAAACCCCCGCGCGCTACTGCCAGTGCCCAGTGCGTCTACAAGTAGCAGCAGCACGTATAAGGAAGGGCAGCACTAGGGAATGGCAGCGGCTGCTGGTCCGACGACGGCCATGGCGAACCGGTGGTCGTCGTGCCTGCTGCTGGTCCTCGCGCTCGCAGCGCTACTAGTAGCCGCCGCGGTGCGCGTCGTCGACGGCGCCACCGCCACGGCCGCCGCGCCGGCGCCGGCGCCGTCCGCGGACTGCCACGGACGCGCTGCCTGGCCTGGTGGGGTGCCTGAGCTACGTGCAGGAGGGGAGCACGGTGGCGACGCCCGACCCGTCCTGCTGCTCGGGGCTCAAGGACGTGGTGCACAAGGAGGTGGCCTGCCTCTGCCAGCTCTTCCAGAGCGGCCAGGACTTCGGCATCTCGCTCAACATGACCAAGGCCCTGCAGCTGCCCGCCGCCTGCAAGGTCAAGACGCCGCCCTTCAGCAGGTGCCACGGTGCGTACGCGCTCGGTTCCCGTCTCTCTCTCTCTCTCGCTTGCATTTTGTGATCGTGGAGCGATCGTTTCACTGACGGATGTTGCCATTGCCAATGCAGTTTCTGTTCCTAGTGTGCCCAGCGCGTCTCCGTCTCCACCCCCGTCTCCTGGTACGTTTGCATCGCTTCATTTCCGACCATATGAAATGAACCTATCGAAAATGCTCAGTGCTAGGCGACTAGCGGTCTTTACTGAAGTAGATTGGGTGTCTCTTTTGCATCTTATTAAGAGGAGATTTGTTTCATGGCCAACTAAATAGGAGTAGAAAATTTCCAAGAGCTCGGTCGTTGTTTTTTCAGACGACTGACAAGCTTTCGCGTTGTTTTCAGTTCCTGCGCCATCGTCTGAGGCCCCATTCTTCGGGCCGTCGCCGTCGTCGTCGTCAACTCCTTCGGGATCACCGGCAGCGGCAGCAACCGGGAGCCAGACCAGCACCCCAGCACCCTCCCCAGCGCGTTCTGGCGCGGCCGGCCTCTCGGCAACACCGCGGACCTTCCTCGCTGCTGCGACTGCTGCCGCGACTCTGCTCCTGTACCGAGTCTTGTGAGCTGGGCTCGACGTCACCCGTCATGTTCCAAGTTCATGCGCTCCACCTTACCTTACGTCCTTACCCCAGCCTGAGCACAGATAAAGGAGCATGTAACAACCCTGTACCGAGATGTATCTTGTGAGCATTTCAGTAAAGTTTGCACTGCTTTTGAACCTGTGAATTGTTCATGGATTTCATTGCGTCGCACAATAATGCTGCTACTAGTCACCCATAGTGTACCGCGCTGCTGGGCTGCTGGCAGCTTAATAGTTCATCACAAAATTCATTGAAGAGCTCGCAACTTACTTAATAGGGCGTGCTCAAAGTCCCAAAAGAGATACTCATGCGACCTTACAGTATGTATTAGTGTATACAGTTTGGCTGAGCGTAGCCCAGGGCTGTGCTGTGTGCTCATGACGCACAATATGTTCATGGGCATTTGCCGGCGAGTGCAGCTGTAGCAAAAACTTGAGCTGCGCTCAACTTCGAGAGTTTGTTTATAAAGCTCAGTTTCAATTCTTACTTATTATGTTACCAGATAGATAACAACAATAGATACGCGTTACATCATCCAGCTTGCCCCCGGAGTAACCCAGGTACCCAGCCGCCAGAGCAGAGTCTGAAAACGGGCTACTTCCAAATCCACACAGCCCCACTTTCCTTGCTCTAGAAACCAGTAACTCAGCAATTTCCTGCAATTTTAACGTAAAGTGACCATTGTCAAGAGATAAATCGTTCTCATTGCTATCTGTGGACTGTGGGAGTAGTTTATTAGGTTCATTTCTGTAACACGATGAAAAAGTTCATTTGGATCTGCATACTGACCGTGGGCTTGCGATCAGCTTCCAATGATTTGGAGACAATGCTGCCTACTTCTTCCTCATAGACGTTGTCGAAAAGACCATCTGATGCTGTTACAATGACATCACCTTCTTGTAGATCGATGGCGTATTTCTGCAAGTTTAGAAAAGAATAAGTAAACAAAAACGTTGATAAAGCTTGCAAGAGGAAACCAATAGCAGCAAAGAGTGGTATGGCACCTGTACAAATTTTAAAGGGTCGTCGCCCTTTTCAATTTGCAATGGGAAATTGAAACCATAAGTCATTGGGTTTGATTTTTTATGGACCTCTCCATTCCTTATGACAAGGAATCCAGAATCTCCAATATTTGATGCATGAAGGACCTGCAATAGGAACGAGTTCATATGCACAAATGTATTTAAGTCTGGGAGGATAATATATATAGAATCAACATCATAATGAAAATCAAAAGACAAAGTCATCAATGTCAACAAAGTCATAACCAACGAACATACCTGTCCATCAAAGTGAGCAACTAAAACAGTGGAAGACCCAGGGGACCGTGCTTCATCTGCAGCCTTGGCAAGAACATCCTCAGTTCTCATGCCTGGAGCTCCTTGGGTCTCTGTTACAATCTTTTTGCAACCATCCATCAGTTCTCTTGCATAAAGCCCGGCATTGATCCCTGAGATAACAATTCCATCAGCATTACAAGTGTTTGCATTCTGAAATGAACAACCAAATTTGCAGGTGCAAATAACCACAATGGCCAGAAATGTACATGGATTTGCTCAGAGGCTCCAACAAACATGGACCCTACCGACCAAGTACTACATTGGAATGTGCCGAATACAAATATGATATGAGATAGAGCAGCTATAGGTGTCTTTACAAAATATTCACAGAAGTACGTCTGCTTCTGTGCAATCTTTTTTTTTAAAAAACTAATACCACGTCAAATTGCATTCAAGGCTAGGCATCTCAAGTTTCAAGTAGTTTTAGTTTCCAATGTGACAGAATTTCATTTCCTTTTTCCTTGGAAAACAGGTACAATGACATTTGATACACCAGGCCATGGCATGTTTATATCACAATTAATTTGGTACTATTGCCATGTTTACCTCTTATATTTTTTTTGTCATATTTGTGTGGCAGCCGGTAAGGCGGTAAGACATTGTTCTCTAGCAAAACCTATTGAGCCACTGACCTAGTCCACATTCAGCTTTAGCTACCGGAAGATAGGATGGCAACTTCGTGCATAACTATCAACCAACAAATTCAACAGCCAACTGCTACAATTTGTCAATTTGGCATCTTAGAACACTACAGTAGCCATGTCACTTATTTCTGGCATTCCTGATAGGAACAGAAGAAATTTAACTATCGTTATTTAGGCTTTCAGTACCTTGTCCTCATCAGCTTTGATCATGTGAGGTGAGCTTTGAGGTCATCGCTCTCAATATTTTCACCAAGAATGGAGGGAGATCTGATCATCTAATAATAGAATTTGTTGATGATTATTTCATTTTGTTTATGATATCTTTTTCCTTTTTATGATCAGTGGTTGAGCTGAAAATTTTGTATGAATTTGGCTGTGTGCAGTGGCAGATGATGGAACTTTTCATTTTCTAAAAAAACAAACAGCTTTGTTCATGCCATCCCACACTAAAATGGACTTCCCACGCTTAAATTTTGAACATTTCATCCATGCTCCAGTGATTGCAATCAAGCAAGTCTATTGCAGGCGTAGCGCATTGTCCTGAACTTACTGCATGATGTTTGAGTTTCCCAAATCTTAAATTCTAATTTTGATGCAAATACTCTGTCCCCTATTAAGAGCAATTCCAAAAGGTCTTATAGTTGTATCATGCAAATAGGCCATATCAAGTTATCAACTATCATACTAGACATGGAATATATTTGCGTGATTATAAGGCATCTGAGAACGGTAGCGAATGTCAGCAAAGAAGCATTTCTCAAAAGCAAGTACAGTAAAAACTTAAGAAACAAGGTATGGAGTGTAAATTCACATGCTATGGATAGACTGCTAGTTGCAGTTCACAGCATCCACAAGGTTAGAACACAGAGGTAAAGTGGAGAAGACATTGTTTACCTTCAAATGACCACTGACCAACTCCATCTGCTACACCAAACCAGCCATCACAAGCTATGAAATATGCATCTTCGCCACCTGTCAGTACCTGGAAAAATAACAGGTACGAATGTAAAAAATATTCAAGTAGCAATAAATGAGCAAGAAGTGAGAAAAGGCCATATATAGTTTCTCGTTAATGTTTAGAAACAGTGACTGCAATATCAGAATGGCAACCTCGTATCTTTTGTTGTCTTGGAATAAATAACAAAACATATGTAAATTGGATCCAAAAATCATCCCAACTAATTTAGCCCTTGGTACAGTACCTTTGAAGGATGTGGTAACATTGATGCACCTGAAGCCAGCACAAGTGTTGATTCTGACACTGAAGACATCCTGTGATGAAGTCAACATCAAAATGGTATATATAGATCTTAAAACTTTACCAGGAAAAGTTAGAAAATAACGAGCCCATTAAAAACTTAACAGAAAGTAGAGTACACATAAGCCTTAATTCAAAGCTTTAAGCTGACAGCTTATGTTGTTAGAGTACTTAAAGAAATAAAGCAAAATAATACCTATCAGAGCTCTTCACTCCTGTCGTATTGTTTTCTTTGGCCACCTTGCAGATTGCTTGATCCTACAAGGGGAAAGAACAGAGGTATACATCATCCAGTAACCCTCAGAAATTCACACCATATCCAATGAGTATATTAATATAACAGCACAAGTCATGTTTTAATAAGCCTAAAGTTTTCAGAAAGTTAGCCTGATTTGAAATAAGCGCATGGCACCAAAATTTGACATATATAAGATGATTGTGTATTGGTGCATCCAAATTACTCAGATGCCATTTCTGTTAGTTGAACATAGTTTCCTTCACTATAACTCTTTAAGTGTGGTCCCAGCTCTCAAGAAACCAAGAAAGTGAGTATAAAAGTGGTCCCTTGCTAGGATATATACTGCCATATAAAAATAGGATAAGCCAGTTATTGACTAGAAGTGATCCAGAACATCTATAGATGAGCAGCGTACTGGATCAAAACAGATCCTCACAAAAAATGAATATTACAGCATAACTGAACTGCATAGGGAAGAGGATGCTTCCTAAATTCCCAGCAAGTCTGCAATTTATTGCTCATCGTCACAGAAAATAGTCTAGGATGCTAATTCATAGAAAAACATAAAATGCATCAAGGAAAGAATAAACGACAATAATTTTCTTTAAGGCCTCAAATATCTTGAGAGAAGAATCTTTACCCGCAGTAGATCAACCCTACAGCTAGTTCTTACGGATTGCTGGTCAGGAACTTGAGAAAGTTACAATGAACACTTTTGATGAACTACTAACAGAACTAGTACAAATGGAAGTAAGGCATCGCTAAGCGATATGAAATATAGCATTACCTAGTTCCTACAGGAGTTGGCACGAAAATACATACCGGTAGAGTGATGTGGGCTCCGTATCCTGCTTCTTGTTCCTCTATACTAGAAACACTTGACTCCGTCTCGACATCGGTATCAGAATCCTGTGTGGTTGAGCCATCGGAAGCCTCAGAGTCATCCAAACTCGTCTCCATCCTGTCCACTCCTTCCTCAGAATTCAGGTGGAACATTCGAGGCCTCATGTTGTCCTGAATTCGTCTCCATCCCCTCCACTCTTTCGCCACACAAGATTCCAGACATCTGTGTGATGCCCTCGGCGTCATCACCATCAGTAGGCGGTTCCAATTCCCTTACGGCAAGGCCATTTCTACCATCCACATCATCATTCGGCTCAATTCCAAATCCAGAGCCTCCATCCTCATTCGGGAACCCCACAGTGGCAGGGGTCCCTGTTGGTACTTCATGGACCTCAGGTTCACATCTTTGGGCACCACTTGCCTCTGGCAGAGACCCCTCCACGAGAAAGTAACCACCAATCGACTCAGTGGCATCTGTGGCACCTGATTTGGACACCTCAACCGGTGAAATCCCATTGGTCTCACCAGCTTCATCAGAGCCTAATTCCGTACTATTATCAACCGTCCGGTCGTGGCGTTCCTCCACTGGAGCTCCTAATCTCACGTCCAAAACACCTGGTTCCGCCGATTCGAGCTCGGAAGCATTCTCTAAGCACAAAACCTCCACGTCTCCAGCGTCCCCGCCGGACAGGCCTCCAGATGTATCGCAATCCAAAACCTGGATATGGGAACCGGCCGAATTTGACCCCGTCAACTCCGCCGAAACCGCGGTTGTGTTCCCGGAATCCGGAACTCCCGTCGCCTCTTCTACACCGCCTGCATCCAGAGCAGAGCAAGCCAAATCGAAACAATAATCAGAAAAGTAAACGAAAATTAGCGCCTAGCAAGCGAGCCAGCGACCGTCACCGAGCGGACAAACAACCGAGCAACCATAAACCGTCACGGCAGGTGGTGGGCTAGGTGGTGGGTGTTCCATTTACCGACCCGCTTGGGGTCGGTGTTCCGTTCACCAATCACCAACAACGCCCGCCCAGGCAGATTGGCAGAACGGCGTCAAGCGGGACGCTGTTGCGGCTTAAGAGGAGGCCTTACCGGTGTCGGGGGAGCACTCCGCGGCACGGCGCGGGACGGCGGAGACGCGTGGTGGAGAAGAGCCGGGTCGGAAGTCGAGGACAGCGGCGGCGGCAGGGACCTCATCCATGGTTAGCTGCGCCAAGCAAGGCAGACACGGCAGCGCGTAAGGCTGGCTCGAGAGCCCGGGCGGACGGGCGGTCGAATCGAAGGCTCGGGTCTGGGGAAGCAGCGGCGGCAGCAGGACAAGTCAAATGGCGGCGAGACTGATGAGGAAGAGGAAGAGGAAGAGGGGGAGGGATTAATGGGGAAGGAAAGAAGCAGCTTGTGTCTGAGGTTTTGAGGCGGCGGGCTCCGCTGCGCTGCGGCCGCTCGGAAGGCGTCGACTAGCGAGGTGGGGTGGGGTGGGGTGGGGTTTTCCGGCCATTTCCTCATCCTCAGAATTTTAATTTCCTTCTGTCGCTTTAGAACGAGGGGCCTCCAAGAAGTTTGTATTTGGCGCGGTTCTGCCGGCCAGCACAACCGAGTCACCTGTGGGCTGTGGCCCCATGGGTTGCTTATGGATGGTTTTGCTTGCTGTCTATGTAGTTTATCTTTGCTGAAATGTTAAAGCAGGTGAGGTAGACTCGTTGACAACGGTTTATATACATCTTGCACAGTTCGTGTTTATACTTGTAAATTGTAATAGAATAACATGGACTTTGCGTGTTCGAGAAAAAGACTTGAAATTTCAAACACAATGGTAATTTAGTTTGAAATAAATGACATGTCTAGATGTAGATAACTAATGTATCCTTCTAGAGTTTTATCTGTGATACGCCGTAGTTATCATCAAATGAACATTCAATGCTAACCACAAGACATTTCAATACAAACGAAGAGAGTTAAAATACAAAATAAGAGCAAAAGGTGTTTCCATTGATTAAAATGGAAATACATCGTAGCTTAAGTGTGTATCAAGCATAAGTTTAAGACGAGATGAGACAAAGTAGAACTTCAACAACAAAATACACCCTAGGCAACACCGGCTAACACGTGCCTAAAGAAAGCATCGCATCAACGAGCTGGTCACCATCTATAGCGTTTCAAAGTAGCGGACCTTGATCTTCACCATGTATAGCATCACATCACCTAATAGAGCCATGTTTGAAAAAAAAGTAAACTGGAGAAAAAAAACCTTTCTACTATCACTATTTCTTGAATTTATAATTTATATGATTTCCATCTCCATTTCTATAATTTATAGTTCATGATTTATTTATGCATTAAAAGAAACTCATGGAAGATAGCACATGCATGCACGCTCACCTCTACACTACAACTACACAAACCTTACCAAAGTAATGATTTGTTAATTTTTTTTTAAAAAAAGTCACCACTCGCTCTCCTGCTAAGTAAATAAAGAGACTAGAAAGGCTAGGTGGTTTCACATTATTACGAGAGAGAGAAGATAATCTGGCCGAAATGTTGCATGAACTGATGAAACTTTTAAGTTTTATGAACGATCACCTAAGCACGATTACCTATTCACCTATTCAAAGTGGCAAAAACTTCAAAGTATATACTCCTATGTAAGTACTATTCTCTATTAACTCCCTCCCTCCGTCCCTAAATAGATGACGTTTTCGCTTCCCCGAAAACAACTACCGGCAATTTTTATAAATAACAAGTATCATCTATTAGTCTCATAATTGGTATTATTGGAAAGATTTTTAAATATAATTTTTTAATAAAATTATTTGAAGATATAAATATTACACATATTTTTTACAAATTCAGTTAAACTTGTGACACGAACATCGAAAACGTCATCTATTCACGGACGAAGTAGTACAGCGGTACAGGTCAGGAGTCCGTTTGACTACTACGACTCCCGATTTGCCTTCGTCTGGATAATTTTGTGGATGTGCTACGAGAAAAGCAGCACGGCAGGGTCGGAGCGCCACGTCGGACCACGCTCAGCCTCGCGGTCAGTCAATCGGGCACGGCCATGTGTCCCCACCGCCTCCCTTACGTGTCGCTGGCAGGCGGCATCCCAGCGCAGCAGTACATAGTGTCATACGCCCGGGCGGGCCCAGGTGACAGGATCGCCGACCGCACCGCGTAGCTTGCTGAGGGCAGCCCTCGACCCACCACCAACAAGCAGGACGCCGACGCTGAGCGCCGATCGCCACGCCAGCGATGCGTGTAGGTGAGATTAGCAACGGATAAGGCCCTAATTACTGGGCCAGGGAGGCAGAAGATTTCGCATTGATTAATAGTACTGTACTAGCATATACGTATTGCAGAAGTGCAGACGCACTGTTCCCTGCTTGATGGATAAGTTGCTCCAATCCAGCAATCATTCATCCCGATTTCTTTTATAATACTGTATTCAACGCTTTGGCGAGTTTTGCCAGCTGGATCATACCTTGGGTGGTGCTCAGTTTGCTCGTACCCCTACAGTTCAATTCATAGCTTCAGCGTGTTTTTATGAGCTGGTGGGGTTACTACTACCTGGCTCTGAAATTTCATTGTTCTGACGCCTTGTTCAGTTCGCGAAATATGTTGGAAAATGTTTCTGCAGCACTTTCGTTGTTATTTGACAAATTTTGTCCAAACATGACCTAACTAGACTCAAAGATTCGTCTCGATATGAGCAGACTAAATATAATTAGTTATTTTTTTTACCTACATTTAATGCTTCATGCATGCATGTAAAATTTTACTGCGCAAAATATTTTGGGTAATGTTGTGAAGTGAACAAGGCCTAAATTTGATTTCAATCACAATGAAGTGGAGGGACATCGGTTCGGTTATCTGTCGGTGGTACCATACCACTGATTTGATACGGATGAAGTGATGATGAGCGCATATCCGCGGTAGGTCGCGTGTAGATTTCGTCTGGGCAAGCGCGAGGGATGAGGATTCATTTTGGAATTTCGTTTTTTTTCCCCTGGAGGGCCTGTCAATTCGGACGGACCTCATCATCCCGCCAAGGAAGATGAGCAGAATTTTTTTTTATTAATAACCCAATTAAATAAAAAATTTTAGAAACAACACCGTCAATTTTTTTTTTTGCAAAACTAACCCTTTTGCCGCGTCGTCCCCAATGGCGCGGCAAAAGCGTTAGCCGCGCCATGCATGGCGGCGCGGCAAAAGCGCCACCGTGGCACCGCCCGGCCACGCAGGCCTGCGTGGGCCTCTCTCGTCAGTTTGCCGCGCGCTGGGCGGGCTGGCGCGGCTAGTGCGTTTGCCGCGCCAGGCGGGGTGGCGCGGCAAAGCCGATCTAGATCTGGCGTCGGCCTCCTTCTTCTTCCTCCTCTCCTCTGCCTGCTCTCGTCTCCCCGCGCCGCCCCCCTCGCCGCCGCCCGCTTCCTGCTCGCGCGTCGCCGTCGCGCCCGCCGCCGCAGCTCGCCGCCGGAGAGCTCCGGAGTCCGACGGACTCCGTCGGAGCCCCAGCCGGCCCCACACAGCCTAGGCCGTCGTCCCCATTCGGCCTCCACAGCTAGCTCCTCCCTTCCCAGTCCCCTCCCTTGCACTCGGCCGGCCAGGCGAGCTCGCCGGCGGCCAGGCAGTGGCCGGAGGCCGGATCCCCCTCTTCCTCTCCCCAGCTTCAGCAGGCCAAGCTCAGGTTAGTTTTTTTTACTTAGTTCATTATTTTTTTTGTTTTGTTGTATGTTGATTTAGCAAACTGTTAGTGACTTATGGTAGTTAGTTTATTTGATTTAGGTTATGTTAGCTAGTTAGTTACTTAGGGTTAGTTAGTGACCTAGGTTTAGTTTAGTGCTTTAGGTTAGGTTAGTAAGTTAGTTATAGGTAGGTTAGTTTAGGTATTAGTTTAGTTAGTTACTTAGTTAGGATTTTAGTTTAGTTAGAGTATTAGGGTATTAGTGAAGATATATTAGTTAGGGTATGCTGTAGTTAGAGTAATAGGTAATTACTGAAGACATGTTAGTGTATAGGTAGTCAGTGAAGCCAACTTAGTAAGTAGTTACGCCATTCTTTAATTTTGAGAAGACAATCACTTGACCTTAGTTCCACTATTGACTTTGTAGATGGACACTGTATTCAGATTGTTTTATGGAGGCACAGTTAGTAAACGAGATGGGTTGTTTGATGATAACATGGAACAAGAACTCGAAGTATTTGATGAGCGTCCTCCTTTTACGGAGCTTATGTTGCGTCTGAAGGAGAAGTTCGATGGTGATTTCTTGTTGAAAGGGAGATTTGACAGTGGCAAGATTAGGGCGAACTATGCGTTGATGCCCTTGCGCAACCAGGCTGACTGGGCAAAATACCAGACGATCGTTATGGCATCCAATTCGACCATGGCTGAGATCGTGGTAGAGGATGGTTCGAGGAAGCAGGCAGAGGCGTCCAATGATGACAACGAAGGTGAAGCACAGGAGATAGGGAATGATGACGATGCAGCTCCGATGACTATGGACGTTGATGGTCACCCCACGCAGGAGACGGTGTATCCATCTGAAAATGTCCACGCTGACGTCGGTCAAATAACAATGATTTTGATGTGGCCGACCTAGAGCGGCAGGAGCAGGAGGACCAGGAGGCACAATTGTTTGATGAAAACTATGATTCTGATGATGATTCAGATTATGACGAAGAAGAGGACAGTTATATTTCTGCTATGCCTGACCCGGTTCGTGGTATTCCACAACCGGTTCGTGCTATGCCACAACCGGTTCCTCAGAATATGCATCTCCAGGGAGACTAGTCACTGATATACCAGAGGATCATACACATTTTGATGCGTGGCGGC
Source organism: Coix lacryma-jobi var. lacryma-jobi (assembly GCA_009763385.1). Lineage (NCBI taxonomy): Eukaryota > Viridiplantae > Streptophyta > Magnoliopsida > Poales > Poaceae > Coix > Coix lacryma-jobi. The sequence goes on along the minus strand of CM019823.1, from coordinate 9,343,944 downwards.
GTTTGAGCGAAGCGAGGTATTATGTTGCGCCCGATCCTTTGACTGAGACAGAGCTGCAGCAATTGAGGTCGGCTAACATGCAGTTTAGAGGCGTTCCAAGTTATAGGGATGTCAGTATGGTGGACCAGACAGTTTGTGATACTGGATTGAATCTGTGCAAGCAAACACTGCATAACCATACAGATTGGATTCTTCAGAAGGGTATGATTTTCAACACTATGACTGAGCTGAAGCTTTTCCTTCAGAACTATGCTGTGCATCATCATCGACCGTACACGGTCAGCCATTCTGATATTAGTTTGAGGTACCACGTCAAGTGTTTGAGTCTTGGTTGTCCGTGGAGACGGAATGCTCGCAAGAGAACTGATGGCAAGTGGAGGATCAGTAAAGTAGTACAACCGCATACCTGTTTTACAAATAAGTGTAAGGACCTGTGTGGCCTAGAGGGGGGGGGGGGGGTGAATAGGCCTGTCAAAAATCACAGCTTAAAACTAAATTAGATAGGCCCGGCACTACCGCCCTGTGCCCGGCACTGCCGCTCCCCGGCACTGCCGGCCTCAGCGCGGTACTGCCGCGCAGATGAAGACCAGAAGCTGCAATTCGAAATCTAACCACAATCTGCAGATTCTATATGAATAGGAATGTAACAATAGGCTAAATGAACCAGCAGAAACAACTACTCCAAGCCAAATATGAAAGATAGAGTAGATCGAGCCAAACCCTAGAATATATCACAAGCTCATGACATAGAGAATGAAACTAAAGCAAGCACGCGAGACAAGTGATTTATCCCGTGGTTCAGCTCGCCACCAAGGCTTGCCTACCTCCACGTTGTTGAGGTTGACCACTTAGGTCATGAGCTTTGCAACTCAACCTCGTTCTCAAGTCAAGGAACCAAATCCTTGAGGTGAGGGGTAATCTTACTAGCTGCACAAGTGATTACAAACCTCCCTAGGCCGCCACACAAGTTGGCAAGGCTCTAGGGCGACGCCTAGCCGGCTAGGGTTCCAAGAACCCAAGAGTAATAGAAGCAAATCCACCGGCTATGGCTCAAATCAAGTGCTCTAGGCAGTAGATCTCAGCTAGGGCTCCTCTTTGGTGAAGGTTTGAGCCTCTCAACCACTTGGAATCAATGGGAATGAAGATTTTGGTGGTGGGGAGCTTGGAGGGCCTTCAATGGAGAAGAAGGAGCTTGTCTGGAGGTAGGTGGAGTGAATGGTCGTGGATGACCGTTGGGGGGCAGAGGGGGTGATGTAAATACCCCCTGCCATCCAACGGGCAGTTTAAGTCGCGGCAGTGCCGGCCTCAGCCCGGCAGTGCCCGCGGCCCGGCACTGCCCGCGCCTAGAGCGGCACTGCCGCGCCCTACCAAGCAGACAGGTATAAATTTGAGTTAAGTGCAGCTGTCTTTGGTTGGAAATGTGGATGGTTTGGGTGGTTTGAGCACATATCATTCAGCCACATCAATGAATTTGCATTCCCCCTTTATAGTACGGCATTCCTAAACTCAAGTAATCAAAATAAAATATCTTTGAAGCGCTTTGAGTTCGGAACCGACGAAATGTAGTGTGAGGGGTCCACCAACGCATATACACCATCCTTTCTTAACATAACCTGCTTATCAACTTTATAAATCTCATTAGTCCTCTAATCGTGTGGTCATTATCACCAAAACCCACAATTAGGGCTTGATTGCACTTACAATCTCCCCCTTTTTGGTGATTGATGACAACACAATTAGAGCTTACAAGGAAGGGTATAAAACTGAGATTTTAAAAGCTTAGGTGTGAAACCTCCCCCTAAATGTGTGAATGAGAGCTGAATTCTCAAATTGGCATAAAAGGCCAACATTCACATATTAAAGTGGAATATAGGTTCAGTTTCACATCTGATAGCTTTGTGGGGTGCAATTAAACTGTGTCAATAATATAAGGTGAGCGAATGACAGTTTAAGCACATCAGAGGTGTTTGCTGTCTTTTGCCAGAGCGGCACTGCCGCTCTGGGCGCGGCACTGCCGGGGCCCGGCACTGCCGGCTCTGGAGCGGCACTGCCGCTCAGGCAACAGTCAGCAAACGCAGCGGACAAAATGTAAAACCACAAAGCATATATCAAACTGATCTAAACAAGATAGCACAAACTAAATAAAGCAGGTAAATGATACATGTCCACATCCAAGCATACGAAGTAGTACGATAGAGTATATTACAGAAATAGAGTTTTAAACGGTCCAACTCTCTCATCTCACAACTACAACTAAAGATGGGGACATGAAAGCTGAAAAAGTGTTGTACCCCCTTCTCTTCACCTACTTCTCCCCCTTTGGCAACAAGTCACCAAAAGAGCAAAGAGAGAAGAGAAGAGTGTCCAAGCACTCAATCATCATCCGATGCAACTTGTCCCACTCAACCTCATCTTCTTCCTCTTCTTCCTCCTCCTCATCATCGTCGTCGTCGTCGTCATCGGACTCTACCACGGCCTTCCCCTGACGGTGTGTGGAACTGGTGTAGGTGCGGGTCGAGGTGGAGGCACGTGTAGAACGACGAGGTGGCACTGGCACGATCTCCTCCTGCTCCTCCTCATCATCATCATCAAATCATCGGAGTCTAGACTGGGGAGGTCAAAGCGAGGCGGAGAGCGGGGTGGAGGTAACGGCGAACCCCCGCCCGCTCTCGCTCGGCGCGCTGCTCAACGAGTGCCTGGTGCGCTGTCTGGGCTGCGTAGGTGCAGGTAGAAAAGATGGCCTTGATCCATCGTGCTAGCTTGCTCTTCTTCTTCCTCTGATAGGAAGGGCGAGAGCTCTCAGGCCTGTCACTAGCTGCTTCTGCCCCTGCTGAACCTCCTGCTGCCGCCTTCTTTCTTCTCAGCCCTGTACGGCTCATGCAACCCATCCTTAACAAAAGAATGTCCGGAGACCATCTCAATCATAAACATGATATAAGGTGCATATAGAACCGCCTTCTAGCATCCTCTGCTGCAACCTGAAGCTCGGTCCAAATAAAGCTGGATATGGAAAGGGAGTAGCCTGAGGGGCCATCCTAGCCAACATGTTCCTGCCATATCCATACAAATTAGAGTGCGAGCCACTCTTTGGGTTGAGCGTCTGTCTGAAAAGGTTGTTGAGCATGTAATAGAAAGGTTTCAGCCCCTTCACCAACCCATCAGCCTTGCTAGGATCATCATATAAGTGGGCAATCTCACTGTCTGTCAGCGTCCTCTCATCATGCAGGTTATCCAACTGCCTGTCATCGCTGCCCAAGCCAAGGATCCTACTAAAGGTCTCATAGGTGACCTTGTAGTGGCGACCCTCGGTCATCCAGTGCATCTCCTCCAGCACATTATCAACATATAGAGTGGCATGAAACTGAGAAATGATCTCCACATTCCAGTTGTACTGGAAACCCATCAAATCATACATATTTCTTCTCTTGCATGCAGCTATCACCCTGTTGATCTCACTGTCAGTCTTGGCCTCAAGATGCTCCCAATCTACATATCTCATACTTAGAATCTTGGACTTTTTGGCATTGAACAGGACTGAACGGTAGAAATCTGAATGAAATTCATTCCAGAACCTGTAGTCAATCCCCATGTCCTTTGGAGCATTGTAGGGATTTGCTGACGCTGTGCCTTCACTGACGAGAACTGCTGGTGGTAGGACACCACCTGTCTGGGCCTGGTGTCCTGTGGTACCCTCTCCAAAACATCCTCCTCATAGGGCTGGATGTGGTCTCTCTGACCTCTGCTAGGTGCTCTGGAGTGGCAGGGTAAAGGTCTTCCCTGATCTGACGACCCTGCATCTGGAGACGGATCTCGTCTCGTATCTGCTGCCTAGCTGAACTGCCTCCTCGGGAGCGAGCACCACCACGAACGGCTGGCTGCTTGCTCCTCCCCCCTGAGCGGGTCCAACCTCCTCTTGGTCCTCCTCTCTTCATCGCTTCCTCCCGACATCTAAAACATGAACACTGTGTTTTAGAAGACCGATATAAGGACTGGTAGATCATAGACGATGCAATAGAATTTGAATGGAACAGTGTTGGCTGGATCAAAACTCTGCACAGAGTCCGGCACTGCGTCTCTGGGAGCGCACTGCGGGGCCGGCACAGCCGCGCTGGGCGCGGCCTGCCGCGCCGCATACAGGATCTGAGCAAACAACACCACATCCACCCTCTACTACTCCCCTATCATCTAAAACCCTCTACACCTCTAAACCAAATATCCATGGGCATTTCATAAATCGAGAACGTTAGGGTTAGGGATTTGATCTTACCTTGGGAAGAAGAAGAGGATGGAGTCCCTTGGTTAAGAGGACACCGAGCAGCACGAGAGAGACCCGAGCTGGCACTACCGCTGGCCGGAAGCCCGGGGAGTCTTCGCCGGTGGAAGAACCCTCGGTCACCTCCAATCCGCCCGTGAGAAGAGAGAGAGATAGGAGAGAGAGTTACGGTGGTGAAAACAGCATGAAAGCAGGGAGAGAGAGGGAAGTCACGGTAGAATAGGTGAAAGTGCATTCGCCCCCAATGTGGGTTTTGGCTAATTAATGACAATCAAATTAGGGACTAACCAGTTTATAAAAGCATGTATGCAGGTGTTAGTCCTTTGAAAGATTTGAAACGTTGAAATCTCGTGAACAAAGCACGTAGGATATTTTTGGATATAAAGATGCCTAGCTCAAGTGGTAGTTTAAAATTTTAATTTTAAACTTGAGTTATAGGTAAGCCGGACTATGAAGAGGGTCACAAAGTAAGTTGGCTAGATGTGGAGAAAAGTGCTCAAATCGACTAACCTTAGTTCGCTTGAGAGACACCGCACAATCACGAACACGTAGAGGGTAAATTCCTTTGGTCGGTGGTACCGACCATGGGTGGTCGGTGGTACCGACCACAGCTTCTCTGCGCAGCGCTCAAACTTCCTCTCTGTGTTGGTCAAAAAATGACCTGGCGGTAGTACCGCCATAACCTCGGTACTACCGCCTGCGGTGGTACCGACGCAAGGTCGGTAGTAACCTGGTTTGCAACCCTCTCTGGATAGAGTTGTTTTTGACCTAGCGGTAGTACCGCCATTACCTCGGTAGTACCGCCCTCGGTGCTACCGATCCATGGCCGGTAGTTTCCATTTTTGCAAGGCTCTCTGTTCGCGCTGCTTTTTGCCTGGCGGTAGTACCGCCATTACTTCGGTAGTACCGCCCGCGGTGCTACCGACGCAAGGCCGGTGGTTACCAAGTTTGCAGCTCCCTGTGTAGAATTGAAAAAGGCCTGGCGGTGGTACCGCCATCACCTCGGTACCACCGGGATCGGAGGTACCGACGGAGGTCGGTGGTAACTTGACTTTGTGAGGCTCTCTGTGTGTGTTGAATATGACTTGGCGGTGGTACCGCCATAACCTCGGTACCACCGGCCTCGGAAGCACCGACCCAGGTTCGGTGGTTGAAAGTTTTTCAGGGCTCTCTGGACTGACTAGCTTTTGACTTGGCGGTGGTACCGCCATTACTTCGGTACCACCGACCTCGGAGGAACCGACCCTCGGGCGGTAGTTTCCGAGGGACCGAGTCCCTAACTGAGTTGCTCTCTGTTCGAGCTTGTTTTGGCCTGGCGGTGGTACCGCCATTACCTCGGTACCACCGGCCTCGGTGGTTCCGACCTTGGCCCGGTGCTTGTCAGTTTGACCAGATCTGGTGTATGCGACCGTTGTGTCATGGTCGGTGGTACCGACCATGGCTGGTCGGTGGTACCGACCAGCCTCGGGACTGAGGGAGTATAAATGCCTCCCCTCTTCACTTTTCACGGGTGCAAACTGAGAATCTACACTTATTGCTGACCTAACTTAGACAAACTCTCTCCAAGCATTGACTCACCCATCTCTCTCCCCCTTTGCTCCTAGATTCATTCCCTTGCAAGATTTGAGCTAGGGAAGATTCGAGAGTGGGAAGCATCAATCTTCGACTTGAGCACTTGGTTTCCATCTTGCCGGCTTGTTTTGTGTCTTTTACTCTTGAGCTCTTTGAGCTCTAGCCGGTTAGGTGTTCTTCGTGGTAGCCCGTATTGATTTACTTGTGAGGGCTCCCCGAAGCGTTTGTATTACCCTGAGATTTCTAGTAGAGATACTCTCGTAGCCTTTGTGGTTGCTTGAGTGAGGCGAGGAGGTGAAATAGACTCCGACCTTTGTGGTCACCTCAACAACGAGGAAGTAGGCACTCCTTAGTGGATTGGCCGAACCTCGGGATAAATCTTGTGTCCCGTGTGCTTGTTGTTGTTGTCGCTATTTTCTCTACTTCTCTTGTTATTGTGTTCTTCGTGTTCTTCCTATCCCTATCTTGTTCTTAGGTTGGGAAGGCTCGATCTACATCAAGGGGAGCAACCAAGGTTTCGTGAGAGTAGTTTTATCATAAATTATTCTTGGAAAGTTGGCTAGAAACTTGTTTTATCTTCATATCTTACTTTCATCAGATTTGTAGTTTCTTTTAGGATTCCGGTTGTGCCGTTTGTTTGTGTTGGTAGTACCGGTGTTTCACACCCGGTAGTACCTACCCAAACAAACCGGCCTCTCCGGTTGCTATCTAACTACATCTTATAGTTTGTGAAGTTTCAGATAGTCAAAAATCACCTATTCACCCCCCCTAGGCTGATTCGGTCCTTTCAATTGGTATCGGAGCCTAACCCTTGTGTTAGCGCTTCACCGCGTAAGGGAGAATCATGTCTACCATAAGTCAAGAACAGCTTGATGAGATTGTCAAGAAGGTTACTGCTCAGATAATTCAAGATCAAGCAAAGAAGCATGAAGATGAGATGAAGAGAATGAAAGATGAGATGGAGAGTTTGAGGCGAGCTTTGGAAAGCAAAGCCGAAGCATCCGGAAGCAGTGGAAATCAGCCGCCCAAGGATGACAAGAAGAAGGAAGATGAAGAGAAAGGCAAGAAGACACCGAGTTCACTAGAGTGCCATATGACTATAGCCATATGGGCAAGGTCATACAATTGCCTAGCGTCAATCTAGGCAAGCCACCTGCCTTTGATGGAATCAACTACAATGATTGGGCACACAAGATGAAGCTACACCTTCTTGCTGCAAGAGTTTGGGAGATTGTTGAAATGGACCAAGTCATGTTGAAGGTCAAGAGTTCACCGACAATGATGTGTTTGAGTTTCAACAAAATGTTCAAGCCGCATCATTGATTCTATCATGCCTAAAGCCTGAAGAAAGCAACAAGGTACATGGAATGGAGAATGCCAAGAAGATTTGGGATACACTCAGGATATCGTATGAGGGTGATGCGAGTGTGAGAAAGTGCAACATAGAGCTTCTTCATGGAAAGATTGAGAACTTTGCAATCAAGAGAAATGAGACCACTCAACAAATGTTTGACAGATTCATGACGTTGGTAAATCAGATTAGAGCACTCGGAGACACAAAGTGGGATGACTACTCAGCTGGAAGAAAGCTATTAAGAGCATATAGAAAGAGGAACAAGAACCTTGCATCAATCATCATGGAGAGACCTAACTATGAGAGCATGGGACCTCATGAGATGCTTGCCAAGATAAAGCATCATGAAGTCTTGGATGATGAAGATATAGAAGAACAAGAGGCAAGCCACAAAAAGGTGGTAGCACTCAAGGCTAAAGAGAAGGAAGCAAGGCCCGAGATGACTCTTCAAGCGAAGGAAGTGAAGACTCCGATGATGAGTTGGCCCTTATTGTGAAGAACTTTAGAAGATTCATGAGAAAGAAGATGCACAACAAGAAGGCAAAGGTGGTTACTTCAAGAAGTCAAAGAAGAGAATTGCTATGGAATGTGGGGGATGATCATTTCATTTTTGCCGATTGTCCACAAAAGAGAACAAGAACAAGTATAGCAAGAGTCGATGACAAGAAGCATAGAAGAAGAAGAAGGTGGTGAAGCTCATCTTGGTGAGGAGTGTTCTAGGAAATGACTCAAGTGATGAGAGAGAAGACAAGAGCAAGGAGAGGAGAAGGAGCGGCCAACATCGCCATACACAAGACTCTTTCCAAGTCTCTTCTCCAACATGCTACATCGACACTTCGTCACGCCTGTTGTCGAGACCTCTTTGACGACGAGGATGACTCTCTCAGTTTCTCTTGCTCATGGCTAGAATGAGAGGTTCATCACCTCATCCTCTCAACTACTGCTTCTAGTGATGAATGTTGATGATGATAGGATGAATTTGAGCTTAGCTTAATTAGAAAGTTGGAAAGAAGGTGGAGCTAAAATCATAAAATTGCTCACTAAATTAGAGAGTCGGAATGAGAGTCTTGCAATGCAAGGGGACTTGATCTCTCAAGAGAGAGAAAAGAACCGTGCATTGGAAGCCTCTCTTGTCGAGGAAGTTGAAGGTTGAGAAATTGACCGTGGAACTATCCTTACCAATGACTCCAACAAGAAGTTGGCTAAGGAGTTTCCATGAGCAATGACTCAATTGCAAGCCTAAAGAATGAGGTTAGCATGGTTCAAGAGAGCCTCACAAGCTCTCAAAATAAATATCAAACTCTTGAACTAGCTACAACATTCTTGGAATAGCACCTCTTCAACCTCTTCTAAGGATTCCGATGGCTCTAATGCCTCAACTAGTAATGGTTGCAAAAGATGCTATAAACATGATATAAATGCTTGTGCAACTAACCTTGTTGAGCTAGAAAAGAAAGACAAAGAATTCATAGGTTGAACATGATCTTGAGGAATGGTTGCAAGTGTTAAGGTGCAACAACCAAAAGATATCCTCAAGACCGCAAGGCACCATCCATCAAGGATGGAATTGGGTACAATAGGTATGGTGGTAAGGCCAACGTAGAAAGATGGTCAATGGGGTACCTTTTGTTAACTTTAACAAAGGGGTTCCTCTCTTTGACCTAATGAACAAGGCCAACAAGGTTGCCAATCCAAAGGCTCCACTTGCTAATGGTAAGATCAACAAGGAGAAGCAAGTGGAGGCCCTCAAAGCAACAAAAGCCCATATCAAGAAGCTATACATGTGATTATTTGTGTTGTTGGGGTGATGATGGCAAAATAGTTGTCAAGTATGTTGGTGCCCTCAAGAAGAGGGAAATTATGAGAAATGTTTGGGTACCAAAAGCTTATGTGACTAACCCCAAGGACCCAATCTCGTTTGGGTACCTAAATCTAGAACATAAACTTGTTTTGTAGGAATATGCCTCGGTGGATCAAGTTGGGTGTTGGATAGTGGATGCACCAATCATATGACCGGGCAAAAGATATGTTCTCCTCATTTCAACCAAGCAACGACTCATGCAACAACATTGTGTTTGGTGACAATGGTAAAGGAGAAGTGCTTGGTTTGTTGGTAAAATTGCTATCTCAACTGACAATTCCATATCTAATGTATTACTTGTGCATTCGTTGAGTTACATTTGTTATCCGTTTCTCAACTTTGTGAAATGGGTACGATTCTCTCTTTACGGATAGGGTGTGACCGTCTCTAGAAGAAGGGATTCCTCTATTGCATTTAAAGGCGTGTTGAGGGAAAACTTTACTTAGTTGACTTCTCAACTAGTAAGGTAGAGCCTACAACATGTCTAATGGCAAAATCTAGCATGGGTTGGCTTTGGCATCGCCGACTAGCTCATGTTGGGATGAGGAATTTGGCCCTACTTCAAAGAGAAGGGCACATCCTTGGACTAACCAATGTTTCTTTTGAGAAAGATAGGATTTGCAGTGCGTGCCAAGCCGAAAGCAAGTAGGAGCAAAACATCCAATCAAGAATATTGTGTCGACCTCAAGACCATTGGAGCTATTGCATATGGATCTCATCGGACCCGTTGCTTATCAAAGCATCGGGGTAACAAATACGGTTTTGTTATTGTTGATGACTATTCTCGTTTCACTTGGTGTTTTTTTTTAGCAGACACAAAGCGAAAGCAGGTATCCTTCAAGATTTGCTAGAGAGGCACTCGAGTCAACATCAAAAGAAAGTGAGAGCGACAACGGGACCGAGTTTAGGAACACCAACATAGAAGAGTATCTTGATGAAGAAGGATCAAGCATGAGTCAGAAGGGTATAATGCATGAGTTTCTCCGTTCCATATACCCCACAACAAAATGGGGGTTGTGGAAAGGAAGAATAGAACTCTTGTTGAAGCTTCAAGATCTATGTTGGATGAGTACAAGAATCCCATGGATTTGGGCGGAGCAATGAAACACGGCGTGTCATGCAATCAACCGCCTGTAACTTCACAAGCTAAGAGGAAGACGCCATATGAGCTTCTAATCTGGTAACAAACCAAAGGTGCATTACTTTTCGAGTTTTTGGCTGCAAGTGTTTCATACTTAACAAAAGGCCAAAGTTCAAGTTTGCACCTAAGGTAACATGAAGGCTTTCTACTTGGTTATGGTACTAACGAACATGGCTACCGTGTATTCAATAATGCCACCGGCACTATTGAGTTAACGGTAGACGTGACTTTTGATGAATCCGACGGCTCTCAAAAGGAGCAAGTCAATGATGAGCTTGTAGGTAATGACGAGGCCTCATCCGAAGCTATCAAGATGCTTGCAACCGGTGATGTAAGCCCGTTGAAGTACAAGATGACGAAGATGAAAACCATCACACATCCACAAGATTCTCATATCCATCATGTGCATCCAAATGCGCATGATGAAGCTTCCGCAACTCCGAATGGTGGTAGTGTGGATGATGTTCAAGTGATACACCAAATTGATGATCAACACGAACTCAACATGAAGTCCGACAAGAAGATGGGGACATCAATGCAATGATGAAGATGATGAAGATGGACCAATCCAACGAAGATCATCTGTACCACACCCAAGAGTTCATCATACAGTTCAACGGGATCATCCCGTTGACAAACAATAGGGATCATACGGCGTGGGGTAACGACACGTTCTCGTTTAGCACAATTTTTTGTGAACATTACTTGTTTGTCTCCTCTTTGGAACCTCTTAGGGTGGAAGAAGCACTTGACGATCCGGACTGGGTGATGGCTATGCAAGAAGAGCTGAACAACTTCACCAGAAATGAAGTCTGGTCCTTGGTGGAAAGGCCCAAGCAAAATGTGATAGGAACCAAATGGGTTTTCCGCAACAAGCAAGACGAGCATGGCGTGGTGACAAGGGACAAAGCACGGTTGGTGGCTCAAGGTTTCACTCAAATCGAAGGTTTGGATTTTGGGGAAACCTATGCACCTGTAGCTAGGCTCGAGTCAATTCGTATATTACTTGCCTTTGCTACTCACCATGATTTCAAGCTATATCAAATGGACGTGAAAAGTGCATTCCTCAACGGCCCCCTCTCTGAATTGGTCTATGTGGAGCAACCACCGGGCTTCGAGGACCCAACCCCCAAGTTTCCCAACCACGTCTACAAGCTCGACAAGGCGGCCTCTATGGCTTAACAAGCTCCTAGAGCTTGGTATGACTGTCTTAAGGACTTCCTACTCAAAAAGGGTTTTGAGATAGGAAGGGCCGATGCTACTTTATTACTCGCAAAGTTGATAATGATATCTTTGTGTGCCAAATATATGTCGATGACATAATATTTGGTAGTACTAATGTTGTCTTTTGTGAGGAATTTAGTAGGATCATGACCAAAAGGTTCGAGATGTCCATGATGGGTGAATTGAAGTACTTTCTTGGATTCCAAATCAAGCAACTCAAGGATGGCACGTTCATCAGTCAAACCAAGTATACAAGAGACATGCTAAAGAAGTTTGAGATGGACAAGGCCAAACCCATCAAGACCCCTATGCTACCAATGGACATCTTGATCTAAATGTGGATGGTAAGTCAGTAGACAAAAGGTATATCGCTCCATGATCGGTTCATTACTTTACCTTTGTGCATCTAGGCCCGATATTATGCTTAGTGTGTGCATGTGTGCAAGGTTTCAAGCTAATCCGAAAGAATGTCATATTATGGCCGTTAAGAGAATTTTCGATACTTAGTGCACACTCCGAATCTTGGCTTGTGGTATCCCAAGGGCTCCACTTTCGATCTACTTGGCTATTCCGATTCGGACTATGCCGGTTGCAAGGTAGACCGAAAGAGCACTACCGGGACTTGCCAATTTATTGGGAGGTCTTTGGTGTCATGGAGTTCTAAGAAACAAAATAGTGTTGCCCTATCCACTGCCGAAGCCGAGTATGTGGCGGCCGGCGCTTGCTGTGCTCAACTACTTTGGATGAAGCAAACACTAAAGGACTTCGGATGTGAGCAAACCAAAATTCCACTTTTGTGTGACAATGAGAGTGCTATCAAACTAGCAAACAATCCCGTAAACCACTCTCGCACAAAACACATAGACATCCGACACCATTTCTTGAGAGACCATGAAACCAAAGGAGATATCGCAATACGCCATGTGAGCACCGAAAAACAACTAGCCGATATCTTCACAAAGCCTTTAGATGAGTCAAGATTTTGTGCTTTAAGGAGTGAACTAAATATCATTGATTCTCGTAACGTGGCTTGATGTCTTGCACATATTTGTTTTCACCTAGAAACCTAAACAAATGCTTTTAACAAATATGTATGTGATTTCAAAATCTATTTTGCATGCTTCACTTGTGTCCATAGCTATGTATTGATTCTATGAAATCTGGACATATTTGAAGTGTGTGTAGTATACCACACAAAGTCCTCCTGAAAACCCTCTCTGGTCCCTCTGTTTTTCGGCCTGTCGGTGGTACCGCCATTGTGTCGGTACTACCGACGGCGGTAGTACCGACCCCTTTGGGCGGTTCCACCGACCAGGTTTGACCTGGGTATATAAGGGGCGCGGTGAATCCGTTTCAACCCTAGTCAAACTTCTTTTGACCGCCGCCCCTTGCCTCCTTGCAGCCACCGTTGCTCGTGCCTTCTCCCCGTGCGCCGCCATCGCACTCTCCTCTCCCGATCTTTTTCCTCCTCCATCCAAATCCAAACCCTCCGGTGGAAAGTTGCTTTGGAGCGTGGAGATCGTCTTGGTGGTGTTCTTGAAGCCCGAAGTTTCCTCCTTCATTGGATTTCGACCTCTTTTCGAGTAGCAAGGTACTAGGGTGTTCATGCCCGATCTCTCAATGTACTTTGTTTTAGGTCGATTCCTTTGGTAGGATTGTTCTATCTAGTATGAAGATGCTTCTAGGATGTTGGTTCGCAAGTTCATAGCGATTTGGTAGATTGGATTGAAGGAAACCGCACGCTGCCGTGCGGTCGGTAGTACCGCCCCTAGGGGTCGGTAGTACCGCCCGCGCGCAGCGAGCCGTTCTCCTTCCCGATTTCGATCGTCTTATTTGCTACATCCGTTGAAGTAATCGTTCCATCATCTTTGTCTCATGTTGGTCTATGCTATCTTTGTCTAGATGAGCCGGAGGCCCTCTCGTGCTCGCTCCCCTAGTGATGATGATGAGGATTATGCCGCCTTGGAGCAAGGTGGTCATGCGCAAGGGGAGCCGCCGCGTCGCAATCCCGGGCGCCGTGGTCGGTCTGGGAGTATGGATGACTCCTCTCGTCAGGTCCGTGGACGCTCGTCCGCGGGCCTTACGGGTCGTCGCAGCGTGGATAGCGCAAGGGCGAGCGGGAGCGGTCATGCCCGTGGCAGTGGGCATGCTCCTCCTCCTCCTCAGCCTTCTCCGCCCCCTGTCGCTGGTCCGGCGGGTCGCCTGCACAGCGTCATTGTGGCAGGAGTGCCCTCAGCTGGTCTCGATCGTGAGGGTCGTTCCTTCGATCCTCAAGTTGGACCGGCATCCCCTCGGACTTCAGGGTTGATGCTAATCAACCGGGCTTTTGACATGCACCCTGAAGCCGAAGCTGTCATGTCCGCTGTCCCTTCCGCTCTTCTTGGAAATCCCATGGATTACTCCAATAGAAAGCGGGGTAGCTTGATGAGAAGGCAGCGTGAGGAGAACCCTATCTGCTTATCAGAGATGCTTCAGTTGATCAGAGGTTCTGGTCAAGATTTCAGCAGGACTACTACGTGACAGTCCTCTGGAAGGGTTTCTGTGCTAAGGGCTATCCCCCTCTTTTTGAGCACAAGCGGTTAGTTATCCGCTCCTTGACAGACAAGGACTCCGATGAGATTCAGTCTTTGGTGCAGAGGCTTGAGGAGTGGAGGATCTTGGGGTTGATATCTGGTGAGCGCAGCTACAATCAGGAGATTCTCTGTCAGTTTTGGGCCACCTTGTTCATTGATAGGGAAGCTCGCGTGCTGCATTGGATGACCCAAGGGGTCCACTACCGGTGCAATTTGTCACTTTCGCCCGGTTGTTGGGTTTCGACCATGTCGACAGGGATGCCCCACGCTTGTCAGAGATGTATGGTGGGGGCATGTACACCGAGCAGCTGCAGAACTCAGGTGTCTACATGGATGGTGCCGGGCAACCTTCAAGGTCCAAGGCCTGAAGCCTGCCTACTATGTGCTCAACAACCTGATGCGCCTAACTCTGGATCCTAAAGTTGGTGACCAGGACAACTTGAGAGATGATGCTGCCAAGGTCCTCGTCCGCTTTGCTCTGCCAGATGGACGGTTTAGCATCTCTCACTTTCTGTGGCAGAAAATCTCCGATGTTTACAATGATCCTCACAAGGCCTTGCCATATGCTCCATATCTTATGCATATCATTGAGCATGTGGTTGGCGCCACCTTCGAGTATGATCGCACCATGAAGGAGTATAGTGTTCGCAAGTTCACCTCGGCTCCTTCCAAGGACAAAGAAAAGTTGATGAAGGTGGTGAGGTCCCAGCAGATGCAGCAGCGCCTGGCGAGGCTCAGCCGGGTGGAGATGTTCCCCATGCTACCGCTCCTCCTCCGCGTCGTGAGAGGCGTAGGGGTGGCGGTCTTCGCTCCGCCCTTGGAAAGATCTTTGAGTGGATGTGCTATCGGGCCGATCGTGACGAGCGACATCAGCAGGAGGTGCGTCAGCATCTCGGTCTTCCTCCGCGCTCTCCGGTCCGACCTCATCCAGATCCGTTTGCTGAGTACGATGCTCAGGCCCGGCGTGATGATGATGATGATGATGATGATGATGATGATGGTGATGTCTTCCCCAGCAGCAGCCCAGCAGCAGGCTCAGCAGCAGCCCCAGTTTCCAGGTGGTGGTGAGGCGGGTTTGTACAGCTCCATGCTGTATCCGCCTCATCAGTTCTATCCTCCGCCACCACCTCAGTACCAGCCTCATTCCTTCTTCCCTGACTATGGTATGGGCACGTCCTTTGCTGGCGGGTCCACATCGTATCAAGGAGGGGGGGAGGCTCGTACATGGGCTTTGCTGGCCCCGACGCCGATCCAGCTGGGAGTGGTGGTCCTCGCGACTCTACACCTCCACCTGATTCTTCGGCTCCTTCATCCTTCCCTGGTGGTGACGTTGGAGAGAGTGCCTATTCCTCTCTCTTCGGGGGCTCTTATCATGATGGATCTTCTAGCAGCTATTATTGATTCTTTGCTTATCTTGGCCTACCCGCTTTGGTACTTGATGCCAAAGGGGGAGAAATTGTTAGGCTTATCTTGTTGTAATAGCTGTAAGAAAGGGTAATCTTTGAGACTAAGTATGGTATGCTACATTTTATTTGTGATATGCTGAGGATGTAAACCTTTTATGCTCTTTGTTATATTCATGCTTGGTTCATCCTCGTTATTGATGCTCTTGTCTTGGTGATTGTTGTTTTCGATATGGCTATGTGATTTGAGTTCTTTTCTTTCTTCAATAGCCATTCGCTTTTCTTATTACATTGTTATGTGTATCACCATGTCATACCGTTTATGCATCACAAATTGATATATTTGATATTGTCACACACTTAGGCACCCCACGGATTGCAAAATTTAGGGGGAGATCTTGTTCTTGTGTATGCAACCTTGCTTTCTAATCAAGGTTTGAAATTAATATCCAAAGCATACACTAAGGGGGAGCTTCAACTAAATTTTGGAATTCAAAAGCTTCAATTCTTTCTATCCCTAATTGTAAGCCTAAGTTGGTTGTCATCAATTACCAAAAAGGGGGAGTTTGAAAGTGCATTCGCCCCCAATGTGGGTTTTGGCTAATTAATGACAATCAAATTAGGGACTAACCAGTTTATAAAAGCATGTATGCAGGTGTTAGTCCTTTGAAAGATTTGAAACGTTGAAATCTCGTGAACAAAGCACGTAGGATATTTTTGGATATAAAGATGCCTAGCTCAAGTGGTAGTTTAAAATTTTAATTTTAAACTTGAGTTATAGGTAAGCCGGACTATGAAGAGGGTCACAAAGTAAGTTGGCTAGATGTGGAGAAAAGTGCTCAAATCGACTACCTTAGTTCGCTTGAGAGACACCGCACAATCACGAACACGTAGAGGGTAAATCCTTTGGTCGGTGGTCGGTGGTACCGACCATGGGTGGTCGGTGGTACCGACCACAGCTTCTCTGCGCAGCGCTCAAACTTCCTCTCTGTGTTGGTCAAAAAATGACCTGGCGGTAGTACCGCCATAACCTCGGTACTACCGCCTGCGCGTGGTACCGACGCAAGGTCGGTAGTAACCTGGTTTGCAACCCTCTCTGGATAGAGTTGTTTTTGACCTAGCGGTAGTAGTACCGCCATTACCTCGGTAGTACCGCCCTCGGTGCTACCGATCCATGGCCCGGTGGTAGTTTCCATTTTTGCAAGGCTCTCTGTTCGCGCTGCTTTGACCTGGCGGTAGTACCGCCATTACTTCGGTAGTACCGCCCGCGGTGCTACCGACGCAAGGCCGGTGGTTACCTAGTTTGCAGAGCTCCCTGTGTAGAATTGAAAAAGGCCTGGCGGTGGTACCGCCATCACCTCGGTACCACCGGGATCGGATCGGGTACCGACGGAGGTCGGTGGTAACTTGACTTTGTGAGGCTCTCTGTGTTGTGTTGAATATGACTTGGCGGTGGTACCGCCATAACCTCGGTACCACCGGCCTCGGAAGCACCGACCCAGGTTCGGTGGTTGAAAGTTTTCAGGGCTCTCTGGACTGACTAGCTTTTGACTTGGCGGTGGTACCGCATTACTTCGTCCGACCTCGGGCACCGACCCCGAACCACCCTCGGGGTAGTTTCCGAGGGACCGAGTCCCTAACTGAGTTGCTCTCTGTTCGAGCTTGTTTTGGCCTGGCGGTGGTACCGCCATTACCTCGGTACCACCGGCCTCGGTGGTTCCGACCTTGGCCCGGTGCTTGTCAGTTTGACCAGATCTGGTGTATGCGACCGTTGTGTCATGGTCGGTCGGTGGTACCGACCATGGCTGGTCGGTGGTACCGACCAGCCTCGGGACTGAGGGAGTATAAATGCCTCCCCTCTTCACTTTTCACGGGTGCAAACTGAGAATCTACACTTATTGCTGACCTAACTTTAGACAACTCTCTCCAAGCATTGACTCACCCATCTCTCTCCCCTTTGCTCCTAGATTCATTCCCTTGCAAGATTTGAGCTAGGGAAGTGAGATTCGAGAGTGGGAAGGATCAATCTTCGACTTGAGCACTTGGTTTCCATCTTGCCGGCTTGTTTTGTGTCTTTTACTCTTGAGCTCTTTGAGCTCTAGCCGGTTAGGTGTTCTTCGTGGTAGCCCGTATTGATTTACTTGTGAGGGCTCCCCGAAGCGTTTGTATTACCCTGAGATTTCTAGTAGAGATACTCTCGTAGCCTTTGTGGTTGCTTGAGTGAGGCGAGGAGGTGAAATAGACTCCGACCTTTGTGGTCACCTCAACAACGAGGAAGTAGGCACTCCTTAGTGGATTGGCCGAACCTCGGGATAAATCTTGTGTCCCGTGTGTTGTTGTTGTTGTCGCTATTTTCTCTACTTCTCTTGTTATTGTGTTCTTCGTGTTCTTCCTATCCCTATCTTGTTCTTAGGTTGGGAAGGCTCGATCTACATCAAGGGGAGCAACCAAGGTTTCGTGAGAGCAGTTTTATCATAAATTATTCTTTGGAAAGTTGGCTAGAAACTTGTTTTATCTTCATATCTTACTTTCATCAGATTTGTAGTTTCTTTTAGGATTCCGGTTGTGCCGTTTGTTTGTGTTGGTAGTACCGGTGTTTCACACCCGGTAGTACCTACCCAAACAAACCGGCCTCTCCGGTTGCTATCTAACTACATCTTATAGTTTGTGAAGTTTCATATAGTCAAAAATCACCTATTCACCCCCCTCTAGGCTGATTCGGTCCTTTCAATAGGAAAGAAAACCCTTTCCTGGACCCACTCGGTAACTCACCGATCAGACTGAATCGTAAGCCGCGGCATGCCGCGCCAGGCGCGGCACTGCCGGGGCCCGGCACTTCCACGCCGGCCCGGCATGCCGGCCTGTTACCAACAGAGAGAGTTATTCTCTAAGATACTATAACTTATTCTTTGAGTGGACAAGTACCTTTGCATGATATGACCAGCAGCAAGTAATCAATACAGAACAATGGTCATACCAAGCAAGTTCCTTACAAAGATTTTGAAACACAATATGAAAGTTTTGAAATTTGTTTTACCTAGGTCAAACTAGTTGATCAATCAAGCATGCTAGGTTTCAAACTAAGTTACGAGAGTCAAGATATTTAGTTCACTCCTTAAAGCACAAAACCTTGACTCATCTAGAGGCTTAGTGAAGATATCGGCTAGTTGTTTGTCGGTGCTCACATGTTTGATGGCGATATCTCCTTTGATTTCATGATCTCTCAAGAAGTGATGCCGGATGTCTATATGTTTGGTTCTTGAGTGACTCACTGGGTTGTTTGCAAGTTTTATGGCACTTTCATTGTCACACAAGAGTGGGATATGAGTAAATTGACATCCGAAATCACGAAGGGTTTGCCTCATCCAAAGTAGTTGCGCACAACATGCACCTGCTGCAACATACTCGGCCTCGGCTGTGGATAGGGCTACACAATTTTGCTTTTTAGAACTCCAAGACACTAAGGAGCGTCCAAGGAATTGACATGTCCCCGAAGTGCTTTTTCGATCTACCTTGCAACCGGCGTAATCGGAATCCGAAAGTAAGTAGATCAAACTTGGAGCCCTTAGGATACCACAAGCCAAGGTTTGGAGTGTGAACTAGATATCTCAAGATTCTCTTAACGGCCACTAAGTGACACTCTTTTGGGTTAGCTTGAAATCTAGCACACATGCACACGCTAAGCATAATATCGGGCCTAGATGCGCATAAGTAAAGGAGGGAGCCAATCATGGAACGATATACCTTGATGTCCACAGCTTTTCCTTCCTTATCAAGATCAAGATGTCCATTAGTTGGCATGGGCGTTTTGATAGGCTTAGCGTTCACCATGTCAAACTTCTTTAACATATCATGGGTGTACTTGGTTTGGCAAAGAAAAGTCCCTTCCTTCAATTGCTTGATTTGAAACCCAAGGAAGAACTTGAGCTCACCCATCATAGACATCTCAAATCTTTTAGTCATGATCCTACTAAACTCATCACAAAAGGATTTGTTAGTACTACCAAATATTATGTCATCGACATATATTTGGCACACAAAGATATCTCCATTGACTTTATGAGTGAAGAGAGTAGGATCGGCTTTGCCTATTTCAAAGCCTTGTTTGAGCAAGAATTCCTTAAGGCATTCATACCATGCTCTAGGTGCTTGCTTAAGCCCATAGAGCGCCTTTCGGAGTTTGAAGACGTGGTTGGGAAACGTGGGATCTTCAAAGCCCGGTGGTTGCTCGACATATACCAATTCTTGTATAGGGCCATTGAGGAACGCACTCTTCACATCCATTTGATATAGCTTGAATTCATGATGGGCTGCATAGGCTAGAAGAATCCGAATGGCTTCAAGTCTTGCAACCGGTGCATATGTTTCTTCAAAGTCCAGGCCCTCTACTTGTGTGAACCCTTGAGCTACCAATCTTGCCTTGTTCCTTGTCACCACACCTTCTTCATCTTGCTTGTTGCGAAAGACCCATTTGGTTCCAATGACATTGGTATTTGGTCTTTCCACGAGTGACCATATGATTGCGCTCGAAGTTGTTGAGCTCTTCTTGCATGGCCATCACCCAATCCGGATCATCCAGTGCTTCTTCTACCTTAAGAGGTTCCAAAGAGGAGACAAACGAGTAATATTGACAGAAATTTGCCAAATGAGAGCGTGCCGTTACCCCCTTTCGTAGACTCCCAAGAATATTATCAACGGGGTGATCTCGTTGAATAGTTTGCTTGAGTCTTGGATGATCGATGGGTTCTGGTTCATCTTCGGCTTCCTCATCTTCATCTCGCTCGAAGATGGGTTGTAGGTTCACTCCATGAGGTGGAGTAGCTGCAGCTGCTCTGGGTGTGCCCGGCACTGCTGGGCTTCGCGCGGCACTGCCGGGGTCCGGCACTGCCGGGGTCTGGCCCGGCACTGCCGGGGACTGTATGATCAGTCCCAGCAGAAGCTTCAGCTTGAGGACCTTCCTGATCTGTAGCCTGCTGTTCCTGTGGTCTTATATCACCAATGGCTAGCTGCTTGATTGCTTCACAAGGAGGTTCCTCATTACCTACAACAACTTCATCAACTTGCTCTACTTGAGAGCCATTAGTTTCATCAAACGTCACGTCTATCGCTATTTCAACCTTGCCGGAGGCCTTGTTGAAACACGATAGGCATGCTCGTTTGATCCATAACCGAGAAGAAAACCATCATCTACTTTAGATGCAAACTTAGAGGCTTTGGGTTTCTTGTTCAAGATGAAACATTTGCACCCAATACTCTAAAGTAAGACACCTTTGGCTTGTTACCGGTGAGCAGCTCATAGGATGTCTTCTTTCTTCTCTTGTGGAGGTAGAGGCGGTTGATTGCATGGCAAGCGGTGTTGACGGCTTCGGCCCAAAAGATGTCCGGCGTCTTGTACTCATCTAGCATTGTCCTTGCCATGTCAATGAGCGTTCTATTCTTCCTCTCCACCACACCATTTTGTTGAGGGGTATAGGGCACTGAGAACTCATGCTTGATGCCCTCTTCATCAAGTAACTCTTCCACTTGGGTGTTTCGGAATTCGGTTCCGTTGTCACTACGAACCTTCTTGATATTGAAACCGAATTCCCTTTGAGCCCTTCGTACAAACATCTTCACCTTCTCTTGCACTACACTTTTATCATGCAAAAAGAATACCCAAGTGAAACGAGAATAGTCATCAACAATAACAAGACCATGTTTGTTACCGCCGATGCTAAGGTAGGCAACCGGTCCAAAGAGATCCATGTGAATCAACTCCAATGGATGAGTAGTCGTGTCGTAGCTCTTTGGTGGGTGAGGTACGCCTACTTGCTTTCCGGCTTGGCAAGCTCCACATACTCTGTCTTTCTCAAAATGAACATTGGTTAGTCCTAGGATGTGGTTGTCTTTTTGAAGTTTGGCCAAGTTCCTCATCCCAACATGAGCTAGTCGGCGGTGCCATAACCAACCCATGCTAGATTTTGCCACTAAACAAGTCTCAAGTTTAGCTTCACTTTTGTTGAAGTCAACTAAGTAAAGCTTCCCTTTCAAACGACCCGTAAAGACAATAGAGGAATCCTCCCTTCTAAAGACTTCCACACCCTCATCCGTAAAGAGACAATTGAAACCCATCCCACACAATTGTGAAACGGACAACAAATTGTAACTTAACGAATCAACATGTAAGACATTGGTAATTGAATGTTCAAGTGTGATAGCAACTTTACCAAGACCTAGCACATCCCCCTTGGAGTTATCACCAAATATGATATTCTCACTTGCATTTGTAGTTGGGGAATATGATGAAAACATACTCCTTTCTCCGGTCATATGATTTGTACATCCGCTATCAAGCACCCAACTTGATCCACCGGAGGAGTATGCCTGCAAAACAAGTTTAGTTCTTTGGTTTAGGTCCCCAATTGATATTGGGGCCTTGCATGTTAGTCACAAGTATCTTAGGAACCCATATAAACTTGTCGGCTGCCCTCTTGTCATTACCAACATACTTGGCAACAACTTTACCACTGTTGTTGTGTCCTAAAAGTAACAAGAGGTCATGCTCATTCTTGGAGCTTCTATCTTGGGTTGATGAATGAACTTGTTCTTGGTTACCCAAATAGACTCCTTTGGTTTCTGAGACCCTTGCTTCTGATTTGGCATCTGCCTGGGCTGTGTGTGAGACTGAGCAGAAGAGGAACTGGTAGCCTTCCCTTTCTTGGGGCGCGGCACTGCCGGCCTTGGGGCGGCACTGCCGGGGCCCGGCACTGCCGCCTTCTGGCGCGGCACTGCCGCGGTCTGTGCAGGCTGAACTGTACCAATGTAACCCTTCTTCTCAAATCTCACACACTCATAGCCATTCACCTTCTTCCTTCCATTTGTTTTGCCTCCCTTTACATGCCCCAACCCATCCTTTATGAAAGGACGTCTTCCGTTCTTGAACTTGGGCATGTTCTTGCTTTGGGTCTTCTCACTTGCACTTGTAGTAGCCTTGACACAACCACTTGCAATAACACTTGTCAATCTTGCTATTTCTTTTCTCATGACCTCCATGTTTGCAAGGTTAGTGGAATAGACATTCAAATCAAGATTATAGCATTTTCCACAACCTTCTAGTCGAGAGGGAATAGGAGTGACATTTGCCTTAGGGAGAGTTGAGTTGCTTTCCAAAGAAGGTTATATTGTAGCTCAAGTTCCTTGTGCTTTACATCCAAGTCACAATACTTTTTCTTGAGTTCAACATGAGCCTTCTTTAGGGAAGCATGTTCATCTTGCTCTTTGGCCAAGGCCTCATGCAAGACATCCAACTCACTTCTCTCTAATGCAAGAGCTTCCTTGCAAGCAATATAGAGATCCTCTTGTTTGATAAGAGCATCCTCACTTATTTCTAGCTCGGCTTGTACACCCTCTAGTTCCTCCATTAGCTTAGTGATAAAGAGTTTGGTTTTCTTGTCTAAGTTCTTTGTTATCATGTTTATCTCTTCATCACTAGAGCTATCATCACTAGAAGAGTCACTAAGTTCACTACTAGAGATGTCACTAAGTGGAAGAGAAGGTTTAGGAGTATGAGTCTTTTTCACCTTCTCTTTCTTGGCCATGAGACAAGTGTGGGAGTTGCCTTCATCATCATCGGACAAGTTGTTGAATAGCCTTGGTGAAGGAGATGACTTTTGGAATGCAATGGTTGCCATCTTCTCATCTTCTTCACTTGAGGTTTGTGCGGTTGAATCCCATTCATGTCCGATGTGAGCTTCTCCCATGTATCTCTTGTTGTGCTTCTTGTAAGTGGCTTTGTCATCTTTCTTGCCCTTGTTGTCTTTCTTCTCATTTGGGCAATGAGCAATGAAGTGCTCGGTGCTACCACAATTGTAGCAAGTTCTCTTTTTCTTGTTAGGAAACTTCCTCTTTACAAATTTGTAACCTTCTTTCTTGAGCCCCTTGCGATATCTTCTCATGAATAGAGCTATATCATCAATCTTCTCAAACTCTTCACCATCACTCTCACTCTTGCAAGAGGATGATGTGCTGTCCTCAACCTCTATTTTCTCTTTTGTTGCTTGGGCTTGCTGTGGAGGCTTGCTTGCTTGAACTTGACTTGCTTGATGTTGCTTGTTTTGTTGGCTTGCTTGCCTTGAGTGCCACTTCCTTGATCTTCATCCCATCTAGCCTTGCTTGCAACTCTCCGAGCTTCCTTCTTTCATTAGCTTCCTCTCTTTGCATATCAAATGTGATAATCCTCCCAAGCACATCACTAGGTGTGAACTTCTCAAACTTCTTCTTGTCTCTAATCAATGTCACTACGGTCTCATTTCTTGGTGAATAAGCTTCCAACATAATCTTCACAACCTTGTGATCATTGATATCATTTCCACCTAGCCCTCTAATCTTGCCAACAATGACCATCAACCTATCAAACATCTCTTGAGGACCTTCACCATCACAAATCACAAACCGGTTGAGCTTGGCCATCAACAAATCAATTTTGGATTGCCTTACTTTATCAACCCCTTCATGAGCGATATGCAATGTGTCCCAAATCTCCTTTGCAACCTCAACTCCCATGACCTTGTTGTACTCATCACCATCCAAGGCACTAAGTAGCACACTAGTGGCTTGGGCATTGAGATGAATGTTGCGGAATTCATCTTGAGTGGGGTTCTTTGGATCAACCGGTGCTTCAAGTCCATTGTGCACAATCTCCCAAATACCTGGATGGAGACCAATAAGATAGGTCTTCATAATGTGCTTCCACTTGGCAAAGTTGGTCCCGTCGAAACGAGGCAACTTGCCCGCGGGTACATTAATGAGAGGCCTAGAATCATGGTTAGACATAGAAGAATAAGTGTAGGATACGGCTCCATATGTCTTCTTGGTCTCCTCCTTCTTCTTCTTGTCACCCTTGAGATGATAGGAGATGTCATCATCACCATCTTCGGTGCTACTTGAGTCTTCACTCACGTGCACACTCTTCTTAGCTTTGAGCTCTTCCTTCTTCTTCTTTTCTTCTCTTCTCTTGGCTCTTTCTTCTCTTCTAATCTTTCTTTCTTCTCTTCTTTGAGCCTTGTCTTCCTTTGCTTTGAGAGCTGCTGCATCTTCTTTTGCTTTGGCTCTAGCTTCTCTTCTCAACCTTCTTTCTTCCTTTCGTCTTGCGAGCTCTCCGGCCGACACAACCAATTGTGGAAGTGTCCTTCCGCTAGCTGTGGAGATACTCTCGCTGCTAGTGGTGTGCACATCCGGATCTTCAAAGGGTTTGGGTTGCACAACACTAGCATCACCCGCTCCGTCAGTGGCCATACTCTCGCACGGTTAAGTGCTGCTGAGAGACCAGGCTCCGATACCACTTGTAAGGACCTGTGTGGCCTAGAGGGGGGGGGGGGTGAATAGGCCTGTCAAAAATCACAGCTTAAAACTAAATTAGATAGGCCCGGCACTACCGCCCTGTGCCCGGCACTGCCGCTCCCCGGCACTGCCGGCGGCCTCAGCGCGGTACTGCCGCGCAGATGAAGACCAGAAGCTGCAATTCGAAATCTAACCACAATCTGCAGATTCTATGAATAGGAATGTAACAATAGGCTAAATGAACCAGCAGAGAAACAACTACTCCAAGCCAAATATGAAAGATAGAGTAGATCGAGCCAAACCCTAGAATATATCACAAGCTCATGAACATAGAGAATGAAACTAAGCAAGCACGCGAGACAAGTGATTTATCCCGTGGTTCAGCTCGCCACCAAGGCTTGCCTACCTCCACGTTGTTGAGGTTGACCACTTAGGTCATGAGCTTTGCAACTCAACCTCGTTCTCAAGTCAAGGAACCAAATCCTTGAGGTGAGGGGTAATCTTACTAGCTGCACAAAGTGATTACAAACCTCCCTAGGCCGCCACACAAGTTGGCAAGGCTCTAGGGCGACGCCTAGCCGGCTAGGGTTCCAAGAACCCAAGAGTAATAGAAGCAAATCCACCGGCTATGGCTCAAATCAAGTGCTCTAGGCAGTAGATCTCAGCTAGGGCCTCTTTGGTGAAGGTTTGAGCCTCTCAACCACTTGGAATCAATGGGAATGAAGATTTTGGTGGTGGGAGCTTGGAGGGCCTTCAATGGAGAAGAAGGAGCTTGTCTGGAGGTAGGTGGAGTGAATGGTCGTGGATGACCGTTGGGGGGCAGAGGGGGTGATGTAAATACCCCTGCCATCCAACGGGCAGTTTAAGTCGCGGCAGTGCCGGCCTCAGCCGGCAGTGCCGCGGCCCGGCACTGCCGCGCCTAGAGCGGCACTGCCGCGCCTACCAAGCAGACAGGTATAAATCTGAGTTAAGTGCAGCTGTCTTTGGTTGGAAATGTGGATGGTTTGGGTTGGTTTGAGCACATATCATTCAGCCACATCAATGAATTTGCATTCCCCCTTTATAGTACGGCATTCCTAAACTCAAGTAATCAAAATAAAATATCTTTGAAGCGCTTTGAGTTCGGAACCGACGAAATGTAGTGTGAGGGGTCCACCAACGCATATACACCATCCTTTCTTAACATAACCTGCTTATCAACTTTATAAATCTCATTAGTCCTCTAATCGTGTGGTCATTATCACCAAAACCCACAATTAGGGCTTGATTGCACTTACAATAAGGGACAAGAAAAACATCCTCAATTGACGGCAAGATACCTTGCACGACGCATTTTGGCATTTGTTGATGATGACGCCGACGTATCTGTTTCACAATTGCTTATCTCCATATTTGGATTCACAGGCTATAAGGTGACTTATGGAAAGGCGTGGCGTGCGAAGCAGATCGCCCTTGCAATTCGTTGGGGTGGTTGGATGAAGCGTACAACAGGATTACTCGGATTTTGTGTGCAATGGCATACTATAACCCTGGCCTTAAATGGTTTCCACACACCAATGGGCAGTATATAGATCGCAACACCGGCAAGGTTACACATGTGCTTCAGCGTGTATTTTGGTCTTTTGCACAAACAGAGCATGTGTATCAGTACTGTCGTCCAGTCATACTTGTGGACGGTACTTTCTTGACCGGAGCGTACAAGGGTGTGTTGATGATGGCGGCGGCTGTTGATCCCGAGGACCAGATAGTTCCAATTGCTTTCGCCTTGGCTGAGGGGGAGAACGTTGAGTCTTGGTCTTGGTTCATGGCCCTGCTACGGATACAAGTGTTAAGGCCTTCTCGGACAATATGTTTGATTTCGGACCGTCATGTTGGGTTGCTTCGTGCCGCAGAGGAGGAGATAGAGGGTTGTCCTCCTGTAGTGTACAGATGGTGCATGCGTCACTTTGCCGCCAATTTCTGGCGTCGGCAGAGGAAAAAAAGGAGGTTTGTGCCAAGGTGAAAGAGCTATGTTGTGTTAAAACTGAGCACAAATTCAAAGAAACAATGGAAGAGTTGGACAAAATGTTAAACAGTGCTGCTAGGGCCTGGATCGAGAGACAGATGGAACACAAGGAGAAGTGGGCGCTTGCTTACGATGAGGGCGGTTTCCAGTTCGGCATAATGACCACCAACTCATCGGAGTCTTTCAACAAGGTATTCACTGGTGTTAGAGCCTTGCCCGTTTCTGGAATCGTTGAGTACTCGTTTCACAAGACCAACGAGTACTTCGTGAAAAGGTGGTCCATTGCTCAAGACAACCTACAAACGGATGGTGAATTTGGAAAGGCGGGAAAGGAGCACATTCAGGAAAATGAGATCTGGGCAACACAGCGAACTTGTGAGGCTTATGGACCAACCAGATAAATCTATAATGTTCGAACAAAGGGTGGAACTACCATGGGCGGGGAACGTTATGGTGGTCGCAACTATCGGATCGATCTTCAAAGAGTGGAATGCAGTTGTAACGTGCCGCAGATAATGCATGCCCCTTGCTCTCACATGATTGCGTCCTGTAGAGCGCGCGGATATAACTACAAGGACCTACCATATATGTCCGACTACTATCCGGAGCAACACCGTCGCAATATGGCAGAGCAGCTTCGAGCCTTACCTTGATCCCACTCAATGGCCTCCATACTTGGGTAGAGACTTCATGCCTGATCCTGAGCTGCTGAAATTAGGTAACGTAGGAGGAGGAGGAGGAAGAAGAGACTAAAGGGTGACATGGACAATATGGATAGGTATGGCGGGGGACTTCGACCAGACACCGAGCACGAACCTATGCTCTGTTTGCCACATGCCAGGGCATAATGCAGCCTTCCATCGTACACAAACACAACAGGTCTACATATGTCTTCATTTGTTTTAATGCTTTATTATTTTTATCTTCACTTATATTAATTATTTGAATGCTTTTGCTATTATTGTACATATGTCTTTCATTTGTTTTAATGCTTTATTATTTCTGACGCTGTACTAACCTGTTACCATGTTTTGTTTAAATAGGATGGCGAACCCTCCGGCGTACCCTCTCCTTGAGCCGTTCTACGACGGCGACCACCGGGCGCACAGGCTCACCGACTACGCCCCTCCGGAGAGGTTGTCGTTGCTGAGGCCGCGCACCCACCTATGGCACCGGTGGGACGAGCGCTACGCACCCTTCCTACGGCGCGCGGGCTTCTTGGTGCTAGCCGCGTTGCCAACGACGTGGTGTTGCAGCTCGACCCCGCGCTCCTCACCGCGCTGGCGGACAGGTGGCGTCCCGAGACGCACACCTTCCACCTAGCCTGTGGGGAGATGACCGTGACGTTACAGGACGTGGCCAAGATTTTTGGTCTACGCCTGGGCGGCCTCCCCGTGACGGGGATTCTTGACACCGACACGTGGATGGACACCGTCCACCAGTTCTGTGGCCGTAGGCCCCCCGACGACGCAGACGCTAAGAGGAACAAGTAAGCTATTTTTTTCTAATTTAGTTGCATACGATTGCTACTATCATTTCCTAACTTTTACTTTTTTAAACAAACAGGAAGACTACTGGGGTGCCTTCGTCGTGGATCACCGAGCACTTTTCGTATTGCCCCCCAACGCTGACCCACAGGTAGTCGAGAGGTATGCCAGAGTGTGGCTGTGGCACTTTATTGGGGCGTTCCTGTTTCCCGACTCATCGGGGAACACGATCAGCTGGATGTTCGTCCCCATCCTCGCACAGCCGTGGGAGAACATCGCCGGCTACAGCTGGGGGAGCGCAGTTCTAGCATGGCTGTACAGACAGCTGTGCGAGGGGTGCCGGCGGATGCAGGCCTCGTCTAGCTTGGGAGGGTGCCTGCCCCTGCTCCAGGTTTGGGCCTAGCAGCGGCTGCCTGTGGGTCGTCCCGTGTACGAGAGGAGGCGGTAAGTACATACCTCTTGCGTGCGTGTGCTTTTACAAATTTACAGTCATTTAACTGATTCAAATTGGAATGCAGGTGTGGAGGCACCCGAACACCCGACCCACTGCTCTGTTTGTCTGGTCCACGGCAGAGGCAGTTAGAGGCAACCCCCAGCGCCGCTACCACCTGTACACGGACTTGCTGGACGTCCTGACACAGCACCAGGTAATTCCGGAATGAGTTCAATTTTTTATATTCAAAAGGAACATGACTAACTATGTTTGTTCATTACAAACAGGTCAGTTGGGACCCCTGGGACCTGTACGACAACGTGTTCGACCCCGCCACGGAGCTGGACCGTGTAGATTGGCGTTGCACCGTCCATCATATCTGCTTCTACGTGGTCGAGATGCACTTGCCCATCAGGGGTGATGCGTCAGTTCGGCCTACGACAGGAGTTTCCTCCACCTTTGATTAGCACGGATCAGAGGTTGCACAAGTAAGTATCCTCCACAGTGTGTTGTATTACTCTAGTAAATTCTATCTTATGCTCTAACAGATGGGTTTTCTTTGCAATGCAGGGTGAAGCGCCAAAGCAGACGGAAGAATCCCGTTGATTGGCGCGCGGAGCACGCCGATCATGTCCTGAGTTGGACAAACAGGTACCAGCAGGACGTTGACGACGGCGAGCCGTACGACCAGGGCGTCTTCGACCAGTACCTACAGTGGCTGCACGGGAGCACCAGGTTGCACATTAAGCCACCGTACTACGAGGCCATCGCTGAGGATGAGTCGGACGACGACGAGGACCCGTACGATGCTACCACTAGGGCTTCGACTCAGCCTGACAGAGCCCCTCTACAAAGCTACGTGGTAATACCTGCAGCCCTTCAACTATTGTTTGTGTTTCTGTACTTGGTGGACTTACCCCCTGGTCTTGTGTCGGCAGGCGTCGCAGCTGTCTCGGTACTCCGACGAGGCAGCGCAGCTTATACACCACACCAGCTCTACTGGGGACCACGACCCGGTACAGGCTTTTCTGCAGGTATCATAACACATTCGAACCGCACTTGTAAATCTTAATTCATAAACTGTACTAATATATATTATTATTATTTTCTTATTTGCAGAAAATCAGGAAGGGCTGCAGGAAGCTTGCTCAGAAGCTTGGGTGCATGGACACAGCATGGGCCCCACCGCACCTTCCTCAGCCTTCGAGCCTTTGGTGTCCGACACTGTCCCAGCAGCAGCAGGGTCGTCCGACGCCCGGGGGGAGGCACTTCTGCGGATCCACGCGGAAAGGGCCCCACTGCAGAGGAGCAGCCCGAGGAGGAGGGGGAGGAGGAGGACGAGGAGCAGTACGTCGAGCGCACGACACCACCCTACACGGCTAGTGCAGGCTACATGGCCCTCGGCCATAGCTCGCACTACGCTGGAGGGTCCTCCTCCAGAGGTGGCCTGGACGACACGGCGTGGCAGGTAGCTGGTGCTTACGACTACCCTAGTGGCTACTACACCGGCCCTGGCTGGCAGCATTGGCCAGAGCAGGGCGCAGCACAGGAGCTGGGGTACTCACAGCTAGGTGGAGCTCCAGTACCTACTCAGGAGGACATGCAGGTACATAAGTTGACCGCTATACATTTAAGTTCGTCAGATATATTTAAGTTGTTTGCTAACATTTATTTTGAATGTTGCAGAGACCTAGTCAGACGCAGGGGTCACCACGCCGGCAGCCACGCGCCCGAGACCGCACGG
The DNA here is from genome assembly GCA_009763385.1 of Coix lacryma-jobi var. lacryma-jobi. Classification (NCBI taxonomy): domain Eukaryota; kingdom Viridiplantae; phylum Streptophyta; class Magnoliopsida; order Poales; family Poaceae; genus Coix; species Coix lacryma-jobi. The sequence continues at coordinate 9,313,556 of CM019823.1, read as the reverse complement.
ACGTCACGTTCACGCCGAACATCGACCTGTCGCAGCCGAAGCGTCGGAGGCGGCCTCGTCAGCCGTACACACCTACCTAGGCTTAGTGTTAGACTATATGGATAGGTGATGTATTTGTTAGATAACTTGTTTGAGAACCCTATTATGTACTTCGTGGAGCTTGAGCCACTTTGTTTTTTTATGACCGCTAATATGTTTTCATTTATTCAAATTGTGTCAATGTTTGGTTCCTTGTTATTGCGTTTGCGGAAAAAGACAGGAAAAACGGAAAAAACACATTCGATCAAACAGAGACAACACATTCGATCAAACAATATTGTTTGTGTTGCCGCGCCAACCCTGGGGGCGCGGCTGACGCTTTTGCCGCGCCAGCCCGCCTGGCGCGGCAAAAGCGTCAGCCGCGCCCCCAGGGTTGGCGCGGCAAAAGCTGGCATCTTTTCAGTGTCGTGTCCTATCGTGATAAGCGCTCTGCAGTTTTGTTTCCGATAGACTTTTCAGTGTATAGACTTTTCAGTATATAGGCTTTTCAGTACATAGCCTTTTCAGTACATAGGCTTTTCAGTGATTAGATTTTTCAGCGAATAACCTTTTAAGTTGCAATAACTACACACTCACAATGCAGCTGAGATAATTCACAAGTTCAAAACCAGGGCTCCGCCTATATAAACCCTTCAGCGCCTTGCATATTCAACAACTTCAGCAGAGCTTGCGAGGTTCGTAGTAGAGATGTCTGGAGGTTCGTCCAAAGGCGGGAGAGGAAAGAGTGGGAGGAAGGGACCTCCTATTGTGTGGGAGGGCTCTCTCGGTCCTGATTCCTTCTTAGAGGCACTATATGAGTTTCCCATTGAGAGCAAAAAGGATTTCAGCCGGGACCGTCCTCTTAGGGGATACGATAACCGCTTAGAGGACTGGCCAAAATGCCGCCATGGTGAGGACTGTTTGGTGCAGATGCTCCACGACGACTTGGAGGCAGGCCGACGTTTCTTCAAATGCCCGCGAGCATGGGTAACTTTATTTAATTGTTGTTGCTATGCCTCTCATGTTTGCTAATACTTAGTCATTTTGTGAATGTCAGTCTTCTATTTCCGAAGAAAACTGCGGCTTCACCAGATGGGTGGATCCTCCTCCAATATGGCCGCATCAGGAATACATCTATTATCTGCAGCGTCGTATCGACGATCTTGAAAGAGAAGTTAAAAGCATGCTCAAGGACTATGATGACGACGACAGCGAAGCAGACGGTTCAGATGAAGCAATATGCCTTGATCCATATTGCAACTGCCCGCATCACAAGAACAAGGGGCCTCCACCACCGCCGCCACCACCGCCACCACCACCACCACCCGCAATGAGAGGCTATTACGGAGAAGGGTCTACTCAGTTTGCTATGTGGGACGGCTTCTAGACTACTTAGACCACTATGTGTGTGTTGTGTTGTGCCTATCAATTACCTAAAGCATGTTAGGATTAGTCTAGGGCCTTTTAACCAAGTTACGGTAAGAGGTCCTCACATGCCATGTACTAGTTTGTTGTTCGTGTACTTGTTTGCTCTATTCTATTTCTCGTACTTTATCCCAGAATAAATCGATAACACATGAACTACCGCAAACAATCCAACAACATATGAAAAAGTCAAACAAAGTGCAGTTCAAGACTACATAATCGAGGATCCGAAATAAACGGTACACCGAAGTACAAACCAACAGTACAATACACTAACAAGTCCACCAATTGACAACAATGTTCATTACTCAATAATGACTACTTAACCTACCACACTACTGAGTACAACGATGCCACTTTCCCTTCCTCACAGCATCCGGATCCTGCTCCATGGCAGCCTTGGCACGACGCACACGCTCAAACCTCTTCTCCCTCTCCCCCCTACGCTTAGCTGCATCCCTCAGTCTTGCCTCTTCCTCATGCTGCTTTTGTGCTGCCTCTTCTTTGCGTCTCTTCTCCAAACGCTCCTTGTCCTCCGCAGCCCACTTTTTCATCATCTCTACGTTCTCCTTGTCCTCCGGCTTCATCTCAGTGTCGATCCACTGCTCGAAGTCACATAGTGGTGGAGGCTCCTGCAAAATACGACTAAGTCAATTAGGTAATAAAATATAAATGATTTGTCATTCATGTATAGAACAAGCCATCAGCTTCTCACCATCAGTCCAATACGGATCTGTTTAGGTGTAGGGTCAAAGGCATAATTCTCACACATCCAATACCTCTGACCGTATGTGTGCTCCTCATCAGATATTGCGACCTTACAATCATCGCCGCAGTAGCACATGGGCACCGGAACACCGCTAGGCAATGGCAAACGGGCATAGGCATTGCCCGTGAGAGGCTGCCTACAATCATCAACGCAATAACAAATGAACATAACACAAAATTACTTCATTAAAACAGACAAATAAATCAACAATGTACCGATCTTACCTTGCATTACTAGCTTTGCCACGCCGCGGCATCCTAACAATAAAAAATATGTCAACGCTACACATACATTCATGATTAATTATAAATCTACATAATGACGTAACAAATATTACAAAAAAAATGTACACAAAATGAACAAAATATTAAGCAAAACAGATATAAAAGTCTAATACATGAACAAATCCATCATTAATTAACAACTAACGTCACGACAGTATCAAAATAAATATTGTCTACAAACCCTAACTTACAAAAATATGGTTCAATCCTACATTGCAAATATGGATAAAGAATAATAATATGGATCAAAATACCTCTTCTATACAAGTTTGATTGAGGGAGGGAGATGAAGAGAGGAGGAATGAAATGAAATGAAATGGATTGGATTGGATTGGTTTGGGAGGAGAAGAGAGGAATGAGGAGGAGCCTGCTGCTCGGCGCGGCGGCCAGATCTAGATCGGCTTTGCCGCACCACCCCGCCTGGCGCGGCAAAGCCGTTGACCGCGCCAGCCCGCCTGGCGCGACAAACGCACTAGCCGCGCCAGCCCGCCCGGCACGGCAAACTGACGAGAGGGGCGCACGCAGGCCTGCGTGGCCGGGCGGTGCCACGGTGGCGCTTTTGTCGCGCCGCCATGCATGGCGCGGCTAACGCTTTTGCCGCGCCATTGGGGACGGCGCGACAAAAGGATTAGTTTTGCAAAAAAAAAATAGACAGTGTTATTTATGAAATTTTTTATTTAATTGGGTTATTAATAAAAAAAAATTCGATGAGCAAGGGGGGAGCTAGGCGTCGGTGACGCGGTGAGGATTAGGATCAGTATACGTGGGTGGGTACGTGCAAGGGCTACCGTCAGTGGCTCAGTGCCCTCGAATCAACTTGATGGACATGATTAGGCCGGCCGGCGCTATACGGATAACGCGAAAGATTCAGTGGCTTGCGGGCCTGCCGCCGTGCAGCGCGTGCAACAGGAATTCTGCGGCGGATGAGGGGATGCTGTCCCGGATAGGATGCCCGGACCTGTTTCCGCTGTTCACGAGTCACGACGCTGCAACTTGGAATTGGAAATTGGAATAGACCAGCTCCACTGCTCCAGCCTCCAGCCTCCAGCCGGCTTCCCCGCAGCGTTTCGCTTCGGCGGGCCAGTACCAGTAGCATTTCCAGGGGGTGCCGAAGCATATGCATGCTTTGTGCCAGATGCCGCCGCTGATTTCTCTTCCACCCACGACCAAGTGCAAAGTGGCGACACCACCAGTGAGGAGGCAGTGACGATGGATGAGCATTGGCTAGTACAGTAGGATTGCTTGCTCGTTGCCAACTTGCAGGAATTCCCTCTCATGGGAGATCAGATCGAGGAGAGATCCCCATGTGGATTGGATGTGGTATGGTGTGGTGGTGGTGGCATCGTTGTCCACACAGAGAGTTTTTATTGTTTCTTGCTTGACTGACTGACTCGGATCCGGGGCTGGAGTTGTCCGCGCCGCTGTTTTTTTTTTAATTTATTGTTTTATTTATTGTGCTCGAGTGCCTTCTTCTTTGGAAATTCTTTTTTTAGTTTCTTCTTTTATTGTGGTCGAGTTCCTTCTTCTGTGGAAATTCTTGGGGCAGGAACGTGCGCGACCGCCGCTTTATCCGTGGTCGCAACTTGCAGGAACATGTGAGATGCTAAATGACAGCTAGGGGTGAATTTTCTTATCATGGTTATCTGATAAGGCTCAGAGCCTGTTTGATATCAAGACCAAAGTTCTGGTCAAGAGAAGCCAAAATAGACTAATACTCGATTAGTGTATATATCCAAAAAAAAAACTACAGGCTAAACTTTAATCACCCAATTTTTAGTCATCTGACCAATAATTTTAAAAACTACTGGACTAATAACTACTGGACTAGTACTCTCTCAGTCCCACAGTACAGGACGTTTTAGAATATGTTGCAAACGGTTTCTCAGCTTGCTAAAGTCAGAGTGTGCTGTTTGATCCGTGTACAACTGACAGGCAAGTTGATAAAAAGAAGATATCTAGCTGTAGCCGGTGAGACAATCTCCTCACAATTTCCACCCAATTGAATGTCATCGCTCTCGTACTGAATTGTCAAGATCGGGTAAAAAAAAGACACAGGATTCCAGCTGCGCTGTCTTCTCAGATATCGGGACACTGTCTTGTGTTACTCCAATCTTTTGTCCAATTCTTTACTCCATGCTTGAGTGCGAGTTTTGTCCTTTTTCCGTTTTTTATTTCCTAACCACCAAGGACAGTCGATATCAAACTCCAGAATGCAGTGCAAGTATCTAGTCAGAATGCAGTGCAAGCATCTAGTCGATTGCTAGCACACCAAAAGGTCGGGGGGCAGGGGTGCTCCTCGTGAAGCCACGCCGTGAGCACCGGCAAAGGTCATGTGTGTGGCACATGCTGTCGGTGTTTACTCTCCGCTTAATCAAGATCCGTGCACATTGCAGTTTCTTGCGTGCCATCGTGCAGGGATTTCAAAAGATTATGCATTTACAGCTTACCTTTCAGATATTCGATGCCAATGTTCCTCCTGCTTGTTCGGTCTCGGACTCTCTCGGTCGGTGCTCACATGCCCATCTGCTCAAAGAATCTGACGGCTGACGCTTGCATTGCACCTGCACCGCCCATCGCTTAGCTCTCGCTTTTACACAGTTACAGCAGGTAGAGCGTGCGCTCATCTTGGCAGGCCCCTCCACCTCGCTTGGGCTGCAGCTGCCGCTGACTCCGATCTCCACGACCACGCGTGGAAGAGATGCGGAGTAGGCCAGGGGGGCACAAGGCCGGCGTGCGGTTCTTCTTGGTTGCACTTGCACGCTTGCAGCGAGGAGCCAGTGCCCCGGCACGCGAGCGTCAGCACCGCCGAGATCGCGGACGTGTGCCGCGCCGCGCATCAGGGCGAGCCACGCGGACGTGTAGCGCGCAGTGCGGAACAACCTGTCCGCGGCACCGCAGATCTCTCGTCGTCTCAGTTACCTACCGCAAGCACCGACCTCGGCGGAGGATCGCCGGCTCCGCGTTCCAGTGGGCAGTGGCCGACCACCCCGCCGGGGGGCACGCGAGCGCCTCCGTCCCGTCTCGGCTCGCCCCCCGGCACGCGCACGCGCGCTCGGGTCACGCGACGCGGCACGCGGTGCTTCCAAGCAGAGACCGCACGCTACGGGCCTACGGTTTCAGGACGGGTAAGGTGTACACTGGCGCCGGCGCGGTCCGGCCCTCGCCCTCACCGACAGCCGCCGTCGCGGCTGCCCCATGCGCATCTCTCTGGGTCGCACGTTGCACGTCACCAAGGTTCCGGTAGCATGGTCGATTCAGTCGTCTGGTCCAGCCGTGCAGTGCAGGCGTACAGCATTTTGTGAAATCATCATATCATACAATACAAGCGCCGTGTCCTAGTCACGGAACCATAGCCATCGACGGCGACGCGAAAGGTCATGCTCAGTTTGTTTGGGAACGAAGCTCCCGCCGCGACGCCCGACCTAGCACGAACAGGCAACGTGCCAACTCAATGGTCGGCCCGATGAGAGATGCACGAAAATGAACGAGGACCTGCTGCATAATATTTTAGCAATATATATTTAGGCCTTGTTTAGTTTCCCTCCAATTTTGCAAAATTGGCAAGATTCCCTATCACATCAATCTTTAAATACATATTTTCAGGGACTATTTTGCCTATTACGCCTTTAATTTTTCAAATATGTATTTAAAGATTGATGTGATAGGGAATCTTGCCAATTTTGCAAAATTGGAGGGAAACTAAACAAGACCTAAATATATATGGCGTAATAGGCAAAATAGTCCCTGAACTATGCTGCCAGGCTCAATTTGGTCTCTGAATTATAAAAACGTTCAATTTAGTCCCTGAACTATTCTGCTCGGCTCAATTTGGTCCCTGAACTATGAAAAAGTCCAATTTAGTTCGTGAACGATCCTAATCGGCCCATATTCATTCCTGACGGCACCAGTGACAGTGAGGAGAAGAAAATGACAGAGATGGTTAGTGTAACAGTTCCCTATTTTTCTCTATTTTCAAAATTACTTTTAAAATTGTATAACAACATAAAAATCTTCAAAAATACAAGTTACTTAACTTTTTAAGATCTCCAACTTTGCATTTGAAACCATCTTTAAATTCCATTTTTTTTGAAAATAGGATTTTAAATTTAAATTTGAAATTAGGGTTCATAAAATAATAAATTCACAAATTGAGCTCATCCACAACAATACAAGAACTGATTTCTCAAAAAAAAAAAGTTTCTCTCAAAAGAAACCGAGGAATTTAATCTATATGCAAAGCACAGTAACTGATTAACTTACCTTCGGGGGCATGATGAATTGATTGGTTGCCTCCCTCTCGTGCTAACTAGCAAGTTCTACAAGCTAGGCCATGAGCTCATCCAAACCTGCAGCTCTTCTAGATTTTTACCTCAGAACGAAATGCACATTGAAGTTAAAGCACACTAGATTTCCTCCTCCAAACTTCACCCTAGTAAATCGAGGTCTCCTGCACATACAATATATAGAAGCAAATATGTAATATGTATTATATAGATGCAATAACTAATTTGTGAATTAAGTATTTTATAAATCCTAATTTCAAATTTAAATTTCAAAATCCTATTTTCAAAAATATTTGAAATTTAAATATGGTTTCAAAAACAAAGTTGGAGATCTGCTACAGTAACCGACCCTGTCACTTTTTTCTCCTCGTTGTCACTAGTGCCGTCAGGGATGAATGTGGCCGATTAGGATAGTTTAGGGACTAAATTGGATGTTTTTATAGTTTAGGGACCAAATTGAGCCGAGCCGCATAGTTTAGGGACTAAATTGGTCATTTTCATAATTCAAGGACCAAAATGAGCCTAGCAATATAGTTCAGGGACGATTTTGACTATTACACCAAAATTAAATGTAGATAAAAATAATAATTAATTGTACTTTTAGTATTACATGTCGAGACGAATCTTTGGAGTCTACATAGTCCATGTTTAGACAAAGTTTGTCAAATAACAACGAAAGTGCTACAGAGATTTATTTTGCAAAATTGGGCAACTAAACACATCCTTACTAGGTAAATGTCCGTGTGTTGCAACGGGAAAAAAAATAATATATCAATAATTTGAGTATAAATGTGTGTTGTTCTGTTACCTAATACAAGGGCTTTGTTTAGATTGAGAAGATGAGATTTTTTTCTCAACTGTAGCACTTTCGTTGTTATTTGACAAATTTTGTCTAAATATGGACTTTCGTTGTTATTTGACAAATTTTGTCCAAATATGGACTATGTATACTCAAAAGATTCGTCTCGACATGTACATACTAAAAGTACAATTAGTTCTTTATTTTACTAACATTTAATGTTCCATGCATGCGTCTAAACATTGATGTGATGGAGAGAGAGTGAAAAAAAGTTGATACTTTGGTGGCATCTAAACAAGGCCCAAGTGTGATAGTTAGAACATCCATATTATAAAAGTCTGCATCATAAAGAAGAATAAATAATTAAAATATCAAATACTCCCTCTGTCCCACAATAGAAGTCGTTATGGGATACGTGCCGGTCAATCTTTTTCAACTTTGACCAAGTTTATAGAAAATACGTGTAATATTTATATCTTCAAATAAGTTTATTATAAAAACATATTCAATGGCCTATCTAATGATAGTAATTATGTATTATAAATATTAATATTATTTAATATATAATTGGTCAAAGTTGTAAAATATTGACTTCTCGGGAAGCGAGAATGACTTCTATTTTGGGACGGAGGGAGTATGAGTGTAATTCACCTTTCAGCATATAGCTATCCAAGATTACAACTATGCATATAGAAAATGTCTCGCTTCACCAGCCATTCGGCTCGTACGCTGAGTGAGGCACGCTACACGCTGGACTCGAGCGCCACCGCCGCCACTCAATGTATCATGCCATTTTGAATCCGTTGGTAGTCCTTTCCACCTGGATTTCAAGTCTTTATCGCTGTATTTGAAAAAAAGGCAGAAATCCAAGTGAAAAATTATTATTAGAAAGTCAGAAAAAGGAGAAAAATCTAGAAGAAACAAATAGTACGACAACATTATTACATATATGGATGGCATCACATAATAATGACGGTTTTTGAGGAAAGAATGATCTTGCTCTTGATATATATATATATATATATATATATATATATATATATATATGAAGTCAAATTAAAATACATTATGACACTTATAAGCATGGTTCTGGTACTAATTCAATTCATACTCTAGAAGGAACAAATAATATCGAAAGCCTATTACAGATCTAGATGGCATCACATAACGGCAAAGATGTTAGAATAAAATAAATAATTATCGAGTCATACCTTTGCACTAATCAGGATTGGACAAGTTCGGCATTCTGAAAATGCAGTCAGTAGCTGGAGTTTGGGGATGCGGTAAAACCCTGCTGCTTGTAAGCAGCCATGATTAAGTAATTTTCAATGATAAAAAGACTTCCATGACAGACATGCGAGGCTTTCAATGCTAAAAAGATACCAGATACATAAACAGTTTGACTCATCGTGATCTAAACAAACAAAACTAACACAAAGGTTATGGAGCACAATGTATAAACAAGAGTGCTAGTGGGGTATAAACACAAACACCTAATGTGCAGGCAGTGCATGGAGTGGATCACCTTTGCGCCTTGGCCTAGAGGCAGTTGTGTAAACCTTCCACAAACAACAATTCTTAGTTCAATGCTACAGCTATGAATAAATATAATTGACATTTTTACAGAACCATCAGTATAGAATCCCTTATCTACTAATTTTTAGTTCAAAGCTACAACAGGGAATAAATAATCTAATTGTCAATAATTTAATTGGTAGGGATGATCCAATGAAAATGTAGCCACGAGTTATTACCTGAGCCACCAGTATATGGGTTTAATTTGAATTACCAGAGCCAACAATGAAGCCACGGCTTATTACCTGAAAAACGAGTTACTACCGTATCAATAATTTAATTTGATAGGAATAAAATGCTTGATGAATACAATTATGTCTCCAGTAATTATGGACCACTAACTTGCCACATGATCAGCCAATTCTTTCACAGAAATGGGTTCTCAATAGACCCTGGTCCATTAAAATTTTAGAACATAACAGCTAATGGAATATGAACCTTTGCAAGAAAAGAAAAAGTATCACCACAAGAAAATTCAAAAGAAAAAAAATCTCAATAGATACAACTTAATAGTTTACATCAACAATTGATTATTTAGGAAAACGGGTATTACATCATGCTTTTACTATCTTGCTCTTATATTCAATCGTACAGGTTAGAAGACCAAGGCAAATCTTTAATCTTGCTCCTCTATATATTCATCAATGGCATCATTTTGCATCAAAACCACTATCAATTTTGGGTCACTTCACTCACTTGTAAAGGCATTATCTTTAGGTTACCAGCTTCTCAACACCCTAAAAGATCAACCACCAAATGGGTCGTGAGTCATGACTTGGGCAACTCAAACAACTTTAACACTGAACCCAAGGAAAAAAGGATTTGAGAGCCAAATCTTACCAGGACAATGCTATCTTTGTACTTGATCAGAACAACAGTCCTATTGACAAATACTATTGGGTCACAAATAAGATTGCGTGGAATAAAAAATAGGAATAAGTGAAGCAAAAGTGGAATATAACCTGCTGTTGTCTATGGCCTTGGCGGCATAATTGATCTGAAAGACGCAACCATCTGGGAAGAAGGTAGTGACAAACAGATGCCAACCTGTACTTAAGCTGCTTATCGTCAACTTCTTCTCTTCACCACTACGCATCTAGCGAGTAGATCAGTACTGAAAATAAATACCAAAACCCCAGTTAGATAACCCACCCAAAATTTTTATCAATACATAAACATATATTACCATTACACAATACCATTTTTCTTAAAAGAAAACACATAACAGGGGCGAGCAGTCCCAGTCGAGGACATGGCCACATGGATGTACGCCCAATATTTTTTTTGCAAAAAGGAAGTTATTAAGCTTGTATACTATTGTGATTAGATGAGATCCGAATACAAATAGCAAAATAGCTTAAGTTAGGGTTTGTATGCCCGGTTTCGCACATCTGGGATGGGAGATAAAGGGTGAGTTGTGCATACCTGGTTATGGGCAGTTGTCTCTGGCGAAGATGGAACCTAGGCCTGGTGAAGGGGTCGACGAAGACCTGGGCACTTGCCGTCGGGCGTCAACGTCGGCGGTCATGCAGCGCACGAGAAAGGGAGTGCGCACACGCTGAGAAGATACGGCTGATTGGTGAAGTGAGCGCCGGAGGGCCTCGAGCGATAGCGATGCGTGATGGGATTCGGTGATGGAGGTATTCCTTCTCACGGATCGTTCCTGCTTGGCCGGTGGCGGCAACGTTCGACGTACCTTCCCTCAGTGCCTCCACTCTATGCTCGGTGGGCGTGACCTCGGAAGTGGTAGGGGAGGCTGAGAGGGGGATGGGGGTGTGGGTGTGGGCCGGGGAGATCGTGGGCGGGGGTAGGAGGCGGTTCTGCGGACCGGGGGGGGGGGGGGGCGTCGCGAGGGGTGAAGCGATGGGACGATAACAAGTGACTCTTTTTAGCTGTAGAGTAGAGAAATAGTATACTCTATACTAATTTAAAACTTTCTTGGGGTATATTTTGGTAATACAATTGCTGATTCTAAATTTAATAGGGACAGAGAAAAGGAAAGAAATGAGAAAGGACGCCTATGATGGGATCCTGGAGTCCACTAAGCACATGAGCCCATTCACGATAAGCTTCTACTGGGCCTAAAATTTAGGCCCAACTACACTCTTCCTTGTTTCACCTAAAAAAATCCACATCTGCTCCAAAAAAAAGAAAATTCACATCGCAAAATAGACCCTGCAGACCACTGTATTGACGAGTCACTCTCTCACCGAAGTAGACGATTCGTGATCCTCCAGCCAAGTGACCCGAATTCACAACGCAATCGCCGTCTCCCACCCTCCACTAACCCTAGCGGCAGCCGCGGCTCGTTTGATCCCCGCGGGGAGCTCTTAGATCTGCAAGGGGGCGGTCCGGCGTCCGAATCGGGGAGCGAAGATGACGGAGTCCCTGGTGAGGAACAAGCCGGGGATGGCCAGCATCAAGGAGATGCCGGTGGTGCAGGACGGGCCGCCGCCTGGCGGTTTCGCGCCCGTGCGCTACGCCCGTCGGATCCCCACCTCGGGGCCCAGCGCCACCGCCATCTTCCTCACCACCTTCGGTGCCTTCGCATATGGCATGTACCAGGTCGGCCAGGGGAACAAGGTCCGCCGGTAAGTGCGCACCCAGCCAGCTCATTCAGTTGCCTGCCTGTTACATTGTGCATCTCTGAAATTGATAGTAGTATGTTATAAGATCGGAAATGGGTTAACAATTATTCGTACGCAAATGCACGTATGTGATTCAGTTGATATGTTTTTGAGTTAGTCTGTAACTGATGTAACATTAACCCATACAAGTACTAATAGTTGCCTAATTTGAGTGGAGCCAGATCTTTGTAATTTAACTGTCTGTCTACTAGCTAAGAGATGGGTTATCTCAATCCAATCAACGTTTGTTCATTTGGATACTATGGCTTTTGAAAAATGTGGTTTAGTGAACAATGCAGCTTCTTGGTTGCACATCTTATGCATAATTAATATTTAACAGAAGAAAAATGGTCGGTGATGCTGCCTACCTCAGGTAATGCATCAGAGCGCCAGAGATATGCATTGTACTTTTATGTATGCAACTAAGGTTTAGTTGGTCACTCAACTATATCGAGACTATTGGATATCATCTACTCGTGCTAAAATCATTTAACTATGGCAGTAGAGGTGAATTGCAGAATTAGTTTGATGGTTTATGACCATCAAACTAATTGAATCGCGACACCTTCTTAATTTGATCCTTGGTCTAAAAACTATTCTCACCCTAAGACATTGGTTTATGACCTGTACCATTGCCATCAGTGTTGAGTTAATCAAAAGTACAAACTATCCTAATTTGTGTATGTGAGGTTCCAAAGTTTAGGGTTAAAAAACTCCAGAGATGTTATGTATTGTATAGTTAGAAACTTAGAATGGTTTCATGGTTGCCACCAGCACATATGTTACATCAGCACCTTTCAGCATTACCAATTCTAGCAAAAAAGACCCCCAATTCAGAGTTGCCATTGCTCACCAACCCTGCCCTGCACACGTCTGATTTGCTGCTGTCTGCACCCAATCGCATATGTGGTGCCCCAATTGGCCAGTCTCACTGCACAAAACCTGATTCCCTTCGAAATGGCCCTTCTCGCAAGTCCCGTTCAGTCATCAATAGCGCTTGGCAGTAGCAGTGCCTCCACCTCCGTTGCAATTTGCATTCCCCGCCATCACACCTTCCCTGCAGCTACCATCATGTTCTAGTAACAGGTAGGATGACCGGCGGAAGGGGAGGGGGATCAATGGGTCATCACTAGGAACATAGAGACATCAACCTTCACAGGCAGCGGCAGCAAAGGCTGATGCCCTGTGACCCCACAATATCAGTGTCACTCACGCCTAGCAGCAGTGGTGATAAAGAGTTGGATGCTCCTCATTCATCCAGTTCACCACACACAGGAGAGTTTCACACCTAGTGGCAGTGGAGACAAAAAGTTGGATGCTCCTTGAGCTCATCTCACACTGTTCTCTCTCTACCCCCGCCCCTCCCCGGTCCTGAATCTTTCTTCCCCAATGAGATGAGAGCATATCAGGACATTATCCCTCTTCAGTCACCCATTATCAGCCACGAGCCCACGACCATTTTTTTGTGGGTGCAAAATTAATCTATTGACAAGGTGCATGATGAGCCATCCAGAAGACTGCAAGGTGGGTCGTAAAAATGAAAACAGATGAATAGGGTCGTAAAAATGAAAACAGATGAATATGGATTGAAATTATGTCACAATATATCTCTGTTTTAAGAGGGGAGAGAGTGACCTGAGCCAGTGAACCAACGTCATGTTGGATCACTTTAGCTAAGCCAAGCAAAATCACTGATATGAGCAGAGGGACATGAATTACGATGAACGTTTTGAAGGTGTGAGAGACTGGAATTCAACCCAGAGAAGGGTTGAGGGACCAAATTTGGGCTTAATCTTTGTTTAATGTGCAGACTTATGGAGTGACGAAGTCGAAGTGCTACCAGCCTATTATCTCTTCTTGCTTCCTTCTGTTATGTTTTTTTCTGACTTAACGAATGGACATATGTTTCTTTCCTTTCTATGTATTAAATGTTGAGCAAGCAAAGTGATTCTTTTACAGAGACTTGTATATGATATGACATGATACTAATTGTGCTGCTATCCAAGTTTCGCCTCGAATGCTTGTCTTTTCTTGTCATGCCTTATTTTTTTGCAGTGTTTACTATTATTACTTGTGCAATTTTTGCATCTGTTTTGTGTTTTTATTTTAGTGTCACCAGCCTTAAGTGCTATTCCCCCCATCCCAAATTATAAGATGTTTTGGCTTTTCTAGATACATTCCTTTTATTATGTATCTAGATATACACTATGTCTAGATGCATTGCAAAAGTAATGTATCTAGAAATGCCAAAACACCTTACAATTTGGGATCATGCTATATCTCATCAGTCTTAGCTTCATGGGGGGTGAAATTATGCATGCAGGGCACTTAAAGAAGAGAAAATTGCTGCTCGTAGTGCCATACTGCCGATGCTCCAAGCTGAAGAGGATGAAAGGTACTATCCAATCCTATCTGTCATTATCGTTAGTGTTATATTTTCTCTGGCATTCACATAACACTTAAGGTCCATGTTGCTCATGTAGATTTGTCAAAGAGTGGAAGAAGTATCTTGAGGAGGAGGCGAGGATCATGAAAGATGTTCCAGGGTGGAAGGTTGGCGAGAGCGTGTACAACTCTGGAAAATGGATGCCCCCGGCTACCGGTGAGCTCCGCCCTGAGGTTTGGTAAGGGCTGTTGTAGGCATTGAGAATGCCATCACGTCATGAGGGCATGAATAAGGCTTTCAGACCTGGGCATCCTTCATTTTTTCACTAAGGATCAGTTGTTTAAACACCTGTGTTTGTTGTGGTCTTTTGAAATCTGGCTGGTTAATAATTGGACATATGAAGCCAACATTTGTCTCATCTATCTATGCTCGTACATTGATGTAACGTGTCCTTGTCTGATATTGTGTCCCAGCCAGACTGGTGTTTCTTCCTGTAGTCATTCCGAACATGAATCCTTGTTTATTGAAGAAAGTATGGAATATAAAGAAGAAAAACTGCCTGCTTCTTACAGCTCCGTGGTGTATTTTCTGCGAACTTCCATTCCATTGGCGATGAGACGTGTTCGCCATTTTAGCACATCATGGTTGCCGTTTGCCCATTTTGAATCTCATGGATGACTGCTGGACGCCAGCTCCTGCGAGTATCAATCAGTTCACGCTCCCTTTGGGTTGGGTGCATCTACTACTATGGCTCTGTTTGATACCAGGGCTAGAGCTAGTTTGAGCTATTTGAAGCTCAACTAGTCCTAAAGTATCTAAATATGAGGGCTAGTTTGAGCTAGTTGCATCTAACCCATCCAAAAAACTATCTCCACCAAGAGGTGATTATTTGGGCTAGTTCTAGTTGAGACCACTACAAAAGTGATTTCTCTCTACCTTTATCCTACCAAATGATTGAAAAAGTACATTTATTGTCAATCTAATCCTTTCTTCCAAACACCACAAGAGTTAGAGTTAGTTCAGGGTTAGTTTAGAGTTAGAAAATAGCTCTAGCTCTAGCTGAGTTAGAGGGATGCAAACAGGGCCTATACCGTGCTATTTACTGGTACTGGCAAGAACAAAAGCGATGGCACAGTCAGTACCTGCCACCGCTTGGCCGCGACATACAAAAGCTCCAGCTATAGCGTAGTCGTCCGGCACTGTTTAGTTGCAGACTGGTACTGGCAAGAACAAAAGCGATGGCACAGTCAGTACCTGCCACCGCTTGGCCGCGACATACAAAAGCTCCAGCTATAGCGTAGTCGTCCGGCACTGTTTAGTTGCAGAATTTTGGAAAAAAAATTTAGTGTAACGTTTTTGTTGTTATTTGATAAATTTTGTCCAAATATGTACTACGTAGACTTCAAAGATTCGTCTCGACATGTACATACTAAAAGTACAATTAGTTTTTTTATCTATATTTAATTTTTCTTGCATATATTTAAAAATTGATGTGATGAGAAATCTTGCCAATTTTGCAAAATTGGGGAAACTAAACAAGGCTAAAAGAATCTGCATCAATTTGAAACGGCTCTGTGCGGTCTACTGTGCAAGAATTGACGACTTGCCTCTGCCTCTCTGCCCGCCCGCCGAGCTGCGTCCTCCGGGGCACCGTTGACTACTTTCTCTGCTCAAGCCCACGAGCATCGGCACGGCCTAATTTTTTACTTTTTGGTCCTTTTTTTGAAAAATATTCACAAATAGTCCTTTGTAGGTTTGATTTCCGTTTATGGACCCTGACCTCGGCGCCATGACCTTTGGCGCCGAGAAAACACGTCTCGGCGCCATGACCTTTGGCGCCGAGGTATTGGGAAACCGTCGAATGTGGGGGTGACCTGGCGCTGACATGGACGAGGGCTCGGCGCCATGGATCTTGGCGCCGAGCTTGGCGCCGTAGATCTTGGCGCCGAGCTCATTGCCCTAGAACCCGGCGCTGAGCTGTTAAACTTTAGATCTCAGATGTTTCATACGAACAAGTATCGTAGTTCCCTGCTATTTACCACAGAAGTCGGGTGGTGCAGCCGGTTAGCACATGCACTTGTTTCCTTGGAGACCTGGGTTCGAACCAGTAGGTAGCTTTGTTTTTGCAATTTAACAATCTTTATTATTTATCTTTTAATTAATGTTTATCGAAACCCATGTCACATTTATAATAACAATAACATTGATTTTTTTTAGACCTGAAAATCTGTTTTTTTCAGCAAATTTCAAATATTGATTTTTTATGATGGCCATGTCACATTTAATAATATAGGTTAATATTCTATTAAAATTATAAGAATTAAATATAACCTTTATATAGTACATAATTAGTATCATTAGGGATGATGGTGTATATTATAACTTTAATTTTTATTTTACTTATATGTTGCTACAGTGAAATATCGAGCTCCGTAAATTATAAATAACAATTAAGGAGTGAAATATCGACCTCCGTAAATAATTAACAAAGATATTTCACTGCAGTTACATATAAGTAAAAATAAAAATTAATTCAAAAAATAAGGTTTGAATATATGTGGATTATGTTAAAGCAAAGCATTTTGACCAACTATAATAGATGTAAGTTTTTTAAAGTGCAAAAGAAACCAACTATAATAGATGGACGTTTTTTAAAGTGCAAAAAAATTGCTGAACTCCGAGCTTGATCCCAGATCTCCAGGAAAACAAGTGTATGTGCTAACCAGCTGCACCACCAGACTTCTGTGGTAAATAGCAGGGAACTACGATACTTGTTCGTATGAAACATCTGACATCTAAAGGTTAACAGCTCAGCGCCGGGTTCTAGGGTAATGAGCTCGGCGCCAAGATCTACGGCGCCAAGCTCGGCGCCAAGCTCGGCGCCAAGATCCATGGCGCCGAGCCCTCGTCCATGTCAGCGCCAGGTCACCGCCACGTTCGACGCTTTCTCAATACCTCGGCGCCAAAGGTCATGGCGCCGAGACGTGTTTTCTCGGCGCCAAAGGTCATGGCGCCGAGGTCAGGGTCCATAAACGGAAATCAAACCTACAAAGGACTATTTGTGAATATTTTTCAAAAAAAGGGCTAAAAAGTAAAAAATTAGGTCGGCACGGGCATTCCAAGGTATGCCGCGGCCGCAGCCTCAGCCTCAGCCTCAGCCTCTGTAATCTCCGTGACTCCATTGAGCATGCGATGCGACTATGCGAGCCAGGACCAGGAGCCCCTGGCTCGGACGCGCCCAACATTTACTGCAGCGTGCATGGCGCTGTGCCCGCTGTCGAATTTGCAGGGACGGAGACGACGGGCAGGCGCGGGATCCAACCAACGGCAGATGAGTGGTCGGTCGACAAGGCCTTTTGTCCCGAGAGGTCTCGGGGGTTTTGGTTCTGTCCGTTGTCCGTCGACCATGGGCCATGGCCATCGTCCTTCGTCCATCGACCATCGACGACGGAGGGGCTGGGCTGGGTGCGAAAGGGAGGGAGGTGTTCTTGCGGCCGGCCTTTCCCTGGCGCCTAGCCACGGGCCCCTGGCTGGCTGGATGCCTGGCAGCCTGGCAGGAGCTGTGGCGCTGTGCGGTGCGGCGGCTGTGCTCGTACAGCAGCCATTGCTGGGACTCCTTTATTACCGATCTGACTATTATCTTGGCTTCTCGTGTCCCAGCAGGCTCGGCCATGTTGACTTCCACAAATTTCTCCAAAAATTTTGCACAGTACCTATCACATCGAATCTTATATATATAGAGCATTAAATATAAATAAAAAATAATTAATTATACTTTTAGCCTGCTTATGTCAAAACAAATCTTTTAAACCTTATTAGTTTATATTTGAATAAAGTTTATTAAATAACAACGAAAATGTTACCCGACTTTTCACTGAAATTTGGCGAACTGAACAAGGTCATCCGCGCAGCCATTGCTCCCATCCGGGTCCTGGTCTGGTTCCTTGCCCTTCTTCTGGGCAGTGTAGCCTCTTTTCTGAACCGTTTCGGCGTTTCCACAGACGATGCACGTGAGTACAGTACTCCCTACCAGCGCATGGTCGCAGTCGCAGCAGAAGAGACCCTTCTAGGACCGCCGTGCAAGCTACTGATGGTCGCAGCAGAGTAGTAGTAGCAACCTTTCCCTTGGTAGGGTCCTGTTCCTGCCGTCCGCAATTGATTCGTTCGTTTCATTGGATTAGACTGACTGAAGTGGTAAACGCTACTATGTCCGGCAGGAATATTTGGAGGATGAGAACGCTGCAGTGGATACGGTATTCAATACAGTAAGGAGATGACCTCCTTCAAATTTGACGCTAGAGCGGGTGTCCGGTATATGAGAGAAGAGAAGGGGAAAAGAGAATCTTAAGTGGACCCCACTATTTTAACTATTAAAAAATGTTATATCTCACAAACCGAAAACTCAAATTAAATTCCGATTGCACCATTGAATTCGTTGCAATTAATTCTTCAAAACTAGATCTCTCATGAATATATTTAGATAAAGTGACAAGTGGGTCCACAGTGGATAGAGGATGATATAAAGGATGGATGAATACGGAAGAAATAAATATAGAGGAGAGAATCTTGATGACCAGACAGTATAGAGGATGAAAATAGAGTAATGTGAGTGCGGATAGTCTTAGCGATGCCTATTATTGCCTCCAGACTAGTAGGCGCAAAGTCGTCCAAACGCTTGATTCCAAGAGACGTTTACGGCGTCGAAGGAGACATGCTATCCCATCCTCTCGACCTTCCCGATGCTCCTATACTGTCCGTCTGCGGCGGTCTGTTCCTGCTCCTCCAGGCTTATCGTTCGCTGCTTTTGCTTATCATCCTGAGAATCTCCAGATCAGACGAATCAAACAACACTCAGCCCATATCAAGACAACCCTAATGAAGCCATGCGCAACAAGGGGCTTGTTTGGTTCGCCGCCACAATTCGCCACAAGTAAAGTTAGGCTTGCCACAAGTCCTTAGGTAGATGTTTGGTTGAGTACTGAGGTTAGCTTGCCACGGCCGGGAGAAGCACTCGCCACACTTCTTTGCGCTAGATCTGTGGCGAGTGTTTTTTCCGCCTCCGCCACGCTGTGCTGCCACCACACCCCTCCATCGTCCAAGCACTGCGCTGTGCTGCCCCTCCCACCATGATGTGCTCGACTCACGGACATGCCTTCGTCGCGAGGACGCGAAGCCCATCGTGAGGGCGCCCATGACTGTGAAGACGTGGAGGCAGTGGCACGCTACATGAAGGACGAGCAGGTGGTGAGAGCATGAGCGGCGATTGAGAGGGCGCCGGCAGGAGAGCGAGTGACGAAAGGGAAGGTGAGCACGGACCTAGGAACGCGAGCACGGAGGTCGGGCCGTCGGGGACCAGCGACGCTATGAGGAGGCGAGGTGGACAGGACGCGAGGCATGAAGCCGCCGGGACGCGCGGTCGTCGGGACGCCAGTTGTCGGGGGCGTGGTGATGCAGGAGCACGAGCACGCCGAGGTCGCCTGGGCACATCGCGTGGGCCTCGCGTGCGGTGGTTGAAGAATGAAGATAGGCTTGTGCTTGGACAGACGCAAAAAATGATGGGAATGATGGGGGTATGGATAAGATCGTCTAGTGATACTTCGTGACGAGAGTAGTATTGATCTAATTGTTTATTCTATTCTATGGATAGACTATATTTTCTACTAAAATTTTAATCTGATTCACCATATAATATGATTTTGTTGATGATTATTTACCATAGTAAAAATCTTTTCTTGTTTATTTTATGGGATGATTTGTTTTCTATAATATCTAGAGAGCTAAGCAAATACTCCCTCAGTTCAGGAAAGAATCAATTTCTAGAGTCGTCTTAAATAAAACTTTTTAAACATTGACCAAATTTCTAGAAAAAACTGTAAAGACTGATGGTATCAAATTTATATCATTAGATATAACATAGAATATATTTTCATAATATTTTTATTTTATATCACAAATATGATTACTCTTTTCTATAAAGTTAGTCAAAGTTAAAAAAAATTGACTGACACAGATTTTAGGAATTGAATCTTTCATGGACAGAGGGAGTACTTAACAATATGATCAATTACCTACAACATCATCAAATATTTGTGGTAATTATCCTGATGAATGTAATCGTGACATTTTAACCAATGTGTGGCTGCAATCCAAACGCTTACCATAACTTTTTTGCCTAATGTTTGTAGCGAAACCAAACAATAGCCACATCAATTTTGCCACATCTTAGTTGTCAACCAAACACTCCTAATTTGCCACAGAATGTGGCTTGCCACAAGTGTGGCTATACCTAACCTTAGGCGTGGCAATTTGTGGCCGGTAACCAAACAGGCCCAAGGTCTTCTACTCCTACATGTTCCTGAGCATTCAGTCTAAAACCATTGATTTCTCAGACTTTTCTTCTTTAGGCATTACTTTTTCACCTACTAGCGGAGTTAAAGAGATGGCATCCTTAAATTATTGCCGTTGTACATCCTCCTCCTCTGCACAAGTAGAGTGCTTACTAGGTCTCACCACGTAGCCACTGGCGGAGCTTCATTGAGACCAACAAGGGCCATGGCCCCCCTACTCATTTGTGATGTCCACTAATTGTCTCAAAAACAGTAAACTCTTTTCTACTTAATCCATCTTTATTCTATGATTGCCCCTCCTAAACTGGTTGCCAAGCTATTTGGCCCCTCCTAAACTTGCAACCAAGCTCCGCCACTGCCACGTACGGAGTAGTGTCGTTCAGAATTCTGATCAGCGACTAGCCCGGCGTAGAGCAGCGCCCAGCCCAGCGCCCAATTAGGCAAAGGCAAATAGGCAATCTGCTTAGACCACCAGCACTGCCATCCGCTACCCTCTCCGCTAAAACGTATACAGTAAAAAAATAAGTGCAGCGGGATACGGTATCCTGTCCGGTACATGCGCGGCTCCGCCAAAAACAGCGGAGAGGCAGGCCTTTAGCGTAGACAGCGGGAGCTGGGGGCATGCAGGCGTAGAGAGAGGGCGATGGCAGCACTGCATGAGGTCAGAGTGGGCCCGTCGTTTTTAAGTTAGAAAAATGTTATATCTCGTAAACCGAAAATCCAAATTAAATTCCGATTACACCATTGAATTTGTTGTAATGAATTCTTCAAAACTAAATCTCTCATGGATATATTTAGATAAATTGATAAGTGGACCCACGGTGGATAGAGGGTGATATAGAGGATAGATGGATGCGGGAGAAATGAGTATAGATAAGAGAATCTTGATGACATAGAGGATAAAAATAGAGAAACGTGAGTGCGGATAGTCTTATCCCCTTGCCCGTCATTTCCTTCTTTGTTGACAGGGTTCAACATTATTGATGCACATGCACCGGGCATGATTTCCTTCTCTCTGTCCATGCCCCTAGGCCTAGCTAGCCGTGCCATTTCTCTTCTGAATTCTGATGTGTGCAACGTGCTTCATTACGTCTTTTTCCCCTGCTGCGTATGCAGTCGCCTTTTTTTCACAGAATGTTGATAGGAACCAAAATACTCCGTACGGAGGAAAGAACACGAAGGGTACCGTACCAAATTACCAATGCTACCGGTATAGTCCCTCCGTCCTTTTTTTAATTGTCGTCCGGGAAACGTGTCTAAGAGAGAGACACAGATTTCTATAGACAGTTATTTAGGAACGGAGAGAGTACTTCCTTAGTCACCTAATAAGTACTCTAACACAAAGAACGTAATTATGAGAAAGGTGTCAGTCAAATTGTTTCAACTTTAACCAAATTTATAATAAATAGTATTAACATTTATATCCTAAAATAAATTTATTATATAAACATATTTTATAACTAATCTAATGATGCTTATTTTGTGTTATAGATGTTAGTATTTTTTCATATAATTTTAGTCAAAATTTACAATATTTGATTCATCGGGACGTGAGAATTACATTCTTGACGGAAGGAGTTTACTTTTAGAGTTTAAAATTTATCCCAAAATAAGTGTACATTTAGATATAAGACAACTCAACTTTAGTTGTCATTTTCTACTTTCACTCTTTCCAAAATACAATTATTGCATCTTTATATAGGTATATTCGTAATTTTACACTAACATTGTTTCCCTCGCCAAAGTGCTAAAAGTGCACTTATTTTTGGGACGGAGGGAATAATCTCTTATGTTTACACACAAGCAGTTTTAGCTTGGAGGAAACAGAATGCTCGAGGGCAGAATCCTCAGAGCGAGAATTTATTGCTCAAAAATAAATTGTGGTTTTCCCGCACGACGGGCATGTAATGCCCTGCAGCAATGCGTATATATCATGAACAGAAGGGTTGTCAGATCTTTTCTTTTTTTTTTCCTACAGAATGCCGAATGCATATGCATGGCTCTTGCTTCATCAGACTGGCCGCGGAATTTCAAATAGTCTAGCGAGCAGCAATTTACTACTCCTAGTAAGCATTTAATCAATATTTAAAATCCTACTACTCCTTCTATCCACGAGTAAATAGATTTCTAGAGTTGCCCTAAGTCAAAAATTTCAATTTTTAACCGAATTTATAGAAAAAACTATCAAGATTGATGATCTCAAATTTATATTATTAGATATACCATAGAGTATATTTTCATAATATGTCCATTTTATATCATAGATGTTATTATTATTTTTATATAAAGTTAGTCAAAGTTTAAAAAGCTAGACTGACACGAATTTTAGGAATTGATTCTTTCATGAGCAGAGAGACTAGTAAGCATGACCATTGCTGCGTGGAGCTAGGTAGAGACACAAAGCAAAATTTATTATAAGCTACTGCCGTGCCATTTATTCCTCCTTGTCGAAGGACAGAAATAGGACAGTAGGATAAATCGGAGATTTCTGTCCGTATAGTACTGTTTTCTGAGCTACTAGCAGCGTTGCATGCATGGAAGTACTATTTGGTCTTGATGGGCCACTGGATCGTTGATAAATACAGTAATGGTCAGTGGGGGGACATCCATCTTCTTCGTAAGCCCATTCGATTTTACGTCGCACTTTCTTTATCCCATTTTCAGGTCTGATACTGTCCGCACTTATCCATCCTCTATATCATCCTCTGTACTCCCTCCGTCCCTAAATACGTGTCGTTCTCGCTTCCCGAGAAAAAACTGTCGGCAATTATATATTAAAATATATTAATATTTATGCTAAGTAATTAGTATCATCGGAAAAATCTTTACATCTAATTTTTTAACAAAATTATTTGGAGATATAAATATTGCACATATTTTCTACAAATTGAGTCAAACACGTGGCACGCACACCAACGACGACACTTATTTAGGGACGGAGGGAGTATATCCTGGTCATTAAGATTCTTTCCTCTATACTTATTTTTTCTGCATTCATCCATCCTCTATATCATTGTCTATCCACTGTGGGCCCACTTGTCACTTTATCTAAATATATTCATGTAAGATCTAGTTTTAAAGAATTAATTACAACGAATTTAATGGTGCAATCAGAATTTAATTTAGTGTTTTGGTTTGTGACTCATAGCTTTTTTAAGTGGAAAAAGTGGTGCCTGCTTTTCCAGCGTCCAGCAGCAGCTGCGTGATTGGCCGCTCCTTCCCGACGCAGCTTTAACGTTCGCCCGCTACCGCGCTATTCTTGGCGGACGGAAGACTCCTTCTCTACTTTAGCGTTGTTTTTTCTGTATGCGCTGTAGCCTTCAGGTACTCTAAATCTTCCTCCAGGAACATTTACAGCATCGCAATGCACATAGCCTCATCATATTTATCTCCCTCCGTATCGTTTTTTTAATGTTGTTTAAAACAACGATACGGTCTCTGAAGTATAACTTTAACCACTTATTTATTTAAAAATATTTGTTGTAAAATGATATATAATTCATAAATAAATTTAAATTTTGTTTGCCTCAAAGAAAAATAGAAAAACAACACAATTAAAAATCCTAAAATCTGACTTAATGTAAAAAAAAGTTGTTTCAGCTAGAAAAAAATATGAAACATTTTTTGTTTTTAAAACCATGCTATATCTTATGGTGCATTGTCTGAAACTATTTAAATCTTTTATGGTCTCTTTTGGTGCTTCTTTGTTACTTGTTAGTATAGATACTCTCTCATTGTCTATTACAAATGGGGCTACGGTGACAATCCAGACTACGTAGAAGTTTGTGACTTCGGCGACAACGAAAATGATGCTAAATAGGACATGTTCCATCAGCTAGATATGCATATAATGTGTGTTTTCTTGTTTACAAGCATGCGACTGATTTGTGTTTGCATTGGCGAGGTCTAAATTGTTGGCACACAATGAATGATATGGAAGTGAATTAAAATGATAACGCAAACTAGTTTGGTTCCTTGTGTCTCAACCTGCTCATTCGGGGTTTGAGTTATATAGACTGGAGATGGGTTCTTGCATTGGTATGAATTTGTTTTATGAATCAAGTTTTTTCTGATAAAGTCTATAATCTCTCTGAACTATGAATGTACTCCCTCCGTATAGGAAAAAAAGTCGTTTTAGACAATGACACGGTCTCCAAAGTATAATTTTAACTCTTTGTTTTTATAAAAATATTTATTAGAAAATGATATATGTATACTTCTATGAAAATATTTGTCAATACAAATCTGTACATGTAGCTTTTACATTTTAATACCCAATAACTTAAAACTTATTCATGATTTATATTCTCAATGCTTGACCAAAACCTTGTCAAAAACAACTTTCTTTTCCTATACGAGGGAGTATATAGCATGATTTTTCTTCCTCGTGGTTGATGTGACACCCCGTACATAATATGACAAGGTTGGTTAGCGCGCTTCGCCGCGCATGCTATTGGTACGATTGTCAAAGTGTCATAAGTGCATCTGTTCTGCTGTGTATAGACGTACAGAAAACTTGATCGGCCTAAACAGTACAAATATGTTTAGTTTTTAGAAACGTATGCTATAGAAACCAGTCTCATGTGCAAACTATAGAAACACTAATCAAGACCACAGGATTCTAATCTGATGGTTAGATGAGAAGGTAGGTCATTTTAGCACTTAAACCCCATACTGTGCCCACGTCTGTTTTGATTAGGATGAGCTGAGTGGAGGAGTTTAAGTGCTAAAATAACCCACCATCGGATTAGATTCTTGTGGTCTTGATTAGAGTTTCTATATTTTGCACAGAAGACTGGTTTTCATAGCATACATTACCTTAGTTTTTACCCTATAAATTTTCCACAATGTTTTGACCTTACATAGAGTATTAAATATAGACTAAAAATGACTAATTACATAAATTCAAAATATTTTGCGAGATGACTAATTTTTTAAACCTAATAAATTAATGTTTTGATAATATATGGTGTTACATTAAACATTTGATAATTAATAATAATTAGACTTATAAATTCGCCTCACAAATTATTCTTCCCTTATGCAATTAGTTTTGTTAATAGTATTTAATACTCTAAATTAGTGTTAAAACACCAGATATGACATCCCAAAACTTTTTAACTTCGAACTAAAGAATCTCTAAATATATCAGTCAATAGGATTGTTCGTTACCTAGGAAGAATACTATTGGTTTTAAATGATAACTTACAAATAGCTAGCTAGATGAGACATATAAATAATATTATTTTGATGAGGCAACTTACAAAAGTAGCACTCTTATTGGCTATCGAGGAGAGAGATCTCCTCGATAGCCAATAAGAGTACTACTTTTTTATTATTTTTATACGTCATCTCGCTACCTATTTGTAAAGTGCTATTGAGAGCCAATAGAAATTCTCCTAACTAGCTATTTGACAACCATTGCAGATGGCCTTAAGATCAGTATATATTAGTGAACCGTTTAAACTAAAAATTATTCCAGGCTCTATTTCTAAACCACCAAACAAGCTCCAAGGCAGGGTCCAAGCGCTGCGCTGGCTTGTTTCCAAAAGCTGCAGCAAACACTCACAAGCCCTTCACTGCACTGCGCTAGTTGATCGATCACACAAGACGGTCGTCCTCCGTCCGCCCGCCCTGCACATTCAATCGCAATCGGAGACCTCAAAACCAGACCAAAACAAAGCCCCTGGGCCACTGGTGAGGAGGGACAGGGGAGACGCTTGGCCCGGCCGGCCCGATCCGGCCGAAGTGCGCGCGAAACAGGCGACGAGGCCCGCCGGAAAGGCGTGGGCAGCAGCAGAGCCGGGCCATGCGGGGTGGTCCGCGTCCGCTCCATCTCCTCTCCTGTCCGCTCTCTGTCTCCTCCAGTCGTCTCCGGTCCGGGCCACTGGCCACAGCAGAAGTCCACATCACGTCCCTGCCGGGCCCCGGCACCCGGCGCTGCCGTCGGCAGCGCTGCACGCCACCGTGCGGGGCAGGCGCAATCAATGCGCCGCAGTAGACGATCGATGACGCCGTCTGCATGCCCCGCCCGCCCGAGGTCGTCAGACCTCAGCCCTGCTGCACCTTGCAGTGCCCCCACTTCCTGCTTCCTTCTTCTCTTTCCTCTGCTGCATGCCATCTTCGAGTAATCGAGTGGCCGGCGGGGCGCGGTTAAAAGCGAATCTAACCGGACCACGACGGCCGGGAAAAAGTTTGGGTGGGGGACTGGAGGGTGGGGTCATGGGTCATGCCATGGCTGGTTCTTTCGAAACCCGCAAAGCGCGCGACGCGACGTATAAAAAGTGCGCGGCCACCTGGTACTGGTGGTACTCGTAGGCTGACGTTGCATTCCCATTCGTCGTCTCCACTCTTTCCTCTCCTCTCGAAAAGTCGAAATCCCAAAGCTGCCCCTGTCGTCGTAGGCTCGCCCGTGCGGCTTGCGGAGGGCGGGTGGGACACAGGAGGAGGGGATGGAGGCGGCCGGAGCGGGAGGGCGGAGGCCGCCGGTGGGCATCAGCAGGGTGGAGGCGAGCCCCGAGCGTGGCAGGCCGACGACGTACGCGCTGCTGTCAGCGAGGCCGGCGCCGGCGAGGCCCATGCGGAAGGTGCAGATCATCTACTACCTCTGCCGGAACGGCCAGCTGGAGCACCCGCACATCATGGAGCTTGCGCAGCACCCGCACCAGCCCCTTCGCCTCAAAGGTACGACATCTAGTACTGTGGAGTGTGGAGCTAGCTGCATGTGTTCTTCTCTTCCTTTGCTCTCTCTGCCAATCAAGATGCTGACGAAGCTGCTCTGCAATCTTCTTGTGTTCTCACGGCTCACGGCTGTGGTGTGGTGTGAAGATGTCATGGACAGGCTGACGCTGCTGAGGGGCAAGGGCATGCCGGCTCTCTTCTCATGGTCCTGCAAGAGGTACGAGTACTTTCCTTCTCTACGATACACAGACAACAATGTGTGTAGTCGTACTCTGAGAGCAGAACAGGTGAGCACTTAGGAGTACACGCAAGTTGTTAATTGGTGCCGACATATTATTATTTCGATTGTTGAAGGAACTACAAGAACGGGTACGTGTGGAACGACCTGTCCGAGAACGACGTGATCTACCCGTCGGACGGCGTGGAGTACGTGCTCAAGGGCTCCGAGATCTTCCCTGGCTGTTCCTCTGGTATGGTACCCACCGATCCTCGTCTCCTTCCTTAACTCGCCCGGCATGCATGGTAGCTCTTGACGCCAACCCTTTTGCTCTGCTACTCATCACTCCCGTCTCGTAGTCTCGTCCGATCGAGTCTGCTGCGTTCACCTTGCTAAAAATGTCCATGGCTTTCGTAGTTGCATGCGTGTGAAAGCCCCAAGCAAAATAGCAAATGCATGAAACATGCAGATTCTAACGCTGTTCTTTGAATTACTGTAGTACTGTATTAATTATGGGCACGGTAGGTTTATCTTGATCCTCTCCCGTACTGTACTGTGCTGCTCCATTTTCGTCAACCGGGTTGGTTGGACTTGGACGACCATGGCAGCTGGGTAAATGCGAGCGCAGCCTTTTGTTTTTTTTTCCATTTTCACACGGTGCACGTCCTGCACCACCTCGTAATTCGCGAAGACTTTGTGATGTGGAAGCGCCCATTTTTAATTGGCCACCTATCTCGCCAGATCATTCAATTCGCCAGTGAACAGTGAGCAGTGATCTCTTTTTTCCTCTCTTTCTGACACACTTCTGGACCTCGCAGTCGCAGATCGCTTCCAGCACCTCCGCGTCACCGATCGGTCGCCGACGAAGCCGGCGCTGGCGCTGCCACACATGAGCCACAAGCAGTACTCCGTGGACAGCTACAGAGACGACGCCGCGGAGGACCGGGACGACGACGAGCTGGGGTACACGTACCACCACCGCCGGCTCGTCGCCGCGCGCGCCGACAAGCCCGCACTCTCGGCGCGCGCCACCAACCGGGCCCGCCCCGTGGAGCTCCCCGTCGAGGAGACCTCGCCGCCGTCCTCGACGTCCTCGGACAAGCCGCCGCCGCCGGCGCCACCGCAGCAGCAGCAGCAGCAGACGGGGCGGCGGGCCTCCTCCGACCTGCTGCCGGAGCCCGTCGAGCCGAGTCGTCCCGGGTCCATGCTCCTGCAGCTCATCGCGTGCGGGTCGACGGTACCTCCCGCCACGGGGGGTGGCACGGGCAGGTGCCGCGCCGAGCCGAGGCGGAGCTGCGGCCTGGTGAGCCGGCTCTCTGCCCGCGGCGGCGCGGACGAGGACGACGACGAGGAGGATGAGGCGGCGGCGGCGGTGGGGGCCGACCTGGGCCGCCGGTTCGCCGTGGAGGACAAGGAGTACTACAGCGGCAGCATCGTGGAGGTCGCCGGCGGCGGCGGCACGCCGCTGCCGGCGTCGTCGCTCAAGCGCTCCAACTCGTACAACGAGGAGAGGTAGCCCTGTCACGTCCTCTCGCATCACACTTGGATTTTTGCTCTGGTAGCTTTTGTCATAGCGTGACAGGATTAAACGCTGGGTTAACTGGCGGTTTTGGCAGCTTTGTCGTAGTCGCATTCGTGTGGTCGTGTCGTGACATTGCGAAGGACTGGGTCGATCACTGTGACTCCTAGTAGTAGTCCTAGGTTTTGTTTTTGTACGTACACATGTACAGTAGACAGACGTGCTACTAGTACTCTAGTTGCATGCATGGCACGTTGAGACTGAATGGGAAGCTTGGAGTTTAGCCGTGACCGACTGAACATAGAGCTGAGGTCAACAAATGAGCAGTGTGTGCCGGAGTTTTGTTTGGGAAGTGGACAAGGGATGAAATGCGAATGTCACGGTAGTATGTCCGCCGCTGATCCGGGATCGAATGTGGTTATCATAATGCTACGGCAGGAGTAGTACAGTATACTGTTGTAGCGTATCGCCGGAGTACCGAACGAGCAGTCTCCAACTCTCCATGTGTACTGTTCCTTGGGGTGCCATGTAGCCGTGTCCTGTGTCTGTAGACTTTTTGCAATGCATAGTGGCGCACAGTCACTGCAAACCTACAGCCTGACAAGGTACTAGAGTAGTACTGTAGTACTATTACCAGTAGGACACGTAGGAGGACTCCTGCTCCTACGTGATAATGCGTGCTTACGCACGTCGGCACGTGATTACTGCTTGGCGTTTGCAGGCAGCATCTACTAGTAGGAAGCAACGATGACTCTTTCTTGTTTCTTGACTTTTTTATTTATTCAGGAGTTGTAGGCCCAGCGCTGGTGCCATCGGCGACGAGACGATGGATGAGCAGATGGAAGGCGACGGAGGGATCAGGGGAAGATGCATCCCGGGGAGGAAGAAGACGCCGCCGCAGCAGCAGCAGCAGAAATAGGCCACCCAGGCGCCCCTCCCATTTCCCCGTCAGATTTGCAGGAAACTTAAACGCACCTAGCTCAACCTTTGTGTGCAACGCAAATCTTGATTTGAACACTAGCGTAGCGTGTTTAGCATGTTTAGAATATCCTAATGTCGTTGAGGGCATGCACGGGAGCTTGTTAACTAGGGGGATGAGTACTCCTAAATGGTTGTGTCAGCTATCAAAATCTTACTGTACCGGTGGCCCATGTAGGACTGGATGATGCGGTCGTGCATGATGTTGCCATTCATTGTCCGATCCTGTCGTGTCCTGTGCTTTTTGTGACGGCTGACGCACCGGGCAGTGTACGGCCTGTTTGATGGAAGCCTGGACTACTTGCCTGGTAAAAAGTGTTGCCTGAAAATTTGATAGAATCTGCCTGACGAGGCAAGTTAGAAGAGAATGCGTTTGGTTGGAAACTTGTGCCTGACAAGTATTATAAAAGATATAATATCATATTTAAAACATATATATAGTTACTGTTAGATTGCACAAGCAATAAATAAATAAAACCATCCACTCCACACATTTCATCAATTAAAAACATATTTAAAATTACAAATAAATATAATAAATTTTATAGCTAATTAAAAATATCACAAGAAAAGAACGTACAAAAAATTAAAAATATATTTAAGATAAAAAATAAATTTCGTAGCTATTTAAAAGATTTCACAAGGAAAGAACGTACACAAAAGAAAAATAATTATAATTACATTTACACACAATGCTAATTTGAACTGAAGGAAAATAGAATAGAAAATACAAAATACACAGAATAGTTTTTAGTTGTACAGTACTCGTGTTCGTGAAAAAAAGAGTAAAGACAAACTGAATTTACTTTGGCAAGCATTGTTTTTATGGATTTAATTAAATGACTATTAGCAATAAAAATAGTTTAATATATAACTAGTACAGGCAAGTTGAGCTGCCTGGCCCAGGCGACCGATTCTCAACGCCTGACTGCCGGTGCCGGTGCCGCTGCCTGCGTCAGGAAGGTCTCGAGGGCTCCATCCAAACAAGGAACAGGCAACTTCCAGGCATTTCAGTGGCAGGTACGCATCCAAACTAGCCCTACCTGCGGCACTGGCAGGGCTTCCTCTGCGGCGCGCTGCCACTCCAATCTTGCAACATTGCAATGGTCTGCGCGCGGAACCATCTTGCCCCGCAACATTTGCAATTTGCAAAGATTGCTAGCCAGTGCAGGGAATCTGTAAGTGCGGTCACCGAACGGACGAATATATGGGCCGAAAAGAGGTCGGGCTCAAAGCCCAAAACCTTTACGCTGCCCATCAGTGTCACTTTAGGACCCATTGAAACCACTGGTTTTACTTACGATAAGAAAAAAAAAACCAAAGCTTTTTCGACGGGATTTTTCATAGGAATTGCATTCCTCTGTTGACGCGGGCCAATCGGAGGTGCAGGAAACCAGAGGTAGCGGGCCACCGCCATCGAAACCCGCTGGGCCTTGTTCGGTTGGATCGGAACCGAGTCATTCCAATCGGATTGATTTTATCCTGTTTTAAATTCGATTTATAGTAAAATAGATGTTTGGTTGAGGTACCACAGATCGAGTTTCTGGTGCGCGTATATCACAAATTCACAATAAGACCTAATTTAAAACTTCAATCCCTTGACATTCCGGACTTTTCTTAGAATGGAAACTCTAATCCCTATGAAACCCTAAACTTTTACTAAGATAGGTAATCTATGAGTTTATTCAAAGTTTCTTAGTGGAGGGTTTTCTATCTCTGGTTTTTACTCCCCTTACTTTCAAAAAAAGACCTTAGGAATATGCAATCGGGATTCAACAACCATTAAGGCCTTTTTAGTTCACACCGTAAAAACTTTTCACTCATCACAAAGTGTTTGGACACCTGCATGAAATAGTAAACATATACTTAAAAAATAACTAATTACACAGATTCCATGTAATTTATGAGACGTTTTTTAAACGTAACAAGTTTATATTTCAATAATATTATGCTACATTAAATATATACTAATAACAGTTTTCAGACAAAATATATAATTTATTTTCTTATTATTTTATTTCTAATAGACTACATGAGTACCGGAACACCCGATGTGACAAAAAAATTTCACATCCCAAACTAGACAGGCCTTAAGTTTAAATGCTAACATCTCGACACAAACCCTCTATACCTTGATTTTATCTTGGCTAGGTTTTTTTTTTTTTGGACAATACTACCAAACATGCTCCCGTTGCAACGCAGGCAAAATCTAGTATAGTATATTTATACCACAAGTCGATGTTGCACACCACATCATTACGGGTTTGAAATACATGACTACAAAATTTGATATAGTTCAAAATGTGTGCCAGTAGCAACACACAGGACATTGCCTAGTTGTTGATCAGGTATATTGACATGTCGAAATGCAGTTGCAATGACTCTTTACTTCCGTCAATTGCTCAAAAGGAGTTTCTGCCCCCCCACCATTCTTCCAAGCACCTGGCGCTGGCAACCGTCTCCACGTCTAAATGCAGTGGCAATGACTCTTCACTTCCGTCCATTGCTCAGAAAGAGTTTCTGACCCCCACCATTCTTCCAAGCACCTCGGACTGGCAACCCCGTCTCTGGGCCTTGTGGGTCCCTTTCTGGACGTTCAGGGCTTGCACTAGGCCGACTTAAATCAATCATGGCTAATGAGTTGTCACCTAAGCGAGCTCTGAGAAACTTTGATGTCTTCTTCGGTTGCTTATTGCCTCCTCCCTTGCCTGTGTTATCTTTTGCACCAGATGATTTTATGTTAGAACCAGTATCACTGACCAGATTAGATGAAGGTCCAGCTGTGGGTTGGCCCCCCTTGGAAGGTCGATACCCATCCTTCGACAGTACCTCAGCCTCTCCTTCCTGAGCCTGGTGGCTTGATTGAAGCCTTCTTACAGTGTCCAAAATGTTATCTGCTAGTGCACTCTTCACATCATTAGCAGCACTGCTTTCTGTAACAGGAGCTTTCCCCTTCCCCTTCTTTTTACGGTTGCCCTCTTGCGAGCTAGTTCCACCTCCGTTTTCTTGGAGGCTTTTGAATCGTGTATTTGTATAATATGCATCAGCAAGTTCCCTCTGTTTTTGAGGATCAGGTAATAGCCTAGCCATTTCAGGAACAAGTTGTGACAGTCCAAACTGCTCAACATATGAAAGATACTCCAAAGTATCTATGAATCCTTGACGGTATTCACCAGCAATCTCTTTGAATGCAGAGTACCTGTCCTCATCATTTCCCAGAGCAGAACGCATTCTTTCAACCAGAGATTTGTTTGCCGCACGGACATCCTCTGCAACAGGCAAACTTTGGTTACCTTGAGGAGGATCTTGACTTCTGTTGCTACCATAAGCTGTACTTGATGATGCTTGGGCAGAGGAGCCGCCAGACACAAGATTAGGTGTAGAAACAGAGTGCTTCATCTTGTTTGGAGCAACAGGATTCCACACTGTGTTACTGGAGATAGCTGTCATGGACCCATTCTCTCTTGTTGGTTGAGTTCCAGATCGAAGCTGAGAAGATCCAGACAGGAGTAGGCCCTGATCAGGTGTAGGCCATGTCTGGGTGGAACTAGCTTCAAGATTTTCAGAGGGATGAGGCCGAGCAGTATTAAGTACCTTCACAGGACCCTTGCTACGTTGAAGTCTTGCTGCAAGTGTGCTCTTGGCTAGACTTTGTAGTCCCTGTTGGGCTGAAGCAGCGCCTCTATTGTTACTAGACCCAGGCAAAGGGGGGAACAGTGACTCATCCCCAAGCCTTGCAGCGCCCCTTGCACTCTGATTGAGAGCTAGTGCATACCTGGATTGCTGCTCTGATAATGAAGGAAATGAGGTTTCATCATGAAAAGAATCAACGCTGTTGTCAGGAATATCTGGGTCTGAAAGAGGTGGGAAGGACAACTGTTCGAGTACTCGTCCAGTCCTTGAGCCTTGGCCAACTTCAGCTGCCCCAGAACTAGATCCAATACTTAATGATTGAAATGACCCTGAAACATTATCAAGATGGCCTGCGTGGCCATCAGCAGTTGCCCGGCTGTTTTGTGCAGATGATGAGATATGACTGTCAGATCCACCATGGAGAGCATTACGCCCCCTACCTCTGCCACGCCGTTGTTCTTGCTCATTTCTGCGATATATAAAACTCGTAGGTATCTGAAAGAGGCAAATTGGAAAAGTTAGTCTAGATGAACCAAATAAATTAACAAAAAAATAGTGAATTGTTAACCAAGAACAGATACATTGGATAGAGGGAAACCATGATAGGGAACAAAAATACTAGAACCAAGTTTTTCACCTGAAGTGCAGCATTCCTCTGAGAACGAGACATCCGCCCACCATGATCCATAGCATTATGCCTCTGTTCAAATACACTACTCAATAAGAACCCCAAAATAAAACAACTTGGTACATATGGTTAATAGCTGATGAAAATTAGCAAATCAATTTGTACAACTTGCCTTCAGCTCCGCTTCACTCGGGAAGACAACAAACTTCTTTGCCAAACATGCTTCATCTTCACAGAGGAAATGATCTTTTCGAAAATGCAACTGAATTGAATTGAAAGAGCATATATCAGAATGCAGTTATGACCACTTCCCCAGGGACTCAGAGCCCAGCTAGGCACTAAAGTAAAACTGTAGACACAATGCGCCCGAAGGCAGGGGCAGAATTACAACTAGATTTGCTGCATATATGATGGATGAGAGATAAATGCCTAAACAGTGGGTACAACATACCTCAAGGTCATCATAGTTCCGAAAATAGTCATACTGCCCAGGATGCTGCCTATAATCAACAATCACCAATTCAACACATCAAATAAATCACCGCATAAGCTTAGCTAATGACAAAGGTTGCAATATACCTCTGGCATATGTGGCAAGAATAGTGTTCCCTGGACATATGCATGTAAAGCTCATTATCTCCATAAAATGAACTTTTGCAAAACTCACACATCGGATGCCCAGCAAAACCATTCCGCTCTACCTCAGAGCCATCCACTTCAGAATCACCAGTCTTCATATGCTGAGCTAACTGTGACTTTGAATAAAGCTTTTGTTCACAAATGAACACCTTCAAAACAGATGCAAAACATTTCAATAACCAATCATGAATACGAAAATTGTAAGTGCAAATTACCTAGTGAGCACTTATGACGGTAATAAAGCAACCCAGCATGTATGCAGGTGTAAGAATATGCACAAGGCAATGGATATGTTTAATAATGTTGTTGTGTCTGCATAATGGAGGTAGAACAACAAAGATAATAGATCCGAGTCCAAATATAGATTGTTTTAGGATTCTATCTGGTCAATACAATTTAACTTGGTCCATAAGTATATGAAAAAATTGGCATTACACAGATTCACAAAAACTTGATGGTACTTGGTTCATCATGGAAAATGCTTTCATAAACCATAATATATGATTTTCACTATAAAAATGGTATATATTAACAAGAATTGTAAGTAAATGTGTTACTTTGGAGACTGTGGGCTAGTTTGGTTCACTCCTAGACAGAAACCCCTGGACCAGGCAGCGATCTCTCAGACACCTGCATCTGGCAATTCTGCCTGGCCTGGGAGCTACCTGCCAGGGCTTGAACCAAACATGACATGTGTCACTGTCCTAAGCAACCTACATTTGAATCGGAGAGAACAGCATTGTATAGTTTCTTCACCAAATAAAGTCACATAAGCAACGGATAGCACAATGTCAACCATGCTAGTTGTAAACAATAATCAGATATTCAGGTTAAATAGTTCAAATAGGTCATTCATTTCAACTGTCTACAGTGAGTTGAGATGCATATTCTGGAAAAAAAAAAGAATCGTCAAATTAAACCATGTTATATAAACAAACAAAATAAGTTATGTTCATTACACCAAGGGAAAAACTACAGGAAGGAAACTATATTTTTCAATTTCAAGACATATTTTATAGTTCACTAGGTAAGCTACAGCATAGGTGCCAACATCATATACTGATAGCCACAATAAACTGTACCAAACTGTACATGTACAATAAAGGGCCTATAAAAGAAAACATTATGCACGAAACATGGACAAAGCAAAATCATGTAGATCATTCAAAACATGTGTCTAAAGTTTGATGCTAAATTTGACAGCATAATCCATGAAATCGACACTTAGAAACGCAAATGTGTGATTACTAATACACAACCCTTAAATATGCTAGTTCATCAAGTATTTCACCTTCCTCCCCTCCAAGCAAAGGTTGCACATGAGCACCCTATGCACATGGAATAAATGTCCCTTTAGTTGATCGATGCTCCTGAACTTGCTTCTGCGCTTTGCTTGAGCAGCAAGAGCAGCCTGATCTTCTGCATTGTCACAAACACTACAAGAAAGTCGACACATTGCCCGTATCATTCGGTAGTGGTCCGCATCATCAAAGTATGCTTGGGTATCCTCATGGTACCAGAAATCCCCAGTTTTGCCCTCATTTACCCCACTGGGGAACACTGAGAAATCAGTTACCACTCTAGTGTATTCACCCATGGCCTGTGAAATGGAAAAAATATATAATTATATTCACATGGATACTATTGATATGCTTTTTTAATAAGGGAAAAAAAACAGTTCAGAACAGTATGTTGACATTTCTAAGTTTGTTTTGGCAACATACAGTTTATAATGATTCAGTGTGCAGAAGGCAAGATATATATATACAGATAAATGTCCAAAGTTTACATGGCACTACAAGATTAATTTCACACATACAAAACTTCACCAGTGTCAGCCACTCAGACGGCCATACTAATGCTGGAAAAACAGTATAACTGCCTTAGCGATGCAGAACACAGTAGCTCCATGGCCAACAATGATTCTAGTGAAAATTTACAGAAGATAAAACTAGGGAAGGCATCTAAGAATGCACTACCTACAGTATCAATATAGTCATCAAATTAGAAGCACACAAAATACTAAAACAGATATTTTGTGTACTCATTATCTGAAGAAGTACAATTCTGGAATA
Source organism: Coix lacryma-jobi var. lacryma-jobi (assembly GCA_009763385.1). Taxonomy (NCBI): domain Eukaryota; kingdom Viridiplantae; phylum Streptophyta; class Magnoliopsida; order Poales; family Poaceae; genus Coix; species Coix lacryma-jobi. Next base: position 9,276,673 of record CM019823.1, on the reverse strand, counting down.
AATGTTGTCAACCTCACATAAAAAGTACTATTATTCACGAAATTCACCACGTATTTTTTTGTGCAACTCATAAATAGTACTAGCACACTCAGAACCAAAACACCTATACACAATCTCAAACAATCCAATTGGTAAGCTTAACAATCATCTGCAAAGCTTAAAATACAAACCTAAAATGGTTATTGCAACCTTCCTCATGATAGAGAGGACGTCAAAAGCCCCAACTATCCAGCCATCTAAATCATGAGACAATCTATTCTGACCACATCAGGCTACGAGGCATCAAAAGCATCGTATATTCACGCTATTACCTAAAAAAAATCATGATACCAGTCTCGGAACGAGATCCTTCACATCTAATTCCACTAGCAAGAACCAATCTGGCAATCCAACCGAAACCCTAGATGACCCCCAAGATCCAACGACGCGCCCCACCACAGATAAGGAACTAGTCCTGTCCGGAAAGAGCAAACCCTAGAGGAACGAACCTTAGTGATGAAGACGAAGGGGCAGACGGTCTTGCAGATGCAGCACTTCTTATCGTCCATCACGAAACGGAGGCGGGCGACGCAGGTGGAGCACACGTCGCGGTGCCCGCACGATCCGTACGCCACCCACTCCAGCGTATCTGCGCACACCACGCAGAAGTCTTCCATGGCTGGCAGGCAGCGGAGATCGGCCCCGGCGGCGGCGAGGAAGAGGATGCGAGGGTTAGGGCGCGGGCAAGGAAGAGGATGCGAGGCTGCGACGGTTAGTGCGCGGATGAAGGGGGGGAAGACGAGAAGGCCAAGGAGTCAAGGACTCAAGGGGCCAGGGGCGGCGCCTTCGGGGTCGGGGGTGGGTTTGGTTGTTTTTTTTTTTTTTTTTTTTTTTTTTTTTGCTGTATAAGGCCCTGTTTGGGACAGCTGTGCTCGTTGATTCTTCAGCTGTGCTCCCAGATTCTCTGGTGAAGTGATTCTGTGGCTGAAAGTAGATTCTCTTTGATTCTTTAGCTTAAACTCTCAAAATCAGGATAGAGAATCACTTCACAGAATCAGGTGAAGCTACTTTTTTCATCTCTCAGCCTCCTAGTTCATTTCGGAGAATCACTTCACAGAATCAGCAAAGAATCACTTCATACTGAAAAATGCGTTTGGCAGCCAGGGAGTGATTCTCCCTGAGAATCAGCTCCGTAGAGCTCTCCCGAACGCACCCTAAGACTATCTCCAACAGAGACAATCAAAAATGAGACCCATATCACGGTTTAGGTCGTATACAATAAAAAGGGTGGCTACCTAAGACTCAACGTCTCCAATAGCTAACCCAAAAACAAACCGGAGCAGGCTCTGCGCGGCCGCTACCCTTCTCCCTCCGTGCCGAACTGCCCGCCTCCCTCTGCGCCGACCGACTCCCTCCGCGCCGCCCGCCGCCCGCCTCCCTCTGCGCCGAGCACCACCCACCTTCCCCCGCGCCGGCGGACTCCCTCCACGGCGAGCACCGCCTGCCTCCCTCTGCGCCGGCCGCGACCCGCCTCCCTCCGTGCGCGGCCACGACCCGTCTCTCTCCTCGCCGGCCACGACCTGTCTCCCTCCGCGCCGGCCGGCTCCCTCCGCTCCGAGCGTCGCCCACCTCCCTCCCCGCCGAGCAGCTACGGCGCGGATCTCGGGCCGCCGCGTTGAGCAGGCGCGTCGGCCGCCTCCCTTCCCGCTGAGAAGCTGCACCACGGATCTGGATGGGGCCGCCGCGTGGAGTAGGCGCGCCGGCCTTCTCCCTCCCCGTCGGCTCTGTTCGGTCCTCCCCTTCCTCGGTGGTGGGCCCGTGCGTGGAGACGCAAAGAAGTCGAGATAGGACGCTTATTTGCGTTTCACTTCCAGGCCAACGCAAAATGGGTGAGGTCTTTGCCTTCTCTGTTGGAGGGTGATTTTGTGACCCAAAAATATTGTATATGACCTATTTTGGGTTATGCCTATGCTGTTGGAGATAGTCTAACAATTACGTTTCTTCATGCATTCATGGATCCCGATTCCCGTAGCTCTTCTTCATGATTTTGGTTTGGGGTGCACCTACGTGCCTCCGTCTTGAAAAAAAAATACAATACAATTCCCACTCTTCGAAGAGTTAAATAGTTAAATTTTAACTAAATTATATAAAAAATACTAAAGGCCCGTTTGGATCCTTTTATTTTAGATAAATTAGAATTCATTCAATAAACTAGACTATTTGTCTTAAAATTTGATATTTCATTACTTTCCAAAGTTCGCATATAATCTTATCTCAAATTCACAGAGTGAAAGAGGAAATAGATTCTATAGATCACCATGCAACATAGTTTTGTTAATATTGTTCATAATAAATCTATTTAGAAACATAAATGTTAATATTGTTGCTACAAATTTAACTAAAGTTGAGCTAATTTGGCTGGCACATAGTTTTGTTTTATAGACGGAGGCAGTAATCAAATTGCAACTTTCTATGTTTGATGAGAAACAGCTTAAGGCATCCTTTGGTTCATAGAGGAGAAACATAGGGTCGAGAATTCTATAGGAATTTCTACTATTCATGTCTTTGGTTCATAGGAATGCAGTATATTCATGGATCCCGATTCCCGTAGCTCTTCTTCATGATTTGGCTTTGGTGTGCACCTCCGTGCCTCCGTCTTGAAAAAAATACAATTCCCACTCTTCGAAGATTTAAATAGTTAAATTTTAACTAAACTATATAAAAAATACTAAAGGCCTGTTTGGATCCTTTCATTTTAGATAAATTAGAATTTATTCAATAAACTAGACTATTTGTCTTAAAATTTGACATTTCATTACTTTCCAAAGTTCATATATAATCTTATCTAAATTCATAGGGTGAAAGAGGAAAATAGATTCTATAGATCACCATGCAACATAGTTTTGTTAATATTGTTCATAATAAATCTATTTAGAAACATAAATGTTAATATTGTTGCTACAAACTTAACTAAAGTTGAGCTAATTTGGCCGGCACATAGTTTTGTTTTATAGACGAAGGCAGTAATCAAATTGCAACTTTCTATGTTTGATGGGAAATAGCCTAAGGCATCCTTTGGTTCACAGAGGAGAAACATAGGGTCGAGAATTCTATAGGAATTTGTACTATTCATGCCTTTGGTTCATAGGAATGAAGTATAGGAAAAGTGTAGACATTTTCCTTAGACCTCTGTTTTGGAGGAACGCTATAGAAAATTTATCATTCACTCCAACTTCATGATAGAAATCCTACGTTTTTCCTATGGCCTGTTCAAATTGTCACTCCTTATAATTCCTGTGTGTTTCCATTCCTCTGTTTTGCAACTGGATTCCTGTGATATTCCTATAATTTTTTTTATCCTGTGATTTTGCTTTCCTGTATTTCAAAGAGGGCCTAAGTTGTGGAATTAGTCTTGATGATCCTACTTTGTGAGTTAATGTTTTGAGTATATTTTTTTCTATGTGGTAGTCGGTTGGTTTCTTCGGTTTGTCAATTCTAGGATTTATTCTTTGATATAGATATGTCGCGTCAATACATTGATCTCAGTAAAAGTGTGATAAGTCGTTATATAGCTATTTATCTACAACTAGAAAACAACAAATGTTCAGATCTATATGGGTGGACCAAAGTTCCATACTCCATGATATGTCACTACGGTTTTTTCTCCAACCCTCGTATGCCACTCCTAAAATAATTGTTTTCCTACATCTTACACCATGTCACGTTCCCACCTATTTGGAAATCGTTCAGCCTCTTTTCTTTTCTATACTCAAATCAAAAATAAGAAAAATTATATGTTTTCTCAATTATTTTATTACTAATCTAATATAAGACATCACAAAACATATCTCTTAAATTTAACTATAACCTTGTCTAGAGGACTCCACCCCATATACAATAAATCAATAATTTGTTTAATTCCTAAACTTATATGTATACTAATAGGATAATGTTTTTAAGACACTGTTCATAGTTTTGATCTGAGATAAATATATTATTCACATTAAAAATATTACATGAGTTTTCACAAAAAACGGAATATGGTGGTATATTTATTAATTTATTGTACATGGAGTGGAGTATTGAATGCTATGAAATATGATGTTTTTAATAATAATATACATGCTCGTATTTGAATTATTATGATATTTTTTTCCGCCGCAACACACGTGTATTATTCTAGTAGAAGTAAAAAGATGAAATTCTATTGGGTGACCCAGAGTGCACTTTGAATGCGTCACCAACATGTTAAATCAGTCACCAATGGTTGATTTAACACTTCCAACTAGAGTAGAAGTTTATCCAATAGTGCATCAATACGTTATTTAAAAACAAGATAAAAAAATCTTAGCAAATAGAAACGTGTTAACTTGGTGTTGAGGATCATTTTATTCAACAGATGCAGTTGAACGAATGCACCAACTTAAAACAGAATTGGCTGTGCAAAAAAGCCGTAAATTAAGTTAATGTTTTCAGGTGAGTCATATGATGACATGACAAGTGTACCACACCAAATGTTGTGAATTGGCGCATTCCACTTCTTGCGTCTGACACTGAGTAGCTATAGAGAAAACTCTTTATTTAATTTCTCATTTCTCAATCCACCAAATCATTGGGACGAAGCAAGGCATGTGTCTAGTGTGCTACACAGTTGTTGGACCGTTTCTTTCATCTACTAACGTCGTTTCAACTTTTTAGAAAAAATATAGGCATAAATAAACAAATACATGTTGGTTTTCTTCTTTTATTCCACAATCGATCTCGATCAGTTATCGTTGATGCTGCTATGTAAATGGAACTTTGCATACCATATTCGCGAGAAGTGAAGCAATAGCCTTGGGGCTACTAAACTTTAGGTTGCATGAGCAAACTTGGTTGCCATTGATGCACCTATACAAATAAAACTTTATCTAGTATGTTCGCAAGAAGTGGAGCAACGGGACATATCTGGTTTTCTTGCCCGTGTGTTCGTGAGACTTGCCTCGCCTCGCCTCACTTGGTAATAGGTTTCATGACAAGCATGCCTCAGGAGATTGAAGACCATGTTGGTGGGAAACAAGATTGGTTAACCGGAAAAACGACTAGCTCCTCATGATGATCTCGAGGGCTAATGTCATCCCTAAGTGCCTAATTACCCTTAGGGCGTCCCCAACAGTGTTGGAGATTTCACTAGCTGACGTAGCAGGAGAAATGAATAGAAATATTAAAAACCTGATTTCACCGACGAGAGAGATGAGCTGGTCCAGAACTGCAGAGACACTTGATTCATTAGGAACTGTGCTAGCCTAGCGACGACACATTCGCTATCTATTTTTTTTTCAGTTTTCTCTCTCCACCACGTCAGATTTCAAACCCAAATCGCTAGCTCAAATCGATTCATTGGGGACGCCCTTACTGAAAGGTAAACGCATTCAACTAGTACTCCCTCTATACTCATATTATAGTCTTCGAAACACAACTTTGACCTTTTTTTATAAAAATATTTATGGAAAAGTGATATATGTATACTTTTATGAAAAAAAATTTCAAGACAAATCTATTCATATAATTTTCATCTTTGCAAAGTTAGAAACTTAATATTTATTAATAATTTATATTCTCAATGTTTGACTCAAATCTTGTCTAAATCAATAACTAATATGGATACGGAGGAAGCATGTGGTGAACCAAGGCACGGCTAATCGGAAGGCCCAACCTGTAGGGGTACCTAAATGACTTGACAAATAGACCGTTGACTAGATATACTTAGATATATTCGCTCCTTACAACTTTCAATATAGTTTCCAATTTTTGCCCCTCTTAGGCCATTCGCCCTTTACAACTCTCGATACAGTTCCTAGTTAGATATACCTTATTATATTGTAAATTCTTCCATGTCCACTCATAATAAATTGGTCATAACTAAAAAATGCTACTTTGGTAAGAACCCCATAAATTTGGCTATAAACGTGCAAAAAAACAAATTTGTTCATGCTACATTGGTTGATGGTTCGGCTTCAGACAACCTTTGACACCGTAAATTTGTCTCCTACCATTATTTTAAAATTCTGAAACATGGGTCACTGTCACGCCCCGATTTCTTCCTATTGGGAGTCCAGGGCTTTCAATAATTATTGGAAGCCCCATCCATCCACCCCACCCAACCGGACCACCCAGGTCTAGGGAGTAACTGACGCGCGTAGGTAGAGGACCACTGCGAACCTAGCCGACCGGATGCATGGAATCCTGAGTCAAACTTCAATGTTGTGTTCAACAAGGATCTTATATGATTGATTAGTCGAGAAACATTCATACAACAGCTGAGAGGTCACAAAGTTTAGTCAGTACGGTCTGGTAGTTAACGTGGAAATGGAAACAGTATGGATGGCTATTGATCAGAGAGTTGAAGGCCAGGGGCCGGCCGGAGGTGGCTCGCGTGCCGCCTGCCGCGCCACGCTCTTCAGCCGTCGACCATCGGCGCGGCCTTGGGGAGCGGCTCCCCCTTGATGAAGGAGGAGAAGAGCGCGATGGCGCGGTCCGGCCGGTCGATCGGCACCATGTGCCCGGACCCGCGCACCGTCGCGAACACCACGCCCTTGTACTCGATCACGTACCCGGCGACCTGCCATGAATGAATATATACATGGAGAATATGTCGTCGCCACGGCCGGCCGGGCTGGATCTCAGCCATCACACATTTTAGAGCTCACTCAGGATGCCATGCCACCACCACCAAAAGGGCATGGGCAAAGGCAACTGCATAGATGGGATGCATGCTTATTACCTCCTGGTCCTTGGCGTCGGTCGTCCAGGGGCGCCAGTCCGCCACGACGGGGAGGCCGAGCTTCTCCATGGACTGCTTCGTCGCGATCACAGGAACCATCGCGTCCAGGTCGCCACTGCAGGCAGGTGATCGACAGAGCAGGTCATTGTTCAGCTAATAACCAAACACCAATGGCTCATGTTGAGATATGTAACGCTACGAGCATGCATGGGCAGGGGCCGGGGGCCTATCCACCGACCTGAAGACCCACACGCGGACGCCGGCGGCGGCGACGGCCTTGATGTACGGCAGCATCGATTTTGACGGCGAGTCGCCGAATTTGAGCAGGTTGTAGAACGTGCCCCTGTGCCATCATTCACATCCACCACCACAGGATTATTCAATTTCTCCGTTCGTGTCAACAGGAAGCACTATCTTGTATACATACCTGCATCTTGTCCATTTGTACTTGAGCCCTGTGTTGGCATGGATGACCTTCATCACCTCTGGCTGGTTCAGGTACGCCTCCACGAAGTATTGAGCACAAGGATCAGCCAAGTCCTGCAGACATACATATATTATACACCACATGGAGCCCGCTTGTGAGAACTGAACGGGCCTGATCCCGTGTGAGCTGACACGAACCAGGCAGTTGGATCCTGTGGCCTTGACCTTCTTTTCATGGCAGGTATTGGCATAGATGTTGTACACGTCGATGTTGCCCATCTGGTTGTAGGCCGCGTCCTTGGTATCCGAGCAGAGCGGCGAGTTGTCGTCGGGGTCCTTGCATCGCTGGCCGATGAGCGCGTGCGCCGAGTCCGACAGGAACGCGTGCTGCCACAGGTACTCGTACAGCGCGCTCTGCTCCGCCGCGAACTCCAGGATCGCGTTCCCCACCTGCGTTGCATACATTCGTGCCGGCGGCCGGCCGGCAACTGACAGTCACGATTCACGAACGAACGAACTCACGATGGACTCCACTCCACTCACTGCTGTCCCCTTGAGGTTGATGGCCTCCACGTCCTTGAGCCGCGCGCTCTTGGCGAGGAGGATGGCGGCGGCGAGCTCCGGGACGTAGTGCCCCGCGTAGCTCTCGCCGACGATGAACAAGTCGCGGCCCTTGTACTCTGGGAAGCGGTCCAGCCACTTGACCAGGAACTGCAGCGAGTCGTCCGCCGTCGTGTTGTCTCCCATCACCTTGTACACGTCCGTGTTGGCGGCGTACGAGAAGCCCACGCCCACGGGGCTCTCCAGGTACAGCACGTTCGCCACTGCCACGTATACCACCATTATGATTTTATTCTAGTTTATTTTTTGCCGTGTTATATTACTTATTATTGTTCATTCTGTATGTATGTAATAAGCAGGTGAGGTCTGACCTGTGTTCCAGGCGTACTTGAAATTGCAGAGCGTCTTGCCGTCCGTGTCGACACGGAACGGGCCGATCTCCTGGAATGCTCCGATTCCGAAGGAAGAGCAGCCAGGCCCTGCAGAAATGCACCCCCATTATTCCATTATAATAATTAGTATCACCATCAGGGCGTACGAGCATCACAATCGCAAACGATGAATCAATCGGCTGTCGAAGAATTCACATATATGAAAACAACGATAAATTCTACCTCCATTGAGCCAGAGAAGAAGCGGCTTTGTCGCCGGGTCAGCGGTGGCCTCCACGAAGTAGTAGAAGAGCGTCTTCCCGGCCTTGTCGTCGAGGTTGACGTAGCCGGAATACTGCTGGACGACCGCGTCCTTGGGCTGCCCAGGCAGCGCGGCGATCTTGTCCGCCTCCTTGGAGCCCTCGCCGGCGCCGGCGAGGGCCTGCCGTGGGAGCACGGAGAAGACGACCACGACGGCGAGGCACAGCGCTCTGGCGTCCATGGTCGCCATGCAAAATCAACGCCGCAAAGCGAGGAAGGCCGGGGGCTTTCGATGGGAAGGAAGTGCCCGGCCCGTGTATTTCCAGCTCCGGATTTATAGGCAGGAAAGCAAGATTTCGGGAGGCTGGCTGAATTCAGGTTCTTGGGTTGGTGTCCGCTCCTGAATTGGCTGTGTGTTCTATGTACGTGCGTCCTTGCTTCATCGCCTCGTGTCTTCAGAGAATCGTCCAGCAGTCAGTTTTAGCCTGTCGGCCTCCCAATTTTGAGATGTCTTTGCCAATAATAGGGGGGGCTGTCCGTTCACGACAGAGCAGATATGACTCGATCGTTCCAGCAAATTCTGCCTCTCCGTTCCGTTCACTACAAAAATTGATGCTTTCCATGACGTTTTTTTGATGACGTTTAAAAAAATCATCATAGAATTCTAGATTCATTCATCAGCTGATTTGTCTATGACGATTTGTTTAGTCACGGATTACACCGATTATTTTGGCAATGGAGTGGTTTATCTATGACGATTTGTTTAGTCACGGAATACACCTATTATTTTGGCAATGGAGTGGTTTATCTATAAGAGCAACTCCAGTAGTTTGGCGCACTTGGCAAATCTTGTTTTTAGCAAAACGTGAGAATTCTTGTCTCCAATGGTTTGGCAAAAGAGTTGGCAAAATTTCTCCACTTGGCAAACTCGGCCTCTCCTCGCGCAAATTTGCGCGAGCTGCACGACTTGGCATCGCGAGTCCGTGGCCCCGGCGGCTCCTTTCCTGCGGCCTCGAGGAAATTTCACGGAGTCCCTCGCCCACATCGTGCGAGTCCGCGTCTCCGCGATTCTTCCCCCCCGCCTCCGTTGTGTCCGATAGCGCGCCGCCGCGGCCTCCGTTGCGGCCGAAATCGCGAGTCCGCGATTCTTTTTCCCCCACCTCCGTCGTTCCATCGGTCATCCGCCACCGTGGCCTCCGTTGCGGCCGAAATCAGGAGTCCGAGATTCCCCCCTGCCTCCGTCGTTGCGTCCCAGATCGCGCCGCCGCTGCCTCCATTGCGCCTGAAATCGCGAGTCCACGACCCCCCCTCCTCCGCCGTTGGGTCCAACATCGTGCCACCGCCTCTGTTGCGCTCGAAGTCACGAGTTCGCCGTTGCCTCCCACATCGCGAAGAAGACAGGCCGCCCTTCACCACAATCCAGGTTCATTCTTCTGATCTCCTTCCCTCACCTGAGTTCCATACCTGCAACAACTACGGTTCATATGTGTTGATTCGGATATTATGGGTCATATGTGTTGATTCGGATATGGTTCAGATGCCTAAAAAAAATTCTGCTAGGGTTCTTCCTTCATGTATACTAGTTAAGTACCTGGCAAAAAATTCTGCTATGGTACATGTATACTGATTGAAGGTGGACATCCAAAGTAGCTCTACAAGGCACTAAGACAACAATAGGATCAACGAAAGATAAGATATAAACTAAGCATGCATCTCTAGAATGATTTTTTTCATCAAACCTAGTACAGTCTAGCTAAAGGAAGTTATAGATTTGGGAATCACATGAGCAAGGAATTTTTGTAATACTCTATAAAGATTACCTTTTTCCATTCCCACTCAACTTATCATTGACTAGGTATTGGTTGATTCGGCTAGGGTTTTGTTTATTGCAGCAACCAAGTATTTGTTGTAAATTCTTGTGAATTGTAATTGTTTCTGTAGAGTGATGGAGACGCACATAGAGGATGAGAATTTTCTGTCAGACATTCTTATCAATGGACAACAAAGTCATGTTCCTAGTTTGGATGACATGACCTTTGGATTAACCCAAGAGACTGAAGGTCATGAGGAAGTGCAAGGTAGCCGTACTAGCAAGGGGTCGAAGAGGTCAAAGAACTTTCATTGGAAGGAAGATGAAGTTATATGCTTGGGCTGACTGAATGTAAGCAAAGATTTCATAGATGGAGCCAATCAAACTCGTTCATCATTTTGGGGAAAAGTTCATGCTTACTTTCACAAGCACAAGGAAGCCACAGCTGATAGGACAAAGAGTTCAATTCTGTATAGGTGGCTGACAATTCAGTAAAATGTGAATAAGTTTTGTTCCTGCTACGAGGCCAATCTACGTAGGAATCAAAGTGGGTTCACTATCGAAGACAAGGTATGCATATAATGTGTCCCTTGTTGTCGGGGGACCACAAAATGGGTACCCTCAATCAACGCAAAACAAATAAGTTAAACCTAGAGCACCAATTAATAAGAGACCTAACTAGTCCAACCCCCTAGAAAACCAACCCCTCGAGGCCTACGACGCCGGCCCGCCGCCGAGAAGCCCGGGCCCGCCAAAGCCTTACCGACCGCCTTATGGTAGCCTACCTCTCGAGCCCTGGTACATAGGCCTCGAGTCCACTATAGTCGTACACCGTTCCTCGAGACCCAACGTGGGGACCTCGAGCCTCTCTAACGCGGTAACCTATCCCTCGAGACACATCGTACCCCCCTCGAGCAGCGCCAGATATTGGATGCCAACTCCATACTGCGCAGTTAATGCGTCCACCTACTCCGGTCACGTCCTCTACACAACGTATGCCACAGTGAACCGGAGCCAGAGTCAAACCTCCTTTTTCACCACAAGCATGGGCAAAAAGGCACAAGTACAGCACTGTTACGCCATGCCCCGCATTGTAGCACACTCGAGCCACATCTCGAGACCTGGACTCCCGCTGCACGACCGGGTTTTCCGGGACTTGCCCATACCTGCGGAGGCTCGAGCCCCCCGTAGGCGTCACCTCGAGGCCGGCCTCTGCGCCCCTCGAGCCCTGACTACTTTCATGCTATTGGAGGACAGGTACCCCAAGGCCGGAGGGACCCTAACACGTCCCGTACGTACCGGAATGGGCGCTGCACGGCCTCCACGTCGCCACGCCTCCACGTCCGCGCCCGGAATGGAGGCCACGCTTCAAGGACGCCTCAACATCAACCCCCACGCCGGCTCCAGTGACCCCGACAAGACAGAATTTCTACCTTTTCGCCGTATTGGGCGTTGTACATGCCACTCCTGTGTAACCCTGGCCTCCTCTTGGTCTATAAAAGAGGACACCAGGGCCCTTCACGCGGGAAAGGGGAGACGGCTACACGAGTCCACACAACACACACACGAGTCCAGACTCTCGTCCACGCTCATTGAGCTCGTATTGCCCCTGTACAGGCACTTAGGTGCAAGTAATACAAGAACCTCCTCCCCCCGCTGGACATAGGGCCTTCTTTGCCCGAACCAGGATAAACCCTTGTGTCATCTTGCATCACCATCCAGAAAGAGAGCATGCGATCACATTACTAGTTAGTGTCATACCCCCGGGGTAGAAACACCGACAGTTGGCGCGCCAGGTAGGGGCTTCGCGTGTCGGAGTCGATTTCTCGTTGTTTTCTGGATGACTTCTTCCACTCCTTCATTCTCTGCTCGTGCCGTCATCTGGTTCGGGAGCCTCGAGTTCCTGGCCACCGGCAGCGGCAACGAGCGGACCCTGCTCTCCACGGGGAGCCCGAGCGGGGGGCGTGTCACGCCACCCCGCGTGAGGGGCACGGCGCGTCGCCCGCACCACCACGCGTCGCCACCTCGTGAACGACGCTGTCGTCACCATCGTCGCCCGGCACAAGCGGTGCCCGCGGCGTACACCCACTTCCCCGCGGCCGGCGCAGAGTCCCCGAGGAGAAGCCTGCCCGGCGCGCGGCCGGAGACTCCTTGGGCGCGCGCGCACTCTCCCAGCGAGTTCGCGTTCGTCATGCACGCGGACCGGGAGTGTGGCAGAACCTCCCTGCAATGTGGCCCACCCGCACACATCATCATTATAAGGAGCCCAATGACAGTGCAAATGAAACACATTACTGGAAAGATCTGTCGGGTGTCCCTGAGAGAACCCTGAATCATCCACGAACCACAGGATCATCATCATGAAGGTTGGAATAATTACAACATTACAACAGTTCATACAAAATACATCAGAGTGCGGAAGCCAGATAGACAAACTTTACAAAACCATGAACAAGTTACTTTTTACATAACATAACTGGTATTTCGGAAGTAGGATAGTATTACAGAACCACACTTAGGCGGAGTACCTAAGTTGGAGAAGAAGAACAACCAGATCATGTCAAGCCCACTGACATGATCTTGATCGACAACACCTGCTAAGAAACCTGCAACAGGGGATTAACAAACCCTGAGTACAAAGGTACTCAACAAGGCTTACCCGACAAGAAAGGAGAAGGAACAGGTATGCTGGTTTGGGTAGGCTCAACAGTACTTTTCATTTGCATAAAAGCTTACTAAAGTAATCCTAGATCCAAATTTTACTTATTCATTTAAGTACATGGTAAGAACTGAAAGTGAACACTAGTGAAATATCATTATCATTCTTTCTTAAACAAGTTCCATTTTATTCTACGATGCGGGTCGAAAGATTGAGTCTCCTTAACCGAGGAGCACGACGATTCGAACCGATTCAACCAGATCTGGGAGTTTTCCACGATCATACGACATATGTAGACCCTCGATCACACATATATCAACCCCAACCTCGGATCCTCCAAACAAGACCGGGTCCGCGCCACCCGAGAGTACTTGTACACCTCCAATCCGGGACTTTAACCCACGAGGGTAGCTAGTACTCCCGCCATCTCTCCACTCCCAGTGCACGAGTAGACGTTCTCATTTAAAAACCACCAAGGCATGGCTTACCGTAGCATATGATTGGTACTTCACAGTTTCTCAATCTAGCAGGCCAACAACGGTTAATCCTAACCCAACACATCCGGGTCACCCTACACCAACCCAAGGTTCGATGCATGTGCCCGTCTAGTCTTAACCATCATTCTTTCTCATTATCATTCCAAAACGATAAGTATCGAAAACATTTATCAAAAGCTTCATAAAGCAAGGCTAAGCATTTCTATCATTTGCATAAAGCAGGTATCAAGGAATGATATATCGATAACAAGGTTGATCATGCATCAACAGGTTTAAAGCATTTATTTGATAAACATCTAATGCATCTGGTTATCGAAAGTAAGTGTAATTGTAAATCCAAGGAAATGGTTAAATGAACCGGGGCTTGCCTTTGTTGTAGGAAAAACTAGGATCCAAGGATGATCCACACAAGTTAGTTCCTTCATCTAGAAGTTAAGTCCTCTCGATGAAGCTTGTCCTTCAAGGCTCCTCTTCTGAGGCTCGCTCAACTGGACCTTCTTGATCTGGAGCTTGATCACTCCAAACTTCTCACTCTCGAATACTACACGTAGATAAATGATGGATGCTTTAGCATGATGCCATGTGATGTATGCTAAGGTGCAGGACAATTCAAAAGTAAAACAGAAGATAACACAAGATAAGGAAAGTCGAGTACAACTTTCCTTCGCGGTAAAGTTGCAAACCAACAAAACCAACTTGCAACTTACCACTACGGTTTTTAGTTTAATAAACAACTACCATCAAACACTTTTAGGTTGGTAACTAAGGATGGCTAAGGTTCATTAAAACATCACTCAAGCCATAGGATCACAAGATGAGAGGTGTCCCATGGTCTTCAAATAATAACTCAAAGTCACACAAGATGTAAAACTTGCTGCTCAAACTTTGGACAGATTACCTGTTCTATGCTAATCAAGCCATAACCAGAGCTACCAAGATCCAAAAGGGGTGATCCTAGACAATTTGAAAATCTTATCAAATTGTCTACAAACTTCCTAATATCACCCATGGTTGGTTCTATAGGCAACTAGGTCAAACAGTTGGAACAAGCATTTCTGTCCAGGGCTAGGACATATTTGCTAACCCAACTTCAAACAGCTATAACTGGAGCTTTGGGTTACCAAAAAGGGTGATCCTTAACAATCTAGAAAGCTTATGAAAAAATCTAAAACTTTTCTATTATACTCAACAGGTGATTCCCTAGTTAAAAGGCTGAAACTGCTCATCTCCACAGATCTGTCCAAATGGTAGGGCAGATCTGTTCTACTGACTTAGAAAAACTATATCTCCTAATCTAGCTGGCCTAAAATCATCAAATTTTAGGACAAGCTAGAGACAGAAGTTAACTACAACTTTTGTATACAACTTATTTATAGAAAACATATTCTTCTAAGTGGAAACAGTAAATTAACAAACATTGGTTATGCAGCCATATTAACATGGATATAACATCAAATGTATTATTTGATCTGTACATGACTAAACATGATTAACTAGATACATGAAACATAACCATTAACTAAAAGACTATTGAAGAGGCAAAGATTAACTATAACTTTGTAACACCCTGATTTAATTTTTCCCCAATTTAATAAAAGGAATTAGAAATTAAATAGGTTGACTAGTTTATTAGAGGAGGAAAATAAAATTTTGGTTTATTATTTTCATGTTGCATTCATGCCTTTGCATATTTTATTGTGTGGTAAATGATTTTATTAACCCGAGTTAGGGCGAATCGAATTTATTCTATTTAGAAAAGCAATAAAAAGATTTATAAAAGTTTGTAAAAACCAAACTCAAATTTTATTTGCAAAACCTAGGAAAAAAATTTTTAAAATATTTCAAAGTGATTTTGAATTTCAAACAGATTTGAATTTGATTTCAAAAAGATTTTGAAAAGGAAAAACAAAACAAAAGGAAACAGAACATGGCTTGGGCTCCCCTCCTCCCTTCTCCTCGTTTTGGCCCAGCCGGCCCAGCTTCTCCCTCCCTCTTTTCCGCGCGGCCCGCGCGCCCGCCTACCGCGCGCCTGCCGAAGCCAGCAGCTCCCCGGCCTGCTCCGATTCCTCCCCGCTTGCCAGCGCGCTCTCCGCACCAGCCGCGCACAGCCGCACCGAGCGCTCCCCTCCCCGCATCGCTGACGGGTGGACCCCGCTTGTCGGGTCTATCTCTTCCCCGCGCACGCGCGCGCAGTCGCGCACTCTTCCCTCCCGCACCGGCCTCGCCGGCTTCTGCGCACCGAATCCCGCCCTACGCGCTCCTCCGAACCCCCTGTGTTGCCGAACCCCACCACCCTTCTATATCTTCTAAACCCAGCGCCGCCTCGCCCCAACCCCTTTCACCCGAACGCGCTCGCTGCCATCGCCGAGCCCCTGCCGAGCTCACCGCCGCGTAGGAAAAGCCACCGCCGGCCTCGTTTTTTTCCTCCACGGCAACGCAGTCGCACGCCGCATCCGGAGAACCCCCCTGGTGGAATCCGTGCTCGGGGTTGCCTTCATCACGCACACCGGAACCTCCAGACACCTCCGCCGTCGTGTACGTCTCCCCGAGCAACCTCCCGCCGCGCGAAACCCCTCGGTGAGCTCGCCAACTTCCCCGCTTCCTTTCCCACCGGCCTCCTAGGTCTCTACTAGTCTCTAGGGCTCGATCCGAGCACCCCGGCGAGTCCCTCCCATGGCGCCGCCGTGTAGAGCCCAGGCGCCGCCGCCCTCGGCCTCGCCGGTGGCCAAACCCTGCCACCGCACCGTCCGATCCAAAACTGACGGCCTAGATTAGATTCATCTCACGAACCGGTATACACCGGGTTCACAGTCCCGTGAACCCTGTCCACCACGTCACCCCACCCGCAGTCCATAGCCACGCGGCACGCCGGTCCAACCCCGTGACGCCACGTGGCGCACCGTCAGCACCACGCCAGCGCCGCATCAGCCGTCCGCACAATCTTGCAAAAGAATCCCCCTCCTTTTATCGAATCAACCCGCGATCCAGATCCACTGTTCCCTGAGTCTAGGTTTTCTTTCGGTTTAGCCCCTGTACTTCTTAGAAAACGAGGCGCAATCCTCTGGTTCACGGCATCACCACGGACCGAGTCCACTGCGCGGGTCCTGCCTGGTCCACAGCACAGTCGTGCACCCAGCCAGTGGCATGCCGCCACGCGGCACCAGCGTCAGCGCACGCCGGCAGGCTTGCGCCCAATTGCAGAAAGCCCCCTGTAGTTTCCATGAATCAACCCGCAATCCGAATCACCCATTCATTGAGTCACGGAAACCTTGCATCCTAGCCCCTGTACTTCTCGGTAAATGAGGCCCGATCCTGTTGCCTTTTAATTCAGTTTTCTTTTATTTAAATCCACAAAATGAGTTCAATCTAATTACAGTTTTGCCACTCAACTTCAAACGCTTATAACTTTTACGTTTTAACTCCGATTCGACCCATTCAACTTGCGTTAGTTTCATAATTTCGTTCTCTACGCAGTAGATCTATTAGTTTACTATTTTCATACTGTTTGTTGTACTGTTATTTATTTCTATGTATTGTGCCATGTATGTTGCTTGGGCCAGAGAGTGCGGAGTACGAGGACGCTCCAGACCATCCTTGCGACCCAGTTGATTCGATCCAGTCCGAAGGCAAGTGTCCTTGAACATCTTGCACCTACTTAATTTTACTTTTGGTACTAGAGTAGTTAGATCTTGTAGATGCATGCTTGCATTAATTTGAATCCCATGTTATGGTTTACTAGAATTTGTACATATTATCCTTGTCGCCTGTTTTGGGATGTTCAGGTAGGTATCTTGCTTAGCCCTGCAGTCATGGTTGGGATGAGAGTTAAAATGTTTATAATCTTGATTAATGAACTATGAAACGAATGTGGTCATGGTAATTTTGTAGTAACATGGTTATTAGGTAAATCCGGCAGGATGGACCCGTATTGGTGGTTTTGTGCCGTGGGACTCGGCAGCTGCCTTTGGTTTTTGGTTTTGGGCGAGTGCTAGATTTATCCTGCCTGGATCCCTAGGACCCGGTTCTTGGACAAGTAACCCGGCAAAACAGCGCAACCATGAGATCTGGATGGGCTGGACCTGGCTAATTAATTAGCAACCTTTAAGTTGAGGGTCCACACGGGGTTTGTTTTAGTGGCTCACGAGGGGGCCCTGGGGGTCGTAGACCTTTGTACGGGGTGAAACCTTAGAGGTACGTGTGGAACGGACTTGGAGGGGGCTTTGTAAAGGCCTTGCAGTGCAACCCGCTATGCACCTCGGCAGTGTTTAGCGTGATGGGAACTGCACGACTCATGGGTAACGATGTGCAACCTCTGCAGAGTGTAAAACTGATATATCAGCCGTGCTCACGGTCACGAGCGGGCTTGGACTTCTTCGAGATTAGTTGGTTACTGGTTGGTTTTGGGTTCGAGTCATTTGATGGACTTCAGGTGCGGTTGCCTGATGGACTTCAGGTGTTGGTTGCTCGGTGTGACTCCGAGTGTGGCTTGCTCGGTGCGACTCCGAGTGTTGTTACTTTTCTACAGTATCTGTGGCTATAACCTAGTAAATAGGTGCATAGGATTAATAGGATTAATAGGGTGTGTCGCTTTAGGCGCTTGAGTCAAACAAAGTCAGCCTACCTTTGTTATAAGCCTCATAAGCATATATTTCCCACACTTGCTGAGTATATTTCGATGTACTCACCCTTCCTCTTTGTCCCCCCTGCTACCCCACCCAGACGCTGGAGACTACGCGTACGAGGAGCAGGAGTATCCAGAAGACGGAGGCTACGACCCTGATGACCTGTACTAGGATGGCGCTACCCCCGGTCGACCTTCCTGTGGAGTGGAGTCCAGATCTTCCGCATCGACACCAGGGTTTATTTTAGAGTTAGACTGAGAGTCTGTACTTTTTTTTTGGACCCGAGGGTCATTTTTGTAATAATGCAGGATATATTAATAAAGCATTGTTTTGATATTTACTATGATGTGGATATATGTATGAAAATTGATCCTGGCATACATATATTGTGCTCCAATTTTGTTCTTAAAATTGGGGTGTCACAGAGTGGTATCAGAGCCGTGTTGACCGTAGGACGCTACCCTAGTCAGTCGTCGAATTTACAAAACTATTTTTATAAAGCCTCACCCTATTTTCCCACTTCTATAGCCTGTCTCTGCTGAAAATTCAAATTTTGTTTAAAAAATAGGTCCTCCAAACTCGTAAGAAGCCCGCCATAATTATGTGATCTCGTAGGTCGTTGTATGACATGTACTTGTGCATATGTAATGTTTTGGTTCTTTGTAATGATTGTTGGTGTGTTGCGACCGTCAGGTTGCGGCGACATCATTTGTTTAAAATATTTTACTAATCAAATTAACTAACCAAATCAGGGTTGTTATATATCTACTTATCATATTTCACTCTTACTCCTGGAAAATGTAACAGATGGTTGACACCAGGAGCAGCGCGGGTAACGCTGGCGGGAGCGGGGCAGGTGGCAACCAGCCGCCTCATCCCCATCCACCTTCACCTCCGCCTCCGTACGACCCGCTCCAGATGGCCCAGGTGCAGAACCAGATAATGCAGAACATGGCCCAGATGATGCAGCACATGCAGCAGATGGCACAGGCTGCTCAGGGAGCTCAGGGTGCAGGAGCTGCACAGCCACCCCGACCGGATGACACTCTCAGGAGCTTCATGACGACGCGCCCTCCAGTGTTCCACCACGCCATAGAGCCAATGGATGCAGATGATTGGCTCGAGACGATTACAGGCAAGTTGCAGCTTGCCCATGTCGGGGACCTTGATAAGGCCCTCTACGCCGCGCACCAGCTTCAGGGCCCGGCGAAGAACTGGTGGACTGCCTACACCGCAGCTCATGCGGACGCCAACTCGATCACTTGGGAGGATTTCCGTAAGGCATTCCGCGACCAGTACGTCCCTTTCGGCGAGATCAGGGTGAAGCGCCGGGAGTTTCAGGACCTCAGGCAGGGCGCGATGACAGTGCGTGAGTATCTCACGCAGTTCAGCCAGCTGTCCCGTTACGCCCCAAATGACGTGGACACGGACGACAAGAAGCAGGAGTGCTTCAGGCAAGATCTCTGTCATTCTTTAATATTAATAAATTCTTCATACACCCTTGTTCATTCCTTTTGCTACCTGATAAATAATAAAATTGTTATCTGCTTCAGGCATGGGCTTAACCCAGGACTCCGCTATGCCCTAGCTTCAAATGAGTATTCCTCATTTCAGAAGCTGGTTGACCGTGCCTTCGCGGTGGAGAAGGAACGGAAGGACCTCGATGCAGATCGCAAGAGGAAGATGACCTTCCAGGGACAGTCCTCCAGCAGCTCCACCCGTCCCCGCTACGCTCCACCTGCTCCAGCTTTCAGGCAGATTCCCCAGCAGCAGCAGTACCGGCCGCCCCAGCACAGGCAGCCCGCTCCTCAGTACAGGCACCCAGCTCCACAGTACCAGGCTCCACCCCAGCAGCACCAGCAGCAGCAGCAGCCACGCCAGGCTCAGGCACCTCGCCAGGGTCTTCCAGTTCCGCAGCAGCCCCGTTCAGCACAGGGGGCAGGGCAGGTTGGCCCGTGCTACAAGTGCAACCAGATGGGACACTTCGCTAGCAAGTGTCCGTTGAGGCAGCCGGCTCCACCGCAGTCCCGTCCCGCAGGACAGCCCCAGGCGTTCGCACGTGGCCGTGTGAACCATGTTGCAGCAGAGTCAGCTCAGACGGCTCCAGATGTGGTATTGGGTATGTTCACTGTTAATTCCCATCCAGCTACAGTACTCTTTGATTCTGGTGCATCACACTCTTTCATAACCGCAAGGTTCGCATCAGCATGTAGTCTGTCAGTTTCGCCTATGCTTAGAGGCTTGATAGTTACATCTCCTGGAGGAGAGATGGTTTCCAGACAGATGTGTCGGGAGCTGAGTATAAACATAAGGGGGGTAGAGTTTCCTTCTGATCTTATCGTTCTGGATTCTGAGGGGATAGATGTCATTCTGGGAATGAACTGGCTGAGCAAGTATCGAGGGGTTATTGATTGTGCTCAGAGGATCATCACAGTGAAGCATCCAGATGGCACGGAGATTGTATATCAGGCACCGACGAAGATGATAGAAGAAGCCAGAGCATATGAGGCTGTCGTGGTACCGGATATCCGAGTTGTCAAAGAGTTCCCTGATGTCTTCCAGAAAGTGCCAGGTATGCCACCTGATCGTGAGATTGAGTTCTCTATTGATTTAGTTCCTGGCACTGCACCTATATATAGGCGACCATATAGAATGGATGCCGAAAAGCTAGCCGAGCTGAAGACGCAGATCCAAGAGCGGTTAGAGAAGGGGCATATTCGTCCTAGTACATCCCCATGGGGAGCCCCTGTGATCTTTGTTCCGAAGAAGGATGGAGGCCAACGGATGTGCATTGATTATCGCGCATTGAATGAAGCCACCATCAAGAACAAGTACCCTATTCCTCGCATTGATGATCTGTTTGATCAGTTGAAGGGTGCTCATGTGTTCTCGAAGATTGACCTGCAAATAGGTTATAATCAGCTGAAGATTCGTAAAGCTGACATTCCGAAGACGACATTTGTGACTCGATATGGGCTATATGAGTACACCGTGATGTCCTTCGGCTTAACTAATGCCCTAGCTTTCTTCATGTATCTGATGAACAAGGTCTTCATGGAGTTTTTAGATCTGTTCGTCGTGGTGTTCCTTGATGATATCCTGATATTCTCGAAGAATGAAGAAGAACATGAGAAGCATCTGAGGTTAGTGTTGCAGAAGCTCAGAGAGCATCAGTTGTATGCAAAGCTGAGCAAATGCGAGTTTTGGTTGCGGAAGTTTGCTTACTTGGGGCATATCATCTCAGAAGGTGGAGTATCTGTTGATCCAGGCAAGGTCCAGGATATATTGGACTGGAAGGTACCTGAGAGCGTCACTGAGATTCGGAGTTTCCTCGGTATGGCTGGATATTATCGCAGATTCATTGAGGGATTCTCCAAGATCGTGAAGCCAATGACGAGACTGACTGAGAAGGGTGCCAAGTTTGTATGGTCCCCTGAATGCCAGACTGGTTTCGAGGAACTGAAAGCGAGATTGACCTCTGCTCCTATTCTTGTCATGCCAGATGTCCAGAAGAACTTCACGGTGTATTGTGATGCTTCGCGTCAGGGTCTGGGATGTGTGCTTATGCTGGAAGGTCGTGTGATTGCTTATGCCTCGAGACAGCTCAGGAAGCATGAGCTGAATTATCCTACACATGATCTAGAGTTGGCAGCTGTTGTTCATGCTCTGAAGATCTGGAGGCATTATCTGATGGGCAAGAAGACGGAGATATACACTGATCATAAGAGCTTGAAGTACATTTTCACCCAACCAGATCTGAATCTTCGCCAACGGAGATGGCTCGAGTTGATCAAAGACTATGATCTGAGTATCAACTATCATCCAGGCAAGGCGAATGTTGTTGTAGATGCCTTGAGCAGGAAGGTCTACTGTAATGTGCTTGAGATCAAGGAGCAGCAGCCCGAGTTGCATGAGGAGTTTGTGAAGCTCAACTTGGGTATTCTTGGCCACACTGATGCAGTAGCCTTAGAGGTTGATTCGACACTTGAGCGTGATATCCGGGTAGGGCAGCTCACTGATGAGTATCTTCTGGAGATCAGACAGTCGATCAAGGAGGACAAAGCCCCGGGTTTCACAGAGGATGATCAGGGTGTCTTGTGGTTCAGAGGCAGGATCTGTGTTCCGGATGTGAAGGCTATCAAGGAGTTGATCTTGAGAGAAGCTCATGATTCAGCCTACTCCCTTCACCCAGGCAGTACCAAGATGTACCAGGATTTGAAGCAGTATTTCTGGTGGTATGGGATGAAGAGGGAAGTAGCAGAGTATGTGGCTTTGTGTGACACATGTCAGAGGGTTAAGGCCCAACATCAGAGACCCGCTGGTTTGTTACAGCCTCTGCAGATTCCCGAGTGGAAATGGGAAGAGATCAACATGGATTTCATCACTGGTTTGCCTAGGACCCAGTCGGGATATGATTCTATCTGGGTCATAGTTGATCGCTTGACCAAAGTGGCTCATTTCCTTCCAGTTAAGGAGTCATATCGTGGACCGCAGCTTGCGGAGTTGTACATGTCTCGGATTGTGTTCCTTCATTGGGTGCCTAAGATCATAGTATCTGACAGAGGTACCCAGTTCACATCCAGGTTCTGGAAGCGGTTGCATGAGTCTATGGACACTCGCCTTAGTTTCAGTTCAGCTTATCATCCTCAGACCGATGGTCAGACAGAAATGGTGAATCAGATCCTGGAGGACATGTTGCGAGCTAGTGCACTCCAGAACAGCCAGAGTTGGGATGTGAGTCTGCCATATGCAGAGTTCTCATATAACAATAGCTATCAGGCCAGTCTCAAAATGTCCCCATTTGAGGCACTGTATGGCAGGAAGTGCAGAACTCCTCTATTCTGGAATCAAGTTGGAGAAAGAAAAGTCTTTGGCCCTGAGTCTATAGAAGAAGCTGAAGAACAGGTCAGACAGATCAGAAGCAACCTGAAGACAGCTCAGACTAGACAGAAGAGCTATGCCGATGTCAGACGACGAGAGCTGGAGTTCCAGATTGGGGATTTTGTTTATCTGAAGGTGTCACCCTTCAGGGGTCTTCGGAGGTTTAATGTCAAAGGGAAGCTATCTCCGAGACTCATTGGCCCTTTCAAGGTGATTGACAAGAAAGGTGCAGTTGCTTATCAGTTGGAGTTGCCTGCACGGCTGGCAGGTATTCATGATGTGTTCCATGTATCCCAGCTGAAGAGATGCCTAAGAGTTCCAGAGGAGCAGTTGCCACTTGAGGAGCTTGATCTCAGGGATGATTTGACTTTCTCTGAGCCGAACAAGATTCTGGACACGATGAAACGAGGGTACTCGCAACAAGAGGATTAAAATCTGCAAGGTGCAATGGAAGCATTACTCCGAAGAAGAAGCCACATGGGAGAAAGAAGATGATCTTCGGGCAGATTTTCCTCATCTCTTTGCCGACTCTTCCTAATCTCGAGGACGAGATTCTTCTAAGGGGGGTAGGTTTGTAACACCCTGATTTAATTTTTCCCCAATTTAATAAAAGGAATTAGAAATTAAATAGGTTGACTAGTTTATTAGAGGAGGAAAATAAAATTTTGGTTTATTATTTTCATGTTGCATTCATGCCTTTGCATATTTTATTGTGTGGTAAATGATTTTATTAACCCGAGTTAGGGCGAATCGAATTTATTCTATTTAGAAAAGCAATAAAAAGATTTATAAAAGTTTGTAAAAACCAAACTCAAATTTTATTTGCAAAATCTAGGAAAAAAATCTTTAAAATATTTCAAAGTGATTTTGAATTTCAAACAGATTTGAATTTGATTTCAAAAAGATTTTGAAAAGGAAAAACAAAACAAAAGGAAACAGAACATGGCTTGGGCTCCCCTCCTCCCTTCTCCTCGTTTTGGCCCAGCCGGCCCAACTTCTCCCTCCCTCTTTTCCGCGCGGCCCGCGCGCCCGCCTACCGCGCGCCTGCCGAAGCCAGCAGCTCCCCGGCCTGCTCCGATTCCTCCCCGCTTGCCAGCGCGCTCTCCGCACCAGCCGCGCACAGCCGCACCGAGCGCTCCCCTCCCCGCATCGCTGACGGGTGGACCCCGCTTGTCGGGTCTATCTCTTCCCCGCGCACGCGCGCGCAGTCGCGCACTCTTCCCTCCCGCACCGGCCTCGCCGGCTTCTGCGCACCGAATCCCGCCCTACGCGCTCCTCCGAACCCCCTGTGTTGCCGAACCCCACCACCCTTCTATATCTTCTAAACCCAGCGCCGCCTCGCCCCAACCCCTTTCACCCGAACGCGCTCGCTGCCATCGCCGAGCCCCTGCCGAGCTCACCGCCGCGTAGGAAAAGCCACCGCCGGCCTCGTTTTTTTCCTCCACGGCAACGCAGTCGCACGCCGCATCCGGAGAACCCCCCTGGTGGAATCCGTGCTCGGGGTTGCCTTCATCACGCACACCGGAACCTCCAGACACCTCCGCCGTCGTGTACGTCTCCCCGAGCAACCTCCCGCCGCGCGAAACCCCTCGGTGAGCTCGCCAACTTCCCCGCTTCCTTTCCCACCGGCCTCCTAGGTCTCTACTAGTCTCTAGGGCTCGATCCGAGCACCCCGGCGAGTCCCTCCCATGGCGCCGCCGTGTAGAGCCCAGGCGCCGCCGCCCTCGGCCTCGCCGGTGGCCAAACCCTGCCACCGCACCGTCCGATCCAAAACTGACGGCCTAGATTAGATTCATCTCACGAACCGGTATACACCGGGTTCACAGTCCCGTGAACCCTGTCCACCACGTCACCCCACCCGCAGTCCATAGCCACGCGGCACGCCGGTCCAACCCCGTGACGCCACGTGGCGCACCGTCAGCACCACGCCAGCGCCGCATCAGCCGTCCGCACAATCTTGCAAAAGAATCCCCCTCCTTTTATCGAATCAACCCGCGATCCAGATCCACTGTTCCCTGAGTCTAGGTTTTCTTTCGGTTTAGCCCCTGTACTTCTTAGAAAACGAGGCGCAATCCTCTGGTTCACGGCATCACCACGGACCGAGTCCACTGCGCGGGTCCTGCCTGGTCCACAGCACAGTCGTGCACCCAGCCAGTGGCATGCCGCCACGCGGCACCAGCGTCAGCGCACGCCGGCAGGCTTGCGCCCAATTGCAGAAAGCCCCCTGTAGTTTCCATGAATCAACCCGCAATCCGAATCACCCATTCATTGAGTCACGGAAACCTTGCATCCTAGCCCCTGTACTTCTCGGTAAATGAGGCCCGATCCTGTTGCCTTTTAATTCAGTTTTCTTTTATTTAAATCCACAAAATGAGTTCAATCTAATTACAGTTTTGCCACTCAACTTCAAACGCTTATAACTTTTACGTTTTAACTCCGATTCGACCCATTCAACTTGCGTTAGTTTCATAATTTCGTTCTCTACGCAGTAGATCTATTAGTTTACTATTTTCATACTGTTTGTTGTACTGTTATTTATTTCTATGTATTGTGCCATGTATGTTGCTTGGGCCAGAGAGTGCGGAGTACGAGGACGCTCCAGACCATCCTTGCGACCCAGTTGATTCGATCCAGTCCGAAGGCAAGTGTCCTTGAACATCTTGCACCTACTTAATTTTACTTTTGGTACTAGAGTAGTTAGATCTTGTAGATGCATGCTTGCATTAATTTGAATCCCATGTTATGGTTTACTAGAATTTGTACATATTATCCTTGTCGCCTGTTTTGGGATGTTCAGGTAGGTATCTTGCTTAGCCCTGCAGTCATGGTTGGGATGAGAGTTAAAATGTTTATAATCTTGATTAATGAACTATGAAACGAATGTGGTCATGGTAATTTTGTAGTAACATGGTTATTAGGTAAATCCGGCAGGATGGACCCGTATTGGTGGTTTTGTGCCGTGGGACTCGGCAGCTGCCTTTGGTTTTTGGTTTTGGGCGAGTGCTAGATTTATCCTGCCTGGATCCCTAGGACCCGGTTCTTGGACAAGTAACCCGGCAAAACAGCGCAACCATGAGATCTGGATGGGCTGGACCTGGCTAATTAATTAGCAACCTTTAAGTTGAGGGTCCACACGGGGTTTGTTTTAGTGGCTCACGAGGGGGCCCTGGGGGTCGTAGACCTTTGTACGGGGTGAAACCTTAGAGGTACGTGTGGAACGGACTTGGAGGGGGCTTTGTAAAGGCCTTGCAGTGCAACCCGCTATGCACCTCGGCAGTGTTTAGCGTGATGGGAACTGCACGACTCATGGGTAACGATGTGCAACCTCTGCAGAGTGTAAAACTGATATATCAGCCGTGCTCACGGTCACGAGCGGGCTTGGACTTCTTCGAGATTAGTTGGTTACTGGTTGGTTTTGGGTTCGAGTCATTTGATGGACTTCAGGTGCGGTTGCCTGATGGACTTCAGGTGTTGGTTGCTCGGTGTGACTCCGAGTGTGGCTTGCTCGGTGCGACTCCGAGTGTTGTTACTTTTCTACAGTATCTGTGGCTATAACCTAGTAAATAGGTGCATAGGATTAATAGGATTAATAGGGTGTGTCGCTTTAGGCGCTTGAGTCAAACAAAGTCAGCCTACCTTTGTTATAAGCCTCATAAGCATATATTTCCCACACTTGCTGAGTATATTTCGATGTACTCACCCTTCCTCTTTGTCCCCCCTGCTACCCCACCCAGACGCTGGAGACTACGCGTACGAGGAGCAGGAGTATCCAGAAGACGGAGGCTACGACCCTGATGACCTGTACTAGGATGGCGCTACCCCCGGTCGACCTTCCTGTGGAGTGGAGTCCAGATCTTCCGCATCGACACCAGGGTTTATTTTAGAGTTAGACTGAGAGTCTGTACTTTTTTTGGACCCGAGGGTCATTTTTGTAATAATGCAGGATATATTAATAAAGCATTGTTTTGATATTTACTATGATGTGGATATATGTATGAAAATTGATCCTGGCATACATATATTGTGCTCCAATTTTGTTCTTAAAATTGGGGTGTCACAGAGTGGTATCAGAGCCGTGTTGACCGTAGGACGCTACCCTAGTCAGTCGTCGAATTTACAAAACTATTTTTATAAAGCCTCACCCTATTTTCCCACTTCTATAGCCTGTCTCTGCTGAAAATTCAAATTTTGTTTAAAAAATAGGTCCTCCAAACTCGTAAGAAGCCCGCCATAATTATGTGATCTCGTAGGTCGTTGTATGACATGTACTTGTGCATATGTAATGTTTTGGTTCTTTGTAATGATTGTTGGTGTGTTGCGACCGTCAGGTTGCGGCGACATCATTTGTTTAAAATATTTTACTAATCAAATTAACTAACCAAATCAGGGTTGTTATATATCTACTTATCATATTTCACTCTTACTCCTGGAAAATGTAACAGATGGTTGACACCAGGAGCAGCGCGGGTAACGCTGGCGGGAGCGGGGCAGGTGGCAACCAGCCGCCTCATCCCCATCCACCTTCACCTCCGCCTCCGTACGACCCGCTCCAGATGGCCCAGGTGCAGAACCAGATAATGCAGAACATGGCCCAGATGATGCAGCACATGCAGCAGATGGCACAGGCTGCTCAGGGAGCTCAGGGTGCAGGAGCTGCACAGCCACCCCGACCGGATGACACTCTCAGGAGCTTCATGACGACGCGCCCTCCAGTGTTCCACCACGCCATAGAGCCAATGGATGCAGATGATTGGCTCGAGACGATTACAGGCAAGTTGCAGCTTGCCCATGTCGGGGACCTTGATAAGGCCCTCTACGCCGCGCACCAGCTTCAGGGCCCGGCGAAGAACTGGTGGACTGCCTACACCGCAGCTCATGCGGACGCCAACTCGATCACTTGGGAGGATTTCCGTAAGGCATTCCGCGACCAGTACGTCCCTTTCGGCGAGATCAGGGTGAAGCGCCGGGAGTTTCAGGACCTCAGGCAGGGCGCGATGACAGTGCGTGAGTATCTCACGCAGTTCAGCCAGCTGTCCCGTTACGCCCCAAATGACGTGGACACGGACGACAAGAAGCAGGAGTGCTTCAGGCAAGATCTCTGTCATTCTTTAATATTAATAAATTCTTCATACACCCTTGTTCATTCCTTTTGCTACCTGATAAATAATAAAATTGTTATCTGCTTCAGGCATGGGCTTAACCCAGGACTCCGCTATGCCCTAGCTTCAAATGAGTATTCCTCATTTCAGAAGCTGGTTGACCGTGCCTTCGCGGTGGAGAAGGAACGGAAGGACCTCGATGCAGATCGCAAGAGGAAGATGACCTTCCAGGGACAGTCCTCCAGCAGCTCCACCCGTCCCCGCTACGCTCCACCTGCTCCAGCTTTCAGGCAGATTCCCCAGCAGCAGCAGTACCGGCCGCCCCAGCACAGGCAGCCCGCTCCTCAGTACAGGCACCCAGCTCCACAGTACCAGGCTCCACCCCAGCAGCACCAGCAGCAGCAGCAGCCACGCCAGGCTCAGGCACCTCGCCAGGGTCTTCCAGTTCCGCAGCAGCCCCGTTCAGCACAGGGGGCAGGGCAGGTTGGCCCGTGCTACAAGTGCAACCAGATGGGACACTTCGCTAGCAAGTGTCCGTTGAGGCAGCCGGCTCCACCGCAGTCCCGTCCCGCAGGACAGCCCCAGGCGTTCGCACGTGGCCGTGTGAACCATGTTGCAGCAGAGTCAGCTCAGACGGCTCCAGATGTGGTATTGGGTATGTTCACTGTTAATTCCCATCCAGCTACAGTACTCTTTGATTCTGGTGCATCACACTCTTTCATAACCGCAAGGTTCGCATCAGCATGTAGTCTGTCAGTTTCGCCTATGCTTAGAGGCTTGATAGTTACATCTCCTGGAGGAGAGATGGTTTCCAGACAGATGTGTCGGGAGCTGAGTATAAACATAAGGGGGGTAGAGTTTCCTTCTGATCTTATCGTTCTGGATTCTGAGGGGATAGATGTCATTCTGGGAATGAACTGGCTGAGCAAGTATCGAGGGGTTATTGATTGTGCTCAGAGGATCATCACAGTGAAGCATCCAGATGGCACGGAGATTGTATATCAGGCACCGACGAAGATGATAGAAGAAGCCAGAGCATATGAGGCTGTCGTGGTACCGGATATCCGAGTTGTCAAAGAGTTCCCTGATGTCTTCCAGAAAGTGCCAGGTATGCCACCTGATCGTGAGATTGAGTTCTCTATTGATTTAGTTCCTGGCACTGCACCTATATATAGGCGACCATATAGAATGGATGCCGAAAAGCTAGCCGAGCTGAAGACGCAGATCCAAGAGCAGTTAGAGAAGGGGCATATTCGTCCTAGTACATCCCCATGGGGAGCCCCTGTGATCTTTGTTCCGAAGAAGGATGGAGGCCAACGGATGTGCATTGATTATCGCGCATTGAATGAAGCCACCATCAAGAACAAGTACCCTATTCCTCGCATTGATGATCTGTTTGATCAGTTGAAGGGTGCTCATGTGTTCTCGAAGATTGACCTGCAAATAGGTTATAATCAGCTGAAGATTCGTAAAGCTGACATTCCGAAGACGACATTTGTGACTCGATATGGGCTATATGAGTACACCGTGATGTCCTTCGGCTTAACTAATGCCCTAGCTTTCTTCATGTATCTGATGAACAAGGTCTTCATGGAGTTTTTAGATCTGTTCGTCGTGGTGTTCCTTGATGATATCCTGATATTCTCGAAGAATGAAGAAGAACATGAGAAGCATCTGAGGTTAGTGTTGCAGAAGCTCAGAGAGCATCAGTTGTATGCAAAGCTGAGCAAATGCGAGTTTTGGTTGCGGAAGTTTGCTTACTTGGGGCATATCATCTCAGAAGGTGGAGTATCTGTTGATCCAGGCAAGGTCCAGGATATATTGGACTGGAAGGTACCTGAGAGCGTCACTGAGATTCGGAGTTTCCTCGGTATGGCTGGATATTATCGCAGATTCATTGAGGGATTCTCCAAGATCGTGAAGCCAATGACGAGACTGACTGAGAAGGGTGCCAAGTTTGTATGGTCCCCTGAATGCCAGACTGGTTTCGAGGAACTGAAAGCGAGATTGACCTCTGCTCCTATTCTTGTCATGCCAGATGTCCAGAAGAACTTCACGGTGTATTGTGATGCTTCGCGTCAGGGTCTGGGATGTGTGCTTATGCTGGAAGGTCGTGTGATTGCTTATGCCTCGAGACAGCTCAGGAAGCATGAGCTGAATTATCCTACACATGATCTAGAGTTGGCAGCTGTTGTTCATGCTCTGAAGATCTGGAGGCATTATCTGATGGGCAAGAAGACGGAGATATACACTGATCATAAGAGCTTGAAGTACATTTTCACCCAACCAGATCTGAATCTTCGCCAACGGAGATGGCTCGAGTTGATCAAAGACTATGATCTGAGTATCAACTATCATCCAGGCAAGGCGAATGTTGTTGTAGATGCCTTGAGCAGGAAGGTCTACTGTAATGTGCTTGAGATCAAGGAGCAGCAGCCCGAGTTGCATGAGGAGTTTGTGAAGCTCAACTTGGGTATTCTTGGCCACACTGATGCAGTAGCCTTAGAGGTTGATTCGACACTTGAGCGTGATATCCGGGTAGGGCAGCTCACTGATGAGTATCTTCTGGAGATCAGACAGTCGATCAAGGAGGACAAAGCCCCGGGTTTCACAGAGGATGATCAGGGTGTCTTGTGGTTCAGAGGCAGGATCTGTGTTCCGGATGTGAAGGCTATCAAGGAGTTGATCTTGAGAGAAGCTCATGATTCAGCCTACTCCCTTCACCCAGGCAGTACCAAGATGTACCAGGATTTGAAGCAGTATTTCTGGTGGTATGGGATGAAGAGGGAAGTAGCAGAGTATGTGGCTTTGTGTGACACATGTCAGAGGGTTAAGGCCCAACATCAGAGACCCGCTGGTTTGTTACAGCCTCTGCAGATTCCCGAGTGGAAATGGGAAGAGATCAGCATGGATTTCATCACTGGTTTGCCTAGGACCCAGTCGGGATATGATTCTATCTGGGTCATAGTTGATCGCTTGACCAAAGTGGCTCATTTCCTTCCAGTTAAGGAGTCATATCGTGGACCGCAGCTTGCGGAGTTGTACATGTCTCGGATTGTGTTCCTTCATTGGGTGCCTAAGATCATAGTATCTGACAGAGGTACCCAGTTCACATCCAGGTTCTGGAAGCGGTTGCATGAGTCTATGGACACTCGCCTTAGTTTCAGTTCAGCTTATCATCCTCAGACCGATGGTCAGACAGAAATGGTGAATCAGATCCTGGAGGACATGTTGCGAGCTAGTGCACTCCAGAACAGCCAGAGTTGGGATGTGAGTCTGCCATATGCAGAGTTCTCATATAACAATAGCTATCAGGCCAGTCTCAAAATGTCCCCATTTGAGGCACTGTATGGCAGGAAGTGCAGAACTCCTCTATTCTGGAATCAAGTTGGAGAAAGAAAAGTCTTTGGCCCTGAGTCTATAGAAGAAGCTGAAGAACAGGTCAGACAGATCAGAAGCAACCTGAAGACAGCTCAGACTAGACAGAAGAGCTATGCCGATGTCAGACGACGAGAGCTGGAGTTCCAGATTGGGGATTTTGTTTATCTGAAGGTGTCACCCTTCAGGGGTCTTCGGAGGTTTAATGTCAAAGGGAAGCTATCTCCGAGACTCATTGGCCCTTTCAAGGTGATTGACAAGAAAGGTGCAGTTGCTTATCAGTTGGAGTTGCCTGCACGGCTGGCAGGTATTCATGATGTGTTCCATGTATCCCAGCTGAAGAGATGCCTAAGAGTTCCAGAGGAGCAGTTGCCACTTGAGGAGCTTGATCTCAGGGATGATTTGACTTTCTCTGAGCCGAACAAGATTCTGGACACGATGAAACGAGGTACTCGCAACAAGAGGATTAAAATCTGCAAGGTGCAATGGAAGCATTACTCCGAAGAAGAAGCCACATGGGAGAAAGAAGATGATCTTCGGGCAGATTTTCCTCATCTCTTCGCCGACTCTTCCTAATCTCGAGGACGAGATTCTTCTAAGGGGGGTAGGTTTGTAACACCCTGATTTAATTTTTCCCCAATTTAATAAAAGGAATTCGAAATTAAATAGGTTGACTAGTTTATTAGAGGAGGAAAATAAAATTTTGGTTTATTATTTTCATGTTGCATTCATGCCTTTGCATATTTTATTGTGTGGTAAATGATTTTATTAACCCGAGTTAGGGCGAATCGAATTTATTCTATTTAGAAAAGCAATAAAAAGATTTATAAAAGTTTGTAAAAACCAAACTCAAATTTTATTTGCAAAATCTAGGAAAAAAATCTTTAAAATATTTCAAAGTGATTTTGAATTTCAAACAGATTTGAATTTGATTTCAAAAAGATTTTGAAAAGGAAAAACAAAACAAAAGGAAACAGAACATGGCTTGGGCTCCCCTCCTCCCTTCTCCTCGTTTTGGCCCAGCCGGCCCAGCTTCTCCCTCCCTCTTTTCCGCGCGGCCCGCGCGCCCGCCTACCGCGCGCCTGCCGAAGCCAGCAGCTCCCCGGCCTGCTCCGATTCCTCCCCGCTTGCCAGCGCGCTCTCCGCACCAGCCGCGCACAGCCGCACCGAGCGCTCCCCTCCCCGCATCGCTGACGGGTGGACCCCGCTTGTCGGGTCTATCTCTTCCCCGCGCACGCGCGCGCAGTCGCGCACTCTTCCCTCCCGCACCGGCCTCGCCGGCTTCTGCGCACCGAATCCCGCCCTACGCGCTCCTCCGAACCCCCTGTGTTGCCGAACCCCACCACCCTTCTATATCTTCTAAACCCAGCGCCGCCTCGCCCCAACCCCTTTCACCCGAACGCGCTCGCTGCCATCGCCGAGCCCCTGCCGAGCTCACCGCCGCGTAGGAAAAGCCACCGCCGGCCTCGTTTTTTTTCCTCCACGGCAACGCAGTCGCACGCCGCATCCGGAGAACCCCCCCTGGTGGAATCCGTGCTCGGGGTTGCCTTCATCACGCACACCGGAACCTCCAGACACCTCCGCCGTCGTGTACGTCTCCCCGAGCAACCTCCCGCCGCGCGAAACCCCTCGGTGAGCTCGCCAACTTCCCCGCTTCCTTTCCCACCGGCCTCCTAGGTCTCTACTAGTCTCTAGGGCTCGATCCGAGCACCCCGGCGAGTCCCTCCCATGGCGCCGCCGTGTAGAGCCCAGGCGCCGCCGCCCTCGGCCTCGCCGGCAGCCAAACCCTGCCACCGCACCGTCCGATCCAAAACTGACGGCCTAGATTAGATTCATCTCACGAACCGGTATACACCGGGTTCACAGTCCCGTGAACCCTGTCCACCACGTCACCCCACCCGCAGTCCATAGCCACGCGGCACGCCGGTCCAACCCCGTGACGCCACGTGGCGCACCGTCAGCACCACGCCAGCGCCGCATCAGCCGTCCGCGCAATCTTGCAAAAGAATCCCCCTCCTTTTATCGAATCAACCCGCGATCCAGATCCACTGTTCCCTGAGTCTAGGTTTTCTTTTGGTTTAGCCCCTGTACTTCTTAGAAAACGAGGCGCAGTCCTCTAGTTCACGGCATCACCACGGACCGAGTCCACTGCGCGGGTCCTGCCTGGTCCACAGCACAGTCGTGCACCCAGCTAGTGGCATGCCGCCACGCGGCACCAGCGTCAGCGCACGCCGGCAGGCTTGCGCCCAATTGCAGAAAGCCCCCTGTAGTTTCCATGAATCAACCCGCAATCTGAATCACCCATTCACTGAGTCACGGAAACCTTGCATCCTAGCCCCTGTACTTCTCGGTAAATGAGGCCCGATCCTGTTGCCTTTTAATTCAATTTTCTTTTATTTAAATCCACAAAATGAGTTCAATCTAATTACAGTTTTGCCACTCAACTTCAAACGCTTATAACTTTTACGTTTTAACTCCGATTCGACCCATTCAACTTGCGTTAGTTTCATAATTTCGTTCTCTACGCAGTAGATCTATTTGTTTACTGTTTTCATACTGTTTGTTGTACTGTTATTTATTTCTATGTATTGTGTCATGTATGTTGCTTGGGCCAGAGAGTGCGGAGTACGAGGACGCTCCAGACCATCCTTGCGACCCAGTTGATTCGACCTAGTCCGAAGGCAAGTGTCCTTGAACATCTTGCACCTACTTAATTTTACTTTTGGTACTAGAGTAGTTAGATCTTGTAGATGCATGTTTGTCATTAATTTGAATCTCATGTTATGGTTTACTAGAATTTGTACATATTATCCTTGTCGCCTGTTTTGGGATGTTCGGGTAGGTGTCTTGCTTAGCCCTGCAGTCATGGTTGGGATGAGAGTTAAAATGTTTATAATCTTGATTAATGAACTATGAAACGAATGTGGTCATGGTAATTTTGTAGTAACATGGTTATTAGGTAAATCCGGCAGGATGGACCCGTATTGGTGGTTTTGTGCCGTGGGACTCGGCAGCTGCTATTGGTTTTTGGTTCTGGGCGAGTGCTAGATTTATCCTGCCTGGATCCCTAGGACCCGGTTCTTGGACAAGTAACCCGGCAAAACAGCGCAACCATGAGATCTGGATGGGCTGGACCTGGCTAATTAATTAGCAACCTTTAAGTTGAGGGTCCACACGGGGTTTGTTTTAGTGGCTCACGAGGGGGCCCTGGGGGTCGTAGACCTTTGTACGGGGTGAAACCTTAGAGGTACGTGTGGAACGGACTTGGAGGGGGCTTTGTAAAGGCCTTGCAGTGCAACCCGCTATGCACCTCGGCAGTGTTTAGCGTGACGGGAACTGCACGACTCATGGGTAACGATGTGCAACCTCTGCAGAGTGTAAAACTGATATATCAGCCGTGCTCACGGTCACGAGCGGGCTTGGACTTCTTCGAGATTAGTTGGTTACTGGTTGGTTTTGGGTTCGAGTCATTTGATGGACTTCAGGTGCGGTTGCCTGATGGACTTCAGGTGTTGGTTGCTCGGTGTGACTCCGAGTGTGGCTTGCTCGGTGCGACTCCGAGTGTTGTTACTTTTCTACAGTATCTGTGGCTATAACCTAGTAAATAGGTGCATAGGATTAATAGGGTGTGTCGCTTTAGGCGCTTGAGTCAAACAAAGTCAGCCTACCTTTGTTATAAGCCTCATAAGCATATATTTCCCACACTTGCTGAGTACATTTCGATGTACTCACCCTTCCTCTTTGTCCCCCTGCTACCCCACCCAGACGCTGGAGACTACGCGTACGAGGAGCAGGAGTATCCAGAAGACGGAGGCTACGACCCTGATGACCTGTACTAGGATGGCGCTACCCCCGGTCTACCTTCCTGTGGAGTGGAGTCCAGATCTTCCGCATCGACACCAGGGTTTATTTTAGAGTTAGACTGAGAGTCTGTACTTTTTTTTGGACCCGAGGGTCATTTTTGTAATAATGCACGATATATTAATAAAGCATTGTTTTGATATTTACTATGATGTGGATATATGTATGAAAATTGATCCTGACATACATATATTGTGCTCCAATTTTATTCTTAAAATTGGGGTATCACAAACTTCCTATGAACACTTAATTACCTAATTACTTAAACAAAACTCTATTAATCAATTCTTTATAAAGAAAACATAGGAAAAAGAGTTAAACTAAACTTGGTTAAATTGAGCCCAAACTTTTTGAGATGGTTAATTATATAAAATAACAGTTGCAACATAAATACAACAATTTTTGGACAAACAATTAAACCTGCAGAACTAAATTAAACTATAATCATTTAAATGATTAAATAAAGCATAGAAATAGCAAAACAACTTATTTTCTCCAACAAAGCTCAAAATTTTTGTGGAGATACCTTTTATGCTAAAAACAGTGACAAAATTAGTTTCAAGATTTTTGGACATTTAAATAAGCCTACAAAAATCATCAAAGATCATTTATTAATAAAAGGACCTATTTAAATCAGTTTCAAAATTTGATCAAAACTCAAATTTCATATTTTTCATAAATACTAGACATCTTGGGAAAGCTACACAAAAATTTTCACATATTTTAGAGCTTCCTAGAAAAACATATTAAAAAGACAAAAACTAACACTATTCCCTTAAACTGGAAAAAGGAAAACTTCCTCTCTTTCTCTGACAGCGGGCCCAAGCTGTCAGGCCCTTCTTCCCCCTCTCTCTTCCTTGACCAGGGACTCGGCAGAGTTGACCGCTGGCCTATCCCGCCGGCGATGGACTCCCTGACGGCGGCAAGTGCACTGACCCCCAAAGCTTGACCCCACGCACCCACTGGAGGAGTCGGTTAGACTTCTAGGTCACCAGAAGGTACTCGCCGGCGAGCATGGCGGCTCGGCCATGCCGAGCACGGCGGCGACGCGACGTTCCGGCTGCTAGGGCTCAGTAGAGACCAAAACTCCGGTAGCACTGCACTCCCGCACTCCTCGCGAACATGATGCACACCCTACTTCACTCGAAGATGACTCAGAACATCACGGTCCATGATGGCGGCCATGGCGGGTGCCCGCGCCGAGGGCAACCCACACGGATTTCCTAAGCCATCGCGGTAAAGACCGAGCTAAGGGGCGCAACACACTCAGACGCTCATACCGACCACGATGCACGCGCTAGACTCGCACGAGGAGAACCCGACCAAGGTTGGCCACGACGGCGGCGACGGCGGAGCTTGTGCCGATGACAAGTCGCGTGGACTGACCAAACCAAGGCGGTAGCGACCTAACTAAGGGGCCGACCGTGATCAGCAGAGCACCACGGAGCTTTTAGTGTGACTGGTTTGGCCGGAGAGGCTCCGAGCCAGGCTGGCTACGGCGGAGGTGTTCGTGGCGGCGGGCTGCCGGCAGGGATGAAGATGACCGCGACTACGGTCACTAGGAGCACATGGGTTCGGACTAGCTAGCTCAGGGGAAGCAATGGAGGTAGGTGAAGCTATCTGGGAGATGGAGAGTGCAGGGACGCAGTGACGACGGCGAATTGGCTCGCCGGAGCTCGACCGAGAAAACAGAGAAAGAGAGAGAGGAGGTGGCGGTTGCTGGCGATAGGAGATCAAGAGGCTCATCAGAGCTTGCCACCGCGCGGGGTGAAGCAGGCAGGGAGCTAGCTGCGTGGCTGGACACGCGGAGCGACGCAGAGGCGGCCAGGCCACGGCGCCGGCGTGGCTCGAGGTGCAGAGCACCTTGCTCTGCTTTCTCTCCCCCTCTCTAAAACTACTGTAGCGACCCTAATCTCCCCCTTTCTGATTACTCCCGATTTTTGTACTGCATGACAAAAACTCCTAAAACAAAAGTTGCTCCAAATTTTGTGCTTTACAAACTTGCTTAAAGAACCAAAGTCAAATTCGGCCTGGATTTTGAAATGGAGTTCAAATTCAAATTTGGACCAAACTGAATTTCCAAATTACTTTTGAATTTTCTGAACAACTTCAAATTTCACCAATATAAAAGTTGTTCCTTACAAAATTATCTAAAACTTTGTTTTTGGTTATATACCCAAATTGTGCTTAATTTTGAAACTACACAAAAGGGGATAAAACTAGGTTTAGAAATTGATTTTCAATTTGAAACCAAATCAAACTTGTTTTCCAAATTACTTCAGATTTTCTTTAGTAACTTGAAAATATATCTTAATAAAAGTTGTTTCTTTTAATATCCTCTACAACTTTGATTAAAGGACCAACTTCTAATTCTTTTTAGTTTTTGAAATCTAGTTTAGGGGTCAAATCTAGAGTTTGAAAGATTTCAAATCTATTCAAACTTTTGTATAGAAACTTTGAAACCTTTAAATACCAAAGTTGTGCTTCTCAACAAGAGCTACAACTTTGCTTTTGAAATCATTTTGAAATTTGACATACTTTTTGACTTATAGAAAAGGGAATAAAATGAGCATAGAAAATTAAGGTTTCTACTTATCATTTGATGTGACACTTAACTACACTCTCATGCAACATACCATATTATGTAAATCACACAAGATCATGCAACACTTATATTAAAGCATGTGAAGCATCACCAGTATACTTAAAACATGAAATGCTTTTATGCCATGATGCTAGATGATTATGCATACTAAACATATTAATTAGGATTTTAATTACTGCTTAACACCAGGGGTGTTACAGGGAGCCTGGCCAGAGGCCCCTGAGCCGTGCCCCGTCGACACCATCTGGTTTCCTCCCGCACGGGGTGTGCCGCGCTCAACGCCAGCGGCCCCCGTTCGGCCTCATCAACTCCGCAGCTATCTACGCTCACCACCTCGACGAGCGCCGTCAGGACCGGGCGACTGCAGAGCAGGAGGAACGTCCGGGCGTGATCCTACGAGCCACCACCGACCTGGAGATCGTCTACCCCGCGCACGTCGACCGCGGCTTCTCACGAGTCGTCGAGCCACCCCGGCGAGCCACCATTGGAGAGTGGTACCGCGAGCTGCAGTCCCAACACGAGCCAAGGCGACGCGACATCAAAAGCTCCGACTCCGACGAGTACGACTACCACGACCCTGACCTCTGGGATCCCCCCAGGGAGTGTTTCCAGCTCGAGGGGGTCGTGGACGATGCCAAAGACGACGGCGACGACGACACCAGGCCGGCGCTCAACCTCGAAGAGCCCGGAGACGTGGCTGCGGCGGGCGGACCACACGTTCGGGGGAGGAACGAACCCCCGGCACCAGACGCACCACCTCAGCACAACGACGACCGGGCGACGCAGCTCGCGCAGCTGCGGGAGGCGATCACCAAGGCTGAGGAGGACTGACAACGCCTGCTGCAGCTCGAGCAAACTCTTGTGCAGGAACAAGCCCTGCCTCGAGGCGCCGGCGCACGTGGCCGCGCTCGAGAGGTCCACCGGCAGATCCACGAGGATGGGGCGCCAGCACGCCCTGAGGTACGCTTCCCGCAAGCCGGGCAGAACGTGGTGGCGGCCGCGATGCTGCTCCGTGATCTACCCGCCATTTCCAACCCTGACGCTAGGCGCATGCTCGGGGAAATGAAGAACCTCCTCGAGACAGCCGCTCTGCAGCAGGCCGAGAGCTCAGCCTCACGCCGGCGCGAAGCGGCCTCGGGGAAGCCAGCAGACACGCCCCGCAATGAGCGTGAGACATCCGTCCACTAGCCGGACGCCTCTCGAGCCAGGCCACTCCGAGAGCGGATCGTCGACAACCGGCCACCTCGAGATCCCAATGACGCCCGCAACAACATCAACCGCCGGCGCAAGGACAAGGGTGCTGAGGAGCGTGGCTATAATGCCCATCGAGGAGGGCGCTACGACAGTGACGAGGACCGGCAAACCCTCGAGCCCCCGGGCCCCAGGGTCTTCAGCCGGGCCATCCGCAGCTCAACCCTCCCCGATCGCTTTCGACCACCGACCAACATCGTGAAGTATGACGGGGAGGTCGAGCCCAAGCTATGGCTCTCCGACTTCCGCCTGGGCTGCCAACTGGGCGGGGCAAAGAGCGACGACCGCGTGATCATACGCCAGCTCCCACTCTACCTCTCGGACACCGCCCGTCGGTGGCTCGAGGGGCTCCTGCCGGATCAGATCCACGACTGGGCCGACCTAGTCAGGGTCTTCGACGTGAATTTCAAGGGAACTTGCGTACGCCCAGGCAACCCCTGGGATCTACGACGTTGCAGGCAGACAGCGGACGAGCCCCTTCGTGACTTCGCTCGGCGATTCTCGAAGCAGCGCCTCGAGCTCCCCCACGTGCCTGATGAGGACGTCATCTCCGCGTTCCTCGCGGGCACGACATGCCAAGAGCTAGTCCACGAGCTAGGGCGCTACCGTCCCAGGACGGTCGAGGATCTGATGGATCGTGTCACCAGCTTTGCCTCAGGCGACGAGGCAGTGGGGGCCTTCTTTGGCCGCTCCACGAACAAAGGTAAGGCGGTGGCCACGCCGGAAGGCTCGAGCAGGGGCAACAACGACAAGAACCGCAACAACAACAACAAAAAGAAGAAGAACAAAGGCAAAGGTCAGAAGGCGAAGCGCAACGCCGATGACGACGACGATGAAGAAGTGCTCGTGGGCGCCCTCGAGCATAAGAAGCCTCGAGGCCCCCCTGACGGGGGTGTCTTCGACAAAATGCTCGAGGATCCCTGCCCTTATCACAAGGGTCCCACGAATCACAAGTTGAAGGACTGCCGAATGATGAAGGGTTTCTACTCCAAGCTCGGCGACAAGAAGGAAGACGCGCCTAAGGGCAGGGACAACAATCGACGCGACAACAGGGACGCAGACGGCGACTTCCCCCCAGTGCGCGACTGCTACATGATCTACGGGGGCCCAACCGTCGGGCTCTCAGCTCGAGAAAGTAAGAAGGAGCGTCGGGAGGTCTTTGCACTCTGCCATGACGCCCCCCGGTATCTTGACTGGTCTGATGCGCCGATCACGTTCGACCATGACGACCATCCGGACCATGTCATAAATCCGGGGGCGTACCCCCTCGTCGTCGACCCCATCATCGTCGACGTACTGTTCTCCAAGGTGTTGATGGATGGGGGCTCGAGCCTCAACATCATATACCTCGAGACCCTCGACCTCCTGGGGATTTCGAGGGACCAGCTCCGACCCAGCGTCGGAGGGTTCCACGGAGTCGTACCAGGAAAGAAGGCCCACCCCCTCGGGCGCATCGACCTACCTGTTTGCTTTGGCATGCCGACCAACTTCCGCCGGGAGACGCTCACCTTCGAGGTGGTTGGGTTCCAAGGGGCCTACCATGCCATCATCGGCAGGCTAGGCTACGCCAAGTTCATGGCGGTCCCCAACTACACATACTTAAAGCTCAAGATGCCGGGGCCGAAAGGGGTCATCACCGTCGACACCTCCTACGAACACGCGTACCACTGCGACGTGGAATGCGTCGAGCGTGGGGAGGCCAACGTCCAAATCGACTCGCTCGAGGCCCTGGCTGCCCTGGCCACCGAGGCCCCTGAAGCAAAGCGCCACACCGGCACCTTCGAGCCGGCAGAGCACACCAAGCAGATACCCGTCGACCCGACCTCGACCGACGGCAAGACGCTGGCCGCCAGTGCCAGCCTCGAGCCTAAATAGGAAGCAATGCTCGTCGATTTTCTCCGCGCGAACATCGACATGTTTGCGTGGAGCCCCTCGGACATGCCAGGCGTACCGAGGGGAGTCACCGAGCACGCCTTGGAGATCCAGGCCGGGTCCAGACCGGTGAAATAACGCCTGCGCCGCTTCGACGAGGAGAAGCGTAGGATCATCGGTGAGGAGGTGCACAAGCTTTTGGCGGCTGGATTCATCAAGGAGGTATTTCACCCGGAGTGGCTAGCTAACCCTGTACTAGTTAGGAAAAAGAATGGAAAAATGCAGATGTGTGTAGACTACACTGGTCTGAATAAAGCATGTCCAAAAGTTCCATTTCCTTTACCTAGAATTGATCAGATTGTCGATTCCACTGCGGGGTGTGAAGTACTTTCATTTCTCGATGCGTATTCCGGCTACCACCAGATTAAAATGAGAGAATCCGACGAGCTCGCTACCTCTTTTATTACGCCTTTTGGTATGTATTGCTATGTTACAATGCCCTTCGGCCTTCGAAACGTCGGGGCAACGTATCAGCGTTGTATGCAGCATGTCTTTGGTGAGCACATAGGCAAAATCATCGAGGCCTACGTCGATGACATCGTGGTTAAGACCAAGAAAGTCGGGGACCTTATCAGCGATCTCGAGACCACGTTCGAGTGCCTCCGGGCCAAGAATGTGAAACTCAACCCCGAGAAATGTGTCTTTGGTGTGCCTCGAGGCATGCTACTTGGCTACATTGTCTCACAACGGGGGATCGAGGCCAACCCCGAAAAGATCTCAGCAGTCACAAAGATGGGCCCAATTCGAGACCTCAAGGGCGTACAGAAAGTGACAGGCTGTCTAGCCGCTCTTAGCAGGTTCATCTCGAGGCTAGGGGAAAAGGCGCTACCCCTCTACCGCCTGCTGAAGAAAACGGAACGCTTTGCGTGGACCGTCGAAGCCGAGGAAGCCCTAACCAAGTTGAAGGGGTTGCTGACTTCCGCACCAATTCTCGTGCCACCACGACCAGCCCAGGGTGACGATCCCCCCGAGCCTCTCCTCCTCTATGTGGCCGCAACCACCTAGGTGGTCAGCGCGGTCGTAGTCGTCGAGAGACACGAGGAAGGTCACGCGTTACCAGTCCAACGGCCGGTGTACTTCATCAGTGAGGTGCTCTCCGAGGCCAAGATCCGGTACCCACACATCCAGAAGCTGCTCTACGGCATCGTCATCACAAGGCGCAAGCTCCAGCATTATTTCCTCGCTCATCCCGTGACGGTGGTATCGTCCTTCCCCCTCGGAGAGATCATCAACAACCGGGAGGCCACAGGGCGCGTCGCCAAGTGGTCTGCCGAGCTGATGGGGGAGGCCATCACCTACGCTCCGCGAAAGGCCATCAAGTCGCAAGCGCTGGCGGACTTCGTTGTTGAGTGGACCGACACCCAGCTCCCGCTGGCACAAATCCAAGCCGAGCTCTAGACTATGTACTTCGACGGGTCCCTCATGAAGACAGGGGCAGGCGCGGGCCTGCTCTTCATCTCACCCCTCGGAGTTCACATGCGCTACCTGCTGCGCTTGCACTTCCCCACCTCCAACAACGTCGCTGAGTACGAGGCCCTCGTCAACGGACTGCGCATCGCCCTCGAGCTTGGGGTCCGACGCCTCGACGTTCGAGGGGACTAGCAACTCGTCGTCAACCAGGTAATGAAGGCCTCGAGCTGCATCGATCCCAAGACGAAAGCATACTGCGGAGAAGTGCGCAAGCTAGAAGACAAGTTCTACGGCCTCGAGCTCAACCACATCGCTCGAAAGTACAACGAGGCCGCAGACGAGCTGGCTAAGTTAGCATCCACGCGCGGCACCATCCCACCAGATGTCTTCTCGAGGGACATTTTCGAGCCATCCATCAAAATCGGCCCGGGGGCTGGCCCCTCGACGCCACCCCTCGAGCCGGACACGGGAGCTCGACCTTCAACATCACCCCTCGAGAACGACCCCTCGACATCCGCTGAGGCAATGCAGATCGACGCACCCACCTCTTCTTCATCACGACCCCTCGACTAGCAGATGCCCTTCCTCGACTACCTAACACAAGGCGTGCTACCAGAAGACAAGACGGAGGCCCGACGCATAGCTCGAAGGGCCAAGACCTACGTCATCTACGGCGACGAACGAGAACTGTACCGTCGAAGCCCATCAGGAATCCTTCAGCGCTGCATCCCCCTCGAGGAAGGACGCAGGCTCCTCGACAACATGCACTCGGGGGCTTGCGGCCATCACGCAGCACCAAGGACCTTGGTGGGGAACGCCTTCCGCCAAGGCTTCTACTGGCGAACCGCCATTGGAGACGCCAAGCGCCTGGTTCGAGCCTGCCAAGGGTGTCAGTTCTACGCCAAGCAAACGCACCAACCCGCGCACGCCTTGCAGATGATCCCCATCACTTGGTCGTTTACCGTCAGGGGGCTCGACCTCGTGGGTCCCCTCAAGACGACAAATGGAAAGTACACGCATGTGCTCGTGGCCGTCGACAAATTCACCAAGTGGATTGAGGCTAAGCCTATAGGCAACCCCACCTCCGAGAAGGCCGTCGAGTTCATCTCCGACATCATGTAACGGTTTGGGGTGCCTAACGTCATCATCACCGACAATGGCACACAATTCACGGGCAAAAAGTTCACCAACTTCTGCGACGACAACAACATCCGCGTGAACTGGGCCTCGGTCGCATACCCTCAATGCAACGGGCAGGTCGAGCGCGCCAACGGCATGATACTCCACGGGCTGAAGCCGAGGCTGTTCGAGACCCTCAAAAATTTTGGAAAGAGGTGGGCTGCAGAGCTCCCCTCGATGCTATGGGGCCTCAGGACTACGCCGAGTCGAGCCACCAGGTTCACTCCGTTCTTCCTAACCTACGGCGCTGAGGCTGTCTTGCCTACGGACCTCGAGTACGGCTCCCCTCGACTTCGAGCCTACAACGAGCAAACCAACGACGAGAGGCTCGCCAACGCCAAGGACCAGCTCAAAGAGGCTCAAGACGTGGCGCTCATCAACTCCGCGCGCTACCAGCAAACACTTCGACGCTACCACGACAAGCACGTGCGCAAAAGGGACCTGGCGGTGGGGGACCTCGTGCTTCGACGGCTGCAAGATAACCGAGGGCGCCACAAGCTCACCCCTCCATGGGAGGGCCCATACGCCGTAGCTGAGGTGCTCAAGCCAGGAACATACAAGCTCTACGACGGTCAAGGCAGGATCCTGGCAAATGCGTGGAACATATCTCAGCTACGTCGCTTCTACCCTTAAGGGCCTCGAAGCCTTCTACATTGTGTTGCTTTGTACAAACACGTTAAATATGAATGAACAAACTCGTGCACTATCTTTCATTTTACTTAGCAACTTAAGGTAGCCTCGACCCTGCCTTGCTCAAGGTCGAGCCTCCCTCAGGGGCTGGCAGAGGGGACCCCCCAGACTCCAGAAAAAGCGCGCTTTTCTTTTCAAAAATTCGACCCTCATGTCGATTCGTGTCTCGAGCGTACTAGCAACGTCTAAATCCGTAGATACCTCGAGCCTCCAAGAGCGGGGGGCGTCGACGTAGACGGCCACCCACGCCCCTGGGCTACGGTACCCTACCTACGCCTCCCCTCGAGGAACTCGTGGCGCGTATTGAAAGAACACAGACCAAGCCGGTAGAAACTCGAGCTAGCGACAAAGAGAAATGGTCGAATAAATTTGAAAAGAAAACAAC
This sequence comes from Coix lacryma-jobi var. lacryma-jobi, assembly GCA_009763385.1. Taxonomy (NCBI): domain Eukaryota; kingdom Viridiplantae; phylum Streptophyta; class Magnoliopsida; order Poales; family Poaceae; genus Coix; species Coix lacryma-jobi. Next base: position 9,232,053 of record CM019823.1, on the reverse strand, counting down.
TTCTTTAAATAAATAAAGTCATACGCATATGATTGGCCTCGACAGGCCATAAGTCATGACATAATTTTTTACAAGGGCCTCGACGCCCAAATTTGGCACGCAGGCCTCATTCCTCGTCAGTCTGGAACTCCTCCCCAAGATCTTCTACCGCGGGCTCAGCCTCGACGTCCGGGCCAGGAGGAGGAGAGCCACCTACACCACTATCTGCATCGGGAGGCAGCACGTCCTCCTCGAAGAGCTTCGCGAGCGCTGCTGTAACACCTCTGGTGTTTAATCTGTAATTAACCTGACATGTCATCATCATTAGTCATAATCATTCTTGTCATGCATTAATGTTTGTCTAGTGGTTGCTTGCCTTTACCTTTTCCTCTAAGGTATTTTGTGTGTAGTGATCCCTTTTTCTAAAAACCCTAAAAGCCCAAATCTTCCTATAAGGGCAAAATGGTAATTTCAACTCTGTGCCTAGTCTTGTGTATTTCTTGTTCAGTTTAGTGTCTTGAAGCTTTGTTGTGTTGTTCAAAACCCAAAATCAAAAACAGATTTCAAATCCCTTTGAAAAACCCTAAATTCCAAACCCTGGTTTTTACCCCTCTTTTAATAAGTTAAAAAATATTCAAAATTTGGACTTGGTCCAAAAAGCAAAGTTGTAGATCTTGTCAAGAGGAACAACTTTGGTTTTACAGATTTTCAAGTTTCAATATAAAATTAAAAGTAATTTTGAATTTATTAAAATCCCAAAAGTGTCCCCTTTTCAAATTTCAAATGTGATTCAAAAACTTTTTGGATTTTGAAAATGTTCATATTGACAAAGTTGTAGATCTCCTTTTTCTGCACAACTTTGGTGTTTTGAGTTTTTGTTGCTCAGTTCAAATTTTGGAAGTAATTTGCAAAATACAGAAATCCTTTCTAAGTCAAACCCTAGACCTAGCCCTATTCATCTTCAACCTAGAGCTACGGGGGGCCCCGGCCGTGGCCGAGCCGCCGGTGCTGCGCGTGCCGCACTCCTGGCCGCTCCTCGCCTGCCACCAGACTGTCGCCGCTGACCCCGTGCTCATTCCGCACCCGCACGCGAGCGCTGACCCTCTCTCCCGTCCCCCACTGCTCCCAGCACGTCGCCGCCGCGTGGCCGTCGCCGGCGAACGCACACCCGGTCCCTGCGCGCACGCCCGTCCTTCCGCCAGCGTGCAATCGATTGCGCACGCTTCGGCCAAGCTTATCCGCCTGCACGCGACGCTCATCCGTCCCCGAGCACGGCTATAAAAGCCACCCGCCGGCCGTCGTTCCTCCGCCACCGTCGCCAGCTCATTCCAGGGTCTCCGCCGCTCAACCACCTAGCCCAGAAGCTCCGCCTTGAGCTCGCGAAGCTTCCCAGCCCCTCAATTTTACCTCCGCCGCCTCCAATCGCCCGGCGTAACCCCATCTTCCCAAACTCCGGCGAAACACCGGTGAGCACGGGATTGAGAAATACTCTCTCCCCGGCCGTGATCTTTCCTCCCCGACCCCTGCTTCATCTTCCTTGCCTCCTTGCGCTCCTAACCCGCTCCTGGTGACCGTGTCTGGTGTACAGAGCCGCCGGCACGCCGCTCGCCGCCGAGAGAGCTCCGCCGAAACACCGCCACGTCGAGCTCCCTCCTTCGACCCTTGTTCCGTCCCGCCGAGCCCTGCCTCCGACCCGTGGTAAGCACTCGAAGCCCCGGTCTCTGCTTCCACTCCGCTTCGCTCGAGCCAGGCCTCGAGCAAGCACTCGCTCGAGCCAGGCCTCGAGCAGACACGTACCCTCGCCACTTCGCCGAGCCCAGCCTCGGAGCAGACTCACACACCCTCACCGCTTCGCCCGAGCCTAGCCTCGAGCGGACTCACGCACCCTCAGCTTCGCCGAGCCTAGCCTCGAGCAAGCATGCACCCTCCGCTTCGCCCGAGCCTCCCGACCAGGCCTCGGACGAAACGATCGTTTTCCGTCTCGCCCGAGCCTCCCGACCAGGCCTCGGACGAAACGATCGTTTTCCGTCTCGCCCGAGCCTCCCGGCCAGGCCTCGGACGTCCGTTTGTTTCCGCTTCGCCCGAGCCCTGCGAGGGAGGAGCACAGTGCTCTTTTCCTTTTTGGAAGTTGTGAATAGTGTTCCTTTTCATCTTTTTGTATGATTTTCTGTGTTGCTCCAAAAATTCTGAAAATTTTACAGTTAACTCTTTATACCTTGTAGTATTTTAGAAAAATATGAAACTTGGACTTTGTGCAAAAATTTGAAAATGAAAAATCTCCCTTTTAATTAAGAAATGAATGGTTTTAGATTTTTTAGAAAAACATGTGTAGCTCCAAAAATCATGAGATAAATTTTTATGTGCTAGTTATGTCATGCTTAGTCTCTGGTAGATTTTTGAGGCCTTTTGGAGTAACTTCATAAAATGACCTTTTTATATAATTAGGAAAAATAAAAAAAATCAAGTAGAGTTCATGTTGTATGCCCTGTGTTGCATTGTTCATGCTAGCATACTCATGTGCATACATCATTGCATCCGTATAGTGACCGAAGGAGAAGGAATCAAAGTCGAGGCAGCCGCTGACGAACCTACCCCTGAGGCTACCCCGAGCTCCGACACCTGCACTGCCGACCCCGAGTCTGTCCTTTTTGCTCTTCAAGGCAAGCCCCAGTGCATTTAACCCCTTTCCTTGAATTTATAAAATGATTTCCTTAAATGCTTTTGAGTTAAATTATTGCATTAGGTTTATAGGAGTTGTGTGCTATCCTAATTGATGCACTATCCACCTTGACCACTGATACACCCGAAACCTGTTTTTCAAAAGTATTTGAAAAATGCTTAGCAATGCTTATTGAATTAGACTTTGCAATAAAATGCCATTTTCAAAAGTGTGATCACTGAAAGAATCTTTATGGGAATTTGGCTTTACTTCCCGTTCGATGACTGCTTGCCTAGCTAGCATGTGGTCATTGTCGAGAAGAGGTTGTCCGCGCGTACGGTGCCGTCATGTTGTAGTCCGGGACTCAACAGTTGACACCGACCGGGACAGGGTTGAAAAACCGACAGGACCTGTACTCTTGGGTTAGAGTCCCGAGGTGCTTGTTGCTGACGGAAAAACTTTAGGGACCATCCGTATGGGGGCCTGCTGGTCAAGACTTGTAACTATTCACATACTTCGGAAAGCTCTGGCTCCGAGGAATCCTTTATTGGACCGACAACCGCGCACTGGGAGTGGAGAGATGGCGGAAGTAGCATGTACCCACGTGGTCGTCGTACCTGGATAGGAGTGGTGTACTGTACTTCCGGGTGGCGTAGGACCGGGCCCAATCTTGGAGGAATCGTGGTAGACGAGTTGGCATATGCAAGCTTGGGTGCTACATATGCAGTGTGGATAGGGATCCTCAGCTGAGTATTATTTATCCGGATTAACGTTGCTCCTCGGTTATGGAGACTTGGTCACTGACTGTCAACGGAGAGTGGTTCTCAACTAGGAATGTTTTGAAATGTAAAATGAATCAGGAACGATGAAGAATTGAGGAATACTGAATCTTTCCAAAATAAAATAAGGTTTACAAAATGCTTTTCTGCAAAATACCTGATCTTGCTTAAGCCTTACCTTGACTACCCTAAGCCTCTCATTCCCGAGTCTTCTTCCTTTTCTTTAGTCGGGTAAGTCTTGTTGAGTACCCCAGTACTCAGGGTTTGTTACCCATGCTGCAGGTATGACTGAGACCCCGATGTGTCTTGCGCCCTGCTGCATGACCATCGTCCAGGAAGAGGCCGATGAGGCCGAAGAATAGTTGTGCACCCTCGGGCTGAGTGATTATCAGTATCTTTATTTTGTTGTACTCCGCTACGTTGCCTTTGTCTATTTCTATTATCAGAACTTGGTTTGTAATAACTGCACCTTAATTTCTATTTGGAACCCTGCTTTGTAAAACTAATGTTATTTAAGTCTTCCGCTCTTTATTCCGATGTTATTTGTAAACGTATGCAATGCTGTAACCGAATTGTGAGATGATCCTGCGGACATTGGGCACTGATGTAGCCCGGTGGCGAACAGGTCTTAATCACATGGAACATGGGTTCGGCTGTCAGAGGTTGACAGGGACACGTGGGCCATGAGATTAGGGCCGTTCCGTCACAGCTGCCCCGGGCTTCTCCACCTTCTCCAGGATCTTGTCGACACGACGATCGTTCCACTCTTCGTCCTTCCCCTCGATCTCGACGAAGCCCTTGGCGACGACGTTGACCGGGTAGCGGAAGCCGGAGCGGACGGCCGCAAGCGCCTGCTTTACGCCATGGTGGAGAGCGCTCTTGACACGGTCCAGCGCGGCCATGTCGAAGAAGCACAGGGCATCGACCAGGGCGTCGCCTCGAGCCACCGCGCCCTCCGCCGTGGCCACCGGGTCGGCACCCCACATAGAGCAGAGCCTGTCGAGGGTGCCGCGCGCCCGCTCCGCCACCATGGTCTCACCCTGGAGTTGATCCATGAGAGCCTGATTCGTCTCGCGGAGCTCCTCGGCGGTCTTCTCCAGATCTGTGCAACAAACAAAAAAGAGTAAGTCAGCGGCGCGGCAAGAATCTCAAAATCAAAAGCAAGACAGAGCCTGAAGGTTACGACAGCACCTTGGCAGTGCACGCCCAGAGCATCAAAGTCGCTGGTAAGGACCCCGACGCGCTGCTCGAGTGTATGCTTTTGGGACAGCACGTCAAGATTTTGGCCCTTAAGCTCCTCGACCAGCTTGCCCGTCTGCGCAAGGGCCACATTCTTCTGGATCACCTCCTGCCGAGCGGCAGCTAAGGCCTCCTGGGCCTCCTTCCGCGCTGCCTCCGCCGCAGCCAGGGCGGTGGCGGCCTGGCTCTTGGCCTCCTCGGCCTCCTTCCTCGCCGCCTCCGCTGCAGACCGGGCGGTGGCGGCCTCGCTACGGGCGTCGGCAGCCTCCTTCTTCGACGCCTCCACCGCGGACAGAGCGGTGGTGGTCTCCCTCTTGGCTTGGGCGGCCTCATCTCGAGCTGCCTGGGTCTCCACCTGAGCATCGTTGAGCCGGCCCGCCATCTGCGCGTTCCGGCCCAGCTCAGCGCGGAGCTCCTGGAGCTCCCCCTCCGCCCTCGCGAGTGCAGCTGCCGCCCGTGCGGACTTGTCTGCCTCCTCCATGAAGGCCCTCTCCGCCCGCGCCACGAGCTCGGTCACATCCTTGAAGAGCGACCGCGCCTCCCGCAGAACCCCCTGCTGAGCCGACCGCTCGGCGGGGATAACAGCATCGCATGGAGGCGGGGGCTCGAGCGGCAGCAGATCGCTCGAGGGGTGGCTCGTCTCCAAGCTCTCCTCCGCGCCGGCCGAGGGACCGGTTGTCCCTTCCGCCTCGTTCCCGGTCGGCCGCTCGAGCCTCTCCTCCCTCGCTGGGCCTCCCGGCGTCTTGTCGTCCCCAACCGGTGCCTCGAGCGCCCCCTCCAGCGCTGAGCCCTTAACCGGGGACGGCACCTTCTCCAGCTCGTCCAAGAGCTCCTCCACCGTCGGCATCTTCTCCACCGACGCCTCCCCCTCTTTCTCCTTCTCCGCAGGCGCGCGAGGCTCCGTCGGTAGGGGATCCTGTCCAGCGGGCCAGCTCGCATCGTCTGGGGTCTCGAGGGCCGCTGTCTCCTCAGCCCCAGACGCCGACAGAGCCGCGCCTGCCTCGGGTACGCCCCCCGAGATGGTCATCATGACGGGGGGAGGAGTGGCCCTCTCGGTAGGCGCCACCGGAGGAGGAGGAGGAGGAGGAGGAGGTGGTGGTGGTGCTGCGGTGGACGCAGTGGCGGCGGGCTTGGCCCCAGGAGCCATGGTTCCTGCTGAAAAAGAAAAACAACGTCGTTAGAATCTGGAAAAAGCCTTAACCCCCGTGGTCGACGGCGTCGGCCTCACCAAGATCCGCGGCGACCATTTGACTTCCCCGAGCCATGGCCGCTCGGGCCTTCACCAACCAAGCGGCCATTTCAGCAGAAGAAGGAGTCATACCTCGAGGTGCTTGGTCCTCAGCAGAGCTCGAGGTCTTGGCCCGCTTGGACACCGCGGGGTCCGCCTCCTGCCGGGAGCGCTTTTCCCTGAAAAAACCAGAAACGGCACGCATCACCAAAGGTAAAAAGGTAAAGCCTCACTACCAACGAAATTGAGAAACATTACTCACCCGAAGCGACGGCGGGACTTCTTCCCCGAGTCGCCGGACCCACTCGGGGGCTTCGAGCCCGCCTCATGGCTCGAGCCATGCCCCTGAGCCGTCTCCGCGTGGCTCGGATGGGGGGAAGGCTCCCGGTGCTTCCCGTGGCTCGACCCCGGCGGGGAGCTCTCCTTCTGTCTCTTGTCCCGGGGGGACAACCGCGTCTCCTTCGAGCGGTCCTCTTGGCGCCTTTCCTTGCGCGGGCTCCGGGACCTGCTCCGGCGCTCATGCCGGCGGTCGCGCCCCCCCGCGTCTGCCTCCTTCTCTCGGCGACGGTGCGGCGATGGGCACCGGGATCGCTCGCGACTCCCGTCACGAGACGACCGGGAGCTCCCCCCTCGACGGTCATGGTGGCGGGGGCTCGACGCCCCCTCATGTTGCCCGCTCGTCCGCGGGCTCGATGTCGCCCTCGACGACTTACGATGGTCGGGCCCGGAGTCCCTCTCGGCGTGTTGACCGCTCCTCGAGGACCGGCCCTTCTCGAGACCCCCCGCTTGGGTCGACGCGGTCATGGCCTCCTTCTGCGCCACGGTGATGGCGCCCCGAGTTCGAGGCTTCTTCGCGTCAGGAGGCATGACCGGCACGGAGCTCGACGTGCCCTGAGCCTCCGACGAGGCAGGGCCTGACGTGGCCTTCCGCTGCTGCATCCCGCGTGATCCCTTCGCTGGAGGGATCTCCAGGATATTCTCCTGCACAGAAGAGCGGTCAGCCCTGACGTCGACGACCCCCGCGCACCTCAGACGCGCATCCATCCCTTCATCATCACTCTCCTCCTCGTCGTCATCCTCCTCCTCCGATCTCGTGTAGTCGAGCTCGGGGGACTCCTCTCCAGGCTGCCGGTTACGACGAGCCTTCGCAAGCCTCTGATCTCGATCCACCCGACGCAAGTTCCTCTCTTTCTCTTTCTTCTTCTTTGCATCCTTACTCTCCTTATCTTTCTGAGCAGAGAGGCGCCTCACCTGACTTTCCGCGGCGTCCTCCCTTACCGGGGGCCTTGTAACACCTCTGGAGTTTAATATGTAATTAACTTGACATGTCATCATGCTTAGTCATTAATCATTCTTGCCATGCATTTATGTTTGCCTAATGCTTGTTTTGTATTTACCTTTTTCTGAGGTGACTTGTGTAGTGATTCCTTTTTCAAAAAAACCCTAAAGGCCCAAATCTTCCTATAAGGGCAAAATGGTAATTTCATCTCTGTGTCTTGCTTTGTGTGATTCTTGTTCAGTTGAGTGTCTTGATGTTTTGTTGTGTTGATCAAAGTTCAAAATCAGAAATAGAATTTAAATTCCTTTTGAAAAACCCTGATTTCCAAACCCTGGTTTTTACCCCTCTTTTATTAATTTAAAAACTATTCAAAATTTGAAGTTGGCCCAATGGGAAAAGTTGTAGATCTTGTCATAAGGAACAACTTTGGTATTTGCAGATTTTCAAGTTTCAATACAAAATCAGAAGTAATTTCAAATTCCTTCAAACTTTAATTTTGTCCCCTTTTCGGTTTTCAAAATTAACTCAAAAACTTTTGAGTTTCAGAAAAAGTTTATGTTGACAAAGTTGTAGGTTCCAGAGTTTTGAGCAACTTTGGTGTTTTGAGTTTTTCTTGTGCAGTTCAAGTTTTGGGAGTAATTTCAAAATTTCAGCAACGGAGTAGATTTGGGTTTGGGCAACGTCTCTGTGTCGATTTGTTGCAAGGGGCCCCCGGCCAATGGCAGCGCAGCGCCGCCCACGAGCCCGGCTGACCCGCGCCCGTGCCGCGCGCGGCCAAGCGCTGGCGCTCGTTTTCCTCTCGGCCCCTACCTACGCCTGCCTTCGCCGTTCCCTACCCCTCCCTCTTCCCCTACGGCCGCGGACAGCGGACAGCTGCCGGCCGCCGGCAAGCCGCCCCGCCGCGCGCGAGCTCCCGCACATGCCGAGCCGCCCTACCCTGCTCCCTACCTCCATTAATGTCGCCCGAACGCTCCCCACCATTCCGACCGGACCCCCCAGCTCCGTCCCGCGGCTATAAAAGCCGCCGAGTTCCGCCATTGCCGCCACCACGGCGCCCCGAACCACCAGACCACCCCAGCGCCTGTTGAGCCCTCCACTGCCTTCGCCTTAAGCTGCTCCACCTTCCTGAGCAACCAATTTCACCCCTCCGCCCCTCCTTTCGCCAGCGCGAACGGTTCTTCTCCAACCCCGGCGAACGGCCGCGCGTCGGTTAAGCGAGAAATTCGCCGCCGTGAGTACTTCCCTCTTCCCTCCGACCCCTGCCCTTTCTTCCTCACCTCAGCGCGCTCCTAACCGCTCCTCGGCGACCTCTTTTGGTGGACAGACCCGCCGGCACGCCGCTCGCCGCCGAGAGAGCTCCGCCAAAGCACCGCCAACGTCGAGCTCCCTCCTTCGACCCTTGTTCCGCCCCGCCGAGCCCTGCCTCCGACCCGTGGTAAGCACTCAAAGCCCTCCCCGGTCTCTGCTTTCACGGCGCAAAGCTCGAGCCAGGCCTCGAGCGGATACACGTTCACCGTTAGCTCGAGCCAGGCCTCGAGCACACGTTTTCCGTCTCGCTCGAGCCAGGCCTCGAGCGGACACACTCACCACTTCGCTCGAGCCAGGCCTCGAGCGAACACACACCCTCACCGTCTCGCTCGAGCCAGGTCTCGAGCGGACTCACACACCCACACCGCTTCGCTCGAGCCAGGCCTCGAGCAAGCACTCACACACTGTCTAGCTCGAGCCAGGTCTCGAGTAGACACACACCCTCACCACTTCGCCGAGCCTAGCCTCGAGCAAGCGTGCACCCTCCGCTTCGCCCGAGCCAAGCCTCGAACGAACCCGCGTTTCCGTCTCGTCCGAGCCTCCCAGCCAGGCCTCGGACGAACGATTGTTTCCGTCTCGCCCGAGCCTCCCAGCCAGGCCTCGGACGGACGATTGTTTCCGTCTCGCCCGAGCCTCCCAGCCAGGCCTCGGACGGACGATCGCTTCCGTTTCGCCCGAGCCCTGCGTCCGCCGCGCGATTCGCCCGAGCCTTGCGAGGAAGGAGCACAGTGCTCTTTTTCCTTTTTGGAAAGATGTGAACAGTGTTCCTTTTTTATCTTTTTGTGTGATTTTCTGTGTTGCTCCATAAATTCTGAAAATTTGATGGTAGACTCTTTATACCTTGTAGTATTTTAGAAAAATATGAAACTTGAATTTTGCGCAAAAATTTGAAAATGAAAAATCTCCCTTTTAATTAAGAAATGAATGGTTGTAGATTTTTAGAAAATCATGTATAGCTCCAAAAATCATGAGATAAATTTTTATGTGCTAGTTATGTCATGCTTAGTCTCTGGTATATTTTTGAGGCCTTTTGGAGTAACTTCATAAAATGACCTTTTTAAATAATTAGGAAAAATAGAAAATCAAGTAGGGTTCATGTTGTATGCCCTGTGATGTGACTTTTGGGATTGTTTGCTGTTCATAGACCCCCACCCATTTTTGTCTGTGATGTTTATGATGTCATGCATAATTTGTGTTTAGATCGGATAAATGATGCGTAATAGGTTGATTAATTTTGCTTAGGGATAAAGGTAAGTAACTTTGTGTCTGTTCTAGAAGTTAATTACACGACAGAAAGTTCTACCCTGGAATCAGTAGTGTTGTCTTGTGCTGTATTGTTCATGTCAGCATCCTCATAAGCATACATCATTGCATCCGTATAGTGACCGAAGGAGAAGGCATCAAAGTCGAGGTAGCCGCTGACGAACCTACCCCCGAGGCGACCCCGAGCTCCGACACCTGCACTGCCGACCCCGAGCCCGTCCTTTTTGCTCTTCAAGGCAAGCCCCGGTGCATTTTAACCTTTCCTTGCTTTTATAAAAGGTTTACTTAAAATGCTTTGAGTTAAACTACTGCATTAGGTTATAGGAGTTGTGTGATGACCTATTACCTGCACTGTTTACCTCCACCAGCAAATCCACCTGCCCTGTTTAAAAAAAACTATTTGCAAAATGCTTAGTGATGCTGTACAATAGATTTGCAATAAAAATGTCAATTTCAAAAGTGTGATCACTTAAAGAATTTTTATGGGAATTTGGCTTTACTTCCTACCTGTTGGCTAAGTATCTGATCCGTACCTAGTCAACAGTGAGGAGAGGTTGTCCGAGCGTACGGTGCCGTCATGTTGTAGTCCGGGACTCAACAGTTGACACCGACCGGGACAGGGTTGAAAAACTGACAGAACCTGTACTCTTGGGTTAGAGTCCCGAGGTGCTTGTCGCTGGCGGAAAAAATTTAGGGACCATCCGTATGGGGGCCTGCTGGCCAAGACTTGCAACTATTCACATACTTCGGAAAGCTCTGGCTCCGAGGAATCCTTTATTGGACCGACAACCGCGCACTGGGAGTGGAGAGATGGCGGAAGTAGCATGTACCCACGTGGTCGTCGTACCTGGATAAGGAGTGGTGTACTGTACTTCCGGGTGGCGTAGAACCGGGCCCAATCTTGGAGGAATCGTGGTAGACGAGTTGGCATATGCAAGCTTGGGTGCTACATATGCAGTGTGGATAGGGATCCTCAGCTGAGTATTATTTATCCGGATTAACGTTGCTCCTCGGTTATGGAGACTTGGTCACTGACTGTCAACGGAGAGTGGTTCTCAACTAGGTATGTTTTTGAAAGGTAAAATGAATCATGAACAATGAGGAATTGAGAAATACTGGAATCTTTCCAAAAATAAAACAAGGATTTCAAAATGCTTTTTCTGCAAAATACTTGATCTTGCTTAAGCCTTACCTTGACTACCTAAGCCTCTCATTCTTGAGTCTTCTCCCCTTTTTCTTTAGTCGGGTAAGTCTTGTTGAGTACCCCAGTACTCAGGGTTGTTACCCATGCTGCAGGTATGACTGAGTCCCCGGTGTGTCTTGCGCCCTGCTGCATGACCATCGTCCAGGAGGAGGCCGATGAGTAAAGTGTACACCCTCGGGCTGGGTGATCTTGAGTATCTTTATTTTGTTGTACTCCGCTACGTTGCCTATTTCTATTACCCGAACATGGTTTGTAATAACTGCACCTTTAATTTTATTTGGAACCTCGGTTTGTAAAACTAATGTTAGTTAAGTCTTCCGCTCTGTATTCCGATGTTATTTGTAAAAGTATCCAATGCTGTAACCGAATTGTGAGATGATCCTGCGGACGATGGGCGCTGATGTAGCCCAGTGACGAACAGTCTTAATCACACGGAACATCAGTTCGGCTGTCAATGGATGACAGGGACCGGTGGGCCATGGGATTAGGGCCGTTCCGTCACAGAGTGGTATCAGAGCATCTCACTATAACGTTGCAGTGTTCTTGCGAAAACTTCAAAAGATCTTTGAGTCCAAACAAACTAAACTTGACTATTTTGAGTCCAAATTGCTTCTCTTATCTTGTCTTGTGTATGACAACACTAGTTAGCAAGACAACATGTTTTTAAGCCCTATGTACCTTATTTATTTAGTGCATTGCCTTGTTCCGTAGGAACGATTCATGCATCATGTCATATTCACTTAAGTTAATAACTTCCTCTGTAAGTTCGTTGGGGTAGTATGCCTTTACCTTTTCTTGCTAGCCTTTTCACTCCTCATCCAACTTATCTTATCCAGACATAGCCCGCATCAAGCTGACTGCTCGCAAGTCGACTGGACCCAATGGTGTACCACGCCACCAGCTGGCACCACGCACTGGAGAAGAGACTGGCGAAGCCTCCAACGGTCGTCGCTTTCCCCGTCGTATCCGCAAACACCTAAAGGAGGAGATTAAGAATCTGAAGGCCGAGCTGGAGAACTTGGAGCATGACTTCTACCACTCACGTCTGGAGTTCTATGAGGCCCGAGCCTCCCTGGAGCAGGCCAACCGGAACGTGATTCGCGCCATCCAGCAGCGCGATGCCACTTGGATTCGCGAGGACGTCACCAGAGCCGAGCTCCATGGACTGCGGCAGTATACAACTCAGATTGAACAGTTCAATGACATGCTTCATGAGGAGGTACACCAACTGTACGACCAAGTCCACCCCATGGTTCCCCCTGTTGTTGAGGACCCTGAGGACGGAATAGTGGAAGAGCCGGACGTAGAGCAAGAGCCAAGCATGAACGAGGAGATTGAACCTGCCGAGAACATCCACGCCAAAGACGAGGACGAGGAGGTTGAGCCTGAGCTCATCCTCGAAGAAGATGACGACGAGGACATGATCATCATCGACGAAGACTAGACTCGTTGTTAGAGGATGGAGATCCCGTGTGTCTGTACCACCTGCTCACCTAAACCCTTAGTCTAGGTTTGGGAGCGCTAGTCTGTCTTTTGTTTAGTCGGGTCTGTATCTTTCTTTTCGTACCTTTTCCCCTTATCAGTCTGTGGTTATCTGTCAGTGATCTACCTTTGTATCAGTGAAGTTATCAGCCAGTTGTTTTCAGAACTTAATCAATGGATGCTAAGTTCCAAGTTTCTTAACAGATGCCTGTGAACACTCGCACTGGAGCTGGAAGTTCTTAGGAGGCTGACCTTCCAAATCCTCCACCTGTACCTGCTACGTTAGCAGATGCCATCGCAGCCTTGGCAGCCGCTGCTAACCTGATGGCTCAAAACCAAGGGCAGCAAAAAAATGGCCACCGTGGTCGACAACATCAACCATGAGACCACATATGTGGATTTCACCGAAACCCGTCCACCGGTCTTTACGAGGGCCGATGAACCCCTTGAAGCTGATGATTGGCTCCGCACCATCGAGCAGAAGTTTGGTCTTCTTCACTGCACCGACACCCAGAAGCCCCGGTTCGCTTCTCAGCAGCTTCGTGGTCCAGCAAGCGCTTGGTATGCCAACCTGTTGGCTGCCCAGCCAGAGGGCCATCAGTTGACCTGGGAAGAGTTCCGCACAGCTTTCCGTGCACATCACATCCCTTCCGGGTTGATGAAGATGAAGCTTGATCAGTTTCTGGCACTACAGCAGAAGGACTCCACAGTGATGCAGTACGTGAGTCAGTTCAATCACCTTAGCCAGTATACCTCGGAGTATGTCAACACGGACGAGAAGAAGAGGGATTGTTTCCTTAGGGGACTGCACCCCAAGATCCGCAGAAGTATGTCCAATAACCTGACCGGCTCATATCATGATGCCGTTGACCGGGCTGTTGCTTTTGAAGAGAGCAATCGCCAGTACCAAGAGGAAAAGAAGAAGAAGAAAGCAGGATCCAACAGTTTCTCTGGCAGTCACAAGCGCCAGAGGGTCGTTTATCACCCTAGCCACCACCAAAATCGCCCACCTTACCCCCACCAGTAAGTGGTCGTCCGTACTGCGGCCACCACCCACAACGCCAACCAGCAAAGTGCCACGCAGCCGAACGCCCCAGGTGTTCGTATCACCACCCCACAAACCGCCTACAACCATCCCTGCTACAACTGTGGCCAAGTCGGTCACTGGTCTCGTGAGTGCCCAAAGCCCAAGAGGTATGCTCAGAACACTCAGAAGAGTCCTGGAGGATCTCAGCAGCAGCAGCACCGTGTCCAGCAACAGCATGTTCAGAAAGGCAAAGTTGTCAAGAAGCACGGACAAGTCTACTACACCACTGTCGGTGACATCCCAGAAGGAGAGCCCGTCATGATCGGTAGGTTTCCCGTTGCCAATTATCCCGCAGTCGTGCTGTTTGATTCTGGTGCATCGCATTCCTTCATCAGTCGTACTTTTGTCTCTAAGCATGGGATATCAATTGGGGAATTGAAAGAAAATTTCTGCATATTTTCGCCTGGAGGGCGTATAAGTACTAAGGAGGTAATCCGTAATATACCAGTGATGTTGGGGGAACATGTATTTCCTACCACCATGATAGTGCTTCGTGATCAGGAAATAGATGTCATTTTAGGCATGAATTGGATGTGTCAGTATAAAGCCATGATGGACATCCTGAATAGGGTTGTGAGAGTGGATATTCCTAACAGTACCTCCAAGCTCCTTCTCCAACTCTCAATGCCTCCAAAACCAGCAGCCACGCAATTGAATACCACCTATGTTCAGGAGACCAGAGACATCCCCGTGGTCTGTGAATTCCCTGATGTTTTTCCGGAGGACTTACCTGGCCTACCTCCTGACCGTGATGTTGAGTTTGCCATAGAGCTTAAGCCCGGGACTGCTCCTATATCCCGCAGAGCTTATCGAATGCCTCCTAGAGAGTTGGCAGAGCTAAAAATCCAGTTACAAGAGTTGCTGGATAAGGGCTTCATTCGCCCAAGTTCATCTCCTTGGGGCTGTCCTGCAATCTTTGTGAAGAAGAAAGACAAGAGTCTCAGATTATGCATTGATTATCACCCACTCAATGAAGTCACCATCAAAAATAAATATCCCTTGCCTCGTATCGACCTTCTTTTTGACCAGCTAGCTGGAGCCAGAGTATTCTCCAAAATTGACCTCAGATCTGGCTACCACCAAATAAAAATACGTCCCGAGGACATTCCTAAAACCGCTTTCACTACCAGATACGGCCTATATGAGTACTTGGTCATGTCCTTCGGCTTGACCAATGCCCCTGCCCACTTCATGTACCTCATGAACTCCGTATTCATGCCAGAGCTTGATAAATTTGTGGTCGTGTTCATTGACGACATCCTTGTCTACTCAAAAACCCCGGAAAAGCATGTCGAACATCTTCGTATCGTTCTATCCCGCCTCAGAGATCATCAGCTCTATGCCAAGTTCAGTAAATGTGAGTTCTGGTTAGATCAGATACAGTTTCTTGGTCATGTCCTATCCGCTGAAGGAGTGTCAGTTGATCCCGGAAAGGTGTCAGAAATTCTGGATTGGGAGCCACCTACCACTGTTCATGAAGTCCACAGCTTCATGGGAATGGCTGGATATTATCGCCGTTTCATCCCGGATTTCTCCAGAATCGCCAAGCCTATCACCGAGTTAGTAAAGAATTCTGTGAAGTTTGTCTGGTCACCAGCTTGTGAACAAGCCTTTCAGACATTGAAGAAACTATTAACCACGTCACCAGTGCTAGCCCAGCCGAACATCGAAAAGCCCTTTGATGTCTACTGTGATGCATCTGGTACTGGTTTGGGCTGTGTTTTGATGCAAGAAGGCCGAGTGATCGCTTATGCCTCACGGCAGCTTAAGCGACATGAAGAGAATTATCCAACCCATGATCTTGAGTTAGCAGCAGTGGTGCACGCCTTAAAGATCCCACGTCATTATTTGTTGGGTAGTGCCTGCAATGTGTACACAAATCACAAGAGCCTGAAGTATATCTTCAT
This sequence comes from Coix lacryma-jobi var. lacryma-jobi, assembly GCA_009763385.1. Classification (NCBI taxonomy): domain Eukaryota; kingdom Viridiplantae; phylum Streptophyta; class Magnoliopsida; order Poales; family Poaceae; genus Coix; species Coix lacryma-jobi. The sequence goes on along the minus strand of CM019823.1, from coordinate 9,216,639 downwards.
TCAAGAAGAACTGAATATGAGACAGAGAAGATGGCTGGAGTTAATTAAGGACTATGATCTCGAACTACATTACCATCCGGGTAAGGCGAATGTGGTCAGCGATGCGCTCAGTCGCAAGTCGTATTGCAGCTGTCTGGTGATGAAACCCTATGATTCTTCCCTATGTTATGAATTGGAAAAGCTGGGTGTTGAGATAGTTCCGCAGGGAACTCTGAATAATATCAGGATAGAAACGCCTATCAGGGAACGGATCATCACTGCACAGAAAGATAACCCTGGAATCAAGCACATTATCGAAAGAATCCAATCCGGAAAAGCTGATTGTTTCAGGATTGATGATGCAGGAGTGGTTTGGTTCAAGAACCGACTGGTAGTTCCCAAAGTTCCTGAGTTGAGACAGTTAATCCTTGATGAAGCACACTTGACTAGATTCTCCATCCACCCCGGCAGCAACAAGATGTACCAGGACTTGAGGCAGAGATTCTGGTGGACAAAGATGAAGATTGAGATCGCCCGGTATGTCGCTCAATGTGATACTTGTCAGAAAGTCAAAGCTGTGCACATGAAGCCCGGAGGAGAATTGCAACCTTTACCTGTACCTGCTTGGAAATGGGACGATATTGTAACACCTATGGTGATTAATATGTAATTAACCTGACATGTCATCATCTTTAGTCTTTAATCTTTCTTGCCATGCTTTTATGTTTGTCTAATGCTTGTTTTGCATTTACCTTTTTCTGAGGTGACTTGTGTAGTGATCTCTTTTTCAAAAAACCCTAAAGGCCCAAATCTTCCTTTAAGGGCAAAATGGTAATTTCATCTCTGTGTCTAGCTTTGTGTAAATCTTGTTCAGTTGAGTGTCTTGATGTTTTGTTGTGTTGATCAAAGTTAAAAATCAGAAATAGAATTTAAATACCTTTTGAAAAACCCTGATTTCCAAACCCTGGTTTTTACCCCTCTTTTATTAATTTTAAAAAAACTATTCGAAATTTGAGGTTAGTCCTTTTAGCAAAGTTGTAGATTTTGTCAAAAGGAACAACTTTGGTATTTGCAGATTTTCAAGTTTTAATACAAAATCAGAAGTAATTTCAAATTCCTTCAAACTTCAATTTTGTCCCTTTTTCGGTTTTCAAAATTATCTCAAAAACTTTTGAGTTTCAGAAAAAGTTTATCTTGGCAAAGTTGTAGATCTCAAAATTTTAAGCAACTTTGGTGTTTTGAGTTTTCTTTGTGTAGTTCAAGTTTTGGGAGTAATTTCAAGATTTCAGAAAGGGGAAGTTTTGCTTTAAGTGTCGTCACTGTGCATGAGCTTTGAAGCCAGGGGGCCCCGGCCACCGGCAAGGCCGCCGCGCCGCGCGCGAGCCTCGCCGCCCATGCCGAGCCCGGCTGACCCGCGCCCGTGCCGCGCGCGGCCAAGCGCTGGCGCTCGTTTTTCCTCTCGGCCCCTACCTACGCCTGCCTTCGCCGTTCCCTACCCCTCCCTCTTCCCCTACGGCCGCGGACAGCGCGCAGCTGCCGGCCGCCGGCAAGCTGCCCCGCCGCGCGCGCGTTCCCCGCCGCACCGAGCCGCCCTACCATGTTCCCTACCTCCTTTAATGTCGCGCGAGCGCTCTCACCCCTCGCCCGGACCCCTCCCCAGCTCCGCCCGCGGCTATAAGAAGCCGCCGAGTTCCGCCATTGCCGCCACCACGGCGCCCCGAGTCACCAGACCACCCCAGCACCAGCCGAGCCCGCCGCTGCCATCGCCTTGAGCTTCTCCACCTTCCGGAGCAACCAATTTCACCCCTCCGCCCCTCCTTTCGCCGGCGCGAACGGTTCTTCTCCAACCCCGGCGAACGGCCGCGCGTTGGTTAAGCGAGAAATTCGCCGCCGTGAGTACTTCCCTCTTCCCTCCGACCCCTGCCCTTTCTTCCTCACCTTAGCGCGCTCCTAACCGCTCCTCGGCGACCTCTTTTGGTGGACAGACCCGCCGGCACGCCGCTCGCCGCTGAGAGAGCTCCACCGAAGCACCGCCAACGTCGAGCTCCCTCCTTCGACCCTTGTTCCGCCCCGCCGAGCCCTGCCTCCGACCCGTGGTAAGCACTCAGAGCCCCCCCGGTCTCTGCTTTCACGGCGTAAAGCTCAAGCCAGGCCTCGAGCGGATGCACGTTCACCGTTAGCTCGAGTCAGGCCTCGAGCACACGTTTTCCGTCTCACTCGAGCCAGGCCTCGAGCGGACACACTCACCGCCTCGCTCGAGCCAGGCCTCGAGCGAACACACACCCTCACCGTCTCGCTCGAGCCAGGTCTCGAGCGGACTCACACAACCACACCGCTTCGCTCGAGCCAGGCCTCGAGCAAGCACTCACACACTGTCTAGCTCGAGCCAGGTCTCGAGTAGACACACACCCTCACCACTTCACCGAGCCTAGCCTCGAGCAAGCGTGCACCCTCCGCTTCGCCCGAGCCAAGCCTCGAACGAACCCGCGTTTCTGTCTCGCCCGAGCCTCCCAGCCAGGCCTCGGACGAACGATTGTTTCCGTCTCGCCCGAGCCTCCCAGCCAGGCCTCGGACGGACGATTGTTTCCGTCTCGCCCGAGCCTCCCAGCCAGGCCTCGGACGGACGATCGCTTCCGTTTCGCCCGAGCCTTGCGAGGAAGGAGCACAACGCTCTTTTCCTTTTTAGGAAGTTGTGAATAGTGTTTTTTTTTCTTCTTTTTGTATGATTTTTTGTGTTGCTCCAAAAATTCTGAAAAATTCATGGTAGACTCTTTATACTTTGAAGTATTTTATAAAAATATAAAACTTGACTTTTCTGCAAGAATTTGAAAATGTAAAATCCCTCTTTTAATTAATAAATGGATGGTTTTAGATTTTTAGAAAATCATGTGTAGCTCCAAAAATAATGAGATAAATTTTTATGTGCTAGTTATGGCATGTTTAGTCTCTGGTGAAATTTTGAGGCCTTTTGGAGCAAGTTGATTTTTGGGTATTTATTTAATTGTTAAATAGTGCCTTTTGTTAATTGAATGTTTGATTTTTGTTAAGCACCTTAATGATCTCCAAAATTTATGAAATTTGTTTTGACATCTATTTATACCATAATGAACCTATGAGATTAATTGGGTAAATTTTGGAGCAACTGCATAAAATGACCTTTTTATATAATTAGGAAAAATAGAAAAAAAATCAAGTAGAGTTCATGTTGTATGCCCTGTGAGTGACTTTTGGGATTGTTTGCTGTTCATAGACCCCCACCCATTTGGTCTATGATGTTTGTGATGCCATGCTTGTTTTGTGTTTAGGTCGGATAAATGATGCTTAATAAGTTTGATTAATTTTGTTTAGAGATCAAGATAAGTAACTTTGTGTCTGTTCTAGAAGTTAATTACACGATAGAAAGTTGTACTCTAGAATCAGTAGGTTTTGTCCTATGCTGTTTTGATCATATCAGCATCCTCGTAAGCATACATCATTGCATCCGTATAGTGACCGAAGGAGAAGGCGTCAAAGTGGAGGCAGCCGCTGACGAACCTACCCCTGAGGCGACCCCGAGCTCCGACACCTGCACTGCCGACCCCGAGCCCGTCCTTTTTGCTCTTCAAGGCAAACCCCGGTGCATTTTAACCCTACCTCGCTTTTAAAAAAAGTTTTCTTAAAATGCTTTTGAGTTAAACTACTGTATTAGGTTATAGGAGTTGTGTGATAACCTATTACCTGCATTGTTTACCTCCACCAGAAGATCCACCTGCCCTGTTTAAAAAAACTATTTGCAAAATGCTTAGTGATGCTATACAATAGATTTGCAATAAAAATGCCAATTTCAAAAGTGTGATCACTTAAAGAATTTTTATGGGAATTTGGCTTTACTCCCTGCCTGTTGGCTAAGTATCTGATCCGTACCTAGTCAACAACGAGGAGAGGTTGTCCGAGCGTACGGTGCCGTCATGTTGTAGTCCGGGACTCAACAATTGACACCGACCAGGACAGAGTTGAAAAACCGACAGAACCTGTACTCTTGGGTTAGAGTCCCGAGGTGCTTGTCGCTGGCGGAAAAATTTAGGGACCATCCGTTTGGGGGCCTGCTGGCCAAGACTTGCAACTATTCACATACTTCGGAAAGCTCTGGCTCCGAGGAATCCTTTATTGGACCGACAACCGCGCACTGGGAGTGGAGAGATGGCGGAAGTAGCATGTACCCACGTGGTCGTCGTACCTGGATAGGAGTGGTGTACTGTACTTCCGGGTGGCGTAGGACCGGGCCCAATCTTGAAGGAATCGTGGTAGACGGGTTGGCATATGCAAGCTTGGGTGCTACATATGCAGTGTGGATAGGGATCCTCAGCTGAGTATTATTTATCCGGATTAACGTTGCTCCTCGGTTATGGAGACTTGGTCACTGACTGTCAACGGAGAGTGGTTCTCAACTAGGTATGTTTTTGAAAGGTAAAATGAATCATGACAATGGAGAATTGAGAAATACTAGAATCTTTTCAAAAATAAAACAAGGATTTCAAAATGCTTTTTCTGCAAAATACTTGATCTTGCTTAAGCCTTACCTTGACTACCTAAGCCTCTCATTCCTGAGTCTTCTCCCCTTTTTCTTTAGTCGGGTAAGTCTTGTTGAGTACCCCCGTACTCAGGGTTTGTTACCCATGCTGCAGGTATGACTGAGTCCCCGGTGTGTCTTGCGCCCTGCTGCATGACCATCGCCCAGGAAGAGGCCGATGAGGCCGAAGAGTAAAGTGTACACCCTCGGGCTGGGTGATTGCAAGTATCTTAATTTGTTGTACTCCGCTACGTTGCCTATTTTCTATCTCCCGAACTTGGTTTGTAATAACTGCACCTTTAATTTTATCTGGAACCTCGGTTTGTAAAACTAATGTTATTTAAGTCTTCCGCTCTGTATTCCGATGTTATTTGTAAAAGTATCCAATGCTGTAACCGAATTGTGAGATGATCCTGCGGACGATGGGCGCTGATGCAGCCCAGTGACGAACAGTCTTAATCACACGGAACATCAGTTCGGCTGTCAGTGGATGACAGGGACCGGTGGGCCATGGGATTAGGGTCGTTCCGCCACAGATATCAGTATGGATTTTATCAATGGGCTACCCAAGACATCAAGAGGTTTTGATTCCATCTGGGTGATCGTGGATCGCCTCACTAAGCAAGCTCATTTCATGCCAGTCAAAACTAGCTACACCGTCCCCACTTATGTCACTTTGTACAAGAACAACATAGTAAAACTCCATGGCATACCCAAGACCATTGTCTCTGATCGTGGTACTCAGTTTGTCGCAAAGTTCTGGAAAGCATTCCATACCTCACTTGGAACCAAACTCTTGCATAGCACAACATATCATCCACAAACGGATGGACAAACTGAGCAAGTCAACCAAGTGTTAGAGGACATGTTGAGAGCCTGCGTGCTCACCTTCGCAAATACTTGGGATGAGTGTTTGCCCTTGGCAGAATTCTCATATAATAACAATTACCAAGAAAGCATTAAAATGGCACCCTTTGAAGCACTGTACGGTCACCGTTGTCGTACACCTCTCAGTTGGTCTGAACCTGGAGAAAGGGAATTCTTTGGAGTTGACCTAGTAAAAGATATGGAAGAAAAAGTCAAGCAAATACAAGAGAATATGAAGATTGCGCAGTCTCGACAGAAAAGCTATGCTGACAAGAGACGTCGACCTTTGGAGTTCCAGATCGGAGTTTATGTGTATCTGAAGGTCTCACCCACCAAAGGAGTTACTCGTTTTGGAGTCAAGGGAAAATTAGCACCACGCTATATTGGTCCCTTTGAAATTCTGGAACGTTGTGGCAAGGTAGCCTACAAATTGAAGTTGCCTGACCATCTTTCCGCAATCCATAATGTGTTTCACGTCTCCCAACTCAAGAAATGTCTCCGAGTACCCGAACACGTGGTGGAAGTTGAAGGTGTTGAGTTAGAACCCGATCTATCATACTCTGAGTATCCAGTTCGCGTGTTGGATTACAAGGACCGTGTTACCCGGAGGACTACCACAAGATGGTACAAAATCCAGTGGAACCAACACTCTGAAGAAGAAGCCACTTGGGAATCCGAAGACTTCTTAGCGAAGACTTATCCCGACTTTCTCGACACTCTATAGATGTAAGGTTTTGCCTTTGTCCTTCTTAAGACGCAGAATCTCGGGGCGAGATTTCTTTTAGGGGGGAAGGCTGTAACACCTCTGGAGTTTAATATGTAATTAACCTGACATGTCATCATGCTTAGTCATTAATCATTCTTGCCATGCATTTATGTTTGCCTAATGCTTGTTTTGTATTTACCTTTTTCTGAGGTGACTTGTGTAGTGATTCCTTTTTCAAAAAACCCTAAAGGCCCAAATCTTCCTATAAGGGCAAAATGGTAATTTCATCTCTGTGTCTAGCTTTGTGTGATTCTTGTTCAGTTGAGTGTCTTGATGTTTTGTTGTGTTGATCAAAGTTCAAAATCAAAAATAGAATTTAAATTCCTTTTGAAAAACCCTGATTTCCAAACCCTAGTTTTTACCCCTCTTTTATTAATTTAAAAACTATTCAAAATTTGAAGTTGGCCCAATGGGAAAAGTTGTAGATCTTGTCATAAGGAACAACTTTGGTATTTGCAGATTTTCAAGTTTCAATACAAAATTAGAAGTAATTTCAAATTCCTTCAAACTTTAATTTTGTCCCCTTTTCGGTTTTCAAAATTAACTCAAAAACTTTTGAGTTTCAGAAAAAGTTTATGTTGACAAAGTTGTAGGTTCCAGAGTTTTGAGCAACTTTGGTGTTTTGAGTTTTCCTTGTGCAGTTCAAGTTTTGGGAGTAATTTCAAAATTTCAGCAAGGGAGTAGATTTGGGTTTGGGCAACGTCTCTGTGTCGATTTGTTGCAAGGGGGCCCCGACCAATGGCAGCGCAGCGCCGCCCACGAGCCCGGCTGACCCGCGCCCGTGCCGCGCGCGGCCAAGCGCTGGCGCTCGTTTTCCTCTCGGCCCCTACCTACGCCTGCCTTCGCCGTTCCCTACCCCTCCCTCTTCCCCTACGGCCGCGGACAGCGGGCAGCTGCCGGCCGCCGGCAAGCCGCCCCGCCGCGCGCGAGCTCCCGCCCATGCCGAGCCGCCCTACCCTGCTCCCTACCTCCATTAATGTCGCCCGAACGCTCCCCACCCTTCCGACCGGACCCCCCAGCTCCGTCCCGCGGCTATAAAAGCCGCCGAGTTCCGCCATTGCCGCCACCACGGCGTCCCGAACCACCAGACCACCCCAGCGCCTGCTGAGCCCTCCACTGCCTTCGCCTTAAGCTGCTCCACCTTCCTGAGCAACCAATTTCACCCCTCCGCCCCTCCTTTCGCCGGCGCGAACGGTTCTTCTCCAACCCCGGCGAACGGCCGCGCGTCGGTTAAGCGAGAAATTCACCGCCGTGATTACTTCCCTCTTCCCTCCGACCCCTGCCCTTTCTTCCTCACCTCAGCGCGCTCCTAACCGCTCCTCGGCGACCTCTTTTGGTGGACAGACCCGCCGGCACACCGCTCGCCGCCGAGAGAGCTCCGCCGAAGCACCGCCAACGTCGAGCTCCCTCCTTTGACCCTTGTTCCGCCCCGCCGAGCCCTGCCTCTGACCCGTGGTAAGCACTCAAAGCCCTCCCCGGTCTCTGCTTTCACGGCGCAAAGCTCGAGCCAGGCCTCGAGCGGATACACGTTCACCGTTAGCTCGAGCCAGGCCTCGAGCACACGTTTTCCGTCTCGCTCGAGCCAGGCCTCGAGCGGACACACTCACCACTTCGCTCGAGCCAGGCCTCGAGCGAACACACACCCTCACCGTCTCGCTCGAGCCAGGTCTCGAGCGGACTCACACACCCACACCGCTTCGCTCGAGCCAGGCCTCGAGCAAGCACTCACACACTGTCTAGCTCGAGCCAGGTCTCGAGTAGACACACACCCTCACCACTTCGCCGAGCCTAGCCTCGAGCAAGCGTGCACCCTCCGCTTCGCCCGAGCCAAGCCTCGAACGAACCCGCGTTTCCGTCTCGCCCGAGCCTCCCAGCCAGGCCTCGGACGAACGATTGTTTCCGTCTCGCCCGAGCCTCCCAGCCAGGCCTCGGACGGACGATTGTTTCCGTCTCGCCCGAGCCTCCCAGCCAGGCCTCGGACGGACGATCGCTTCCGTTTCGCCCGAGGCCTGCGTCCGCCGCGCGATTCGCCCGAGCCTTGCGAGGAAGGAGCACAGTGCTCTTTTTCCTTTTTGGAAAGATGTGAATAGTGTTCCTTTTTTATCTTTTTGTGTGATTTTCTATGTTGCTCCATAAATTCTGAAAATTTGATGGTAGACTCTTTATACCTTGTAGTATTTTAGAAAAATATGAAACTTGAATTTTGCGCAAAAATTTGAAAATGCAAAATCTCCCTTTTAATTAAGAAATAAATGGTTGTAGATTTTTAGAAAATCATGTATAGCTCCAAAAATCATGAGATAAATTTTTATGTGCTAGTTATGTCATGCTTAGTCTCTGGTAGATTTTTGAGGCCTTTTGGAGTAACTTCATAAAATGACCTTTTTAAATAATTAGGAAAAATAGAAAATCAAGTAGGGTTCAAGTTGTATGCCCTGTGATGTGACTTTTGGGATTGTTTGCTGTTCATAGACCCCCACCCATTTTTGTCTATGATGTTTATGATGCCATGCATAATTTGTGTTTAGATCGGATAAATGATGCTTAATAGGTTGATTAATTTTGCTTAGGGATAAAGGTAAGTAACTTTGTGTCTGTTCTAGAAGTTAATTACACGATAGAAAGTTGTACCCTGGAATCAGTAGTGTTGTCTTGTGCTGTATTGTTCATGTCAGCATCCTCATAAGCATACATCATTGCATCCGTATAGTGACCGAAGGAGAAGGCATCAAAGTCGAGGCAGCCGCTGACGAACCTACCCCCGAGGCGACCCCGAGCTCCGACACCTGCACTGCCGACCCCGAGCCCGTCCTTTTTGCTCTTCAAGGCAAGCCCCGGTGCATTTTAACCTTTCCTTGCTTTTATAAAAGGTTTACTTAAAATGCTTTGAGTTAAACTACTGCATTAGGTTATAGGAGTTGTGTGATGACCTATTACCTGCACTGTTTACCTCCACCAGCAAATCCACCTGCCCTGTTTAAAAAAAACTATTTGCAAAATGCTTAGTGATGCTATACAATAGATTTGCAATAAAAATGCCAATTTCAAAAGTGTGATCACTTAAAGAATTTTTATGGTAATTTGGCTTTACTCCCTACCTGTTGGCTAAGTATCTGATCCGTACCTAGTCAACAGTGAGGAGAGGTTGTCCGAGCGTATGGTGCCGTCATGTTGTAGTCCGGGACTCAACAGTTGACACCGACCGGGACAGGGTTGAAAAACCGACAGAACCTGTACTCTTGGGTTAGAGTCCCGAGGTGCTTGTCGCTGGCGGAAAAAATTTAGGGACCATCCGTATGGGGGCCTGCTGGCCAAGACTTGCAACTATTCACATACTTCGGAAAGCTCTGGCTCCGAGGAATCCTTTATTGAACCGACAACCGCGCACTGGGAGTGGAGAGATGGCGGAAGTAGCATGTACCCACGTGGTCGTCGTACCTGGATAAGGAGTGGTGTACTGTACTTCCGGGTGGCGTAGAACCGGGCCCAATCTTGGAGGAATCGTGGTAGATGAGTTGGCATATGCAAGCTTGGGTGCTACATATGCAGTGTGGATAGGGATCCTCAGCTGAGTATTATTTATCCGGATTAACGTTGCTCCTCGGTTATGGAGACTTGGTCACTGACTGTCAACGGAGAGTGGTTCTCAACTAGGTATGTTTTTGAAAGGTAAAATGAATCATGAACAATGAGGAATTGAGAAATACTGGAATCTTTCCAAAAATAAAACAAGGATTTCAAATTGCTTTTTCTGCAAAATACTTGATCTTGCTTAAGCCTTACCTTGACTACCTAAGCCTCTCATTCTTGAGTCTTCTCCCCTTTTTCTTTAGTCGGGTAAGTCTTGTTGAGTACCCCAGTACTCAGGGTTGTTACCCATGCTGCAGGTATGACTGAGTCCCCGGTGTGTCTTGCGCCCTGCTGCATGACCATCGTCCAGGAGGAGGCCGATGAGTAAAGTGTACACCCTCGGGCTGGGTGATCTTGAGTATCTTTATTTTGTTGTACTCCGCTACGTTGCCTATTTCTATTACCCGAACATGGTTTGTAATAACTGCACCTTTAATTTTATTTGGAACCTCGGTTTGTAAAACTAATGTTAGTTAAGTCTTCCGCTCTGTATTCCGATGTTATTTGTAAAAGTATCCAATGCTGTAACCGAATTGTGAGATGATCCTGCGGACGATGGGCGCTGATGTAGCCCAGTGACGAACAGTCTTAATCACACGGAACATCAGTTCGGCTGTCAATGGATGACAGGGACCGGTGGGCCATGGGATTAGGGCCGTTCCGTCACAGGCCTCAACGCGTGATATGTGAACGCCCCCTGCAAAAAGAAACTTGGTGAGAAAAACTACAAGGAGAGTACACAAGGTTCGAAGAAAGAGAAAGGAGAGGAGGCTCGAAACAGCCTAGCTCGAGGAAGGCTTACCGGGTCGAGACACCCCGCGTCGGGTGCCATGGCGATTAGGTTGGTCTCCTCGGGGCGGAACAGCCCATGGATCGTGACCGACACCCGGGAGACACCCTCATTCCGAGGCAGCCTCTCCTCGGCCATCCTCGACCTGTTCAGCGCCTCGAGCGGGGCATTTGGCCCCATCTCTTGCATGAGAAGGGGGCGGTCCGCCAGAGGAAGGACCCTCCGCTGATGGAACGCCCAAATGACCGCCTGGACGGTCAGTCCCTTCTCCTCCACCAGCGACCACATCGTGTTCATCAGCGGCATCAGGTGGCGCTGCCTGTTCGCCACAACGCCCCAGCTCCACTTCTCAGGGCGCGTGGTGATGATCCTGCCGGTGTACTGCGGAAGGAGCCCGCCCTCGTTCCGCAGGTAGAACCAGTGGTCGTCCCACCCCGCCTGGTTGGAGGAAAGCTTGTAGCGGAGGTAGTGACGGGGGACGTTGGTCGACGAGGGACCGGTCCTCGCGGCGATGGTGAGGGAGCCCACGCGCGCGAGCCTCCTCCCGCTCGGCTTCACGGCCTTGTGAAAAAGCTCGCCCCGGAAGAGGTGGACGAACATCTCCCAATGGGGCTCGATCTTCAGGTATCCCTCGCACACCGCGGCGTAGATGGCGGCGTGCGATATTGAGTTGGGGGAGAAGTGCTGCAACTCCACCTCGAAGTGGTGGGCAAGCCCCCGCATAAAGCGGCTCGATGGAACGCCAAGCCCCATGCGGTGGTAGCGCGTGAAGCTCACCACGTACCCCTCCGGCGGGTGCGGCACCTGGTGGTCCGCCGACGGGAGAATCCACCACGCGGGCCCCTCTTGCGGGTTGGGGCGGAGAAGCCCCTGGTCCACCAGCGACTCCAGCTCACGCTGTGTCGTCTTCGTCGGGCGCCAGTCTTCGGGTGGCAGCACCTGGGTCTGGGCGGCCATGGCGGCGACGGCGCGGATCTGGTCGGCGGACGGGCGGCCGGGAAGGTTACCAATCGCTAGCTTGGGGAGAAGGCGTGTGGGAGCTGCGGCGGCTGTGAAGGCAAAGGCAAAGTAAAGGGTCCCTCACCCCTCACTCGATATTTATAAGAGAAAACCCCAAAGGGCGGGATCTCCCACGATAGAGGAAAGGTAACCGCATACATTTAATGCGCCCACCTAACCACGTCTCGAGCCGGTTGACAGGTACACGTGGCAATTCCCCATTCGCTCCACTACCAGGGCCCACCACGACCACCGCTCCGACTTCCTATCCGTCGCCCTAGCGCCACGATTTCCGCTCCCTGACGATTTCCGTCTAAAAAGGCGCGCCCAACAGGCAGAAGGATTCCAAACGACGGAGGCTTCTTCGAGAAGGTAAAAAACGGGCCCCGGCCCCTCCAAGTCTCGAGGCAGCGAAGGCTGGCCCTCGAAGAGGGTTCGACAGCCGGCTTCGAGCACCCAAAGCCCTTGAGGCCCCTCACGTGTATCCAAGGCAGGGCGCACGACATGCAGTGAGATCCCCTCGGAGGGAGGCATCGAGCCACCAAGTCCTATCGAATGGACCTGGCATTCCTGCAAACCGAGCGCCCATGCTTTATGAGATCGCCTCCGGGCTTCAGTCGACCCTATCGAATGGGGCACGAGGTCTCACTTGGATTCCCCCGTTACCAGCTCACCGGGAACCTCGATACTCGCCCGCTCGTGGTAGTACAAGGCATCCCCCCTGTCATCCAATCGAAAGGACTCGCGGGATGACAAGCCAGGGCAACCGGCGTGCCGGACAACTCAAAGAGCCGGCCGGTCGGTTCAGCCTGGCACCCCTCGACGAAAGAGGGTCGAAGAACTCGGGGGCTCGACACTCCCGAACCTAAAAAACGTAACTAACACTCACACTCGTAAAAAAGCCAACGAGGGAGTCCTAACCACTCCCCCGTGATCTCGGGGGCTACTGTCGGGGGACCACAAAATGGGTACCCCCAATCAATGCAAAACAAATAAGTTAAACCTAGAGCACCAATTAATAAGAGACCTAACTAGTCCAACCCCCTAGAAAACCAACCCCTCGAGGCCTACGACGCCGGCCCGCCGCCGAGAAGCCCGAGCCCGCCAAAGCCTTACCGACCGCCTTATGGTAGCCTACCTCTCGAGCCCCGGTACATAGGCCTCGAGTCCACTATAGCCGTACACCGTTCCTCGAGACCCAACGTGGGGACCTTGAGCCTCTCTAACGCGGTAACCTATCCCTCGAGACACATCGTACCCCTCTCGAGCAGCGCCAGACATTGGATGCCAACTCCATACTGCGCAGTTAATGCGTCCACCTACTCCGGTCACGTCCTCTACACAACGTATGCCACAGTGAACCAGAGCCAGAGTCAAACCTCCTTTTTCACCACAAGCATGGGCAAAAAGGCACAAGTACAGCACTGTTACGCCATGCCCCGCATTGTAGCACACTCGAGCCACATCTCAAGACCTGGACTCCCGCTGCACGGCCGGGTTTTCCGGGACTTGCCCATACCTGCGGAGGCTCGAGCCCCCCGTAGGCGCCACCTCGAGGACGGCCTCTGCGCCCCTCGAGCCCTGACTACTTTCATGCTATTGGAGGACAGGTACCCCAAGGCCCGGAGGGACCCTGACACGTCTCGTACGTACCGGAATGGGCGCTGCACGACCTCCACGTCGCCACGCCTCCACGTCCGCGCCCGGAATGGAGGCCACGCTTCAAGGACGCCTCAACAGCAACCCCCACGCTGGCTCCAGTGACCCCGATAAGACAGAATTCCTACCCTTCGCCGTATTGGGCGTTGTACATGCCACTCCTGTGTAACCCTGGCCTCCTCTTGGTCTATAAAAGAGGACACCAGGGCCCTTCACGCAGGAAAGGGGAGACAGCTACACGAGTCCACACAACACACACACGAGTCCAGACTCTCGTCCACGCTCATTGAGCTCGTATTGCCCCTGTACAAGCACTTAGGTGCAAGTAATACAAGAACCTCCTCCCCCGCTGGACGTAGGGCCTTCTTTGCCCGAACCAGGATAAACCCTTGTGTCATCTTGCATCACCATCCAGAAAGAGAGCACGCGATCACATTACTAGTTAGTGTCATACCCCCGGGGTAGAAACACCGACAGTTGGCGCGCCAGGTAGGGGCTTCGCGTGTCGGAGTCGATTTCTCGTTGTTTTCTGGATGGCTTCTTCCACTCCTTCATTCTCTGCTGGTGCTGTCATCTGGTTCGGGAGCCTCGAGTTCCTGGCAACCGACAGCGGCAACGAGCTGACCCTGCTCTCCACGGGGAGCCCGAGCGGGGGGCGTGTCACGCCACCCCGCGTGAGGGGCACGGCGTGTCGCCCGCACCACCACGCGTCGCCACCTCATGAACGACGCCATCGTCACCATCGTCGCCTGGCACAAGCGGTGCCCGCGGCGTACACCCACTTCCCCGCGGCCGGCGCAGAGTCCCCGAGGAGAAGCCAGCCCGGCGCGCGGCCGGAGACTCCTAGGGCACGCGCGCACTCTCCCAGCGAGTTCGCGTTCGTCATGCGCGTGGACCGGGAGTGTGGCAGAACCTCCCTGCAATGTGGCCCACCTGCACACGTCATCATTATAAGGAGCCCAATGACAGTGCAAATGAAACACATTACTAGAAAGATCTGTCGGGTGTCCCTGAGAGAACCCCGAATCATCCACGAACCACAGGATCATCATCATGAAGGTTGGAATAATTACAACATTACAACAGTTCATACAAAATACATCGGAGTGCGGAAGCAAGATAGACAAACTTTACAAAACCATGAACAAGTTACTTTTTACATAACATAACTGGTATTGCGGAAGTAGGATAGTATTACAGAACCACACTTAGGCGGAGTACCTAAGTTGGAGAAGAAGAACAACCAGATCACGTCAAGCCCACTGACATGATCTTGATCGACAACACCTGCTAAGAAACCTGCAACAGGGGATTAACAAACTCTGAGTACAAAGGTACTCAACAAGGCTTACCCGACAAGAAAGGAGAAGGAACAGGTATGCTGGTTTGGGTAGGCTCAACAGTACTTTTCATTTGCATAAAAGCTTACTAAAGTAATCCTAGATCCAAATTTTACTTATTCATTTAAGTACATGGTAAGAACTGAAAGTGAACACTAGTGAAATATCATTATCATTCTTTTTTAAACAAGTTCCATTTTATTTTACGATGCGGGTCGAAAGATTGAGTCTCCTTAACCGAGGAGCATGACGATTCGAACCGATTCAACCAGATCTGGGAGTTTTCCACGATCATACGACATATGTAGACCCTCGATCACACATATATCAACCCCAACCTCGGATCCTCCAAACAAGACCGGGTCCGCGCCACCCGAGAGTACTTGTACACCTCCAATCCGGGACTTTAACCCACGAGGGTAGCTAGTACTCCCGCCATCTCTCCACTCCCTGTGCGCGAGTAGCCGTTCTCATTTAAAAACTACCAAGCCAGGGCTTACTGTAGCATATGATCGGTACTTCACAGTTTCTCAATCTAGCAGGCCAACAACGGTTAATCCTAACCCAACACATTGAGCTCGTATTGCCCCTGTACAAGCACTTAGGTGCAAGTAATACAAGAACCTCCTCCCTCCGCTGGACGTAGGGCCTTCTTTGCCCGAACCAGGATAAACCCTTGTGTCATCTTGCATCACCATCCAGAAAGAGAGCACGTGATCACATTACTAGTTAGTGTCATACCCCCGGGGTAGAAACACCGACACTTGTACTGTCAAATTTGATTCTTTGTAAATCATATATTCATTGACATGATCTCTGTACAGATTAATGCAGCAAAAAAGTTGTATGTGGAATGGGACAAGGACAAGAAACCTTTTGTTCTTTCACATTGCTATACCATACTCAAGGAGGAAGACAAGTGGAAAGCAAGGATGATAGAACTTGCTGAGCTAGAGAAAGAGAAACAAGCTGCTAAAAAGGGAAAGAAGAGTTCAAACAAGGTGTCTAGGCCGAGAGATGAGGACGGAGATGAGGTTGTAGCACTTGATCATGAAGAGGCACAACCCAAAAGGCCAGAAGAAGTGAAGAAGGCAAAACAAAATTTGAGGCGTGCAAGTGGCGGCGAGGCTTGCATGGAAGCTTTGGACAAGATGATGGCAGAAAAAAAGAGAATTGACATGGAGAAGGAGAAGGCCAAAGAGGAGAGGTTCATGGCTTCACTAGAAATAGATAAGGCCGCACTAGAGCTAGAGAAGAAACGAGTAGCAGCTGAAGAAAAAAATGCAGAAGCAAAGCTACTGAAAGAGAAAAAACAAATCATGCTAGCTGACATGTCCAGTCTTACCCCGATGCAACGTCAATGGCTTGAGAAGATGCAGAAGAAGATTGCTGAGAAGATGAATGAAGATGAAATTTAGTTGTTCCAATTATTCCTTTAGTTGAAATTTTTATTGAATTATTGTTCGAGTTCATTTGCAATTATTGGAACCATCGGTTGAAGGACAAGAATATCATTTGATGTTCGAATTCATTTGTTGTTTATTGTTATGTATATTTCGTGTGGTATGTGAGTGCTGTTGTGCTGTGTACTGGCCGACAAATCTTTGCCACGACAAAAGAATAGTACAAAGCATGCTAATATAATTCCTTGAACATAATCTTTGATGCGACAAAAGTAGATGGTTTACTATTCATTAAACAAATGTTGTTTACTATTCATTAAACAAATGTTAATATAAATGGACATTTAAATATAAGCTAATATAAATCCGGATGATGGTTCCAGAGGTGCTTAATGAGGTCTTCTTTCAATTGTTCGTGTGTTTCCTTGTTCCTGATCTTTCTATGCGCATCAATATATTCTTCAAGTGAACGAGTTGGCTGACCATGAGCAGGTTCTGCATTTTCACCACCATAGTCGAACTGCTCGTTAGGATCAACCACGAATCCTTCATCTTCGACAATCATATTGTGCATAATCACACAAGCCCTCATGATATTTGACAATGTTTCTATGTCCCAAATGCGAGCTGACCCTCGAACAATGGCAAACCTAGATTGAAGAACTCCAAAAGCTCTCTCGACCATCTTCCTCGTTGCTTCTTGCGCTCTGGCAAAATATTACTTCTTGTTCCCCATAGGCATATTGATCGACTTTACTAGAGTAGCCCATGTCGGATATATGCCATCAGCAAGATAGTAGCCCATTGTGTAGTCATGACCATTAATTGAAAAGTTAACTTCTGGAGCTCTACCTTCTACCAAGTTATCAAATAAAGGAGACCTATGAAGAACATTGATGTCATTGTGAGAGCCGGGTATTCCAAAGAAGGCATGCCATATCCAAAGGTCGTTCGAGGCAACACCCTCCAAAATGATAGTGGGCTTCTCCACATGTCCCTTGTACTGACCCTGTTTCTCATATGGATAGTTCTTCCACGCCCAATGCATACAATCAATCGACCTTAACATCCCTGGAAAACCTTTTTCTGCACCAATTGCAAGTAAGCGGGTCGTGTCCGCCTCATTGGGATATCTAAGATAATGTTGTCCAAAAGTTTCAGCAACTGCAGTCACAAACCTCCTTAGGCTCTCAAGAGCAATACTTTTGCCTATACGAACATACTCATCCGTCGCATCAGCGGGAAGCCCATAGCTCAGCATAAGCATTGCAGCAGTGACTTTCTGGAAGCAACTCAATCCAAGAACATTAGCCGCATTCCTTTTACGCTTAAAGTAATTATCATGTGCTTCAACAGCGTTCATTATGCGTAAAAAAAGGTCCCTAGACATCCTGTACCTACGCAAAACAAAACCAAATTTTCAGAACTCAAATAATACATGAACAGACAACTAGACAGTACGAAGTGAAAGAACAACAACCTTCGACGGAATATTTCAGGGCCATATGTTGGATTCACCGCCAAGTAATCCTGAAACATCCTGTCATGGCCGCCTTCTCTGTCACGGAAAAACATTCTACGACCTCGGACAGAGCCACCATGTTTTTTTATTGGCATACGTGTCCACAATCACAGCAGCCGCAAACATGTCAACATCATCATCATCGGATGATGAATCATCCAATTGTCTGCGAGAAACATATCTCTTCCTAGACATGATGTTGGGCGCATAGTACCTTGGACGAGATCGAAGTTGATGACCTGTTGCGGTGGAGGATGAAGACCTGTTGGGGCGGCGGCGGACGAAAAGGTGCGGCGGCGGCGAAAGAAGAGTCGCGACCGCGACGCCCCTTCTACGCGACCGCGATGCCCCTCCCACCTAGCGATTTTTTTGGTCATTGGTGATCGGTTGTTCAGGTGGGCCATCTTTTTATATTTGCCAAGCCCAAATGCCAAACCATTGGAGAGAAACAATTTATATCACTTGCCATATGTTTTATTCACTTGGCAAATCACAAGATTTGCCAACTCTAATTTGGCAAACTACTGGAGTTGCTCTAACGTTTGGTCACAGATAAATCGTTCAATATGGCGCTGACATGGCAATTTTTTTATATTGCGTGGCCAGCATGGCGCTGATGTGGCAAGATAAATCATTTAACATGGCAATTAGAGGTTTAATAGACAAAAAATAATGCAATATTAGGAATTGAACTCAAGACCTCTCAGCAAAAAAAACTAGAGCTTGCCATTCAACTAGCATTCTGTTTTTTTCATAACATTAAACTATTAAATTATTTAAATTCATTTAAGTGATTTCAGATTAAAATCAGATTAATTTTTCCAAAAAATACAAAATAACTAGGGATCGAACCCAAGATCTTCTCGACTTAAGTGGGTAGTGCTTACCACTACGCTGCTGTGTTGTTGTTGGATGATGTTGAACTATTAAGTTATTTAAATTATCTAAGCGATTTCAGATTAAATATATCTATCGGGTTTTTTTTCTTTTTTTTCCTCATCCTTATCCTTTCCTCGTCGTTCTTCACGGGAGGCGGTCACAGAACAGCATCTCCGTCGCCCCCGTGCTCCCTCACGCCACTACCGCTCGGCTTCTCTGCCCCCGACGCAGCGCCGCGCGCCGCTCGCTCCTCTGCCCCCGCCGCGGCGCCGGCCGCGGTCCCATCCTCCACGGTCCAGCCAGTGGCTCATCGTCGACGCCCCGACGCGATCTCCGCCTCTCCGGCCGCCCTCGGCCCCCACCCGGCCCAACCCCCACTTTGCGCTGCGGCAGCCGACAGGCAGGTGAGCAGGATTTAACTATTAGAGTTGAGCACTGCATTGTGTGGATTTGAGGATTTCCAATGTTTTGAATCTTAATTGTACTAGCAGATGTGTTGCTACAAGAACCTCAAATTTTTTTCATTCATAACAAATGTAATAACAAAAAAGTATATCTGCATTCAATTACTGAGCCACTATAACAACGTTGTTTGATTTGATCTCTGTGCGATTACGTGATAGATGAGAGACTTGCCATGCCTTCAGTGATAGAGATGAATGATAAACACGACGCCTGCTGTGTGCTGCCGTGCATATGGGCTAACGGGCTATAGAAGTGCATCGAGATGTATCCCCCGTTTTTTTTGTTAACTGAATTTTATTATCGTTCATGTTTCTACTATCATTTTGTTTTAAAATATTCTTATTAAACTATTTAATAATTTAGAACAAATACAACGATACTAATAAACTCTCTTCATCTAATTATAAGTCATTCTAACTTTCTTGGTAATCAAAATATCTCAATCACTATCAAATTTACGTAATAAAATAATATTTATGGTATAAAATAGGTATCATTATTTTTTTATTAATTATATTTTTATAATATACTTATTTAATGTCATAAATATTTATAATTTTTTCTACAATTTTTGTTAAATAGGAGATTTTTAATTCTCCGAGAATGACTTATAATTTGAAATGGATAGAGTGCCATATAGACTTTACTATTTCAGCTGAAAAAAGCCGTGTTGGTCAAATTCATAATTCGATCAGTCTTTGTTTTAAGAAAAATTGTCACAATGAACAAACTATAAATGTAAGATGAGTTGGTGTTTTCATTTTTTTTTCAACCTTTTGGTACATTTGATGGCATGGAAACTGCGTCTCTATAATTACATTGTGAAAACTGATATAATATCAATGCACGAATTCAAAGTGCTTTTTTTTTACTAGATTCAAAGTGCTTTTGATATACTGAGAACACAGAACACGGGGGCTGCTTCTTGTCATTTTTTTGGTAAAGAAAGAGGCACATCGAGTGCTGTGACAAAAATATCTTTTTTTTATTTTATTTTGTTAATGAATTTAACCCGCTATAGGATCATTATACATAGAAAAACCCACACAGTTCATTGATAATTAAATTCATCTCAATCAGTTTTCAAATCACCAACTTCAAACAAACATTTTTCAATTTTTGAACCATGACGCAACACAATTCCCTAGCAGCAGTCAAGGCGTCAAAGCAATTCCAGAAGGAGCAGGCCGGTGCGCAAGAACAGAAACCCAGTTCCGGTCTCTTCCCCAATTCTGAGCGGCGCGGGCGAACCGGCGAAGGCGCCTCCGCTTGTCCCCTCCCAAAACCCCGACATGGGAAACAAGAAGAAGCCGAAGCCGAGCAGGAGCAAGAAGAAGCCCAAAACCAGCGCCGACCAGGCCCTGGCCCTAGACTATGTCCGCGCCTGGGCGCAACCCGCGCCGCCACCGCCGGAACCCTCGGCGGCCGACGACGACTTCCTGCCGGTCCTCGCTACTCGCGGGGGCGACGTGCTGTTTGAGCTCCACTCGCACTCAAACCACAGCGACGGGTTCCTCTCTCCTTCCGCGCTCGTCGAGCGCGCCCATCACAACGGGGTAAGTGACAAAGATCTACCTGACCTCTGCCTCTATTCTGTTTGCGCAGTAGGTGTTTGAGGAAATGCTTGTGAGGTTTAGACAGCAGCCTTGTGCTGTCCCATATGGGATCGACTCCTTGTACTTTTCTGCCACTATTAGCTAATCCGAGCATTGCGTTGATATGCTGCACATTTTGTTACTGCTGGAGCTGTTTAAAAATAGGCGACATGGTTATGGGATCATTGCTTCGTAGTTGTATGTGCAAATGCTGTACTGGTGGCTGGAGAATTCAGAGGGTAGTGTTACCTTTAACGTTTCAAACTGTCTGATGAATACTTTATTTAAATTCGATTGAACCAGTCATCTTCCGGCACACATTGCTTGGCTAATCTCTTTTATCCTTTATAACGAAAATATGAGCGACTAAACTATGGTGTTTTTGTCATAGGTGAAAGTTCTTGCCCTAACAGATCATGACACCATGGCTGGCATACCAGAAGCTGTGTCAGCAGCCTCCAAGTTTGGCATTAGAATAATTCCTGGAGTTGAAATCAGTGCGCTATATAATCCAAGGTAAGTGCCTTTTATCTTTGAGTGAAGAGATCTTTCTTTGTGCTTTAAATAAAAATAAGCGATGCCATGCAATTTAATAAGCCAATCATTTTATCATTTGCAGTCCATTGTCAATAGATCTGCAATAGTATTGTTTTAATGCTCCGCTGCTTTTATGCTAAAATGGTATTGTAAACAACATTTCAACTGTTGTACTATGAGTACAAATGTTTTCATGTCAATTTCATTGTCTATAAGGGAAGTTGCTGGTGCTGGTGAGACTGTTCATATCCTTGCATACTATGGTATGTGTGGTCCGTCAAGGTCTGATGAGTTGGACAGCATGCTATTGAACATTAGAGATGGGCGATACTTACGTGCAAAGAACATGCTGGAAAAGCTAACCACACTGAAGGTGTCAATAAAGTGGGAGCATGTGACTAAAATTGCTGGTGACGGAGTGGCACCTGGCCGATTGCATATAGCAAGGGCTATGGTTGAAGCAGGTTATGTAGACAATGTAAGGCAAGCATTCAACAAATACCTCGGTGATGATGGCCCTGCATATGCCAGGTTATTGCTTCATCCCAAATAAGCATTTCCTGTGCTGAAAAATCTTTGGTTAATAACAAGGTCTGTTTTTTTTTCCTGGCAGAGGAAGTGAACCATTAGCTGAGACTGTTGTGCAGTTAATTAGTCGAACTGGGGGTATTTCTGCACTTGCTCATCCTTGGTCACTAAAGAACCCGGATGCAATAATCAGATCTTTAAAAGGTGCTGGTCTTAATGGTATGGAGGTCTACAGAAGCGATGGAAAAGTTGATGGTGTGTCTCTTACACTTGATGCATGCTGACTTGAGATAGTGTGGAGAACATGCCATGAACTAAACTCTTACTCTATCTGTTAGCATAAATTGGTCCTTTTATCAATAGAGAATATTTTTATCCTTACTCATTATGATATATTTAAATAACATTGCATAATTTCTTTTTTCAGGATTTAGTGAATTAGCTGAGAAGTATGAACTTCTGAAACTTGGAGGTTCAGATTTCCATGGAAGAGGTGGAAAAGATGAATCTGACGTTGGAACGGTTAAACTCGCTATTACGACTTTGTGTTGCTTTTTGAAGATGGCTAGGCCTATCTGGTCTTCTGCTATGAAAGACATCCTGCTTAAGTTTGCAGAGGCACCATCTGCTGCAAATCTAGGAGACATGCTTAAGTTTGGACGACTTACCAATTCTGTTGTTTTTTCTCCAATAAACAATGGTATTCATGTTGTTGATTTCTGCTTATCTTCATGGTCTTCTGCTATGGAAGATGTTGAGCTTGAAGAGGTAAGATTGAAGCTTGCCCATTATGCAGCAGAAAGATAACCTCAACTACATGACCATCTTGAGCAATGTTTTCTCCCATGTTCAAATCACAGTATGTGCTGTTGCAATGCTTCACTTCTTTTGCAGCGCAATATTACTAATGTATTTGGTTGTTAGCTGATGATATTGTTGAAATTAAATATGCTGAATCTGGTAGTCTTCGACATTTTATTCAAGAATGTATATTTCTCTACTATGATGATTGAAATGTGCAACATTGAAATGACGTGTATAGAATCAGAGCGCATCAGCATATTAATATACTGTTTCTTAAAGTGACGAATCATCATGTGTCTACAAGCATATGGATCAATTGTGTGTCTCCTGTCCCGATTCTATTCTCATTAACCATGTTCGTGGTTTCCCTTCTATGTTTTCGATCATCGGCCCTTGAGAATGATGGCTATCCTGTATATTTATGTAGTTTCTGCCATTTATATTCAGTAAGATTTAAAATCTATCTGTTGACTTCCATTACTTAGCTGCTTTTAGGCTATACATGTTTTCAGATTTTTTGAAATATAAACAGTTCTGTCCTTGAAGACTTGAACTTGACTTGAATCATTTCACGGTTCTGTCCTTGAAGACTTGAACTTGACTTGAATCATTTCACTATGAGTCATTACTTAACCGAATTGAAATGGCAGATATTGTAAACACAGATAAACAATTTGGTTCCAGCCAAATATTGACCTGATCAGACTGGATCAGTGAATAATTTACTGTTGATGCAAAACACATTCGTGGCATCCACTCACAATCACTAAAACTTGGTAGCTAAAGGATAGTTGATTGCCATATTTATATGGTGGCCTGAACCTTGAAAAATTGCTTGCTTATTGAGTGTGAGAACTCCCTGTCATGGTTGTTGCAGTGTAGTCTTATGATTATCTTGAGTTTCTAAATCCTTATCTTTAGTTTATTTCTTTTATAAACCTTATCCTAGATGCAGACTTATAAACATTTTGCACTCTTTTCTACTAAAAGGTCATGTCCTTTGCTGACAAACCTCTTTGCCAAAGACTACTCTTGTCTGTGTTCTGTGATTAGAGTCTTAGAAACTGTATTCCTATGTGTATCTTAGGAATCGTGTTTCCTTGTCTTCAATACTTCTTATTGGTCATAATTTGCACGTGTAAAATAATCATATCATTGGGGGGGAATGAGGGCTGTTTTACTAAAGCAGTATGTTCTGATTAACCGCAGAAATGTCCAACCTTACCTCTGGACCCATTTATTTTGTAGCCTTTTGGGGTTCTATATGTGGGACCATTGTGGTTTCTACGGCAGTGAATGATGTACAAAGTGGTGAGAGGTCAATTGTCCTTTTGTCATTCTCAGTTTCTTCCTGGTCTTTTATCATGCTACTTGAAGTGTGCTGACTACTTTAGATATATCGTCTGAGGTGTTGCTGAGCTGCATGCCGTCACCAAATTTGTCACATGTTTCCTGATAGGGCATGAAGACCTAACCATTTGGTGCAGTGCATGATTATTAGCCTGTTGCCAGTTTGGTTGCTGCGTCATTAGGCCCAATTTTTTCCTCCCTTGGGGCAGCGTAATGGCCACTAATCCTTGTTGAGGAGCTGCAGCCACGAGTTCATTTAAAATGTTATCATCCGCACGTAATAGTTCTTAACTCAGATAATACTTTAGAACATTATCTCCACGGCAACCCAGCTTTGTATGGCTGTTTTTGTTTTGTGGATGCACCCAAGGCACTAATAAACTGATAAGTGTTGCAGACCGCTCACCTTTCTGCTTCTGTTTTTGCACATTCTTTTTTTCTTATTATTATATAATAGGGGGGAGATGATGGCTGCTTGGTGGGCCTTGTTGTGTAGCCATGGCCTAAGTTTTAGACCGTGATTTCTAATTCCTGGAGAGAGGTCACGAACGAAGTGGTTTAGTTGGTGGTCCTCTGCTGTTTGCCTCGAGATGTTTCTTTAATATAATCCTCTTCTTGTCTAGAAAGCTTATCACCGAACTGCCTGGCGAATCTCTCGGCTCGGCTCGGGTGTACAACTCTACATCTACTGTAGAATCCGTGCTGTTGAGGCTACCGTGTTACCTGTTCATCCGTGCAGGCGATCGAGATCCACACCTTGGCGTCGAGACGTTTCCCTGGGTGCATCACCTCACTGTTTGGTGACGTTTCTGTGCATCCCTCCGTGTCCGTGGCCTTGCGGGAGGCCACGCACTGTGTGAGCCGTGCTGCCGAGGCTAGCACCATTTCCTGTAGCCTTGCAACAAACCACACGGAAGCGTGTATCCAGTTTGCCCGGGAACGTTTTTCTCAAGAACTCGCGTGTTCTGGAGTGTCTCGTGTCTGTCGTGCCCCCCGCCCGCTCTGTCGTCCATCCCCATCCCATCATATGGTGGTGGTACCACAGTAAGCAGTAAGCAGATTTGATTCGGGGCTTGAAGACGCAGACAAAAGCCCTTTAAAGGCAAGCTAACCCCCTCGCAGCCACTGGCTGATGATGATGATGTTGTGGTTAGGCGCCTCTCTCGACCCACCACCACCTATTGTCAGTCCCATTCCATCATCCCACTCCTACAGGTGACAGGATCGACCGGCGATCGCGGATCGAAAAGCCCCTCATGACTGGTTCTTTCTTTCTTTTTCTTTTTTCTCTCGGGGCTGTAGCTGTAGCTACCCTCCCCGCCGAGGGTCTGACACGTCAATATTCCCCCCGCCGGTTTCGCCCTCCGTTCTGTGGCTGCAGACGCCTTCAACCAAACACTCCTGCCCGCTTTCCTTTCCGCTTCCATTTCCACTCTCTCGATCGCAGCGGCGGCGGGCAGAACACGCGCGTGTCCCTGTCCCTGTCCGTCCATCATCGCCGGTCAGTCACGCAAAAAGCCGCTTTTGTGTCCACGCCGAAACGCGGGCTGCACTCGTGCTCTGCTCGCTTGGCAAGGAGAGGACGTGTCAGGCCTGGGGTACCAGCACACACCGATGGGTGTTGACTCACAATAAGTGAGAGGTCTCGTTTAGTTTCCCCAACTTCCCTCAATATTTTTAGATTTCCCGTCACATCAATCTTTAGCTATATACATAGAGCATTAAATGTAGGTAAAAAAATAATTGATTGTACTTTTAGTATCTACATGTCGAGACGAATCTTTTGAGCCTAGTTGGTCCATGTTTGGACAAAGTTTGTCAAATAACAACGAAAATACTACAGTGCAGATTCCAAATATTTGTCGGAACTACACAAGCCTGCAACGCAAGTGATCGACCGCCTTTATTTGTCCGGTCAACAATCGATTCGAACGTGTCTCTCTCTCTCACTGATGGATGTTTTTGGTTGGTTGTTACGCGTCGTTCTTTCGTCCGGAACAGAGCCTAGAATACTGTACGTCTCGCTCGCATTTCCAGTTTGTCCAGATCAGTGCGGAGAAGACCCCTCCTCCAGCGTCCTAATCAACTGTGCGAACCCGGCCATGATCGCAAAAATAGCACTCGCAGAAAAGAAGATCGTAAAGAATGACCCCTATCGCATCAAATCAGGCGGGTTCGGGCACATCGTATCTAGTGCACTCCTAGACTACTACTCCTACTGTGCAGTAGTAGTACTACTGTGTGAGGTGAGTGTGCAAGCTTGTTGTGTTCAGTACTGTAGTATTCTCGTACAAGATGATACGCCTTGCCCTCCCAGTAATAATAATCTAGTGCAGATCCACAACGGATCCAAGAGATGATTGGCTGCAAGTTTAAAAATCCAGGCGTGGAGATACTTTATTTCCTCAGCTCAGAGACCGTAGCATACAAGTTGCCGCGTCAAGCACGCTCGCTCGCTCACACAGTCACTCGGACAGGCATGTGACAGCTAGGAGTACCGAGTACAGTAGATCTCTCTCATCTTACCAGGTCAGACCGCTTCTCAGCCAACCAGGAGCTGCCAGGTACCGCTTCTCTGCCCCGTCTCGCTCGCGGACACGTGTCGTGCGGGGGGCGAGCGTGTACACCTGGCGCCCTCCCATTGGCCGAAACCAACTCCCTCCTCGCTTATAAAAGAGCCCCCGCAACGGCTGCTCTCGCTCATCCAACTGCTTTCGCTCGCTTCGGCCTTCACAATCTCTGCGCTGCGCCGTGCGCCCCGCGAATTGTTTACGCTCCCCCTCGAGATCCCTCTCTTTCCCCTTCTCTAGATTCCCTCGGCTTCCCCCTCTTCGGTTTGAGATCGTGCAAAAAAAAACAATCCATGGCGGCTACGACGATAGATTGGCACGGCCGCAACGCCGCGCTTCCCGCCGCCATGTACGGCGCGGCGGACAGCAAGGAGCTGGTGCGCGCGCTTGCCCCACCCGTGCAACAGGCGGTCCGGACCATCTCGTTCGCGTACCCTTGCTCCGGCGTCGAGCAGCAGAGCGCGGCGGCGGGCCCGTTTCTGGGCGCCGGCGGCAGTGGCCTGCTGCTGACCCCGGCACAGATTCTCCAGGTGCAGTCGCGGCTGCAGTTCCTGCGCCGGCAGGCGGCGGCGAGCGGCGCCACGCTGGCCGCGGTGGCCACGCAGCAGATGAAGCGGCATGGCGTGCCGCAGGCGCCGGCGCTGCTCCCCGCGCGGCCGGCGGTGTCCAAGCTGTACCGCGGCGTCCGGCAGCGGCATTGGGGGAAGTGGGTGGCGGAGATCCGCCTGCCGCGCAACCGCACCCGCCTGTGGCTCGGCACCTTCGACACCGCCGAGGAGGCCGCGCTCGCCTACGACAGCGCCGCGTTCCGCCTCCGCGGGGACTCCGCCAGGCTCAACTTCCCCGAGCTCAGGCGCGGCGGCCAGCACCTCGGCCCGCCGCTCCACGCCGCGGTCGACGCCAAGCTCCACGCCATCTGCAACGGCACGGACGTCGTCGTGCCGCTGCCGCAGAGCCACAGCCAGCAGAGCCAGAGCAACGCCACGGCGGCGACGGCGACAGCCACCCCGACCTCCTTCTCCTCGGCGATCCCACACGTCAAGAGCGAGCCGGGCTGCTCCGGCTCCGAGAGCTCGTTTTCCGCAGACGGCGACGTGTCCTCGACTGGTTCCTCCGACGTGGTGCCGGAGATGCAGCTGCTCGACTTCTCAGAAGCGCCATGGGACGAGTCCGAGAGCTTCCACCTGCGCAAGTACCCCTCCCTGGAGATCGACTGGGACTCCATCCTGATTTAATAATGCGATCGACGGCTTTGCTCGTCTTGTTTCCGTCAAGCTGTTTTTGCTTGCTCTGTACTTCACAGATCCGAAGATTAAAGTGGTGTCTTGATGTTTAGGTACTTATATTGGCTTAGGTGTCGGGTTTGATCATGTCTAGCATCAACCCTGGTCTGCTTGGTTTTTTTAATGGCATTGCCAGGATGGAGGTCTCACTACTTTGTATTGTTTTTGTCAAATTACTAGCAGTCAGCGTGCAAACGGTTTCATGTATATACCTTTAAAGTCAAAACTGTGGTTGCAATGATCCAATTTAAGAACTACTGGTATGGCAGTTCCTGGCTTTTGTTCTGTATTTCTGTTACTGATCAGAATAGCACATACATCCGAATTTAAATGAGATGGAATAAAATATGTTGCTAGGAAAAATAATGAAATTTATTTTACTACCAATAAAGTATGAGATTCATGATTTTACATATGGACTCTTTAACAACACTAGCAATGAGAAGAAGCACATTTCAGTTAGGAATAAGCTAGAAGTGTCAAATATATGTGATTTGCTATAAGGTGAGTACTCCCTCAGTCCAAGAAAACATACGATTCTAGCACAATGTCACGTTTTAGTATCTTAAATTTGATCAATTATAATATTATAATATTTATGATATCAAATAAATATCATTAGATTAATTACAATATGTATTTTTATAATAAATTGATTTGGACCCATAAATATGAATATCATTTACTAAAAAAATAGTCAAACATGAACTACTTTTTCCATCACACAATCCATAGTTATATGGTTTAATAGACAGAGAGAGTGTTAGTCTGCAATTCTGCATCATTGCAAATATGAATATGAACTATTTTACCATGGATTTGCTTTGCCGTTTAGATTGATGTAGACCTTGCAATTCCATTTTCATAAACAACTTTTATTCTGTAAAAAGCCCCCCCCCCCCCCCCCCCATGTACAAAAAGACTAAAATGCAATTCAAATTTCATAGGATATTTTAACTGTCTACATTTATCACAGAACTCACAAAGCTTTGACTCTGTGTGAAAAGTTTCTGTGCAAAAAGATATTCTGGAACCACCTTCAAAATATTCTTGTTTCTATGCGGAAAGATATTCTAAACCTACTTCTAAAATATTCTCCGTTTATAAAGTACTCAATTACTTCAGCTTATTTTCAGAAGCGGACGAAATCTGTAATTTGTTAACTCGAAAATTTAAGGTTACTAATATGAAATGTGCGATGTTTCCATCAGATCTTGGTACTAATCTTGTACTGATCATTGCAGCACACATACTTATCTTATTTGGAACAGTACTAGATGATTGTATTTATCTGTTGCTGCACAGGAGGGAAAGCATCTGGATCTCTTTTTTCGCTTGTTCGTAGTTTAAAAGACCAGAGTATCATGTGGGGGAAGTCAGTACTCCACGTTATCACAACGTTGCTTTCGCTTAATATAATGCTAATCCGATTCCCCAGAAGGAGAAAACCAGGTATTTAGCAGCTAATCACCATAACAGACATGGTTCCTTTCAAAGTTCATTGTACAGTTCAGTGTAACTTTGTCGCTTCTATCAAACATTTTGTTTACCTTTTGGTTGATGCATGAACCTTGAGAAACGCGTTAATTGTCAGTTTGCTCTGTGTTTGGTTCATTGGAGAACTTTGAGCTTGATCAATAGCTGCGTATACTCTGTGAAACATTGAAAGATATTAAGCTTTGAAAAAAGCTAACAAAGCTATTTTCCCGTTGGGATATGACAATAGTTGATCCGGCAGAAATGCTTAGGGTCTGTTTGGAACGCGGGATTTTTTCGTCGTTCCTGCGTTTTTTCTGTGAAATTGAACTGATTCCTGTGAAATTCCTGCGTTCCAAATAAACCCTTAGGCTTTAAACCTCTTATTATATCTCATGGTGGAGTGGAAAAGTGGAGATTCGCACTTAGGAAAGTTTTGTGAAGGTAAATGTAAAACAAGCGGAGATAATGGTTTTGGGGTAATAATACCACACATACAAGAGTTGGTACATCTGGTGGTACAACAATGTGTTAGCTATATAATTACTTCTATATATAGTTGGTACAAATAATGACTCGGTAATACAGCTCTACGAGCACAATAGCACTGGCCACTACGGGAAAATCAATCTTTGCCGAGTGCCTGTGGCTTTGCCGAGTGCCAAATTTCGGGCACTGGGCAAAGAGCCTCTTTGCCGAGTGCCGGCCACGTGGCACTCGGCAAAGCGCAAACACAAGGCAAAGCATGCTTTGCCGAGTGCCACGTGGCTGACACTCGGCAAAGAGGGGCTCTTTGCCGAGTGCCAGCCACGTGGCACTCGGCAAAGCATGTGGCCCCGAACTGTGCCACGTGGGCGGTTCTTTGCCGAGTGCCACGTGGCTGGCACTCGGCAAAAAATGTGGCCCCGAACTGTGCCACGTGGTCGGGTCTTTGCCGAGTGCCACGTGGCTGGCACTCGGAAAAGAGGTGCCTTTGCCGAGTGCCAGCCACGTGGCACTCGGCAAAGAGCTCTTTGTCTAGTGTTTTTTTTAACACTCGGCAAAGCTAGTTTTTAAATTATATTTTGAAGCAGCAAATTAATCCAAATGAAAAAGTTTTTAACTACAAAGTTGGTTAACTTATCAAGATGAACAATTTTTGTTTTGGTGATTTTTTCATTTGACAAACTTAAAATAA
Source organism: Coix lacryma-jobi var. lacryma-jobi (assembly GCA_009763385.1). Taxonomy (NCBI): domain Eukaryota; kingdom Viridiplantae; phylum Streptophyta; class Magnoliopsida; order Poales; family Poaceae; genus Coix; species Coix lacryma-jobi. Next base: position 9,186,471 of record CM019823.1, on the reverse strand, counting down.
ATTCGTTCACAAATCTTATATATCTCTCCGGTAGTTTATAAAACTACAAGAGTGATATATAATGTTTGTGAATAATATTAGAACCACAATGTCGGATGCACAAATAGTCAAACAACCAAAATAAACTTTGTAGATCTTGACAAGTTATGAAAGTTTGTAGTTGACAACTTTTTAATTTGAAGTCATCTAGGTATGCAAAACTGCGTCGAATTTGAAAATTTTAAAATTCAAATTTTTCAAAATACCTCAGATGGAGAAATTACCAAAATAAAAATTGTAGATCTCAAAAAGTTAGAAAACTTTATAGTTTACAACTTTTTGATTTGAATTCGTTTAGGGCCTCAAATAAGCAAGTTACAAACGGTTTAGTATAATATATGGGTAATCGAAACGGAGATGGAATGTATATGAGTGTGTAGTGCAGTGGTAGAGGAGGCTCTGTGCGAACGAGAGGTCGTGAGTTCGAATCCTGCTGACTGCCTGAGAGAAAATTGCGTGAAAAATAGTAAATTTTGAGGGCGACAAGTGGGCGTTGCCCAATGGGCCCCTCCTCCAATTAAATTAAATTTTTCCCCTATTTTTTCGGGGTTTTTTTATTTTGAGGGCGACAAGTGGGCGTTGCCCGATATTTGGCACTCGGCAAAGAACCCTTTGCCGTGAAATTCTTCGCCGAGTGCAAAAGGCTCTTTGCCGAGTGCTGCCAACACTCGACAAAGAGCGATTCTGCTGTAGTGAGCAGTCTGCTTTCTATAAAGCGGGGCCTGAAAGGTCTTTGATCTAAAAAATAGCACTAGCAGTCTAGCACAGCAAAAACAAGTCGGTGGATGGTTAAGGAATTTATTACCCAACCAGATGGGTAGCGATTTAATCTGTAGATTGTTTTTTCATGAAAAATTTTCTTAGGAATTGTCCATTTTAGTGACCTCAGGTTAGTTGTATCAACTCAAGTAATGAGCTTTCTTTATGTAAAAAGTCATAAAAATATTGAAATATTTGTCAGGCATATAGGTCCCAAGCTTTAAATATGTGTAAATGAAGATCATGGTATAGATAATATAAACATTTGTTACTTGTCAACTGCGCTGCTTATGCTCAACCTGCTAATCCAAGCTGGTTTATGTCGCTTTACAGATCAGTATGGTCTATCCACAGCTTGTTTTTGTGGTCATTTTCATGCTTTTAGTGCATCGTGGCATTGACCATTCGTATTTTCTTACGCATATCCTCTCATGGAGGCGCAGGCGCTGGAGGTAGATAGCCAGAGCTAGCTTGCAGAAATGCACTAATAATGCGCAGGCACTGTCAGATCAGGTCAACCCCATAATATCTATGGGGCGCGCAATGTCAACGCGGTGCTATTAATTAGACGCACTCAAAGAGATTGCGCAGGGTTGCCCACTATGTTGCCACCTGCCAGTGTGGTGATGGCCCATGGCGCGCGAAGCTTTTGGGTTGACTTCGTCTTGCTGATCTCAGAGAAGGCTGGGGACCTAGAAAAGGAGCCTTATTGTGTGCTAATGGAAGGATTAGTTCAGAATTTAAAAAGAATTGCTCCGTTGAAAAACAAGAGAGAGCTGGGATGTAAGGGAGACCCGTCCAACAATCCAACCCACGAGTTGGGCATGACAAGAAGATTCACTTGGCAAGAAAAGGCAACCCGCGTAGGGATAATGCAGGCATAATCGCGTACTCCTCCGTCCTATTGAGAGTGTCGCCCGGGAAGCGTGTTTGTGAGGGGGACACGGTTTTCTAACGACACTTTCAATGGGACGGAGGGAGTAGGTTGGTATAGGTTTGATCATGATATCGGTGTATAGCTTGGTAAGCTAGCATTGACCTGTGTAAAGCAAGCAGATGTTCATGCTTTACTTAGCTTTTCTTTTTTATTATGGCAATGCTAGGTTTCCATAAGCCGTTTGGGGTTTCATTTGCTTTGTTGACCGCGTTTTCAATGCGAGATTGGTGCCCAAACTGCTGCCTTTTTTGCTGGGAGTCTGTGGCTGCAAGTGGGCGAAGTATGAGCCAGAGAATGTTGATCTGATTGACTACTTGCTCGCTCGGTTGTCACCTGCCAAACCCCAAACGCTGTTTTAGTGTAACTGTAATGTAAGGCTATAAGAGGAAGAACGAATCATTGGTTTGATTTTATGAGTAGCTGGCCTAGCCTTTGTTTGGTTGACTATCGAGCTGCGTGCGGAATCGGAAAGATGGATGATGGGGGTGGAACCTGAAACTCTGAACCTCTGATGATGGAAAGTGAAGCCGTGTGTGTGCTCATGGTGCATGAACCCCGCAAGACCTTGATGAACCCTTAGGCTCTGAGAACCTGTGCTCCTGCATGCAGATTGGTACACTGAACTAGGCATGTGCTTGCGTGCGTGCCTGCCATGCTGATTTCTTAACACAACAATCACGGGGCGGGGCGGGGCGAGTGGGCCGGCGGCAGGAGGAGCTAGCGCACGGGGTATTATTTCAGTGCCCAAAGGCCAAAGCCATGTCGGCAGCGGCGCTCAAGTATCTGTCAGTTGCCACACTGCCACAGTTGACCTGGCTCGTCTTTGCGATCTCCTGACAGGTGTCGATCCAGCAATCCCAGTCCCATTCTTTCTGAACTCTGAAGGGAGGAAAGAAAAGGATGAGCCGTCAAGCCATGATGGCCCGTTTCTGCAATGGCGCCGTCAATGTCAAGCCACCAACACGAACTTGCCAAGGGGTGCTTGTCGACGTTGACGGACACGAAGAAGGCCTCGGCTAGTTTTTGAGCCCTGCGAACGCCGGCGAGACCTGTGTTGGAGTCCCGCGGGACGGCGGGAGTTGCATTCTGGTTGTCGCCACGAAGAAGCGAATGGAACCTGTGTGCCGGGGCGGGCCACGGCCGGCGTAATCTAATGCTCCGGATTTTAGCACAGGCCCATCATAATGACGCGGGGAGCCCAGTACACTATAAAGGCCCATCGCTCAGCGGACTCGGGAAAATATTCTGGGTCTGGTTGGCTGCAGCAACCATGTTCCCGGAGGTAATAAACAGGAAAACAGAAATAAAGAGCGATATTTACAGTGGTTTTTAGTATGAAACCTAAATGCTCTTAATGGAAACAAGAATGTTCTTATAACGACGTTTCGAAACTAGAAATGTGACCATGTTTTGTTAAGGTCTGCACCCTACACCGAATGGATCTGGGTGGTGTGTCCCATTTGTACACAGGCCCCGGTATCTTAGTCCCTGATCCGTTTCGACTTGGCGTCGCTGATCTGAACGTTGCACTACCAGAAGTGTTCATAGCTGCATCCTACTATCTGTAAACAGGAAAATAATCACGCAAACATTGCAACTTTTAGGTTGCATTTTATTCAAAATATTCAGTAACCTGCTGTAATCGCTAATCAGTATCCAGCTTGTTAGCTATCTACTGTACACGCTTCGTCCGCCTGACATGCAGCTGGATGTTTCGGGTTCACGGAGGACTAGGCCCATGGACTGAATCTAAAGGGAGACGATTGCACATGGGCCGCCTGGTAAGAATGGTTTCGTGCAAGTCTCTACTCAGCCCACCATCGTGCGTTTCCTTTTCTGACCGAGAGAGAAGCTGCTGTGTTTTTGCCGTCTCCAGAGTCCAGCCACGGATAATAAAGGGATGAGCCGGGAGTCCGGGACAACGGCGTACGGACCGGGTGGCCGGCCACACGAATCCACGACCATGAACGCGTGATGTCTCTCACATTCATCTGTGCTACGTGAACAGTGCTGCCCTTGCTCTGGTCGGACCTTAACAACACTCACGGCCGACGCAGCGGCCGTGATTGCTGGTTTATTTTCAAGCACAGTTCGTGATGATCATGCATAGCTAGCAGTGAGAGTGGACCGGCCAGCATTGCGCCGGCAACATGTAATTGTACGTGTTGCTGTGATCCGGCGGCCTTCAACGCCATGATTCAGTTCGTGACAATTTACATCAAAGTCTCAAAGAATTTGACAACAATTTACATAAAAGCGCGCGAGCACGATCTTCCATCCCCCCATTCGCTTCAATTCCACGCCGCCGCCATACATGCATGACCGCGCGCGGCGTCAATTTCCAATCCCCACGATCCAGAAGTTCCAGACCACAGGCGCCCGCGTCGTCGTCGTCAGTTCCGGAAGCTGCTCTTGCAATGATGCGACGCAATGTGCACGTCCTTGCTCAGCCCGGCGGCGGTGATCCTGCAGTTCACGGCCAGCCTCCTCTGCGCGAACCCGAGCGCGCCGACGTGCACCTGCACGGTGACCTCCACGTCCAGCTGGAGCGCGACGTGGTCCTTGGACCCGCGGAAGCCCTTCTCCACCGCCCTGGGGAAGCGGCCTTTGTGCTTCACCCCCTGCAGCAGCACGCTGAAGTCGGTGGCGTCCTCGCCGCCGTCCGCGGGCTGCCCGACGTCGCCCCTGGCGAGGGTCGTGCCGTGGTGCGCCAGCCTCGCCGTGCCGCTCCTGTACCACAGCGCCGACATCTTGTTGGGGTTCACCGCCGTGAGGAAGACGTCGAAGTCCACGCGCTGCTGCCGCGTCGAGTTGGTCACGGTGATCCGGTCCACGGAGAAGCCCGGGACGCCCGGCCGCAGCACGACGAGCGAGATGAGGACGGCGGCGCCCGCCAGCGCGGCGGCCGCCAGCAGCGCGAAGAGCGTGCGCAGGACGCACGGGGTGCACGCGGACGACGACGACCCGCGCTTCTTCCTGTTGCCCCCGCCGCCGCGCTCGTTCCGGTACCGCTCGGCGAGGTAGGCGTTCTCGGGGGGCGGGACGCGGTATATCTGGTCCTTCTGCACCTGCACCACGTACGTGTCGTGCGCGGGCGCCGCCGCGGCGACGGGCTGGAGCGGCGAGCCGAACGCGGTGGAGACCGCGGAGGAGGAGGCCGGCTCGGGCGACGCCGGCACCGCGGGCGGGAGGGCCCTCTCCGCCATGTGTGGAGGAGGAGGGACGGGTGGTGGCGGAGGCGGGGGTGGTGGTGGTGGGCGAGGAGGGAACTGGCGGAGGGCGGAGGGCGTCGCATCAGGGGATGGCGGGGCCCGCGCGGGCGATTTGGAGGGAAAGCAGCGGGAGCGGCCGTGCGCGCGGACACGGTTTTAACGACACGCCTATTATTGGGTGGGCATGGCCACGACCCGGTCAAAGGACTAGGCCACCAAACCGACCCCCGAGGCCGCCGGTTCGTCGGTTCCGCCTGCCGCCGGCGCGGTTGCACTTGCATGCAACGGCGCTCCCCCGCCGGCCGCAAAGCTAGCTTGGCTGCGGATCCTTTGCGCTCGATTCGAGCATCATGATGGACTGCAGTCGCCAAACTTAGGAATAGAGATTTGTAGTGACATGCTAATGCAATTATTTAGGGAGGAATGTGGGCATCTAACGGCAACCGAATAAGAGCAACACAAAGTTGCCGAGATGAGATCATGAGATAATGCTTCCTTGAAACAGGTCGTTCTTTAATTTATTTGGAAGGTCGTCGATACTGATGAAATGTACAAGACTTTGTAAAATAAACCCCGATTCTCGCAAATCAACAACTTACGGTCGAATATATATATGGACTACTTCTAATGGGTTGTTCCAAAGATAAACGATGTTGTCTTATTTTTTTTAGGTAAACAACAAAAATGATGGACAAACAACACACTGTTTTTTTATTTAGCGAAGGAGTCTAAATCAGTCTGTTTGCTTTTTGTTTGTTTGTTTTATACGAGTTCCTAATTTCCTGCAATGACTGTGATATATATATATATATTTAGAAGAGCAAGAGAATCTCCAATGAGCCCAGACAATGTTCTTACTTTAAGGGCTCCCCCCTACTCTTGATTCTTGAGTCTTTTTTATGCATCTTCTTTAGTAAGAGCTCTCAAATCCATTCCAGTAGATACTAGCATATATAAGATTCACTTATCATTCGGTCATATCGACCATTGTTCCAACCGACTAAGCTATGGGGCGACGTTGGGTGAGGGGAGTGGGGAGCACTGAAGTGAGCTATGGGGGCGTGGGAGAAAAGGGGAGGAGCATCAGAGACATTATGATTATAGGAGTTGCAATGAGATTGAGTGCCTTCGATGAGTCAGGGACGGATGGGTGGCATAAGAGAGCCTACATGAAAAATACGCTCAAAAGTCAGTTGATGCTTAGAACTCTACATAGTTTGATCTCAGGGTGCTGCCACGAGCAGCCTACCACAATGGCTACCTCTCCCTGACAAGCCTCCATATCGGATCCACCTATCCCGACATCTTTCTCCCTGACAGCTAACAATGTACCTCCACCTAGCCTCCTCCCCTATCAGCTCCCATCTAGAGCCCCCTCGTCAGATCCACCTTCCTTCTTGTCATCCTCCTCCCTTAACTCGGCTCCTTTGTCCTAGTCGAAAGAACAAAGAATAGAAAATGACCCAACTCCTCTGTCCTAGTCGAAAGAACAAAAAATAGAAAATGACGAGTTGGTTTTGTATACATGTCAATGGCTATTCGAATGGATTAGAGAGCCTTTCTAGGAGTCCTGCTATAGACTTAAGCAACTAAGAAAACAAACCATAAAAAAATAGAGGGAGCATTAAAATAAAAAGTAAGGGTCTAATTTTGATTCGAAGGCCCCTGCTAGAGTTGCTCTAACTAAGGACCCAAAAATCAACGAATGTATCAACACAAATTTAGATAGATCCAAAATTGAAGCAGGAAATGGAGGCCCATGGATAACGATGGGTTTCCAATTTTTTTGCTCTGCCAGCCTCAGCGGCTTAGAATTATCCTGATTAAAACACCAATGGACAATTCATCATGCATGCATGGAAGATAAATCGTGCATGATGATTTTAAATCCCATAAAATCAGTAAATTCTCATATTTTTGTAGGATTAACTATCTATGAATTCAATTTTAACAACCTCTCGATATTTCAACACGTTGGACATAACATACCATGAATATGATCATTGTGGTCCGATGTAGGAACTCTATCGACTTTAGAAAAGGAGGGACCCAAGAGAGGCAAGATCAACCAGGTGGTGGGAATAGGGGCGGACAACTTTGGGTCCTAGAGGTGGTGAGGTTGCTCAATCAGGTCAGGGCGAAGGTGTCACGGTCGTTCTCGTCGGAGTTGAAGAAGATAGTGGCGCCAGGAGGAGGAAGGGGAATAGGAAGGCCATTGCGGGCGTTGGGCGACAACAAACACTGGGAGGAGGAAGATGAACAATGGCTGTTGAGAGAAAAATTCGAGTGACGGATCACACTAGTCACGCATAGACATTTTTTTACCGATTCACGACTATTGAAGACTTCTACTTTTATATATATAGCGCGATTAAAACAAACACAATAATGCTAACAACTCTTGCTAAGGATCTATTTGATAGAGATTCACTACAACGAAGTGAATCTGGATATGAAATTGATCATGAATCAGCTCCATCATGGATTTAGAGATTCATCGTAAAACTGTTTGGCTAATCTAGTAGATCTAGATTCACATAAGGGGCAATTTTCTTAGAATGGCCAAAATTGCCCTTAGGCTCCAATGTTATTTCTATCTCAATGCGGACCAGGACCCATATGTCAGCACATCTTTCCTCCTCTTCCTGTTCAGCAGAGCACATCTCACGCATGTAACATTGTCATGCGCGACCATGGCTGGTTGTCGTCGGGGCTGAGCAAGCCACAATGGTTGGTTGCGGTTGGTTGAGGGGCTATCGCGGGTGGGCCATCGGGGTCACGACATTCAGATGGAGGACCTCGCCGAACACGGTGGGATCAGGCACAACCATGGGAGGCTCGCCAGTCTCTAGGGCTCGCTGGGTCACCGTCGGAGCGCACGCGGTTGTGAAGGGGTGCGTTGGTCGTGTAGGTACACAGGGGCCGAGGCACGATCGACAGCGTGGATTGTAGCCAGGCACACGGCGACGCAAGTCAATGCGGCGCGACCTGCATGACGGCGTGCGGCCAGGCACGTGGCAGGGCGGCAGGTCGCGACTTGCAGGGCGGCGGTGGCAGAGCTGGACGAGAAAGAAGAAATAAAAGAACGAGAAAGAAAATGAACTGATATCTATCTAAATTCACCAAACTGATGAAGCACCTTTTGAAAAAATTACTAAAATGGTGAATACAGTTCCTAGATTTATTATTTTTATGAATTTAAATTTAGTAAATCTCGAGTGTTTGATTTTTTTCATGGATCAAAGCTTCTAAATCCAAATCTGGTGAATCTGATTATTTATCTATATATAGAGTCCAGACCAATGCGCTGCATGAGACTGTTGTGTGTGTATTGCTCCATGGAGCACATGCGACATGCCAGTCCATGACAGCAGGAGGAAGGAAGAGCTGAGCGAAGCCGCCAAGCCCAGCCCTGATGCCCAGTGGTTGGCTATAAACCCCTGCACCCCATCTATCGTCCTTCGGTTCTCCCCTTTTGCATGCCTCACCGGACTCTCCACCTCCTCCCCTTCCGTCTCCCTCCACTAGTGCTAACCCCTGCTCCCTAATCCCGATCCGCCCTCACACCCGATCCCCGGCCTCGCGGTCCCATCACCTCACTCCGGGTCCTCGATTTCCATCCCCACTCTCGTCGATCTCCCCGATCTTTCTCAATTCCTGGGGGGGGTTGATTTCCCATCGTTTCTGGATTGCATGTGTGTTCTGGAGTGTTGTTGATTGGTGTTGAGATGAGGGACACGAAGGTGGCAGTGACAGAGAGTACGGAGGACAAAGAGATAGACTTGCTTCTCAGCGAGATCCCGCACATCACTTCTCCGCAGGGGCGGCAGCGCGGGGTGGGCGTCATCGGCGACAACAACGGCAAAGGCGTGCATGGCGCCTCGGGTTCTGACGGCTACACTTCACCAATGCGTCTCGGGTGTCGATGGGTGCACTGCCCCTCGGGTGCCAACGGGTACGATGCGCAGAGCCACGACAAGGACGCCAACTACAACATGGTCCTGAACCGCCGCGAAAACGGTGCTCCACTCCACGGCGGCGGCAGCGATGCGGGAGGCATGGGCTTTCCTGCACCGGCGGCGGCCTCGGGACCGTTCGTGGGTAGCGCGGTGACGCCGCCGCTGGCGCTGGGAGTAGATGACCCAGAGCAGCAGCTGGTCACGAACCAGCTCCACCACCTGTGCATCGGGGACGCGCTCCAGCGCCACGGCCCGACGCCAGTCATGAGCGCGGCCCCGACCGAGATCCACGCAGTGCATGGGGCGCACCATGGGTTCAACTTCGCGGCGTCAGGTTCTTCCGTCCGCCATGAACATGTGTTCCTTGATCAAGCCAAAGGTGTCGGGTACGTTGCATCACGGCCGCATCGCTTCATGTCGGATGTTGGCCTGGATGACTTTGGTGGTTTCCCTAGAGCCTTGGACACCAGCATTGGCGGCTTCATGTACAATAGGGTAGGGCATGGCAGTGGCAATGGTTGGGGAAAAGGATTGGTGCAGCCGGATTTCGGCGAGTCTTACTTGCTTTCCAGTCAGGCCGGTGCAGAGTTTTCCAGCTCGTGTTTGATTGCCCTTAAGCGACACTATGCATATGGTGGTGTCCCTGTGGCAGAGAACGGGTTTGCGAGAGGCAGAAATCAGTTCGATGCATTCCGTTGTGACAACAGTCACATTGAGGCTGGTGTGGAGTTTTTCAGCTCGAGTCCGACTGCCCTTGACTTCCGTGGTGGACCAAAGCGACACTATGCTTATGGTGGTGTCTGTGTGGCAGACAATGGGTTTGGGAGAGGCAGAAATCACTTTGAGGCATTCCATTGTGACAGTAGTCTGATGTTTGATGGGAAGAACATGAACTTCTTGGAACATGAGAGTGAGAGGATATTCCAGCTTGTCAATAACAGGGAACTGGAGCTTGGGAGTTTTAGGAATTTGAGGTTTGACAATGTGGTTCGTGTCAAGGAAGGATACATCTACCACATGGCCAACGACCAATATGGGTGCCGGTATTTGCAGGACAAGCTTTTGGAAGGGAAGCATCATGTCGATGCAATCTTTGAAGGAATCATTAACCACATTGCAGACCTTATGATTAACAGTTTTGGCAACTATCTTGTACAAAAGATGCTGGAAGTGTGTGATGAAGGGCAAAGGCTGAGGATCATCTTAGTGCTGACGCAGGACCCTGTGAACCAGTTGATTGCCATTTCTCTAAACACACATGGGTAATTATCTTTTCTTCTGAAAATTAATTAGAAAATTGCATTATAATTCATGTCTGACATTACAAGCATTTGTGCTCGGCAAACATTTTTTTGTAATCAGTTATTATTTTAGAATCTTATGCTTTGAGTCAGTGTAATAAATTACACAGGCATCAGAACAAGTGTGTTGTGATGCTAACATTGCAATGTGATCCCTTTTGTTTAGTAAGGGCATGAAGTGATGCTGATTATTCTACTATATTGATTTGTTCCAGAACAAGGGTAGTTGAAAGTGCATGTTGCACTTAAGTGTGATTTTGGATGATTTGATGACAATGTTGATTAAAGATCTAATATGTTTGCTAAGTGTGACACAGGGAAATGATTATCTCACTATGTACTTGAAATGTAATGCAAAGCCAAAATGATGGATTGTTGTATGAAGATCATGTCACAAGCACAAAACAACAATGAGAATGATATTGATATAAAGGGTTATCGTATTGTGGGATAATCATAGTGCATTTATGTTTGCTAAGAAACGATTCAAAATGAAGCATGGTTGAATGGCTTGAAATGGTGAAGATAGCAAGGAAAGAGTCTTTGAGGTACTAAGCAAGGGTGAAGGGCAAGCGACGGCTTGGCGGCCGAAGAACCTAGCTAGAGTGAAGAAGAAAGTACTTGCATTTAGTCGAAGGATCAATCAAGCTTGAAGATCGCATCTAGTGGAGAATCGACATTCCTAGCAACAATATTGTTTGGAGTGACTTGGCACATTTGGAACTTCATTATGTCACTTGCATGGAGTCAAGTCACATGTTCAAGATGGCTATGCTCGAGGAATATCTACTTCTAAACTTGACAACCATTCCTCTCGATATGGAAAATGAAGTCAAGCGGCTTTGGTTCAAATGGGAATCAACTCAAGAGGTTTAAAATTCGTATTTCAATTTATCTTGAGTAAATAGGAAAGCCGTACTATTAAGAGGGATGCAACATAGAGTAGATGATTCTTCATAAGTGCTCAAACCAACCTAAGTGAGACATGAGAGAGCTAGAGCTAACTTTCAGCTGAGTGTTGCACTGTCTGTCCGGACATGTCCGGTATGAGCCCACAGCAGTGCGGCCATCCGTCTCGCCCGAGCCTCTGCGCCAGGCCTCGGCCTCGGCACTCAAGCTCCGTCCCGCCCGAGCCAGGCCTCGGCCTCGGGCGCTCAAGCTCCGTCTCGCCCGAGCCTCTGCGCCAGGCCTCGGCCTCGGCGCTCAAGCTCCGTCCCGCCCGAGCCAGGCCTCGGCCTCGGGCGCTCAAGCTCCGTCTCGCCCGAGCCTCTGCGCCAGGCCTCGGCCTCGGGCGCTCTTGTGGAGTCCATACCGGACATGTCCGGTATTAGCGGAGTTCTGTCTCGCAGCTTGTGTTCGGGCGGTTCAACCGACTCTTGCGTCGGTACTACCGACAAGTGCTACCGGAGTAATGGCGGTACTACCGGTAGGCCAAATTTGGCCCAACACAGAGAGGTTGCAAAACCCCCTCTTAACTGTCGGTACCACCGACCTGGTGGTCGGTACTACCGAGATCCTTTTCGGGGTTTGAAAGATGGTTGGTTAAGAGTGCTTCTCGCGCAGTCAAGTCATACCGGACATGTCCGGTATGCATACCGGACATGTCCGGTCTTTGAGGATTTGTGGCTAACAGTATCTTTGTTATAGGCGGTACTACCGACGCTTGGGTCGGTACCACCGAGAGGTACCACCGGGGTTATAGCGGTACGACCGGTAGGTCAAAATTGGCTACTTCCAGAGAGGTTGTGAAAACCCCCTTTACAACTAGCGGTACTACCGACCTTGTGGTCGGTACTACCGAGATCTGTTGGGAAGTTTGAAAGTTGGTCTGTTCAGTGTGTTCTTCACGCAGTAAAGTCATACCGGACATGTCCGGTATGCATACCGGACATGTCCGGTATGAGCTGACTCAGCCAACGGCTAGAAAACGGCTAGTTTCGAATGTGGGCTTATAAATACCCCCAAACCTCCACCTTTGGAGGCTGCTGATTCTACTGGTTCCCACACTCATCCTAAGCCTTTCAAAACACTTTCCAACCCTCTCTTAGTGAGTGATTGTCCTCTAATTGCCAAATCCATTTGTGGGTTGAGATAGGTTCAAAATTAGAGAGCAAGCCATTTCTTGAGCACTTGTGCAAATCGTCGATCTTGTTGTGCGCATTCGTTACTCTTGGACTCTACGGTCCTAGACGGTTAGGCGTCGCCGTTGAGCACCCAAGAGATTTGTGAAGTGCCTCGGAAAGTTTGTAAAGGTTCGATCTCTCCTCAAAAGAGATCAACTAGTGGAAGGAGCATTGCGGGTGAAATAGACCGCGGCTAGAGTGACCCGTGGTGTCCTCTAGAGCCCACCTTTGTGATAGCTCGCAGCCGGCTCAACGGAGAGTAGGACCCGAGGGGGTGCCGAACTTCGGTGAAACAAATACCGTGTCATACCTTTGTGCTTTACTTTCGGCTATTTGTTATTCTTCGTTGTGCCAGTTGTTTTGCAAGCAATCAGTTCTATATATACATCATACATAGTGATTGCAGGTTGTGTGAGAAATTGGAGAAGAAAAGGAGCAGTCCTGCTCAACCCGTCCATACCGGACTTGTCCGGTATTGATACCGGACATGTCCGGTATTCGTTGACTGCGCCCAAATTTTGTTTATCGCTTGATCTAATCTTTGTGGTGCAGGGTGATAGCTTCTAGGTGTATTAAATATAAGTCATATACTTTGTGTTTGTCTCTTGAGGGGTTGTTTATACTCTGATTGGGAGTTTCCAAGTAATTGGAAACTCGCATACTAATTGCTTCCGCATTATAAGTTGTAAATTTTCAGAAAAGCCTATTCACCCCCCCTCTAGGCGACACCTTAGGTCCTTTCAATTGGTATCGGAGCTTGGACTCACGTTTGAGCTTCACCGCTTGTGAGAACCGATGGATTCGCCTATGGAGACAAACATGGTGCTTCTCCAAAATGATGGTTCAAACTTTCTATCTTGGTCATCTTATGTACTCAATGCATTTCGGGCTATTAGCCCCATTATTGAGCATATTGTGGATGCGAGCATATCTCTCTCCATAGTTGATTGGAGCAACTATAAGAACTTGACAAAAGAGGAAGAGATATGTGTGCAACTCAATGCTCATGCGTGTTTGATCATGTTGAACTCATTGAGTGCAGAGGTTCTTAAGGAGGCTATTTACAATGGAGATTCTCCACCGGAGAGTGCTCATGTCATTTGGACTAGACTTGCCCATTTGTATGGGAAGTCCAAATGTGATGAAGCATATGATTGTGATTCAATGGAAATGAAGTCCATTGAGTCATCATCATGTGAGGAAGCCTCAGGAAGCCTCAAGGAAGACGAGCCGGATCGAGAGGTGTTGGCTGCTGCTGCTCTGGACCCTGTCTGTCCATACCGGACATGTCCGGTATGGGTACCGGACATGTCCGGTATCAGCCCAGCAGACAGGGAGCTAGGAGCAGACAGCAATGGCTCTCATGCTCGGTGGCGACCAAGTGATGAGTCAACCTCAGTAGCTCATGATACTCATCACTTGTGTCTCATGGCCAAGAAGAACAAGAAGAAAGCAACCAAGAAAGATCAAGAGAAGATTCTTGGTGAGATCAAGAAGAAGGCATCAAGAGATAATCAAGTAGAGAGCGATGAGGATGATGAAGATGATGAATCGCTTGATTATCTCAAGTATGAAGACAAGCTCTTGTTCGTCAACTTGCTGAAGAAAAATGATGAGCTAGAAAAGGAGGTGGATGAACAAGAGCAATCCCTTCAAAATCAAGAAGAGTTCCTCATCTCCAAATTAGAAGAGCTAAAGGCATTAGAAGAAAGGTATGAAAAATTGTCAATTGAGCATGCCTTAGCTACTAACTCTCTATCTAATGTGGAAAGGCTAGAGAAGGAGAACTACATGCTTAAGGAAAAAAAATGAGTGATCTCTCATATGAGCACAAGTTCCTACAAGAGGACTTCACCGATCTTAAGTGCTCACATGAGAAGTTAGTGGAATCAAATGCCATACTTGAGATTGCACATGAGGTTGTTATTGCTATGGTAAAATCTTCTCAACCTCACACTACTACACTCACTAGTGCACCATCTCAATTAAATGTTATTTGTGCTAATGAGTGTGCCTCTCAAGCAAGCCAATCTTCGATTGAGCAAACTCTTAAAGAAAATGCTAGGCTCATTGAAGAAGTGGGAAATCTAAAGAAGGATGTGATTAGATTGAAGGATGAGGAGAAAGCACAACCTTTCCAAGATAACCGTGATACCATGGTGAAGAAGCTTGAGAAGGGTTCAAACCTTGCTTCCTCCAAAATCCAACAATCTAGTCACCCCTCAAGTCATGAGAAAGCAACCAAGGGCAAGAAACAAAAGAAGAGATTATGCTATGGTTGCGGATTGTATGGACATGAGTGGGCTAAGTGTCCACACAAGACTTGGGCCGACAAATGTGAAGCGGCCGAACAAAAGGCATCAACCAAATTGGCCAAGCAAATGAAGAATGATGCACCAAGTCCTTGCCTCAAATGCAACAAGTTGGGTCACCTCACCAAGAGTTGCCCCACATACAAAGAGGCAAGGAAGATGGCTCAAGTTGCAACAAGAAGATGCTATGCATGCAACGAGCCGGGACACATGGTTGATGCATGTCCCAACAAGCAAGACAAGCAAAGAGCAAACAATGGGCGCATTTGCTATGCTTGTAGGAGAAAGGGGCATCTAAGCTATGATTGCCCAAATGGTATGTTTCCTAAGCCGAACACATTTGCAAATGATAATGTGCTTAGGAAGACTACAAAGGGACTTAGCACTAGTAAGGTGATGTGTTCACCGCATACTAGCTCTAAGGCCACTTGGGTGCCTAAGCACTTGTTGACTAACTTTGAAGGACCCAACAAGAGTTGGGTACCAAAATGTGCTTAGGATGTTCATGTAGGTACAAATGGTGAGATGTAGGCTTTCGGGGTGTTTGAGCAAGCAAAATGACATCTCAACTCAAACTATCAACTTATGTTGTTAATACTATTCTATATGGTTGACCCGAAGATTATGTAATGTTGATTTCACTTTTGCTCATCCTCACCATTGATGATAAGTGCCCAAAACTTAGTAATTAAACTACTTTAATTTATCCTTATGATATTTGTCATTCGATGCTCTTAATGGCTCTCTAGCAGAGCATTATCTTAGATGAAGTGCAGGAAAGCGAAATAAACTAGAGTCAAAAGGAAATCTCAGAAATGGCTGTTTTCTGGTTCTGTTTTGCAAATACCGGACTTGTCCGGTATCATACCAGACATGTCTGGTATGGGATATTCACTCTGGCAGAACCAGTGACTCAGTACGAAGATTTGGACGAAGTCTTTTCATACCGGACTTGTCCGGTATGCCTACCGGACATGTCCGGTATGGCCAGGAAAAGCACAGCATCCTGACTTCAGTAGGATTTTTAAATCCTTGTGATCTAGTCCCATGCTCTAACTAAAGACCTGCACATTTGATCAACAGTGAGTATTTGTAAGCTTTGCTTGGGCTTAATTCAATTCTTGACAAAATTATGTGTCTAGGTCAAGGTGGAAAAGCATTCCCATTTTTTTAAAAAAGAAAAGTAAAGTGCTTTCACAAGTAATTCAAATAACTTGAGCACTTTGTAAAGGGGAGCTTAGTTTCTACCTTGAACCATTGTGATCTAACAATTACCTCTAAGTGATGTGATAGTTCTATGAATAAAAATGGAGATCACTTTGACAAAGGCATGATCACTTGACAAGTCAAGTCAACACGAAGATGATTATGCCATGGTTACTCTTAGTGGAACAAATGTGAGCTCAAGGCCAAGGTATGTGTTTACATACATGCTATGTAAGTGCATATAGGATTCATAATGCTAGTATGTGCATTCGGGGTGGTTGAGCAAGACAATTTGAAATTCTAACTCAACCTATCAACCTATTTTCATCATACTTGCTTTATGTGGTTGACCCGTTGGTAATCTATGTTTATCTTATCTTTTGCTTTATCTTCACCATGACATAGAGTGCCTAAACTTGCTACCTATCCTTGCCTACATGAGATTTGAGCTTATTTCTACTTGTGCTATGCTTATTGTCTTAACTTAGATCTCACATGTCGTTGTGTCTCAAGTGATTTGTGCTTAGAATTTACTCTCTTATCACATATGGAAAATTACATTGTGTTGGCCAAAGTTGAACTTTGACTCTCACATTCTTAATGGAATGAAAGTGCTTGGAAAGGAATTCAAATACTTGAAGCACTAATTGAGGGGGAGCTCAATTTCAACTTTGTGCCCTTTATGAGCTAATAAGGTTTATCTAGCATATGTTGTAGTTCATCTTGATCAAGTTGACTTCTTGATGAAGACATGACTATTTGGCAATTAAGGTCAACTAAATCATCACCATGTCATGGTTACGCTTAGTGGAATTTATGGGCTCAAGGCAAAGGTATGTTTTAATATATGCATTGAAAGTGCATAATAGGCCCATAATATGCTAGCGTGTGCACTTGTGTGTGATAGGATAGATATTTCCAAATTCCTTACTAGCATGAGTAGGAAGTGTGTTTTGTGAAAATATTTGACTCTTGGTCTTTGTGACCTATCCATGACACTTGTAATTATTGTTCTACTTGATTGTTTGACTGACTAATTACAAGTGGCATGGCTCTCTCTCTCTCAAGTCCTATATCTCTAAAGTAAATTATATTCCTTGATAATCCTCTTGTCAAAACGAAACATGGACATAAGGTTTCTCTCTAATCTTTAGTGTGTTGAAAACCTTGGTTTAAACATAGAGAAAAGAAAACATGAGATTTGGACACAAGTACTCTTTGTGAAATCATATGAAGAGAAGAGAATAAAATATGATGGATTACATGTTCGAGGAAAGAAAGGGGTTTTTGGATGAAGAGGGAGCAATTCTGGAGCTGTTGGACACAATCTGCTAATACCGGACTTGTCCGGTATCCATACCGGACATGTCTGGTATAAGCAGAGAAGCTCTGGAGAAAACCCGCAAATACCGGACTTGTCCGGTATCCATAGCGGACATGTCTGGTATGAGCGGGGGACATAAAGGGGCAGCGTACCCCTTCGTGCTCTATCTCTCCCTCACTTCTGTTCTTCTCAAACCGGCCAAGTAAGAAGCCGATTCTCACCACCCACGACGGCCTAGTGATCCCACCTTGGGAAAGTGAGAGAGGGAGAAGGATTTGGAGAAGGATTCATTCAAGAACAAGTGCCCGGTGTTGGACTTGAAGTCTCTCCTCGTTTCCTCTCATCCCAAGGGCAGCAGCTATGAGTGACAGAGTCGAGCCTCGAACCAAGACGAGACATGATCCAGCTAGGGAAAGGCATAAGAAGAGGAGGCAAGATTCTCACCCCGGCTTGTCAGGTGGAGGCAGCAGTGGCAGTGGCAGTGGTAGTGGCCGTGGCACTACTAGGCCTCCGAGGGGAGGTGCTTCTAGAGCTCATTATCAGTTTGCAGCTCATGATGACATAGAGGAAGAAGAGGAAGAGGAAGAAGTGGAAGAAGAGTTTGAAGAAGAAGAAGAGGAAGAAGAAGAAGAGGAAGAGGAAGAAGATGCACCTCAGCAGCAGCAGGAGGGTTTGCACTTTGGGGCTCTTGCGATACGTCCTGCCGCCCTGATTCCTGCTTGGGTGGCTCGCGTGGACTATCGGGAGTCCGGTGGTACATAGAAGGCCAGGAGAGCGCGGAGGAGAGACCCCAGGGGACAGGAGAGGAACATCTATGACTATAGGTTTCACACCTTGTTTCACATTGACTATTATGAGAAGGTGCTTCTGACCAGAAACCCAGTGATCATCAGGGCTCAGTACGTTGATTGGCAGCATGCTAGAGATCATCACCGTCCTTCAGTTGAGCATGCTATTGCTATTTGCCAGCAGACAGGCCTCTACCGTATTCTGGAGTTTCAGCATGATTGGTGTGATGAGGTGATAGCCCAGTTCTATTCCACCCTATATGTTGAGGAGTCTGATGAGATTGATGAGAAGCGCATGAACTGGATGACTGAGGGTGTCTGGTACTCCGTGTCTTACAGGGAGTTTGCAGGGTATCTTGGCTTTGACGAGGAGGATCTTCAGAGAGCTTGTATTCACGATGAGGTTGTGCTTCCTCCAGAGCAGCTTGGGTACATGTACCCCCCACCTCTACCTGCTGGGGCAGTTGTAGGGAAGGTGAGAGGCATTCACCCTACCTATGGCTATCTCAACAGGATGCTCAGGGCCACTATAGATTGCAAGTCAGGAGACAGAGGGACACTTGCAGATTACACGAGGAACCTCCTGCACAGGTTAGCACCAGGAGCACAACCTTTCAGTATCTTTGATTTCATCTGGTATGAGATCAAGAGAGTGGGAGAGAGGCCACTCAAGGGATGTGGATTCGCTCCTTATATTCAGCATATGATTGAGCAGCAGATTGGTGCCACTTTCACCTATGACCACTCTCACAGGCCCTTGAGATTCCAGGCAGATCTTCTTGAGTCTCCTATACCTCCACCTGGACCAGGGGCAGTTCCAGCAGCAGCAGAGCCACAGCCAGAGGACCCAGTTGCAGGAGCAGCGGGAGGAGCAGCTGGAGCAAGCTCGCCACAGCCACACACTCGTTCTCACTCCACCTCTCAGGGACGTGGCAGACAGCGCTCTCTCTTGCGCAAGGTTCTTAGCAGTATTCTCGGCGTGTGCAAGGATGTCAATGTGATCAAGGCTCAGCAGCACCGTGAGAGGCAGGCTAGGAGAGAGGACTCGAGGACGCTGAAGATGCTTCACGAGCACTACAGGTTTCAGCCCCCGAGATCCCCACCGTCAGATGACGAGACTGAGCAGCCTGAGACGTTTGAGCAGCAGCAGCAGAGGTATGAGAGGGAGTTTGACGACCTTTCAGTGCGTCAGAGACAGGGAGCAGAGTCAGAGCAGCAGAGTCAGAGGCAGGGAGTAGAGGCTGAGCAGCAGCCCCACGACACTCCTCCTTCAGCTCCCAGGTTCTCCACAGACCCCCTACTTCGTCCTAGCTCAGCTGAGGAGTTTGCTTCAGACGTGTGGGACAGCTTCCTTAGTGGTACCTACGGCTACCCTGACCCAGGACAGAGCTCTCGGCAGCCTGGGGACGACGACGAGTGACAGTTTCGCCTGCAGCCCTTCTGGTGTCATCCTTGAACTTCACCTTTACCTTTTTGGAGATAGATGACAAAGGGGGAGAGATAGTTGATTAGAGCTTCAGTCTTCATGTTATCTGTTATGTGTCTTGTATCTGGAGATTTGTACTGCAGGTGGTTCAGTTCTCAGAGTTTGAGCTTTATTGTAATATCATGAGTCATGTATGAGTTCTTTAGTGTATCCGATATCAGAGATATCTTTGTGATGAGACATGATCCTTATCTTGTAATATAATCTATCTTAGTGGTTGTGGACTTGAGAAATCTTTGTGTGAGTGCTATGTGTGTGATATGAGTAGTAATTTATTCTTCATAAGATCTTTACTTACTAGTGTGTTGCATATGTCTTGGTGTATTGTTTTTCATTTATTGACCTGTGTGATATATCTTGTCATATGCATCATGATCTATATTGCTCACACACTTGCATTTCTCGGATGCAATGATTTAGGGGGAGTTTCCAACTCACCTTAGTATGTGCAAATTGACATTTTGAGGTCCTTTATGAATTCAATTCATATTGCACATATTAAGGGGGAGCTCTTCATAAATCATTGAACCCATAAGCTTAATTGTTTATCCTTTGGTAAAATTTAATCAAGGTTGTCATCAATCACCAAAAAGGGGGAGTTTGAAAGTGCATGTTGCACTTAAGTGTGATTTTGGATGATTTGATGACAATGTTGATTAAAGATCTAATATGTTTGCTAAGTGTGACACAGGGAAATGATTATCTCACTATGTACTTGAAATGTAATGCAAAGCCAAAATGATGGATTGTTGTATGAAGATCATGTCACAAGCACAAAACAACAATGAGAATGATATTGATATAAAGGGTTATCGTATTGTGGGATAATCATATTGCATTTATGTTTGCTAAGAAACGATTCAAAATGAAGCATGGTTGAATGGCTTGAAATGGTGAAGATAGCAAGGAAAGAGTCTTTGAGGTACTAAGCAAGGGTGAAGGGCAAGCGACGGCTTGGCGGCCGAAGAACCTAGCTAGAGTGAAGAAGAAAGTACTTGCATTTAGTCGAAGGATCAATCAAGCTTGAAGATCGCATCTAGTGGAGAATGAAGTCAAGCGGCTTTGGTTCAAATGGGAATCAACTCAAGAGGTTTAAAATTCGTATTTCAATTTATCTTGAGTAAATAGGAAAGCCGTACTATTAAGAGGGATGCAACATAGAGTAGATGATTCTTCATAAGTGCTCAAACCAACCTAAGTGAGACATGAGAGAGCTAGAGCTAACTTTCAGCTGAGTGTTGCACTGTCTGTCCATACCGGACATGTCCGGTATGCATACCGGACATGTCCGGTATGAGCCCACAGCAGTGCGGCCATCCGTCTCGCCCGAGCCTCTGCGCCAGGCCTCGGCCTCGGCGCTCAAGCTCCGTCCCGCCCGAGCCAGGCCTCGGCCTCGGGCGCTCAAGCTCCGTCTCGCCCGAGCCTCTGCGCCAGGCCTCGGCCTCGGCGCTCAAGCTCCGTCCCGCCCGAGCCAGGCCTCGGCCTCGGGCGCTCAAGCTCCGTCTCGCCCGAGCCTCTGCGCCAGGCCTCGGCCTCGGCGCTCAAGCTCCGTCTCGCCCGAGCCTCTGCGCCAGGCCTCGGCCTCGGGCGCTCTTGTGGAGTCCATACCGGACATGTCCGGTATGCATACCGGACATGTCCGGTATTAGCGGAGTTCTGTCTCGCAGCTTGTGTTCGGGCGGTTCAACCGACTCTTGCGTCGGTACTACCGACAAGTGCTACCGGAGTAATGGCGGTACTACCGGTAGGCCAAATTTGGCCCAACACAGAGAGGTTGCAAAACCCCCTCTTAACTGTCGGTACCACCGACCTGGTGGTCGGTACTACCGAGATCCTTTTCGGGGTTTGAAAGATGGTTGGTTAAGAGTGCTTCTCGCGCAGTCAAGTCATACCGGACATGTCCGGTATGCATACCGGACATGTCCGGTCTTTGAGGATTTGTGGCTAACAGTATCTTTGTTATAGGCGGTACTACCGACGCTTGGGTCGGTACCACCGAGAGGTACCACCGGGGTTATAGCGGTACGACCGGTAGGTCAAAATTGGCTACTTCCAGAGAGGTTGTGAAAACCCCCTTTACAACTAGCGGTACTACCGACCTTGTGGTCGGTACTACCGAGATCTGTTGGGAAGTTTGAAAGTTGGTCTGTTCAGTGTGTTCTTCACGCAGTAAAGTCATACCGGACATGTCCGGTATGCATACCGGACATGTCCGGTATGAGCTGACTCAGCCAACGGCTAGAAAACGGCTAGTTTCGAATGTGGGCTTATAAATACCCCCAAACCTCCACCTTTGGAGGCTGCTGATTCTACTGGTTCCCACACTCATCCTAAGCCTTTCAAAACACTTTCCAACCCTCTCTTAGTGAGTGATTGTCCTCTAATTGCCAAATCCATTTGTGGGTTGAGATAGGTTCAAAATTAGAGAGCAAGCCATTTCTTGAGCACTTGTGCAAATCGTCGATCTTGTTGTGCGCATTCATTACTCTTGGACTCTACGGTCCTAGACGGTTAGGCGTCGCCGTTGAGCACCCAAGAGATTTGTGAAGTGCCTCGGAAAGTTTGTAAAGGTTCGATCTCTCCTCAAAAGAGATCAACTAGTGGAAGGAGCATTGCGGGTGAAATAGACCGCGGCTAGAGTGACCCGTGGTGTCCTCTAGAGCCCACCTTTGTGGTAGCTCGCAGCCGGCTCAACGGAGAGTAGGACCCGAGGGGGTGCCGAACTTCGGTGAAACAAATACCGTGTCATACCTTTGTGCTTTACTTTCGGCTATTTGTTATTCTTCGTTGTGCCAGTTGTTTTGCAAGCAATCAGTTCTATATATACATCATACATAGTGATTGCAGGTTGTGTGAGAAATTGGAGAAGAAAAGGAGCAGTCCTGCTCAACCCGTCCATACCGGACTTGTCCGGTATTGATACCGGACATGTCCGGTATTCGTTGACTGCGCCCAAATTTTGTTTATCGCTTGATCTAATCTTTGTGGTGCAGGGTGATAGCTTCTAGGTGTATTAAATATAAGTCATATACTTTGTGTTTGTCTCTTGAGGGGTTGTTTATACTCCGATTGGGAGTTTCCAAGTAATTGGAAACTCGCATACTAATTGCTTCCGCATTATAAGTTGTAAATTTTCAGAAAAGCCTATTCACCCCCCCCTCTAGGCGACACCTTAGGTCCTTTCAGTAGTACAAAGATTGATAGAGACTGTTAGGAGCAAAGAGCATATTATACTTATTATTTCAGCCCTACAACCAAGCTTGATGCTGCTTGTCAATGACCCAAATGGTAATCATGTAATACAGAAATGTCTGACAAACTTTGGAGCTGAGGATAACAAGGTACATAATGATTCCTACTAGTTTGTAAACTTGTTTCTTCTATTTATAAGTGGTTGTCTACTTCTTTGTAAACATGTTATTCACTTTGATTCTTTGAATAACTGGCTCATAAGTTAGAGAACTGATGCTAACACATAGAATTACTGGTTCTGGAGTAGACATGAGCATTCCATAATTTCGGCTAGCAACTTATGTTCATATGCATTTGTAATTGTAATTAGACATGTTTTTTTCATGCATGAAGTAGTTTCTTTAAAAGTATATATGCATGCAAACTAACAAATGTTAAGCTTATTCATCTCTATGTATATTTGCTATTCTTGAACCTTTAGCAGTTTTTTCAGCGATAGATAATATCCAGAACTTCATGTACGAACCACTCTAGTTTACAATGGCACATATTGCACAAAGAATAGTCTTGCTTTTGCAAACAGTATGATTTAACTCTTAATTTTATGTATTAATGAATTTATGAGGTCTGGTCCACCTGAATCCAAAGTTATAGAAAAAATTGAGATATTTAGAAAGTTCATATGTATTTAGGTGTCGAGGACCATTTCCCTATGCATGTCATGTTTTCATGGTGGTGATGTGTTACGATCAAACTTAAGTGTTTTCCTCACTTGTCCTGAACTTGGGTTTGACTATACCGATCTTGTGTTCTTCCCCTTCAATAGTCTTTGACATTTTTTGTGCTTACACATGGTTTTTATAAGCACTAATGACTAATGAATAATGATAGAGAAATTCACTGGAGCAGATACAGTTGTGTTCCTAATTTTCACCACCTCAAATTATCAAGTGAAATAAGCAAATAACAAGTTCATTACTGTCCGTGTACTATAAATATTTTGCCTGAGATCAATGTCATGTCATGAAATTCTTCTGCTAGCAAACATATGCTAAGTACACGTTGATCTTACTTTACTAAAGTATCTGCAAACATACATAGGCTAAGTATGCATTGATCTTACTTTAATAGAATATCTGCAAACATATTTATATTTACTCCGTTTAAACAGTTCATATTTGAGGGTGCTGCAGCCAACTGTTTTAACATGGCGGTACATCGTCATGGATGTTGTGTTCTACAACGTTGCATATCTAATGCACGTGGTAGATACCAGGCCAATCTAATTGTGGAAATATGCGCTCGTGGCTTTGAGCTTGCTCAAGATCCATTTGGGTAACCCCTTGGTCGCTTATATTGTATTCTGCTGCAAAAAAAAACATTGCTTTATGCTTGTTTTTCTAATACATTAGTGATCGGTCTGGTAGATTGTTGTAGACAAAAAGTCTTTGTACCTTCATAATGCATTGCTTTCATAGTTTTCAATACTAATGAAAATCTCTTATATATCTTATATTTGTACTAGGTTGAACTTAGTTGGAAATAACTTTGCACCAGTGATTTAATTTCAGTGTACCAATGTACTAAATGTTTGTTCTCTCTTGTTTATATAAACTTGTATATATGTATATCAATTCAAATTTATGCATGTTTCAAAACCTTTCTCTGTGTTCCTGTGTATACTTTTTTCAGAAGATACATATTATCATAACAGGGACCATGAAACTTAGAAATATATGGATAGTGTTATAAAATTTGTGCCAAGCCACTTACTAGATGAACTAAATGGTTTCTACCTATATTTTTCCTAGAAAAAAGGTTATCAAAACTGTTCTAAAAGTAACTATTTCTCATGGTTGGAAATGGATTTTCATAACTCCTGTTTCAATAGCAGGGATTGGTCCAAATTTGGATTGGCAAGGAATTTTGTTCATTTTATTAATTGTCGCTCCAAGAGGGTTGATCCTAGCTGGGGATGCAAGTCCCACATATTTTGGGTCATTGGGTCAACCCAAAACTTGCAAAAATGAACTAGAATGTTATGCTTCCTAATTAATTTAGGACGAGAAATAGTTGTGCTAGTTGACCCACAAAACACCATTGGGTACACTTGCATCCTTTAATCCTTACGCCCTCGATTGAAACAAGTCATAATTGATTTCATTTCTTTATAGTATTTTAGGTACTTATTTCTGAACCAGATACATGACAAAACTCAGAATTGTATCCGATCATCCCACAAAACTAAGATTGCTTTCCCATTTCCTCTTATCCCAGGAACTATGTGGTCCAATATGTTTTGGAACTGAAAATTTCTTCTGCAAATGCACATTTGGCATCTCAGTTTGAAGGAAAGTATATTTATCTCTCAAAGCAGAAGGTGAGCAGCAATGTGGTGGAGAGATGCCTAAAGTTTTTTCCGGACGATGCCAAATCTGTCATAGTACAAGAATTACTCTTGCTAAGCGGGCCTCATTTTGAGCAACTGCTACAAGACCCTTACGCCAACTATGTCATTCACACTGCTCTTCTCCACACCAGGGTTAGTATGCAATATCACATAAGTACATTCGGTATGTGCAACATTTGCATTTTTCATGCTCAGTATGTTTTCTTCCATGGCAGGGCCATCTGCACAATGCCCTTGTTGAAGCGATCCGCCCTCACGAGGATGCCATCCGGACCAGCCCTTGTTGTAAGACGATCTGCAGGGCCCTGTCTAGGTGATCTGTATAATTTTGGTCCCAGGAGGAAGGTCGCTTGCTTGTATTTAATTGTTGTCTATTTATGTTCAATAGTTTATCAGCCATAATGTACTCATCCACACCGCCCAACACGAGCCCTGTCAAAGTTCAGAAAGGCGGTTTTTGGTTGCAAGAACAACAGTTTAAGTTATCGTCAGGTACTTGTTGTAAACAAGTGATACCGTCGTCGTGTAGTTTTTTTGCCGCACACTTGTCCTTATGGTGGTACTGTAGTATAGACTGTAGAGTTGTAAAATGAACTTGTGTGCTTTTCCTCCTTGGGTCTGCTGTGTATTGCTTTCCACTTTGGATCCTATGAAATGTTACTGTTGGACGAAGATCATTAAACATAGTTACTGTTGGACAAGTGGTTATACTTGTTGCTTTTATACGTGACTGTGTTTTTTTAGATGTACATAACTTTGTATTTTGAGGAACCGTACCACCGTTTCATTGAGAGAGTCGTCAACATCGTGAGCTGAAGCTATCAGGTTTCGTGATGATTGAGTGACATACATCCACTTTGATGAATACTTTTAACCTTCAATAATTAGCTTTGCTGTTGTGAAATGGAATGTCAATGCTAGAATGAATTTGGAATGGATGACATTGTGTTTGCATCGACGTACCAACCGATCCAAAATCACCGAACCTACGTACAAAAAATAGAATGATAGAATGAATTTGCAAAAAAAAAAAAACTGAAAGAATACTGCTACAAAACAAAAATAGAATTGATAGATAGAATGAAATTTGCAACAAAAATGAACAGAAAGAATACAGCTGCGACTCCACTGGGGATCGAACCCAGAATCTCTGGTTCCGTAGACCAGCGCCTTATCCATTGGGCCATGGAGTCTTAGATGCATTTTTGTAGTGGCTTGTTTTACTATAGGATATATATACATTTACAGGAGAGCTATATTCACCACTATATAGTGATGAAATATACCTAGTTGTAATCGCCGCTGCGCGCAATAGTTTTAATATACAAATCTATACCGGTTTGAGCATTGGGGTTCTTAGAGGGCCTCTGCTACTACCTACCAACAGCCACGTGTAGGGGTGGTAAAGGCCCTCTAATTTAGCCTAATAAATTTAAGGATCGGGCTCAATAAGGATCGAACCGCAATACTATATAATTTTGAACTAAAAATGGAAAGGACCAAGTTAGATTGTGAAGGAGTGATAAAAATCATGATCCATTACCACCCCTAGCCACGTGATATTTGTTGTGTTGCACGTAGCCCTGATATAAAACAGGACATGACACGGTTTAATTAACCAATGTAAATTACGTATCTCCCTCTCTATTAGCCATAGGCACACGAGGCAATAATGAGGGTGTGCGACGAAGCCCGTCTCACTATCCTAGTATAACTGAACATTGGCGGGGAGTGTTTGAATTCAGCTTGTAAAAGTGAGCTGCCGTTTACCTCGCCGGATTTTGCCCCATGAGTATATGACAACTTATAATAAGAACATCTGTACAGAGAAATCGGCCTCTCCCTATGGATATCACATATCAGTATATCACTACGTACTGGACATCTCGACGAAAAATTCAATTACTCCTGTAGCTTCTCTGAACTGAACACAAAACTGTCGAAGTCTCAACAGGAGCAGCCACCCGATTTCTGCTCCAGCTGCGCGGCTGCGCCTGAAGCCGACGACCCGCTGGCAGGTCTGAGGTTTATGTCGACCATCTCTTCCTGCTTTGCTGACGAGAGCGCGTCCAGTCCCGGAAGGGATCCAGCGATCTTGCGGAACAGAGGCTGCAGGGTTCAAGTTTTTTCATATGCTTGAGCAATGAGCAGCCATCGATATCAACAGAGAGCCTTTTGCTTGTGAAAGTGAATGAGGGGAAACGTTAAGAAAGAGTCAGGACCTTGACGTTGAACCCAGCTTTTGCACTGGTCTCTATGAACATAGCACTGTGCTCCTGTGCTTTGGCTTCTCCTTCGCCACTTGACACTTTCCTGGTGACATCCAGGGAACAAAAATCAGGATAGCTGGCCAATTTATTGATTATTGGAAAACTATGTCGCAATAGTAGTCTCTCTTAGTAACCCATGTATCCAAACAACATAGGACTGAACTTTAGTTAGAGTAACAACTAGTTCAGGTGAAACATGGCCTAATTCATAGTAGATACAGTACAAACCTCTTGTCAACAAGGTCAGTTTTGTTTCCGACCAGGAAGATGAGCACATCTCCACCTCTTTGCGTGTTTACTTCCTCGATCCACTTTGATGTGTTCAAGAAGGACTGCCTGTCTGCAAAGAAGGGACATGAGCCTTGCATTGGACAAGGATAACGTATACAGTACATATTCGAAACGAAAAGGGAAGATCAAAGGACAAGGATAATATTATGTTTGCAGTACGTGAAGCTTAAACCTCATTCGAAACAAACTATTCGACGTGTTGGCTTGTCAAAATAGAAAATCTGGACCCATTCAAAAAAAAAAAAAAAAAACTGGAGATCATGGCATGCCTCACTGTATGGATTTTCTTTTGTCTGAAGATTATTCAAAGCACTGAGTTTTCTAAACAGAAAAGCTGCGGCTACCAAATTTTATTTCATTTTTTTTTAAAAAAAAGGACCTTCAGAATTTCGCTTTAAACAATTTCAGAATTGGCCTGTTACAGGTCTACGAGGAATCAAGGGCAAAAACCTCGCATATCCTGTCTAGCGTAGAAAGCAAATGTATACGCTAGCTGCTAGCAGGAGGCCTTTTTGGAGACGGTCAACTTACCGGTGACGTCGTAAACGATGACGGCCACGGAGGAGTCTCTGATGTAACTCGGGATCAGGCTGCGGAACCTCTCCTGCCCAGCTGTGTCCCTGCACATTTTAACAAATTCACATTCACAAACTGTCTCTGTCAAAACACAAGCTCCATCCAATAATCAATTCGCATCAACTGCTTTTTATGAGGAAAAGAAAATAGAACTGGACGTCATGATCTCCTCTTCATTCGTTGCTCGTTACTACTAGTACGCACTAACAAGCAACTCCGTGGGAAAGTCAAAGCATCGACAGATCCGCGTGTTCAGTTCAGAGCTGAGGAGGATTCATCAGAGCGTGAAGAGAAGCTGGGCGTATGCATATCTACCTACCAGAGCTGGAGGCGAACGGTGCGGTCTTCGAGGTACATCGTCTTGGACAGGAAGTCGATCCCGATCGTCGCCTGGGAGCACATAGCAGAGCGGCACGGATCATCGGATCAGATTTCGCCGGCAGGTTTTCAGTAACGATGGTCCTGCCTGAAAACACAGAAGACGAGGGAGAAAGAAGGGATGGAGCCGAAGATCGGCGGGCGGGGAGCGACCTGGTAGGTGTCGTCGAACTTGTCGTACATGAAGCGGGTGATGATGGCCGTCTTGCCCACCGCCTGGTCGCCCAGGAAGACGAGCTTGTACTTGGCCAGCGCCGACACCACCGCCATCGCCGCACGTACGCCGCGCGCCGGAGGGTAGCCGCGAGCTTTGCTGCGGCTTGGTGTGTGTGCGTGCGGCGGTCGAGGCTGGGCGTCTCGAGAGACTTTGGTGGGGCGGTTCTCCTCCGGCTCTGGATCGAGGAACCAATGAGAAGGAGTTGTTGGTGTTCGGGGTTGGGTCGGTCTGGACGCGTGCAACCGATGGAAAAGGGTGGACGATTGCTTTGAACGAGGAAGATGGTGTCGCTTTCGGCGTTTCGAATTAGGCTTTTCCTCGTCGTGGGCAGGGTGGGGCCGTGGGCCGAGGAAGAAGAACCACGACGAGGGGGGAGCGTTTCTTGCACCAGCTGTAGTGTGCAACGCGTTCCTGCCAAATTTGCATTCCCTTTTACACCACATTTGTTTAGTTGCTTCCCAAAAATTTTCAGCTATCCCATCGAAGAATCGACATGTGTTGATGACAGATTAATTAGCCTTAATAACTTCATCTTGTTAAGTACTGTGCGATGATGTAATTAATTTTATATAATTTTTTTAAATAAACTAAATTAATGCCGCAAACTTCGATTTGACACTTCTAAAAAAATTCACAACAACAACTAAATAAGGCCTATGTAGGAAATGGAAACTTAATTGCATATAGAAAGTGTAACTTGCGTCGTGTAGGGTGGTTGGTCAGCGCTGATCAGCGGATAAGTAAACACGCCTTGTGCTACAGAGCGACACGGTCGCCGCCAGAACGTCCAGTACACAAAACGGAAGCTTAGACCGGCCGGTTCCCGGTTCCCCTGGTCCGGTTTGCGGCGGCCGCGCCCGCGCTCGTGCCACGGGCGTGACCTGGTAGTGGCGCGAGCACAAGCGCCAAGCGCGCGAAGGAAGCAATCACGTGACGCGAGGGGGAGTGTCCATACCATACCATACCGAACACGCCGGTTTGACTTTTTAAGTGGAGCAGATGTGCCTTGGCTGCAACTAGAGCCCCTCGCAGGCTCTTGTTGTTGGGCTAGTCCAACTTCTTTAAGTGTGCGCTGGGCCAGGTTGTAGCGGAACAAAGTGCACTGTCCAAATGGGCCACATACAAAAAAAAATGGCCTTCGTTTTGCTGGGCCACCAAAATCCTAAGCTTGTTGCAACGGGGCTGGGAGTTTGGGCATGCAGGACATGTACGCATCGATGCACCTGACCGCAGCACCCGCCTTTCCACTTAGTACGTTCTGTGACCTTGTTTAGATTTCATCGAACTTTCAACTTTTTTAAGCCTCTCTTCAGGACATCAATGTTTGGACGCATGCATAAGACATTAAAAGTTCGTAAAATAAATAACTAATTGTATAAACTAGTTATAAATCACGAGACGAATCTTTTAAATCTAGTTAGCACATGATGGAACAATATTTGTCAAATACAAACGAAAGTGCTACAGTAGCAATATTGAAAAATTTCAGCATCTAAACAAGGACTATTCACACGCTCGAAACGAACTGAACGCAAACTCGCAGAGGAATGAGGACTTCAAGTGGCCTGATAAGCAGACGTCATGTGCGCATATAGGGCGCGTTTGATATGAGGCTCTGGGTGGCCATACGTTCTCCAGCTACAATCAGCAGCCATTTGATTTACTGTCCACTCATGAATCAGATCCAAACGATGCAAAATTCATCCTCTCTTCTGGCTCGCAGGAAACGAAAACAGGTTCGTTTCTTCGGGGCCAGGTTGGTTTGGGCGACCAGGAGAGGATAACGGTACCTTCCTCTCACCAGCCGCCTCCTTTCACCACGCCTTCAGGCTCACTTCTTCCTCCCCGATGGCAAGGACGAGGCGGAAACACTTGCACGCACGGCCGGTGACGGTCGGCGACCCCTGCACACGCGGACGGCATAAGCCTCTGCGCGCGCGGCCTTGACGAGCACGCGGCGGCGGTTACAGGCCACGCCGGCCAGCAGGACGAGCAACGAGCAGGACGCGGTGGCCGCGCGTGGTTGAGCAGCGAGCCAGGCACCCCGTGAGCGTGGCGGTACAGGCGAGCGGCGAGCGAGGCGTCGGCGCCGCGCGTGGAGTACGAGGTTAGAGTGGACCGTCGCCGTCGTGGGGATCGAGCATCCGAGCTGCAGGCCCGCGGCGTGGAACGCGGAGGAGTACTGCGGCGGCGTAGCAGAAGGAGTCACCGGCGGCGTTCACGCCCGCACCGCCGATGCTGGCGCAGGAGAAAAACGCAGCGCTGGGGCCGGCCTAGGACACGCCCTCCTCGGCCTTCCACGTGCCGTCGTCGAAGGTGAGGGCATAGCTGGCGCCTGGCGGAGTCGTACCCCACCGCAGCTCCGGCTCCAGCGCCCGCCGCCGTGCCCCTGCTTCCGCCCTTCCTCTACGCGCCTCTTGCATAGGAGGCCTCCTTGCATAGAGCCCTGCCCACGCCAGCTTCCGTGTGCGGCCGACGCCACCGCACCAGTCCGCCATGCATGTGTTCGACGAAATGACTGCGGGGATGGGTGGTAACGCTACCTCTGCTGGATGCAAGGTACCCATATCCACTCTTGCAGGCAAAACAAACATCTCTACACGGTCTGTCTCACTTGATCCATTGAATCAAACAAGAGCACTGGCCGATGGATCGAGCCACCCCTGCACTCCACGTCAAACACGCCCATAGCGACCGTTTTAGTCTGACAGTGAAAAAAAAACTGTACATGCGGAGTATATATAAACCACCAAAGTGGCAAGTGGCAACGTTCGTTAACCGAACGCAGTGTGCTAGCAATAGTAGGAGACGCCCAACAGTCCAGCAAAGCCAACACATGCGCCGCTACGCTACCACGGAGGGTGACGCAGTTCACAGCGCCAAGCAGAGAAGTGCGGGCCAGCAGCACTGCAGCAGAGCCGTATCTGAACAGCGCTTGGCCTGGGCACGAACTGGCAGGCGCAGGCGGAGCAGGCAGGTGTGTAATGAGGCTCGCCGGGGTCGATCAGATCGGTACGGGGACGGGGGGGCGTGTAGTAATCGCCGGGCTGCACCCAACTCAGGCGAGCAAGCTCGATCGCCACCGCCGGCCGCGGCCTGCCCGCTGTGCACCAATGGCGACTACTAACTCCCCGTATTAATTGCCCGGATAGTAGAGTACCGGCGCAGCAGCAGCCTACGTAGGAGTATTTATATACTACTGTACAGTACGTAGTACTCCGTATGTACTCGTATGTCCATGGAACGATGACGTGAGTGCGAGATACAGCAATTCTGCTGAGGTAGTATGTAGCGCGTACTCTCGATCGCGGTCGGTTCAGTACGTATTCATCCACCCCATCCAATCAGTCATCGGCGTCGGCAGGTCATTCCATTAGCGACCTTGACCGCGACCGCGGTGACCCGTACTCCGTCTTCGGCTACGCTTGCCCTCGGATTCCGATCGATTTCCGATCCATCATGTGATGATCACTTCACTGCAGTCAGTGCCCACGTCGGTAGCCGTGGTCGTTGTGCACGGACGGACGCCCGATCGATCGCGGCGAGTTGCAAGGTGCACCGGCGCCCCCGCAGCATGGGCGAACCCACACATTCAAAATTGCAAAAAATGGTGATTTTGATTAAAGTTTCATCGTAAATGCACCTCTATGACATAAGCCTATATACCAGTGTATCCTCTTTCAGCTTTGCTCCCAATAAGTTTCAACTGGATGCGCAGCAGAGATGCTAACCGGATCATGATTGGCAACATTTATGTTTGTACATGTGGTGTTGTTCGGTGGCTATTTACCCAATTGATTTTTGATGCTTTAATAGTATTCTGTGAGAGAGAATAAATCAAAATACGAATGATAATACAAACGAACGAGAGGATAATTGTAGCCAACAATTTTATGTATGGATATTATAGAACAAAAAGAAACCTATCACTACAGGAAACACAGGCTTCGCCGAGTGCCTGCGAGTTCGCCGAGTGCCAAATTTCGGGCACTCGGCAAAGAGCCTCTTTGCCGAGTGCCGAAAATCTGGCACTCGGCGAAGACTGAGCACAAGGCAAATGCTGCTTTGCCGAGTGCCCAACACTCGGCAAAGAAAAACACTCGGCGAAGTCACATCTTTGCCGAGTGCCGCACTCTCGGCAAAGATGAGCACTTGGCAAAGTATCGCGGCCCAAACGGCATCCAGGCCCGTTAGCTTTGCCAAGTGCGCGCCGTCTGGCACTCGGCGAAGATCCCCTCTTTGCCGAGTGCCAGCCACGTGGCACTCGGCAAAGCGTGTGGCCCCGTTGTTTGACACGTGGGCTGTTCGTTGCCGAGTGCCACGTGGCGGGCACTCGGCAAAGAGGGGGTCTTCGCCGAGTGCCAGCCACGTGGCACTCGGCAAAGCACGTGGGTTGTTCTTCGCCGAGTGCCACGTGGCTGGCACTCGGCGAAGATCCCCTCTTTGCCGAGTGTCAGTCCATGTGGCACTCGGCAAAGTTTTTTTTTTGGATTTTGGACACCAAATTTTTTGTGGATCATCCCCACAGTACTATGGCCAACATGTTCAAATTTTGTGGATCATCCCCACAGTACTATGGCCAACATGTTCAAATTTGACAGTTTTTCAAAACATTTCGTTATATTTTTTGACTTTATTTCTTTTTCTTGAATTTTCCCGAAATACGCAAGTTTGAACTGCGGGTGCATCGCATAGTGGATTTTCATGATTTAAAAAATGTTATTCTTGTTCTTAACCGTATGTTGAGGCCAAATCCAAAACCTGACCTGATGTTTCGATCAACGTGCTCACGGGGCAACGCCTCCAAATTACGTGCGGACGGTTTTTTAATTATAGAAAATGCAAATGAATTCCGAAAATCGCGAAACAGACCTACGTGGCACTCGGCAAAGGGTCCCTCTTCGCCGAGTGCCGGCCACGTGGCGCTCTGCAAAGGGGAACTCTTCGCCGAGTGCCACGTAGGCTGGCACTCGGCAAAGAGGCCGTCAAGTGACGGCTCCCGTTTGCTTCGCCGAGTGCTGACCTGGCACTCGGCGAAGCCTTCGCCGAGTGCCCGATATTTGGCACTCGGCAAAGAAATCGTTGTCGACAATTTCTTCGCCGAGTGCCTTTCGCCGAGTGCGGCACTCGGCGAAGCCTTCGCCGAGTGCGAGAGGGTCTTCGCCGAGTGCAGCCAGCACTCGGCAAAGCCGGCGTTCCCTGCAGTAGTGTATGCATGTCATCGCCTTGCCACGTCTCCGACTCGATCTCCCGGCCCGGCCATGGCAACAGTGCGCTCTCCTGATGATTTCAGCTGCTCTCTGCGTATTGAAGGACGTCGTTTTTGTGGCGACCTGAGGTCGCGGAATGGACCGTGCACATCACAACTTTAAATTAGAATTGGCTTGAAACCACCCCCATGTATGACACGAGTCTATGCACAGCTGCTGATCGATACTCGTGCACGGCAGCCTAATCCGATCCAATCGGATTATGAGTGTGTGCGTACCAACTACAGGACTTCTTCTACAGCAAGGATAAGCCTGAGTGGTTGTGCTTTGAGTACAACAAGAAAACATCACGTTGTGCTGCAATAGACTTGGCGTTGTCACTGGATAATTTATGACTTACAAATTTATAGTCATTTGTTCATTGTTTTAATATGTTTTGGAATCGGATTCCACACCACCACTTGTATAAGCACATTTGTGAGTCTACGTTAGGGACGAAGAAACAAAATTATATAGGAATCAAAATATGATGGCTAAATGAGCCACTTTTGGCTTTAATGTTATTAGTGATAGATTTAGGTCCACTTCTATGGTGCTTGGGTTTCTCAAAAAAGCGGCGAAGTTAGAAAAAAAACATATTTTTTGGCTTCGACTTCAAACCAAAATGGCTTAGGCCTCACCGTTTTTTTAGTTTTAACTTTAGAAGACATTCTGGAAATTGTACATTTGGCAAGACTTTTGATTTGGCCACTGAAGTATCTCAAATAAAACCCTACCAAAGAAGGCCTTAGGAGCGGTTCTTAAACTTGCATGCGATGTCATATAGGATCCTTTGTCTCAATGTTTCATATTCGAGTTCCCAGTTATCAAAATTTGCATTGATGGTCTCCAAGCTTTTAGAGTGGTATTATCTTGGTCCCTAAGTTTTATTCTCAACGCCAACATTGCTCTGGATAATTTATGAATTGGAGATTTATTTAGTTATTTGTTCTAATATGTTTTGGAATCGGATTCCACACCACTTGTATAAAGCACATGTTGTGAGTCTACGTTACGGACAGAGAAACAAAATTATATAGGAACCAAAATATGATGGTTAAATGAGTCCACTTTTGACTAATGTTATTAGTGATATATTTAGGCTCTCTTCTATAGTGTTTGAGTTTCTAAAAAAAAGCAGTGAAATCAGGAAAACCTATGTTTTTTTGGCTTCAACTTCAATCCAAAATGGCTCAGACCTCACTGTTTTTTTTTTGTTTTAACT
Source organism: Coix lacryma-jobi var. lacryma-jobi (assembly GCA_009763385.1). Lineage (NCBI taxonomy): Eukaryota > Viridiplantae > Streptophyta > Magnoliopsida > Poales > Poaceae > Coix > Coix lacryma-jobi. Next base: position 9,151,217 of record CM019823.1, on the reverse strand, counting down.
TTAGAAGTCACTCTTGAAATTGTACGTTTGGCAAGACTTTTGATTTGGCCACTTAAGAATCTCAAACAAAACCCTTCCAAAGAGGCCTTAGGAGTTGTTCTTAAACTTGCTTGCAATGTCATATAGGATCCTAACTCTTGATGTTTCATATTGGAGTCCCCAATTATCAAAATTTGATGGTCGATCTCCAAGCATTTAGAGCGGTATTATCTTGGTCCCTAAGCTTTATTCTCAACATCAACATTGCTCCAAATGAGTCCAAAGAAGCTCCAAGCAATCCTATCCAATAGTTGACATGGACCTAACATGTGGGACACACGTATTAGCATTCCCCTTTCTCCTGTATCCTTGATCTATCATCTATCTCCCACTTCCTGTGTAGCCTATCTGCAATGGTGAGGTTGTGCTTTAGTAGGGGTTGCTCAAGCGTGAATGACAATATGTAGTGAGACATCTCTCTTATCGTCATCTTTGCAGCTCACACATTCGTCCTTTCAATGCCACATTACATGTCTCCACCTTCACGGCCCCACCACCAAATTGACGCCTCCATTCTCGACCTTAGGTGTGCTAGCTAGGGGCATAAACCTTCACCATGTTCGGTATTAGGTAAGCCATAGCCGATGTGTAGTGTGAAGGTGCCAAGAAGGAGGCTTGAGAGTGAAAATATTAAAACGTTGAGTGTTGACCTAGGTCTAACATGATGGATCACATCAACATGGTTAACATGCCGCATGTGTCAAGTGTCGTTTTGAGGGGTCCAGTTCCATTGAACTTATCAACCCGACTTGTCAACCATACTACAATATTTCCATCAGAACAAAACACATAAGTTAGCTTTCGTAGAAACCATCAGCCAAATAGCCTACTATTTTAACTTGTGCCAATGATTGAGATAATTTTAGTAACCTCGATGACACTATCATACTTCCTCCGCATAGGAAAAGAAAGTTGTTTTGGACAAAGACACGGTTTTCAAAGTATAACTTTGACTCTTTATTTTTATAAAAAATATTTATTACTCCCTCCATCCCAAATTATAAGGCATTCCAGGAATCTTGGAGAGTCAAAGTTTTTCAACTTTGACCAAATTTATATAATAAGATAATAATATTTATGATAACAACTAAGTATATTTAGATTCTTCATTAGTTATATTTTCATAATATACATATTTGATGTTATAAATCTTTGTATTTCTCTCTATAATTTTGGTGAAAGTTAAAAAACTTTGACTCTCCAAGATTCTTGGAATGCCTTATAATTTGGGATGGAGGGAGTAGAAAATAATATATGTATACTTTTATGAAAATATTTGTTAATACAAATCTATTCATATAGCTTTTATATTTTAAAACTCAATAACTTAAAAGTTATTCATGATATCTTTCAATGTTTGACCAAAATATTGTATAAAACGACTTCCTTTTACTATACTGAGGGAGTACTCCCTTCGTCCCTAAATAAGTGTCGCCGTTGGGGTACGTGTCACATGTTTAACTCAATTTGTAGAAAATATGTGTAATATTTATATCTCCAAATAATTTTGTTAAAAAACTAGATGTAAAGATCTTTCCGATGATACTAATTACTTAGCATAAATATTAATATATTTTAATATATAATTGCTGACAGCTTTTTCTCGGGAAGCGAGAATGACACTTATTTAGGGACGGAGGGAGTATAGATTTAGAGCAAGTATTATAAGGGGCTGCAAGAATGTTGTATGCTGATGTGGAAGAGAAAAAGGAAGAGAGAGAAGAGAGGTGGGTTGTAAACTTAGGCCAATCTCAATGGAGGTTTCATTTGAGTTTCATTTGCATTAAATATGCTGCCATATAATCTTGTTTGATGGCATGACAATGTATTTAAGAAGAGAGAGATGAAATGAGTTTCATCTAGATGAAACTCTCTTGGCACGAATACCAACTCTCTATGAGTCATGAAATTTAATGTCTATGAAACTTTAGAATGAAACTCAAGTTTCATTTTAATTGGTATGACATGACAGTCTTAAAAACAACGCAATGAAACTCACCATTGAGATTGACCTTACAGCCAGCTAAAGGCACAAGAACCAAGACATTTGTGAGAGAGGGAGGTGGGCTGTAAGAGAATCAACCACTGTATGAGTTGGCTGAGAGGTGGGCTGCAAGAGTTCATGCAGCCAGCTGAAGGCTGTATTATTAGCCTCGCTCGTAGAGAAGCAAATGCCAAAATTGATCACCCGGCTGGCATAGATTAGTAACCTCTTGTTAACTTTACCCTTCTACTTTTGTGCATAAAATAAGACTCGTTCTTTTTTCATTTTAAAACTAACAGTGCACCCCAGTTTGACAGGCGTGCAGCGAACAGGGACGAGACCATGCAGAGGAGCCAAGCACACGTGCACCGTGCATACATGTTCGCCCCCCGTACGCCGCAACCACGCGACCGGTCGTGTCGTATCGGACGGCCGGGAGTGTTTCTGGTGGTCCGCGGCCTCGCCATCCGCAGCAAAATTAAAGCGGCGACGTTGCGTGCGGGCGGGCGCATTGAAGCAGATATATTGAAGGGCAGTTAATGGGAGCCGGTGGACTTCACTCGAGCGGCACGACCATATATGACCGTCTTCTTCCGGCTTTTAATGTTGCCAAGAGTGGTCGCCGTCCATGTACGTATTTGATATTTCGACGCTTTTTTCTTTTCTTTTTCTTCTCGATCGCAAGGACCGATGGTTCCGTAAGTCCTTTTACTACAGTATACGTACTGTACGTAGTTTATAGACGAAAATCATAGTATGCTTATAAATGTTTTATTTTTCCAATTTGCTAGACCAGGGTAGTATTTGAAACTCCATGTGAGAACAAAAAAAGGTTATCGTTATGGGTCATCAACCACTGTTTTCAGATATTCCCTAAGAAAAAAATGTGAGTGATAGAATTTCATTAAAGGCCTGAATTTGCATGAATCATATATAAATTTCATAGAAATCAGTTTGATTTTATAAAGAAAAAAACCAAAAAAAAAACAAACAAAACAAGGCTGCATTCGAAATAGGTCATGAGCTTAGAATGGCAGAATGCTTGAAAACAAATACTTCGAAGTGTGTCCAACTTTAAAAAATAGAGTACTGTAGATCATTTCAGTTTTAGCATAACATTTTTTTGATAAATACACACCAACATCTACAAATCAAATCGATCTTAAATAATTTGATAGTGCATTACAAACATCGATAATTTTTCTATAAATTTAATAAAAAATACTACTCTCTCTGTTCATAAAAACATACAAGTATACATTCCGCGTCACAAAAAGTACTTAACGTTTGACCATGTTTCTAGTCAAACAATATTTATATTTATTAATCTAAATAATTTTACTATAAAAATACATCTCGTAACTAATCCAATGATCTTTTTATATCATAAATATTAATATATTTTTATCTATAATTATTTAAACTTAAGATACTAAAACGTGACATTGTGCTAGAATTGTATGTTGTCCTAGACAGAGAGAGTAAATTTTAACTTGAAAAAAGTAAAATAAATACCAATAAATATTAAATTTATTACAAATATTAATATATCTATAACTCTATAAAAGGAAAATCACACTAGTTATTTCTCTCAACATGCAACCTATCTACCTCATCAGTCTGTTGTCGTATGCATTTAATTGTCCACGTCAGCGTACCACGTGTCCACGTCAGTGTACCACGTGTCCACGTCATCCACTAATATTAACTTATAATTATTTATCTCTTTGTATAAGAAATTTTATTCTAAATCATCAATAATTATCACGGCAACGCGCAAGACATTCCTCTAGTTTTTCTATAAGTTCAATACAAAATACTAGTTTCAATAAAAATCTTATAGAAATTAATTATTAAATAAGCTGATATGATATATTTAATCGAAGAGAAACGATAAAAGTTTTTGTGTGATGAAATGAGTTTCATAAAGATGAAACTTATTCACACTCTTTCTAAAGCCGGGGAGTCTCAAAAGATGACTTAAAACCACCACTGGCCCAAATAATATTTTTATAGGCAGTAGGGCTTTCTAGACGGCTTTATAAATACAGGTATTTTTAGATGTGCTTAGACTTTCTAGCTGGCTCTCAATATCGACTCTTATGAGCGATTTAGAAACCATTAGAGACGGTTTCTAATGGAACCGTCTTCAACGAAATGGGATGTCTTTAAAAAAAATGTGTAATGTAATACAACGACGTGACATTATCAGTGAGAATAAGAGAGGGGCTAAGGGCAGGTGAGGCTATAGCCCTCCTACGCTGTTGAACTCATAGAGCTCCCTTACCTTAATCCCTTTCTAGAATTTTTTGTGATAAATATACACTGAGGAGGGACTGAAGCTATCTAAAAATTAAATATCCTCCCCTGACATTTTTTTTTCTGGATCCGCCATTGGTAAGAATGACTGGGTGATTTGCATCAAAGGTTACAATCCAGCCTAGACCACGCACAGCAGAGCTAATGAGCCGATTACTCTTTAGGCTAGCTACAGCTTGTTACTAATTTTCGCACCGGCGAGCATCGAGGGCTCGGTGTCGTTTTTGAACCTCTTGAGCTTCAACTCTGAGGTAGAGGCCACAAGTCACCGAGGGAAAGCTTCGCATTGCGTTCTTTCCAAATATAAAATCGTTACAGGTTCTTTCCAAAGATACACGTTCTCGTCGTTGCACCTGTACTGTATTTCTCATCTTCCATGCATTCTGTATTTTCCCTATCTGACACGACTACACATGGGCTGTGTCTTCAATTTACGTCAATCAGCTAGAGGCGGTCCAGAAGCAGAAGTGAGGCGCGCGCACTAGATTTCTCCTTATCGTTCTAGCATTCTGGATTTCTGGGGATCTTCAAATGGGGAACTACCGATATCATTGCAGCAGCAGCATTCATCACTTTCTCTTGCACTAGAACAGTAGTGCTCATCAAATCCACCGCTTTTTTCGGAGTAAATTCACGCAAACGATGGTATCTAGTGGCGCCTTGATGGATGAAAATGACCGGTAAAGCTAGAAACAAACAGCTGCATATATGCATGGCCATATCTTAGCAACGATAAATCTTGACCGAGAGAGAATGCACTCCCAGCACGCTGCACGCACGTACATTTTGGTCAGTGGATCATTAAGAGCCACTGCTATGATGAAGTCCCAAGAGTTCAGTATCCATAACTATCACTTGGAAATTAAAAACCAAAGCTAACTTGCCCTTGATCAGCACTGTTCATGTTCAGCTAGTAATCCCTAGTATAGTACCATGTACTCCGTTTACAAATTGCTAGGCAGGCATCGAACTGTTCTCCTAATAACATCAAGATGCACGGCGATGTTGTGCCAACAGCAAACAACACACACTTGTGAGCTGTGACCTGTGTGCTGATAACGTAGAAGAGTAGTACTTACGTAGTGACCCTAGCTACCAGATGCTAGCTAGCTAGCATAAGTACTCCTACTGGCTACAAACGTAGTACAGCGGAGCAATTGCGTTGCACCAGCCAAGCCAGCAGCAGCAGCAGCCATCATCATAACAATTGCAGCGGCAGAGGCGAAGGCCCTTAAAGGCCACGCAGCTAATCTCCTGCTCCTGGGGATGCATCAGATGCAACGCAAGGGGCATCCCGGTAAATCCGCCCGCGCCCCACTCCGAATTTAAAGAGAAAGGGGGTTGGCGAAAATTTATTTCCCCCGGTTGTAAATTTGGGGTTAAAGCGGGGGTGTTGGGCCGCTTTAAATTAGAGTCTCCCTTGGCGACCCAAATTTGGAAGTTGGAGTAATGGGGGGAGGAGGAGCATTGAATCCGGCCTCAACTGTGACCGCCCCCGCGCGCGCCCTGCCGTCGTCTCTCGATCGCCGGCTCGCCGGCTCCGGGCTCCGGCCCGGCTACTCTCCCCCGGCCCGGTGCGCCTCACCGCTCCCAGCTCTCACTCCGGCCGGGCTCCCACTACGGGCGACACGTGTCTGCTGCTCGAACTGCATGCGGATGCCTTCTTGGTCGTAGTGGCTCGCGTGAGCTAGAAAGGCCGCAGCAGAGGCTGCTAGCTGATGAGTTGACATTGGAAGGTTCTGATCGATAAACAGTCAGGGATTACGGAACGCCCGTAAATGGCCGTGTGCCCCTGATGCGCGCACACATATTCAAAGCCCTTGCTGACTGGAGGCAAGGGTACGATTGAATTTGTTTACAGCCGCTGCATGCTGGCCTGCTTGCTGGTGCTATACTCATTTACTCCTACGCTGGAGTATGAGCTAACGCTACTGGCCGGTATTCACATTTACTGCGTCCATCAGGGACAGAATTAGATACAGCTAGTAGCTTTTAAAGCGGCCCAACAAGAGCGGCCAGTACGTGTACGCTTGGTCAATCTGTTCAGTAACATTTCGTGTTTACGTGTGTCCGTTCCTAAACCTCAGCTCGATCAGGTGCTCAACGTAACGGCGTGTTAACTGAAGTATCGGTGCTTCGGTGAATAACGGTGGTCCACTGCTGATAGTACGTACGTACGTACAAGCGTGCACGTATCTGTATATATGTGCAGCTGATCGATCGATCGCCCTGATAGATCGAACCTCATTTCCTACATGCATGTACCTGTACTGTACACGCTACGCTAGCTCTAATGAATGTACTCCGATCGTCGGCTCGGCGAGACTAGTGATTAATGGCTCAACCACCTTGCTTAATTGCTTCGAACGAGGGAGGGAAAGGAAGAAGGGAGAAAATTTGAAGGAGATGGCGATGAAGGGCGAGCAAGAGAGCTAGCGCCACCCTCTACAAGCAGGCAGGCAGGTACTCGATCGACGATGGAAGGCGAAGGCGATTAAGTACGTCGTCTAACGGGACGACGTGCTTGATCCTTGGATCTTTCCCGCTATTTAAACTAGTAAAACATCTCCGTGACACGAATAATGATCCTATCGGTTTCCCGGTCACGAATTGAATGCGGTCGCATCCACAGCGCCAACGGAAAGTTGAATCATCGCCGTTCCGTATCGTACAGTATCTATTTAATTTATAATGGTGGTTTCCAGTCCAAGTCTGCAGCTACCCGCTTTCGGCCGGAGCTGGAATGCTGGCTGATGATGGATTGAGGAGCGAGCTACTCGATCGACGCACGCGGGCACGCGGCGCGGCGGCCCCGGCGGGCGGAAGCCGGCAGCGGGGAAAGGGAAACTTTCATTAACCCCAGGCGACGCCGGCGGAGGCGCGGATGGGCGCTAGCTGATCGACCTGATCTGATCTGACGGCAGCTAGAGATGGAGGTTAATGCGCTACTGCTGGCTAGCTAGCCTTGATGGCGAGCTAATAACGATGGTTAACCGCAAAAGCCCATGCAGCGTTAAGAAGCATGTGAGGGCGGAGAGCGATGCGATGCCGGTGGGCAGAGGAGGACGGAGCAGCAGTAATGGCAATGCCGCGCCCGCGCGGCCGGGGAGATCGATCGAGCCGGTGACCCGAGAGAGCCCGCGCGCGCCGGCGGCAGGGCGCCCCAGCGCCCAGCGGTTAAAGCACAGCAGAGGCGCGGCCCGGAGCCGGATGATGACACGCAAACGCAATCGAGATATGGCTGGAATGCGATGCAGCAGGAGGAGCGGGCCGGCGGGGAGCCGGCCGACCGGCCTGACTGGACCCTGACCCGACCTGACCAGCAGTAAGTGTAAGTAGCTGTGTGAACATCTCGTGGGCCCGGTCGCAGTGTCCCCCCTTTTAAGATCCTGGCTACCTCTTCTGTGCTCATAAATTTCCGGCCCGCGTCGACGTCGAGCCTCTCCGGAACCCACTTCTTCTAATCAGGTTCTCTCCTCCGCCCTATATAAACCCCGACCCCTCGCTGCGCCCGAATCCAAACCCAGCGACGCCCCCACACTTATCGCATCGCACATCACCAGGAGGTTGCGACCGTGCCGACCAAGGCACCAAGCCAAGTACGTACGCTACCACCACCACCACCATCTCCATCTCCGCCTGCAGTGCTGCTGCTTGCACCGACGACCGAGGGTGCAACGACATCTATTATCCGCCGCCGCCCTGAAGCCGAACGTACGTGCAGAGACAGCCTCATATATAGCAGTAGCGGATCGATCATCGACGACGATGGTGTCGCTGCAGTCCTCGGCGGCGCTCCTGCCGGAGGCCACCAAGCGCCCGCCGTGGCTCTCTCTCGTCGGCGGCGTCGTCGCCTCCTCCACTGGTACGGGTACCGGTACCGGTACCGCGGCCAGCATCAGCAAGAAGCGGAAGCGGGACGGCAGCGGCGGCGACGACGACCGCGGCGAGGTCGTGGACGGGATCGAGCTCAATTTCGACGCCGCGCCGCTGCCCCCCGAGTGGCAACGCTGCCTCGACATCAAGGTACGCGTCGACTCGACTCCATCGATGATGAGCCCCAGCCGTGTACGTACTCCGTACGTGTGTTCTGTTCTGACTCGATCGTGTGCGCGCGTGCGTGTGTGTTGGCGTACATGATATGCAGTCGGGGCAGATCCACTACTACAACACGAGGACGCAGAAGCGGACGTGGAAGGACCCCAGGGTGGAGCCGGACTACGACCGCGCCGCCGCGCCCACTTCCGCCGCCGAAGATGACGACGGCGACGACGAGGAGGACTCGGCGAATTGCGCGCCGCCAGGGCTGGACTTGGAGCTGAACCTCGCGTTCGAGCCGCGCCGGGCGCTCGCCCACGAGAAGAAGAGGCCCAAGCACGCGTCGGCGACGGCGGCGGCTAAGGCGGCGGCAGACGACCGTCGTCGTCGTCAGCCGCCCGCGGAGGAGGCCGAGGACAGCAGCAGCGGCAGCGGCAGCAGGGAGATGGTGGCCGGCGTGTGCGTGCGGTGCCACATGCTGGTGATGATGTGCCGCGCCAGCCCGGCGTGCCCCAACTGCAAGTTCCTGCACCCACCCAGCCGCGCCGCACCGCCGCGAGAGCCGGAGCCGCCGGCGCCACTCAAGCTCGGGCTCCAGCTGCTCTGCTGCAGGGACTAGCTAGCTAGCCTAGCTACCTACCAGCGTCGTCGATCGATCAAATTAATCAAATTAAACTGGAGCGTCCGACCGACCCCATGGATCAACAATGGGATGGATGGTTCTATACCGTGCGTGTGCTCCCTAGTAGGCATGCGCGTGCACCAGTAGAAGCGCACGTGTGTCGCACGTGCAAGGAGGATGATCGACCAGGGCCACGTACGTACTACTACTACTACGTAATTAGAGGCCGCTAGCGTAATCAATCAGACAGGGTGGAGGAGTTAGTTGGCGGCGCCGACGAACGACCCATCGTGTCGATCGGCTGTACGTACGGTTGGTTAGCCAAACCAAGCCAAGCCAAGGGGGGGTATATGGCGATCAATGGTGATGTAGATATACTTAAGTGCATAGCATAAATGTAGCTCGGAACTTTCGGTGTCTGTCACTTGTCCGTGTGCATGTAACATGTTGTTGTATTCGAACTCGCGGACCCGTCGACCCGACTCGAGACCACCGGTCCGCGCTCGCGTTGCGCTGCGCGGAAAGTTGGTTGGCCGTTGGTCAGCAGCAGAGCAAGGAATAATTTATTGGCGCGTCCCCCCTGTACTGTGCATGACACAGTGAGTGTCGCATCGCGCTAGCTCTCTCGGCTGGCAAGCTTCTCGCGAGGAAAATGAAAACACACTGCTCTACTGCTACTACCAGCTACTAGTAGCGATTAGCGAGTATATATAGAGGGAATGAAAAAAAAACACAACGCAAACAAGGAAAAGGGCAGGTTCAGCAAGCACGTAGTACACGGCGGCCATGCAAACTCGACTAGCATTCGCATTCAGGTGGAGCCAGGAGGATCATATATCCGGAGGGTGTATGGCCGACCCGACCGTGTGCTGCTGCGCGCTGCGTCGTCCGATATACTGTAGGCGATAAGGCGGGATCGGCGGGGCCGTTGCCCGTTGGGAAATTTGAACCACTTCGATCGACGATCTCCTCTCTCGATCTCTCTCTCTGGCGCCGCGCTGCCATGCATGCCATGCCGATACCGTCGGATGCTGTCGTGCATACCAAGCTAGGCAAGGGTGCACCTGCATATGGGTGCATAAGTAGATGGAAGGCACGAGAGCTGATTCGTTCGGCAACGGGGTCTCGAATTAGTGCAAGGAGGAGTTTGAATGCGCCTCATTTACTAGCTGGATGGCGGATGCAACGAACTGTCCTCTCACGTATTCAATCGCACATACTACTGTCTAGCTATAATGCTGTGTCATCGTTCTTGTCATGACAATGAGACAATTCATTGCATGTAGGAGGAAGGAGTATATGCATGCGTACGTGTATATCCAGACGGTGTGGCAAAGCTCAGCAGCCAGCAAGCTGGATGCAGTTGACGACATTAAACTCCTTTTGTGTTTTCTGTTCGTTACCTGTTCCAGGAAAAAGAAAGATATACGAGTGTAACGTTCATCTATTTCGTTCCCGACCGGGTTTTTTTTCTTCTTTTTTTGATTGAGAAGCTCCTCAGCTGACAACAACGCAAAGATTCCTTATCCTTGTCTCCCTGACATGCAATACCAGCTCAATCAAAGCATTTTTGTACCTCGAAGCATTTGTCTGTCGTGCTTGACACGGCGCCAAATCTCGGCATCGCGAGGCCCATCTGACCATCTCTGTGGCTATACTCTGCAATTGCCGCCTGCTAGTGTACGTAGGTGTAATTGTAGGGCGCCAATGCTACTAGCTCTATATCTATATATATATGTCATGAAGCTCTACGGTGGTCCTATCTACACTAATACTACGAAATATATGCTTATCTACGGAGTACATATATATATATGTCCTCTCGGACCTTGTATTCTGGGGCCTGTTTGGAACGCAGCAATTTCACAGGAATCACGCAGGAATTTCACAGGAATCAGTTCAATTTCACAGGAAAAACGTAGGAACGGGGAAAGTTTTTTTTTTTGTCCTGGCCCAATCCCAAAACTCTGACATATATATGAATGTTTAGGCCGCATTCACATGTCCGCGGTGAAAAAAAAAAGGTTACATGGATCCTAGGCAAACCCATCTCTACGAATCATTCAGAGGAGTATACAAGAGGGACCATCTTTGTTAATTGACTATTTGAAAGACCGTCGTCTTGCGATTTACAGCTTCCTAACCTTTTACGAAGAGGTCCGTCTCTCAAAATAGTTATCTAGAAAAAATTATATCTTTTTTTATACTAAAATTATAGAGCTGAACACAATCTACAACTTTACAGTAGTCAATTTTTTTATTTAAATCTGTTTAGAGTTCCTAAAAATATCTTAAGCTCTTAAATTTTAAAATCTAGCTATAATTTCAAATACCCTCGACTGGTAGCCGATCTTCCCAATCTCCTCGTCTTTCTCTACAGGATGCATCATCTATCTTCTTAGAGCAAGTATTATGATGGGCTGGAAGCGGACGGTATCTGACATAGAGGAGAGAAAAAGCGGGAGAGAGAGTGGAGCGAACATTTGGTGATGCGCCAGCCAAAAGTGAGCGAAGAGCACTGTGTTACGCGTTTCTCGGTTTTTCATTGGGTCCTATGGCTACTGCATACTGTCGACGCTGGATCCATTTCACCAACAGGAGGCGAAATTATTGATCTTGTTCTTACGTGGAACTGTGAGACAATGAGACCTTCTAGATCGTTCTTCGACCCTTCCTCGTTTTCCACCTTTGAACTGTGCTCGGAGAACGTGGAACAGGTGTGGCTGCAATTAATATACATGCAATTATCTAATTATTATTGCACGAGTAAGAGTTTAGTACTGGTTAGATAAACAACGAAGTTCAGAAAAGAACATCCGCTTTGCCTTTTTCTTCTTCTTTTTTACAAATGTTCGGTTTACCCCAATTAATCTTTTTCTAAAATGTTACTATTCGAAAATGAAAGAAACAGATTTGTAAACCGAACATTTGTAGGGTGTACTAGGCAAACACATTTTATTTGACTATCAGTTTGGAGGTTCACATGGTACGTATTGTTCTTTGCCAATAACACACCAAATTCCTTGTTTTCTACTCACTTCAGTCCTAAAAAAGTGTCGGTGCTGATCAATTTTCTTAAGTTTGTAAAAAAATACTATCAACATATATATCTTCAAATACTTTTATATAAAAATATATTTAACGATCAATCTAATAATACTAGTTATATACCATACATATTTATATTTTCTTATATATAGTTGGTCAAAGTTGATAATGTGACATTTCAAAAAGTAATGAAATTTTTTGCGAGTTAGAGAAAGTATGTTTGGAGATGACTACTAGAAAAAAAATATTTTTAGAGGTAAGTTTTTTTTTTTCTATTTTTATAAAGACGAACAACCTTGGAGAGTCAAAGCTTTTTAAGTTTTACCAAAATTATAGAGATACACGAAGATTTATGACATGACATAGATATACTATAAAGAATTTAATGATACTTAGCTGATATCATAAATGTTATTATCTTATCGTATAAATTTGGTCTGAGTTAAAAAAAATTACTCTCTAAGTTTCTTGAAATGACTTATAATTTTGGGATGGAGGGAATATATGCTAATAAGTCATTTCCGGTCTGAATATATATCTTGACCAACCCGTGTTTGTAAGTAACATTTTTAGAAAGCAAAAAGGTTCAAAAATAGCAAAATACTTTTAGTCCTAGGGCTCCACTACAGTATGCAGCTCTAACCTAGCACTCCCTTCATCCCAAGTTATAAGTTACTCCCTCCATACCTATATTAGTTGACGTTTTAGAAAAAATTAGAGTCAAACATTGGGAATATAAATCATCAATAACTATTAAGTTTCTAAGTTTACAAATATATAAATTATATAAATAGATTTGTCTTGAAGAATACTTTTATAAAAATATACATATATCACTTTTTCATAAATATTTTTATAAAAATAAGAGGTCAAAGTTATGTTTTAAAGACCGTGTCGTTGTCCTAAACGTCAACTAATATGGGTATGGAGGGAGTATTTTATTTTTTTGAAAGTCAAAGCATTTCAATTTTTTAAAAGTTAGAATGACTTATAATTTGAAATACAGAAAGTACTTCACTATACACTGTGTGAGCGAATATAGGATGCTATCCTTTTGTTTTAATATGAAAGTTTAATCCGTCAAATAAACTCAGATTAGATTATTTGACTACTCAAAATTATGATTTCTTTTCATTTTAGGACAGGGAGTACCATTCTTTCCAGCCGCAGATTATTTACCCAGACCTGCCCTGGGCTTCAGGTCCTTACTGTTTTACTACCTCTAGACAGACTTTGGGCCTTCTGGGTCGGAATAATGATTTCTTTTCATTTTTCCTTTGATCATCCTTATTCCAAGAACTGGGCCCTGGGCTCTATAGCGGGCTTGGCCGAAAATTTGAGGGACTAAAACGTAACAGAGACAAAACCCAAAGGGCCAGCTGCTAAAACCACCCACCCTTCTTCTCCAGTTTCCCCTCAGGCTCTCACTGAGTCACGACTCCAGATCTCGCACCGCTCGCCATGGACCTCCTCGACGCGAGGCACCGCCACACGCCGGATTCGAGCTCCTTCCCGGACTCCGCCACCGACATGGGGCTCCCCCTCGCCGGCGCTGCCTACCAGCCCTACGTCTCCGAGCTCCTCTCCTTCTCCATCGACCGCCTCCACAAGGTACGTACGCCTATACTTACCGCGCGACCTCTGATTGGCGGCGATGGTGATTGATTTGGTTTGATATTATAGGAGCCGGAGCTTCTGAGGGTCGACGCGGAGCGGGTGCGGCGGCAGATGCAGGAGGTGGCGGTGGAGAACTACGGCGCCTTCATCGCCGCCTCCGAGGCGCTCTCCTTCGTCCGCGCGCAGCTCGAGAGCTTCGATGGCCACCTCGAGTCCATGGTAATGCGGCCGGTCCCTCCCTGCTCGTAGTACTCTTTACTCCACTTCTACTGCCTGCTCCCTTTGTGCCAGAAGCTGTTGCTCCATGTGATCAGTAAGTAGGCTTTGCGCAGTCAAACGCAAAATGAACTGATCGGATGAATGCTGGTGGAGGGATTGAATTCAGCTGATTTATGCTTGTAGCAAGTAGATCACGTGATCTTGTTATTGCTGAACTTGAAGCTCAGAGATGTGATTGCCTCTTAAGTGGAAATGGAATTCTGCTAGCAATTCGGTCATTTCTAAGTTGAATTTTGAAATGTATTGCTAATGATCACGAAATCATGATCATAGACATGTAAATAAAAAAAAAACGAATCTACTGGAACCTCTTTTGTGTAACTAAGCCATCATATAGTTAGCTTAATTAATTCATGAGAACATACAGTGTCTGTATCTTCAAATATGCTTATCAGGACAGAAATAACCTTGAAGCAGTATGCAGTATGATGTGAGCTAGATGATCTTGAGCACCTGGTATGGCCAACAATATGTTTATTAAACACACTTTATGAAAGTATTGGTGCAGATTTTAGATTTATAGGTTTTGTCCATCACGGATATTTGTTGTATGGGTATTCTATTAACCTGTCAAAACCTCTGTATTAATATTATATGCTGAACAAGGTTTCTGTTCCTTGATACCAATATAACATTGGAAATTGTGGAAGCTTCGCTGATTGCTTGATTTCAGTCTAGCAATACTAGAGGATAGAGGTTGAAATCGATTACATGTTCAATATTATACTTAAGTTTTTTTCTTTCTATGTGGTATATCCTAACATTATATACTTCTATGATTCATGCAACCTTGGAAGAATGATTTGAAATGTTTGACCATGTTGTTCATGCGCCATTGTAGATAGAGGAGATACCAAATTTAACATCTGGCTGCACTGAGTTTGTTGAGTCTGCACAACAAATTTTGGAGGAGAGGAAGCTTAATCAAACATTACTTGCCAACCATACTACATTGCTTGACTTGCTTGAAATCCCACAATTGATGGACACGTATGAAACTTTTATCTTTTACCATTTACTTGTCTCTTTACTTTATGTTTAAGTTGTTTGTTATTGATAATATTATTTGTTTTTCAGTAATGCATAGTTTCAGTTGTATTGTTGCTGAACTATGCATGACAATAAGTAAGCTTATTCTTGTAGGTGTATACGGAATGGGAATTATGATGAAGCACTTGATCTAGAAGCTTTTGTTAGCAAAATCTCGAAGTTGCACCCTGAGTAAGTTGTGTAACGTAATTGCTATCGCAGGCCCTGGCATTTGCTCTTATATTAACCATTTGCTTTTTCCAATTGAAGTTTACCTGTTGTCCAAGGATTAGCTGCTGAAGTCAAGAAGACAGTACAATCATTAATTTCACAGCTTCTCCAGAAACTCCGATCAAATATTCAGGTGAAGATGCTGGCGCAATGAAAAATATTTATGAAATTATGAATGTTTTGAATTGTAGAGATTATGTTGTGTGTATCCAATACTCAACCCCCCTTCCCCCCACTCTCCTTTCACCCCCCAAAATGCTTAACTTATCCATCTTGAGCACAAATCTATCTAACAGTAGTTTCATTTTCTACTACAGTTACCTGAGTGCCTCCGTATTGTAGCACATCTGCGTCGAATTGGAGTTTTCAGTGAGTCAGAATTGCGCTTACAGGTATTCTGGATTTTTTTCATGTAATTTTCTTTGTGTGGTTTCAAGAGATATTTTGCTTTTTCTTTTTTTTGTTCAATTTATAATGGTGGGAGTTACTGCTTTGATTTGCAGTAGTGTTCATGAGTTCTACATAATAACAACACTGAAATTTTTGTAATGACATTTCTCTTCTTTCTTACTTATATTCTGCAGTCTAGTTTTCTGGATAATATGATTTGAGCATTTCCATCTTCATCTTCTAACTCTGATATAATTTCTAGTTCCTGAGGTGCAAGGAAGCTTGGCTTTCTGGGATTCTTGAAGATCTGGACCAAAGGAATGTTTATGATTACCTGAAAGGCATGGTGACTTGCCACAGAGTACATCTATTTGATGTTGTTAATCAATATCGAGCAATATTCAACAATGATAAATCTGGAAATGACGAGAACTATGACGGTGGGCTGCTTTTCAGCTGGGCAATGCAACAAGTTAGTAATCACCTCACTACTCTTCAAGTTATGTTACCAAACATAACAGAAGGTGGGTCTCTGTCCAACATTCTTGAATTATGCACGGTAAGGAATGGCTTCTCCTTTTTCATCTCGGTTGTGGTTTGATAATTTGATACAAAGATTTAGAAGCGCTATCTGGTTTCATTCATAAATTTGATACACTTTCATGTTACAGTATTGTGCAATGGGTCTTGGCTTAGTTGGATTGGATTTCTGTGGCCTCCTTCCACCAATCTTTGAGAAGTAATTGGTGTTTGAATTATAGAATTTTATTAGACTCTAAAGAGGCTTTATTATTGATGCTGTTATCTGCATTTCACAGTGCGGTTCTAAATTTATTCTCAAAGAATATGAGTACGGCGGTTGAAAATTTTCAGGTAAAGCATTGTTTTGCAACCATTATGCATGTTGAAATACTGAGATGAACTATATACTGAATTCACGTTACTGTGCTGTTTGAGCTTTTGAACCAACTTTCTAGTTCTTTGGACTGTGTGTCTTACAACTCTATTACTCTTATTGGAGTACCATCTTACTGAGTACCTTTGACCATGCTAGGTTGTTTTGGATTCACACCGTTGGGTTCCGATGCCATCCGTTGGCTTTGTAGCAAATGGAGTTGTCGATGAGACTTCTGATGATGTGACTCCACCTTCTGTTTTAATGGAGCATCCACCTCTTGCAGTGTTTGTTAACGGTAAGTTCTACTATATCAGTCTTAATATTTCACTTCTGCCAGACTGCCACTCTACTTGAGCATATCTTGTGGTGGGTAACTGGTGTGTCTAAGTTGACACGTCATGTTTTAAAACTCTTGTCTGCAGGTGTTTCAGCAGCAATGAATGAGCTAAGACCGTGTGCACCATTGAGCTTGAAAGTCGTCCTTGCTCAGGAGGTGGTCAAGGGACTACATGCAGTTTCTGACTCCCTAGTTAGATACAAAGCCATGCGGATGCTTCGTGGGAATGAGTCCGCTCTTTTCCTTTCACTCTGCCAGGAATTTATCGAGGTTTGTTTAGTTTTCCGTGACAGTTGAATCTGATAATAGAACATAACTTGTTACAGCACACCTGGAAAAGAAAAACTGAATGGCTCAGGCTTACCAATAAAACCTGAATTGTAAACTGTAAAAATTTCTCTTTCGACGTAGGGAGAGTTCACATCTTGGTTTTCCATATCAGGTTGCATATCCTTATTGCGCTGCATGTTTTGGCCGATGCTACCCGAATGGGGCAACATTGATCTCAGAGTGTCAGAGCACATTTGATGCTGTCCGTCAGCTATTGACCGTGCCTGCAAGATCTAACAGTTCCAGCATCGAAAGAAGGCAGTCGGGAGGCATAGAACGAAGGCAGTCAGGAGGCATTGAAAGAAAGCAGTCTGTTGAGAGCACTGGGACAGCGGTTACTGATAACGGGCTCTCAGCCGATGGACCTGAGCTAGAGACCAACAATGCTGCTGCAACCACCACCCCACCGGTAGAGGACGATGTGAGTACCCATCCACCGGCAAGTAAGTAGCTTGGATCTCCGTTTGAGTCTGTTAAAGCCCTTCATCAAGGCCTGGTTTAGTCAACTAGAGAAGAGATTGCTGCAAAGATTATATCCATCGAGAATTACTCATAGTTTTGTTCCCGGTCCTACAGTGTACACAAGTATCTTAATTTGTATCACTCCACACCATTAAATTTTAGATGTTCATTGTTATAGTCGATACCTAGATGTTGTAGAGTGTGTCCAACCTGAACATTCAACAAACTGTGTTCACCGCATTGACTACACACTTTAAATCAAAGAACTGATTCATAAGTCATCCTTGGATATATTATCGACACTACTGACTGTATTTTTCTCTATATGGTTCCATCCAAACTTTAGATTAAATTGAGTACAAAAGGGAGTGCAGGCAAGGTAGCAAATGGAGTACAAAGAATAGCCGCCGGAGGAGGAAGGTAAAGGGTTGGTATGCTAAAAGATGAGACATTGACACAGGCCGTTGCGCGTCTCATTTCCTTATTCTGTTTTTCACCCTTCATGTCACAGCACCAACATATCAACAGCAAAACAATATAGTAAATTACACCCATCATATGGCAACTTGGTAGGTGGATACAAATTAGTCTAAACACTTGTGAACCCCCTTTCATTTCTTCTCTTGTTTCTTACTTTTCTTTCTGAGCAACTTCAACGATTTTGCAAATAGATTTGACATTCTTGTTTTTGCAAAAACATCTAAAAATCTCCTATCTAACGGTTTGTCAAATGAGCTTAGCATTTTTAGCAACTTGACAAACACTGAGTGATATTTGACATATATGTCAAGTTGTGGTTCGTTTGACAATCGTCCTCGTGTGCTACTCCTGCGGGATATTTCTCTCTCGCGCGTATAATTTTTTAATTTTGCTAAGTCTAAATGCAAAATCGAGATTGACTCTTTTTACCTTTGTCATATTAATTTGAGAGTTGACAAATATCAAATTTTACCAAATAAAAAAATACAAAACCGTTGGAGTTGCTCTTACCTTTAATTCCTTTTAAAAAAAACAGAGGAACCTCACCTGTCCCATCGCTGGGTTCACTTATGCCCAAAATCAAGCCTGAAACAGTATATGCTAAAAAAATTCTGAAACAATATCAAACTTGTTACAAATTACAGAAAAATATGGTCACCTCTGTAATTTTTTTTTTTAAAAATCCTAATATTCTGTTTTGGACAAAACCAATCTGCCCTACTCCGCATAAATTGACTGACAATATACACATGGTTGACTGCCCATAGTCTCAACTTAAGATCCAACGAAAACCCCTCGATCATCCTTCGGTGAAAACCCAAACTTGATGCGGTTAAGAGAGTGGTTGAAGCAAAACAGAGGAACGCCGCCTCGGTCCTACAAGTTCAACAAGACATATGGGTGATCCTCCATCCCCAAGAGCTTTACATTTGCATTTTGTTTCCCAAGCAACTGCTACTCCCTCCGTCCCTAAATAAGTGTCGTTTTCGCTTCCCGAGAAAAAATTGCCGGCAATTATATATTAAAATATATTCATATTTATGCTAAGTAATTAGTATCATCGAAAAGATCTTTACATCTAGTTTTTTAACAAAATTGTTTGGAGATATAAATATTGCACGTATTTTCTACAAATTGAGTTAAACACGTAGCACGCACACCAACGGCGACACTTGTTTAGGGACGGAGGGAGTAATACAACAGCATTTCGATTTTATCTACTTGTGGCTAAAAATAGCTCACAGTGGATGACCCTGTCACATCTCCAGAAGGTAAGACACACAAAGCGTGGGTAATGCAAATTCTTAAAATTTAATGTTACATGGGTTTGAACCACTGCGATCTGCGATGCAAGCTAGGTGCGCTTGGCAGCAGCATTGTTCCTATCGGAACCAGTGGAGGAATCGATGATAACCTTTGTACTTTTTATTGTCATATGCAAATGTTTTATATTGTCTTCACAATCGACACTGACACAGCCTGTAGATTTCTGTTACACGCACTTATGCAGTGGAGAAAAAAGAAAACAAAATGGACGACTGGAAAATCTGACTTGCGTCTTTGGGTGGGAATTGGATTATCTGACCCAGCACAGAAGCCCACAAAAGCCAAACAAAGTCACCTCGGCTCGTGGATAGTGCGACCTCCACGTCGAATTGCTGTGTCACGAGCCAGTAGTGTTCGAGACGCTTGGGATTCTCGGCAGGCTTGTGTTGCTTGGCGCCGAGACGCCAGTGTCATTCCGCTTAGGGCGTCCGCAATGGTGTTCACATCGCTAGCTATTTGGTCTTTAGGAAGAATGCTATTGGCTCTCAATGTCAATTTACAAATAGCTAGCTAGATGAGACATATAAATAAATATTATTTTGATGATGCAACTTACAAAAGTAGCACTCTTATTGGCTATCAAGGAGAGAGATCAAATAGCTAGCTATTGGGAAGTCGCTAGCTATTTGATCTCTCTCCTCAATAGCCAATAAGAGTGCTACTTTTTTATTATTTTTATATATCATGTCGCTAGCTATTTGACAACCATTGCAGACGCTCTTAACGTCACATTTTGCTTTAGAGCCTGTTCGTTTGACATGGAATATAGCCGTGAACTATTCTGGCTAGAACAAGCTTATACAAACTGCTCTTGTAATCCTGGATGGATTAATTCCAGACCTTGGTTCCGAACAAGCCCTTATGGGTTTCTATTTCTAGTCTTGTTGTATAAAGTTGTTTAAACTTATTTCAGCTGATTTTCAGATTTCGATGTTTCATTACTGTCCTATAAAAAAGAATAAGCTGTAGTAGTACGACATAATGAACGTCATGAGAAGCTGTTACTAGTATGACATAACGAACAAGCGATGGTGCAAATCAGAGGTCCATTGGATCATCAGATTTCATTACTAGAACATGGTAATTTAAAACCATCAGGGTTTAGTATGACTCGGTTTGACAGGATTTATTATGGCTGCGGTTGAATTTTAAGATTAATTTATTGTCAGAGAAAAATACTCTTCTATAATTAAAAAATAAAAATAATTATGGCTGAATATTGACTGTAGCTGCAATTCAACTTCTCTGATCCCAAAAGAGAATGTAAGTTTCGATACACTTCCTTTTTTAGATAAAGATTTCTTTCGATACACTTCTACAGTTCTACTACAACATACCGGTCTCCTGTCCTCCACTCAAATGAGAGGACAAAAGCTAAGGAACAGAAAAATCTTTAAAAAACTCATTCTTTCTAAAAGATATAAAAAAAATAAAACTTCTTTTCTAAATATAATACAACTCCACATCGAGCAACCTCGTTCGCTCTTCGCTGGCCTTTCCTGCCCAAGGGCGGCAAGATCAAAGCCCCCCAACTGCCAACAAATCGCTCGCAAATCGCAAGAACAAGAGAAGAGAAGAATCAATCCGACAACACCCCTCCCTCCCTCACATCTACCACCTGCTCGCTTCTGCAGCAGCTGCCGCCTGCCACTCCCCGTCCTCGCATCCGCATCGAATCGAGGCAGCTCGCACTATATATTCCATTCCGCTCGGCTGGATTCAGCTTCCCCTCCCCCTCCCCCTCCTCCCCCGTCGATAAAACCGATGCATCGACCCGCATCGCGAACCCTAACGGCGGCGGGACGAAGGGAAGGTTACTACAGGCACGGCGCGTGAAGGGTCGGTCCTGCCCTGCCCAGTCCCGTCCGGTCCGCCGCGATGCCGTGGCTCGAGATGTGGCTGCCTCCCGCGGCCGGCGAGGGGGCGGTGGCGGCGGGGCTGTTCCTCGACGGCGCCGACGCGGCGGCGCACGGCGCTCTCCTCGCGGCCATGCCCGGATGCTCCCTGTCGTTCGGGCCCCGGCACCGGCGCCGCCGGGGCGCGCAGCCGCCGGGGTTCCTGTCGCTGTCGATGTCGGTGAAGGGGGGCAGGGGGTTCGTGCCGGCCCCGGTGGGGATGCTCGCCGGCGCGGATGAGAAGGCCGGGGCGGAGGAGTCGGATGCGCTCGGCGCGGGGAAGAGGGCGGTGGAAGTGGCGGCGGAGGCGGAGGGAGTGATTCTGCTGCAGGAGAAGGAAAAGGAGAAGGAGGATCGTGCTGGAGCTGGCGCGATGAACATGACCAAGCATCTCTGGGCTGGAGCCGTTGCTGCCATGGTCTCGAGGTATAGCCGCATTGTCTGTGGTTCACATTCATCATCATAAGACTAATAGCCCACTCCATTGTGTCTGGCTTTACGTGTTTTACATAGTTGGGGGGGTTGGTTCTCGTGCAGTTAAATTGAATTGAAAATTCGAAACCAAATAAGAACTGGCCTCCAATTGTTTCTGGATGTTGTTCATAATTTGTTCAAATGAATTAAACTTTATGGATCCAGTATTTTGTTCCAGTATAATTGGAGCATTGAAGAATTACTTTTGTTATCTAGTTTCTACTTCTCAGGCTCTATGAGCCATTGAGTATGTTGACCTTTAGATGTGGTTCAGTAAAGTTGGTTTCTACAAATCATAATTAGTAGTCCACTTAATTAGTATTTGAACAGCACGAGCTTTTGTGAAACAGATTAGGTCAAGTACTTAAGTAGTTAAGTTGAAGGTCAAGTAACTTAAGCTATGAATGGCAGATGCTTCTTCTGAGATGTGTACGTGAGTTAGAAGTTAAAGTTGGCCAAGATCCTTTTCCATCATGGCGAAACTGGTTTCATAAAATTAGAGACCAAATGGAGCCACAAGCCTAGAAATAGGAAAATAAAACTTGTATAGGTTGCTAGGAATTGAGAGCATTGTTTTTGAGGCGTTGTGGCGTCCTATGGCGTTGGGGGTACGCCTGGATGCCTAGGCGCCCTTTAGGCGACGCCTAGGCGATATGGCATAACTAAAACCCGGTGGCGCCCTGCGGCGCCTGGGGTACGCCACAACACCTAGGCGATGACTAGGCGACGCCTCAAAAACAATGATTGAGAGTAATACTCTTGAGTCTTGACCACACACATAATCTTGTTTTGTTCCCGCAGGAAGTTATGGATCCCAGTTGACACTTGTGCTTTTGGTAGTTTTAAGTTTGTGTGTTACTTCAGATAATAATTCACTGTAGAGCTGATTGATTGTGAGCTTTTGCTGTGTTCAACCTTGGAAGAGGGAACTGATTTTGTTTCATTCAATTTGGTTGCTTTGAGTGGGTTTGGTTTGTTCTGTTTTGACATATTGGAACCTTTCCTCTTTTTTTTGTTCTTATCATTAATCCTTTCACTATTGTCGCTGCTTGAGAAATCGGATGTTGTAAATCCTTGTTTTATGGTTGATGTCTATTGCTACCTCTAGATTTAGAAGATTCATAGTACATTCACGACCTCTGGTTAATTATCTTAGCTTGAAGAGGTAAATGGATGATAAGTGACACGTTCAAGAATACTACCTCCGTCCTAAAAAGAATGCAATTATAGGATTCGTGCCAGTCAAACAAGCTCAAGTTTGCCCATATTTATAGTGAACAATATTAACCTTTATGTCTCTAAATAAATTTATTATGATGCTCTAATGGTATTTATTTTGTATTATAAATGTTCATACTTTTTTATATAATTTTGGTCAAAATTCAAATCAGTTGACTCCTCGAAATGTGAGAATTGTATTCTTTTTGGGACAGAGGAAGTACCAAGCAATTTGTAGGTTCCTGGAATGTGCCATCCACTGACATTTCTAGCCATAGTTGGAATGTTCACTGCTCTATTTCAGCTGATTGTATGCTATGATCCTGTAAATCTTAGAAGAGGCAACCAAAACAAACAAACAAGCAAACATGCTAAGAACTCCTAGCCAGTCCCATGTGCAGTTGGTTACTGGCAATTAGATAAGCTTTATGATCCAGCATACTTCCATGATTAGTACTATACAAAGTGAATCTGTATATGTCTTGCTTTCCTAGTTTTTGTTCTTTTTATTAGGAAGGAGTATGGGAATTTCTTTCATAATTTTTTATATTTCATGCAGAACAGTTGTTGCTCCTCTTGAAAGACTAAAGTTGGAGTATATAGTTCGTGGTGAGCAGAGGAATTTATTTGAGCTTATACATGCTATTGCAACAACACAAGGGTTGAAAGGCTTTTGGAAAGGGAACTTTGTCAACATCCTCCGCACTGCTCCATTCAAGGCAGTCAACTTCTATGCATATGACAGTTACAGAAAGCAACTGACCAAATGGTCTGGTAACGAAGAAACTACGAACTTTGAGAGATTTATTGCTGGTGCTTTTGCTGGTGTTACAGCTACGATTATGTGCATACCTATGGATACAGTAGGTTTCTTTAAAGATTTTGTTCCACAGATTTCCTTAATCTTTTACTTTGTTGCCATCTTTTCACTGTCTATTACCTGATTTGAGCTGTTGATTTCAGATCAGGACAAGGATGGTAGCCCCTGGCGGTGAAGCTTTAGGTGGGGTCATTGGTGTTGCCCGTCACATGATCCAAACTGAAGGATTCTTCTCGCTGTATAAGGGATTAGTGCCTTCTCTTATCAGCATGGCACCATCCGGTGCTGTATTCTATGGAGTGTATGACATACTGAAGATGGCTTATCTGCATTCCCCTGAAGGAAAGAAAAGGGTATCAATGATGAAGCAAAAAAAACAAGAGGCAAATGCGTTGGATCAACTTGAATTGGGTACTGTGAGGACCTTACTCTATGGGGCCATTGCTGGTTGCTGTGCTGAAGCAGCTACATACCCGTTTGAAGTAGTCCGTAGGCAGCTACAGATGCAAGTAAAAGCAACCAGAATGAATGCATTTGCAACATGCCTTAAGATTGTTGATCAAGGTGGGGTACCAGCACTGTATGCCGGTCTGATCCCCAGCTTGTTACAGGTATGTATTCTTTAAGCAGAGAATGTATTTCCACATATATGTAGGGCCCATCTTTATTATTGTACTGCCTTCATTTTTTACAAGGCTTACTATTACTAGTACCTACTACTCTACTAGCATTTTAAGAAGTCTTCAGAGGTATACTCTAGATTACAAATTTTCACTTGAAGTATATCATCGATTGCTTCAAGCTCAAGTTCGTAGTAAAACATCAGCTAAATATGAATCTGTTCATATAACTTTTGTATACTAAGCAGTAAACGGTATGCATGTATATACTTAGACTAATTGTTGGTCAAAATTCATGAAGTGTGACCTTTCGAATCCTAATGCTGTATAACAAGATATGTTGAGGGTATCTATTTCATTTCTTAAAGTATCAAACTAACAATAAAGAAAACATATTTAATGAAAGTGACAAGGTTCTTACATATCCCTGCAATGATGCTGGTTTACTGAAAGAGACAGATTAGCCAGACTGCATGAACTTAGGGACCTGCATGTATTGTTTTGATCCTA
Source organism: Coix lacryma-jobi var. lacryma-jobi (assembly GCA_009763385.1). NCBI lineage: Eukaryota > Viridiplantae > Streptophyta > Magnoliopsida > Poales > Poaceae > Coix > Coix lacryma-jobi. The sequence continues at coordinate 9,126,251 of CM019823.1, read as the reverse complement.
CTATTCATGGCGATCATTGTATGCTAGTCTGTTTCAAATTGCCTTAAGTTTCTGGTTTTCTTTCTACTTTTGTTCAGGTTCTACCATCAGCATCGATCAGCTATTTAGTTTATGAGTTAATGAAGATAGTCCTGAAAGTGGAGTGAATACAAATCAATTGGTGAGCCTATGAAGCAAGTTCAAACGGTGATCACGTAACTTGATAAAATTGCCGGAAAAAAACCTCAGTAACTTATCCAGTTTTCTCGTAGGCTTGCTTGACGAAAGCTCCAGATGCTGATGGTAGCTTCAGGTTATTCTGTTCAACTGAGGCTTTGCACACTAGTTGACCAAATTGTACACGATGTCCTATTGAAGATCTGATTCAGTGGCTTAGTAGAAGACTGTTCTCTTCGATTCTGCCCCAGCGAAAACATCTCGCCCTTGCCCAATTTCCATTGACAAATTTTCCATAATTTATCGTTGATGTATTTGACACATTGACAGCAATCCAGAGCGACATTTGGGAGATTCTCGTTGTGACCGTCTAATGCGGCCATACTTCGACCGGTCTCCCTGCGGTCACACCTTATGATGCACAGTTGTGATACAGACATACAGGTGTTAGATGTGCAATTATTGTTATTCATTCATAAACAGGATTGTGATTGTAGTCATGCATTGTGCGTTGACGCACGTTGGGTCCATATGCAGTTTCGTGATCTTGACCTGTGCACATCAGGGACTATCTGCCACGTTTTTTTTTTTTTTTTTTTTTTTTTTACAACAACTATCTGCCACTGCCACTGCCACGGTTGGGCACTTGGGCGTGCTAGGGATGCAATGCAAGCGGGGCGGGCAGCCCGCACACAGCACGCGTTGCAGTGGCTTCGAGCGGATAGTCACAGGTGAGAAAAATATGCTGCGATTCCCAGTTCTTTTCCTGAGAAGAGCTGATTGGCTGATGGTTTTTGTGGTAGGAAAAAAGCCATGAGAAACTATTCGTTAATTAAAGTTTAAAAAGTACTAGGACAGCAAATAAGCAGTTAATATTTCCGAACAGGGGCATAGTCGCATAGTCAGTCCTACTGTAACCTCGGAGTGAGCACTGTGAGCGAGAGGAGACTGCATAGTGCACTACAGTCAGATTCACAACGCACACATGTTTCTGGCCATGGTCGGCTTCGATGACACGTGGTCGTCGCATTCCTGGTGGTGATTAAGTAAATGCGTAGCGTAGGTCCGTGTCATGGGGTTCAGAAAGTACTGTTGCTAATTAACCAAAGGCATGTTGGAGCCGGAAGGGATGAGGTTATTAGGTGCAAAGTCACTGTCTGATGCACTGCTACTAGCCTACTGCACCATGATCTACCTATATTTCTTTAAGAATACCATGATTGTTACCTTTAGGCAGGTTTCTTTGCACAAATTTAATTTTCTAAAGCTCTGTTTTGTACTTCCTTCATCCCAAATTATAAGGCATTCCAAAAATCTTGGAGGGTCAAAGTGACCAAAATTATAGAGAGAAATACAAAGATTTATAACATCAAATATGTATATTATGAAAATATAACTAATAAAGAATCTAATTGCACTTAGTTGGTATCATAATAATTATTATCTTATTATATAAATTTGGTCAAAGTTAAAAAACTTTGACTCTCCAAGATTCTTAGAATGTCTTATAATTTAGGATGGAGGGTGTAGAATTTAAAACTGCTTCTGCTCTGCTCATCACGACTGATTTGTTTTTGTATGGATTAAAACTGACTTATAGATCAAGCGAAAAGAGCCTTGAGGCGAATAGAAGCGGAGGGCCTGCTGGCTGCACAACCGTAGCTGCGCGCGGCTGAACTGCAATCGATGTTCAATCGTGACTGCAGATCGACTGAACCACGGATTCATCAAACTGTGCTGGAGCCTGCAAATCATGAGAAATCGGCTGGATGGATGCACCCGAGACTCCTACCAAGTACCAAGTCCAGTTTCTGAACGCCAGGCAAGCATGTTCGCATTACACATCTGCCTTCTAATCTGGATACCTCGAGATCGGAAGTCCAATTCGCAGCAGGAGAAACACTGTGGCCTGCTGGACTTGGCTTTCGTATTGACGCGCGACTCTGACGGCCTGATCAGAGAAAAAGCGAGAGGCCAAAAAGATGGTCGATCAGAGCGTGCAAATGGTTGGAATGTGTCGGGGGAACACCCCAATCAACGCAAAATCAATAGGTCAAACCTAGAACACCAATTAATAGCAAAACCTAGCAAGTATAACCTTCTAAAAAGCCAACTCCTCGAGCCCCGGTACATAGGCCTCGAGCCCTCTGCAGCCATACATCGCTCCTCGAGACCCCACGCGGGGACCTCGATCCTCTCTGGCGCGACAGCCTATCCCTCGAGACGCTCCACGCCACCCTCGAGCGGCACGAGCACCGGACACCAACCTCATACTACGTATTTAATGCGTTCACCTACTCCGGTCACGTCTTCTGGTGCACGGCGACATGCGCCACAGTAAACCGGAGCCACAGTCAAATCTCGCTTTCACCTCAAGCATGGGCAAAAAGGTGCAAGTACAGCACTGTTGGGCCGTGCCCTGCACCGTAGCACACTCGAGCCTCATCCCGAGGCCTGGGATCCCGCTGTACGCCCGGGCGTTCCGGGACTTGCCCGTACCTGCGGGGGCTCGAGCCCTCCGTAGGCGCCACCTCGAGGCCGGCTCCGCGCCCCTCGAGCCCTAACTGCTTTCACACTATTGGAGGGCAGGTACCCCAAGACCCGGAGGGACCTCGCCGTGTCCTGTACGTACCGGGATGGGTGTTGTACGACTTCCACATCGCCACGCCTCCACGTCCGCGCCCGGGATGGAGGCCACATATCGAGGACGCCTCAACAGCAACACCCACGTTGGCTACAATGACTTCGACGAGACAGAGTTTCTACCCTTCGCCATACCGAACGCTGTACATGACAATCCTATGTAAACCCTGACCTCATCTTATTCTATAAAAGGGGACGTCAGGGCCCTTCGAGCGCAGGAAGAGACACACGAGTCCACACACAAAAACACGAGTCCGGACTCCGGTCCACGCTCATTGAGCTTGTATTGCCCCTGTACAAGCACTTAGGTGCAAGTAATACGAGAACCTCCTCCCCCGCTGGACGTAGGGCCTTCTTTGCCCGAACCAGGATACATTCTTGTGTCATCTTGCATCACCATCCAGGAAGAGAACACGCGATCATATTACTAGTTGGTGTCATACCCCGGGGTCGAAACACCGACAGTTGGCGCGCCAGGTAGGGGCCTTCGCGTGTCCGAGCTGATTTCTCGTTGTTTTCTGGATGGCTTCATCCCCTCCTTCGTTCTCGGCTGGTGCCGTCGTCTGGTTCGGGAGCCTCGAGTTCCTGGCCACCGGCAACGGCAACGAGCTGACGCTGCCCTCCACAGAGAGCCTGAGCGGAGGGCGTGTCGCTCCACCCCGCGCGGGGGGCGTGGCGCGTCGCCCGCACCACCACGCGTCGCCACCTCGCGAGCGGCGCCGTCGTCACCATCGACGCCGGGCACGGGCGGTGCCCGCGGCGCACGCCCACTTCCCCGCGGCCGACGCAGAGTCCCCGAGGGGAAACCTGCCCAGCGCACGGCCGGAGACTTCTAGGGCGCGCGCGCACTCCCCCAGCGAGTTCGCGTTCGTCACGCGCACAGACCGGGAGCCTGGCCAGAGGCCCCCCGAGCCGTGCTCCGTCGACACCACCAGGCCTCCTCCCGCACGGGGTGTACCGCGCCCGACGCCAGCGGTTCCCGTTTGGCCTCAACAACCCCGCGGCAGTTCACGCCCACTGCCTCGACGAGCTCCGTCAGGACCGGGCGGCCGCAGAGCGGGAGGAGCGTCCGGGCGTACTCCTACGAGCCACCACCGACCTGGAGATCGTCTACCCCGTGCACGTCGACCGCGGCCTCTCACGAGCCGTCGAGCCACCTCGCCGAGCCACCTTCGGGGAGTGGTACCGCGAGCTACAGTCCCGGCGCGAGCCAGGGCGGCGCGGCATCAGCAGCTCCGACTCTGATGAGTACGACTACCATGACCCTGACCTCTGGGACCCTACTAGGGAGTGCTTCCAGCTCGAGGGGGTCGTGGACGACGCCGAGGACGACGGCGACGACGACGCCAGGCCGGAGCTCAACCTCGAAGAGCCCGGAAACGTGGCTGCGGCAGGAGGATCACGCGTTCAGGGGAGGGACGAACCCCCGGCACCGGCTGCACCATCTCAGCACGGCGACGACCGGGCGACGCAGCTCGCGCAGCTGCGGGAGGCCATCGCCAAGGCTGAGGGGGAGCGACAACGCCTGTTGCAACTCGAGAAAACTATAGCACAGGACCCGACACAGCTTCGAGGCGCCGGTGTTTGTGGCCGCGCTCGAGATGTCCACCGGCAGATCCTCGAGGACGAGGCACCAGCACGCCCCAAGGTGCGTTTCCCGCGAGCCGGGCAGAACGTGGTGGCGGTGGCAATGTTGCTCCGTGATCTACCCGCCGTCTCCGACCCTGACGCCAGGCGCATGCTTGGGGAAATGAAGAACCTCCTCGAGACAGCCGCTGTGCAGCAGGCGGAGAGCTCAGCCTCGCGGCGGCGCGGGGCGGCCTCGGGGAAACCAGCAGACACGCCCCGCAACGAGCGCGAGATGTCCGTCCACCAGCCGGACGCCTCTCGAGCTAGGCCAGTCCAGGAACGGATCGTCGACAACCGGCCGCCTCGAGACCCCCAATGACGCCCGCAACGACATCAACCGCCGGCGCAAGGACAAGGGGGCCCAAGAGCGTGGCTATAGCGCCCATCGAGGGGGGCGCTACGACAGTGACGAGGACCGGCAAGTCCTCGAGCCCCCGGGCCCCAGAGTCTTCAGCCGGGCCATCCGCAGCTCAACCCTCCCCGACCGCTTCCGACCACCGACCAACATCGTGAAGTATGACGGGGAGGTCGAGCCCAAGCTCTGGCTCTCGGACTTCCGCCTAGGCTGCCAACTGGGCGGAGCGAAGAACGACGACCGTGTGATCATACGCCAACTCCCGCTTTAGCTCTCGGACACCGCCCGCCGGTGGCTCGAGGGGCTCCCGACGGATCGGATCGACGACTGGGCCGACCTAGTCAGGGTCTTCGACGGGAATTTCAAGGGAACTTGTGTGCGCCCAGGCAACCCCTGGGATCTACGGTGTTGCAGGCAGGCAGCGGACGAGCCCCCCCGCGACTTTGCTCGGCGGTTCTCGAAGCAGCGCCTCAAGCTCCCCCACGTGCCTGATGAGGACGTCATCTCAGCGTTCCTCGCGGGCACGACATGCCAAGAGCTAGTTCATGAGCTAGGACGCTACCGTCCCAGGACGGTCGAGGACCTGATGGATCGTGTCACCAGCTTTGCCTCAGGCGACGAGGCAGTAGGGGCCTTCTTTGGCCGCTCCACGGACAAAGGTAAGGCGGTGACCGCGCTAGAGGGCTCGAACAAGGGCGACGACGCCAAGAACCGCAACAACAACAACAAAAAGAAGAAGAACAAAAGCAAAGGTCAGAAGGCGAAGCGCGACGCCGACGACGACAACGATGAAGAAGTGCTCATGGGCGCCCTCGACCATAAGAAACCTCGAGGCCCCCCTGACGGGGCTGTTTTCGACCAGATGCTCGAGGACCCCTGCCCTTATCACAAGGGCCTCGTAAATCATAAGCTAAAAGACTGCCGACTGTTGAAGGGGTTCTACTCCAAGCTCGGCGACAAGAAGGAAGACACGCCTAAGGGCAAGGACAACAATCGACGCGACGACGGGGACGCGGGTTTCTCCCCGGTGCGCGACTGCTTCATGATCTACGGGGGCCCAACCGTCGGGCTCTCGGCTCAACAGAGAAAGAAGGAGTGTTGGGAGATCTTTGCACTCCGCCACGAAGCACCCCGGTACCTCGACTGGTCTGATGCGCCGATCACGTTCGACCGTGACGATCATCCGGATCATGTCGTAAATCCAGGAGCGTACCCTCTTGTCGTTGACCCCGTCATCATCGATGTACGGTTCTCCAAGGTGTTGATGGATGGGGGCTCGAGCCTCAACATCATATACCTCGAGACCCTCGACCTCCTGGGGATTTCGAGGGACCAGCTCCGACCCAGCGTCGGGGGGTTCCACGGAGTCGTACCTGGGAAGAAGGCACACCCCCTCGGGCGCATCGACCTCCCTGTCTGCTTTGGCACGCCGGCCAACTTCCGCCGGGAGACGCTCACCTTCGAGGTGGTCGGGTTCCAAGGGACCTACCACGCAATCATCGGCAGGCCCGGCTATGCTAAGTTCATGGCGGTCCCCAAATACACGTACTTGAAGCTCAAAATGCCAGGGCCAAAAGGGGTTATCACCGTCGACACCTCCTACGAGCACGCGTACCACTGCGACGTGGAGTGCGTCGAGCGTGGGGAGGCAAACGTCCAACTCGACTCGCTCGAGGCCCTAGCCGCCCTGGCCACCGAGGAGGCCCCTGAAGCAAAGCGCCACGCTGGCACCTTCGAGCCGGCGGAGCACACCAAGCAGATACCCGTCGACCCGACCTCGACCAACGGCAAGACGCTGACCATCAGTGCCAGCCTCGAGCCTAAATAGAAAGCAGTGCTCGTCAACTTTCTCCGCGCGAACATCGACATGTTTGCGTGGGCCCCTCGGACATGCCGGGCATACCGAGGGAAGTCGCCGAGCACGCCTTGGAGATCCAGGCCGGGTCCAGACCGGTGAAGCAACGCCTGCGCCGCTTCGACGAGGAGAAGCACAGGATCATCGGCGAGGAGGTGCACAAGCTTTTGGCGGCCGGGTTCATCAAGGAGGTATTTCACCCAGAGTGGCTAGCTAACCCTGTACTAGTTAGGAAAAAGAACGGAAAAGTGCGGATGTGTGTAGACTACACTGGTCTGAATAAAGCATGTCCAAAAGTTCCATTTCCTTTACCTAGAATTGATCAGATTGTCGATTCCACTGCGGGGTGTGAAGTACTTTCGTTTCTCGATGCGTATTCCGGCTACCACCAGATTAGGATGAAAGAATCCGACGAGCTCGCTACCTCTTTTGTTACGCCTTTTGGTATGTATTGCTACGTTACAATGCCCTTCGGCCTTCGAAACGCCGGGGCAACGTACCAACGTTGCATGCAGCATATCTTCGGCGAACACATAGGCAAAACCGTCGAGGCCTACGTCGATGACATCGTGGTTAAAACCAAGAAAGTCGGGAACCTCAACAGCGATCTCGAGACCACGTTCGAGTGCCTCCGGGCCAAGAATGTGAAGCTCAACCCCGAGAAATGTGTCTTTGGTGTGCCTCGAGGCATGCTACTTGGCTACATTGTCTCACGACGGGGGATCGAGGCCAACCCCGAAAAAATCTCAGCAGTCACGAGGATGGGCCCAATTCGAGACCTCAAGGGTGTACAGAAAGTGACAGGCTGCCTAGCCGCTCTCAGCAGATTCATCTCGAGGCTAGGGGAAAAAGCGCTACCCCTCTACCGCCTGCTGAAGAAGACGGAACGCTTCGCGTGGACTGTCGAAGCCGAGGAGGCCTTAACCAAGTTGAAGGGGTTGCTGACTTCCGCGCCAATTCTCGTGCCACCGCGACCGGCCCAGGGTGGCGATCCCCCCGAGCCTCTCCTCCTCTACGTGGCCGCAACCACTCAGGTGGTAAGCGCGGTCATAGCCGTCGAGAGGCGCGAGGAGGGTCATGCATTGCCGGTCCAACGGCCGGTGTACTTCACCAGTGAGGTGCTCTCCGAGGCCAAGATCTGGTACCCGCACATCCAGAAGCTGCTCTACGGCATCATCATCATGAGACGCAAGCTCCAGCACTACTTCCTCGCTCATCCCGTAACGGTGGTGTCATCCTTCCCCCTCGGTGAGATCATCAACAATCGAGAGGCCACGGGGCGCATCGCCAAGTGGTCCGCCGAGCTAATGGGGGAGGCCATCACCTACGCCCCGCGAAAAGCCATCAAGTCACAAGCGTTGGCAGACTTCGTTGCTGAGTGGACCGACACCCAGCTCCCGCCGGCACAAATCCAAGCCGAGCTCTGGACCATGTACTTCGACGGATCCCTCATGAAGACGGGGGCAGGCGCAGGCCTGCTCTTCATCTCACCCCTCGGAGTCCACATGCGCTACCTGCTACGCTTACACTTCCCCGCCTCCAACAACGTCGCTGAGTACGAGGCCCTCGTCAACGGGCTGCGCATCGCCCTCGAGCTCGGGGTCCGACGCCTCGATGTTCGAGGGGACTCGCAGCTCGTCATCAACCAGGTTATGAAGGCTTCAAGTTGCATCGATCCCAAGATGGAGGCATACTACGGGGAGGTGCACAAGCTAGAAGATAAGTTCTACGGCCTCGAGCTCAACCACATAGCTCGAAAGTACAACGAGGCCACAGACGAGCTGGCAAGGTTGGCGTCCACGCGCGGCACCGTTCGACCAGACGTCTTCTCGAGGGACGTTTTCGAGCCATCCGTCAAAATCGGCCCGGGGGCTGGCCCCTCGACGCCACCCCTCAAGACAGACGCGTGGGCTCGACCGTTAACGCCACCCCTCGAGAACGACACCTCGACATCCGATGAGGCAATGCAGATTGACACGCCCGCCTCTTCTTCATCACGACCCTTCGACTGGCGGACGCCCTTCCTCGACTACCTGACGCAAGGCATGCTACCAGAAGACAAGACAGAGGCCCGACGCATCGCTCGAAGGGTCAAGACCTACGTCATCTACGGCAACGAACGAGAGCTGTACCGTCGAAGCCCATCGGGAATCCTTCAACGCTGCATCCCCCTCGAGGAGGGACGCAGGCTCCTCGACGACATGCACTCGGGGGCTTGCGGCCATCACACAGCGCCAATGACCTTGGTAGGGAACGCCTTACGACAAGGCTTCTACTAGCCAACCGCCATCGGAGACGCCAAGCGCCTGGTCCAAGCTTGCCAAGGGTGTCAGTTTTACGCCAAGCAAACGCATCAACCCGCGCACGCCCTACAGATGATCCCCATTACTTGGTCGTTTGCCGTCTGGGGGCTCGACCTCGTGGGTCCCCTCAAGATGACAACCGGAAGGTACACGCATGTGCTCGTGGCTATCGACAAATTCACCAAGTGGATCGAGGCCAAGCCCATAGGCGACCCCACCTCCGAGAAGGCGGTCGAGTTCATCGCCGACATCATGTACCGGTTCGGGGTGCCTAATGTCATCATCACCGACAATGGCACCCAATTCACGGGCAAAAAGTTCACCAACTTCTGCGACGACAACAACATTCGCGTGACCTGGGCCTCGGTCGCATACCCTCAATGCAACGGGCAGGTCGAGCGCGCCAACGGCATGATACTCCATGGGCTGAAGCCGAGGCTGTTCAAGACCCTCAAAAATTTCGGAAAGGGGTGGGCCGCAGAGCTCCCCTCGGTGCTGTGGGGCCTCAGGACTACGCCGAGTCGAGCCACCGGGTTCACTCCGTTTTTCCTAACCTACGGCGCCGAGGCCGTCTTGCCTACGGACCTCGAGTACGGCTCACCTCGACTTCGAGCCTACAACGAGCAAACCAATGACGAAAAGCTCGCCAACGCCAAGGACCAGCTCGAGGAGGCCCGAGACGTGGCGCTCATCAACTCCGCGCGCTACCAGCAAACACTTCGACGCTACCACGACAAGCACGTGCACAAAAGGGACCTAGCGGTGGGGGACCTCGTGCTTCGACGGCTGCAAGATAATCGAGGGCGCCACAAGCTCACCCCTCCATGGGAGGGCCCATACACCGTAGCTGAAGTGCTCAAGCCAGGAACGTACAAGCTCTACGACGGTCAAGGCAGGATCCTGGCGAACGCATGGAACATATCTCAGCTACGTCGCTTCTACCCTTAAGGGCCTCGAGGCCTTGTTCATTTTGTTGCTTTGTACAAACACGTTGAGTATGAATGAGCCAACTCGTGTGTCATCTTTCATATTACTTAGCAACTTAAGGCAGCCTCGACCCTGCTATGCTCAGGGTCGAGCCTCCCTCGGGGGCTGACAGGGGGCCCCCCTCCAGACTCCGGAAAAAATGCGCGTTTTCTTTTCAAAAATTCGACCCCCGTCTCAATTCGCACCTCGAGCATAATAGCAGCGTCTAAATCCGTAAGTACCCCGAGCCTCCAAGAGTCGGGGGGCGTCGACGTAGACGGCCACCTACGCCCCCGGGCTACGGTACCCTACCTACGCCTCCCCTCGAGGTACTCGTGGCGCGCACCGAAGGAACACGGACCAAGCCGGTTGAAGCTCGAGCTAGAGACAAAGAGAATTGATCGAATAAATTTGAAAAGAAAATAGCTTCTTTAAATAAACAAGTCATATATACACATGATTGGCCACAAGTAATGACACAAATTTTTACAAAGGGCCTCGATGCCCAAATTTGTCAGGCCACAAGTAATGACACAAATTTTTACAAAGGGCCTCGATGCCCAAATCCGTCAGGCCACAAGTAATGACACAAATTTTTACAAAGGGCCTCGATGCCCAAATTTGACACGCAGGTCTCAATCCTCGTCGGTCTGGTACTCCTCCCCGAGAGCTTCCGTGGCGGGCTCGGCCTCGACGTCCGGGCCAGGAGAAGGGGGGCCAGCTACACCGCTGTCCGCATCCGGAGGCAGCACATCCTCCTCGAAGAGCTTCGCGAGTGCCGCCCCCGGCTTGTCCACCTTCTCGAGGATCTTGTCGACGCGGCGATCGTTCCATTCCTCGTCCCTCCCCTCAATCTCAATGAAGCCCTTGGCGACGACATTGACCGGGAAGCGGAAGGCGGAACGGACGGCCGCGAGCGCCTGCTTGACGCCATGATGGAGAGCGTGCCGGACTCGGTCCCGCGCGGCCGCATCAAAATAGCATAAGGCGTCGACCAAAGCGTCGCCTCGAGCCACCGCGCCCTCTGCCGCGGCTACCGGAGCGACGCCCCACATAGAGTCAAGCCTGTCGAGGGTGGCACGCGCTCGTTCTGCCACCATGGTCTCGTCCTGGAGTTGCCCCAGGAGAGCCTGGTTCGTCCCGCGAAGCTCCTCGGCGGTCTTCTCAACCTCTGCGCAACAAACAAGAAGGAGTGAGATCGTGGCGTGACAAAAACCTCGAGATCAAAACAAGGCAAGGCATGAAAATTACCTTCGCAGTGCATGCCCAGAGCGGCGAGGTCGCTGGTAAGGCCCTCGACGCGCTGATCAAGCCTACGCTTCTCGGACAGCACGTCACGCTTTTCGGCCCTGAGGTCTTCTACCAGCTTACCCGTCTCTGCGAGGGCCAGATCCTTCCAGATCACCTCTTGCCGCGCCGCCTCCACCGCGGATCGGGCGGTGGCGGCTTCGCTCTGGGCATCCTCGGCCTCTTCCTTCGCCGCCTCCGCTGCGGATCGGGCGATGGCGGCTCCACTTTGGGCGTCAACGGCTTCCTTCTTCGCCGCCTCCGCTTCAGACCGGGCGGTGGTGGCCTCGCTTCGGGCATCGGCGATGTGACACCCTAGTGTCAAGCACTGCATTAGGAATTGCAATTAGCTACTAAGAAGCATAAGCAATGCATTGCATCATTTCATGTGCATGAGAGTGCTTTTGTCTTTTGTTTATTTATTTGGATTTGGATTTCTATTTGACTCGATGATTTAAGTGGATCTCTGCTTGGGCAAAGGGTTTTATAAAATAGAGTTGGAGTTTTTGACCTAGTTCAAAATAGTTTATCAGATAAAAAAATGAGGCAAAGAAAATGGTTTATGTTGCAAAACTGGCTTTATTTTTGTGGAGGATTTAAAAATGGTTTTCAGAAAAAGTGTCCTATATGAAAGTTGTAGAGAAAATTATTTTGAGCAACTTTCATATTTGGGTCAAAACCTAGTTTGGAGTTTTTGAAACTGTTTTGAATGGTCAAAGTTTGAAAAGAGTTTGGAAAAAGAAAAAGGAAAACGATTTTTCCCGGCGCCAACCCTTTCGGCCCATCTGGCCTTTTGGCCTTTCGGCCCAGCTAGCCCGCGCCCGCGCGCCAGCCCGCTCCCGCACTCGCCCGCGCGCCGCGCGCTCGCCGCGCACCGCCGCCCGCCTGACGCCCGTGTGAAAGGTCCTTGTTTGGTTTTGGTAATTGAGTGACAACTTAGGTGGACTAATATGTGTTTGAAGTGAATTACACAGGTGATTAGTCCATAGGTGATCATGTGTGAGCAACATATGCCATAGAGGAGAAATGGCTTGGAAGATATTGCAAGGCTCACACATGTGAAGAAGGATCTCATTGCATATGTGACATGACATGTGGTCATGTGGCTAAGATGGTGAAGATCAAGGCAAGACTTGGCTTGACGAACCAGTTGCAAAGGTGAAGGGCAAGTTGGAGGCTTTGAAGCCGTTGGTACCAAGTGTCGGGAGGCTTAAGCAAGACTTGGCGCCGAAGGACCGAAGCGATGGTGAAGAGCAAGTGATGTCAAGATCGATGGACCATGGAGGCCATGTGATGATATGAAGTGGATCATATCATTTGATGAAAAGATTGGTGCATGTGTTGCATCAACACCGGAGGAGATGGAATGGAATGCGCAAGGCAAAGGTATATTTGTAGGGCATTTCATTTCACCGGTCATAGGTGTGTAGAGAAGATTATGACCGGGTTTAGGATAGATGGCCGTACTATTAAGAGGAGCAAACTTGTTTGCATATCGGTCATCTAGTGCCACTTGAGCGATCTAACTTTGCGATGTTGTTAGGATCGAGTGGCGTTATGAGTGAAAGTGAAAATCCTTTGAAAAATGCTTGTGAAAATGCTAACACACATGCACATGTTGGTGTACACTTGGTGGTGTTGGCACATTTGCAAAGGAGAAGGTGTTGGAGTTGATTTGGATCAACTCGGAGAAGTTTCGAGGAAAGCTTTGGTTGAAAAAGAGAAGCGATGGATCTTGGATTGGATTTCTGTTCTAATCCTTTGTGATTTGGATCTTGAATTCATGTGGGATGTGTAGCCCTCTGAATAAGCTTTCCAAAATGTCCAAGATCATCGAAATCAGAGTTTGGAGTGAAGAGTTATGGCCGTTCTAGCGCGGGGAGTGCAGGCTTGTGTAGTCGGTAGTACCGACCCTGGTGGTCGGTAGTACCGACCCAAGAGGGCTGTTTGCAGCCTCTCTGGATGTGGCTCGGTTTGGCCTGGCGGTAGTACCGCCATAACCTCGGTACTACCGCCCGCGGTGGTACCGACCTATGGTCGGTAGTAACCAAGTTTCGCGAGGCTCTCTGTAGATTTGAAAATGGCCTGGCGGTAGTACCGCCATTACCTCGGTACTACCGCCCGCGGTGGTACCGACGCAAGGTCGGTAGTAGCTTGCTTTTCGCAGAGCTCTCTATTCGCGGCCGATTTTGGCTTGGCGGTAGTACCGCCATTACCTCGGTACTACCGACCTCGGAGGTACCGACCAGAGAGTCGGTGCTTCGCCTTAATCAGCGGGATGTGAGTAAACGGCTAGTTTGACTAAGCCGGTAGTACCGCCCTGGGGGGGGGGGTCGGTACTACCGACCGGAGCGCAGAATGCCCAGTGAAGGGGCATAACGGCTAGTTGGCCCTTGGGGCTATATATAGTCGTTGAGGCTGGCTTTGGGCTAGCTGCTGGAGCACTCCAAAGCCTTGGTGGCTTGTGTGGATGTGCTTGTGAGCCCTCTAACACACATATGCTTTAGTGCTCATCCGATTGTGTGAGAGAGTGATCCTAGTGCGTTGCTTTGAGAGATAGCATCGAGTGGCACTAGGTGTCCGTGTTGCAAGCCGGTGGTGCTTATTACTCTTGGAGGTTGCCACCTCCTAGATGGCTTGGTGATCGAGTCTCCGTCGTGAAGCCCGCGTGAAGATTGTGCGTGGCTCCGGAGAAGGATTGCGAGGGGCACTGTGCTCGCCCCGCGGGGATCGCGAAGAGCAACTCTAGTAGAGCGTGTCATTGAGTTACCCTCACTTGTGGGTGAGTTCTTGCGGCGCTCGAGTGTCGAGCTAGGTGTGGTGCCTATTAGCCGCCGAACTACCAAAGTGTGTGGTCGACACAACGGGGACTAGCTTGGTGGCAACCAAGTGAACCTCGGGAGAAAAATCACCGTGTCAACTTTGTGTTCATCTTCTCGGTGGTTTGCAAACTCCTTTCTCTAGCTTGTATCTACTTGTTCATATACATGTGCTAGTGTAGTTGCTCTTATGATTAGTTAGCTTGTGTAGCTTGCTAGTTACCTTCCTTGTGTAGCATAGAAGTTGATCCCATGAGTGACTAGTTGACTTGTAGTCTTGCTAGTCACATTGCTTAGTTTGTGTAGCTAAGTTGAGCTCTCTAATTTGGCTTGTGTAGCCTTGTTATTGAGCATTGCTAGTGAGCTTAGGCTTTGTGCTTTTGCTTAGTGGCATGTGTAGGAGCTCCCCGGTTGATTGAGTACTAGTTGCTTAGGTTTGTGTAACCTTGCAAGCTAAAATTGTTTAGGTGAGCTCTAGCTAGCCCGACACCTTATTTGCATTGTTTAGGATTTTTTATAAGGTGTCATAGAGTATAAGTAGAGGGGTGTAGTCTTGGCTAGACCGATAGTTTTAATTCCGCATTTGTTTCGGTTAGCCGGTGCGATTAATTTTAGAAAGGACTATTCACCCCCCCTCTAGTCCGCCATCTCGACCCTTCAATTGGTATCGGAGCCGAGGTCTCTCATTTGTGGTCTTCACCGACCCGAGAGGATGGCGACTTATGGGCTAGATGTTGAGTGTCCACACATTTTTGATGGCACACACTTTACACGGTGGAAAAATTGGATGATATGCAATTTTAAGTTTATTAGTCCTCAAATGTGGTGGATCGTAGATGTAGGTCTTTCTCTTGTGTTGGATAGAAAGAATGCAACTCAAGCACAAAAGAAATGCCTACATCTCGATTGCCAAGCTACTAACATTTTCTATCAATCTATGGAGGATAACATATTTGGTGAGATCATGGACTTGAAGTCCGCCCATGAGATTTGGATTTATCTCAATGAGAAATATGGGGTGATCTCCGATGATGATGTTGATGAGCCCAAGAAGGAGGCGCATGAGGATGTTGAGCATGACCACAACTTGATGGTTGTGGAGGATTGCTCCACCTCATGTTCAAGTGATGATGATGATGATCAATCCGCAAGTTCACTTGACAAGATTGTTGATGATGGGCCGAGCTCAAGTGATGCAATTAATGATTCTACTCCATGCTCACTTGATGATGATGATGATGACGACTATGAGAGTGATGTCTCCACAAGCTCTTCTACTACATCACATTGCTTCATGTCACATGGTGACACAAAGGTATCTATTGGTAATGTGGTAGTTGATTGTGATGATCCAAACTTTGAGCTTGTATGTAGACTCACTAAAGCTTTAGAAAATGAGATGGCAAAAACAATGAAATTGAAAAATGAAAACTCATTTCTAAAGAACACATGTGAACAACAAGAACATCTACTTTATGTTACTACTTGTTCACATGAGGAGCTTAAATTGACTCATGAGGAACTTAGTGTTGCTCATGACAACTTGGTAAAAGACCATGCTTTTCTCACTAACAAGCTTTCTAATGAAGAAACTAAAACTAGTGAGAGCTCATCACATGGATCAAATGATCAATTGCAAAATGTTGCTGACCCATGTGATGTAGGCAAGAAGAATGTATCCACCTCTTGTGATGATTTAATATCTATGCCATGTTCTTCACATATAGATGCTTGTTCTACTTCTATGTCTTGTGAGACTAACCTTCTGAAGGAGAACAATGAGCTCAAAAGTGAAGTGAAGAACTTGAGCAACAAGTTAGAGAGGTGGTGTAGATCAAAGGTCACCCATGAGCACATGATGAAGAATCAAAGAAGCTATGGTGACAAGAGTGGCATTGGCTTTAACAAAAGCAATGTCAAAGGCAAGAGATGGGGCAAGAGAAGACATGAAAGAGAAATGAAGAAGCAAGAACAAGAAAAGCTATCTCATTTCATGTGCTATCAATGCCATGAGATGGGACATCTTGCAAAAGCTTGCCCCAACAAGAAGAAGCCCCAAGTTCAAATCAAGAACAACCATCATGATGGTGACTTGATGAAGAAGAAGAAAACAAGAAGGGGCGGAAGAGCAAGGCATCCAACTCATATCCATGATGCCAAGATGATGATGAGCAAGAATGAAGAAAAGAAGAAAGATTTGGCTCACATCAAGTGCTACAAGTGTGGTGACATGGGACACTTTGCCTCGAAGTGTCCTAACAAGCTTGAGAAGAAGGCTCAAGCAACTCATAAGAGGCAAGGCAATGAGAAGCAACATTTGAGCAAGGAAGAAAAGGCTCAATCAAAGAGAGTTTGCTACTCATGCCGGGAAAGGGGACACATGGCTCATTCATGTCCCCTAGGTAAAACTTCTAAGCCTATTTCAATTGATGATAATATTGTGCTTAGAAAGGATGAAAATGGTACCTCTAAGGATACTATTGCAACTCATCCCGCTACTCATACTAAGGCTATGCCTAAGTATGTTGCTCCTAACTTGAGAGGACCCAAACTAGTTTGGGTACCATCAAAAAGTGGATGATTGTGTGTAGGTACCATGGCATTGGAGGCTTGATTCAATTGATTTCATGTTGTTTATCATTATATGATTGAGTCAAGTAATGAAGCTTAGTGCTATCCAAACCCAATGCCAAGACAAAAGAGTGAAGTCCAAGTGCTACAACGAACAAGTGCAAAAGATCAAGTTGTGGTGGTAGATTGGAATATTCGAAGGCTTGCAATCAAATTGAGTTGAAGGTTGCTTTTGGATGATCATGGACTACTAAGGTATATCTTAGTTGATCATATTCATTTGGATGCATATGAGTTGATTGAATTGGATATATATATGCATATGTTGCTTGCTATAAGATGATTGAATGGATTTGATGCTTAGTGATCAAAATTGAGTTAGTTTGAAAGGATATGTTCATGAGACTTCTTTTAGTAAGTGATTTGAATGGATATATGTCTTGTGAGAATACTCAAACAAGTTAGCTCAAGTTTGATTCAAATTGGTAGAGTATAGCTCAATTGCTCAAAGTTGTTCAATATTGCAAAATCTGAGTGAGCTGAGAAGATAGCCATGTTTGAGTGATCAAATCTTTTTGGATTGGCTTGAAATTTGGTACACATGCTCTACACTTATGGTATTAGTTTCTGTGCAAAATTCATAATAATTGGATAAGTGATGCTTTGGTTTTGGAGTAGATCTTGTCAACTATAGTGCAGCAGTTTTCAGCATGTAGTACTATGGAAAGAATTGAAATCTGGTAGCAATCTAGAAAGCCAATGAAGCTCAAATTTTTATGGCTGCTAGAACACTTAGAGAGGCACATCTCCACCAAATTTCATAGTCATTAGACTTATATTTTGGGAGATATGCATATTTCTTTGAGAAGGACAGAATCTGCCAGAAAAGTGACAATTATTGGATTAATCTAAAGTCACTTTGATTGAAAGGCCCTCAAGTTGGAATCATGTTTATAAGTGGTTGAGGGACCTATGTTTGGTTTTGAGATGAGCTAGAAGCATGACAAAGATGAGTACAAGGTCACTTGATTGTGGAGTGTATTTGGCACACAATTGGTACTCAAATTGAAGATCAAGGCCAACATCAAGATGAAGATAAAAGTCAAGTTCTAGTATCAAATTCAAGATCTTTTGGAAAGAAAGAAAAGGACTCAAAGAAGGTTTCAATGTTATATCTCAAGAAGAGTTCATCATTTGGATCAATCAAACCAAGTCAATTCAAGTAAGTATCAAGGATGATTCTTTGGAGAGAGGTCACTTCTCCCTTTTGTAGGGGCTTGCCGCCTTTGGTAGGTTAACCAAGCTAGGCTTGGAAGGCTAACATGGAAGTGGTGATCTAAAGTGTCATTTGAGACGCTTAGTTGAAGAAATCAAAAGGGTTGATCTAAAGAAGCAAGCAACATCCAAGATAGAAAAGCAAATCTTGCTAACTCAAGTGGTATTTATATGCAAGCAAAGGTCAAATGAAGAAGCAAGCCAACCACAACAAGATAATGCACTTGATCATATGGGTGAAGAATTGTTCCATTAATTGGTATCTATTGGTCTTCTCCATGGACTTTACATTGCTATTTGGAGCTTAATTAGAATCTAATGACTATCCTCTACTCCAAGATAGCAAAGGTATCATTGTAATGTGCATGATCATTTCATCCCTTACTAGTATGCGGTTAGTGCATATAGTACATGCTCAATAGGATCATGCATAACAATTGAAAAGTTTAAATTCATAGCCTACCACTATTGCTTGTTTGATTATATGATCTAGTGGTTAGTATATGAGTTTGTTCATGAGCTAGTGAACCCAAGTACTTGATCTAGAAGATGAACATTAAGTGTCTAATTCAACATGAGTAAGATAACCATTGAAAGATGTGTGAAGAAGCTTACTCTAGAGCAAACCGAGTTAGATATCTTGTGCAATATTGCCTAGTTCAAGTCACAAATGAGAAGCTCATGAAGATGACAAGAGTTCAAGAAGAAGATAATAATGCAAATGGATATCAAGTTAAACTTTTTATTCAAGTGGTATCCTACAAGACTTCAAGTGATCCTCAACTTTAAGTGATCAAATCAAGCAAAGATCCATCACCAATAAGAGCTCAAGCTTATCAAGTGGATGACCCATGCTATGACATAGGGGAGGTGCCCCACCTATTGGTATCAAGGTCAAAGATCCTACACATGGTATCATTCCAACACATATGGTGGTGTCCATCAAAAATGAAGACTCAAGTATCAACCATCTACCCTAGTCCAACCCTTTGTATCAAGAGAAGCATGCCTTTTATGGTCATTGATGACAAAGGGGGAGAAATTGTGACAAAGATATGTCATTTATGATATGTCAAGGACAAAGGGGAGAAGTCAAGAAAATAAGATGGACATGGATCAAAAAGGGAGCAAGATTGAACAATGGAAAAGGATCAAAATTCTTGGACAAAGAGAGCACACAAGTAGGGGGAGCAAGCTCATGAATACATGTTTGATGCATTTGGTTGTGCATTACATTTGCTTGCTCACATTGCATATGTTTTACTTTCCTACATGCTTGTGTGCAATATTTGCTAGAACTAAGACTTGGATGATGATTGCTTTCCTTCATTTGGTATTTAGAGCATAGTCTTAGTGTAGCAAGTGGTAACTAGAACCTTGATTATAATGTTGATCTCATGTGGTATCTAGTTTCACTTGTTTCTAGCAAGGTCGATGCTAAGGATGAATCAAAATGTGGTATGCACGCTTCAAAGGTAAAATTTCATCATGTATACCTTAGCATCACTTAGTAGTGCTAACACTCCCACAAATTTCATATTTATGCATGTGTGCAAGCTTGAAACCAAACCATTTGAGCACACATGTAGGGGGAGTTAACACTACAAAGTCGGGTTGTATGGTGCTTATCCAAATTCTCTCATATGTTCTTAATGTTGGATAAGTAACATAGAATCCAAAGAGCTTAATTTCCATATCTTTGTAGAGTTGTCATCAATTACCAAAAAGGGGGAGATTGAAAGGTCCTTGTTTGGTTTTGGTAATTGAGTGACAACTTAGGTGGACTAATATGTGTTTGAAGTGAATTACACAGGTGATTAGTCCATAGGTGATCATGTGTGAGCAACATATGCCATAGAGGAGAAATGGCTTGGAAGATATTGCAAGGCTCACACATGTGAAGAAGGATCTCATTGCATATGTGACATGACATGTGGTCATGTGGCTAAGATGGTGAAGATCAAGGCAAGACTTGGCTTGATGAACCGGTTGCAAAGGTGAAGGGCAAGTTGGAGGCTTTGAAGCCGTTGGTACCAAGTGTCGGGAGGCTTAAGCAAGACTTGGCGCCGAAGGACCGAAGCGATGGTGAAGAGCAAGTGATGTCAAGATCGATGGACCATGGAGGCCATGTGATGATATGAAGTGGATCATATCATTTGATGAAAAGATTGGTGCATGTGTTGCATCAACACCGGAGGAGATGGAATGGAATGCGCAAGGCAAAGGTATATTTGTAGGGCATTTCATTTCACCGGTCATAGGTGTGTAGAGAAGATTATGACCGGGTTTAGGATAGATGGCCGTACTATTAAGAGGAGCAAACTTGTTTGCATATCGGTCATCTAGTGCCACTTGAGCGATCTAACTTTGCGATGTTGTTAGGATCGAGTGGCGTTATGAGTGAAAGTGAAAATCCTTTGAAAAATGCTTGTGAAAATGCTAACACACATGCACATGTTGGTGTACACTTGGTGGTGTTGGCACATTTGCAAAGGAGAAGGTGATGGAGTTGATTTGGATCAACTCGGAGAAGTTTCGAGGAAAGCTTTGGTTGAAAAAGAGAAGCGATGGATCTTGGATTGGATTTCTGTTCTAATCCTTTGTGATTTGGATCTTGAATTCATGTGGGATGTGTAGCCCTCTGAATAAGCTTTCCAAAATGTCCAAGATCATCGAAATCAGAGTTTGGAGTGAAGAGTTATGGCCGTTCTAGCGCGGGGAGTGCAGGCTGGTGTAGTCGGTAGTACCGACCTTGGTGGTCGGTAGTACCGACCCAAGAGGGCTGTTTGCAGCCTCTCTGGATGTGGCTCGGTTTGGCCTGGCGGTAGTACCGCCATAACCTCGGTACTACCGCCCGCGGTGGTACCGACCTATGGTCGGTAGTAACCAAGTTTCGCGAGGCTCTCTGTAGATTTGAAAATGGCCTGGCGGTAGTACCGCCATTACCTCGGTACTACCGCCCGCGGTGGTACCGACGCAAGGTCGGTAGTAGCTTGCTTTTCGCAGAGCTCTCTGTTCGCGGCCGATTTTGGCTTGGCGGTAGTACCGCCATTACCTCGGTACTACCGACCTCGGAGGTACCGACCAGAGAGTCGGTGCTTCGCCTTAATCAGCGGGATGTGAGTAAACGGCTAGTTTGACTAAGCCGGTAGTACCGCCCTGGGGGGGTCGGTACTACCGACCGGAGCGCAGAATGCCCAGTGAAGGGGCATAACGGCTAGTTGGCCCTTGGGCTATATATAGTCGTTGAGGCTGGCTTTGGGCTAGCTGCTGGAGCACTCCAAAGCCTTGGTGGCTTGTGTGGATGTGCTTGTGAGCCCTCTAACACACATATGCTTTAGTGCTCATCCGATTGTGTGAGAGAGTGATCCTAGTGCGTTGCTTTGAGAGATAGCATCGAGTGGCACTAGGTGTCCGTGTTGCAAGCCGGTGGTGCTTATTACTCTTGGAGGTTGCCACCTCCTAGACGGCTTGGTGATCGAGTCTCCGTCGTGAAGCCCGCGTGAAGATTGTGCGTGGCTCCGGAGAAGGATTGCGAGGGGCACTGTGCTCGCCCCGCGGGGATCGCGAAGAGCAACTCTAGTAGAGCGTGTCATTGAGTTACCCTCACTTGTGGGTGAGTTCTTGCGGCGCTCGAGTGTCGAGCTAGGTGTGGTGCCTATTAGCCGCCGAACTACCAAAGTGTGTGGTCGACACAACGGGGACTAGCTTGGTGGCAACCAAGTGAACCTCGGGAGAAAAATCACCATGTCAACTTTGTGTTCATCTTCTCGGTGGTTTGCAAACTCCTTTCTCTAGCTTGTATCTACTTGTTCATATACATGTGCTAGTGTAGTTGCTCTTATGATTAGTTAGCTTGTGTAGCTTGCTAGTTACCTTCCTTGTGTAGCATAGAAGTTGATCCCATGAGTGACTAGTTGACTTGTAGTCTTGCTAGTCACATTGCTTAGTTTGTGTAGCTAAGTTGAGCTCTCTAATTTGGCTTGTGTAGCCTTGTTATTGAGCATTGCTAGTGAGCTTAGGCTTTGTGCTTTTGCTTAGTGGCATGTGTAGGAGCTCCCCGGTTGATTGAGTACTAGTTGCTTAGGTTTGTGTAACCTTGCAAGCTAAAATTGTTTAGGTGAGCTCTAGCTAGCCCGACACCTTATTTGCATTGTTTAGGATTTTTTATAAGGTGTCATAGAGTATAAGTAGAGGGGTGTAGTCTTGGCTAGACCGATAGTTTTAATTCCGCATTTGTTTCGGTTAGCCGGTGCGATTAATTTTAGAAAGGACTATTCACCCCCCCTCTAGTCCGCCATCTCGACCCTTCACCGTGTCGTACGCCGGCCGCAACCGCCACGTGGCCGCCGTATCCTGCCGAGGATCCTCGCCGGCCACTCCTCGCTCGATCCTGTGGCGGAATGGCCCTAATCCCATGGCCCACCGGTCCCTGTCATCCACTGACAGCCGAACTGATGTTCCGTGTGATTAAGACTGTTCGTCACTGGGCTGCATCAGCGCCCATCGTCCGCAGGATCATCTCACAATTCGGTTACAGCATTGGATACTTTTACAAATAACATCGGAATACAGAGCGGAAGACTTAAATAACATTAGTTTTACAAACCGAGGTTCCAGATAAAATTAAATGTGCAGTTATTACAAACCAAGTTCGGGAGATAGAAAATAGGCAACGTAGCGGAGTACAACAAATTAAGATACTTGCAATCACCCAGCCCGAGGGTGTACACTTTACTCTTCGGCCTCATCGGCCTCTTCCTGGACGATGGTCATGCAGCAGGGCGCAAGACACACCGGGGACTCAGTCATACCTGCAGCATGGGTAACAAACCCTGAGTACGGGGGTACTCAACAAGACTTACCCGACTAAAGAAAAAGGGGAGAAGACTCAGGAATGAGAGGCTTAGGTAGTCAAGGTAAGGCTTAAGCAAGATCAAGTATTTTGCAGAAAAAGCATTTTGAAATCCTTGTTTTATTTTTTGGAAAGATTCCAGTATTTCTCAATTCTCCATTGTCATGATTCATTTTACCTTTCAAAAACATACCTAGTTGAGAACCACTCTCCGTTGACAGTCAGTGACCAAGTCTCCATAACCGAGGAGCAACGTTAATCCGGATAAATAATACTCAGCTGAGGATCCCTATCCACACTGCATATGTAGCACCCAAGCTTGCATATGCCAACTCGTCTACCACGATTCCTCCAAGATTGGGCCCGGTCCTACGCCACCCGGAAGTACAGTACACCACTCCTATCCAGGTACGACGACCACGTGGGTACATGCTACTTCCGCCATCTCTCCACTCCCAGTGCGCGGTTGTCGGTCCAATAAAGGATTCCTCGGAGCCAGAGCTTTCCGAAGTATGTGAATAGTTGCAAGTCTTGGCCAGCAGGCCCCCATACGGATGGTCCCTAAATTTTTCCGCCAGCGACAAGCACCTCGGGACTCTAACCCAAGAGTACAGGTTCTGTCGGTTTTTCAACCCTGTCCCGGTCGGTGTCAACTGTTGAGTCCCGGACTACAACATGACGGCACCGTACGCTCGGACAACCTCTCCTCGCTGTTGACTAGGTACGGATCAGATACTTAGCCAACAGGCAGGGAGTAAAGCCAAATTCCCATCAAAATTCTTTAAGTGATCACACTTTTAAAATTGGCATTTTATTGCAAATCTATTGTATAGCATCGCTAAGCATTTTGCAAATAGTTTTTAAACAGGGCAGGTGGATTTTCTGGTGGAGATAAATAGTGCAGGTAATAGGTCATCACACAACTCCTATAACCTAATGCAGTAGTTTTAACTCAAAAACATTTAAGTAAACTTTTGTGAAAACAAGGAAGGGTTAAGATGCACCGGGGCTTGCCTTGAAGAGCAAAAAGGACGGGCTCGGGGTCGGCAGTGCAGGTGTTGGAGCTCGGGGTCGCCTCGGGGGTAGGTTCGTCAGCGGCTGCTTCGACTTTGACGCCTTCTCCTTCGGTCACTATACGGATGCAATGATGTATGCTTATGAGGATGCTGACATGATCAATACAGCACAAGACAAAACCACTAATTCGAGAGTACAACTTTCTATCGTGTAATTAACTTCTAGAACAGACACAAAGTTACTTATCTTGATCTCTAAACAAAATTAATCAACCTATTAAGCATCATTTATCCGACCTAAACACAAAACAAGCATGACATCATAAACATCATAGACCAAATGGGTGGGGGTCTATGGACAGCAAACAATCCCAAAAGTCACTCACAGGGCATACAACATGAATCCTAATTGTTTTTTTTCTATTTTTCCTAATTATTTAAAAAGGTCATTTTATGCAGTTGCTCCAAAATTTACCCAATTAATCTCATAGGTTCATTATGGTATAAATAGATGTCAAAACAAATTTCATAAATTTTGGAGATCATTAAGGTGCTTAACAAAAATCAAACATTTAATTAACAAAAGGCACTATTTAACAATTTAAATAAATACCCAAAAATCAACTTGCTCCAAAAGGCCTCAAAATTTCACCAGAGACTAAACATGACATAACTAGCACATAAAAATTTATCTCATGATTTTTGGAGCTACACATGATTTTCTAAAAATCTAAAACCATTCATTTCTCAATTAAAAGGGAGATTTTTTATTTTCAAATTTTTGCACAAAGTTCAAGTTTCATATTTTTATAAAATACTACATGGTATAAAGAGTCTTCCATCAAAGTTTCAGAATTTTTGGAGCAACACAGAAAATCACACAAAAAGAAGAAAAAGGAACACTATTCACAACTTCCTAAAAAGGAAAAGAGCGCTGTGCTCCTTCCTCGCAAGGCTCGAGCGAAACGGGCTCGGGCGAGACGGAAACGATGGCTTCGTCCGAGGCCTGACTAGGAGGCTCGGGCGAGACGGAAAACGATTGCTTCGTCCGAGGCCTGGCTTGGAGGCTCGGGCGAGACGGAAGGCTCGGGCGAATCGCAGGCGAGGCGGACGGCGGACCGGCCGCTCGGGGCTCGCGCTGGGAAAGCCGAGGGTGGGGAAAGATTCGCGGGCTCACCGTGAGTCGGGAGGGAGGCTCGGCGAGGCGGTGCAAGGTCGGAGGAGGGAGCTCGACGTTGGCGGTGCTTCGGCGGAGCTCTCTCGGCGGCGAGCAGCGTGCTGGCGGGTCTGTCCACCAAAAGAGGTCGCCGAGGTGCGGTTAGGAGCGCACGGAGGTGAGGAAGAAAGGGCAGGGGTCGGAGGGAAGAGAGAAGCACTCACGGCGGCGAATTTCTCGCTCAGCCGAAACACGACCGTTCGCCGGGGTTGGAGAAGAACCGCTCGCGCCGGCGAAAGGAGGGACGGTGGGGTGAAATTGGTTGCTCCGGAAGGTGGAGAAGCTCAAGGCGATGGCAGCGGCGGGCTCGGCTGGTGCTGGGGTGGTCTGGTGACTCGGGGCGCCGTGGTGGCGGCAATGGCGGAACTCGGCGGCTTCTTATAGCCGCGGGCGGAGCTGGGGAGGGGTCCGGGCGAGGGGTGAGAGCGCTCGCGCGACATTAAAGGAGGTAGGAAACATGGTAGGGCAGCTCGGTGCGGCGGGGAACGCGCGCGCGGCGGGGCGGCGGCCGGCAGCTGCCCGCTGTCTGTGGCCGTAGGGGAAGAGGGAGGGGTAGGGAACGGCGAAGGCAGGCGTAGGTAGGGGCCGAGAGGAAAAACGAGCGCCAGCGCTTGGCCGCGCGCGGCACGGGCGCGGGTCAGCCGGGCTCGGCATGGGCGGCGAGGCTCGCGCACGGCGCGGCGGCCTTGCCGGTGACCGGGGCCCCTGGCTTTAAAGCTCGTGCACAGTGACGACATTTAAAGCAAAACTTCCCCTTTCTGAAATCTTAAAATTACTCCCAAAACTTGAACTACACAAAGAAAACTCAAAACACCAAAGTTGCTTTAAAATTTTGAGATCTACAACTTTGCCAATATAAACTTTTTTTGAAACTCAAAAGTTTTTGAGATAATTTTGAAAACCGAAAAAGGGACAAAATTGAAGTTTGAAGGAATTTGAAATTACTTCTGATTTTGTATTGAAACTTGAAAATCTGCAAATACCAAAGTTGTTCCTTTTGACAAAATCTACAACTTTGCTAAAAGGACCAACCTCAAATTTTGAATAGTTTTTTAAATTAATAAAAGAGGGGTAAAAACCAGGGTTTGGAAATCAGGGTTTTTCAAAAGGAATTTAAATTCTATTTCTGATTTTTAACTTTGATCAACACAACAAAACATCAAGACACTCAACTGAACAAGATTTACACAAAGCTAGACACAGAGATGAAATTACCATTTTGCCCTTAAAGGAAGATTTGGGCCTTTAGGGTTTTTAAAAAGAGATCACTACACAAGTCACCTCAGAAAAAGGTAAATGCAAAACAAGCATTAGACAAACATAAATGCATGGCAAGAAAGATTAATGACTAAAGATGATGACATGTCAGATTAATTACATATTAATCACCATAGGTGTTACAGATCCCCTCTCATCCGAGCACGCAAGCTATCTTCCCCGGCCACTCTCCGCTCGCCTCGCCTGCCGCGCCCGCTCGCCGTGCACAGCATCGCCCGTGCTACCTCGCCGACCGCGCCGCCGTGGCCCCGCCACGACCACCGGCCGGTCAAGCCGATCAAAACCCCGAGCGCACCGCACTCCCCTCTCCCCACTGCCATTCCAGCTCGCCTGCTCTCACTCCCGCTCTCCCTCTCCGCTCCCACGAACGCGCAAGCATCCGCCACTCTCGCCGACCGTTCACCACCATCACTCCCCTCCACCGTTCCGGCCACACCCGACCACCACCATCCAATCCCTCTCGCCAGCCTCTCCGCCTACGCCGTGCACACGCCGTGTGCACATCGTCATCCCTGACCGAGCCCCGACGCCGCCGGAGGACGAAGCGCCTCTTTCGGTCCGTCAGCCGCCACCGCCGAGCCGCAACGCCGTTCTTCCCCAACCCGAGCTCCACCGACTCCTCTTCTTCATCCTCGAGCTTCACCGAGCCAAGGCAAGGTGAGAACACCACCCAGTCTCAACGCTACCGTCTTCTACCACCCGTTTCTCTCCGGCTGAGCGCCATGGGCGCCGCCGCAGACCTCGCTCGTGGCCAAGCACCTCTGGAGCCACCCGGGCTAAACCAACCCCGTAGCTTTGCTCCTTAGGGTTCACTCGAGCTTTTGCCTCCCCCAATTTCTCCGGCCGCCGCCGGAAACGGCGTAGCCGCGCGTTGCCGCCATCACCGTGCGCCGCCGCTCGCCGCCGGCATGCTCCGACCGTGCGCTAGCCAAACCACCTACACCACTCGATGCGCCTCGTCGAGTCGAGTTCACAAGCCTAGCTTCCCTGCCGGCGACCTCACCGTCGGCGAGGAATCGGCGGTCAAACCTCTCCCCTGTTTTCCGTCTCGCCCGGGCCCTCGAGCCAGGCCTCGGACGGGCGATTGTTTCCGTCTCGCCCGAGCCCTCGAGCCAGGCCTCGGACGGGCGGTTGTTTCCGTCTCGCCCGAGCCTCCGAGCCATGCCTCGGACAGACGTTTGTTTCCGTCATCTCGCTCGAGCTAGGCCTCGAGCAAACCCTCGGGCGCTGTCACGTTCGAGCCGGGCCTTGAGCGAACGCACACCTATTCCGTGCGCCGAGTGTTTTCCAGAAAACGTTTTCCAAAATGTTTTTCTATTTCCAGTAAATGCTTGTTTATTTTGTAGATCCTGTTAGTCCAAATGGAGTGCTTTCAGTTTTGTTAGCTTGTTTGTGAGTAGATCTGTCATAGAAAAATATAAAAGTATTTTTGGCAGAAGTTTATTTTACTGTTTTCATTTATTCCAGTTTATATGCTCTTGCTAAGATAAATGGTTATATATGTTTTCTGGTTGAGTTAATTCCTGGAAAATTTTGTGTAAGTTTATTATCATGTTTTACACCTGTGAAAAATATATGATGCACTGTTTATGTGGAAAAAGTTTCTGTTATGGTTTAAAGTCCTTTTTGGCTGATTTCTTAGAATAAATGTTAAGGTGTTTTATATGCTGAAATAAAATATGGGAAAATTTGTATAGTCTCTGTTTATGATGTCCAAGCTAAGAAAAATGTAAGCACGATCTGTTATGTGAAGAAATATGAAGTTGCTTTACAAAGGTGCTTTTCTGTGTTTTCCTTTGAAAATTCATGTAAGAAATAATATAATGTTTCTGTTCATGAAACTTTGTTAATAAGCATAAAATGTGAAGTAGAATCTGGGAAAAACATGAAATAGAGTTGTGCACCCTTTTACAGTAGGGTTGTAGTTCAAAGTATCTTTTTGGGCTGTTTGCTTGTCATTTTTGTATCTGCAGTTCAGTATTTTATTTTTGGTTGAAATTTGTTCAGTGGAGTCCAGCAACTGTTGTTTGCCTTTTGGAATTTTCGTGGATTTTTCTGAGTCCAGAAAAGTGCACTTGCAGTTCAACCTAAGTTCTTTTGATTTATTAAATAAGAAAAAGGTGAATAAATGGATTTTGTTTTATTAATTAAATAAGTATTTACCTCAATGGTTCAACAAGTTGGTTTTGTTGGTTTGCAAGAAATGCTCTTTCTCATACCACACATCTTGCACCCGCATTGTAATTATTTATTATTCGTCGCATGCAATAGGATCGACCCCTCCGGAGCCCGACCAGGAGCCAGAGACAAACGCCGAGCAGCAGATTCCGGAGCTTCAGCAAGCCGAGGAAGTCGACCCCGCCAGCGACACTAACTTGCCCGAGTGCCCCTCCCACGAGGCCTCGGTCTTCACCCAAGGCAAGCCCCGGAGCATTCTAAGCCTCCTATTATTTACAATTAAATTACTTGAGTCCTTTTATATTGTGATGCATTAGGTTTAGGAGTTGGAATGAATCCTACTTGCTGCATTACCATTCCTTGGTTATTGATTAAATATCTACCTTGTTATCCTGTTATTTAATTACAATGTAGAATTGCTTAGCCTGCTTAATAAAAGTAGTAGTTAAGGATGTTCCCGTAATACCCTGATGGGTAGTTACCGGATCACGGTTGGCTATATTTGCTATCGTGGAAAAGAACCTGAGTAGTAATGAAATACGGTCAACTGGAAGGCAAGGCACCAAGTTGGAACTTGGGGGCAGTCCGTCCGTTGGATCGTGTAGGTTTGTATCGATGTTGGCCCTCGTTCATTTTTGAACGCGCCCTTTTACTTAGGGATATGTCGGTGCCGTAATCATCGACCCCAAAGCCGGTTAGAAGCTGTTCGGGCCGGTCTCAACCCGTGTCGTGCCCTCTAGTATGGAAATTGCGATCTGCCGCGTGAGGCCATCGCCAGGTTCCAATTGGGCGGTCCGTGCTTGAACCGCGACGATTACCACCAAGAACAAGCATCGAGCGGTTGCCCAATGCATGGACCCGATGGGGAAAGTGTGGGCTGGTATTAAAGGTCTTTCATCAGCTGCTTTGGAATTCGATTCGAGTCGCCGTCTCCCCCGGTTAGTGGGAAACTATGGCGAGCTTCACCACGATACAACTCCATGTGATGTTTTAAAGGTTCAACTAAAATGTGGATAAGTCAATTGGATATGGTTATATTATTGATTGGTAGATTCAAGTGAGTGCTCTAGTACAGGTGAAAAACCTAGAATTAAGGAATAGGTCTAAAAATGACAGCTCATCATTATCATTAATTACCTCTTATCTAAAATTAAGCTTTTCGCAACTGAAATATCCCAGCTCTACCTCAAAAGCCTTGCATACCCTTGGAGTGTTTATTTTCAGTTGGACGGGTAAGTCTAGCTGAGTACATTCCCGTACTCAGGGTTTATCCCGTTTGTTGCAGATGGCCAGGTCTACTTTGGCTATTGTAAGCACTGCCTCTACCCAGTGGAAGGTGATGAGGAGTAGGCCCAGGGCAGGGTCGTCCAGAAGCTTCCCTTTTTCTTTTGCTGGTCCGAGACTTCTAGTGGCACATTATCTAAAAAGGGAAGAGTGAGTTGTGTGAGTTGGTTTTATCAAACAGTGTTTTATTTGGACCACATGTGTAGTGGTCGTGTTTCAAACTACTTCAGCTTCCGCACTTTTAAACTCGGTATTGTAATAACTCTGTTTTAAATTCGCACTCTGATATTTTAAATTCGGTTTCGTTTTCGTTATGATGTATCTTTACGAATGTAATCCTTGAACGATGCGATCCTGTATGATGTATGGTGTTAGAAATCCTTCGAGATTTTCGGACTACCGGGGTTGTATGGGTGCAAGTATCAGTTGAAGTCAGACGGATTTGGCTAAGATAATACTTGAGCTCTTATAATCAGGACGGTTCCGCCACATGCGACCTCCTTCCTCGACGCTTCCAGAGCGGTGGCGGCCTCCTCCTTAGCTCGGGCGGCCTCCCCTCGAGCCGCCTGGGCCTCTACCTGCGCTTCGTTGAGCCGGCTCGCCATTTGGGCATTCCGGCTCAGCTTAGTGCGGAGATCCTGGAGCTCCGCCTCCGCCCTAGCGAGGGCAGCCACCGCCCGCGCGGACCTGTCCGTCTCCTCCGAGAAGGACCGCTCCGCCTCCGCCACGAGCTCGACCACCTCCCTGAAGATGGACCGCGCTTCCCGCGGGGCCCCCTGTTGGGCCGATCGCTCGACGGGGATCATGGCTCGGGGCGAGCTCGGCGCGTGAGGAAACTGCCACACCGGTTGATCAACCTCGACGAGGGGCAGGCCCTCCTCCTCCGCCTCGAGCGGTGCTGGCCGCGACCCACAAACCGGTGGCACAGGCTGCGGCTCCCTCCGCCCCTCCTCCGTCTCCGCCCGCTGCTCCATCTCCTCCCGGGGCGACGGCGCGACCTCGCGTGGAGGCGGGGACTCGAGCGGTAGCGGATCGCTCTAGGGGTGGCTCGCCTCCAAGCTCTCCTCCCTCGCCGAGTCATTCGGCGTCTTGTCGCCCCCGACCGGGGCCTCGAGCGCTTCTCCTAGTGTTGAGCCCTCGACCGGAGGCGGCACCCGCTCCAGCTCGTCCAAGAGCTCCTCCACCGTCGGCACCAACGCCTCTCCCTCCTGCCCCCCTCCGTGGGCCGACTCTCGTCGACTGGGGTCTCGGGGACCGCCGGCCCCCCGGCCTCAGACACCGACGGAGCCGCGCCTATCTCCGGTGCTCCCCCAAAATGATCGTCATGGCGGGGGGAGAAGCGGCCCTCTCGGTAGGTACCACCGGAGCAGGAGGAGGCGGTGTCGCGACGGACGCGGTGATGGCAGGATCGATGCCAGAAGCTGCGGTCCCTGCTGAAAAAGATAACGACGTTGTCAGAGTCAGGAAGATGCCTCGACCTCCGTGGTCGATGGCGGCGGCCTCACCAAGATCCGCGGTGGCCATCCGACTTCCCCGAGCCATGGCCGCTCGGGCTTTTGCCAGCAAAGCGGCCTCCCCAGCAGAGGAAGAAGCCGTACCTCGAGGTGCATGTTCCACAGCAGAGCTCGAGGTCTTAGTCCGCTTGGACGCCGCGAGGTCCACCTCCTGCCAGAAGCGCTTTCCCCTAAAAAACCATAGATGGCGCACATCACAAAAGGATAAAAAAAGGAGGAGGGGAGTAAAACCTCACTACCAGCAAAATTGAAAAACACTACTTACCCAAAGTGACGGCGGGCCTTCTTCCCCGGGCCGCCGGATTCACCTGGGGGCTTCGAGCCCGATCTATGGCTCGAGCCATGCTCCCGGGCCGTCTCTATGTGGCTCGATCGGGGGGAGGGCTCCCGGTGCCTCCCGTGGCTTGACCTCGATGGGGAGCCCTCCTTCTGCCCCTTGTCTCTAGGGGGCGACCGCACCTCCTTCGAACAGTCATCTCGGCGCCGTTCCCGGCGTGGGCTCCGAGACCTACTCCGGCGCTCGGGCCGGCGGTCGCGCCACCCCACATCTGCCTCCTTCTCCCGGCGGTGGTGCAGCGACGGACTCCGGGGTCGGTCGCGACTCTGGTCGCGAGATGGCCGGGGACTCCCCCCTCGACGGTCATGGTGACGGGGGCTCGGCGCCTTCTCATGCTGCCCGCTCCTCCGCGGGCTCGACGGCGCCCTCGACGCCTCGTGGCGGACGGCCCCGGCATCCCCTCCGGCGTGATGATCACTCCTCGAGGTCCGGCCCTTCTCGAGACCCCCCGCTTGGGTCGATGTGGCCGAAGCCTCCTTCCGTGCCGCGGCGACGGCGCCCCGGGTCTGAGGCTTCTTTGCGTCCGGGGGCACGTCCGGCACGGAGCTCGACGGTCCTTGTGCCCCCGACGAGGCAGGGCTCGGCGCCGCCTTCCGCGGCTGCGTCACGCGCGATCCCTTCGCCGGGGGGATCTCCAGTATACCCTCCTGCACAGAGGAGCGGTCAGCCCCGACGTCGACGACCCCCGCGCGCCTCAGACGCGCATCCATTCTCTCGTCGTCGCTCTCCTCCTCGTCGTCACTCTCCTCCTCCGAGCTCAAGGAGCTCAGCTCAGGGGACCCATCTCCAGGCTGCCGGTTGCGACGAGCCTTCGCCAGCCTCCGCTCCCGAGCCGAGCGATGCAAGTTTTTGTTTTTCTCTTTCTTCTTTCTGGCATCCTTGCTCTCCTTATCTTTCTGAGCAGAGAGGCGCCTCACCTGGGTATCCGCGGCGTCTGAAAGGTCCTTGTTTGGTTTTGGTAATTGAATGACAACTTAAGTGGAATAATATGTGTTTGAAGTAAATTACACAGGTGATTAGTCCACAGGTGATCATGTGTGAGCAACATATGCCATAGAGGAGAAATGGCTTGGAATATGTTGCAAGGCTCACACATGTGAAGAAGGAGCTTAATGCACATGAAACATGACATGTGGTCATGTGGCTAAGATGGTGAAGATCAAGGCAAGACTTGGCTTGATGGACCGGTTGCAAAGGTGAAGGGCAAGTTGAGGCTTTGAAGCCGTTGGTACCGAGTGTCGGGAGGCTTAAGCAAGACTTGGAGCCGAAGGACCGAAGCGATGGTGAAGAGCAAGTGATGTCAAGATCGATGGACCATGGAGGCCATGTGATGATATGAAGTGGATCATATCATTTGATGAAGAGATTGGTGCATGTGTTGCATCAACACCGGAGGAGATGGAATGGAATGCGCAAGGCAAAGGTATACTTATAGGGCATTTCATTTTCACCGGTCATAGGTGTGTAGAGAAGATTATGACCGGGTTTAGGATAGATGGCCGTACTATTAAGAGGAGCAAACTTGTTTGCATATCGGTCATCTAGTGCCACTTGAGCGATCTATCTTTGCGATGTTGCTAGGATCGAGTGGCGTGGTGAGAGCAAGTGAAAATCCTTTGAAAAATGTTTGTGAAAATGCTAACACACATGCACAAGGTGGTGTACACTTGTTGGTGTTAGCACATTTGCAAAGGAGAAGTTGTTGGAGTTGATTTGGATCAACACAGAGAAGAAAATAAAGTTTTCTGAGTGTGGTCGGTAGTACCGACCAGGGTGGTCGGTAGTACCGCCCATGGGTGCTGCGTGCAACCTTCTCTGTGTTGGGGCTGTTTTGGCCTGGCGGTAGTACCGCCATAACCTCGGTACTACCGCCGACGGTGGTACCGACCAGAGGGTCGGTGGTACCGTGGCCCTGAAGGGTTTCGCGGAGCTCTCTGTGTAGTCCCAGTTTTGGCCTACCGGTAGTACCGCCATTACCTCGGTAGTACCGCCCCGGTGCTACCGACCCAAGGCCGGTGGTAACCAAGTTTGCAGTGCTCTCTGTTCGCGGTCATGTTGGCCTGTCGGTAGTACCGCCATAGGGCCGGTACTACCGACCGTCGGAGGTACCGACCAGGAGTCGGTTATTCGTTTTAGTCAACGCGCCGTGTGTAACGGCTAGTCCTAACACTGTCGGTACTACCGCCCAGGGGGTCGGTACTACCGACCGAAGCGCAGAAAAGGGGAAACGGCTAGTTGGCCGCTCCCCTCTATATATAGTCGTTGGGGCCGGCTTTGGGCCGGTGGTTGGAGCACTCCAAAGCCTTGGTGGCTTGTGTGGATGTGCTTGGGAGCCCTCTAACTCGCTTGTGCTTGCTAGTGTGCGAATCTATTGCGAGTGAGCGATTCTAGTGCGTTGCTTTGAGAGATTGCATCGAGTGGCACTAGGTGTTCGTGTTGCAAGCCGGTGGAGCTTGTTACTCTTGGAGGTTGCCACCTCCTAGACGGCTTGGTGATCGAGTCTCCGTCGTGAAGCCCGCGTGAAGATTGTGCGTGGCTCCGGAGAAGGATTGTGAGGGGCATTGTGCTCGCCCCGCGGGGATCGCGAAGAGCAACTCTAGTAGAGCGTGTCATTGAGTTACCCTCACTTGTGGGTGAGTTCTTGCGGCGCTCGAGTGTCGAGCTAGGTGTGGTGCCTATTAGCCGCCGAACTACCAAAGTGTGTGGTCGACACAACGGGGACTAGCTTGGTGGCAACCAAGTGAACCTCGGGAGAAAAACCACCGTGTCAACTTTATGTTCATCTTCTCGTTGGTTTGCAAAC
The DNA here is from genome assembly GCA_009763385.1 of Coix lacryma-jobi var. lacryma-jobi. Taxonomy (NCBI): domain Eukaryota; kingdom Viridiplantae; phylum Streptophyta; class Magnoliopsida; order Poales; family Poaceae; genus Coix; species Coix lacryma-jobi. The sequence continues at coordinate 9,091,911 of CM019823.1, read as the reverse complement.
TCCATTCACTAGCTTGTATTTACTTGTTCATATACATGTGCTAGTGTAGTTGCTCTTGTAATTAGTTAGCTTGTGTAGCATGCTAGTTACCTTCTTAGCTTGTGTAGCATAGAAGTTAATCCCGTGAGTGACTAGTTGACTTGTAGTCTTGCTAGTCACATTGCTTAGTTTGTGTAGCTAAGTTGAGCTCTCTAATTTGGCTTGTGTAGCCTTGTTTTTGAGCATTGCTAGTGAGCTTAGGTTTTGTGCTTTTGCTTAGTGGCATGTGTAGGAGCTCCCCGGTTGATTAAGTACTAGTTGCTTAGGTTTGTGTAACCTTGCAAGCTAGAATTGTTTAGGTGAGCTCTAGCTAGCCCGACACCTTATTTGCATTGTTTAGGATCTTTTATAAGGTGTCATAGAGTATAAGTAGAGGGGTGTAGTCTTGGCTAGACCGATAGTTTTAATTCCGCATTTGTTTCGGTTAGCCGGTGCGATTAATTTTAGAAAGGACTATTCACCCCCCTCTAGTCCGCCATCTCGACCCTTCAATTGGTATCAGAGCCGAGGTCTCTCATTTGTGGTCTTCACCGGCCCGAGAGGATGGCGAACTATGGGCTAGATGTTGAGTGTCCACACATTTTTGATGGCACACACTTTGCACAGTGGAAAAATTGGATGATATGCAATTTTAAATTTATTAGTCCTCAAATGTGGTGGATCGTAGATGTGGGCCTTTCTCTTGTGTTGGATAGAAAGAATGCAACTCCAGCGCAAAAGAAATGCCTACATCTCGATTGCCAAGCTACTAACATTTTCTATCAATCTATGGAAGATAACATATTTGGTGAGATCATGGACTTGAAGTCCTCCCATGATATTTGGATTTATCTTAATGAGAGATATGGGGTGATCTCCGATGATGATGTTGATGAGCCCAAGGAGGAGGCGCATGAGGATGTTGAGCATGACCACAACTTGGTGGTTGTGGAGGATTGCTCCACCTCATGGTCAAGTGATGATGATGATGATCAATCCACAAGTTCACTTGACAAGATTGTTGATGATGGACCAAGCTCAAGTGATGCAATTAATGATTCTACTCCATGCTCACTTGATGATGATGATGATGACGGCTATGAGAGTGATGTCTCCACAAGCTCCTCTACTACATCACATTGCTTCATGTCACATGGTGACGCAAAGGTATCAATTGCAAATGTGGTTGTTGATTGTGATGATCCAAACTTTGAGCTTGTTTGTAGACTCACTAAGGCTTTAGAAAATGAGATGACTAAAACAATGAAATTGAAAAATGAAAACTCATTTCTAAAGAATGCATGTGAACAACAAAAGCATCTACTTTATGTTACTACTTGTTCACATGAAGAGCTTAAATTGACTCATGAGGAACTTAGTGTTGCTCATGACAACTTGGTACAAGACCATGCTTTTCTCACTAAGAAGTTTTCTAATGAAGAAACTAAAACTAGTGAGATCTCATCACATGGATCAAATGATCAATTGCAAAATGTTGCTAACCCATGTGATGTAGGCAAGAAGAATGTATCCACCTCTTGTGATGATTTATTAGCTATGCCATGTTCTTCACGTTTAGATGCTTGTTCTACTTCTATGTCTTGTGAGACTAACCTTTTGAAGGAGAACAATGAGCTCAAAAATGAAATGAAGAATTTGAGCAACAAGTTAGAGAGGTGCTACAACTCCAAAGTCACCTTTGAGCACATGTTGAAGAATCAAAAGATTTACGGTGACAAGAGTGGCATTGGTTTCAACAAGAGCATGTCCAAGGGGGAGAGAAAAAGATTGAAGAAGATGAAAAAGCAAGAACAAAAGAAGCTAGCTCATTTCATGTGCTTCAAATGCCGTGAGATGGGACATCTTACAAATGTTTGCCCCAATGGAGAAAAGCTCAAGTTGAAGAAGGAAGAAGAGAGGCTCAAGCATGTCAAATGCTTCAAGTGTCGCACTAGAGGACATCTCACCTCTATGTGTCCAACCAAGCAATTGGTGAAGCAACAAGATGAACCTCAACCAAAGCCACAAGTTGAGCAAAAAGAGAAGCCCCAAGTTCAAATCAAGAACAACCATCATGATGGTGACTTGATGAAGAAGAAGAAAACAAGAAGGGGTGGAAGAACAAGGCATCCAACTCATATCCATGATGTCAAGATGATGATGAGCAAGAATGAAGAAAAGAAGAAAGATTTGGCTCACATTAAGTGCTACAAGTGTGGTGACATGGGACACTTTGCCTCGAAGTGTCCTAACAAGCTTGAGAAGAAGGCTCAAGCAACTCATGAGAGGCAAGGCAATGAGAAGCAACATTTGAGCAAGGAAGAGAAGGCTCAATCCAAGAGAAGTTGCTACTCATGCCGGGAAAGGGGACACATGGCAAATTCATGTCCCCTAGGTAAAACTTCTAAGCCTATTTCAATTGATGATAATATTGTGCTTAGAAAGGATGAAAATGGTACCTCTAAGGCTACTATTTCAACTCATCCCGCTACTCATACTAAGGCTATGCCAAAGTATGTTGCACCTAACTTGAGAGGACCCAAACTAGTTTGGGTACCATCAAAAAGTGGATGATTGTGTGTAGGTACCATGGCATTGGAGGCTTGATTCAATTGGATTCATGATGATTACTATATGATTGAGTCAAGTAATGAAGCTTAGTGCTATCCAAACCCAATGCCAAGACAAAAGAGTGAAGTCCAAGTGCTACAACATACAAGTGTCATGATCAAGTTGTGGTGGTTGATTGGAAGTATCTCAATGCTTGCAAATGATGGATGAAGAAGCTTGCTATTAGATGATCATGAGCTACCAAGGTATATCTTAGTTGATCATATTCATTTGGATGCATATGAGTTGATTGAATTGGATATATATGCATATGTTGCTTGCTATAAGATGATTGAATGGATTTGATGCTTAGTGATCAAAGTTGAGTTAGTTTGAATGGATATGTTCATGAGACTTATTTTAGTAAGTGATTTGAATGGATATATGTCTTGTGAGAGTATTCAAACATGTTAGCTCAATTTTGATTCAAATTGGTAGAGTATAGCTCAATTGCTCCAAGTTGTCAAAAATCTGAAATCTGAGCTAGCTGTGATAATAGCCATGTTTGAATGATCAAATCTATTTGGATTGGCTTGAAATTTGGTACACATGCTCTACATGTATGGTATTAGTTTCTGTAAAAATCTCATGATGATTGGATAAGTGAAGCTTTAGTTTTGGAGTGGATCTTATCAACACAAGTGCAGCAGTTTTCAGCATGTAGTAGTGTGGAATGAATTGAAATCTGGTAGCAATCTAGAAAGCCAATGAAGCTCAAATTTTTATGGCTACTAGAATATATAGTGAGGCACATCTACACCAAATTTCATGGCAATTGGATCAATATATTGTGAGATATGATTATTTCATTAAAGATGACAGAATCTGCCATATAAGTGATATTTATTGGATTGATCACAAGTCACTTTGATTGAAAGGCCCTCAAGTTGGAATCATGTTTATAAGTGGTTGAGGGACCTATGTTTGGTTTTGAGATGAGCTAGAAGCATGACAAAGATGAGTACAAGTTCATTTGAAAGATGAGTGTATTTGGCACACATTTGGTACTCAAATTGGAGATCAAGCCCAATATCAAAATGAAGATGAAGCTCAAGTTCTAGTATCAAATGAAGATCATTTTGGAAGAAAGAAAAGGACTCAAAGAAGGATTTAAAGTCAAATTTCAAGAAGAGTTCAAATGAAAAGAAAAGGGGAATGGATGATGACTCTCCCAGCTTCGAGCAAACCAAGGAAGTCGTAGGATCCTCCAAGGTACCACACATCGTCTTCAGGCATTTGGTAATTCGACTATTATTCTAATCATTGTTTTTTCTGCAGTCGAAAACCAAAAAGCTTAGGACAACCAGGCAGGTTGGTACTCCCGTTCCTCCCCAAGTCCTCACATTAGAGGAAGGTGAGACTATCAATATTGAAGATCAAGAGCACGAACAGTCTTCTGAAGCCGACGTCGGTATGTTTCTGATCACCCCTTCTTTTGAATACAGTGCTCTCTTATTAATGATCTTGCTGGCAGATACATTTCTGAAGAGCATAATGCAAGGAGACTCCTCTCATGGCTCTGATCCAGATTTACAAAACCCACATGATCACACAGACTCCGTGCCAGATCAGAGTCCACCCAGAGCTAATACACAATCCATTCGGCAAGATACCCAGCCTCCAAATCCTCTCGAGCTTATACAGTACACGGGCCAGAATTCTGCCGAATTCGTTGATCAGTATGCGCATGAAAACCGAACCATGGGTGAATCAACTCAAAAGGTGATAACCCCTCATTTATCCTTCATGACGGATTTATGCATTCGGCTGAATTCCTTTCTCCATTTTTCCGGATGATCATTGGGACTTCAGACTACCCCTTTGATGTTGAACAATTCCTTAAGCGAAAATCACCGAGTCAAGACCAAGGCTCTTCTTCCATTGTTCAGGGCCGTCTGAAGGATATAGCGGCTTTGATCGGCGGGGACATCATCCATCTGGTTCGGGATGCAGACCAAATCAAGCAGCTGCTGAACCCCATCAGACAACGTCTTCCCATCAACGTACAATCCTCCTTGGATGCCGCATCCGACCTCGACAATCATTTTGCTCCAGTGAAGAGGGCTGTCAGGAACACATCTAGCAAGAGCATTCTTCAGGCTGCAAAGCTCCAAAGCTCTCAAATGGTCATTACCTCATATGAGGAGTATCAATCAATGAAGAACTCTCAATGTACTCTGGAGCTAGAGCTGAGAAATCTGGAAGAAGAAAAGGCCAATCTGGAAGTTCGACTAGCCCAAGTAACTGCTGACATTCAATCTCGCAGTTCCCAACTCTCTAGATTGCCAGACGCGCTTGAAGGTGTCTCATCCATGGTGACAAAATCTTTACTCGAGGATCAAGACCTTGACCAAAAACTCGCCAGGATCCAACACGAAGAGGACGAAGATCAGAAGATTCTAGACCACGTCCAACAAGTGAAGATGGCAGCCTTGAGTGCCCTCACCGAATTCCTGAATGCCGGAGCATCATTGTAATGAACCCCGAGCTTCAAACACTTGACTTGTATATAACATATCCGTGCACTGTGTAACTCAGTTCCCTTTCCTTGCAACCCATCCGGCCAGTTATTAAGCACTTTCGGCAACTACTTCTATCCAATCACCGAGTTGGCCGAACGAGGATACAACCGAAAACTCAACCTATTGAGAACACGACTTATCCCATTGGTCGCGGCCCATTGTGAGAACCCATTTGACCAATTTCTTAATACCGCGTGTATTCCTGCGTTTTTGTGCTAAAGGCGACACACACTATGTCGGCTATTTTTGTTCTAAGGACGATAGAACCTATCGGCCATTTTTTGTGCTAAGGGCGATACCACCTTGTATCGGCCGTCGGTGCCCGCTAGTCCTTGATTCCGTTATGCACCGACCTCCACGCTAGGATGAAATCTCTTTAGATAACGTCCATTAATTGCCCTAGCAAACTCTTCCCCTTGGAGGGTTTTTAGAATGTACGCATTACCCGGAGCACGTCTCAGAATCCGAAAAGGCCCTTCCCAGTTAGGGGACCATTTGCCGAATACCTTGTCTTTGGTACCGATTGGCAAGATAATTTTCCAAACCAAGTCTCCCTCTTCGAATCCTTTTTCTCTCACTTTCGAGTTTTAGTACTTGGCAACGCGTATCTTATTCTTCTCAATATTTTCCAAGGCCTTGAGACGAATCAAATGCAAATCCTCTAGCTCATCCATCATCAAATCCTTATAATTTTCTTTAGCCAGATCGTTCTGCAATGTAACTCGTCTTGACCCCGACTGCAACTCCCATGGTAGCACTGCGTGATGCCCGTAGACCAACTCGTATGGCGACGTCTGAGTCGACCCATGACAAGCCATGCGGTACGCCCACAAAGCTTCGTTGAGTACCAAGTGCCACCTTTTAGGTTTCTCTTCGATCTTCTTTTGAATGATTTTAATCATGATTTTGTTAGAAGCCTCTGCCTGTCCATTGGCCTGTGCATAGTAAGGAGAAGAATTATAGAGTTTAATCCCCATCTCTTCGGCAAAGTCACAAAACTTCGAGGAAGCGAACTGAGTTCCCTGATCGGTGGTGATGGACTGAGGAATGCCGAACCGGTAAATGATATGCTCCCTGACGAAAGACACCATGTTCTCTGACGTCACCTTTTTCAATGGGATGGCTTCAACCCACTTAGTGAAGTAATCCGTGGCCAACAGGACAAACTTATGTCCTTTGCTAGATGGAGGGTGAATCTGGCCGATCAAATCAATGCCCCATCCTCTGAAAGGCCAAGGCTTAACGATCGGATTCATGGCCGATGCTGGAGCCCTTTGCACATTGCCGAATCGCTGACAATCCTGACAACCTCTGTAATACTTAAAGCAATCTTCGAGCATAGTCGGCCAAAAATATCCAGTCCTCCTGATTAACCATCTCATACGGTGAGCCGACTGGTGTGCACCACATACGCCTTCGTGCACCTCATACATCAGTTTCCTAGCCCCGTCTTGGTTCAGGCATTTAAGCAAAACCCCATCTATGGATTTGTAGTACAATTGATTGTCCAAGAGCGTGAACTTAAGAGCCTTGTACCTGAGTTTTCGGGAGACTTTCCTGGATGGGTCCCTGAGGTAATCAGCAATGTTGTCTCTCCAATCTTCAATTGCCTGATTATCACTTGGGACTGCTTGATCACCTTCTGGGGCTGTTTGCTCTCCCTCAAGTGCAAAAATGTTTTGATTCTCCCTATACCCGGATGCTGCCTGAGCCAACTGGTTTGCTTCTTCATTTTGCCCCCTAGGAATATGTTGCAAGGTTGCCGATCGAAACTGTCTGAGGAGCTCTTGGCAACCTTCGAGATATTCCTGCAGCATGTCGTTCTTGCACTCGTATTTGCCGGTCAATTGCTTGATCACCAATTCCGAGTCACCGAAGATCTCCACAAGCAACCGCAGCCCTCGGAGCAGTGCTTCGTACTCTGCTTGATTATTAGTTACCGGGTACTCGATCGGTATAGAGTACTTGAAGGGTGCCCCCTTGGGAGAAATCAACACGATCCCGACTCCACCACCTTTGCTGCACGAGGATCCATCAAAAAACAATGCCCAAGGGATAATGGTTACCATGTTAGCATTAGGATTACGGTGGTGAGTGACAAAATCAGCCATAATCTGGCCTTTAACAGCCTTTGCCGATTCAAAACGCAAATCAAATTCAGAAAGGGCCAAAACCCATTTACCGATCCTTCCACTTAAAATCGACATTGATAACATGTGCTTGATTACATCAAACTCTGATACTACCACGCATTCGGCATTCAGTAGATAGTGCCGAAACTTGGTACAGGAATAGAAAACGCACAAGCACAACTTTTCCGTAGCCGAATACCTTGTTTCGGGGTCCAGTAGTTTTCGGCTAAGATAGGCTACGACTCTCTCTTTTCCTTCGAATTCTTGCATGAGGGCCGACCCTATTGTTAGGTCGTCGGCCGCCACGTACAACTTGAAAGGCTTGTCGAGTTGTGGAGGAACCAATACTGGTGGTGCCTTCATGTACTCCTTGATCTCATCGAAAGCCTTTTGTTGCACGTCACCCCACACGAACTCCTGATCCTTCTTGAGCTTCAACAGTGGAGAGAATGGTAACACGCGCTCGGACAAGTTGGATATGAACCTTCTGACAAAATTGATTTTGCCGAGCAGTGATTGAAGTTCTTTGAGATTGGTCGGCGGCACTACCTTATCAATTGCTTCCATGCTCTTCCTGCCGACTTCGATCCCCTTTTTGTGGACCAGGAATCCCAGAAACTCACCAGCCGACACCCCAAACGCACACTTGGTTGGATTCATCTTTAAACCATGTTTCCTCGTGCACTCCAAGGTCTTCCTTAAATCGGCTAAGTGTCTTTCCTTGCTTCTGGATTTGACCACCACATCATCAATGTAGATCTCTACGATCTTGCCGATCAGCTCATGGAATATGTAATTCATGGCTCGCTGGTAAGTGGCACCGGCATTTTTCAAACCAAAAGTCATGACCATCCATTCAAACAAACCTATATGGCCGGGGCACCTGAAGGCGATCTTTGCCACATCCTCTGCAGCCATGAAGATCTGATTGTAACCTGTGTTGCCGTCCATAAAGCTTATGATTTCAAAACCGGCCGAAGCATCCACTAGCAAATCGGCCACCGGCATTGGATAACCGTCCATAGGAGTGGCTTTGTTGAGGTTCCTGAAGTCGATGCAGACTCTCATCTTCCCGTTCTTCTTGTACACCGGGACAATATTGGAGATCCATTCCGCATATCGACACGGCCGAATGAATTTAGCCTCTAGTAATCTTTCCACTTCCTTTTTCACGTCGGCCAATACCTCCTCCTTGTAGATCCTGCGCGGAGGTTGTTTGTATGGGCGGTATCCAGGCTTGACCGACAGTTTATGCTCAACAATGGACCGATCTAATCCGGGCATCTCTGTGTAGTCCCACGCAAAACAGTCTTTGAATTCTTTTAGAAGATCTACTAGCTGCACTCTGAAAGCAGGGTCTAAATTAGAACTTATGAACATCGGCCTTTTTTTACTTGTGTCGCCAACATCCACTTCTTCCAGTTGGTCGGCCGATGCGAAGCCACGTCCCAGTTTGCCTTCGCTGTTGTCAGTTGGGTTGTCCATCTAAAAGAAGCTTTGAGAGCCGACTGCTTGGATCGGCTGTTGATCTCTGCCGTAGACGTTGACAGGACCTTCTCCCCACACGCGATCGGAGAAGCAGTCTACTCCGTCGAATTCCCAGTAAGTGGGTTCAATGGTGGCAACACTCACCGAGTCGTCGGCTTGGACAACCTCGATGTCATCCCCAACCCACTGTATGAGTATTTGATGCATGGTTGAAGGTATGCAGCAGTTGGCATGGATCCAATCTCTGCCCAAAAGCAGGCTGTATGCCCCCTTGCCGTCAATGACAAAGAAGGTCGTGATGAGCGTCTTGGATCCTATCATCAGTTCCACGTGCACGGCACCCCGAGTGTCAGAGGGATTGCCGGCAAAGTCACGGAGTATCATGTCCGTTTTGAGCAGATCTTCATCGTTCATGCTCAGCTTTCTGAAGGTGGCGTAAGGCATGATGTTAATCGCTGCGCCGCCATCGACAAACATCTTGGTTAGCGGCTTTCCGTTGACGTACCCCTTGACATACAACGGCTTTAAATGCCGATGCTTGGCTGGTTTGTCAAATGCTGCCTTCTGAGACAACACGAGCTGTGCCGCGAGCTCGTCGTGCTCGGCCTCGTCGGAGTCCGAACGCGCTTCGTCCTGTGCCCCCTGGCCGATTGGAGCCATGAATTCGAGGGGAAGGAAGAAAGTCATGGCCACGCCAGCGCCTTTGCCATTGTTGTCTGGCTTTTCCTTCGGACGCCACTCTTGCTTCTTCCCACCGGCAGCTGCTTCTTCCAACTCCCTATTCCGGAGGCGTTGCACTCTCCTTTTCTGGCTTTTCCTGAGCCCTGGTGGGCACCATTGCCCCTTTTGCCACCTATATGGGCGGGGCTGTACCTCCTCGCTGTCGTCCTGGTGATGCACCCACTCCTGGTCGGCATATCTTTTGGCTTGTCGACCCGGGCTTTTCATTTTTAGGCGCCGATCGTCCATTGGGATGCGTGCTCCCAACCTTTCATGGACGGGACGGCGGTTGACCCGATCCTGCCTATACCCCTTGTACTGATCGCTGCATTCGGGGCAGTTGTTGACGGCAGGCAGTTTCAAGCCTTCGTTCCAGCAGTGGCGGAAGAACGGACAGCCCCAGTGAGCTTGCTCCCGCTCTTGGCGGCGTTCTTGCTCCCAGCGATGGGCCTGTTCTCTGTGGTAAGCCCTCTCCTCCAGACGATACCGGCGCTCCCCTGCGTAATCGTCTTCGCGTTGATGCTCCCTCGTGAGCTCCTGTTCTTCGTATTGGAGACGCCTCTGCTCTTTCTCCTTTTGCCGGCGCCACTTGTTAAGGAGATCTCTGTGGGTAGGCCTGCGCCTGGAAGACGACTCTCTGTGCTCGTATCGGCTATTCGCGACTTGGGCGTGCTGTCGGAGCTCATCACCAGTGATTTGCCGATCGGGATCCACTGCACCAGACTCGCGCGCCTTGTTGGAGGTGAGGACTTTGACCTTGCCCTTGCCTCTGGGATCCTCCGGGGCTACCATGTTCACTGAGACGAACACGGAGTTCTGGGCGAAGGGGTTGGCATCGATCTTCATCTTGCCATTGAACTTGATGTGCCCATCCTGGATGGCCTTCTGGATCCTTGTCCTGAACACACGGCAGTCATTAATAGAATGGGTGTTAGTGTTATGAAAGCCGCAGTACTTCTTGTCCTTAACCCCTCCAGGACGCAGCATCGGGTGATCCGGGGGTAGCCTGACCCTCCCTTCGGCGACCAGAAACTCGAAGAGCTTGTCGGCCTTGGTGACGTCGAAGTCGTACGCTCCCTTCTGCTGGCGTAGCCACTGCTTGTTGGCCTGGGTCGGTTCTTTGTCCCAGTTGAACTCTGCAGCGGCCACCTCATCTTCGGCATCGGTATAGTCATCGGCTTCGTCCAGGAAAGCTTGATACATCTGGGCCGCGACATTGTCCCTCTGGAAGCGCCCTTCCCTCCGGAAGCCTTGCGCTTGGATAGTCATTTCATTCAGCCGGCGAGAGAGATGACCCAGGTCCTCGAACTCCTGGCCGAAGAGCTTGTCTCTGATGCTTGGGAGCATGCCCGCCACGGCCAATGGTGGAAGTTGGTCGTCCGGCAGGTGCATGCCGAAGCACTGGCTTTTGACTTCCCTAAACCTGCGTAGGTAGTCCTGCGGTGTCTCATTCGGCCTCTGGCGCACATACATGATGTCCACCAGCTTCTTCTCCTTGGTGCCCGTGTAGAAGTGCGTATGGAACTTCTGTTCCAAGTCTGCCCAAGAGAGAATAGAGCCCGGTGGCAGAGACGTGAACCAAGCGAACGCCGGCCCAGTGAGCGATGACGGGAAGTACCGAACCCTGAAGGCATCCTCGGTATTGGCCTCTCCAAGCTGGAGCAGATAGCGACTGATGTGCTCCACCGTGCTAGTGTCGTCTAAGCTGGAGAACTTGGACAGGTCTGTCGGCACTTTGACTCTGGGAGGTAGAGCCACACGGTGGAACCATTCGGGGAACGGAGATCTGTAAGCATAAGTGCCCTTAGGCTTCAGGCCGAAAGTGCGCTGCATCATATCTGCCATCCTCTCTAGCATGACATCGACATTAGAGTCGGCGGTCTTCTCGGCCGTCGGCTTCCCGTATCCTGGATGTGGGGCACCCTCTATGTTGTGAGGCTCAAGCATCTCATGGTACCCGTTTCCATAGTAGTCCTTTATGAGCCTATAGGTTTGCGGGGAGATCTTGCGTGTTGACTCTGGCGGCTGACCCTTAGCGCCGAACGTGAGCTGACCCATGGTCGGCAACTGGCCTTCTGGCGTGTGCTTCTCTTGAATGGTCATTCCGCTCGATTGAGCCTTAGGCGGGGTCTCCTCATCAGCAGTTCCTGCCCCCTTGAGGTGACTCGGCAGATTGAAAAGATGTGGTCCTGCTATAGGGCCAAACTCGGCCTCCATAAGTTCATCGGCCTTGGGGCCGAATTGGGCGATCATGATGGTGCGGAAAGTGTTGAGAAACGCCCCATGCATGCGACCGATGGCACCAGAGACAGTTTCGTTGATTATGTGAGACATTTTCAACACTGCCTCCGCCTCCCCGGGATCATTCGGGTTGAGTTGGACGGGTCTCGGCAGATCGTGCAGACGGCGAACCTTTCCGCTCTTGTTCTTGGAAAAGGCTTCTAGGCACCTGGCCTGGAACTCGGCACAAGCATCCTCCACCTGCTCTCTGTACTCGTCGGGTAGTTCGGTGAGCTGCACCTGCACGAGCCCCGCCTTGTTGCTGGCCTCGGCTTCAGTGACTTCGACCATTGCTGCAGGAAAAAAGTGTCCCACCGGGCGTGCCAAAAAGTGTGTTGGCGCAAAAGGTGGCGCACTGCGCCAAGCACACGGCAAGCCGGAGAAGCTGGCTTCAAATGTGGCCCGGGTGCTCAGAAGTCCTGTGCGTGCCAGTCAGTTTGCCCTGCAACTAACAAGGGAGATAAGCTGTTAAATACAAAGCTGGAACGTGCCGGGTATGACCAGACAGTTCCAAGATGTACGGCCCTGAAGCCACTTACAACGACATATAGCTATGAAAGCTATCTGCCAACAGGTCTAAAAGGTTATTCGGCAATATGAACAGAGTTACATGAATAACAGGTTGCCGAACACGTTTGCATGAGAACCGTATTTGCATGACGTATTATATATGAGTTAAAACTTAACCAATCTCGATTGTACAACCGAGTTGGGATCCATGGAGATTGAACATACAAGCTAAGCATGACTAAGCTAATCTAAAGCCCGCGCCTGCCGCACGACACCTAGCCTTGTCATAGATCAAACACACTTAACATGCATGAACCCTCACCACGTGGCAATCCAGATACGATCCGATCGGCTATTACGAACAATAGATCTACTGCATAACAGATCTTTCAATAACAGACGTGCAAGAACAGAGCAGATCTATAAAAGATAAAGCCGATCCGAACGGTATCTGGATTGGGCAAAAGTGTTACGATGAAATAAACATAACAAAACATGTAACACAAGGTAACTTAATGAATCTACTAGACTGCCACATCTAATAGAGCCGATAACTATCTTTATTTGTGTCTCAATCCGCCGCACGATACAAGACATAAACAAAGACCTCCCGTCATAAGCTTAAATCCGCCGCACGATACTAAGCTTAACGTACGAGACTACTTGCACCATATCTAAATCCGCCGCACGATACTAGACATGATAACAAGGTTGCCGGAACTTACGGAGGTCGACGGATCGATGGCCCCTCTCGAAGAACACGACGACACGACTTGGACTCGAAGACGGCGCGGGGCCGGGTTGGTTGTATTGATTGTGAACAGATTTACAATAGTCTCAGGGTTTATATTTATACCCGGGTGTTCTCTGAGTCCTAGAAGGACACGATTACAACGATAAAAACAGGAAACTATGATGTCTTCTACTCCAAGTTTCCTTCAATAACCGGCATGTGTCAAAATGACAAGACCTTATCGCCGAATCCTCTGACATGCCGCGTCCATCACCTCACGGCACAAGCCGATCGTTACCTAAAATAGCCGACCGCAGCATCACATTGCCGAATTCATTCACTATTGCTTCCATGGCTTTGCCGTCAGGTTAGCCGACCGCGCCTGATGCCTGCCGATTCCTCAGACGGTGATCTTTCCGAACCTGTACTGGGCCGACCCATTTGTCATAGTGCAAAAATTCGGTGTTAACACAATTGGATCAATATATTGTGAGATATGATTATTTCATTAAAGATGACAGAATCTGCCATATAAGTGATATTTATTGGATTGATCACAAGTCACTTTGATTGAAAGGCCCTCAAGTTGGAATCATGTTTATAAGTGGTTGAGGGACCTATGTTTGGTTTTGAGATGAGCTAGAAGCATGACAAAGATGAGTACAAGTTCATTTGAAAGATGAGTGTATTTGGCACACATTTGGTACTCAAATTGGAGATCAAGCCCAATATCAAAATGAAGATGAAGCTCAAGTTCTAGTATCAAATGAAGATCATTTTGGAAGAAAGAAAAGGACTCAAAGAAGGATTTAAAGTCAAATTTCAAGAAGAGTTCAAATGGATCAATCAAACAAAGTCAATTCGAGTGAGTATCAAGGATGGTTCCTTGGAGAAAGGTCACTTCTCCCTCTTGTAGGGGCTTGCCGCCTTTTGTAGGTTAACCGAGCACGAGGCTTGGAAGGCTAACATGGAAGTGGTGATCTAGAGTATCATTGGAGATGCTTAGTTGGAGAAATCAAGGGATTGATCAAGAAAGAAAGCAAGCAACACCCAAGATAGAGAAGCAAATCATGAGTGGTATTCATATATGCAAGCTATGATCAAATGAATAAGCAAGCCAACCACAACAAAATAGTGCACTTGATCTTTAGGTGGTTCTCAAATCATATGGGTGAAGAATGGTATTCAAATTGGTATCTATTGGTCTTCACCAAGCTTTGAAATGGACTTCACATTGCTATTGTGGAGCTTAATTAGAATCTAATGACTATCCTCTACTCCAAGATAGCAAAGGTATCATTGTAATGTGCATGATCATTTCATCCCTTACTAGTATGCAGTTAGTGCATATAGTACATGCTCAATAGGATCATGCATAACAATTGAAAAGTTTAAATTCATAGCCTACCACTATTGCTTGTTTGATTATATGATCTAGTGGTTAGTATATGAGTTTGTTCATGAGCTAGTGAACCCAAGTACTTGATCTAGAAGATGAACATTCAAGTGTCTAATTCAACATGAGTAAGATAACCATTGAAAGATGTGTGAAGAAGCTTACTCTAGAGCAAACCGAGTTAGATATCTTGTGCAATATTGCCTAGTTCAAGTCACAAATGAGAAGCTCATGAAGATGACAAGAGTTCAAGAAGAAGATAATAATGCAAATGGATATCAAGTTAAATTTTCATTCAAGTGGTATCCTACAAGACTTCAAGTGATCCTCAACTTTAAGTGATCAAATCAAGCAAAGATCCATCACCAACAAGAGCTCAAGCTTATCAAGTGGATGACCCATGCTATGACATAGGGGAGTTGCCCCACCTATTGGTATCAAGGTCAAAGATTCTACACATGGTGTCATTTCAACACATATGGTGGTGTCCATCAAAAATACAAGACTCAAGTGTCAACCATCTACCCTAATGTCAACCCTTTGTATCAAGAGAAGCATACCTTTTGTGGTCATTGATGACAAAGGGGGAGAAATTGTGGCAAAGATATATCATTTATGATATGTCAAGAACAAAGGGAAAAGTCAAGAAAAGAAGATGGACATGGATCAAAAGGGGAGCAAGATTGAACAATGGAAAAGGATCAAAATTCTTGGACAAAGAGAGCACACAAGTAGGGGGAGCAAGCTCATGAATAACATGTTTAATGCATTTGATTGTGCATTACATTTGCTTACTTGCATTGCATATATCCTAAATTCTTATATGCTTGTGTGCAATATTTGCTAAGAGCTAAGACTTGAATGATGATTGTTTTCCTTTATTTGGTATCTAGAGCATAGTCTTAGCATAGCAAGTGGTAACTAGAACCATGTTTATAATGTTGATCTCACGTGGTATCTAGTTTCACTTGTTTCTAGCAAGGTTGATGCTAAGGATGAATCAAAATGGGGTATGCACGCTTCAAAGGTAAAATTTCATCATGTATACCTTAGCATCACTTAGTAGTGCTAACACTCCCATAAATTTCTTATTTATGCATGTGTGCAAGCTTGAAACCAAACCATTTGAGCACACATGTAGGGGGAGTTAACACTACCAAGTCGGGTTGTATGGTGCTTATCCAAATCTTTTCATATGGTCTTAATGTTGGATAAGTAACATAGAATCCAAACCAAGTTAGCAATTTACATTCTTGTGAAGTGCTAGCTTGGAATAAGCATAATTTTCATATCTTTGTAGAGTTGTCATCAATTACCAAAAAGGGGAGATTGAAAGGTCCTTGTTTGGTTTTGGTAATTGAATGACAACTTAAGTGGACTAATATGTGTTTGAAGTAAATTACACAGGTGATTAGTCCACAGGTGATCATGTGTGAGCAACATATGCCATAGAGGAGAAATGGCTTGGAATATGTTGCAAGGCTCACACATGTGAAGAAGGAGCTTAATGCACATGAAACATGACATGTGGTCATGTGGCTAAGATGGTGAAGATCAAGGCAAGACTTGGCTTGATGGACCGGTTGCAAAGGTGAAGGGCAAGTTGAGGCTTTGAAGCCGTTGGTACCGAGTGTCGGGAGGCTTAAGCAAGACTTGGAGCCGAAGGACCGAAGCGATGGTGAAGAGCAAGTGATGTCAAGATCGATGGACCATGGAGGCCATGTGATGATATGAAGTGGATCATATCATTTGATGAAGAGATTGGTGCATGTGTTGCATCAACACCGGAGGAGATGGAATGGAATGCGCAAGGCAAAGGTATACTTATAGGGCATTTCATTTTCACCGGTCATAGGTGTGTAGAGAAGATTATGACCGGGTTTAGGATAGATGGCCGTACTATTAAGAGGAGCCAACTTGTTTGCATATCGGTCATCTAGTGCCACTTGAGCGATCTATCTTTGCGATGTTGCTAGGATCGAGTGGCGTGGTGAGAGCAAGTGAAAATCCTTTGAAAAATGTTTGTGAAAATGCTAACACAGATGCACAAGGTGGTGTACACTTGTTGGTGTTAGCACATTTGCAAAGGAGAAGTTGTTGGAGTTGATTTGGATCAACACAGAGAAGAAAATGAAGTTTTCTGAGTGTGGTCGGTAGTACCGACCAGGGTGGTCGGTAGTACCGCCCATGGGTGCTGCGTGCAACCTTCTCTGTGTTGGGGCTGTTTTGGCCTGGCGGTAGTACCGCCATAACCTCGGTACTACCGCCGACGGTGGTACCGACCAGAGGGTCGGTGGTACCGTGGCCCTGAAGGGTTTCGCGGAGCTCTCTGTGTAGTCCCAGTTTTGGCCTACCGGTAGTACCACCATTACCTCGGTAGTACCGCCCCGGTGCTACCGACCCAAGGCCGGTGGTAACCAAGTTTGCAGTGCTCTCTGTTCGCGGTCATGTTGGCCTGTCGGTAGTACCGCCATAGGGCCGGTACTACCGACCGTCGGAGGTACCGACCAGGAGTCGGTTATTCGTTTTAGTCAACGCGCCGTGTGTAACGGCTAGTCCTAACACTGTCGGTACTACCGACCGAAGCGCAGAAAAGGGGAAACGGCTAGTTGGCCGCTCCCCTCTATATATAGTCGTTGGGGCCGGCTTTGGGCCGGTGGTTGGAGCACTCCAAAGCCTTGGTGGCTTGTGTGGATGTGCTTGGGAGCCCTCTAACTCGCTTGTGCTTGCTAGTGTGCGAATCTATTGCGAGTGAGCGATTCTAGTGCGTTGCTTTGAGAGATTGCATTGAGTGGCACTAGGTGTTCGTGTTGCAAGCCGGTGGAGCTTGTTACTCTTGGAGGTTGCCACCTCCTAGACGGCTTGGTGATCGAGTCTCCGTCGTGAAGCCCGCGTGAAGATTGTGCGTGGCTCCGGAGAAGGATTGTGAGGGGCATTGTGCTCGCCCCGCGGGGATCGCGAAGAGCAACTCTAGTAGAGCGTGTCATTGAGTTACCCTCACTTGTGGGTGAGTTCTTGCGGCGCTCGAGTGTCGAGCTAGGTGTGGTGCCTATTAGCCGCCGAACTACCAAAGTGTGTGGTCGACACAACGGGGACTAGCTTGGTGGCAACCAAGTGAACCTCGGGAGAAAAACCACCGTGTCAACTTCATGTTCATCTTCTCGGTGGTTTGCAAACTCCATTCACTAGCTTGTATTTACTTGTTCATATACATGTGCTAGTGTAGTTGCTCTTGTAATTAGTTAGCTTGTGTAGCATGCTAGTTACCTTCTTAGCTTGTGTAGCATAGAAGTTAATCCCGTGAGTGACTAGTTGACTTGTAGTCTTGCTAGTCACATTGCTTAGTTTGTGTAGCTAAGTTGAGCTCTCTAATTTGGCTTGTGTAGCCTTGTTTTTGAGCATTGCTAGTGAGCTTAGGCTTTGTGCTTTTGCTTAGTGGCATGTGTAGGAGCTCCCCGGTTGATTAAGTACTAGTTGCTTAGGTTTGTGTAACCTTGCAAGCTAGAATTGTTTAGGTGAGCTCTAGCTAGCCCGACACCTTATTTGCATTGTTTAGGATCTTTTATAAGGTGTCATAGAGTATAAGTAGAGGGGTGTAGTCTTGGCTAGACCGATAGTTTTAATTCCGCATTTGTTTCGGTTAGCCGGTGCGATTAATTTTAGAAAGGACTATTCACCCCCCCTCTAGTCCGCCATCTCGACCCTTCAGCGTCCTCCCTCACCGGGGGCCTCGACGCACGACATGTAAACGCTCCCTGCAAAAAAGAAGAAGCGTGACGAGACAAACCACAAGAACGATGTACCAGGTTCGGAGAAAGAGAAAGGGGGAGGAGGCTCGGGACAGCTTAGCTCGAGGGGGGCTTACCAGGTCAAGACACCCCTTGTCGGGTGCCATGGCGATCAGGTTGGCGTCCTCGGGGACGAACGACCCTTGGATCGTGATCGACACCCGGGAGACGCCCTCGCTTCGAGGCAGCCTCTCCTCGGCCATCCTCGACCGATTTAGCGCCTCGAGCTGGGCCTTCGGCCCCATCTCGTGCATGGGAAGGGGGCGGTCCGCCAGCGGAAGGACCCTTCGCTGATGGAACGCCCAGATGACCGCTTGAACGGTCAAATTCTTCTCGTCCACCAGCGCCCTCATCATCTTCATCAGCGGTACCAGGTGGCGTTGCCTGTCCGCCGCGACGCCCCAGGTCCACTTCTCCGGGCGTTGAGTGAGGACCCTGCCGGTGTACTGCGGAAGGAGACCACCTTCATTCCGCAGATAGAACCAGTGGTCGTCCCACCCGGCCTGGTTGGTGGAAAGCTTGTACCGCAGGTATTCGCGGGGGACATTGGCCGACGAGGTCTCAGTCCTCGCAGTGACGGTGAGGGAGCCCATGCGCACGAGCTGCCTCCCGCTGGGCTTCAAGACCTTGATGAAGAGCTCGCCCCGGAAGAGATGGACAAACATCTCCCAGTGCGGCTCCATCTTCAGGTACCCCTCGCACACCGCGGCGAAGATGGCAGCGTGCGAGATTGAGTTGGGGGAGAAGTGTTGCAGCTCCACCTCATAGTGGTGGGTCAGCGCCCGCATGAAGCAGCTCGGCGGAACACTGAGCCCCATGCGGTGGTAGCGCGTGAAGCTCACCACGTACCCCTCCGGCGGGTGCGGCTCCCGGTGCTCCGCCGATGGGATAGCCCACCACGCGGGTCCCTCCTCCGGGTTGGGGCGGAGAAGCCCCTGGGCCACCAACGAGTCCATCTCGCGCGGCGTCACCTTCGTCGGGCTCCAGTCTTCGGCCGGCAGCACTTGTGTCTGGGCAGCCATGACGATGGCGGCGCGGACCCTAGCGGCGGACGGACGGCCGGAAAATTCCCAATCTACTAGCTCGAGGGAGAGGGCGCGTGAAGGCTACGGCGGCGGTGAAGGCAAAGACAAAGTAAAGGGTTCCTTTTCCCCTCTTTCGATATTTATAAGGGAAAACCCCAACGGGCGGGGTCTCCCACGACGTAAAAAGGTAACTGCATGCATTTAATGCGCCCACCTAACCACGTCTCGAGCCGGTTGACAGGTACACGCGGCAACATCTCATCCGCTCAACTACCGGGGCCCTCCGCGGCCGCCGCTCCAACTTCACGTCCACTGCCCTGGCGCCACGACCTCCACTCCCTGACGGTTTCCGCCTAAAAAGGCGCGCCTAACGGGCAGAAGGATTCCAAGCGACGAAGGCTTCTTCAGGAAGGTAAAAACGGGCCCCGACCCTAAGCCTCGAAGCAACGATGGCTGGCCCTCGAAGGGGGTTCGACAGCCGGCTTCGAGCACCCGAGTCAGGGACACCAAGGGGCGCCACTCGCAGCATCGCTCGAGGGCCAAGCCCTCGAGGCCCCTCACGTGTATCCAAGGCGGGGCGCGCGACGTGCAGTGAGATCCCCTCGGAGGGAGGCATCGAGCCACCGGGTCCTATCGAATGGACCCGACACTCCTGCAGACTGAGCGCCCATGCTTTATGAGATCGCCTCCGGGCTACAGTCGACACCATCGAACGGGGCACGAGGTCTCACTTGGATTTCCCCGTTACCAGCTCACCGGGAACCTCGATACTCGCCCACTCGTGGTAGTACGAGGCATCCCCCCTCGCATCCGATTGAAATGACTCGCGGGATGACAAGCCAGGGCAATTGGCGTGCCGGACAGCTCGAAGAGCCGGCCGGTCAGTTCAGCCTGGCACCCCTCGACGAAAGAGGGTTAAAAAACTCGGGGGCTCGACACCCCCGAACCTAAAAAACGTAACTAACACTCGCAAAACAGCCCACGAGGGAGCCCTAACCACTCCCCCGTGGCCTCGGGGGCTACACCCGCGGGTGTCGCTCGCACGACACCCACGGAATCAAAACGGCCAAACCCTCGAGACCGGTTAGCTAACCCTCGAGATCCCAGTCGGGAGCCCCTGCTCGAGTGCCAGCACTCGAGCAAGGGCTCGGGGGCTACTGTCGGGGGAACACCAAAAGGTACCCCCAATCAACGCAAAAGCAATAGGTCAAACCTAGAACACCAATTAATAGCAAAACCTAGCAAGTATAACCTTCTAAAAAGCCAACTCCTCGAGCCCCAGTACATAGGCCTCGAGCCCTCTGCAGCCATACATCGCTCCTCGAGACCCCACGCGGGGACCTCGAGCCTCTCTGGCGCGACAGCCTATCCCTCGAGACGCTCCACGCCACCCTCAAGCGGCACGAGCACCGGACACCAACCCCATACTACGTATTTAATGCGTTCACCTACTCCGGTCACGTCTTCTGGTGCACGGCGACATGCGCCACAGTAAACCGGAGCCACAGTCAAATCTCGCTTTCACCTCAAGCATGGGCAAAAAGGCGCAAGTACAGCACTGTTGGGTCGTGCCCTGCACCGTAGCACACTCGAGCCTCATCCCGAGGCCTGGGATCCCGTTGTACGCCCGGGCGTTCCGGGACTTGCCCGTACCTGCGGGGGCTCGAGCCCTCCGTAGGCGCCACCTCGAGGCCGGCTCCGCGCCCCTCGAGCCCTAACTGCTTTCACGCTATTGGAGGGCAAGTACCCCAAGACCCGGAGGGACCCCGCCGTGTCCTGTACGTACCGGGATGAGTGCTGTACGACTTCCACATCGTCACGCATCCACGTCCGCGCCCGGGATGGAGGCCACGTATCGAGGACGCCTCAACAGCAACACCCACGTTGGCTACAATGACTTCGACGAGACAGAGTTTCTACCCTTCGCCATACCGAACGCTGTACATGACAATCCTATGTAAACCCTGGCCTCCTCTTGTTCTATAAAAGGGGACGTCAGGGCCCTTCGCGCGCAGGAAGAGACACACGAGTCCACACACAAAAACACGAGTCCGGACTCCGGTCCACGCTTATTGAGCTTGTATTGCCCCTGTGCAATCACTTAGGTGCAAGTAATACGAGAACCTCCTCCCCCGCTGGACGTAGGGCCTTCTTTGCCCGAACCAGCATAAATTCTTGTAACCGAGGAAGAGAACACGTGATCATATTACTGGTTGGTGTCATGCCCCGGGGTCGAAACATCGACAGAATGTAACCGAAGACTCTACTCCCTGTCGATCCTCGAGTGCCGGCTTGTAATCGGGGACCCGTGCTCAGTCTTGAATGAACGAATTGAATAACAAAACGTAAATAGGACGGCGGCCCGGCGCGACCGCGACACATAACGACTGCACGCTGCAGCTTGATGGCCTGGCCTTCCCCGTTACCCGCCAAAATACCCTCTCTCCGGAGTCCGCACAGACCGGTGGAACACGGGATCAATCACCTCAGCATCGTTGTCGGATTTCTTGGACACGTTCGAATTGAATGAACTATGGTCCTGTTTGTATACTCTAGCACAGCTAAAGGTTAGAGTTATTTTCTAGCTTACAAGTAGCTCTAAACTAACTCTAGCTAAAAAGATGTTCGGATAGAAGAGTTAGATTGACAATAAATGTACTTTTCCAATCATTTGATGGGGTGGAGGTAGAGAGAAAAACTGCTTTTCTAGTGGTCCCAACTACAACTAGCCCAAATAATCACCTCTTGGTGGTGATAGTTTTTTGAGGTGAGTTAGTTGCAAATAGCTCAAACTAGCCCTCTTGTTTGGATACTTTAGAGCTAGTTGAGCTCCAAATAGTTCAAACTAGCTCTAGCCCTTGGATCCAAACAGAGCCTATGCCTTTAAGTTTCAGTTTAGCTTGCCTTTCCTAGGCGCAAGAACGCCGAAGAGTTGAGAGACTGAAACTAGCGCCGGAAATCTTGTTCGGAGCTCAGAGGGTAGAGTTCAGACCAAGCCCTGTTCGGATCACGGATATGATCTTCTTCTGTATAGCAACAACTTAGACCCTGTTTGGAACGCGAGAATTTTCTCCGTTCCTACGTTTTTTCCGTGAAATAATTAAACTGATTCTCGTGAAATTTCTGTGTTCCAAGTAGACCCTTAAAGTCACACCAATTGTTCGATCACAAGCTCTCACTTGTTTATGACTGCAGCCTTGCACGCAATATTTCGTAGTAGTAGTACTACTACTCATGTTTCCACGTGCGCTTAACACATTTCATTCACCCAAGAAACGTGACACGAGGCGTCCACCGCATCCTCCAGCGCCGGCCACGGGAGGGCTGTCTCGCACGGCTACTAGTGTGGCCTCTACGCCTGGCGCGACCACCAACCGCCCCCCGCCCACGGCGCCTCCCGCGGCCGCACCCACCAACCGCTCCGGAGCCCGGAAAAAGCCAAAGGGCCTCCCAAACCCTCCATTCCCACGATGCCCCCAGCTCCAACGGACCATCCACCATTAACGCGGGGGCAAAACAGACATTTCGCCTCATCCACACACCACACCCCCTGCTGAGCGCGGAGCGCCTGAGCTCGCCCTCTGACTCGTCACGCCACCTCGTCGACGGCTGGCTTGTCCAGTTCTTTCCTCTCTCTCCTCCTCGCGCCTCACCACCACCAAATTCCGTCGTCAGGTAGAGGAGGAGACACGCCAGTAAGTCACAGGCCCCCAGCACCTCCCGAATCCTCCACAAAAACCCTGCGAGAAATCCGGGACGGCGAATCACGAGGCGATCTCCACCGGAACGGCAACCGCTACGCCCAGAGGGGCTTTGCGCTCGGTGGCTTGACTCCGCGCCGCGGGCGGCCGGAGGCGGCGCCTGGTGCCTGGTCCTGCTTTGTTGCGTGCGGCGGTTCGGTTCGGGCGATGGCGGAGGCGCGGCGCCACGCGATCGCGCCGCAGCTAGGTGAGCGCACGCCTTCCTCTCTCTCAGGCAGGCGTCTGGTTCGCCCTCAACTCCTGATCCACCTGACCAGGGGATGGAGTTGGCGGTTTGGGTCGGTCAACACGTCGGTCCTTCTTTTCATTTGTCTCGCGACCGGCGCGTTTAATTTTGGCGCTCGGGCGGTGGCGAGAGCTGTTTCGTGGCTGGGATCCGTGCTCTGGTTTCGTAATCGTGCGCGTGGGTTGGTGGCGACGGGCGTGTGCGATTGGTGCGAACTTGGTATTCGCGAGGAAACATCTTGTGTCTCTGGAGTAAATTGATGTGGATTTAGAGGTCTGGTGACTGAGTATGGAGCCCATTATGCGGAAGCGGGGAGTATTTCGTTCAGGTCCAGCGTCCGCAGTGTTCTCAGGGTGGAATTATCTGGAGCCGTGCTACTGCTAGCTATGGCAAAGCCTTGCGGGGGAGTGGAGGCGGAATTTCAGTACCCTGCTTTTGGGGGAATTGTGATGTACCCGTGTGAAAGTGATCTGTGCTTGGGTTTAGATCGAAGTTATTTGCACGTAATACCAGGAACTGGGTTGGAACTTTTGAAGAGCTTGGCCAGAGGATTTCTCTGTAAGACCCTCGTGTTCAAGTGACAGTGGTAATGAACTTTTTTTTTTTTTGTGTGTCAACAGTGGTAATGAACTGTGGAAGCTGACTTTTGGCTTCTGGTTGGGTTATAACACTTGAGATCTGTTGAGGTGTGCATACATCGGGGATGTCACACAGATTATGTATGAGACCCCTTTTTTATTTTTTTAAGGGTCACATAGTTTCAGAAGTTTAACGATTTTTGAGTTGTCGGGTCCTAAGTAGTAAAGTACACTTCGAAGAGATTTTCAGGCTCCAAACCGAGGTATGAATGTATGATGAACTGTTTCTATGTCCTCCACTCTTGAAGTTACGTTCTGTACTGTACATACATCTTAGTCCTAAGGGTTTCAATTCCATTGAAGGCTAGTTGATTTACTTACAAAAGGGACTCCAATATTAAGTTTTATTGTACACTTGAGTAAAATGGTCAGGCAACTCTATTTTGTGAAGGCTGGTTATCATTTATTAGTTCAATCTAATTTAAATATTTTTAAGACCACCTTCTTATAAATCCTTTTAACCATGCCATTGTATTCAATTATCTAACTCTTGCTTTCATGAACTGGGAACAGATATGGAGCAGATATTGAAGGAAGCACTACACCGATGGCTACGACCTGCTGAGATATGTGAAATACTTAAAAACTACAGAAATTTCCGTATTTCCCCAGAACCACCAAATAGACCTCCAAGTATGACACTCATTTTCTGCTGAAAACTGTTTATGCTTTATAGTTGTTCCTCCAAAAGGTGCGAGTTTCTTTGTTATGTTTCTGTTTATCTTACTAATATTTTCTTTTATTGCTGGCTTAAGGTGGTTCACTTTTCTTGTTTGATCGGAAAGTATTGAGATATTTCCGGAAGGATGGCCATAATTGGAGGAAGAAAAGGGATGGGAAAACTGTCAAAGAAGCTCATGAAAGATTAAAAGTACGTTAAGTTTGAACAGTGGAAAGTTTTCCTATGATCAATTACAGCATACTGTATGTTGTTAAGTGATTATAGCCATTAGGGTAACAAAACTGACAATTATTTACTAATCTAGTCTGGAAGTATTGATGTGCTTCACTGCTACTATGCTCATGGGGAAGGAAAAGAAAACTTTCAGAGGAGGAGTTATTGGATGTTGGAGGAGTAAGTGTTCTTCTGTGTTACTTTTGTAGCATTGCAACTTAGATTATGTTGCTTAAGGCACGTTGTTGTATTGAGTCTGCATGCACGTATGGGAACTTACGACTGATTCTATTTCTTTGCAGGGATTTTATGCACATTGTACTTGTACATTATCTCGAAGTCAAGGTTATTGCTAATCCTACTCTGTTTGACATGTATTTAGCTACTTGTCCATTGTACTTTCAGACAATTGGATTTCATCGTAAATGCTGCATTCTAGAAAGTTTAATGTCTATTATCTGTTGTGATACTAATCACATTGGTTTTCTCATAGCTTATCCTTAGTATAATGTAGCCAATATGTGGTAAACAATTTGTTTCATTTCATGTTCTGAGAATTGTGTTCAAGTTCAGGTCTAGCAAGTATTGTGGGCTTCTGTTATGTTGTACACTTGCATTAGAATTTTGAGGCACCTGTTCAATACTATTTGGAGCGGTTAAACATGTAATTAAGCTAAATATGCTCAACCTTTATTCTAAACCAGTTATTAAACTACTTATACACAGGTTATATGGAAATGCTTTGGCGCTATCATGAGTTTACATCAGTTCTTATGCAATGAACCAATCAATTAACAAAACATAAATGTAAAGTAATAATGGGAACTTTACATTTTCAGTTATTGTATAATTATTGGAACTTTATATTTTCAGTTGTTGTACTAATCCTAGTAGGCTGTACGTAGGCATAATGATCAAAATTCTGTTGGATGACTCCCATCTGAATACATTCATTTGTCTCAAACATGGAAACCCACTATTAGTCACCTCTATCTTTACATCGGTTCAATTAGCCAGTTTTTTTTATTTCTGTTTGCATTTTTTTACTTTCGCTACTTATGTTTTGTTGTCAACTTGGTTCAAACTCTGAACTTGCATTGCCATTTCCTATATTTTGGGAGCAAAAGCTTTTCTTCTTGCAATTACCTGCTTAAAAATTTCCAATCCTCCCTCTCATATTTGGATATCACAATCAGGGTGGCAAATCAACTTCTCGTATTAGAGGACATAATGATATGCTTCAAGCTCCTCATATGGATAGCCCTTTAAGTCAGTTCCCTTCACAAACTACAGAGGGTGAAAGCTCTCTTAGCGGACAAGCCTCAGAATACGAGGAAACAGAATCAGGTATAACTGTTTGCCATCCCTTCTGTTCTGCATAAAGCCTGCTGGAATATTTTACTGATACACATTCCAATTATGCACAGCGTATCTAAAGCCAAATTCGCTGCAGCAGATATTTATTCGGGAGGAGCCGGATACCACCCTTTCTCTTGGACGCAGCAGCATGAAAATGGAGGTGGACCTGTGATGGATGCTTCTTTTCCGAGCTCCTACATTCCTGCACTGTCTCTAGGCAAGTAGCATTATACTTTTTTTTTCCTGGACAGCATTTGAAATAGTTTATTCATTATGGATCGAAGTTGAATTGACCTGTATGCTTTTGCTACACAAAATGTCTAGGTAACCTTCAAGGCTTTCCAGCTACAGTGACTGATACAAACATTTATTCTTATTGTCAAGATGCCTTACCAGTTGCTCTTAATGAACCTGGCCTTGGAATTGGATTCAATGGGGCAGATAATCAGTTGGATACATCATCAATGAATGGCCTTGTTAAACCTGACCAGGGAGTCCTTCAAATGTCCCCACCCCAAAGTACTGTTTCCTCAGAACTATTTCCTTTCGCTGAAGGACATGGAATTGAATCCTTCACATTTGATGAAGTATATAGTAATGGATTGAGTATCAAGGATGCAGATGTTGTAGGTACTGATGAAGAATCAGTATGGCAGGTATCATGAATTACATTTCTGTATGGCACTACATATAAAGTTCACCTGTATAAAGCTTAGATGTCTGTGAATTTTATTTCCTAACACAATACTTTGTAACGGTAGAAGGTTGGGCAGTGACCACATGTTATGTAACAGATAAACAAGGAAGCTGCATGCGGCTTATTTTCCAGACAGCAATACTGGCATAGAAGCTTAATGATACATGGAGTACCGTGAAGAAATATAGTAATGAAAAAAATGTATGCAAGCTAAACTAATTCCACAAGGACAAAATTGGGAAGTAATGCCTATTAAAGCTTCGATTATGGAAGTTAATAGTTCCAATTTCCCCCATTAGTGATCTTGTAAATGGCACAGAAATGTTTTTTCATTACAATTTGATTTCATGGTTTTGTTTTTCGTGGATAGAACTACTTTGTTGTCTTTATTATGGCAGCAAGTCTATATTGTAGGTTATTGTACAGACTCTGCCCAATGGCATTTGATTAGGTTTCACAATACTAGTACTCCATTATACTACCATTTCTGGTTCCAATTGTTTATGTAACTTAACTGATAAATTACTTGATTTCAGCTTCCTGGTGCTATCGGCTCATTTCCTCCAGAGGACAGTTTCCAGCAAAATGATAAATCGTTGGAGGAATCTATTAATTACCCTCTCTTGAAAACTCAGTCATCTAGTCTTTCTGAAATGCTCAAGGACAGCTTTAAGAAAAGTGATAGTTTTACGCGATGGATGAGCAAAGCACTTGGTGAAGTAGATGATTCCCAAATTAAGTCCAGTTCTGGACTGTATTGGAACAGCGAAGAGACCGATAATATCATTGAAGCATCAAGTCGTGATCAGTTGGATCATTTCACTCTTGACCCAGTGCTTGCGCAAGACCAGCTGTTTAGTATAGTTGATTTTTCTCCAACCTGGACATATGCGGGCTCCAAGACTAGGGTATGCCTTCTAAAGCTTTTCATATGTTCTTGGCTCAAAAATCTTGGAAGTGTAATATCTTTGTCCTAATGGCTCTTTGAATCTAGTCTTCTTTAGTTGCTTATGATATATCTTGCATACCATCCAGGTTCTCATTACCGGTAGATTCTTAAATTCTGATGAGCTTCAAAGATGCAAGTGGTCATGCATGTTTGGTGAAGTCGAAGTTCCAGCAGAGATTTCAGCTGATGGGACTCTCAGATGTTATTCCCCGTCACACAAACCTGGCAGGGTTCCTTTTTATGTCACATGCACCAACAGGTTGGCCTGCAGCGAAATCCGAGAGTTTGACTTCCGGCCAAGTGTTACTCAATACATGGATGCCCCAAGTCCACATGGTGCTACAAACAAAACATATCTCCAGATGCGTCTTGATGACCTGTTGTCTTTGGGACACAGTGAGTACCAGGCAACGGTATCTAACCCCACTAAGGAGATGGTTAATTTGAGCAAGAAGATAAGCTCACTGATGACCGACAACGATTCCTGGTCCAAGTTGCTAAAATTGGCTAGTGATAATGAGCCTGCCACTGATGATAATCAAGACCAGTTCTTTGAAAAACGCTTAAAGGAAAAATTGCATATCTGGCTTGTCCACAAAGCAAGTGATGGTGGCAAAGGCCCTAATGTGTTAGATGACGAAGGGCAGGGTGTACTTCATCTGGCAGCTGCCCTAGGATATGATTGGGTGATAAGGCCAACAATTTCTGCTGGTGTAAATATAAATTTCAGAGATGCTCATGGATGGACTGCACTCCATTGGGCTGCATTTTGTGGCAGGTAAGTGTTTCAAAGTGCGATATTGTATATGCACATATTTTATATGCATACTGATGTTGTTTCACCTGTTGTTCAGAGAACGAACAGTTGTCGCACTTATCGCACTTGGTGCAGCTCCTGGAGCTTTGACAGATCCAACGCCAGATTTCCCTACAGGAAGCACACCAGCTGATCTTGCATCAGCTAATGGATACAAGGGAATCTCTGGTTTCTTGGCGGAGTCTTCTTTAACAAGTCATCTTCAGACCCTCGATCTTAAGGAAGGCAAGGGGAGCAATGCGCCAGAAATATCCGGTCTACCTGGTATTGGAGATGTTACTGAAAGAAGAGCATCACCATTAGCAGGTGAAGGTCTCCAGGCTGGATCCTTGGGAGATTCACTAGGCGCTGTTCGAAATGCTGCCCAAGCTGCTGCTCGTATATATCAAGTTTTCAGGGTGCAGTCCTTCCAGAGAAAGCAAGCAGTTCAGTATGAGGATGACAATGGTGCAGTATCAGATGATCGTGCCATATCACTCTTATCTGTTAAACCGTCTAAACCTGTACAGCTTGACCCCCTGCATGCTGCTGCAACTCGAATACAGAACAAGTACCGTGGATGGAAGGGAAGAAAGGAATTTCTACTTATCAGACAGCGCATTGTCAAGATCCAGGTATTGTTATTTGTTGTATTATACATGAGTAGTGATCCGCTGTTCCAGCTTAATAGTGTAGTATTATTCAAGTCATGATTTGTTTGAGTATACCTTGCAAAAAAATCTGGCAAATTTTCTGTTTAATAGTGTATTTTACTTCTGGCAAATTTTCAGTGAACCATGCAGTGCTCAGTTAGTTCGAATTATATTTTGATAACCAAGATATGTTGTTGATGCTATTTCAATATTTTTTTTATCAAATAATGCTATTTTAGCAATCAATGCTGAAACTTGTCAATGTCTCCTGGCTAGGCTCATGTGCGAGGTCACCAAGTGAGGAAGCATTATCGTAAAATCATTTGGTCTGTTGGAATAGTGGAGAAGGTCATATTGCGTTGGAGGCGAAAAGGGGCTGGGTTGCGTGGATTTCGGTCTACAGAAGGTGCAATGGAGGGCAACACCAGTAGCAGTAGTAATTTGATCCAAAATAAACCTGCTGAGGATGATTATGATTTCTTACAAAAAGGACGGAAACAAACCGAAGAAAGGCTGCAGAAAGCTCTTGCCAGAGTCAAGTCGATGGCTCAGTACCCAGATGCTCGGGATCAGTATCAAAGGATTCTGACTGTTGTGACAAAAATTCAAGAATCACAGGTATCAAGGTTTTCTTGTTTCCTTGCCTTGCTCTATCAACTGACTTGCCCATTCTTCTGCTCTGAACTGATGGAACTGTAATGGAACTATTGATTCATTGTTTTCACATTTCTTACTGCTGGTATAATAGGCCATGCAAGAAAAGATGCTCGGGGAGTCGACTGCGATGGATGAAGGCTTCTTTATGAGTGAGCTCAAAGAGCTTTGGGATGATGACGTGCCAATGCCTTCTTGGTCATAACAACCGGTGTATATATGCTTGTAAATTATCTGTTAGTGTTACCAAATTGATAAGCTGCAGTTGGGCTTGCTAAGTTATAACCATCTAGTGTGTATATATTTTAGTTTGGTACTGGTCTTAGTTATTAGCTGTAGTTTTTTGTACAGTATATGTTGTACAGATGGAAAAACATATTTACCGAAGACTCTTTTGAATGAATATATATGGTTGACTTGTTTAAACTTTCGACCAGTTTGCATAAACAAGTACAGTATATTAAGTTTGTTCAGTGTTGGGGGCTTTGGTTCAAGGCCCTGTTTGTAAATTCTACCGATTGCATCTAGATATTCATCTTGCAGTAGCACGGATTCTACGACATGCTATAAACTGGAGCAGCATTCTCGTGCCAGTGGCAGTGTTGTTTTTCATGTATGCCGTATATTGCTGTGAGCTGAAAAGTCTGAAAGCCCTTGGTATTTTTTCTTGTCTGAACTGGAACCGCATGGTTTGTACGTTTCCATTACTAAATACGCACGGCACTAATGCCTGAAGAGCCCATAAAACTAACCCAAATAAAGCCTGGCAGTTCAACACTTCAACCAACAAGTGTCCGAGCAACAAAGCACGAAAAATAAACAACGACCAAATACAGTCAGACGTGTTCATCTGGCACGGTGACACCGAAAGCGATCATTGACCACCCTGGGCCCACAGATTGTCTGAGAAAGAAAAAGGTATTGGCAAATGAATGATCTGCGTTTGACGACAGGACACGAAGCGTTCCCGAATCATCCCAAACAGCGGAGTGAATTCGGCTTCGTCTGCGTCTACTACCTGTACTCATATTTGATTCGTTGCGTTTTTGATCGGATGACGTCGACGTATAACTGACGCACAGCACAGCACATCAGTGACAGTACAATGGACGTGTGCCGAACTGCCGATCGCCTGAAAAAGGAATTCCGGAATTCCGGTTTTCGGAAGGTCATTGCCAGCTTTTTCATCTCCGTTCCAACGTAAATAAATTAGTACTAGGGTGTGTTTAGAGTCCACGCACTAAACTTTATTCACTTTTAGCAGCAACACCTTTATTTAAAAAGGACTAAAAGAAACTAAAAAAGTTTTTTAATCTCTTTTAGTATGAGTGTTTGGTATTTTAGCCATTAAAAATGACTAAAGTTTAGTGACGTAATCAGACTACACGAGTAATGGGATGGATATTCTCACGTTGCCAATTGTCACTACAAAATTCTCCATGCTTTGGTTGAGTAGCGGCACGAAAACTGAAGCTCACTAAATATATACAGTTAGATTAGAAATGCATGCCACAGTTTTGTTCTCAGTAACATGTATAGCCCGTAGAGCTACATGGTATTAAAAAATTTACAAGCACAAGCACTGTGAGTATACCAAAGTAATTGACTTTCAATAAGAATTTCCCACAACTATTAAAAGCACTAGAAAAAGAGTCTATTTGCCCCCAATATAGCTCTCGCTTTTAATGCTATCAGTGCAACATACTCCCTCTGTCCCGCTTTAATTGTCGTTGAAGCTTGTTACCCGATGTTGTAAAGGTTTTGGAAACCTGGACATTGCTTGTGTCCAGATGCAACAATAAAGCTATGAATGTAGGCATTTGATAGGACTACCACAACGATGATTAAAACGGGACGGAGGGAGTACAGTGCAATTCGGGCAATTTGCCCTATCCGTCGGTTCCCTGAAAAAAAAAAGAAACTCTGTTCTCAGAATTTTACTCCTGATATGATATCCGTAAAATATCATCTCAGAACTTTAATTCAAGTATAATAGCACGCATCTGATTTCTAACAGATGGTCAGAGATTATTTTATTTTAAATATACTGGCACGCGTAGAACTCCGCTGACGGCAAGTCATGCTGCCTCCTGCACTGGTAAACACCAGCCCCAAAAGCAAGAACAACTTTGGTTAGTTTAACTGCCGCATCTATCTCATTCATTAATTAGCACACGTTGCGTTGCGCCTCATTGTCCTCAGCAGAGCTTCCTCCTCTTCCTCACTGTGGTGGCCTGGTGCCTGGTGCCTGGTGGGGGATCCGCGCCTCCCCCCTCGCCGGCCACCTCATGGCCCTCCCGCCGCCGGAGGATCTCCAATGCGCCGTGAACGGCAACTGCGCCGCCCCGCCGGGGAAGCCCCCGCCGGCGCTGGCCGCCAGGGACGGCGAGCTCCGGTGGCTGCGGCGGTGCGTGGAGGCGGCAGCGAAGGGCTTCGCCATCGGCGCAGGACTCAAGGGCGGCCTCGCGCTCTTCTCCGTCCTCGTCCGCATCCGCAGCCGCCGCTCCCCCAGATCGAGGTCTCTCTCGCGCGCGCGCGCGCAAGCTGGGGATGCTTTTGGTGCGGGGCTTTTTGGTCTCACGGCTCTAAAATTCTTGTCTCGTGGCGTGCTGGTGAGTGCAGGAAGGCCGGAGCTATGACCAACGAGGAGGCCGTGGTGCTCGCGGTCAAGGAGACTGTGAGGTACGGCTTGTTCTTGGGGACCTTTGCCGGCAGCTACGTCTCCGTCGATGAGTACATCGCCGCCGTCTGGGGACGTAAGAGGTCAGTTCACGGGACCATCACAGCTGAAATAATTCCTAATTAGGAACTGCGAATTTGCTTCTTTGATTCGAGCAAACCATGTGTGTTGTCTTTGGTTAATCGGATATGAAGATAATGGAGCATGTGAGAACTAGGTGCATTTAGTTATCTGTCAATTGATGTGTTTGAGTTAACATGTCTAGAAGATGAGAAGCAACAGAAAATAGATCGTGCAGCTTGTGTTACTTTTCTTTAAATATTAGTATGGGAGACCAGAGCCGGTGCTTTGGTGAGGATTAATTGAATTTTGATAAAAAAAAATGTTCTTTCATCGACTAGTTGAACCAAGAACTTGTGAAATTTTGTTTGATAGTATAGGACTTTTGCAACCTGCTGTTATTCAGTGCTACTGTTGTGAGAAGTTCAATAGTCCAGTACTGTGAAGTATTTTGATATAGTATTGACTAAACCTGCATGCTAGTGGACTAGTGGTGTTTTGATTTATTGATGTATGAGTATCTTTCATGGGTTGTTTGCTGAACCCAGATATGATCAAGATGCTATGTGGCAGTCCCTATCTTGCTGTTTTGTAGTTGTTTCTCATTGACACAACACCTCAGAATCTTGTTCCATTACAGCTTTCCTCCACATCTCTTTGAATCACTAGGCCGATTTTGTTGGATAATATAACTGAGTACTCTTGTTGCTTCAGAACAGCAAGGTGGAGGTCATTATTAGCTGGGATGATTGCTGGTCCTTCTATGCTCCTGACAGGACCAGGAACTCAACATACTAGCTTGGCTATATACATTCTGATGCGTGCAGCAGTGCTTGCATCCCGTTGTGGAATAAAGAGCAAACGTTTTGGAAAGATCTGTAAACCTTTGACTTGGTCACATGGTGATGTCTTCCTTATGTGCCTCTCATCTGCACAAATTTTGTAAGTTTCCTTCAAATATTCAATAATATGTTTTCGGCTCTAGTGATTCTTTAGAAGTAAAAAATTATTGCTAATGTATTCCAAGTTATGCCATGAATGGAACTGTTTGGACTTCGGAGCTGTTGCCTGTCAAGCATATCATTGTGCAAACAAAGCATAAGGCCCTCTTAGGAACAAAGGAAAAATGAAGGGATTCTAAGGCCTTGCTTGGAAGGCGGGAATTTTTCCCTATTCTTGTGTTTTTCCTGTGAAAATGAACTGATTCCTATAAAATTTCTCTGAAATTCCTGTCCTATAGGAAAGTTTCCTACGAACCCCTATGGAACAAAGGATCAGGTTCCTACAAATCCTATGAAGTTCATATGGAATGGTTTGTTTCATAGGAATTTTACCATTAGGTTGAAGTTCATGGAAAGTTTAATTTCCTACGAACCCCTTTGGAACAAAGGATCGGTCTCCTACAAATCCTATGAAGTTCATATGGAATGGCTTGTTTCATAGGAATTTTGGAGGAATTTTCTGAAGAGGTTGAACTTCATGGAAAGTTTGCTTTGTGTCGCTCATCAAATTCATGTGTGTTTCACCCACTCCATCCAAACATTCAGTTTCCTGTGTTTTCTCAATACATAGGATTCAAGATGACAGAGCATTATATTCCTACATTTTTTCTATTCCTGTGTTTCTAGAATCCTGCATTCCAAAGGGGCCCTAAACCAGTATACCATGCACGAAAAAGTTTCTATTCTCTTATCATGGGAAAAGTGATTAGTCAAGACTGCATATATATCATGCCATACATTCTGTAGCATGTGAAAATAGCAATTTTTTTTCTATGCAGGTCCGCATACATTTTAAAGCAGGACAGTTTGCCATCGTCGTATAAATCATTTCTAAACAAGCATGGTGGAAAAGATCTCACTATTTTGCAAGGTGTGAAGGATGTAGTGAACCACACTGCTTTCAGTAACTTAGCGGGTATCGAGAAGTATTACAAATCTGTTGGTGTTGACATAAAGCTAGATCCAAACATGAAAGTGCCTTGCTCAGTAAGTCTTAAGATCTATATGATTGAATTATTGAGCTACAATCCATTTTACTTTGAATTTGGCGTATCAAGCATCCAGTAAATAGAATAAATTCTGTCATTCTGTGGCATAACATTTCTCTGTGTCCGAACTATCTATTGCTAATCTGTTTTCAGTTTTTGTTAATTTTCTTTTCTCCCCATGATCTAACTTCTTATGTTTGCTTTCCAGATTGTGCATGGTAACCAGTCATGTACAGGACATGTCTTTTCATTCTTGTTACAAGCCTATGGAAGAGCAGTTCCTGTATACATTCCAGTCTACTTAGTCCCAGCACTTGTAGTTCATAGGCAGCATCTCATGAAAAGGTATACTAATATATGATGATACAATTACACTGACAAGCTTAGTTATTGGTAGAAAAATGTTTTTCTGTTGTCAAAAACCATGCAATGGCTGCATCAATTGAGCCTGATGTGCCGAGGATGATTGTGCCCCATATAAGGCTGACATGCCCCATAAATTTATTCTATTTTGGCTGAAAACGTGAAAGTGGCAAGAAGCAGAATTTGTGAACAATATATCTGTCTATTCAAAGTTGACATGTGCCTTCTCCATTTTTTTGAAAAAAGGATGCAGTTTTCTTTTAACTGTTCTATGTGTCCCTTGAAACATGCAGGCCCTTACTCAATATAGGGAAGAGTTTTCTAGGAGTAGCAAGATCTAGTCTGTTTCTCTCAGTATACTGTGCATCTGCATGGTGAGTTCACTATTTATTATTCTGCTCTTACAATAAGCATCTAGATGTATAATCGTTTTCTTCCTTTGGGATGGAATTAATGGTGTTTCCTTGTATATATCAGGGCTTGGACCTGCCTGCTATTTAGGACCTTCCAGAGAGCCAGTACCCCTCTTGTCATCCTTGGCACGGTATGCAGAACAACTTTGGCACATGAATTCATCATCTTCTCCTAATCCTGCAGCTTTACGATGCTAAGTTGTTTTCATATGACAGTTTCCAACAGGTCTGGCATTGCTTATCGAGAAGAAGAGCAGGAGAATTGAGATATCCCTGTACTGTCTTGCCAGAGCTATCGAGAGTTTTTTCACATGGATGACCGATGCTGGACTCTGCCCTCCAATACTGCAGATAAAGCGAGCCGATGTGGTTGTGTTCAGCATAGCTACCTCTATAATTATGCACTGCTATGCGCAAGAAAGAGAAGTCTTCCGGTCCAAGTACCTGAATGTGCTGGACTGGGTATTTGGTGTGCCGCCCGCCACCTGACAGCGAGAATAAGAATTGCTATCGACTAGATGAAGCCAAGAAATGCCAGTGACATACTGGCTTGTAGAGTTCGTGACATGATTTTTCTATGGCCATGTGAACCTAGCGTGAGACTAGACCCATTAGAGGGTTTAGTGAACGAACTTGTACATGACTCTTCGCGATAATCGGGACTCGGTGGATATAGCAAAATAGATGTATTCAATTGATTTGTCAAAACGATGCCCTGGTCAATTGAATGACCATATGTTTGTCAATGTACAATATCTCTGTTCTGGTTGATATGATGAACTATTTTGATATATTAGAAGATAAATAACTATGGATAGGGATGGTGCTTCAATGGGTATCCGCGGCTCTCCTTTAGTTTAATTAAAGAACTACCTAGACAATTTCTTTCCTAATTTTATATAACCGTGGTTCGCTCCACTCTCATCCTTAGAAATAATGACCCGGCCCTATTTAGTTAGATCAATGCCAATGACTAAACAAATGCAGTCACTAGAAATGCTTTACTAGTCAGAGTCTCAGACACACATTTTGATGATCTCTGAATTATTATGAATTTTAGTGTTTGTTACCTTTATGCTTATTGCTTAAAATGATGTAAAAATCTAAAATATGGGAACTTAGTTGTTAACATTTCTGAAAACATAAAAGTTCTAAAACATTCTTCGGTTTAGACAAGATGATTCACACAAAATTTGGGTACATGCTAAAAAGGTTGACACTAATGATAACTTGTTATAAAACAATATAACTAGTCATTGTTAATATAATTGTGTCAACATAGTATACCTGATAGAATGTTAGTCTATGTTTTTTCTTAAATATCTCAGCTGAAGGTGAGACTTGCAACCTACTCTCTGACTTGCATATCCGGTTTTGGCTAATTAGAAGAGATATTAATTATGGTTATATGAAATGTGTTATTTCTAGACAGGTTCTGAATTACCACATATATAGGAACATACCTCCCTTGTTCTATAAAAATCTATCCCTACCTACGAACTTGCACACACGCGTGTTGAGGTTCCTAGTTAGGATTGGTTTGTGTGTGTGTGTGGGTGGGGGAGTAGTACGTGAGAACAATCTATCCTCGACTTTGTAATTCTGTAGCACATGGTCTTGCTAGTTTAGGGGCTGGTTTGGGATCCAGCCCGATCTCGATAAGGGACAACATGCCCTCTTGTATCCAGGTCATGGTTGCCAAAGATTTGGCGCCTTTTGTTGAGTAATGGAGTTTTCTTCCATGTTCAAAAAAAAGTGATGGAGGAGAGAATGGGAGAAAAGGGGAGGGTGGGGATGATACGTGGGGCCTACCGTATTGTTAAGTATTTTTTGGTTGTCACTTTCATGTTCATAAACTATTTTAATTTCTTTTAATAACAACACCACGTAAAACGATACATAGTTGTTACCTAAGATAGAGACTAGGTCAACATGCTATGTAGTTGCGATGTCACCTTAAACCACCCTCAAAACAACCAACATAGATTGTTCTGCACTAGTTTTAATGCTTGGGGGGGGTAGAATATGAGAAAATTAGTTTCTAGACCTAAAAGAAAACTTGTGCTTAGTTGTTCTTTTTTTTTGGCTCTTTTTTCGTTTGAACTAGCCTATTTGGCCCTTCTTGGTCCTTCTATTAGTTGAGATCTTAATGATGTTAACTTGTACATGAAGTTACTCTTTATCCCTAGTGCCAACAGCAACAATACAACAACAAGTCTTTACTGCATGCTATCAATAACTTCTCAAAATAAGATACAATTTCAACCATAGAATCAGTATAACTTTTACATATATTTCCCAAAGTAAGGTGTAATAGATTTTTTAATATAATATATATATATATAATGATTCCATGCTTAAAAAATTATCAGTAATTATTATTATTATATATAATTATTGTACTTTATTTTGGAATATATATATATAAAGTATATTAATTCCATACTTGAAAAAATATTGTGTTTTATTTTGGGAAATTATTGATAGTAGGTGGTATGTGTTGACGCAAAACGTGACACCTCACGCCAAGCATACAGCAAGCCGAAAAGCTAGCTTCAATCGGGTGCCCGGAGTGTGCTGAATCCGGAGACGTGCCAGTCGGTTTGACCTGAAAACCAACAAGGGAAAAAAACTGTGAGAATACCTTTGGAACATGCTGGATAAAAAACCAGACAGTTCCATATGTACGGCTTGAAAGCCAATTCAGACGGCACACAGCTATAGAAGCTGTCTGTTAGAGCGTTTATAAAGTCATTCGGCTAGTATGAGAACAGAGTATGTAAAGCATATTAACTGCCGAATACATATGTAAAGAAAGACATACTTGAACAGATTAAAGATATTATAAACAGGTAACTTGCAAATATAGATCTATTCAAATAACACATGCATAGGCTAATCCAACTAATCTGCCGCACGTTTAGTCTTCATAAACTGGTCAGGTATAAACTCAAGCAAAGCTAATCCACCGCATGATACCACTTGCTATAAGTCTACACCACTTCTTATAATTAGATTAATCCACCGCATGATACAATCTAATTATAACAAGCTAAAAGCATGCATATATTGGATAGATCTATAAAGGCTCATTACTCGTGTAAGCATAACCAAAATCGGCAAACCAGCCGAATTGGGGTCCATGAAGAAGGAACAAACAAGCAAGCACGGTTAAACTAATCTAAAACCTGCATCTGCTGCACGATACCTAGTTTTATCAGAGCCTAATCGTAAATGACATGCGTGTGAACCCGCGACATGTAACAATCTGGATTGAACTTTGATCCGGCCACCATGATATTATGATTAGCAAAAGCACAAGCAAACTTGTGAGAACAAGGCCGAAAAAGATCAATCTAGATTGGGCAAAGAGTGTTACAAGAATTAAATAAATCAAACATATAACACATGATAACTTAATGAATCTATCAGATCGCCAAATCTAATTTAAGCCGATAACTGTTTCTACTCATGACTTAATCCGCCGCACGATACAGGCACAAGCAAAAACTTCCCGTCAAAGCTTAAATCTGCCGCACGATACTAAGCTAACATACGAGACTACTTGCATCATATCTAAATCCACCGCATGATACTAGACATGATAGCAAGGTTGCTGGTACTTAGGAGGCGACGGATCGATGATTCCTCTCGAAGAACTCGACGACACGACAAGGACTCGAAGACGGCACGGGGCCGGTTGTATTGATGTGGTTGTGAAACACTTTTTTACAATAGCCAAGGGTTTATATTGATACTCTGGGACGCAATACAAGTCCTAAGAGGACACGACTATGAAAACATTAAAGGAAAAAATACAATATTTTGGCCTCCAACTGTCGGTGTTTCGAACCGGGGGGGTACGACACCAACGAGTAATATGATCGCGTGCTCTCTTCCTGGATGGTGATGCAAGATGACACAAGGATTTATCCTGGTTCGGGCAAAGAAGGCCCTACGTCCAGCGGGGGAGGAGGTTCTTGTATTACTTGCACCTAAGTGCTTGTACAGGGGCGAATACAAGCTCAATGAGCGTGGACCGGAGTCCGGACTCGAGTGTGTACGTATGTGGACTTGTGTGTTGTCTCTCGGAGTTGTGTAACCGTGGACTCGCGTCCTCCCCCGCGCGAAGGGCCCTGGCGTCCCCTTTTATAGAACAAGAGGAGGCCAGGGTTTACACAGGATAGATGTACAACGCTCGATATGGCGTAGGGTAGGAATCCTGTCTTGTCGGGGCCACTGGAGCCGACGTGGGCGTTGCTGTTGAGGCGTCCTTGGAGCGTGGCCTCCATCCTGGGCGTGGACGCAGAGACGGTGGCATGGGGGCGTACAGCGCCCATTCCGGCATGTACAGGACGCGGCGGGGTCCCTCCGGGTCTTGGGGTACCTGTCTTCCAATAGCATGAAAGCAGTTAGGGCTCGAGGGGCGCGGAGCCGGCCTCGAGGTGGCGCCTACGGGGGGCTCGAGTCCCCGCAGTTATGGGCAAGTCCCGTGAAAATTGATTGAGCAGTGGGCATCCAGGCCTCGAGACGTGGCTTGGACGTGCAACAGTGTAGGGTATGGGTTAACAGTGCGTACTGGCGCCCTTTTGCCCATGCTTGTGGTGAAAACGAGACTTGACTCTGCCCTGGTTACTGTGGTACACGTCGGGCTGCAGAGGACGTGACTGGAGTAGGTAGATGTATTAAATGCGCGGTATGGGGCTGGCATCCGATGCCTGCGCCGCTCGAGGGAAGCATAAGCGTCTCGAGGGATAGGCTGCTGTGTCAGAGAGGCTCGAGGTCCCCGCGTGGGGTCTCGAGGTATGGTGTTCGGCTGAGGGGGGCTCGAGCCCTTAATGCCAGGACTCGAGGTTTTAGTGGGGCGCTCGCCCGGGGCCTGGCTTCGGAGGGCTCGGGCGAGAAGGAGAACGGCGTTAGCCCGAGGCCTGGCTCGGTGAACTCGGGCGAGACGGAGAGCGCGCGTTCGCCCGAGGCCTGGCTTGGTGGGCCAGCGTTGTGGGCCTCGAGGGGTTGGTCTCTTTAAGGGGTTAGACTGGTTAGGTTTGTTATTTACCGGCGTTCTAGGTTTAACCTATTAGTTTGCGTTGATGGGGGTACCCCTTTTGTGGACCCCCGACAGTAGCCCCCGAACCCTTGTTCGAGTGCTTGCACTCGAGCAGGGGCTCCCGACTGGGATCTCGAGGTTTAGCTAACTGGTCTCGAGGGTTTGGTCGTTTTGATTCCGGGGGTGTGTAGCCCCCGAGGCCACGGGGGAGTGGTTAAGACTCCCTCGTGGGCTTTTTCTCGGTGAGTGTTAGTTGCGTTTTTAGGTTCGGGAGTGTCGAGCCCGAGTTT
Organism: Coix lacryma-jobi var. lacryma-jobi; assembly: GCA_009763385.1. Classification (NCBI taxonomy): domain Eukaryota; kingdom Viridiplantae; phylum Streptophyta; class Magnoliopsida; order Poales; family Poaceae; genus Coix; species Coix lacryma-jobi. Next base: position 9,051,218 of record CM019823.1, on the reverse strand, counting down.
TTTTAGACCCTCTTTCGTCGAGGGGTGCCAGGCTGAACCGGCCGGCCGGCTCTTCGAGCTGTCCGGCACGCCGGTTGCCCTGGCTTGTCATCCCGCGAGTCCTTTCGATCGGATGCGAGGTGGGATGCCTCGTACTACCACGAGCGGGCGAGTATCGAGGTTCCCGGTGAGCTGGTAACGGGAATCCAAGTGAGACCTCGTGCCCCGTTCGATAGGGGTCGACTGTAGCCCGGAGGCGATCTCATAAAGCATGGGTGCTCAGTCTGCAGGAGTGTCGGGTCCATTCGATAGGGCCCGGTGGCTCGATGCCTCCCTCCGAGGGGATCTCACTGCACGTCGTGCTCCCTGCCTTGGATACACGTGAGGGGCCTCGAGGGCTTGGCCCTCGAGTGATGCCGCGAGTGGCGCCCCTTGGTGTCCCTGACTCGGGTGCTCGAAGCCGGCTGTCGAACCCTCTTCGAGGGCCAGCCTTCGCTGCTTCGAGGCTTAGGGCCGGGCCCGTTTTTACCTTCGTGAAGAAGCCTCCGTCGTCTGGGAATCCTTCTGCCCGTTGGGCGCGCCTTTTTAGGCGGAAACCGTCGGGAGGGCGGCGGACGCGAAGCCGGAGCGACGGTCGTGGCGGGCCCGGGTAGTGGAGCGAATGGAGAGCTGCCGCGTGTACCCTGCATCCGGCTTGAGACGTGGTTAGGTGGGCGCATTAAATGCATGCGGTTACCTTTTTACGTCGTGGGAGACCCCGCCCGTTGGGGTTTCCCCTTATAAATATCGAAAGAGGGGAAAAGGAAACTTTTACTTTGCCTTTGCCTTCACCGCCGCCGCCGTAGCCTTCACGCGCCCTCTCCCTCGAGCTAGTCGATTGGGGATTTTCCGGCTGCCCGTCCGCTGCTTGGGTCCGCGCCGCGCCACCGCCATGGCCGCCCAGACACAAGCGCTGCCTGAAGACTGAAGACTGGAGCCGACGAAGGTGACGCAGCGCGAGATGGAGTCGCTGGTGGCCCAGGGGCTTCTCCGTCCCAACCGGAGGAGGGACCCGCGTGGTGGGTTACCCCGTCGGCGGATCACCGGGAGCCGCACCCGCCGGAGGGGTACGTGGTGAGCTTCACGCGCTACCACCGCATGGGGCTCGGCGTTCCGCCGAGCCGCTTCATGCGGGCGCTGACCCATCACTACGAGGTGGAGCTGCAACACTTCTCCCCAACTCGATTTCGCACGCCGCCATCTTCGCCGCGGTGTGCGAGGGGTACCTGAGGATCGAGCCGCACTGGGAGATGTTCGTCCATCTCTTCCGGGGCGAGCTCTTCATCAAGGCCCTGAAGCCCAGCGGGAGGCGGCTCGTGCGCATGGGTTCCCTCACCGTCACTGCGAGGACGGGGACCTCGTCGGCCAATGTCCCCCGCGAATACCTCCGCTACAAGCTTTCCTCCAACCAGGCGGGTGGGACGACCACTGGTTCTACCTGCGGAATGAAGGTGGTCTCCTTCCGCAGTACACCGGCAGGGTCCTCACTCAGCGCCCGGAGAAGTGGACCTGGGGGGTCGCGGCGGACAGGCAGCGCTACCTGGTTCCCCTGATGGAGATGATGAAGACGCTGGTGGACGAGAAGAACCTGACCGTTCAGGCGGTCATCTGGGCGTTCCACCAGCGAAGGGTTCTTCCGCTGGCGGACCGCCCCCTCCTTATGCACGAGATGGGACCGAAGGCCCAGCTCGAGGCGCTAAATCGATCGAGGATGGCCGAGGGGAGGCTGCCTCGGAACGAGGGCGTCTCGCGGGTGTCGATCACGATCCAAGGGTCGTTCATCCCCGAGGACACCAACCTGATCGCCATGGCACCCGACAGGGGGTGTCTAGACCTGGTAAGCCTCCCTCGAGCTAAGCCGTCCCGAGCCTCCTCCCCCTTTCTCTTTTTCCGAGCCCGGCACATCCTTCTTGTGGTTCGTCTCGTCACGCTTCTTCTTTTTTGCAGGGGGCGTTCACTTGCCGTGCGTCGAGGCCCCCGGTGAGGGAGGACGCCGCGGATACCCAGGTGAGGCGTCTCTGCTCAGAAAGACAAGGAGAACAAGGATGCCAAAAAGAAGAAGAGAAAAACAAAAACTTGCGTCGCTCGGCCCGGGAGCAGAGGCTGGCGAAGGCTCGTCGCAACCGGCAGCCTGGAGACGAGTCCCCCGAGCTCAGCTCCTCGAGCTCGGAGGAAGAGGATGATGATGATGATGAGAGTGACGACGAGGGGATGGATGCGCGTTTGAGGCGCGCGGGGGTCGTCGACGTCCGGGCTGACCACTCCTCTGTGCAGGAGGTTATACTGGAGGTTCCCCCGGCGAAGGGGTCGCGCGGGACGCAGCCGCGGAAGGCGGCGCCGATCCCTGCCTCACCGGGGCCCGAGGTCCGTCGAGCTCCGTGCCGGACGTGCCCCCGGTCGTGAGGAGGCCCCGAACCCGGAGCGCCTCCGCCACAGCACCAACGGAGACCGCCCCCGCGTCAGCCCAGGCGGGAGGTCTCGAGAAGGGCCGAGCCTCGAGGGGCAGCGACCACATCAGGAGGGGTCCGGGTCCGACCGCCGCGAGCCATCGAGGTCGGGGTCGAGTCCTCGGAGGAGCGGGCGTCAGGAGGAGGCGTCGAGCCCGCACCATCACGAGCGTCGGGGAGGGAGCCCCCGGGCGTCTCGTGACCAGGGGGTGCGTGAGCGTCCCGGAGTCCAACGCCGCACCGCCGCCGGGACACAGAAGCGGACGCGGGAGGGCGCGACCGCCAGCGCGAGCGCCGGAGCAAGTCCCGGAGCCCGCGCCGGGGCGGGCGCCACGACGACAGCACGAGGGAGGTGTGGTCGCCCTCCCGCGATGTGGGGCGGAAGGAGGGCTCTCCCTCGAGGTCGAGCCACGGGAGGCGTCGGGAGCCCTCCCCCCATCCCAGCCCTGTGGAGACGGCCCAGGCGCAGGGCTCGAGCCGCGGGTGGGCTCGAAGCCCCCGAGTGTGTCCGGCGATTCCGGGAAGAAGCCCAGCCGCCGCTTTGGGTGAGTAATTTTCTTGGATCTCGTCGGTAGTGAGGCTATACCTCTTTACTTTTGATGATGCATGCCATCTCTGGTTTCTCAGGGGGAAGCGCTCCTACCAGGAGGTGGACCTTGCTGCGTCCAAGCGGGCCAAACCTCGAGCCCAGTCGAGGCACAAGCACCTCGAGGTATGGCACCTTCCTCCGCTAGAGAAGCCGCTTGGCTGGAGAAAGCTCGAGCTGCCATGGCTCGAGGAGGCCGGATGATCGTCGCGAATCTTGGTGAGGCCGTCGCCATCGACCACAGGGGTCGAGGCATCCTTCCGCTTCTGATATCACTTTTATCTCGTATTGCAGGGGCCGCAACTTACGGCATCGAGCCCGCCACTGCCACGCCGCTGAGGCGCTGCCTCCCCCCCCCCCTCCTCCTCCTCCCGCGATGGCGCCAGTTGGAGCGCCACCCTTCCCCCCACCACGACGGCTGTTCCGGGGAAGCGCCTGGGGCGAGCACGGCCCCGCCGGTGTCTGGGGCCGAGGAGACTGCGCCCCTCGGGCCCCGACCGACACGAGCCGGGCTGCGGAGGAGGGAAAGGGGGGAGAGGCGTTGGCGGAGAAGGAGCCGACGGTGGAGGACCTCCTGGACGAGCTGGAGCAGGGGCCGCTCCTCGCCGCGGGCTTGACGATGGTGGAGATGCCCGAGGCGCCGGCTAGCGCTGACAAGACGCCGGAGGACCCGGCCAGGGAAGAGCCGGGGCCCGTGCCGTCGGGCGGCGGGCCGCAGCTGGGGCAGCTCGGGGCGGAGGAGGATCTGCCCGACATCGAGCTTGACCGACCAGTATGGCCGTTTTCGACGCGCCGAGCCCGTCCCTCGCCATGGTCTCCGTCGAGCAACCGGTCCAGCGGGGGGCCCCGCGCGAGGTGTGGTCCATCTTCCGGGAGGTGGCCGAGCTCATGGCGGAGGCGGAGCGGTCCTGCTCCGAGGAGGCGGGCCGGTCCGCACAGGTGTCGGCCGCCCTCGCGAGGGCTGAGGCGGAGCTTCAAGATCTCCGCGCTGAGCTAGGCCGGAACGTCCAAATGGCGAGCCGGCTTAACGAGGCAGAGGCGGAAGTCCGGGCGGCTCGAGGCGAGGCCGCTCGAGTCAAGGAGGAGGCCGCCGCCGCCCTCGAGGCGTCGAGGAAGGAGGCCGCCGACGCCCGCAGCGAGGCCACCTCTGCCCGGGCCGAAGTGGCGGCGGAAGAAGGATGTCGCTGACGCCCAAGCGAAGCCGCCACCGCCCGAGCCGCAGCGGAGACGCGAGAGAAAGAGGCTGAGGATGCTCAACGCAATGCCGCCGCCGCTCGGTCCGCAGCGGAGGCGGCGAAGAAGGAGGCCGAAGACGCCGAGAGCGGTGTCGCCACCGCCCGAGCTGCCGAGGGGGCGGCGCGGCAGGAGGTGATCCGAAAGGATCTGGCCCTCGCCGAGGCGGGCAAGGCTGTCGAGGAGCTTAGGTCCGAGAAGCTCCTCACGCTGGCCGAGAAGCGCAGGCTCGAGCAGCGCGCTGAGGGCCTTACCAGCGACCTCGCCGCACTGGGGCAACATTGCGATGGTGAGGCTTACACCTTGTCCTTGTTTGGGCCTCAAAGTTTTTGTTACGCCGCAGTCTCACTCTTCCTCGTTCGTTGCGCAGGGGTCGAGAAGACGGTCGAGGAGCTCCGCAGGACGAACCAGGCTCTCTTGGACCAACTCCAAGACGAGACGATGGTGGCGGAGCGGGCTCGCACTTCCCTCGACCGGCTCGGCTCCATGTGGGGTGCTCCTCCGGTGGCTGCGGCAGAAGGTGCGGTGGCCCGAGGCGACGCCTTGGTCGACGCCTTGTGCTTCCTCGACGTAGCGGCGCGGGACCGTGTCCGGCAAGCTCTCCACCATGGCGTCAAGCAGACGCTCGCGGTCGTCCGCTCCGGCTTCCGCTTCCCGGTCCACGTTGTCGCCAATGGCTTCATCGAGATCGAGGGGAAGGACGAGGAGTGGAACAAAACCGGTGTCGACAAAATCTTGGAGAAGATGGAGAGGCCGGGGACGTCACTCGCGAAGATCTTCGAGGAGGACGTGCTGCCTCCTGACGCCAGCAGCGGTGTCGAGGACCCTCCTCCCTCTAGCTTGGGTGTCGAGCGAGGCTGAGCCCGCCGTGGAGGACCTCGGGGAGGAGTACCACACCGACGAAGATTAGGGCCTGCGTGCCAAATTTGGGCGTCGAGGCCCCTGTAAGAATTTTATGACATGAATGAGGGTCCGTCGAGACCCGTTTGTATATATGACTTGTTTGTTTAAAGAAGTTGTTTTCTTTTCAAATGCGTTTGACCACTTCTCTTTGTTGCAAGCTCGAGTTTCTGCTAACTTAGTCTGTGTTCCTTCGATACGTCGCGAGCCCCTCGAGGGGAGGCGTAGGTAGGGTACCGTAGCCGGGGGCGTAGGTGGCCGTCTACGTCGACGCCTCCCGACCCTGGAGGCTCGAGGTATTTTAGGATTTAGACGTCGCTAGTTCACTCGAGGCACGAGTCGAGATGAGGGTCGAATTTTTGAAAAGAAAACACGTTTTTCCAGAGTCTGGGGGGGAGGTCCCCCTGTCAGCCCCCGAGGGAGGCTCGACCCTGAGCATGGCAGGGTCGAGGCTACCTTAAGTTGCTAAGCAAAATGAAAGACAATGCACGAGTTTGTTCATTCATTTTGGGCGTGTTTGTACAAAGCAACAAAATGAATGAGGCCTCGAGGCCTTTAAGGGTAGAAACGACGTAGCTGAGAGATGTTCCACGCGTTCGCCAGGATTCTGCCTTGATCGTCGTAGAGCTTGTATGTTCCTGGCTTGAGCACCTCAGCCACGGTGTATGGGCCTTCCCACGGAGGAGTGAGCTTGTGGCGCCCTCGATTGTCCTGCAGCCGTCGAAGCACGAGGTCCCCCCCTGCCAGGTCCCTCTTGCGCACGTGCTTGTCGTGGTAGCGTCGAAGCGTTTGCTGGTAGCGCGCGGAGGAGATGAGCGCCACGTCTCGGGCCTCCTCGAGCTGGTCCTTGGCGTTGGCGAGCCTTTCATCGTTGGTTTGCTCGTTGTAGGCTCGGAGTCGAGGGGAGCCGTATTCGAGGTCCGTAGGCAAGACAGCCTCGGCGCCGTAGGTTAGGAAGAACGGAGTGAACCGGTGGCTCGGCTCGGCGTAGTCCTGAGGCCCCACAGCACCGAGGGGAGCTCTGCAGCCCACCCTTTTCCGAAGTTTGAGGGTTTTGAATAGCCTCGGCTTCAGCCCATGGAGTATCATGCCGTTGGCGCGCTCGACCTGCCCGTTGCATTGAGGGTATGCGACCGAGGCCCAGGTCACGCGAATGCTGTTGTCGTCGCAGAAGTTGGTGAACTTTTTGCCCGTGAATTGGGTGCCATTGTCGGTGATGATGAACGTTAGGCACCCCAAACCGGTACATGATGTTGGCGATGAACTCGACAGCCTTCTCGGAGGTGGGGTCGCCTATCGGCTTAGCCTCGATCCACTTGGTGAACTTGTCGATGGCCACGAGCACGTGTGAGTGCCCTCCACTTGTCTTTTTGAGGGGACCCACGAGGTCGAGCCCCCAAACGGCGAATGGCCAAGTAATTGGGATCATCTGCAGGGCATGTGCGGGTTGGTGCGTCTGCTTGGCGTAGAATTGACACCCATGGCATGCTCGGACCAAGCGCTTGGCGTCTCCAATGGCGGTCGGCCAATAGAAGCCTTGACGGAAGGCGTTCCCAACCAGGGTCCTTGGTGCTGCGTGGTGGCCGCAAGCCCCCGAGTGCATGTCGTCGAGGAGCTTGCGTCCTTCCTCGAGGGGGATGCAGCGCTGAAGGATCCCGGTCGGGCTTCGTCGGTACAGCTCCCGCTCGTCGCCGTAGATGACGTAGGTCTTGGCCCTTCGAGCGATGCGTCGGGCCTCCGTCTTGTCTTCTGGTAGCACGCCTTGCGTCAGGTAGTCGAGGAAGGGCGTCCGCCAGTCGAGGGGTCGTGATGAAGAAGAGGCGGGTGCGTCGATCTGCATCGCCTCAGCGGATGTCGAGGGGTCATTCCCGAGGGGTGGCGTTGAAGGTCGAGCCCCGTGTCTAGCTCGAGGGGTGGCGTCGAGGAGCCAGCCCCCGGGCCGATTTTGACGGATGGCTCAAAAACGTCCCTCGAGAAGACGTCTGGCGGAACCGTGCCGCGCGTGGATGCCAACTTTGCCAGCTCGTCTGCGGCCTCGTTATATTTTCGAGCTATGTGGTTGAGCTCGAGGCCGTGGAACTTATCTTCTAGCTTGCGCACCTCCCCGCAGTACGCTTCCATCCTGGGATCGATGCAGCTCGAGGCCTTCATGACCTGGTTGACGACGAGCTGCGAGTCCCTCGAACGTCGAGGCGTCGGACCCCAAGCTCGAGGGCTATGCGCAGCCCATTGACGAGGGCCTCGTACTCAGCGACGTTGTTGGAGGCGGGGAAGTGTATGCGCAGCAGGTAGCGCATGTGGACTCCGAGGGGTGAGATGAAGAGCAGGCCTGCGCCTGCCCCCGTCTTCATGAGGGATCCGTCAAAGTACATGGTCCAGAGCTCGGCTTGAATTTGTGCTGGCGGGAGCTGGGTGTCGGTCCACTCAGCAACGAAGTCCGCCAATGCTTGCGACTTGATGGCTTTTCGCGAGGCGTAGGTGATGGCCTCCCCCATTAGCTCGGCGGACCACTTGGCGATTCGCCCCGTGGCCTCCCGATTGTTGATGATCTCACCGAGGGGGAAGGACGACACCACCGTTACGGGATGAGCGAGGAAGTAGTGCTGGAGCTTGCGCCTTGTGATAATAGTGCCGTAGAGCAGCTTCTGGATGTGCGGGTACCGGACCTTGGCCTCAGAGAGCACCTCACTGGTGAAGTACACCGGTCGTTGGATCGGCAACGCATGACCCTCCTCGTGCCTCTCGACGACTATGACCGCGCTGACCACCTGAGTGGTTGCGGCCACATAGAGGAGGAGGGGCTCGGGGCGATCGTCACCCTCGGCCGGTCGCGGTGGCACGAGGATTGGCGCGGAAGTCAGCAACCCCTTCAACTTGGTTAAGGCCTCCTCGGCTTCGACAGTCCACGTGAAGCGTTCCGTCTTCTTCAGCAGGCGGTAGAGGGGTAGCGCTTTTTCCTCTAGCCTCGAGATGAATCTGCTGAGAGCGGCTAGGCAGCCTGTCACTTTCTGTACACCCTTGAGGTCTCGAAGTGGGCCCATCCTCGTGACTGCTGAGATTTTTTCGGGGTTGGCCTCGATCCCCCGTTGTGAGACAATGTAGCCAAGTAGCATGCCTCGAGGCACACCAAAGACACATTTCTCGGGGTTGAGCTTCACATTCTTGGCCCGGAGGCATTTGAACGTGGCCTCGAGATCGCTGATGAGGTTCCCGACTTTCTTGGTTTTAACCACGATGTCATCGATGTAGGCTTCGACGGTTTTGCCTATGTGTTCGCCAAAGATATGCTGCATGCAACGTTGGTACGTTGCCCCGGCGTTTCGAAGGCTGAAGGGCATTGTAACGTAGCAATACATACCAAAAGGCGTAACAAAAGAGGTAGCGAGCTCGTCGGATTCTTTCATCCTAATCTGGTGGTAGCCAGAATACGCATCGAGAAACGAAAGTACTTCACACCCCGCAGTGGAATCGACAATCTGATCAATTCTAGGTAAAGGAAATGGAACTTTTGGACATGCTTTATTCAGACCAGTGTAGTCTACACACATCCGCATTTTTTCCATTCTTTTTCCTAACTAGTACAGGGTCAGCTAGCCACTCTGGGTGAAATACCTCCTTGATGAACCCGGCCGCCAAAAGCTTGTGCACCTCCTCGCCGATGATCCTGCGCTTCTCCTCGTCGAAGCGGCGTAGGCGTTGCTTCACCGGTCTGGACCCGGCCTGGATTTCCAAGGCGTGCTCGGCGACTTCCCTCGGTATGCCCGACATGTCCGAGGGGCCCATGCAAACATGTCGATGTTCGCGCGGAGAAAGTCGACGAGCACTGCTTCCTATTTAGGCTCGAGGCTGGCGCTGACGGCCAGCGTGTTGCCATCGGTCGAGGTCGGGTCGACGGGTATCAGCTTTGTGTGCTCCGCCGGCTCGAAGGTGCCAGCGTGGCGCTTCGCTTCAGGGGCCTCCTCGGTGGCCAGGGCGGCTAGGGCCTCGAGCGAGTCGAGCTGGACGTTTGCCTCCCCACGCTTGACGCACTCCACATCGCAGTGGTATGCGTGCTCGTAGGATGTGTCGACGGTGATGACCCCTTTTAGCCCCGGCATTTTGAGCTTCAAGTACGTGTAGTTGGGAACCGCCATGAACTTGGCGTAGCCTGGCCGGCCGATGATGGCGTGGTAGGTCCCTTGGAATCCAACCACCTCGAAGGTGAGCGTCTCCTGGCGGAAGTTAGCCGGCGTGCCAAAGCAAACCGGCAGGTCGATGCGCCCGAGGGGGTGGGCCTTCTTCCCTGGTACGACTCCGTGGAACCCCCCGACACTGGGTCGGAGCTGTCCCTCTGAAATCCCCAGGAGGTCGAGGGTCTCGAGGTATATGATGTTGAGGCTCGAGCCCCCATCCATCAATACCTTGGAGAACCGTACGTCGACGATGACGGGGTCGACGACGAGGGGGTACGCCCCCGGGTTTATGACACGGTCCGGATGGTCATCACGGTCGAACGTGATCGGTGCATCAGACCAGTCAAGATACCGGGGGGCGTCGTGGCCGAGTGCAAAGATCTCCCGGCGCTTCTTCTTTCTTTCTCGAGCTGAGAGCCCGACGGTCGCCCCCCCGTAGATCATGTAGCAGTCGCGCACCGGGGGGAAGTTGTCGTCCGCGTCCCCACCGTTGCGCCGATTGTAATGCTTGCCCTTAGGCGCGTCTTCTTTCTTATCGCCGAGCTTGGAGTAGTAGCCTTTCAGCAGTCGGCAGTCTTTTAACTTGTGATTTACGGGGCCCCTGTGATAAGTGCAGGTGTCCTCGAGCATTTGGTCGAAAACAGCCCCATCAGGGGGGCCTCGGGGCTTCTTAGGCTCGAGGGCGCCTGCGAGCACCTCTTCGTCGTCGTCGTCATTGGCGTCGCGCTTCGCCTTCTGACCCTTGCGTTTGTTCTTCTTCTTTTTGTTGTCGTTATTGTTGTCGTTCTTGGCATCGTTGCCCTTGTTCGAGCCCTCCGGCGCGGTCACCGCCTTACCTTTGTCCGTGGAACGGCCAAAGAAGGCCCCTACTGCCTCGTCGCCTGAGGCGAAGCTGGTGACGCGATCCATCAGGTCCTCGACCGTCCTGGGACGGTAGCGTCCTAGCTCATGAACTAGCTCTTGGCATGTCGTGCCCGCGAGGAACGCTAAGATGACGTCCTCATCAGGCACGTGGGGGAGCTCGAGGCACTGCTTCGAGAATCGCCGAGCAAAGTCGCGGAGGGGCTCGTCCACCGCCTGCCTGCAACGCCGTAGGTCCCAGGGGTTGCCTGGGCGCACGCAAGTCCCCTTGAAATTCCCGTCGAAGACCCTGACTAGGTCGGCCCAGTCGTCGATCCGATCCGGCGGGAGCCCCTCGAGCCACCGGCGGGCGGTGTCCGAGAGGTAAAGTGGGAGTTGGCGTATGATCACACGGTCGTCGTTCTTCGCTCCGCCCAGTTGGCAGCCTAGGCGGAAGTCCGAGAGCCAGAGCTTGGGCTCAACCTCCCCGTCGTACTTCACGATGTTGGTCGGCGGTCGGAAGCGGTCGGGGAGGGTTGAGCTGCGGATGGCCCGGCTGAAGACTCTGGGGCCCGGGGGGTCGAGGACTTGTCGGTCCTCGTCACTGTCGTAGCGCCCCCCTCGATGGGCGCTATAGCCACGCTCTTGGGCCCCCTTGTCCTTGTGCCATCGGTTGATGTCGTTGCGGGCGTCATTGGGGTCTCGAGGTGGCCGGTTGTCGATGATCCGTTCGCGGACTGGCCTAGCTTGAGAGGCGTCCGGCTGGTGGACGGATGTCTCGCGCTCGTTGTGGGGCGTGTCCGCCGGCTTCCCCGAGGCTGCTCCGCGCCGGCGTGACGCCGAGCTCTCGGCCTGCTGCACAGCGGCTGTCTCGAGGAGGTTCTTCATTTCCCCAAGCATGCGCCTGGCGTCAGGGTTGGAGACGGCGGGTAGATCACGGAGCATCATCGCCGCCGCCACCACGTTCTGCCCGGCTCGCGGGATGCATACTTCAGGGCGTGCTGGTGCCCCGTCCTCGAGGATCCGCCGGTGGACCTCTCGAGCCCGACCTCGAGCTCCGGCACCTCGGGGCTGGGGTGGTTCCTGCATCAGAGTTTGCCGGAGTTGCAGCAGGTGTCGCCGTTCTTCCTCGGCTTTGGTGATTGCCTCCTGCACCTGCGCGAGTTGCGCCGCCCGGCCGTCGTCGTGCTGAGGCGGTGCAGCCGGTGCTGGAGGTTCGTTCCTCCCCTGAACATGTGATCCGCCTGCCGCGGCCACGTCGCTGGGGCCCTCTAGATCGAGCGTCGGCCTGCCGTCGTCGCCCTCGTCCTCGGTATCGCATACGACCCCCTCGAGTTGGAAGCACTCCCTGGTGGGATCCCAGAGGTTGGGGTCGTGGTAGTCGTATTCGTCGGAGTCGGAGCTGTTGATGGCGTGCCGCCTCGGCAGATGCCGGGACCGCAGCTCGCGGTACCATTCTCCGACGGTGGCTCGTCGGGGTGGCTCGATGGCTCGCGAGAAGCCGCGGTCGACGTGCGCGGGGTGGACGATCTCCAGGTTGTCCATGGCCTGTAGTAGCACGCCTGGGCGCTCCTCCTGCTCTGCCGGCGGTCGGCCCCGACGGCGCTCGTTGAGCTGGCGGGCATAGGCTGCTGCGGGGTTGTCGAGGCCGATCGGGAACCGCCGGCGTCGAGCGCGGTACTCCCCGTGCGGGAGGAGGCTGGTCGGCGTCGACGGTGCGCGGCTCGGAGGCCTCTGGCCTGGCTCCTGGTCCGTGCGCATGAGGAACGCGAAGTCGCTGGGCGGGCGCGAGCGCGCCCTGGAAGTCTCCCGCCGTGCGCCGGGCAGGCTCCTCCTCGGGAACTCTGCGCCGGCCACGGGGAAGCAGGTGTACGCCGCTGCCACCGCCTGTGCCTGGCGACGATGGTGACGACGGCGCCGCTCACGGGGTGGCGACGCGTGGTGATGCGGGCGACGTGCCATGCTTCTCGCACGGGGCGGCGTGACACGCCCTCCACTCGGGCCCTCCGTGGAGAGCAAGGTCAGCTCGTTGCCGTTGTCGGTAGCCAGGAACTCGAGGCTCCCGAACCAGATGACGGCACCGGCAGAGAACGAAGGAGTCGAAGCAGCCATCCAGGAAACAGCGAGAAACCGACTCGACACGCGAAGGCCCCTACCTGGCGCGCCAACTGTCGGTGTTTCGAACCCGGGGGTACGACACCAACGAGTAATATGATCGCGTGCTCTCTTCCTGGATGGTGATGCAAGATGACACAAGGATTTATCCTGGTTCGGGCAAAGAAGGCCCTACGTCCAGCGGGGGAGGAGGTTCTTGTATTACTTGCACCTAAGTGCTTGTACAGGGGCGAATACAAGCTCAATGAGCGTGGACCGGAGTCCGGACTCGAGTGTGTACGTATGTGGACTTGTGTGTTGTCTCTCGGAGTTGTGTAACCGTGGACTCGCGTCATATCCCCCGCGCGAAGGGCCCTGGCGTCCCCTTTTATAGAACAAGAGGAGGCCAGGGTTTACACAGGATAGATATGTACAGCACTCGATATGGCGTAGGGTAGGAATCCTGTCTTGTCGGGGCCACTGGAGCCGACGTGGGCGTTGCTGTTGAGGTGTCCTTGGAGCGTGGCCTCCATCCTGGGTGTGGACGCAGAGACGTGGCGGCATGGGGGCCGTACAACGCCCATTTCGGCATGTACAGGACGCGGCGGGGTCCCTCCGGGTCTTGGGGTACCTGTCTTCCAATAGCATGAAAGCAGTTAGGGCTCGAGGGGCGCGGAGCCGGCCTCGAGGTGGCGCCTACGGGGGGCTCGAGTCCCCGCAGTTATGGGCAAGTCCCGTGAAAATTGATTAAGGGGTTAGACTGGTTAGGTTTGTTATTTACCGGCGTTCTAGGTTCAACCTATTAGTTTGCGTTGATTGGGGTACCCCTTTTGTGGACCCCCGACACCAACTCCTTTCGGAATCTTCATTGCCTTAATTGTCACAATTTTGTTGCCCGATCGGCTCTCGCTTCCGTCGTTTCAATGGAAACTCCCTTTTCTCAGAATAGCCGACCGCATGAGCAGTTACCGAATCCTTGGAAACTAGCCGACCGCATGGATACTTGCCGAATGCCTCATACGCCCATCTCCGCACACTGGACATGCACGCCGTCTTCTAGCCTTTCCTTCATCGTGAAGCCATTTATGCTAAATATAGAACTGGACGTCGAGATGTGCATGCTTTATATATATTTATATTTAAATTGCCTTCTTTGCTTGCTTGCCACATCACAACGCCACCAAATCCAATTCCTGGCCAATGAGATCAGACCCTTCTGGCTTCTTGAATACTCGTTTAATCTGTCACGGTCATGGCCGATTATCGTCGTGATCGGCTTCTCTTGCCATATCTATTTCCTGAATGGAGCAACCCTTATAAAATAGCCGACCGCACAGGTAGACCGTCCGCTTGGCCGTCTGCCGAATGCTCTTCTCACTGCTCGTTGGGTTCAATGTCATCTTCTCAATGTTGACCAAAATCCAGTGTTAACAGTATGTTTCGTTGTACCTTCGGTGTCAAAAGTAAAAGAGTAATTTCGTGTATAAGTTAACACTGTTAGAGCCTCAAACTAACCGAAGGGCCAAGAACTACACAAAATTTATTTTGGGGCGAATAGACAAGTTCAAAAGAAAAAGGATCAAGGAACTAAACACAACCTTTTTTTAGGGCCTAGAAAATAATTTTCTCTAGGATATATACCTAGTTCTACGATTGAGGCAGGTTCGGCCAATAGTTTGAGGGAATTTCTGCAGCCTAGCCTAAGAGATCCAGCCGGCAGCCCACCTATCTCCAAACTCGTACAACAGTCCTGTTCACCTGTTGCACATGTCAGAAGCATCTTACCAAATGGAAAGCTCAGGAGAGCTCCTTTCTCATCTCAGTACTTGCATGTCAATGACACTTCCTCTCAACTCTCATCCTCATCGTGTGTGGTTCAGTAGTAACCCTGCCAAAACAAATAAGCTCTGCTACTTTTACTTTTGACCGATTTCGAGCGACCTCCCCTCCCCTATTCTCCTTAGTCCTCAGCTCTGGTAGTTAGCTTGTGTTTCGTCCCCGAGACAGTATGCGCGCGTGACACGTAAGTAAGTAGAAGAGGAAGAGCAGGTCGAGCGGTGTGTGGTTGTTTTGGTCAGTTTCCGGCGACCGTACGTCGGTTGCACTACACTGCGCATGCACGGTGAGCATCTGTCCAACATTCTATGTAAAGTAATTGTAGGTTTTGTACTTAATTTACTTGTCGATCTTGTTTTTTGCAGGACCATAATAACTGATAACAAGACATCTGATTGGTGCACAATTGTATTTGATAATTTCAAAGTCTCTGTGGTACACTTGGGTTGTGCACAGCGGTTCCGCGATAATGGTTTTGTTGTCTTCTCTGATAACAATGCATGCCTCATACTGACGTGTCAACATCTTTTGCCCAAGAACATTGGTAACGTGTTGGTGGGTTTCACTGTGAGCGGTTTGTTTGACACTAGTGTATGATTCAATGCTAGAGTCGTCTATGTCGACGTGGGCGGAGATCTAGACTTGCTCTGTGCTAATAGTATTAGTGTTCCATGTACTCCTTTAAGTTTTTGAGAGGATGGAGATGTTGTTTTTAAGATTTTATGTTATTTTACTCTCATTCTTCACAATAAAGTATGGTCAAGTTATTGCAGAGCCATCAACATTTCCGGGAAAGATATTGTAAGTATCCTATACGAACTACTAATACTATACATTTTCTGTGTTTTTCCCCTCTATTTATATATTGAATTACTAGTTGTTTTTTGCAGCTCTGAACCAGTTCGGAGTGAAGAAACTATGAGTGAATAAATTCGCTCGGGCTATACATACATGTCTGGCACATCAGGGGCTCCTGTTTTTTACAAAGAGAAAACAAGGTGAGGTGCTCCTGTTTTTTACAAAGAGTAAACATGGTGCTTGGAGTGAACATTGGAGCAACTGGTAGTATCAAGACTTCTATTTCTGTTCGAACCGTAAAGGTCCCCTCTTGCTCTTGGTATTATATAAGCATGTGGTAATTTACATGTGACCCCTTGGTGGGGGTGACAAGACAACACACTCTAGCCTCTATTGGGCCTCTTCTACGAGACTTGCTCATATGAATATGGTATGTTGTCGCACCCCGATTTTAAAAACAAATTCGAGTGCACAATATATGTATGTCAGGATCAATTTTCATACATATATCGATGTCATGATAGTATCAAAATCAATGTTGTATTATATAATCGAACATTATTACAAAATGACCCTCAGGTCCAAAATAAAAGTATAAACTCTCATTATGACTAGCGGAAACTAAACACCATCTTCATAAGAAGGTCGACTGGAGGTAGCACCAGCCTAGTACAACTCGTCGGGGTCGAAGTCATCGTCTTCGGGATACTCCTGTTCCTCGTCGTAGCCTCCAACATTTGTGGGTAGTAGGGGAAAAAGAATGGTGAGTACATCGAAATGTACTCCGCAAGTGTTGGAAATAATGTGGCATAGGGCTAATAAACAAGGGATAGGCTAACTCTGTTTGACATGAGCACCTAAAGCGACACATCCTATTAATCCTATTTTTACTATGCACCTATTTACTAGGTTTAACCACCATCACCTTAGGATCAGAACCAACACTCAGAGTCCACCGAGCAAAACCACACTCGGAGATCCACCGAGCAAAACCATACTTGGAATCCACCAAGCAACCAACACTTGGAGTCCACCAAGCAAACCCACACCTAAAGTCCATCAGGCAAACCACACCTGAAGTCTATCAGGCAACTAGACCCGAACCAGAACCATAACCAACTAATCTCGAAGAAGTTCAAGCCCGCTCATGACCGTGAGCACGATTGATATATCAGTTTTACACTTTATAGAGGCTGCACATCTTTACCCACAAGTTGTGTTTCCCTTGTGCCCGAGGCAGCCAACCTCTTGACCCACTTCTAAGGTAGATCGGCAGGGTTCACTACAAGGCTTTTACAAAGCCTCCTCCAAGCCTGTTTTACACGTATCTCTAAGGTTTCTCCCCTATCCATAAGTCAAAGACCCCAAGGGACCCCTCTTGATCCACTTAACTGTCCCCATGTAAACCCTCAACTTAGAGAAAACAAATTAATTAGCCAGGTCCGTCTTATTTCAATCCTCATGGTTGTGTTGTAAGCCGGGTTACACGCTTTGAGAACCGGGTCCTAGGGATCCAGGCAGAATAACAAGCACAAACTCAAACCACCAACATCATTTGCCAAGTCCATGGCTATAATTGCATGGATTCAATTAACCCTTAAGAAATGGCATGCAAGAGTTCATTACAACCGGGAAAGAAAGCTAAGCTATTACCAAACTAGCAAACACCATTCATTCATCACAAACTAAAAACACAGACGCAAACTGCAGGCAGACCAAAAACGTTTTCATCACATTCCATCCGTGTGAAAAGAAAAAAAAGATTCCTAATTGTTCGATCAACTTGAGTGTAGCTTTCCACAACATCTTCCGCAGCAGCCATGCCCCTCCTGTGACAAAACCGACCAATTTATAAGAGCACAAGTACGAAAACCTCTGCCGGGGCAGCTGAATTAGCACACTTGAGCCCATATAAACCCGGTAGTCCGTGAAATCCTGAGGGATTTCAAACTTTTCTAATATCTCAGCCAAGATCGCATGGTCAAGCAAATACAAATCATGTCCACAGAGCTTTGCAGCGGAAATAAATTTACAATAGAGTTCACAAATAATAATACAAGTTGGAAATACTTTGAAACAATATAGCTTTGAAATGAATATGATAACATAAGTTGAAATATTTTGCTAGCTTGAGTGACATCCTCCAACAACAGCATAAAAAAGAAGAAGTAGGGAACTGCCGAGCCCACCGGCACTCGCCATCACCTTTCGGCAGACCTACCCTTCACCTGCAACAAGGTGGGATAAACCCTGAGTACTCGAATGTACTCAGCTAGACTTACCCGTTGGAAACCAAAAATAAAGTGACACCAAGGAGTATGCAAGGCTGATATAAATAGTGGAGCTGGCTAACTTTATTTGCAAAAGGAGCTTAAGTTAAATGGTTCATCATTTAATTATATGAGCAGTCATCTTTTATCCTATTCCTTGAACTCTAGGTTTTGCACCTGTACTAGAGCACTCACTTGAATCTAGCAAACAAATACATAATACCATATCAGGTTTGCTTATCAATATTTTAGTTGAACCAACAAATATCACATGGAGTTGTATCGTGGTGAAGCTCGCCATAGTTTCCCACTAACCGGGGGAGACGGCGACTCGAATCGAATTCCAAACCAGCTGGTGAAAGACCTTTAATACCAACCCACACTTTCCCCGTCGGGTCCATGCATTGGGTAACCGCTCGATGCTTGTTCGTGGTGGTAATCGTCGCGGCTCACTGCACGGACCGCCCAATTGGAACCTGGCGATGGCCTCTCGCGGCAGATCGCATTTCCATACTAGAGGGCACGACACGGGTTGAGACCGGCCCGAACAGCTTCTAACCGGCTTTGGGGTCGATGATTACGGCACCGACGTATCCCTAAGTAAAAGGGCGCGTTCAAAAATGAACGAGGGCCAACATCGATACAAACCTACACGATCCAACGGACGGACTGCCCCAAGTTTCCAAACTTGTGCCTTGCCTTCCAGTTGACCGTATTCCATTACTATTCAGGTTCTTTTCCACGATAGCAAATATAGCAAACCGTGATCCAGTAACTACCCATCAGGGGTATTACGGGAACATCCTTAACTACTACTTTTATTAAGCAGGCTAAGCAATTCTACATTTATAAATAATAACTGGATAACAAGGTAGGTATAATCAATAATCAAGGAATGGTAATGCAACAAGTAGGATTCAATCAACTCCTATACCTAATGCATCACAAAATAAAATACTCAAATAAATTAATTATAAAACTGAGAGACTTAGGATGCTCCGGGGCTTGCCTGGAACCAACACTAGGTTAGTGTTTGTTAGGTGATACTCGCTTGGCGAGCATCTCCGCTGTAGCACTTGCTTAACTCCGCATCTTCGGGATAATCCACCAAACACCGTCTTCGGGTTTAGCCTCATCATCACGTCCTTCACGATGTATCTACCGTTACCTAAATGAGATGCGCAATGCAAGCGTATGAATGCAGGGAAACGCTTATGAAACAAACATAAGGCGCACAACAAAAACATTACTAATTACTTCACATAAGCGCGCAATCAGGATAACTATTAAAAGAAGGCATAGCTCTAAGACACACTCACGACATGATCATTTCAGCAGGTTATTATTAAAGAAAAGTGTGACACAGTTCATTTGGCACTCAGAGAGGCTAGCTATAACAATCAATCAAGGCTACATCACACATCACACAAATGGAACACATGTATGCACATATAGCTTCTACTTTAGCTAAGCAAGTTAACCATCATTATCTAACATATTTATATAATACATAAGGTTAATTAGTTTAATAACATGAAATGCACAATCTGAATATTACCAAATCATGACATAGCATCAAAGATCATATAATCAACATTAAGCTATAGCAATCAAGTTCGGTTAATTTATACAGTTTGGACAGCAACACACCATGTCATTTAAACAGACATAACTGGAGCTACACATATCCAAACAAGGTGATCCTAGACTTTCTGGAAAGCTAATGAAATTATCTACAACTTTGCTATTATCACTTAAGCATGGTTCAGCCATTAAAAAGACCAAACATAACAGACAAGCACTTCTGTCCAAACTTTGGACAGAATATTACATTCATCTTCAAACAACCATAACTAGAAATCTAAAGCACCAGAAGACTTGACATAAGACTTATTAGAAAGATTATTAAGTTGTCTAAAACTTATTTATAATCATCTCAAGATGATTAAGCAGTTATCAAGGCTAACAAACTCAAACAAGTAAATCTGTCCAGACTTGGACAGATTCTGACTTCTAACTTTAAACACATGTAACTCAAGTTCTAGACCACCCAAAATAGTGATCCAAGATAATTTAGAAAGCTCATGAAAAACACTACAACTCTTCTATTAACATGAGTACATGATTCATAACTTAAATAAGCCAAACAATTCATTCTTTCAGATCTGCCCAGAAAGTATGCAAAATCTGACAGCAAACTTGGAAAAGCTATAACTCCTAAACCACTTGGCCTAAAATCATGAAATTTTGGGACAAACAAGATAAAGAAGTTATCTACAACTTTTGTATAGAACATATCTACATAAAACATCATTTTTCTCACGAACTAATAACCACTACAAAAACTGTGCATGCAGCAATTTCAGCATATTAATAAATCATTTCATCACTTGTTTAGTTAATCATTTGAGCACACCCATAGGCTATTGAAACACTTCTAACAGTCATAATAATGATTACACATCACTTATCTCAGATTAATATGCAACAAGGTCAATCATTCAAACATATACATTTTTATTTATCACCATGCTTTTATTAATTAAAAGAATTAACAAACATAGGCATTATTTTTAAGTGACATTGCAAACATATAATTTAGGGCTCATATTTTTACTGATGATAGATAATACCAAATCACAACTACTGTAAAAAGATTATATGCTCAGGTTTTATAAATTATTTATTCAAAACATGGCAAGTTTAATTCACAAAATGCATGTGAGAGCAACAAAATTCCATAAATTATATTTTCTGTAAACACATGGCCATGATAAAATTATCTAAGCTACAACAACATCATAGGAAGGCAGGGGAACTACCTTTTCTATTTTTACATGCAAACATTTATCACAAATCATTTAAATTCAATTAATAGGCTGCAAGAAAAATAAATTCATAACTAATTCATACATGCACCAACAATTCTGAAATTTTTATCACAGCACACATATGACAAGTCAAGCCTACCACAAAAATTTCACAGCAATCCAATCAATAAAACAACAGATATTTTTTTTTATCCCTATTTAATGCTATTTAACACAAATAAATCAGCACAGTACAAACTTTACACTAACAGCTCACATATAAAACATTCACTGGACAGTACACTTCACAAGGATTCCAAAAAGTTCTCACTCGTAATTTTTTGACATTCCTACAATTTACTACGCACTTTACAAATTTGACTCGGATTTAGTATTTAAAGGAAAACGAAAACAGAAAACTGGTTTTGCATTTGGATCCCTGGAATCTACAGAAAAAAATAAGGAGCTATTAGTAAACACATGAGTCATGTCATTTATGCAAAGTGAAACAAGAAAGAGTTTCAGTTTTACTAGATGCCCCTTCTTCTTCGTTTTCACGGCAAAACGACGGGAAGCGGAGGGAAGGTCGTCAACGGGAAGGGGGGAGGGCGGGCTCTGCTTAGGGTTTCTGCTGGTCGCTGCAGTAGGCCGCCACCAGTGCTGCTTGCAAGCGCTGCTGCTGCTGCCTGCACTCCTCTGGTCGGCGTCCAGAAGGAGGCCTCGGCCTGGAAGTCGCGCTCCTCTGCGCGGACGGGGGGACGGGCTAGGGTTGGCCGGACTGTTGGAGGGGAGGAGACCAGGGCTGCTGCCGGCCTGCTAGCACCGACGCTAGGGCAGCTGCCTGCTTGCTGCTGCTTCTGCCGGCAGCCTAGGAGGCGCGGCCCTGCAGAGAGCCGCGACCAGGCGCGGTCTCACGGCGAGCAGAAGGGCGCAGCTCTAGAACGGCGCTCTGCTCTGAGGATGGCGCATGAAGGGGAAGAAGGGAGGAGCTGAGTGAATGGAGGGAGACCGAGGGAGGGTCTCGGTCTTTTGCGTGAAGGAAAAGGAAGGGGGCACCGTCCCTCTGGCCAATGGTCGCGACCTCGGGAGGAGGGCCGACCTCGGGACAGGCGCGACCTCGGGAAAAATCTTCGTCAAATTTTCCTCCAATTTTTCCCCAAAATTTCTTTCCCAATCTGGCAGGTTTTCGGAAACTTTCGGCCATTTTCAAAAATTCCAAATACCGATCAAACAGACTCCGATTCCGACGAAACTAATTTTGTTGTCGTCGTCTCGACGTGTACTCCGACTTTCGTTAAAGGCACTTGGTCAGATTCCCAATCGTTTGTCCGGTAACGATCGTCGACGGCAGCATCACGGTGACCGAATTTCCGATTTCGCAGTACAGACTTAACTTATTTCCGGAACCTAAAAACTGCGTTATACTCTATCTTGCGAGCTCGTTTTCACTATTTTCGGCACCGATCCAGGTCTCGGCCATAAAACGAAATTTGTTCCTTTCGATCTGTACTACAACTTTCGTTTAAGGCGCACTGACATGCGAAGATCCGAAAATATCGTTCAACTCCGATCAAAGCGATCACCCGACAGGATCTAGATTACGGTCTCTCGTCGGTCGGAATATTTTCCGGTCGTCTGCTCAACATAAAACTTTCATAACTTTTGCTCGTGAGTCCATAAATAATTGATTGGGCATAACTGCAAGACTTGGTTGAACTCAACTGATCTTCTTCAGTTAATTCCTGATTATAGGCAAAGTTGTGACTCGTCATTTTATGTGACTTTTTGATTCTAAACTTCACGAAACTTTCTCACCAAATACTATAGACAGGAATGGAGGTGGGTCACAAGAAAAATCCATGATTCAGCATTAATCTTGAATATACACAAATTAGCGGTCGTTATTAACTGGCTCCATTAATTATTTCCCGAATAATTCAAACTGAGGCTTTGTTTCCGAGGTTGATTCCAAAACTTCTGTCATCACCGACAATACTAGAAATTATTTCTCGATCATCACCTAATAGAACATGTTTGTGTTTAATCTGACTGCACAACTGACGTCGAACACCTAGGGTGTTACACCTCCTACCTCGTTCCAGTCTCCCCAGACTCCAACCGAACTTTGGTGTTTACATTTCACTAGCCACCTCGTTCCAGTCCTTCTCCCCGCTTGTGTTTTCTGCATAAGGGCAAATACGTTCAATTAGCTCAGTTGAATGGCTTAAATATTTGTTCATGAAACAAGTAGTGTTTTTAGTCTACTATAGCCAACCCCACAGGCCACATCAACCATATACTGCATATCTTTACTAAACTAGGTTAGCCTAGCCACCCACCAAACATATGTGCAATACTATCAATTTTCCCAAACCCAAAAGTGCAATTCACCACATTCCAAATGAATTTAGCTAGAGGACATTTCAGGAACAGATGTTCCACAATTTCCTCCTGAGAATAGAAATTACATCCTTTATCCTTACCCTAACACCCTCTTTTAAGTAGACTATCTCTAGTCAAAATATTATTTCTCATCACAAGCCAAATAGAAACTTTAATCCTGCAAGGTACTATGTATTTCCAAAATTTTCCCCAAGGAAAACTAACATTTTGGAGCTGCAAGGAACTATAAAAAGATTTTGCAAAAAAATGTTAGGGATTATCTATGGTTGGGCCGTTGCTTGGGCGTGGGGCTTTGATCCCATTCCAGACTCTACCACATGTGCAGGAGCTAAGAAGGGACAGAACATTCAAATAGGTAAACTTCCTCTTCCGGATATCCCCCTTTACTCTATTTTTCTTCTTCCAGAATCTTATCCTTCCTCTGCTATTTCTCTAATTCTCTACTCTCTCTCTCTCTCTCTCTCTCTCTCTCTCTCTCTCTCTCTCTCTCTCTCTCTCTCTCCAGTCCAGCTACCAGTTGCTAACAAAAAATCGTGAATTTTATTCAAGGACTAGCGTAACTTATCTTTTTCATTTGACAGGGTAATATCTTGCTGGAAACTGTTGATGTTTGCTATGAGCTTCTTGACTACCAGCAAGGAAGTGCAATTTGGTGCTAATTGCTTAAACTTGACCGCCAGCAAGGCTTGTCCATATCTGTTGATAGAAACACAAGACCTGCATGTAGTTGTTTATGGGGAGATGCAACTACTGTGGTCTTGCTATGAATTGATACAGGATCCTCTTGAGTTATTTGTGACTAGCTTCTTGTGTCAGACGACCTCTATCACACAACCAAGTGCAAACACGAAATGTCGTATTCAGTCATGCAAAGCTTCCTTGGGATCCTCGTGGTTCCATACTTGTCCATTGTCTTGAGGGCAGGCCGAATCTCAAGGAGAGGGGAATGTTAGGGATTATCCATGGTTGAACCGTCGCTTGGGCCTGGGGCCTTCAGCCCGGTCCAGACTCTGCCTGGATAGGAGTCTACAATAGCATATGGACAGGAGCTGAGAAGGGCATCGAACATTCAGAACATCAAACATGTTTTCTTCCTCCTCCAGATATTCCCCTTCACTCTACTGTTCTTCCAGAATTCTATCCTTCCTCTCCTATCTCTCTAATTCTCTACTCTCTCTTCAATCCAGCTACTAGTTGCTAACAAAAATAATTATGAATTTAGCCAAGGACCACCATAACTTATCTTTTTTTCATTTGCCAGAGTGATATCTTGACATTTCCTTTTAAGCTCATCCTAGTGAGCCAACCTTGTTCCAAACACATTTCTTCTGAATTTGATTATTTCCACTTGACACTTCAGTAATCACTGACCCCTCCAACTGATTACTGTTGACGCTAAAAATCGTATCTTCAAACGTCAAGCACACCACGAGGCCCTCAGAGACCGTCTGGAGCAAGGGTCCTGATCTCCTGAACCTCCAAGGAAGAAGCTAGTCTTGATGAAACCGAGTCCAAAGCGTGTCAGTCAATTTGACCTGCAATTGACAAAGAGAAAAGAAAACAATGCTAAATTATGGAATCTGCCGATTTGATGCCAGACAATTCCAAATTATGCGGCTCTGATATAGCCATTATCAATAGGATTTTGACTACAAAGTCAACTCCCAAGTCCATCACCGGTCCCTAAACTTGTGTCGTTGTGTCATCCCGGTCCCTAAACTCGCAAATCGACCGTCTAGGTCCTCAAACTTGTTTGGTTGTGTCATCTCGGTCCCTAAACTTGTTCGGTTGTGTCATCCCGGTCCATAAACTTACAAATCACTCGTTTAGGTCCTCAAACTTAGTCAGTTGTGTCATCCTGATTCCTAAACTTTGTTTTGAGTCTCATCTAGACCTAAACATGGCAATTCAAAAACTTTATATCAACCAATATATATCATAACTTTTTCATATAAACTCGAATGAAGACAAACTTTATATCAAAATTGTAGCCCTAGATGTGATCTACAACTTTTTAGTTGGAACGTTTTTGATTTAAAACTGTTTAAGGTCCCAAATGTTTATAGATTTTGAAATTTAAAATTTAATAACTATATTTTGGGACCGTAAACAGTTTTAAATTAAAAACTTTTCAGCCACAAAGTTGTAGATCACATCGAGGACTATAATTTTGATATAAATGTTGTCTTCATTCAAGTTTATATGAAAAAATTATGAATTATTTGTTGATATAAAGATTTTAAATCATCATGTTTAGATCTAGATGAGACTCAAAACAAAGTTTAGGGACCAGGATGACACAACTGACTAAGTTTGAGGACCTAAATGAGTGATTTGCAAGTTTAGGGACCGGGATGACACAACCGAACAAGTTTGAGGACCTATACGGTCGATTTACGAGTTTAGGGACCGGAATGACACAACAATGCAAGTTTAAGGACCCGTGATGGACTTTACTCAAAGGATTACAACATTGACATAATCTGAAGCAAAAACGGCTATTAAGAATATAAAAGAACATCATAAAAGAGAACAGCCGATTAGTTTATCATATGAAGAAAATAAAGATCTATGTACACATTAAAATAGCATAAAACTAATGAATTGGCTAATCATATCGACAATTCTATTTGTTAACAGTGGGGTGTCTTCATGCAGCCATAATAACAAATAGGTCAATAAAATAACTTGAACATCAACAGTGGAGTGTCTCCATGCAGCCATAATGATGACCAAGTTAAATCACGTCCGATACGATAAGTAGATCCATTAGCTTTAGGCCACTTAAACATATACATCATGAAGAAAGCATAACTGGATCGGCTGTTTTAGCCGATACAGGGTCCATGAAGCACGAACAAGATCTATTCGTCAAAACTATGATCCGGTCTAGGCCAAGCAAACTTACCTTAACATACATATGAGTGGGGTTCGGAAATATAGCCATAATAAGCATGTCAAACCAAATCTACTTGTTCTTAGATCAAACCATAATTTAAACAGATATCTCGAACACATAGCATGTAACAATCAAGATTAACAAAATAGTCGATGAGAAACTTAGATCGGTTATTTCCTTTGATGTGAACGTAAAAAGACTTTGTATAGCCGAAACTAAACAACTGTTGGGCTTAAGCTAATTTATCAATCTTGATTGGGCAAGATATTGTTGAAAAGAAGAACAAAACATTAAAAGCATAAACAATATTGATAACTTAATGAATCTATTAGATTGCCAAATCTAATAGAGCCGATAACTAGTCAAGATCGACTAAAGCAAGAGATTGATCAGAGTCAAGACAGTCTTACAAAAGACTAACTTAAACCGATAACTAGTTCATGTCATAGCTAACAAGAGTTTGGTCGATGCCAAATACAACCTTATTGAACGATAACATGAGCTATTGGTGAAACTTACAAGCAAACTGGAGGTCGGTCTAGCCGATGCAGCCCTGTCTGGTCGAAGGTTTCGCCGAGATCTACATTACTCCTATTCCTAAGGGTTTGGCCGGAGGCCGAAAGATTGTTTGATTGATTGTTGAATATCCTTTTACAATGGTCGAGGGTTTATATTTATATCCTGGACTAATAAGAGTCCTGAAGGGACTATGACTAAACAATTTCTTATCTAAAAATAAATACTAATTTAATACAATAACAAATCTACTACTTCCTTCCTGGCGGAGTACATCTTCACCACATCTGGGCCAATGCCGTTAACACCGTTGGCCTTCCAACATTGGCCGTATCCAACGAGTTCGTTTCTTGTTTGGAGTAAGTCATCTCACGATCGGACTAGTAACTAGATGTCTTATGTCGTATGTTGTACGTATACATGACTTCCTATCCAATCTCTATTTCTTCGTACTTGCTTCTTTTCATTTATGTGATGAGCCTCTGTACGTCATGTACCTTAAAACATAATATAATTTTCCTTCTTCTCAATAGCCATGTCCACGAGGTCCCAAACGGATATGCCATAGTCACGTATATGTATATATCTCCTTTGCTTGATTTTTGCTAGCGACCACGAGACGTATTGTTTTTCCCAGAATATATTAATATTCCCTTGTTAATAATATTTCTCGGCTGACTAAATTTTGGTGTCAACAATTACAAATACACTTTAGTGGATTCTATATATAATTTTGTCATAACTAATTTTAAACTCTGACATTATTAATATACTCCCTCCATATAGGAAATAGATGACGTTTTAGACATGGTTTCAGTCAAACATTGGAAATATAAATCATGAATAACTTTTAAGTTGTTGAGTTTAAAAATATAAAAACCATATGAATGGATTTGTCTTGTAAAATACTTTCATAAAAATATACATATGACACTTTTTGATAAATATTTTTTAGTATAAAGGGTGTCAAAGTTATACCTTGGAGACCGTGTCGATGTCCAAAACGTCATCTATTTCCTATACGGTTGGAGTATTTTTTTTTGTTATTGAATAACTAAGACTACAACATGTTTATATACGCTGCCCCCTCTAAGTCCCCATTACATCAGGGTGGATCTGGATTGGGGGAGCTACTGTTGTCGCCGGCTAAGGCCTCTTGTTCGGTTCCATTAGAACGGAGTCATTCCGACTGAATTGATTTTATCCGGTTTTAAATTCGATCCATCATTCGGTTGAGATTTGATTTTGGGTGGATTGATATGACCCGGTTTAAATTTAGTTTATTTCTTATGCTCTAAGACCCAGATTTATTCCCCACCTCTTGAGACCACAAACTAAAACAACCGGATCAAGTGAATTCTTTTGGTTCACTCATTCCTAATCTATAATGGTTTCAGACCCTGTTACAATCCGACGGAAGTGAACAATGCCCAAGAAGTCGCTGGGGACTGGGGAGCGGGAGTACATACTCCTAAGGAGTATAAAACCATTTTCCTATAGAAATATCTCTCTGCGTGCAAAGTATGAAAAATATAAATAGCACATGCGAATGCACGAGTTACTGACTAGTTAGACTAACACGAGGTGGTTGAGCACTTGAGCTGATTTCAACTTGTATTCCATCAAGATGCTACTACCGCCAAAAGTAACAAATCAAGCAACCGAACTTTCATAACTGAGTATTTGAAAATGAATCTAGTACTTCACATATCAAGGTTGACTATGAGAATGTGGGCATAAGATGATTATTTTGCACAAGACAAGAACAAATAGCTCCCAGTCACATTGCAAAATATCAATATGCAGATTCAAAGCATGACCTGTGTGCAGTGGCCGTTGACTTTTCACAATAAAATGCACCATGGCAAGTCTGAGAATGCATGATACAGCTGTCAAATGCAACACGTCTCAAATGAGAAAGCTCCCATTTAAAAAACTAAAAGGATTAATTGAAGTGTAACCTTCCTATATTGCTGTAGTTAGAAAATGTAGTGTGCACTTCATGAAATTGCAAGACTATCAACGAGACAATAACATGATTTCCATGCCAATTTAGTTAAGGCCATGTTCAGTTGGCCAAAAGACCCCAAATATTTTGCGCAGTGTAATCTTTAGACGAATGCATGGAGTATTAAATATAGGTAAAAAAAATAACTAATTGTACTTTTAGTCTGCTCATGTCGAGACGAATCTTTTGAGTCTAGTTGGGTTATGTTTGGACAAAGTTTGTCAAATAACAACAAAAGTGCTACAATAACTTTTCGCCAAATATTTCGCGAACTGAACAAGGCCTAAACTAATCAGTGTTCTTTTCTTTGTTACTGATTCATTGCAGAATACAATTAGCATGAGAGCCAATTTTAGCCGTGTTATATTAGATGTTACAATAGTAATTAAGTCTACTAAAAATATATTAATTATAAAATTAATTACACCGCCACACGAGAGTTAATAAGACGAATCTATTAAGTCATGTTAATCCATAATTAGCAAATGTTTACTGTAGCATCACATTCTCAAACTATAAACTAATTAAGTTTAGTAGATTCGTCTCGTGAATTAACCTTCGGCTGTCAAATTAGTTTTGTAGTTAGTCTTTTTTTAATAGACTAAATTAAGGTCGCAAAATATGACAGGAAAACGAACACGCCCTTACTTCTAAAAAGCAGCATGCTCTTTAAATTATAACTTAATGAGTACAATTGATCATTTTTTATTGTACAATGAAGAAGACTGCAAAACAATGCGGTTGAGCAAACAAAATATTATCGTATAAAAATCAGTCCTTAATCTTTTACTAGGACTGAATTTCACTTGCTAGCCAAAGGAGTGGAGAGCTTCAAAGTCTGAAGAACACGTCTAATTTCACTTCCACATGAATTCTTATTTGTCCCGTACCGTTTTGGCTTCAATTTTTTTTAGTCAAAGTTCAGTTTCAAATTTTGTCTTGGCTGGCCCATCTCCTACCTCGTCCAAGGCTCCAACAGATATGTCACATGCCCAACGCAGCATGCTGCGAGCCGCGCGAGCCAGATTTACGTGACAATCCCAAATCACGGAGAAAACAGAAAAGGAAAACAAGTTTTCTGTAGAAGTGCAGTAGTACGTTCCAGCAGTACTCATCTCCCACATCTGTAGTCTAGCTTTCTCAAGCATGTCGTCGTAGCCGGCCTCTCAGGCTGGCAATGGTATATTGGTATGCATGTGAGTTTTATAAAAGTGGATGTGGATCTGTCTAGGGCGCGCTCGGGTGCTTCTCGGTCTTCCAGCACCCCAACCGAACACACGCTCTGTGTTCGGCAGAACAGAAGTACCATTGAGTTTTCTGAACTAGCGTCCCCAGTCGCACCAGCCCCGCATCCGTACAGTCAGTTGGCAAATCCAGCCTGGTGTCCCCACCCAGCGGGCCCCACCGCCTGCCTTGCCGTCGTGTGGTCCAGGCATCCCGGGTCCCGGCTCGCCGCTGCCGCTATATAAAGTGCCGCTGCCGCTGCACCACGCCCGCAACGGCCCTTTGTGCTTCAGACGCCGCAACGAAATCCAAGCGCTACCAAAGCTCGCCGCCTCCACCCGTCCACCGCCATGGATCCATACTGGCAGGGCGGCAGCGGCGCCTACAACAACCCAGCGCAGCGTCATGACCACCCGGCCTCGTCGTCGTCGCAGCCCCAGTTCCAGACGGGCGGTGGCTACATCGTGATGAACCAGCAGCCCAGGCCATCGATGCCGAACGTCATCGGCAGCCAGTACAACAACAGCGTCATCCCGTGCGCCCCCGTCTATCCTCCCGGGGCGCCGGTCTACGCTCAGCAGCCCAGCTCCGCCACCGCCTTCTCCGCGCCGGCCGACCTCATCCCGTACGCCTCCGCCAATCTGCCCGGGGCACCGCTCTACGCTCAGACCGGTGCCGCCGCCGACTCCTCCGCCGGACCCGCACGCGTTCCAAACCCGCTGGCGCTTCAGCTGAATGTCCGGTCGAACCCGGAGGCCATTGTGAGGGACCCGGAGGCCTCAGACAAGTTGATCTCCAAGCTCAAACAAAACGATCACGAGTTCAGGATTCTGGTGACCCGATGGGTCCTGAGGGACGTGCGTGTGGTGATGGGCAGCCACACGGGCCATGCCGTGCTCCTCGCCCTGCTGGGCGCCCTCGAGCGTGCCAACATGCTCAGCGCCCTCGAAGCCATCGTCAGCGCTGTATCGCACCAATACAACGGGGCCTCCCTGATGGAAGTCGCCAACGTTCAAACCGGGTACGTTCTGATTCTGACTGGGATCAATTCCTCCTCCATTGATTTTTGTCGTCTGTGAAAGCAGCTGGTTCGGAATCTGAAGTTTCAGTCGAACCCTCCCATGCACCATCTTTCTCACGGTTCGATCAATTGATTCAAATGAAGATGTAGTCCACATTTGTTTCGCTTGCCTGTCAATCTATCAGTCCTTTTTTTTTTTTGATTGAACTGGAGGGGCAAGAGCCTATATATGCAGGATTGCCTGTCAATCAATAGATTAGTAAAATAATCGAGGCCTAAACTAAAATCCTAACTGCTAGTACTTTCGTTGAAATGTCAGAGCATTTCGTGCAGATTTGATTCTGCCGTGAACTTAAAACTGTGGATGATCTGGGTGTTGCCCTGCTGTGTTTGCCTTGCTGTTGTTTTGCACGGTTGCAGGGACGCAGCTCTGAAGGAGATCGTCAGGTTGGCGGCGCTGCGCTTGCAACCCGTACTATTGCAGCGGCTATTCAGGTGCCTGATCGATGGATGGAACATAGAACAGAGCAATGGCACGGAACTGCTTAGGCATTTCTTCACCACGGTGCATTTCGACCATTGCTCGGTATGGACCCACACAACCCATCGGTTGGCAGCAATGGAGGACACACGTATATTGTTGCTATTGCTCGCATTTTTTCTGACGATCTTGTTTAGATTTTCATCGACGAGCTCGCCGTCCCCCGCTTCTCGGACATGGTCAAGTCCAGGATCGGGTACACGAGCTTGGTGGTATGCCTGGAGAATGCGGGAAACACCGAGCAAGCTACTACTCTCCAGAACACCATCGTGAACCAAACCGTCGAGATCGCCAAGGGAAGATACAGGTGAGACGCGTGGTTATTCTCGTCAGTTTTGTCTTCTGTAACCGTCTGCTGGGGACAAGGAGGGGAGCTCTGAATCTGATCTGAGTGAACCTAACGGGGAAACCTTCTTCCTGCTATGTTGCACAGCTCCTGCTTCTTGCAGGCCGTCCTGGAGAAAGGCCTCAACGATCAGCTCGAGGAGCGCGTCAGGGAGCGTGTCGTGCACAATCTCGTGGAGCTGTCCATGAGCCGATACGGGAACAAGGTGGTGCAGGAGTGCTTCGTCCCTAAGGATAAGGCGCTTTCGGTGCCTCTGCTGGAGCGCGGGCTCGACGCCTTCTTTCGCCTGCCCGACGAGGAGCTCTCAGAGTTGGTGCAGAACCACTGGGCCGGCTACGTCCTCCGCCGGCTTCTCCGAACCAGCATAGATGTAAGTACTCGTCCATCCTTCGTTTCACGCCAATCGTTACCTGAGTGAGGCTGGTGTTTGATCTGCGCGGAACGTGTCATGCAGAGGAATGTGGCGGCGGAGGACGCGACCAAGCTGGCACAGCGGATGTTGAAAGCCGGGGCTGCCGGAGACGACAATGACGATGATGCTGAACTCCCTCAGGTGGTTGACAAACGAGTGCTAGCCGTAGCTATTTTGCACTAGTCGATGATTTGCTCCGCTGAGTCAAGGTCAAGGATGTGCCTGTCTGTCTGTCATGCCGCCCAAGGATGTGCCAGGCCGTTCTGCTAAAGCCGTCTGTGCGAATTGTGCTTGTGTCTTTCATTGATTGGCATTTCTTGCTGACGTACATGCACTGTCAAATGTCTTTGGTTTCTCTGTACAATGCTACGGCGTTTCTTCTGTACGGCTCGATTGATTCCATGAAAGGAAACTAAAGATTTCGTACAGTCTACGTATGCTTGTGCAGTATAGCTATAGTACTCCACAGGCAGTATTTCTGTTTTGTATCCAAGTTGCTAATGCTGTGTTTGTATATGCTTGGACACAGTAAGGTGTTGTTCTTCGGTTCCATGGAACGGAGCCATTCCGGCCGGATTGATCTCATCCGGTTTTGAATTCGGTCCATAGCAAAACAGCCTTTCGATTAAGGTTTGGTTCTAAATGGATTGATATGACCCGGTTTAAATTTAGCTCATTTCTTATGCTCTAAGACCCAGATTTATTCCCCACCTCTCGAGGTGAGGAACAAAACCAACTCGATCAAGTAAATCCCTTTGGTTCACTCATTCTCGATATAAGAATGGTTCTGAAATCTATTCCAATTCGACGGAAGCAAACAAGACTTAAAAGGTTCACTGCTCGCGCTCTGACACCGCACCATGCCACGCACTGTAGGCAAGATTACAGTATTACCGATCAGTATCTAGAATGTTACAGTACTACGTGTCATGACACCTTTACATTGCATCTTAATAATCACAAGTATCATATGCTTAATCACCTTCTAAAATTCGTTTTTTGTAAAATTAGTTATCCTTAGCTAGAACTTTTATGGCTGTAACTGACGGATGGTGCGCGACACCCTATATGAACGATCCGCAGCACAAGTTCTAGGACAATAGTGTGTCTAGATAGACCCATATAGTGGTAGTTTATCTTGACCTATGTCACATTGAGTCTTAACACATTGACATGTACTTTCTGATCCTACGAAGCATCCAAGATTTTTTTTCTTGT
Organism: Coix lacryma-jobi var. lacryma-jobi; assembly: GCA_009763385.1. Lineage (NCBI taxonomy): Eukaryota > Viridiplantae > Streptophyta > Magnoliopsida > Poales > Poaceae > Coix > Coix lacryma-jobi. The sequence continues at coordinate 9,018,626 of CM019823.1, read as the reverse complement.
ACAAATGTCTATATCATCCGAGCTCCAATATGAATATATTATAATGACTATACTATAAATTTAATTAAATTTGGAAAACTTTAACTCTTTAATTTTTTTTAAAAAAATAACTTGTAAGTCGTGACGGAAGGAGGAAAGTCTCTCTGAGTCGGTGATAGTGTGACCCAGCTGGTCACACCCGCTGCATACCCGCATTCGTACAGGCAACTGGTAAATTCAGCCCAGTGTCCTCACCCCTCTTGAGCCGGGCAGCAGCGGGGCACCTGTCGTGCGGCCGTGCCTTGCCGTCGCGTGGTCAAGGCGTCCCGACTCCCGAGCGCCGCTGCCTCTCTATATAAGCGCCACCACCGCGGCACCACGCCCGCAACAACCTAAGCGCTACCAACCTCGGCGCCTCCACCCCCGTCCACCGCCATGGACCCGAACCGCGACCCTTCCGGCAGCGGCGCCTACTACAACCCAGCGCAGTTTCCTTACCTCCCCTCCTCATCGTCGCGGCAGCCGCGGCCGCCTCTGCAGATGAACCCACAGCCCCAGTTCCCGCCGCATCAGGGTGGCTACATGAATCCAAACTGGCAGGGCGGCGGCAACCCAGGGCAGCGCCATGACCACCCCTCGTCGTCGTCGTCGCCGCCGCGGCCCATGCCGCTGCAGCTGTTGACCTCGTCGCCCCAGTTGCAGCCGCAAGGTGGCTACATCGTGAACCAGACCTCCTCGGGCGACGCCCTCATCCCTACCGACGGCGTCGTCCCGGGCTACGATTTCGTGCTCCCGGACTGGGAGCCCTGGCCATCGATGCCGAACGCCATCGGCAACGCATGGTACCAGCCTCATCCTCCTGGCTTCGCCCCCGTTTATCGGCCCGAGGCGGCGGTCTACTACGCTCAGCAGCCCAGCTCTGGCACCGTCTTCAACGCGCTCGGGTACAACAGCGACCCGCAGTCCTCCGTCTATCAGCCCGCCGGGGCACCGCTCTACGCTCAGCTCGGCGCCGCCACCGACTTCTTCGCGTGGGGGTGGGGCGGCAACGCCAACAACGACCCGTACACCTCCTCCGGTCAGGTCGCGCCGCCCGCCCTAGTGCCTGGCGATCCAGACCGATCCCGTCAGGCGCTTCGGAATGTCTGGGCGAACGACCTGCTGGTCGCCGTCCAGCGTGCGCGCACGGCCAGCGTCAGCGACGTCGCAGTCGCAGCCCTCATCGATTACGTGATATGGAACCACAACAACGGGTTCCCCCTGATGGAAGTCGCCGAACCTCCGTCCGGGTACGTACTGGGACCAATTCCTCTTCCATCGATTTGCGAATGTTTTCCCTGGTTTGGGGTTTCAAGTTTGAATCGAACCCTCCCCTCTTTCTCTCTCAGAGTCAGACGTGATTCAACGAGTGTTTCGCTTTCCCTCTCCCTCAATCGAGGCCCCTAAAACGTAAAACCTTAAAACACTGTGAATGATCTGGGTGTTTTTGCCTTGTGCGTGTTGTTTTTGCACGGTGCAGTGAGACAGCTCTGAAGGATCTCGTCACGTTGGCGTTGCAGCACTTGGGCCCCGAAGCATCGCAGAAGCTATTCAGGTGCCTAATCGATGGATGGAAAATGGAACAGAGCAGCGGCCCGACCCTGCTTCACCATTTCTTCAACAATTTGCCTCGCGAATGGTGCTCAGTATGCCATTAATGCAGGAACAGGAGGAGGGCATACGTATTGCTGCTATTGCTCACGTTTTTCTGACGAACTTTGTTTAGATTTTCATCAACGAGTTCGCCCTCCCCCGCTTCTCGGAAATGGTCAGGCACAGTGTCGGGCGTATGAGCATGATGGCGTGCCTGGAGACCGAGCAATGTACTGCTCTCCACAAAGCCATCGTCCACCAAACCTTCCAGATCGCCACGGACGTACACGGGTGAGATGGAGCTGAGCATGCCGTTACTACATTAATTCGCACATACACCTCGCGGTTCTTGTTGTCAGTTTTAATAACCTTCTCTAGCTAGAGAGATCAAGAAGGGGTGTATCTGAATTTTGAGTCTGAGTCTGCGTGCTGCAGCTTCACCCTCTTGCGGACCATCTTCCAGACACGCCGCAACGATCAGCTCCAGAAACGCATCTGGGATCGCGTCGAGCACAATCTCGTGGAGTTGTCCATGGACCGATGCGGGACCAAGGTGGTACAGGCATGCTTCATCCCCAGGAGTAGCATGCCTTGGTCTTCGGAGCCTCTGCTATGGCGCGGGCTCCGAGCCTTCTCGCGCCTGCTCGGCGAGCAGCTCCGGGAGTTGGCGCAGAACAACAGCGCCCGCAACCTCCTCCACCTGATGCTCCGCACCAGCCTAGAAGTAAGTGCTATTCGCCTATCCTGTCACGCCAATCCCCGCGTCGGGCGCCCCGGGTGCTCGACCGTTACCTGAACCTGAGACGACTACTGGTGTTTGACCTGCGTGGCAATGCAGCGCAATGTGGCGTCGGAGGAGGCGATGCGGCTGGCACATCGGATCTTGGGAGTTGGGGCTGCCGGAGACGAGACGAATGAGCTGATCAACATCGCCGAGCGGGTGATCAGCAAGAACAGAGCGCACCACTGATGATTTGCTCCGCTGAGTCAGACCGCGCCACGAGATGGATTTTGCACTAGTCGATGATTTGCTCCGCTGAGCCAGTCCGCGCCACGATGCGACAGGCCGTTTCTGCTTGTCTGTCATGCTGCCCAAGGATGTCATGTGCCAGGCCGTTGTTCGGCGGCTAAAGCTGCACTGCGAATTCTGTTTGTATCCATGTTGCTAATGTCGTATCAGATTAACTGCCATTGCAATTTGTGTATGCGTGTACTACTGGTACACCGTAAAAGTTCACCGCTCGCGCTCTGACACCCCACAGATGGCACACAATTTCTTACAGCGAGTCATCGAGGGCGGCGGCGAGCGTCTCCAGGTTGCCATCGCCGAGCGCGTCGCGGCGGACATGGTGAGCCTGTCGTCGGATCAGTTCGGGAGCTACGTGGTGGAGTCGTGCTTCCTCCAGATGCGCTCGCTGGCGCCGCTGCAGCTCGTGCTCGACGCGTTCCTCGCCCTGGGCGACGACGACCTCGCCGGGCTCGTGCGGGGCGGCTTCTCCAACTTCGTCGTCAGCAAGCTGCTCGGCGTCGCCAAGGACGTAAGTCGTCGTCGTCGTCGTTGCTGTCGCGTTAATTACTTGTTTGGTATATAAATAAACTTGGCTTTGGATCGTTTGTTGGCTGACGACGACTGGACTGAACTGTTGTTATTTTGGTCGGCGTGCGTGCAATGCAGCTCATGCCGGCGCAGGCGTGGCAACTGGCGCGGCGGATCGAAAGGCTTCCGGCGGCGGTCCACCGCGAGATGCACGCGCGCGGGGTGATGGCGGTCGTCAGGAAGCTGATTCACAGGTCACAGGCAACCAGGCTTTACTAGCCGAGATATTCGATGTTTGTCTTGGATGCAATGGAATGCAAGCGTATGATGTCATGTCACATGTAGATGTAGCCCAAACATGAACCGCGGAAGGTCCCAGGCAGCGACCCATCCCCCTGAACGACCGCAGCGACCCCGACGACCCGCGTTGCGTTGCCATCCTCCAGCTGCCTCCTCCCCATCCCCATCCCCCTGAACCAAAACCGAGTATACTGAGTCGACAGATATAAATAGCACAAATAAAAATGAAATCAGTATAAAGATTTTTTTTTTTGTAAAGAGAAATTCGTAGGTGCTTCAGTACCATAATTTGTTATTAACAAAGAAAGAACTACAGAGATAATAATTGATTGAACTCGCCCTCTCAAGCTCAAAATGCCACGCCAATGCAATAAGGTACAGTGAGAATTTGAGATGTAGTAGAACGTAACAGCAGAGTAACAGACAGAGGGCTATATTCTGTTAACAAAATCAGACGCTTGCAGGATGTCTCCACGAATCGAAGGACCAACACTTTTTTTTTCTCTTGAGTTCAAATTGGCCCTCATGGCCTTTCATTAACCGACGTAGGCTCGACGGACTCGTGAGCAACTAGCTTGTTTACAAACTCAGGGAGAAAATCATCCCACAAGGATTGACTCGGGTCCTAACTCAAAGCTAACTTAGCAATCTCATGCGCAGATAGGTTACAAGAGCGTGGAGCGTATAAAACTTTATTACAATGAAAATGATCACTTAAGAGCTCACGGATACTACGAAAGAGAACTCCACATGGTGCCATATCTCTCGCCTGAGATGTAATCGCATCACGTAGTTGGCTGCAGTCCATCTGTAACTCAATCCAGGCAATGCCAGATTGTTGTGCCGACACCAATACAAACAAGCACGCCACCGTTTCAGCTGAGAGAGCATCCAGAACTGGACTAATATCTGCGGCACCTGCAAGCACCGGCTCACCAAGATGATTTCGAACAATAAACCCACAAGTACCAGCTCTATCTTCCTTCCTAAAACTGCCATCAATATTAATCTTCAAAAAATCTGGATCCGGGTCGGTTTTCCTTCCTCACCAGAGAGATCTCTGACTTTCTTGGAAACAACCAGGCAAAAAACATATGAACTTCATCTGCATACAAGTGCACGGGAAGAACCTCAAAACGCAAACTGAAGAGCCTGAAACAACCATTCCCGTTTACCACAAGAAAAGGCATATGACTCAGATTGAGAAAAGGTAAAAATGAAAAGGTGCATTAATTAGATACAATTCCTACATTATTTATCAGAGAACTCTTTGGAGAATCTCTTCTAGATACAAACCCACATCCTTTATTGTAAAAAGAACCTTTGTTAGCTACAATGACTTGACATTTACAAAGGGACCAGAGCTCGGTCTGATGAAACCCAAACTTTCAAGGTTCGTCATGTTCGCCCGCTAGCAGACAAATCATACTTTCATTTATGATCATAAGTTGGCATACTGGACAAAGAATATTTGTAAGATGATCCCTTCTTAACTGATGATCGGGAGACAGCCGCAAGGGGATCTCCAGAATAGAGCTTTGATCTTGATGGTGCCTGCGCACTTGGACCATTCAAAGCACCAGGTCCAGGAGCTAGAGTGCTGGACCTGTATGGCACTGTGGACGTCACTCCATAATAATTTGCCAAGCTACCACTACCATATTGAGGCGGAACAGCAAGGGCCTGATTTTGGATACCAACTGGACGATGACTCCTAGCAACTAGCTGCGAAATCTGACTGATCGCTGGCAGTACATTCTGGGTCAAAGCAGCTTGATACTGATTTGACACTCCAGCTTTATGCATGCTCTGCTGCGGCTTAAATTGTTTAGAGGTTCCAGCTGAGTTAAGGTTCTGGCCTAAAGAACCTTGCACCACATTCTCGGGCCTTGGTCTCTTAGCAGGCTGCATCAGCTCCTGTATCTTTTTCTGCTGCTCCTCAATATTCTTACTAACCTTTTGGGCAGCCGCAGCCGCTGCTGCAGCAGTTCTTTTTCTCTCAGCAATTTGCTGATCCAAATGTGCCATTCGCTTGTTAGCTTCTTCAAAAATAGGGAGTTGTTCTAGCTTCTGTTCCTTAATGAACTTCTGCAATGTTCCAAGAAGTGTGCGCTCTTTTGCATCAGCTGCATTCTGCCAAAGTGTTAAGATAATTTAGGCATCAAGAACTACCTACAACCTTGATTATATAATGTTTATAATAAACAATACTGCAGCAGAGATGCACCTGAGTAGCAAGATCATCTCCTCTGATGCGGATCATCTTACCAGCAACTGCAGCATGATCAATGTACGATCTCATAATAGGCAACAAAGCGTATTTGTGCGCTATATTAAGAGCTTGAATGAATTTGACTGCCTCTAACTGTTTGCTTTTGTTTACCATTTTCTGAATGAGGGCTGGTGCAAACAAAAATTTCATATAAATGTCAGTATTTTTTTATCAATGATAAAAAACAATAAAAATTGCCATGAATTTTTGAAACAGCAGATGCAGAGGTGACCCTGGTCGGCTGAAGAATAGACTATAGATATTGGGAACAAATGCATGACATGAGAAAAGTATCAATCACAACATCTTAATGAAGCTTGTTATGTGGCATTCTATAAAAACACTCCTGCACATTTTGATGTTAAGCAAGGCAGTAGAAGATATTCACTGCCTCCTGAAAAACACCCAAAAAACAGCAAATAAAAACCAATTTGTGAAAGAGGAAAAAATGATGGAAGAAACAACAGAGAGCTATAAAGAAGCACACGATGTTAAGACAACCATGTTCCAAAAGGACTCAATAAAAAACTGGGCAAGACAAGTTACAGAACACGGGAGGAAATAGATTACCAAACAGACATTTGAGAACAAAATGAGATTTGCTAAAAAAAGTAGCAGCATCTAGGGAGCTACTCCCTCCGTCCAACAAAACATGCAACTATGGATTCCATGCCACCAAAAGTAGTTTACGTTTGACCAAATTTCCAGTAAATACTATTCACATTTACGACTGCAAATTAATTTATTAAAAAAATACATTTCGTAATGAATCTAATGGTATTTATTTGATATCATAAATATTAATATATTTTTATCTATAATTAATCAAACTAGAGATACTAAACCATGACACTATACTAGAATTGCATGTTTTTATGGACGGAGGGAGTATGATGGACTGACGGCGGTGAGCCCATCTCCTCAGGACCTCAGGCACGGTGACCACATCCTCCACCCGATGGCGGCCTCGCGCAGGTGAGGCGCGCGGCCATCCCCCTCCCCGACCGGTGGCGCGCGGCTATCCCTCCCCGACTATAGCATTCTTACTATGTTCTGGAACTCTACATTACAACTTAATTGAAGAAGCAATTTGCGTACCTATGTGCCAAAATATCATGTCATCCAAGGTCCGGAATTAAGAGGTGACTGTAAGCAATACGTTTTAATCACAGACATAATAAACCTGTACAGAGTAGTCGTAGTAATATAGAGGGCAACTATCAGATATATCTTTTTTTCTGTACTCCCGACGTCCATAAAAGAATGCAATTATGGGAAGCGTGTCTGTCAAACTATTTTAACTTTGATCAAGTTTATAGTAAATAGTATTAACATTTATATCTTAAAATAAATTTATTATAGAAATATATTTTACAACTAATCTAATGATGTTTATTTTGTCTTATGAGTATTAGTAATTTTTTATATATTTTTAGTTAAAGTTTACAACGTTTGACTCATCGGGATGCGAGAATTGCATTTTTTTTGGACGGAGGGTCTATATTATAGACTAGTAATTCTGTGTATAGCACAAGGAAATATTGTTAATTACTTATAAAGGATCTGCAGCTTTTGTTCTTGGAACCAATTTCTTTTTGTCACACATTTGATGACTTATAGGAATGCCATCCAGGGACGGTCCACTTAATTGAAGCAAGCCAAAGTAAAGGAATGACCAATTTTTTTTTTTCATCTTGTCCTTGTGTTAGAACTCAGCTATTGGTTCCTTGGAATTGTACCTCTGTTGACTATTGACTGGTGCGCGTAGTGTCCTTCATATCTCAGAGGTTGTCTTGTTATGAAGACAATCGTAAGCTGTTTTTTTTATCACCTTGCACCTTCAATTTCATTACTGTTTTGATGTGTTTGGATATTTGTTGTAGGTTCAGTGTTAGTCAAATTCATAGGTTCTTTTTGTTTAAGTTAAGTGGTTAACTGTATTTCACTTTTGTTCTTGCCTAGTTACCTTTTGACTTCTCCATAATGATGTTCTGCTTTTCATATAACTTATTACTGTTTTATTTATAACTATCTCCAAAAGAGTCCTAAACATATCAAGGAATAAGTTTCACCAATGTGCTGAGTTGCTGTTGCAATGCTTTTACGACCATAACGACTACTAATGGTGACTCGCTATTACAATTTTATTCTCTGTGATCAGGGTTGGAAAGATGACAGATAATCTAACAGGTGATTGCTCAACAAGCTCAAAGAAAAGGAAGAAAGCTTGCAAAGGTATACGAGAGATAAGTGAGTAATTGGTTTGAATTTCTTAACATACTTACACATCTTTGTCATAACAATCACAATAATATTGTGCAATGTTTCCTTATCCAGGGAAATTGCATGTAGATAACTTTTTTGAAGAGGAGTTTGGCAGCTTGAAGAGCTCTGGTCAAGGAGCATGGAGTGAACTGAGTAAAGTAGTAGTGTCCAACTTATCTGAAAGTGTTGTCTCGCTGGCTTCATTCGATGGTGATTATGCACGTTAGCTTTTAAACTTTATATATAAGCCATCACTCTTAATGATGGAAATCATGACTTTGCGCAGGGGATATGATGCATTCTGCATGCACAGGCATAGTTATCAAAACTGATTTATTTGGCACAAGTTACCTGACTTCTGCTAGCCTGGTTAGATCTTTTGATGATCAAGGCAAGATCATGCCATTTGTGTCTGTAAGTTCTTCTATTTTATCTCATCTCTATCACTTGCTTATGTTGCGATATAACTATTAATTTGTAAGATTTTTTCTTGATTTACTATTACAGATTCAATTACACCTTCCAAAAAAACAAGTTGCCCATGGATGGTTACACAAATATGACTTGCAATACAATATTGCTGTTATTCGAACCAAGTTCTTCCCTGGTCTTCAAGCAATAAATCTTGAGCATCAGCTGCAATTTGAGTCTCACAGTAAGGTAGTTGCTGTGGGGCGCTGCTTCAAGTCAGGCAAATTAATGGCCACAAGTGGGGTGCTGACTGATGATCCAAGCGGAGCTTATCGAAAAGAACTCATGATCTCCACATGTGAAATCACCATGGTGCCCTGCTAATCTCTCTTTACTTTCATGTGTTGCAGAAATGAATAATTATGGCATATTGGCGATTGGTGTGGTATTAGTGGTTATTATATCATTATAGACACTTGACTTTATCCTTAAGGATTAAAGTTGCATTTTTCTCTTATATAATTATTTTCTAGTATCGCTTTATTTTGTGGTAGGCTTATAGTAGTCTTTATATTTTTTTTCTAGGTTGGGGTTGGAGGGCCTCTTATTGATTTGGAAGGGAACTTTGTTGGCATGAACTTTTATGCGAAGAAAAGGACGCCGTTCCTGCCAAGGAGTACTATTGCTGGATTACTGGCTAATTTCAAGACATATCGGTATGTTCTTACTGTCAGCTATGGTTTCTCGTTTTGCCTGTCCTCTACTTTACATCACTAATTTATGCTTAGACATTTGGTATGCAGGGCACCTGGAAAACTTTTTTTGTAAAAGAGAAGTTAAATTAGGACTGGACTTAGTGTTGGCTTTTAACATGGTCATACTGAACTATAAGCCTCATGTTTTAAATGTTGGCACAGCCACACAGAGTACATTTATAAACAAAACTGGCTGAGCCCATTCTGTCAGTCTCATTAGTTCTGTAAAATAAGGACATGCATGTTCCCTAAGAAGTAATATTTGACTTTCCTATATGTTGACTTTGTTATAAGTTCCCTATACGTTGACTTTCCTATACGCGAGCTAATATGTTACTTTCCTATACGTTGACTTTGTTATAAGTTTCCTATAAATCATATAGAGCCTTTTGTTACAAATGAAAGCTAGTAAAATTCTATAAGATTATAGGTTGACTTTCCTGTGAAGATTGAAGAATACACCAAGTTATTGGGCTACTTAGAAATATGAGTGTTGGAAAGAGTGATTGGATTATTGGGCTAACCCTAGGAAGGGTAGCTATATCAGTCACTTATATGGGCCTCATGGGCCTAAATACATATACTCCAACACCCCCCGCAGTCTGAACTACCGGCGCAGCGAAGTTTGAAGACTGAGTGCGAAAAGAAGTACAACCCCACACGAGGCCCCCCACAGACTCAACTAGCCACTAGTGATGTTGAGGCTGGAGCGAAACTCAGAGAACGTCGATGACGGGAGACCCTTGGTGAAGATGTCAGCGAACTGGGAGGTGGTCGGGACGTGGAAAACCCGAACATCACCGATGGCCACCCGATCGCGGACAAAGTGGAGGTCGATCTCCACATGCTTGGTCCGCTGATGCTGAACGGGGTTGGTGGAGAGGTACACCACACTGACGTTGTCGCAGTAGACCAACGTGCTCCGAGTCAGGGGACTGTGGAGCTCACCAAGGAGCTGCCGGAGCCAGGAGGCTTCAGCCACGCCGTTAGCAACAGCGAGGTATTCCGCCTCGGCACTGGAGCGGGAGACCACCGGCTGGCGCTTGGATGACCAGGACACCAGGTTGCCGCCGAGGAAGACAGCATAGCCTGAGGTGGACCTGCGGGTGTCCGGGCACCCGGCCCAGTCCGCGTCGGTGTAGACGACGAGCTCGATGGAGGCGGAACGGTGGAGAAGCAAGCCGTAGTCGACGGTGCCTCGGAGGTAGCGGAGGAGGCGCTTGAGGGCCGTGAGATGAGGCTCGCGCGGATCATGCATATGAAGACAAATCTGCTGAACTGCATATGTGATGTCCGGGCGGGTGAAGGTAAGGTACTGAAGCGCCCCCGCAAGACTCCTGTATGCAGTAGGGTCAGTGACTGTGGCGCCCTCGGTCTCTGACAGCTTGGCCTGAGTGTCAACAGGGGTGGAGCAGGGCTTGCAGTCAGTCATCCCAGCACGCTCTAGGATATCAAGAGTATACTGCCGCTGGTGAAGAAAGAGCCCCCCGGGACGAGGCGCAACGGTGACCCCAAGGAAGTGATGGAGCACACCGGGGTCCTTCATCGCGAACTCCTGCTAAAGAGAGGTGATGATCCGCCGCAGAAGTGTCGGGCTAGAAGCGGTGAGCACAATGTCATCCACATAGAGCAGCAGATAGGCAGTCTCCCCACCATGGTGGTAGATGAACAGCGAAGTGTCTGACTTGGCCTCCACAAACCCAGAGTGAGCAGGAATGTAGCAAAACGAGAGTACCACGCCCGAGGGGCCTGCTTGAGGTCGTAGAGTGACTTGTTGAGGCGGCAGACCAGATCAGGCTGAGTAGAGTCAGCGAAGCCCGCCGGCTGACTGCAGTAGACTGTCTCAGCAAGTGTCCCGTGGAGAAAAGCATTCTTGACGTCCAGCTGATGCAGAGGCTAGGAGCGAGAGAGAGCCAGTGAGAGAACCGTGCGGACTGTAGCTGGCTTCACCACTGGACTGAACGTCTCGTCATAGTCAACTCCAGGCCGCTGAGTGAAACCTCGCAATACCCAACGAGCCTTGTACCGATCAAGAGTGCCATCAGCCCGACGCTTGTGAGTCCATATCCACTTGCCGGTGACAACATTTGAGCTAGGTGGACGTGACACCAGATCCCAGGTCTGGTTGGCGAGAAGGGCCGCGTACTCCTCTTCCATCGCACGACGCCAGTGAGTGTCGGCCAGCGCGTCGCGCACGGAAGAGGGTACCGGAGAGACCCGCGTGTCGTCGTGCGTCGCGGCAAGAGCCCGAGGCCGCAACACCCCCGCCGCATGCCGCGTCACCATGGGGTGAACATGACGCGGGTTGCGGTGAAGAATAGGGGGGTGGTACATGGGCGGCTCGACCCGAGCAGCCGGCGGTGGGGGAGTCGGCGGCGTAGGCGTCGACGGTGGAGAGTCGGTCACGAGAGGAGGTCGAGGTGGTGACGACGTTGGCGGAGCCAACACCGAGGGTGGTGGGGCCGCCCGCGCACGGCGCTGGTAGACACGCACCGGCTGGGCGAACCGCGCGGGAGGTGTCGTAGACGTCGGACCCGCGGGGGGCGCAGGGTCGGGCACAGCCACTGGACCGGCGCAAGGCGCAGGGGCAGACGCAGCACCAGGTGGCGCGGCTGCCGGACCCGCGCAAGGCGCAGGGTCAGCCACATGTCCCAAAGTCGGCGGGCCGGGGCACGGGCCCGGCGGTGGGGGACGCGGGAGAGGAGTACCTGCAGGATGAAACAGCAGAGGTGGCTGGGCCACCGTGTCAGTGGGAAACAGGGAGGAGAGGATAGGGTCAGAGGTGGGTGGTGGGGAGGTGGTAGGAGTGGTGGTGGTGGAGAAGGGAAAAACAGACTCATCGAATACAACGTGACGGGAGATGAGTGTGGCGGAACCGTCCTGATTATAAGAGCTCAAGTATTATCTTAGCCAAATCCGTCTGACTTCGACTGATACTTGAACCCATACAACCCCGGTAGTCCGGAAATCTCGAAGGATTTCTAACACCATACATCATACAGGATCGCATCGTTCAAGGATTACATTCGTAAAGATACATCATAACGAAAATGAAACTGAATTTAAAATATCAGAGTGCGAATTTAAAACGGAGTTATTACAATACTGAATTTTTGAAAGTGCGGAAGCTGAAGTAGTTTGAAACACGACCACTACACATGTGGTCCAAATAAAACACTGTTTGATAAACCAACTCACACAACTCACTCTTCCCTTTTTAGATAATGTGCCACTAGAAGTCTCAGACCATCAAAAGAAAAAGGGAAGCTTCTGGACGACCCTGCCCTGGGCCTACTCCTCATCACCTTCCACTGGGTAGAGGCAGTGCTTACAATAGCCAAAGTAGACCTGGCCATCTGCAACAAACGGGATAAACCCTGAGTACGGGAATGTACTCAGCTAGACTTACCCGTCCAACTGAAAATAAAGACTTCAAGGGTATGCAAGGCTTTTGAGGTAGAGCTGGGATCTTTCACTTACGAAAAGCTTAATTTTAGATAAGAGGTAATTAATGATAATGATAAGCTGTCATTTTTAGACCTATTCCTTAATTCTAGGTTTTCCACCTGTACTAGAGCACTCACTTGAATCTACCAATCAATAATATAACCATATCCAGTTGACTTATCCACATTTTAGTTGAACCTTTAAAACATCACATGGAGTTGTATCGTGGTGAAGCTCGCCATAGTTTCCCACTAACCGGGGGAGACGGCGACTCGAATCGAATTCCAAACCAGCTGGTGAAAGACCTTTAATACCAGCCCACACTTTCCCAGTCGGGTCCATGCATTGGGCAACCGCTCGATGCTTGTTCGTGGTGGTAATCGTCGCGGCTCACAGCACGGACCGCCCAATTGGAACCTGGCGATGGCCTCACGCGGCAGATCGCAATTTCCATACTAGAGGGCACAACACGGGTTGAGACCGGCCCGAACAGCTTCTAACCGGCTTTGGGGTCGATGATTACGGCACCGACATATCCCTAAGTAAAAGGGCGCGTTCAAAAAATGAACGAGGGCCAACATCGATACAAACCTACACGATCCAACGGACGGACTGCCCCAAGTTTCCAAACTTGTGCCTTGCCTTCCAGTTGACCGTATTTCACTACAACTCAGGTTCTTTTCCATGATAGCAAATATAGCCAACCGTGATCCGGTAACTACCCATCAGGGTATTACGGAAACATCCTTAACTACTACTTTTATTAAGCAGACTAAGCAATTCTACATTATAAATAATGAACAGGATAACAAGGCAGGTATTAACAATATTCAAGGAAGGGTAATGCAGCAGGTAGGATTCAATCAACTCATATACCTAATGCATCACAATATAAAATACCCAATTAATTTAATTAGAAAACTGGGAGACTTAGAATGCTCCGGGGCTTGCCTTGGGTGAAGACCGAGGCCTCGTGGGAGGGGCACTCGGGCAAGTTAGTGTCGCTGGCGGGTCAGCTTCCTCGGCTTGCTGGAGCTCCGGGATCTGCTGCTCGGCGTTTGCTTCTGGCTCCTGTTCGGGCTCCGGAGGGGTCGATCCTATTGCATGCGACGAATAATAAATATTTGCAATGCGGGTGCAAGATGTGTGGTATGAGAAGAGCATTTCTTGCAAACCAACAAAACCAACTTGTTGAACCACTTTTGACATTGAGGTAAATACTTATTTAATTCCTGAAACAAAATCCATTTATTCACCTTTTTCTTATTTAATAATTCAAAAGAAACTTAGGTTTGAACTGCAAGTGCACTTTTCTGGACTCAGAAAAATCCACGAAAATTCCAGAAGGCAAACAACAGTTGCTGGACTCCACTGAACAAATTTCAGCCAAAAATAAAATACAGAACTGCAGATATAAAAATGACAAGCAAACTGCCCAAAAAGGTGCTTTGAACTAGCTCCTCATTCAAAAAAGTGTCAAACAGCAGAGTTCATAATTTTTCTGGCTTCTTTTACTCAAAAGCATTCTACTGCAGAAAACTTGTGGCCAGAGCATAAACATACAAGCCTACACCAAATAAACAAATCTATCCCAAAATAAACCACTTGAACTACAACCCTACTGGAAACGGGTGATAAACTCAACTTCATATTTTTTTCCAGATTCTACTTCACATTTTATGCTTATCAAGAAGGTTCCATGAACAGAAATATTATATTATTTCTTACATGAATTTCTAAAGAAAAACACAGAAAAGCACATTTGTAAAACAACTTCAGATTTCTTCACATAACAGATCATGCTTACATTTTTCTTAGCTTGGACATCATAAACAGAGACTATACAAATTTTCCCATATTTTATTTCAGCATATAAAACACCTTAACATTTATTCTTAAGGAATCAGCCAAAAAGGACTTTAAACCATAACAGAAACTTTTTCCACATAAACAGTGCATCATATATTTTTTACAGGTGTAAAACATGATAATAAACTTACACCAAATTTTCCAGAAATTAACCCAACCAGAAAACATATATAACCATTTATCTTAGCAAAAGCATATAAACTGGAATAAATGAAAACAGTAAAATAAACTTCTACCAAAAATACTTTTATATTTTTCCATGGCAGATCTACTCACAAACAAGCTAACAAAACTGAAAGCACTCCATTTGGACTAACAAAACAGGATCTACAAAATAAACAAGCATTTACTGGAAATAGAAAAACATTTTGGAAAACGTTTTCTGGAAAACACTCGGCGCACGGAATAGGTGTGTGTTCGCTCGAGGCCCGGCTCGAACGAGACAGTACCCGAGGGTTCGCTCGAGGCCTAGCTCGAACGAGATGATAAAAACAAACGTCTGTCCGAGGCATGGCTCGGAGGCTCGGGCGAGACGGAAAACAATCGCCCGTCCGAGGCCTGGCTCGAGGGCTCGGGCGAGACGGAAAACACTCGCCCGTCCGAGGCCTGGCTCGAGGGCACGGGCGAGACGGAAAACAATCGCCCGTCCGAGGCCTGGCTCGAGGGCTCGGGCGAGACGGAAAAACAATCGCCCGTCCGAGGCCTGGCTCGAGGGCTCGGGCGAGACGGAAAAACAATCGTCCGTCCGAGGCCTGGCTCGAGGGCTCGGGCAAGACGGAAAACAGTCGCCCGTCCGAGGCCTGGCTCAAGGGCTCGGGCGAGACGGAAAACAATCGCCCGTCCGAGGCCTGGCTCGAGGGCTCGGGCGAGACGGAAAACAATTGCCCGTCCGAGGACTGGCTCGAGGGCTCGGGCGAGACGGAAAACAGGGGAGAGGTTTGACCGTCGATTCCTCGCCGACGGTGAGGTCGCCGGCGGGGAAGCTAGGCTTGTGAACTCGCCTCGACGAGGCGCATCGAGTGATGTAGGTGGTTTGGCTAGCGCACGGCCGGAGCATGCCGGCGGCGAGCGACGGCGCACGGTGATGGCAACAACGCGCGGCTACGCCGTTTCCGGCAGTCGCCGGTGGAATTGGTGGAGGCAAGGGCTCACTCGAACCCTAGGGAGTGAGACTTGGTGGTTGGGTTGGCTTGGGGAGCGTCGGAGGAGCTTGACCGCGTGCACAGACCATGGCGGCGGCCATGGCGCTCGGCCGGGGAAGAAGAGGTGGGAGAGAGCGGTAGCGTTGAAGCTAGGTGGTGTTCTCACCTTGCCTTGGCTTGGTGATGCTTGACGGCGAAGGAGGGAGACGGTGGAGGTCGGGTCGGGGAGGAACGACGATGCGGGCTCTGCGGTGGCGACGACGAACCGAAGGGGGCGCTTCGTCCTCCGGCGGCGATGGGGCTTGGTCGGGGACGACGACGTGCGCACGGCGTGTGCACGGTGTAGGCGGAGAAGTGGCGAGAGGGATTGGGTGGTGGTGGTCGGGTGTGGCCGGAACGGCGGAGGGGAGTGATGGTGGTGAACGGTCGGCGAGGGTGGCGGACGCTTGCGCGTTCGTGGGAGCGGAGAGGGAGAGCGGGAGTGAGAGCGGGCAAGTGGAATGGCAGTGGGGAGAGGGGAGTGCGGTGCGCTCGGGGTTTTGGCTCGGTTTGGCCGGCCGATGGTCGTGGTGGGGCCACGGCGGCGCGGTCGGCGAGGCAGCGCGGGCGATGCCGTGCGCGGCGAGCGGGCGGCAGGCGAGGCGAGCGGAGAGTGGCCGGGGAAGATAGCTTGCGTGCTCGGATGAGAGGGGATCGAGCGAGGAGTGGCCGGCGAGGATCCTCGGCAGGATACGGCGGCCACGTGGCGGTTGCGGCCGGCGTACGGCACGGGCGTCAGGCGGGCGGCGGTGCGCGGCGCGCGGGCGAGTGCGGGAGCGGGCCGGCGCACGCGAGTTGGGCCGAAAGGCCAGATGGGCCGAAAGGTGGGGCGCGGGAGAAATCGTTTTCCTTTTTCTTTTTCCAAATTCTTTTCAAAATTTGACCATTCAAAACAGTTTCAAAAACTCCAAACTAGGTTTTGACCCAAATATGAAAGTTGCTCAAAATAATTTTCTCTACAACTTTCATATAAGACACTTTTTCTGAAAACTATTTTTACAACCTCCTCAAAAATAAAGCCAGTTTTGCAACATAAACCATTTTCTTTGCCTCATTTTTTATCTGATAAACTATTTTGAACTAGGTCAAAAACTCCAACTCTATTTTATAAAACTCTTTGCCCAAGCAGAGATCCACTTAAATCATCGAGTCAAATAGAAATCCAAATCCAAATAAATAAACAAAAGACAAAAGCACTCTCATGCACATGAAATGATGCAATGCATTGCTTATGCTTCTTAGTAGCTAATTGTAATTCCTAATGCAGTGCTTGACACTAGGGTGTCACAATGAGGACTCGACGAGAGGAAAGGTCGAAGCAACGGTACCCCTTGTGATCCGGGGAGTACCCAAGAAAACGCACCGAGTCGACCGGGGGGCCAGCTTGTTGGGGAGCAGTGGCAGTGGTGTTAGGGTAACACGCACACCCGAAGACTCGGAGATGGTCATATCGAGGAGGGGTACCGAAAACGGCGTGGTGTGGAGTGGGAGCAGGACAGGCAGTGGAAGGAAGACGGTTGAGGAGGTATGTGGAGGTGTGAAGACCCTCGGCTCAGAAGCGAGCAGGAAGGGAGGCCTGCAAGAGAAGGGTGCGTATGGTGTCGTTGGTGGTGCGAATCATGCGTTCGGCCTTGCCGTTCTGGGAGGAGGTGTAGGAGCACGACATGCGCAACTGCACGCCACGAGAGAGGAAGAAGGCATGAGACGTGGAGTTATCGAACTCACGCCCGTTGTCACACTGAACGGCCTTGATGATGAGGCCGAACTGTGTAGACACCCAGGCAAATAAGTGAAGAAGCGTCGAGAAAGTGTCATACTTCGCACGAATGGGAAAAGTCCAGGAATAGCGAGAGAAATCATCCACCAACACAAGATAGTATTTATAGCCAGAAATACTCAAAACAGGGGATGTCCACAAGTCACAATGTACAAGATCAAAAATACGGGTCGCATGTGAAGAGGAAGTGGAGAAAGGAAGGCGAATATGGCGGCCCAGTTGGCACGCGTGACATACATGCTCATCGTGAGCCCGAGTACATGGAATATCGGAACTACGACTAAGCTGTCTCAAAATGTCGCGGCCGGGATGTCCAAGCCGGCGGTGCCAGGTAGTGGGGGAAGAAACGGCGGCGAAAGCAGCGGACGAAGTGGAAGGCGGTGGAGGAAACCGAATGGTGTAAAGGGGCCCCGCGCTGTCACATCGGAGGAGTGGACGCCGGGAAACCAAATCCTTCACAGTAAGACCAGATGAGTCAAATTCAACAGTGCAAGAGTTGTCAGTGGTAAAACGACGAATAGAAAGGAGGTTGTGAACCATAGACGGAGCAACAAGAACGTCAGGAAGACGAAAGGAGCCATGAGTGCCGGCAGCACCCACAGATGTGACAGGAAGACATGAACCATTTGCGACCATGATGGACGAAGGGTGAGAGGAGGAAGGAGAATGAACCGAGGAGAGTATACCGGGGTCAGGAGTGGTGTGGTAGGTGGCACCCGAGTCAGCAATCCAGTCCGGGCTGACTGGTGGAGTCAGACTCATGGTGTTGAAGGAGTGTGCCAGGGCTGTCGGGTCCCAACCGACAGGGCCAGGCGCGACCCCAGGAGGAGGAGTCCACGGAAGCGGAGGGACGACCGCCCCCGGAGTCCACTGAGCTCCCGGGACCCCCCCCAGCGAGCATGGCCGCCGGAGGACGAGACGCGCCGCCACCCGCCGGAAAGGGCCACATTGAGATGCGCCCTGACCATGGGTGGTTGTAGGATGGCCAGGGTACACCGCGTGGAGGTGCCGGTGTGCTCCCACGACCGGTGCCCGCACCTCGCCCGCCGCCGCGGCGACGGCGACCACCACGGCCCCCCCACCCCCGCTCGGCCCGGGAGGAGGAGGACCAAGAAGAGACGACGGAGGCAGAGCGGTGGGGCACGGCGGAGGAGTGGCAGCCAGAGCAGTCGAGGACGACGAGGACCCCGGCTGGATGCCCTGAGTGAGCTCCTCCAGGACGAGGTCATCTCGAACCTAGAGGAAGTTGGGGAACGGCCGCTGCCGAGTGATCCGGGTCCGAAGATGGCCGTAGCGCTCGCTGAGGCCGCGGAGGACGTTGAGGACCAAGATCCGGTCCTCCACGGCACAACCCAGGTCTCCGAGTGCATCAGCCATGCCCTTCATCCGGCAACAGTACTCACCGACAGGGAGATCACCCTGGACGAAGGTGCGGAAACTCGCATCGAGACGCAGTGCCCGGGCTTCGGCGTTGCCCAAGAACTGGCCCTCGAGAGCAAGCCAGGCACGACGAGCGGTGGCGGGTGTGCCCTCCGGTGGAGCGCGAACGAGGTCGTGCAGGTCAAGGGAGATTGTCCCAAGAATCCACGAGAGGACGATGTTGTCGAGGCGCTGCCACACGAAGGTCTGAGCCGCTGCTGGAGTGGTGATGAGGACATGGTCGTCGAGGGCGTAGCGACGGAGGGTGAGGAGGACCAGTTCCTTCCAGCGGGCATAGGATGGTGACTCGGAGTCGAGGACGATGGGTACCAGACTGCGGATGTTCTGGACGGCCCCGGCCTGGTAGTGGAGCTGAGCGACGAGAGGATCAGCTGGATCGGGCACCGAGGGAGGAGAGGACCGCAGAGTGCGGGACCCGGAGGATGTGGCACCGGTGTCGAGCAGCACAGGGCCGCCGAGGAGCTGCTCCGCGTCGAGGAGCTGACGAGCGAGAGCATCAGCCGCGTCACGCTCACGTTCCCAAATGAGGGCAGTGGCACGCACTCGCGCCTGCCCATCTGCGGCGGCTGCCCGTGCGGCCAGCAGAGCGGGGGTGATAGCGTAGCCGGGTTGGGGAAGAGGTGGCGCGGGGAAGGAGGCACCGGCTGCTGCTCCAAGTGCGAGCGCCCCCCAGCCCGAGCCGAAGGCGCCGGAGGGCTTGCCGAACAGGGGCTGGCCACCCTGGCCGAGAAGGGGCTGGCCGCCCTGGCCAGCGCCCGCGCCCAGCAGAGGGTCGGGCTGGCCACCCTGGAGGCCGCCTGCGCCTAGGGGCTGCCCGCCGAGCAGAGGCTGACGGCCGCGCGCGCCCAGGGACTGGCCGCCGAGCAGAGGAGGGTCGGGCTGGGCGCTGAGCAGAGGAGGGTCGGGCTGGCCGCCCTGGCCGCCGCCCGCGCCTAGGGGAGGTTGGCCGCCCTGGCCGCCGCCCGCGCCGAGCAGGGGCGGGTCGGGCTGCTGGCGGGGCTGGCCGCCGAGCGGGGGGTCGTCTGCGCCCCGGCCGCCCTCGCCGGAGCCGCCCACAGGATAGTCGCCCGCGGTCGCGGCTGACCCGCCCGCAGCCGCGACAAGGGCGACGGCTTTTGGCTGGGCGGGCCGCAGCGCCGCGAGCTGGGCCCAGGTCGCGCGAGGAAGGGGAGGGAAGGCGGAGAAGGAGTTGGGGAAGGGTGGAGGCGGTCGGCCGTCGGCCATGGCCGCGTAGCAGCGGCGAGGAGGCGGCGGCGGCTGGTGGCTGGATGTGGAAGAGGAAAAAAAAAGAAAACCACCATGTTGGAAAGAGTGATTGGATTATTGGGCTAACCCTAGGAAGGGTAGCTATATCAGTCACTTACATGGGCCTCATGGGCCTAAATACATATACTCCAACAATGAGTACAAATACTAGCAAATTTGTTAGTCCCAGAGTTTGGTTTGCTATTTTGTGGGAGATGGCAACAGAGCAGTTTGTTCATCCAAAAGATCTTCTGGATGATCATAGATCATTTGTGCTACCTAGTTGTTCAAGGCAGAAATTCTATGCAAACAAACATGGATCAGTAAACACCTTTAAAAAGACTCCAATGGTGGTGGCAGTGAATCTGCCACAGCACCTATTCCAATTATATTTTTTACACATTACGCCCTGAACTTCTTAATATATTACTACATAACTAGTAGATCTAAATGGATAGCCATATATAAAATTTAATTGAGGTGTGTATTCCTTGTAGCCAAAAGGTGGGTAACATATTGTTGAAAAATATGCTTTTATTTATTTTAGGTAATATTATGATAGCCTTTCCTTTTATTTGTAGCAAAGCACGGGCATTTAGCTAGCATGAAATGGAGTAAAGAGCAGTAGCTCAGAGCCTCAAAGGCTCATATATTTTATTGTTGTTGTTTTTATTATTTAAAGCACTAGATGCCATATAAATTCCCTCTGGTCGCAAATACTTATTGTTTTGGATATATCTCTGGTCAAACTTTTGAAACTCAAGTGTCAATAAACTTTTAAGTATTTAGGTGAATATATGTTAAAAATCATATGCACAGATCTATGTTACTATTACAAATTTATTGGGTAGTTAAGTTATATTTTGATGAATGAAGACTATAGTTGTCCAAATTTCAGAACAACACATATTTTTGATAAATATAGATAAGGCACATCATTTTTTTGAGTGACAAAAACACTTCTGAACTATCCCGATATCCTAGGTCATTGGCTGTTATGTTTGTTAATTTATTTACATCAGAGAGCATCCTTGACAACAATTTGGTTGCTTCTCATATCTCTAGCTAAATAAGTACCACTTCCATCTAGACCAGCTGTCCTTTTAAGCTTGTATACTGTTGCCTTGTACTAGATTTGGACTATTGTGTCCATGTTGAAGCAAATAACGATGAAGGTTTCCTTACAGGTTTGATATTATATTTTCTCAAATTTGTCTGTTTCTTCTATGAGATAGTTATAATACTCACATTGTTTTCTGTATTGCTCATATTGTTTGCATAGCTCTTCCAGATTTAGCTAGTCCTATAGGGGGGTGTTCTAGTCGTGTGCCACCTTTATGGGGGGGATTTTTCTGGGAGGGTCCTTCGGATCCCTCCGTGTAGTTCTTCTATGTTTTTGAGAAAATAAGCATCCATGCATATATCTTGGAAAAACATTTTGGTCCAATTTGACTGTTATTATTTGTTGGTCACTAGTTATTGTTTGTGGTGCCTAGTAAAAGATACGAGGCAAAACAAAAAAATACCTAATTTAAATAATGGATTCAGAGGGAAGTGAAACATAGGCACATAGCTCCATCTGCTCTCGCAGAGGCTATATGTCCATGGCTGCATGTCTGCGGATGTCAGGGATCCTCACCACTTTTTTTTTTGAAGTGTAAATCCAATATTCAGTTTTCCAAAAAGTAAACCTCAGGTTGCATAAGTGAGGAGACTAACCCACAACCTATACTGCACAGGATTGTTAGCTCTTTTAACCATGCTAACTGTATTATCTATTTATCATACGGTGGTTGATAAATCTTTTACTCTTAGTTATGAAACTTTGAATGACATCACTGACCATATCATTGGCTACAAAAGGAATATAGAATGCTAATTGTCCTTACCCATTCCACCTTTTCTTTGGTAACTATGCTTGATGAATTTACTATTGTTATACTGCAGGGGTGAACTTAAGAAACTTGATAGCACAACTGGAAGAAGCACAAATGAGATACAAAAATCTCATGCAAGCACCAAGTCCTATTTGGAAAGCAGCACAAATGAGATACAAGAATCTCCTGCAACCTCCAAGTCTTATTTGGAAGGCATGGGAGGATGTTTGGACTTACGTAAGTGTGCAAAAACTACTCAGTCCTCAAGACTACGAAACTGTGATGTCGCCTGTCGATCAGATCATTATCATTTATTTTAAATTATTCATCGTTTGTAGGTTTGTCAGCATTTGTGCAAGATTGATTTACCTGTCTGTACTCTGTACTAACATACATACATGGATGTTCTGCAAGAGAATCTAGTATTGTGTCTTTTACCCAAGGATTTGAGTTTATCCAATCTGATAATTCCTCCTCTCATCTTTTCCATTTTAGGTGACTCCAGTAGGAAAGCTGAGAATGAGCAGGAGTCTTCTTCTAGCGACTCAGAAGGTGAATCAGGCTAGGTCCCTAATATCATGCAAAAGTTGTCATCATGTTTAAATGCTAATTATTGATCGTTACTTACACATGGTCACCTTCACCTTGTTTCTCTAGAAAACCCAATTGAGAATGATCCATTTTTTCTGGAGATGGCCACCCCTTTCTTGCCAGTTGCTGATGGTGATGGTGAGTCATTGCTTCTAATTTTTCTGCATTGTTAACACATAATGATTAATCACTTCAGTTTGTTGACCAGAATTTGGGAAATTCTTAATCAAGAAACTAACATCTCAAGGTTATCCTTTGCCAGCTGTCCTTGATGGTGAGTTTGTTGCTGACTACTCCCTTACATTGCACATTTGGACACTTGTATTCCAGTACTCTCATATGTGGTACTACTTTTCTTTAACCAGGAGGCATGCGTTTGGTTAATACTTTTGAAAATGAATTTGCTGATGATATCTGGAGTAAACTCACCAAAAAAGTTGCTGCAAACATGTCTCGTATTGTTGTCTCTCTTGCTTCATTCAATGGTAATCACATTGCTATAATCTCATTGATTTTTTATTTCTTTTTTATATTTCATCAATAACTATGATTCATTATGATCTTGTAGGAGAAGAACGGATTTTTGCTTGCACAAGAATATTTGTAGGCTGCAACGAACCTAACACAAGGATCCTGACTTCAGCAAGTTTGGTTAGAATTCCTGATGATGAAAACAAGATAAATGATAACTTGAAGGTTGGTATTGTATTGTCCTCCTTGAGCTTATTCATTTGAGATACCTGTAAATCTGCACATTTCTTTTGCAGATTGTTGTACACCTTCCAAACAGACAACAAACTGTAGGGACATTGCAACATTATCATCTGCATTACAATGTTGCTATTGTCAGCATCAAAGGTTTCCGTTGTCTTCGTACAGAAGAATTTCATGATCCAGGACAGATTAAGCATAAAGAGGTATTATCTGTAGGACGTATCTTCAAGTCAGGAAAATTAATGGCCACCGGTGGGATATTGACTGACAAACCCAACAAACTTGACTGCAAAGAATTTATGGTCTCAACTTATAGAATCAGTAAGGTACACTGAATCTCCAAATTGAAGTCTTGTTTTTTCCTCGTGAAAGAAAGGCTTTAATTTTCTTAGTGGAACAATTTGTTGCATTACTATATGAACAATTTAATATAACAATACCAAACATTGGCATGCCTTTCCAAACCTAGCCAAAGAGGTGTCTAACAAATTGACGGCCAGACCTTAGGCAAGGTTTGGGAAATAAAGAGTGCATGACACATGTTTCCTAGGAAATGAAACAAACAACTGTCTTACAGTGTGGCAAAGTGTGAAATGCCCCCGCTTAGCGGAACATGTGTAAGGCATTTAAAACATCTTTTCATATGTGCTACTTTGTTTTTGTGCTAGGCTGGGATTGGAGGCCCCTGATTGATTGTGATGGGAATTTTGTTGGTATGAACTTCTACGATAGGAAAGAGACTCCGTATTTACCAAGAGATACTATTATGAAATTATTGAGCTATTTTGATGGAAAAGGGTATGTCTTATATGTTTATGTATGTGATCACAGTCTTTTACAATTGTGACTTGTTTGATCGTTTTAGTCTTTTGAAAGCTTAGTCAATTATTTCCGGGTGCTGAGCTGTTTTATGTCTTGTTGTAGGGACGTCTCTCCTGAGATTATGGACAACCAAGACAGATACAGGTATGTGTGTTTTTAATTATGAAGTGTCTCAGTCATATTTGCTCACTTTGTTTCACGTTAGTAATTCAGTGACTTGTTCAATAACAGATGGCATGTGCCCAAGTTACGTTGGCATTATCCTTCCTTCTCCAGCCATCGCAAGATAGAGCCACGTAAATTTGTAAAATATTAGTAATTTATATCCATGCCTATCTAGTCTTGAACATGTTGCATTGGTTGCTATCTGCTGTGGAGTAGCTAATGGCTTGATTAGCTTGAACTCCTGTGTTGTGAAAGGGCAGATCCGACAAAGCATTCTTGAACTCTACGAATTTTGATTTGGTCACTATGATCTATGTTATGTCTATTTAGGGGATGTTTGGCAAAAATGTTAGCTGTATCACATCGGATGTTGTGACTAATTTAGTCTATTAAAAATAGATTAATTATAAAACTAATTACACTGTCATACGGTAATTAACAAGATGAATCTATTAAGCTAAATTAATTCGTTATTAGCAAATATTTACTGTTTAAGGACTAATTAAGGTTGATAGACTCATCTCACGAATTAGTCTTCAGCCAACAAATTAGTTTTATAATTAGTTTATTTTAAATAGATGAAATTAGGACTGTAAGATTTGATGTGATTGGGAAACAAACACCCCCTTTGAATTGTATGGCTCTTTGTTCCCTGTTGTCAAGTACCACACGAGGAATGCTACTTAACCTTATCTGTTTTCTTTATTAAAATTTAAACGCTATACACTGGGTTACTTGAAACCACGAGCTTATATGGCCATCACCATCTCCAAATCTCCAATATGCATTTGGCTTCCAAACGGAGTTGTGCGTTTATAATTATCCATACCAGTTAATATTAGTCAAGTCTAAACTAAACAGTTTCTTAAATTGACAGAAAACTCAGCTAATTTAGGGTCCGCTTTGACTGTGATGGATGACGGAATAGTTGAAACCGAGTTTGACAGAAACAAATGAATTAACTATGATCAAAGTTGGAAAGTTGCTTTCAAAAAAGTTTTGTAATAGATTGTCCCAACTCCCAACTCTGGGCCTCCCGCACAGGCACAGCCGGTCAGTCGCACTCGCACCGCCCAGGCACGCCCGACGCACTCCACTTGCGAGCCGCAGTCAGGCGGGCGCCCCCTCCTAGATCCCGGCCCTTGCAGCACTGGAGTACACCCTTTCTCTGAGCAACTCTGGGCGACTCACCATCAAATCGGCCGGTTGCGGGTTGGTGGCTGTTCTCTTCACCCAGGCAAGAGTCAGCCAGTGAAGAAACTGGCCAGTTCCTTGATCCCGCATTCCCGCGTCTCCTCTGGTCCTCTCCTTCGGTCTTGCTTTTTTTTTTTTTTTTTTTTTTTTTTTTTTTTTTGCGGCTCCTTCGGTCTTGCTTGTGTACGGATGTTTCAGCTTATCGGCTGCCTCATAATTTCTGCCGAACATAACCTTTGTGTCATGGCCTTATTAAGGTGTGTTATGATATATACTCAAATGTGCCTTATCAAGTTGTGCGCTCAAATTAGGCCATATGCCGTGAGTGAGATTTTATTAAGTTGTTTAAAACCAATTATTTAGTGGTACTATGTTATTTTGTATTAAATCATGTGTATTTACTATTATATTAAAAAAATTCTAGACGTGTCCCCTTGTCGTTGGATTTTTTTAGAATTGTGTGTCCGCGTATCTGGTACATATTGTATCAGATACACATATCCATATGTGGGCAAATGTTCATAATTGCAACTAAATGCCTCAAAAGGATGATACAACTCGTTTGAGTCTGAATGATTTAGGCTTTGTTTTGATACT
This sequence comes from Coix lacryma-jobi var. lacryma-jobi, assembly GCA_009763385.1. Taxonomy (NCBI): domain Eukaryota; kingdom Viridiplantae; phylum Streptophyta; class Magnoliopsida; order Poales; family Poaceae; genus Coix; species Coix lacryma-jobi. Next base: position 8,992,556 of record CM019823.1, on the reverse strand, counting down.
ATAGTAATAAAAAAAACTTCAGTTTTATAAGTCACTAATTTACGAAACTATGGCTTAAAAGGTGGTCTAGAATGGAATTTTTAAATTTCAAAAGTAAATTTTGATATTTGTTACATCTTAAATATTCATCCCACTCTAACACCAAAGTATTTTACAAAACCATTGAATTTTTTTAAACTCTAAAAAATACTTTACATCCAAAGTAGGGCCTCCGTGTTTTCGTCACCATTACATCTAGGTGCAAATAGGGCCATGACCCTAGTTGTGGTTGTGGCCCAAGTAGCCTAGAAGCATGTCTTAAATTGTTGGGTTTTATCTGCTAAATTTAGCCTTAGTCTTGCTTGGCTAAATTCCGAGTCCGCTGGGTGTAACTAGCTTCATCGTACTAAATACTCCCTCCGTATCGTAAATAGAAGACGTTTTGGAAAAAGTTTCGGTCAAACATTGAGAATATAAATCATGAATAACTTTTAAATTATTGAGTTTAAAAATATAAAAAACATATAAATAAATTTATCTTGAAAAATATTTTTATAAAAGTATATATATACCACTTTACAACAAATATTTTTAAAGAAAATAAATGATCAAAGTTATGCTTTGAGACCGTGTCGCTGTCCTAAACGTCTTCTATTTGTGATACGGAAGGAGTATAGACAAATCCATTATTAGAATGTCTGACTTAAGGAAAATAAAGGCGGCCAGCATCTCACTTCCAATTTTCTTTTTTGGCTTAAAATTGCATCAGCATTATCTCCTTGTCCCCACCAAGCTTCTGAGCTGAAAACACACACACCCCCTTGGGATAGGTTAGTGGCTTGTTTTAAAATTGTTCTGATCGTAAATGTTTCCTTTTAAAATTTGGAATAGTATAGTTGATTTTCTATGAAAGTCAATTTAAAGGGTTGTTTGGATGTACCCAACTAAAATTTAGCTAGCTAAAGTTTCTCAAGTAAATTTTAACTAGGGTGTTTGGATACTCCAGCTAATAGACTCAGCTAAATTTTAGTTGACTTTACTAGGTTTTAATAGGTAAATCTAGCTAAACTTTATTAGTTGGGTTGTCTGGATGCCTAGCTAAATTAGCCAGCTAAAGTTTAGCTGATGCATCCAAGCCTAAGGGGTATTTGGATCTCAGAGCTAATAATTAGCCGATATTTTTATATACCAAGTAGAACGCCTAAATGTAGGCTAATTTTAGACTAATAAGAGCTAATGTATGGTTTGAGTCTATTAACCCTTATTAGTCCATAATTATCTCATGTTTATTAATCTATTTCATAAGATGGGCTAATTTTTAGAGCTAGGATCCAAATAGGCCCTAAGCTCGGTTCATCTTGCTAGGCTCGGTTAGATGTTGAAAATAGATAAATCACTTTCCAAGAATAGCTGAAAACAAGGGAGCTGACTTATTGCATTATCCACCCCGGTGCATATATTGCAAGCAAAAACAAAAAAAAAATGGTTCATCTCATAAAACATTTATGGGGTGATCTTATGATTGACAAGCACGCCTGTATCGGGTGGGTGCTGCCCACCCGCCAACTGCCATCCGATTCACGTAGTTTGATCTGAACCGTCGGATTAATTAAGATTCTGATGACTTGACGAAACGGGTCGGTTGGACAGGCCCAAACCTGGCATAGCGATGTCCACTTCGGGGCATCTGTGTCTTTTGGGTTTGGCCCATTTTCTTCGCTTCCTTCCGCACCCGCAACAGTGCGTTCCTCCCCCATTCCAACCCCCGATCGCAACAGTTTCACTGCGCCACAGTACAATCAATTCCTGTCTCCCACCGCCCGAGCCGACCGCAACAGCGACAGGCCCCTCGCGCCGATCGACGGGCAATGGGAGCTGGGCGGGGGCGGTGATGGGCGCGGCAGGCTCCAGGCTGGAGAAGGCGCTGGGTGAGCAGTTCCCCGAGGGCGAGCGCTACTTCGGACTCGAGAACTTCGGCAACACCTGCTACTGCAACAGCGTGCTGCAGGTACGCCCGCCGGGGCCGGCCCGAATCTCTCTGCTCGTTGCGATGCGAGCTGCTACCCCCGTCAGAGGCGAGGTGGATTTGTTGGTTGTCTTCCGTGAGGGGGCAGTGAGGAGCGATGCGTGTTTTGCGAGATCGTGTCGCGGTGATTGCGCCCGTGTGATGCTCGCGCCGAAGATCAGCGCTAGATTTTATGCGTCGGGAGTTTTTGTGATTTTTGAGAGGTTCGTGCCGGTGATATGTTCCCTGTTCTGTTTTTTGCGACATGATCATAGATCGTCATGTTTGCGTGAACCCGCGAACCCAGAGACTGCCCAGTTGGCTTGACATCGGGAAATTGGGGAAACGCATGGTTTCTGTACGTGTTGAAATGCATATATAGCACCTCGCTTCAGCGGTAGGAGCCTTGCCTCACTTCGGAAACGTTTTTTTTTTCCATCAGGGGATTGTGAAGGGCTCATAGTTTCTGTATGTATTGACAATTTGAAATGCATGTATTCATGGTAAAATTCTCCGTTCAGATGTATGAGCTTTGCCATGGATAGTTAGATGTGGGACATTTTGGTCAGTAACATTTAGAGAAATATATGATACTGTTCTGCTCATAATGTGGGACCTAACTGTTTCCTGTTTCAGGCACTTTATTTTTGTGTTCCTTTCCGTGATCAATTGCTGGAGTACTATGCAAACAATAAAAACACCGGAGATGTTGAAGAGAACATGCTAACCTGCCTGGCTGATCTGTTCTCTCAGGTACTACTGCAGCTTGTTATTCCTATTCTCAACTTCTTGTATATCCTGCAGCATGTAGGAATCACTAAAAAACATATTTAATCGTGCGGAATTGTCGAGATTTTGGTTAATCACAATTCCTGAGCAAAACTGTATCTAAAGATGACTGCAATTGTTATGTTGTCGCATTTATATTGAATAAATACCATCGGATTTCCTCCACTAAAATTGCTGGTAATTTGACAGTTTCCCATGATATGCCTGTAGTTCTACTTGTTGTTATAGAGTATAGACTTTAGTTGTTCTTCCTTCCTTAGTTTGAAATCACAAAATGAATGTTCCAAAGTATAAATTTCTACAGTTTAATTGCATAATACTCTATGTGCGAAATTAGTCCTCATTAATGAACTATCAAGATTGCCTTGTATCTCTTACCATCCAAAGTGTAGGAGCATGCTAGAAAGGAGCACTCCGTGTTATTTGGATTATATTGCCTGGTTCTAGGCGTAATGCCTGTTAAATGAGAAACTTTCGCAGGACATGCTCCATTGTTGCCTTACTTACCACTGACTTTTCATAGATAAATTTATGTTAAGCCTTTGTACCGACAGATATTTATGTGCCATCATTTGTGTTGTAGTTTTACACTATTTTTAAGTCTGAAATATGTCCAATGTTTTGGGGCAATCCTTTTATCCGGAGGCGTCTTACTAGTGTGACATGTTATTGGAGCGAACTGAGGAAGGAACCAACAGTCTACTTCAACAATATAATTATCCTTTTTTCATTGTCTGTACAGATCAGTAATCAGAAGAAGAAAACAGGGGTTATTGCTCCTAAGCGTTTTATACAACGATTGAAGAAACAAAATGAGATTTTCCGCAGCTATATGCATCAGGTAATACATTTCGCCACTGACATCTTCCAATGTGTATTTTGTAGTTTTAGCAAGCAAATGGTTGCATTAAAGAGTGTTCATCATTTTTTGAGTAATTTTGCTGGCCCTCTGAGATAGGCTGTTAAACCTAGGTGCAGTTTTTGCATGAATCACTATTGTAATTTTTTTTCCAGATGTGTTTTTAAGTAATTTCCATGATGCAACACTGAGTTCAAGGTTCTATATTAGTATATTCAACTCCTTGCAATATCGAGAAATCATGGCAACCTTCAATCTGAATCTCACATATCCCGATTCCCAACTGTACCCTATGTTCCATAAATAAATTTTCTTAATAGCACCTGGAGATGGTTCTCCGCTAGATTTATGGAGAATCTTAAACATTTTAGAATAAGTTCTGGATTTGTAAGGACTATCTATATTTTGGCTATTTATCAGTGATTAACTATAATCCTAGGAGATATGGTAATAACTAATAACGATGCAGCATTTTAAGACATGTTGAAAAGATACGTAGTTAATTGTTGCTATAAAATTTTTGTTCCCTTCCAAGATCATTCCATTTTTATTATGCTTTTTCAATCATTATAGTGTAACCTTTTTGTATAGACTGTGAACTCACACTACTGTACTTTACAGGATGCTCACGAGTTTCTGAATTTTTTACTGAATGAGCTAGTTGATTTTAGAATAAGTTCTGGATTTGTAAAGACCATCTATATTTTGGCTATTTATCAGTGATTAACTATAATCCTAGGAGATATGGTAATAACTAATAACGATGCAGCATTTTAAGACATGTTGAAAAGATACGTAGTTAATTGTTGCTATAAAATTTTTGTTCCCTTCCAAGATCATTCCATTTTTATTATGCTTTTTCAATCATTATAGTGTAACCTTTTTGTATAGACTGTGAACTCACACTACTGTACTTTACAGGATGCTCACGAGTTTCTGAATTTTTTACTGAATGAGCTAGTTGATTTTAGAATAAGTTCTGGATTTGTAAAGACCATCTATATTTTGGCTATTTATCAGTGATTAACTATAATCCTAGGAGATATGGTAATAACTAATAACGATGCAGCATTTTAAGACATGTTGAAAAGATACGTAGTTAATTGTTGCTATAAAATTTTTGTTCCCTTCCAAGATCATTCCATTTTTATTATGCTTTTTCAATCATTATAGTGTAACCTTTTTGTATAGACTGTGAACTCACACTACTGTACTTTACAGGATGCTCACGAGTTTCTGAATTTTTTACTGAATGAGCTAGTTGACATTCTAGAAAAGGAACATAATGCTGCAAGAGAGTCTCTTCAAAATCTGTCGTTGCAAAAGAATTCAAATGGCCCTACTGATGGCCAACCCAATGGTAGTCACAAAGAGTTAGCTGCCACATGGGTTCATAAATGCTTCCAGGTGAGATTTCATTCATTTGTTCTAGGATGCTTTTGTTTGTGTGCATATGGCATGAACATGAACTCCAGCTTCTGCTTATGTTACAGTCTTATCTTGTATATGTGCCTGTAATTCTTAATTTTGTTCCTGTAGGGAATATTGACTAATGAAACAAGGTGTTTGAGATGTGAAACTGTGACTGATAGAGATGAAACATTTTTTGACTTGAGCCTGGACATTGAACAGAATAGTTCACTCACCAGCTGTCTTAAGAACTTCAGCTCAACAGAGACTTTGAATGCTGAGGACAAGTTCTTCTGTGACAAATGCTGCAGGTGCGTTGTTCTAATCCCTTCGCACATAGTTTCTCCATATATATCATGGCTTCTAATATTTTGTCCTGGCTAACATAGTAACATTGGTTCTGTAGAATATCATTTGAGGCATGTGTTTATGTTAGTTCTTGGCTCCGCTTGTTTTGCCTTTTTTTTTTTTTTTTTGCTTGGATCTACTGCAAATTATCCATGAGCTCTAGCAGATCTTCTGGGCTAATGGCTTGGTTACCCTTTTGTTTAGGAGATGCTTTTGTCTGTAATTGCTATATCATTTTTCCAATTTCATATGTTTTGATTTTGATGTATTTATTCTTCACTTCAGTTTACAGGAAGCACAAAAAAGGATGAAGATTAAAAAACCACCAAACATCTTAGTAATTCATCTTAAGCGGTTCAAGTATATTGAGCAGCTTCAGCGCTACAAAAAATTATCATACCGAGTTGTTTTCCCACTGGAGCTTAAACTTCTTAACACAGTTGATAATTCAGACTTGGAATACTCCCTTTTCGCTGTGGTAGTTCATGTTGGAAGTGGGCCAAATCATGGCCACTATATCAGTTTGGTTAAGAGCCACAATCATTGGTTATTCTTTGATGACGAGAACGTTGAGATGACTGATGAGTCCATGGTACAGGCATTCTTTGGCTCACCGCAGGAGTTCAGTGGTAACACTGATAATGGCTACATACTCTTCTATGAAAGCCTTGCTGAAAGAAGTTGATGTCCTTCTCATACCATGTGATTAGTTATACACTTTTATTTTCCTTTCATTTCTGCTGGGAATATATAGAATATTCAGTGAAAACTAGAATAAGCTGAACGAGTGGCCTTTAGCTTCAGATGTTATGGTACAATCAACGCTTGGTAATAAACCTAGTTACCTGGAAGGGCTATAGCTATAGCTGAAGAGGCTGACTAGTTTGTATGCATATACAGGTTGTATCAATTCCGGAATAATGTTTGTTGAAGACCTTTGTTATCTTGTAAAAAGATTCTATCTAGGAAGCCTTTTTTGGTATCGAGTAAAATTTTGTTTCTCAGATAAAAAACTTCTGTCGATCTTCATTCATAGGATCCTCACCTACTCATCGGTAGCTGACATAATTCCTTTACAGTTCCAGATTACCTCCTTTGTGTTATTGTGTCCTGCTCCTATGGTACATAACATATTTCAAAAATTTGGAGATGGATCTGAGATTATCTCAGAATCTACATGTTGGTTGAATTCTTATTGCTTCTATGCATAGTGGGAAAAAAAATTCTGGCCTTTCTATCTGAAGATAAGATACTGACACAGCGGAATTTGGATGTCTAGGCCTGTTAAGGGCTGTTCGGATGCAAAAGTATGCTGCCTATTAAGGGCCTGTTCGGATGCAAAAGTATGCTTAGGGCCTGTTTGGATGCAAAAGTATGCTTAAGAGTTCTAGAGAAATACCATTGTTGATCTAAAAAGAAAAGAAAATTACTACAGTTTTTTGCAAAATATTTTGGTTTTGAAAAGCTATGGTGTGTTTGGCAAACGATAAACCCTGTGGTTTTAAAAAGTCATGACATGTTTAAAACTATAGTATTTGCACACGATATCTAGAGTATAGCATGGGGTAACATGATCATTTGGGTGTAGGGAGTCTCAGAAGTTTCCTGCATTTTGAGGCGGTTGAGTGTTGCCATCCTAGTGACGTTCCATACCAGGAGCATGTAACTTAGAAGTTTAGGGTTTGTTTGGTTGAGTGTTGAGCTGTGGTGTGATAAAAAGTTGTTATGGGTTGTCAGGTTTGAGAAAATTGTTGCGGGTTGTTAGTTGTACAAAGATTGAAAGTTATTTAATTAAGCTATCGTATTTCTCTTGAAACAGTTTTTTATTCCACCCATTTTAAAAAGCAGAAAGCGAAAAAACCAAAAGCAGAGGAAAAACATCTTTCAAAAATGTAATACAAAAACACACATACTTAAAAAAAAAGCGGCCTCCGAAAGAAACTCATTTGATTGGACCTTTGACTTTTAGGGGCAAAAGCCGAAGTCAAAATCTCAACCAAACAGACCCTAAACGTGTCTTCCTCTTTGACAATGAAAATAATATAGCTCTCCTATTTGACACCAAAGCTGAAATTCTTTTCTACATTTGAGTTTTTCTTTCCTATTTACATTTCTATCAGTTTGGATTGTTAACGGCGTTAATTCCTAAGAGAAATGTCTGTTTTACCCCTAGAGCATTTTATGGGCAGTCGATTGATGAGGCACAAATGACGTATGTGTCGAATTGCATATCTTCATTGTTGTTTAAAGGTGCGGCATTTTCCAAGTTCATCATGTCACTTGAGAATTTCAAGAGGCCCAAGACAAGCAAAACTCAACACCTTGTCAAGATCCCCTCCGTGATGAACAAGAAGAAGAGGCAAATGACAACAGCAGCCTGATTCAACCATGCCAAGTACAAAAAAGAGGCCAGCACGTGAGTAGGAAACTGGCGGAGGAGAAATTATTAAGGAGTGGGGGACCGTACGATTTGTACAAAGAGGTTCTCCAAAACCTCATGTTGAAGAGAGAAAAATTGAAGGAAGAGAGATGCATCATGCATGGAAGAATAGTAAGAGACGATAGATGAACGCAAGATCTCCCCGAATAATGCAAGATCTTCGTTTACATTTTAAGGCGGTGGACGTGCCAGGCTCGAACCAATAAGTCGCCAAAAAAAAAAAAAAGCGACGGCGACGGCGGCGGCGGCGGCGGTAAAAGAGACAAGACAGCAAGTTTTTCTTCGGATGCAATGCAAATATTCTTGATTTGATTTCGATGTGACTGAGAATTCAGCCTGATAAGTGATAAGCACGACGAGCACACGGCTATAATTGAGACTTGAGAGCAAAAGGATCAAGGTCCTCCACGGGAGCTGGGCAGCGTGGAATGAAACTGGCGCAGCGTTTTGTTTACAGCGACGAGCCGACGAGCAGAAGCCTACCGACCGGTGTAGACGCACGCACGACACGACGCTTCTGCGAGTCCGATGCTCCGCGCGCGTACGGGAATGGAAGATGCAACGCATAATTTCTCGCATAGATTCAGTCACGTCAATGCCGGACGCGAAGCCGCCGCCGGTTCTCGCAGAATCGTTGGATCGGCCGTCGGTGTTTTCTGCCCAAATGTTTGACATGTGTACGTACTCCCTCCGTCCCGTATATAATAAATAATGAAAAAGCTGTTTGAAGGCCGTAACATTTGATCTTCTTACCTCATTTGTGCCGGTCTCCTTGGATCAGCTGATGATCAGGGGAACAAGTTATATTATATCCCGTAACCAGCTGTTGATTTCGAACTATACTGTATATGTTGTCCCGGTCTTAAAATGTAAACGAAGTAAACTCATTGCTTGAGAAAACAACTCCATGCAGGGGCGGATCTACCACCGGGGCTACCGGGGCTCCAGCCCCCCTACAGCGGTCGCGTCCATAGAGCCCCTCCTTAGCCCCTCCATGAAATTTTAGCTATAAGAGAAGGTTACAAATAGTTTGAAGTGAAAGATGATGACACAAAAAGTGGTTTAGACCTTAGTTTTGCTAAAATAGTTTCAACTTAGCCCCTCCTAAACTTTTATCATAGCTCCGCCACTGACTCCATGGTGTGCTTTCCCTGGAGAAGCCAACGGTAGGTAGCGACCAACGTTTGTTTATTTGCTGCTGGTAGTGTTGCACGTAGCGTCTGCAGTGCAGGCAAACGCATCATAAAAATGGCATGACTCCGTGCCCCTCTAATTAAGAGGAAAGGTAATGACCGTCTTCCAAGCCATAACTAAAAGAATGTCAAGGAGAACCTTTATCTTTAATACTACCACTAGTATATAAGGGATAGAAGACGTTTGACCCCTGAATCCCTGATGACGACTCGCGCGGACAGTAGCCAGCAGGTCGTGTTTCCGGCGTGACGAAGCTCTGAAAAAGTGCATGCGGATCGACTACAGGATCGTCTTCGTTGGCGTTCATTTTTTTTTTTTTTTTTTTGACAAGATCGTTGGCGTTCATTATTCAACGGTGGCAGCGTCACGGGATGCAACCAAAGGTTGGCTGCTATATATACTAGGCATCTCTCTTTGACCCAGTGTTGTACGTGATAGGCAAAACCATCCAGGCAGGCATAGCGGGATTAACACTGTCACATCTGACACAGATTCTCAAACGACTTTTTGTTTTGTTTTTAAACTCCGTGAAAGATTGTTAGTACTACTGTTCTGTTCGTAAAACAATACAGTTCTTGTTTTCCTAGACAAACAAATTTATTTTTAAAAAAAATTAAAATTATATAAACCAGGCATAACACCCATGTCCACGGTTTCAATTCCAGGCGCGCCAGGTACATACTCACCGAAGTGGACGGCGGTAAGCAGAGCTGAATTTCTATGCGCGGATCTCGATTTCGACGTGAGGCTGATACCTGATACTAGAGTGATAGGCAATCGCGCAGGTGAACTGGACCTGGCATGGTTTTGCGTCAGGGCGGCTGCGAGCTGCAAATGGATCGGATCGGCGGCCCCTCCTCGGGAAGAGCGGCCGCTGGCCGTGGAAGACGAACACGAACTGGCGTCGGCGCACGACGCTTTCGATCGAGAGATGGCTGCGTTTCATGCTGCCCTGCCCCTGCGACTCTGAATGCGCTTGGTTTCAGTCAGTTCCATGCCTGACGGCTAGTAATAATAAAGAAGAACACGTCTCCAGCTTGCCTTGCCGATAGATAAGAGCAACCTGCCCGGCATGCATGTGCGTATTGCGGCTATCCTGTTCCTGTCTGCAGGTGTCCATGCATCTCAGTCTCAACTTGATAAGGGCTCGAGCAGATCTATGATTCAACCTTTGGAAACGAAGACCTGTGTAGGCTGTAGCATGCGTTGCCGCCTGCTCCCCCTGGCCTTGGCGTCGTCCGGCCTCGTGGTCTCGCATTCCTGCGCGGCGCCGGCGGCGCCTCTATCTGGTCGCCGCAGGACTCGGGAGAGGAAAAAAAAAGTTAGAAAAACGTGATGGAGATGGACTAACGAAGCTGCAGTATGCCCAATACAGCATTTCCGTTTTGTCTTCTGCTGTGATTGACCAGGAAGCTTGTGCATTTTTTTTTTGTAGGATTCTCATACCTTTCAGATGCCTAATTTTCAATATGTACTTTTTTCATTGTTTAATTAACTATAGAGAAAAAAACCTGTAAATTGTACTAGGCTGATTGTTTAAAGTAGTACTGTCTGAAGATTCATCAGAAATAAAAAATAAGCAACCTCCACGGCCCATTCTTTTTTTTCTGAGGGGGATCAAAATTGCGTCTTTGTCCTTCCAGAGGTCGAGAGGAACATCTACTAGTAGTAATCTACAATTAAACTTTGCATGAGGTTAAAATACACTAGCGCTACTAGTTATTCGCGGTTCCGTTGTTTGCTCAATCAGCAGAATTTGCAGACACTTTCCTGACAGAAATTCAGAACAGAGGCAGTGACAACTGTGTTCATCCGGTAATGGTTTTCGCGGAACCTTTTGGACCGGTGCATCCTGCCCAAAAGTTTGACATGTATCAAAGAGGTTGACATCTAATTAAGGACTTAATACAGTAGTAATAAACACTCCAATTCGACGGGCTGAGGTCTGAAGGTCGTGCAAGTTTCCACAAGCAAATTATTGCAGTGCAGGCATCGCTCACAAGCAAAAGTAACTTATCAGTTTACCATACATTAGTGTTGTCTTTGTACATAAAACTCTTTTTCCTTCTTAATTGAGCGGCAGAGCTCCTGCCTTTTATTTCAAAAAAAAAAAGTAACTTATCAGTTTACCATCCTACAAGGATTTGTTCAAACAGTACTTGTTTCTGCAAATCGTTTTCAGCTAAATAATGATCCCCAGGAAAATGTGCCGATGCATGTGTTCCAGGCTTCATCGTGTGATTACGTGACTAGTTTTTATTTATTTATTTCAACTGCTGTATATATATACAGCATATAGTCTATAAACTCTGTATTAATAAAACTCAGTGCTGCAAATGACGAAACAAGCTGTACCTTTCACTACTGAAAGAAACGATAATCAATCCTCCCTCCTAAAAGCTAACGGTAGCACCGGACATACTGTACGCTTGTTCATCTGCTGGCGTCAATTCAATCAGACGAACATGCTGTCAGCAGACAACGTTTGGAGATGACACGACTCTTGTCAGCTAAGGAATATGCTTGGAAGAAATAGACTTGTGAGGCCGTGTTTTGCGGCTTTCGTTTACGGTCAGCAGATGGCGGTGTTCCTCCAAATCGCCAATCCTCCTCCTCTCCACCACGTCGAAGCTCTAGAAAAATGTGCATTCTTGCAGATCAGTCACGGGAGCTCCATTCAGTGGTGCTCATCGCCATCGTTAAAGATGGCAGCGTCAGGAGACCAAAAGAAGGGCTTGGCATCTGTTTCCGTGGTATATGACAGAGCGACAGCGATAATAATATTCCCTCTCACCTTTCGCTTATTATGTTCTTATTCTTTTTTACCTGCTCCATCTACCTCGAACTAGAAGAGATTTAAGTTTGTCCTAAGTTAAAACATTCTAAATTTGATCGAGTTTATAGAAAAGAATAACATCTATCAGGAGCCATTTTTTCATACAATCTACCAGGGGTATTACAAAACTACATTTCATAATGTATCTAGCAATGCTAATTTAACATTGTAAATGTTACTCTCCATTTCAAATTATAAGTCGTTTTAACTTTTGTTTTGGTACATCCACTTTTTTATTATATGTACAGTATGTAGATGTAATATTATATCTAAAGACATAGCAAAATCAATGTATTTGTTATTGGTGGATGGGTAATTTAGGTACAAATTGAAGGAATTAATTTTCTGTACAATATTTCAGAATGGCACATACGTCACTACAACAGAAATGACCTTTGGACGATCTATCAACTGAGCTATAGTCTCGACAAAAAATTGCGTCCGAGGCTAAAGACTTTTAGTCCCGGTTGGTAAAACCAACCGAGACTAAAGGTCCCTGTTGGTATTACCAACCGTACTAAAGGTCCCCCAACCTTTAGTCCCGGTTGGTAATACCAACCGGGACTAAAGGGTGACCTTTTAGCCCCGGTTGGTGTTACCAACCGGGGCTAAATGTCCTTCACGAGTGTATTCAAAAGAAAACGTCCAGAACTATATCACGTGGGTTGTGTAGCTCACTTGCTAAGTGTGTGTGAGGTGAGAGATGCTGAGTTCGAATCTCACAAACGCAAATTTATTTTGAGTCTTTAGCCCCGGTTCGGAGCACCCGGGGCTGGAGACTCCCACCTTTAGTCTCGGATTGGTAGTGCGTATGTGTGTGATTTAGTGATTACCTGGATTGGTAGTGCGTATGTGTGTGATTTAGTGATTACCTGATGTTGTTTTCACAAATTACAAATAGCAGAGGTAGTCAACCTTTTAGAATAAAATAATATATTCAATCTCGTTGAAGTATATTAAAAATGAAGGGATATTTCAGTGTTTTTTTAAAAGAAAATTCCTAGCACATCTTGTGACCATTGGTAATTTGGTACGTACAAGGCTCTGAGATGCTATTCGAGTCTGCGCGCGCACGGAAATTAGCGCTGGAATTCCCTTTTGGACTCGGTCAACTTCATTTCCTGAGGCTAAAGAACGTACTGTAAGCCGGTAGATTGAGATAATAGCCATCGGATCCGTCTCATACAGTGTATACTCACTCATCTCAAGCATGCAACGTTCCTGATTGAGGTAAAAAAAAAAAGATAGCTTGATAATAATGGCTCGACCTCGACGCAGACAGCGAATAATTAAGGATAGCTTGGGTGGTTTCGGTTCGGCGCATGCGTGTCATATTTCACTGCGGTCTCGCGTTCCCGTGCGGTGCCGCCGGCGGGCGCCCATCTGGTCGCCGCAAGAGCAGGACTCGTCGGGGTCGTCGGGAGGAGAGCAAAATTATTAAACGTGGTGCGCGAGAGCGACGTTGGACTCCCAGACTGCGACGCCTTGTGCGGGAGTGTAGAATAGAACGATTCGTCTCTTCTTTTTCCATGCAACTATGCAAGATCGTCAGGTCTCAGGTGGATGCTATAGACTAATAGACCTGATGATGGATTGGAGTCTTGGAGATAGTGATATACGTATAGACCATCGAATCTGCGACGTGCTAATTTAGCATCTCCGTTTTGTCTTCCGCCGCCAGGCCAGGGTGTGGTACGTGATTGACCAGCAACTTCGTCGTTTTTTCGCGTGCATTTTTTTCGTTTGCCAAAAAAAAATATTCATCAAAGAAGGGAATGTTAAAACGTGATCTCCACTGTTAGGCCCAACAGCCTAACGAACCTTTGATCCGCGCCCTGATCGGTGGCGTCCAACCTTATAGTTTGTGTGACCTCGTCGCACAACGTTATAAAGAGGACGGTGGGGGTCGGGGCTCTGTGTACGAAGTTCACCGACATCGGCGCAACCCCCCTGATGTGCACGGCTCCGTCTACGACTCTACCGACCAACGCAACCGGCGACCAGATCTCATCGGTGAACGTCATGGCAAGTTCCAACACCACTGCAACACCGACAGAGGTCATCAGTCTGCGTCACTCTCTCTCTCTCTGTTCTCCTAGTTTTACCCTAGAATCTATTGTACATCACTCGATGTACCCGCTGTTTCCCCTCTGGATCTATTGCTAGTGATCCTTGTTGTTTTCTATCAGGGTAAAGTAAGCTTAGGCTCATTGGTCGGTCATAATAAGATGCAGCGCAGATTTCCTTTCAGAAATGCAGAATATACAGAAGCAGCGACAACTGGCCGTGTAGAGTGGTACAGTGTCAAAGAAGTTGACGTCTCATGATTGAGGTTGGAGGTGTGGCAATTCACTTGCATCAGTTGGACGAAATTAACACTATTGGAGAAAGAGCCTTTAGCCCCGGTTGAAATGGGCTTTTAGCCCCGGGTATGTCAACCGGGGCTAAGAATCCGGGACTAAAGGTCCCGGCCTTTAGTCCCGGGTGCTTTCAACCGGGGCTAAAGGTCCAGAGAGGAAAAATAAATGTGTGTTGTGTGATATTCGAACTCAGCACATCTCGCCTCAGTCACGCTTACCAACTGAGCTACGCAAGCCACGTGATGTAGTTCTGGATGTTTTCCTTTTGAATCCACTCGGGAAGGACCTTTAGCCCTAGTTGGTAACACCAAGCGGGACTAAAAGTACCTTTAGTCCCGGTTGATAACACCAACCCGGACTAAAGGTTCACCCTTTAGTCTCGGTTGGTATTACCAACAGGGACCCGGACTAAAGGTTCACCCTTTAGTCTCGGTTGGTATTACCAACCGGGACTAAAGGTCTTTAGCCCCGGACATAATTTTTGGGCGAGACTATAGCTCAATTGGTAGATCGTCCAAAGGCCTGTTCTCTAGTAGTGTAACCAGCAGTGCAGTGCATTGGGGGTTTGAGGTTTGAACCATAGTCCGGTCTCCTCGTCCTAAAGCCAACACGGTAGCAACAGACGCCTGTTCATGTGTTTGCGTCAGTTTGACCGATGAACAATAGCGTTTGCAGACGAGCGTGTGGCGATGACACGAACACACTCGAGTCCATGCATGTCCCGCTACTCGCTAGAATATAAGGTGTTGACGCCTTCTCCTGCTAGAGATAAAGAATCATTCTCAATCTCTAGTTATTAAGAAATACAACAATAAGTTTGGAAATATATGGCCCCTGACGCCTTCTTGTTGATAGATAGAATAATATAAACAAATAAAAGTCCTTGCTTGCACCCTTGATCACGACTTGTGAGGTCCTGCTTTATTTGTGGCTTTCGGCTACTGTCTGCAGACGACGGTGCTGTGTGATGTTGTTATACTATTTGCCAAAGAAAAGACCTGTGTAAATAAGGTGCATGCATGCAAATGGATCGACCGTATCAGTTCCGGGACCTTCAGTGGTGCTCATCACTGTCTCCTCCGTGGGGTGGGGTGGGGTGGGGTGGCAGCGTATCGATCAGGAGATGGATGGAAGACGTCTCCTTGATACTGACTCCTCCGTGGCATGAGCATGACACGCGCGGAATAATGCTGGTAAAAAAAAAGTAAAAGGAAACCTTGCGGTCATCCGAAGAACCGTAGCGGATCGACACTGTCAGACAGTGTCACGTCTGGGAGAAATCCTGCTGTTGCTGGCTGATCATCCATTATTCCTCTGTAACCAGTGACGAATTCAGAAAAAATAATATCAAGAGAGGCTTATTTAACTTTCAAACAGCTTCAACCGCTCCTCAATATATATCCATGACAAAAAAAAAGTTAGGAGAGGCTATATCGACCCAGCGGCCATAGAAGGGCTAGAGCCCCGTCCACCTCACTGCAGGATCCGTCCCTGTAGAACTAGGCAACTAGCTAGAAACCATGCTTTGTACTAGTAGTATGTACAAGAAAGGAACGGTGTGGGAGTGAGCCGCGCAATGCGGGTCAGGTACTCAGGTCAGGTCTGAGACGCAATGGAAACGGGCAAATGTGCGTGCATGTGCTTTGCTATGGGCTATGTCGGGCGGGACAACCAGAGTCCAGAGGCAAGGGCAACCTGCCATGCCGGCCGGGCCGAGAAGCTGTGTGCAGGTAGCACCTAGCGGGCAGTGACAACGTACCCGTAGTCCCGTACTAGTGATAAAGATGGCGAAAGATCTTGGGCGCCTTGATTCCGGGAACATGTGGACGGACGGAGCACACACGTACGTACGTACGAGAAGTTCCGGCCGGCGCCGGGCCGGGGAAGATGCCTACTAGATAGCGAGTTCCGTGATACCAGACGAAGGCACATCGGCGGTGAGCCACTCTTTTGCAAACGCCGGATCAGAGGACGGACGCTACTACTGGCAACTACAAGCCACTACTCGTTCCGTTGCGTGCTGTCTCGATCCAACACGTACAGCAACACTGGATGGAGATGGAGGACCAAGGGATCGGAGGTGGACAGGGCGGCGATCGGGCTGCCTCTGCCTGGCATCGATGCCACCGCGCCGAACTCGTCGAATCGGCAACCTACACGGTACGTTCCAAGGACGCGCGCGCGTGTCCGCGTCGACGGACGATGGCCGCACTACAACAACTACAAGGCACACGACGACGACTTGCGGCTTCAGGCGAAGCGGCACGCACGCACGCCATCGTCCTGGCCTGTCGCGTTGGCCGGCCCGTGGCCCCGACTATAGCCATCACGTCTCGCAGCTGGCGCCTGGCCCGAACCGAGGCGAGCCGTTCGTTCCTTTGAGCGGCGCAAGTTGCGCGCCCAGATCCACCGGTCATTCACTCGATTTTTATTTTCTTGCTTGTCTGATCTAGCTATCTAATCTAAGAGGGAGAGACAGAGAGAGATATGCATCTACGATCTGCGACGCTGCCTTGCTTCAGAGTTGGGTACTGCATGCGACAGGCTGTTGGTGTTGGCTTCGCCAAATTTGTCGTGAATTTCCACTTCTCCAGCAACGAAATCCCCAATGTCAACCAAACCTATGTCACCGAACATCAGTACAGTAGTACAGTACTACCTTGAACCAAAACCTATGGCACCGAACAGTGGCACGGAGTAGCTTAGTGCTATAAACCAAGGAGATTTGAGCTCTACCTGTTGACAATGCAAGCCGACCACTAGCTATCACGTACTCCGCCTCCACCAACAGTGTGACGCTTGCGCGCCCACTCGACTCGAGAGCTCATGGCCGTCTCCCTCATGGGCAATCCAACATCGAAGTGAAGTTGTGTAAAACAAATGAAGCCCCCAAAATCAAAGGCGCGACTATTTACATTTTTTTTAATAAAGGATAACATATCCGGCCTCTACATCCGAAGATGTACACATCCCATTATTACAAAGTTTTGTATCAAATAAATAGAGAGAGTCATAGCCTTTACATTGACCAGGACGCTGATTCAAACAAAATAAATGTTTCCATCCTTTATTGGATATCTCTAAAGCAATTACTTCTAATTTCTTGCTTATCTTGGAGAGCGCGTCCTTGGCTGTCTCATCACGCTGCAGTTGGGCCCAAAAGCGTAACCAGTATGCTCCCCTGAAAATTACCTGCATGATAGAGTTAGATTTCATTTTATTAAAAATATAATCATTACGGCATCTCCAGATAGCCCAAAGCAAAGCAGCCACCCCCACCCAAATCAAGTTTCTAACCTTATTATTTTGGTTAGATAGCCAATTACCAAACATGTGGCTGATTGATCTGGGTTGGGTCAAACTAGTAGCAAAAAAGATAAGCCTCCAAATCATTTTGGTAAAGGGACAGTCTAGGAATAAGTGTTGAATAGTTTCATGCCCATTACAGCAGATACACTTCTGACTCTCTTTCCAATTTTTCCTAGCAAGATTGTCTTTGGTTATGATGACACCCCTTTGCAGGAACCAAAGGAAAATTTTAATTTTTAGAGGTACTTTTATCTTCCAAATCTTCCTACGACGAAAAGGTGTATGTGTATCTATAAGATGGAGATACAAGGAACGAACAGAGAATAACCCAGATCTTGTTAAATTCCATCTAAAAAAATCTAAACCATCCACCAATTCGACATGGGAGATCTTGGCCACTAGACTAAGCCATTCTGTAAGATTATTATCCACTAGGGCCCTCCGAAAAGATATGTTCAGAGAGTTCGTACTCATAACTTTTGAGACTGTAGCGTGAGGATCTCTCACTATATTATATAAAGAAGGATAACTAGCTTTCAGAGGCTTATCCCCTACCCATGTATCATCCCAAAATCTAGCTGCGGTTCCATTTTTAATATGATAAGAACCCTTTGCCAGCACCTCATCTTTGATACGCATGAGGCCTCTCCAAAAATGAGAGTCATTGGGCTTAGCTGCCACCTGGGATAGGCTTTTAGAGCTTAGGTATTTATTCCTTAAAAGCGTTTGCCATATACCTTCTGTATTCAACAGGTTAACCAGCCATTTGGCCAGAAGGCACTTATTTTGCAATTGTAAATTTAGGATACCTAGTCCTCCCTGGTCCTTAGGGCGGCACAGGATGTCCCATTTGACAAGGCGATATTTATGTTTATCTGAGGATCCTTGCCAAAAGAACCTTGATCTATAATGATCTAGGCTCTTTAAGACACCTTTGGGAATCTCAAAAAAAGACATCATAAATATAGGCAGGCTGCTTAGGACTGAATTAAGCAGTACTAGTCTTCCCCCATAAGATAGGTACTTCGCTTTCCAACAAGAGAGTTTTTGTTTGAAACGATCTTCTACTTTTCTCCAATCGGAATTAAGGAGTTGTCTATGATGCATAGGGATCCCAAGATATCGGAAGGGATAATCGCCAGCATTGCATCCAAAGAGACTAGTATAAAAGGATTCCATCTCTTTAGCTGCTCCATAGCAGAAAACTTCGCTCTTGTGGAAATTGATCTTCAGCCCTGATAGTTGTTCGAAAGCACAAAGGAACAGTTTTAAATTTTGTGCTTGTTCTGGGTCGTGATCAATAAAGATAATAGTGTCATCCGCATACTGTAAAATGGACAAACCATCATCTATAAGGTGGGGAATAACACCTCTTATCTGACCGTCGGCTTTTGCTCTGTTAATAAGGAGAGCTAGCATATCTGCGACGATGTTAAATAAGATAGACGACTATTTATATGTCCGCGCGGTGAAAGTCATGGCACCCAACGCCGCCAGGCGCCAGCCCCCGTGGCATTCTGTCAATTCAATCGAAGTAGCAAACTTGAGTCCTCCAAATTAAGGACCTTGCTTGTTCAATCGGATCCAAAGTGCCACCATTACATGTCCGCGGCACGGGGTTAGTCCGTGGTGGAATCGCGGCCAACGACGAGATGGGACGATGGGTGCAAACCCGTCACCGGCGTCCTCGCAAGCCCGCGGCTCATTGTTACTAAGGCCATGTTTAGTTTCCTATATTTGTCCAAATATTTTGCATAGTAACAGTGACATCGAATTTTTACACGTATGCATGGAACATTAAATGTAGGTAAAAAAATAACTAATTGTACTTTTGGTCTGCTCATGTCGAGACGAATCTTTTGAGTCTAGTTGGTCAATGTTTGGACAAAGTTTGTCAAATACTCCCTCCGTCCAACAAAACATGCAATTCTCATTTATCGAGAAGTCAAACATTTTGAACTTTGACCGAAATTATATAAAAAGTATTAATATTCTTGATACAAAAAAATATATCATTAGATTAGTAATGGAATATATTTTAATAATAATTTTATTTAACGACATAAATACTAATACTTTTTATTATAATCTTGGTCAAACTTGAGTCAATTTGACTGACACGGATCTCATAGTTGCATGTTTTTATGGACGGAGGGAGTAACAACGAAAGTGCTACAGTAACTTTTCACCATATGTTTCGCGAGGTGAACAAGGCCTAACTCACTAGGAGCGTATTTGGTTTGGGACTTAGAGGAATATGGTGGTTATATTTTTCTCACACCTTACTCTTTTTTTTTGAAGTCCTTACTTTTCTATTTGATCGGTGAAATGCAATGAGTTGATGTATCACCATCTTATTTCTCTTACATCAATAATTAGTATGAATAGTTTGATTTTACTAAAATTGATGGAATGAACTCATGATGTATCATCTCAAAGTATGATACTCCACGAACCCAACATCCTATAATATTCTCGCACCATGCGGGCGATGGAGGTACACAAGAGATGGAGACACACACTGGGCTTCACTCACATGCCACGGATGGTGAGCTCCTGTAGATAGGAAAATATGGCGACCGATAACAACGTAGACGATTCGGAGAAATACGACAATCTTTTGGTTCACACTCGGTAAACCAGCCTTCAGTGAAGTTATATAGAGGCTCTTGGAGTTGCTCTTAGCAGCTGCTAATGCACTTAGCGTTTCCTATTAAAAGTCATTATTACTGTTGTTGTTGGGTTGTTATTTGCGAGATTCTGGTGATAGCGTGGATGATTCTAGTGACATCAAAAAATATTAAGATAGTGACTTAGACCATGATAATGAACGACGAGACAAGGGGAGTATGTCATAATAGAGTTGTCCGATAGATAGGAGTACATCAAATTCGTGGTATGGTCTGAATTTTGACAATTCTTTAATATTTTGTTATCGGTTATTAGACTTTAGGGTGTGCTGCTATAACATTCGCTATCTGCAAATCTACTATGCAGATAATAATAATCCACACTATGAAACCGCAGTCACCGTGTCACGTACGCAAAACGGACTGCGACGAAGAGATTAGCAAAGACTGCACAAGCCAACGCCCCAAGGGCCAAGGCCGGCGCCGCTTCGAATAATCGGAATGGAGGAGATGGAGCCTGCGATCCAAATGGGGGGACTCTGTCAAGTGGGACGGGGCGTGGTGACGTCGGAAGCTGCCGTGCGGCCCGCCGTGTCGTTTCCTGCAACGACCAGCGTGGCGCTCCGCCCCCACCGCTCTTCCCTCCGCCCTCGCACTCTATTTCTAGCACCGCACCGGAGCCAGGCCGGAAGGCACTTCTCATCTCCCATCGCCTCTGCTTTCCAGTTCCCGCCGTGAGAGCCCGCCACCGCTTCATCTCAAGGTACTGCTGCCCTGCGCCCTCTCTCCTCTGCTGGCGAAGTGGCGATCGATCCTGGTTCCGCGTCCAGCGTTCTCATCCTGGGCTTCTCGCTGCATGCAGGGCAGACAGAGGTCGTAACGATCATCGCTCAGGCCTTCGCCGCCGGCCGGCGCATATCAACCACCGCGCCGGCACGGGCGCATGCAGCTGCCATTCCGCTCTCCGCCTCTCTCCTCCATCCGACCGTGGGCGCTCTCCCGGAACAAAACGCCTACCTACTCTCAGCGTTCCCGAAAGTTCGTTGAAGCATCAAAGAATTGCCTGCCCTGCCCGTGCGCCGTGCGCGTGCGCGTGTGCCGTGTGACGGCGCGGCTGGGATGAGCAAGATGAACTGCTTCTCCGGTCTGCTCGGCGGCAAGAGCAAGGCATCCAAGGTCGGTGGCCGAATGAGACTCGGCTTCCGAAGCTGGATTTTGGCGGACTTCTTCATTACTCATTACTGACTTTGGACTTGTTCATTCATCAATGGCAGGGTAAGAACAAGGGCGCTTACGCCAGGAAGGCTAGCGGCAATGATTGCCCCAAGGTGAAGCCGGTGGAGTTCATGGACATGGCGGACACTGTCGCCGACGACGTCAGCAGACGCGGCGACAGCGGCGCTCCTGCGTCTGCATGCAACAGCAGGCTTGTCGTTCACGTAGCCGCGGAGCTGGAACGCCATGCCACCAGTGGCGAGAACGGCGACAAGGCCACAGTTAAGAGGGACACGTCCGCGGCCGACCTCGTCGCCGGCGATGGCTCCTCCTCCGGTTACAGCAGCGACGGAACAGCAGGGAACGATGCCAGGAGCGCCGAGCCGGACGACGGCCAGCGCTCCAGCCTTGGCCGCATGTCGCCAACGGCGTCGCCGAAGCTGGTGCGCTCCTGCTCCAACATCGAGACGACGACGAGGTGTGTCCCCGCAGGGTCCGACCTGCCGGCGAAGTCGCGCTCCTACGACGACCTGAAGACCCTGCCTCCAGGACGGCGGTCCACCGGCCGCAGCGGCGCGGTGGACGCGGCGAGCCCGACGGCGTCCGTCAGGACCTCGTGCTCCGCCGACCGCGTCATGCTCAAGAAACGTTCGTCGAGGCAGGTGCTCCCGTCCCGGAGCCGGAAGCTGTGGTGGCAGATGTTCCTCTGGAGCCACCGCAACCTGCACCGTCCGGGCGCGACCGCGACCATGCTCGCGCTGCCGCTATCTCCGGGGAAAGAAGAAGAAGGCGGTGCCGCCGGCGCCGCGCACCAGCGCCAGCACGACGGGTACACGTCCGACACGCTGGGCGCGGTCACCGCCGACGCCAAGAACGAGGGCGTCGCCGTGGAGACAGACCCCATTCCGAGCCAGTGGATCGCGTTCTCCGCCGAGGCCTCGCCGCTGGACCGCGTCAGCGCGTGGGTGAACAGCCTCGGGAACGGCTCGTTCCACGCCGTCGACGAGGACGATGCCACGGGGCACGGCTACGGCGGCGGCGACGCCTCTCGCCCGCGGCCGCGGTGCTCTGAGATCGTGGAGCTGTCGACGACGACGACGACGACGGCCGGCGGCAGGAGGCGTCCGCAGGCGAAGCGGCGCGCGGCGGACGAGGCTGCCCAGGCGGGCGGCATCGTGCAGACGCTCAACACCTTCTCCTCCGTCGCGCACATCGCCGGCATGGGGCTCAAGGCCGTCCCGACGATCGCGGCCTTCTCGAGTCTCCGGGCCGTCAATCTGTCTGGAAACATGATTGGTAACTCCTGATTGCAGACGCTAAAATTCTTTTTTTTCCTACTCGTGTAGATTGTAACTAATACGAGTAAATTTCGTTTTGCTAATTTGTTACTTGACGGCTCATTCATAATTGTCCTTGGGTTTGCAGTTCAAATCACCGCTGGATCGTTGCCCAAAGGGCTGCACTCGCTGGACCTGTCGAGGAACAAGATTGCAATCATCGAGGGGCTGCGGGAGCTGACGAGGCTGCGGGTGCTCAACCTCAGCTACAACCGGATCTCACGGATCGGGCATGGTAAGCATCATCCTGGCAATGCAACATGCATGACTTTTACTTTACTTGTACTTACCAGTTATTAGTAGTATCTGCGTTTCTGCCTGCCCGAGTGCCCGTGCTCTGAATACGTGTCAGGCGAAAACACAGTGCCGAGCCTGCTTGGAGCTATTTGCGCCGCACGAATATTGTTCAATGCACATATATCAGCAGTAGTAATGTGTGACACCCTGGATGTTTGGCATTTTTAGATCATCGTCAGGTCCTTTGCTCGTGCTAATAATACGCACTACTACGTAGCATGGTCCACGCTGCAGGGATAGGGTTCCTGCTAGACATCATGGGGAAAGGGTCCTGCGGTTTTTAGATCATTGTGACTGAACAGGCTCAGGATTTCGTATGCTGCGTGGGTGCTTGGCTGCTTGCTGGGCGGTGGTGCTGGTAACCAGAACGCCATTACGCATGTCGCCAGATAGAAGAATAGGGATGGGGTGCCACATGCTTTAGATATCTGACGCGGACATCTCGGCATTTCGCACACTGCTTTTTCTCTTTTCAGCCTTCGATCCCCGTGACACGCTTCGGCGCGTCCCATGTTACTGCCTATTCGGTACAATGACTGTTGCTCCCGCTGTCCAGAGCTCAGACCTTTGGATTGGATTCCAGGGGATCTGCTCCGTCCCAACTTTGATTGCTCCCAGAAGCATACTACTAGTAGTACTGGAGTACGGAGTATATGTGCATGACTGTATGCCACGTCCCAACTTTGATTGTTCCAGCTGCTGTCCGCTGCCCTGCTCCTTTTATGACCTCTGGCTCAGCCGCACACCTATGTTTGGCACCTGTTAGGAGTTAGGACCTGCCCTCTCGGCCCCTTCACCAAACAAAGTCTGAAATTTGCACACGTACGTACGTACGTACTGTAGTAGCTACTAGCAGTAGTATAGTATAACAGAGTTACAGTGGTCTTCAACCTTATACTACGTGGAAGTTGGAACTGTGGGTCGAGAGTGTACACCAGACGAATTTTAACGTGTGTTTCTGCTTGCTCCGTTCAGGCCTGTCGAGCTGCACGGCGATCAGGGAGCTGTACCTGGCCGGGAACAAGATCAGCGACGTGGAGGGGCTTCACCGGCTGCTCAAGCTGGCCGTGCTGGACGTGAGCTTCAACAAGATCACCACGGCCAAGTCCCTGGGCCAGCTCGTGGCCAACTACGGCTCGCTGCGGGCGATCAACCTGCTGGGCAACCCGGTGCAGGCCAACACCGGCGACGACACGCTCCGCAAGGCCGTGTCGGGCCTGCTCCCGCGGATCGAGTACCTCAACAAGCAGGCCGTCAAGCCGCAGCGCGCGCGGGAGGTGGCCAAGGACAGCGTCGCGCAGGCGGCGCTCGGGAACGCCGGCTGGAACTCGCGGAGGCGCCTGGCGCGCCGCCTCAGCCAGAGCGCCGCGTCGACGACGGGCAAGGCCCGGGGCAGCAGGGACGGCAGCGGCAGCCGCAAGGGCAGCAGGAGCAGGTCCATGACCAGGACCCAGTCCTCGAGCTTACCAATGCCAAGGAGATGAGAGGAGGAAGACGTGGTGGTCTTCTTCGGATCGAAGAGAGGGAGAAGAAACAGCTCGATCCATGCGTTTTAAACTGCAATGTTGTGATGAGCTCGAGTTTGACGCATTTCCTGAACCTTTTTTTGTTGTTGTGGTCACCATCTATTGCTAGTTTAGTTAGCCGTGGTTCTCTAGCTTCTTCCTTCTTGTATGTACTACCGTCGAAGGAGTATGTCTTAAATTAAAAAACGGTTTAACGGCTACCATTTGTCTACTTGATCTTATTTTTTTTTCTCTGTGAATGTGATGATGAACCTCCGATTAAGAATTATGAGAGTTTGAATTGAACCCGTGAACATAGCAGCAAACATTAACAAAGAATGAAAAAAAAATCCCTCAACATAGGAGCAAACATTAACGGTTTCAATTGAACCTGTGAACATAGCAGCAAACGTTAGCAAAAACAAAAAGCAAAAAAAAAAATCCCAAACCTTAACAGTTTGAATTGAACCTGTGACATAGCAGCAAACATTAGCAAACAATCAAAATAAAGACAAAAAAAGCACAAAAAGAACAAAAATCCGACCTGCCGGATTCGAACCAGCGACCTAAGGATTTTCTGCAACCACTACAGTCCTCCGCTCTACCAACTGAGCTAAGGTCGGTATCTGATTTGAGGGATAAAGATATTTTACTTAAACTTTGTATAGAGTAAAGAATTAGACTACTCGGGAAAGTTTATAATGTCTTGGTGCGTAAATCGCAAAAGGCTGTGTGGTGCCTTCAGGCTGCGGCTGCCCAGCTAATACCCACAATTGGAGCCGAATTCTTGGGCGTTTGGACCTCTTTGCTGTCGCGACTCGCCACCGTCTACGAAACAAGCTTTGCTCTGCACTGCACGGGTGAAAATCGCCAAGACCTTCCCGGCCGGTACCGCGACCGCGAGTCACATTTTTTTCTGCGGTCACGCACGCCATGGACGTCCAATGGTAGCGTGTTGTCCACTTCCACACGGCTTATCCAAGCACTCCCGCTTGCTACTACCGGTTTGCTCTGTTTTTGCCGAAAGCTAACTACGCACGGATTGGAATTTTAAAAAATAAGGCTGCAATCGGGTCCGAAGAATCCAGCACCACTGGCAAGGCTTTATACTCTCTTCGTCCAAAAAAAACATACAATTCTATAATACTTCCTTCGTCTACGAAAGAATCAATTCCTAGAATCTGTGCTAGTCAAACTTTTTTTTAACTTTAACTAACTTTATAAAAAAGTAATAACATCTATGATATAAAATGGACACATTATAAAAATATATTCGAAGATATATCTAATGATGTGAATTTGGTACCATTAATGTTGATAGTTCTTTCTAAAATTTAGTCAAAGTTTAAAATGTTTGACTTAAGATAACTCTAGAAATTAATTTTTTTATGGACGGTGGGAGTTGTACCACATTTTAGAATCTTAAATTTAATGCAAGGTGATAGTATTTTTTTTCTCTTGCATCCACACGTCACACACACACGTGCACGAAAAAGTTTCACCACTAGTAGCATTGCAGCTGCAGCCTCCATTGTTGGTAGAACCAGAATGGTACTGGTTCGGTGAGACCACACACAAGCACAAAAAAAAGTCAGGGATACTTTCGTCAAGACCGACCGGTGTCGTCTCGTCTCGCCTGCTTTCAAAAAACATACAACAACCAACGAAAAAGGAGCGCACGCGCACACGCATCCCGGCAGTCCACTTCCACTAGCGCAGCTGCTGCCTCTCCTCTCCTTCGCGACCCCCGGAGCCGGAGCAGAGAGCGCCACCAGCCCGCCACCGGCGCCGAGGCATGGCGGGGGCCGGAGACAAGGTGGACTACGTCTTCAAGGTGGTGCTGATCGGCGACTCGGCGGTGGGCAAGTCGCAGATCCTCGCCCGCTTCGCCCGCAACGAGTTCAGCCTCGACTCCAAGGCCACCATCGGCGTCGAGTTCCAGACCCGCACCCTCGTCATCGACCACAGGAGCGTCAAGGCCCAGATCTGGGACACCGCCGGCCAGGAGAGGTACCAGCAACCACCACACCCGTCCACGTCCCCGCTCTGCTCCCGATCCTCTCCGCTCCTTTACTCTCTGGTCGTCTCTTGCGCAAATCATGATCCTCGATCCGTTCCTCTTGCGCATTAGATCTCTGTGGACTGTAGCTGAAACGCTGAGCTCAATGGTGGATCTCTACTTGTGAAACATTTGCTTTTTTGCGCGTTCACACCTACCTTACCAGCACAGGACAATGTGCTGCTAGGTGATTAGATCTGGCAACTCTATGCTTATTATGGTGCATTGCTTTTACTGAAGTCATGCGCAAGCTTCAGTTAGTCTTTAACTGTTGAGGCATGACGAATCCAATCATATCTGTTGGCTTCTACTTGCTCTGTAGTTTTAGAAGCCGTAATTTGAGGAAGTAAACGTGTGCTATAGTTAGTAATGGTGATGGTAGTTCTACATTGACAGAAGTTGTTTTTCAGGGAGCTTGAGCAAATGGGAACAGTATCATTCGAATTATGAATTGTTGTTCGCATTTACCTTGTACTTTGCTCATCTGCTGTCTGATACCTGACGTTCTTTAATGCACTATTGACAACACCTTTAATGTATCTGGTGATTCTGTGGTACAACAAATGAACAGGCCTGCAAGACGTACTATGAAATGCTCTGCAGGAATTTAAATGCTTTGAAGAAAGTTTTGTTTGTTGGTGACCTCTATGATGGGATTGGGAGGCCTACTGTGTTGATTGAATTTGAGCTCTTCGTCAGCATGTCACTGTACTCATTATTTTGTAGCAAATATGCCATAATAGCTTGAGCCTCCAAGACATGCTCATGCCCTGGTACTAGAACTGGAAGAATTTGGTAGGAGTAGAATGCAAGCACCAACTTGTCCTTATCATTATATTCTACGAGGTCTATCGTAAATTCTTTACTCTTGACAAGAAAACTTATAGTGTGCAGGATTCGCACTCTCGAACTACTCTGTTTATTAGAATCATCACTTGCTTAGACTCGTTCATGATATTATAGTGTTTGAGCATTCTGATTAGCAGAGTGCTGACCCATGGAAATTATTTCATATACTGGATCCTGATTCATATGCTGATTCATGCAAATCTTATGCCCCCCACCCCATAAGAAGGGCAAATCTTTAAATATACCCATGTTTAGTAGTCATTGTAGGTGCTGTGACTTTTGTGCCTGCTTTACATCACTTTTTTCATGAACTTCTCATGCTGACTACTACACCCAACTACTGCAGGTACAGAGCTGTGACAAGCGCTTATTACAGAGGTGCACTGGGAGCTTTGCTGGTCTATGACATCACCAGACGCCAGAGCTTCGATCATATACCCCGCTGGCTAGATGAACTCCGAGCCCATGCTGACAAGAACATTGTGATAATGCTGGTTGGCAACAAGAGTGATCTTGAGGAGCAGCGAGCCGTGAGCACTGAAGATGCCAAGGAGTTCGCCGAGAAGGAGAATCTCTTCTTCCTGGAGACCTCTGCGCTCCAGGCAACAAACGTAGAGAGTGCTTTTCAAACTGTCTTGACAGAGATCTTCAAAATTCACAGCAAGAAGAACATGGTATCTGAGCCGAAGAGCAATGGAGCTGCCCCAGCAATGCCAGGGACGAAGGTCCTTGTCCCAGGTCCAGCGCAGGAAATCCCAAAGAGCAAGTGCTGCAGTTCCATGTGATGCTTCTATGTTTGGTGCTGGGTGTGTTGAAAATATTCACGCAATATTGTTTTGGTTGTAAATCCCTGTTGAAATGCTTGGATTTTGGCGGGATTTGTGTTGGAACACTGGTGTATTTTAGATATTTGTCACAATTGTGACATGAGGGAAGGATGTGCTGATGTATTGGTTCTCTTGTTCTCTAATTGATATGTTTTATCTGCTGCAAAGATCTGTAGCACTGATTATTTTTTGAGATACCAGTTGTGAGTCTAATCTGTGCAAGAAAGAATCCACTCACCTGACCTGCTAGTTTGCAATCATATTTGATCTCTGGAGCTAAACGGACAAGATAAAATGCACAGGCTCAGTTAGACAGGGGAGATAAAAAAAATGAATATGTAATAGAGAAACAATGGGAAGGTAAAAGAGAGAATACGCAAAATTCAGCTAACCAGCAATTGGAATAGCCGAAAAAAAATGGCAAAAATGGTAAAGAGAGAATACGCAAAATTCAGCTAACCAGCAATTGGACGGAAAAAAATGGTGGTCTGTTATAGTAAAAAAAAATGAATATGTAATAGAGAAACAATGGGAAGGTAAAAGAGAGAATACGCAAAATTCAGCTAACCAGCAATTGGAATAGCCGAAAAAAAATGGCATTGAGAGAATACGCAAAATTCAGCTAACCAGCAATTGGACGGAAAAAAATGGTGGTCTGTTATAGTAAAAAAAAAATGAATATGTAATAGAGAAACAATGGGAAGGTAAAAGAGAGAATACGCAAAATTCAGGTAACCAGCAATTGGACGGAAAAAAATGGTGGTCTGTTATAGTAGGAGTCTGGACCTCAAGCGGGCCCATGATACAGCGGCCTGTTATCCTCCCACCGTTGGAAGCGGGCAGTGATCGCTGCTCTGTGAAGCCAGCCTCACGCCGTTCCTGCCACTTCAGGTCCAGGGAGGACCAGAGCCTTCGCCTAAGTCTCCGCTGGCCACAACCAGCTTGGAACGGGCAGGCCAGCCAAGGGACACCACAGGCCCAGGTACAGACTCCGCACCAAACATCCACAGCACCTTAATGCCCCCACTTAGGTTACAAGCCCACGCAACTGAGCTCGGCGAGAACGGGCTACGAAGATGGCTATTTAAGCTGGTGCTGCGCTGCTCGGAGTGGCGAGGTGGTACTAATCAGAGGGGCAAGTGACTGGTGTGCACTGGATTCCTTTCAGGCTTTTTTGTGGCTTCTTAGAACAAAATCTGTCCATGCAACCGATGACTGCATGGATAATGATTCGGACTCAACGCTACGCAGTTCTTTTTACCAACAGTTTGTGTCTTGACAATTCGTACTTGTTAGAATGGTATTATTTTCTCAAAAGAAAAGGGGGGAAAAGGCAGCTGGGACTTTCCCATGCTGACCGATTCAGCACTGGTAGCTGGTACGAAAGAGATTCTGGTTTTGAAAGAGCACATGGGGCAGCGTAACCTCTTTTTTTTTATCGGGGAACAGCGTAACCTTGAATCAATCATGTGAGAACTGCATCAGGTTTCCTCGAGGGGGGGAAATGGAGGAGGATCACAGCGCCCAGCAAGTCCCAACGGCCCACTGCCAGTTTTGCTTTCAAGAGCGGCGCACCCACGGCCCATCCATCCAAAACGCCAAGAGCAGATTCGCTGTCCCGCAGAGACCACGTCAGGGCACCTCGGCACCGCTTGGTCTGAGCAACCGCAAAAACGTGCGGCTTAGCGGCGTCCGCGAAAACGCGAACGGCGGCCACGCGCTCAGGCAGATAGATGGACGGACACGGGACACGCCAGCGGCGCCACACCCACGGCCGCCCATCATCCACTCTGCTTGGCACTTCGCACTTTGGAAGGCTGTGCGTCCCTGTTCCAGCGAGAAACTCACGGGTGACGGGCCTGTCTGGCTGTCTCGACGCCGCGGTATTTTTCTGGTGTTTTCGGCCTGTGCGGCTGTGCGAACGACTGAACCGACACGGTTGGCATGGCCTTGGCGCCATTAGTGCCGCCGTGTAGTTGGTTTGTGTCAAGTATGAAAGTTTCGATTCTATCAATTATTAGCCATACTATACCAGCAGTTAAATCGGGTGGAGTAACCGTCAATCGAGGGCTTTGCATGTCCGTTCCAAATGACTATATGCAGCCATTAGGCCCTCCACAATGTGAGCCTTGGGCGGTGCTTGCAGAGAAAAGATAAATTTTAGTAGACACTCTTTTCCACTACAACAAGTGATTCTAAGTTTCATCGGTGCCAGAAAAACATAGAGCGGAGCAACTACTTGCTCCGGTGCCCAAACAATAGAATAGGAATTTGTTGGTACTTCACTGACCGATCAAGAGTACTAGTTCTCCTCTAGTGGATTTTGTGTACTTTTTTTATAATCTCTCGTATGAGTTCTGCCAGTGATGCCAGCAGCTCTACACGCTGCAACAACTGAAGGGTGCTCCTAGGGCCTGTTTGGATGGCTCCTGCCAGGCACCTCAGAAGCCAGACGTTCGATTTCTTATGCCTATGGTCAGGATTCGTTGCCTGGCACGCAGCTGTCGGCCAGGACAGCATCCAAACATGCCTCTAGTTTTGGTAGTGGGGTCTGATCTTCTGATCTCACAGTCTTTGTGACTGGTCTCTGAAAAGTTAGCGTCTTACCTATCTCCTTCTAGCACTATTCAGTCAAAAATGGCAACGAACAAGTCGATGACCCTAGCCTTGGCAGGTGGGAGTGGAGGGTTGGCTCTGTTCCTGTCACCAAATGGGGTCCACATCCAGTTTACCTCGGCCGCACTTTCGATGTGCCTTAGGCTCCACCAAAACCAATTGTTTACACCAGATTTTGAACTGAAAGGATTATTGTTTTGTGAGCACAAACGGCTGATTTTGTTAGTAAAGAAATCGACCAGAAAAATAAAATAGATGCTTTGACCCGGACACAACCAAAGTTTGTGTGGACCAGACGTGACAAGCTTCAAAGACATATTGGGTTCGACCGAAGAGTTTGAGTCTGGGTCGTCTTTTGTTTTACATATTATGTAACCTAGTCGTGTTAGGACAGGAGTCAAACGGGTTATAAATGGCTAGAAAACCCGAAGTTTGTAAAGATAATCCAATCAATCAATCAACGCATCGGCCACCGCCCAAAATCCTAGGAGTAGGAGTAACGTAGAACTCGGCGGAACCTTCAACCAGGCAGGGCTGCATCGGCTTCGACCGACCTCCGGTTTGCTTGTAAGTTTCACCAATGGCTTGTGTCATTGTACAATAAGGCTGTATTTGGCATCGACCAAACTCTTGTTAAGCTATGACATGGCTAGTTATCAGTTTAAGATCGTCTTTTGTAAGACTGTCTTGACTCTGATCAATCTCTTGCTTTAGTCGATCTTGACTAGTTATCGGCTCTATTGGTTTTGGCAAACCAATAGATTCATTAAGTTATCGATGTTGTTTATGTTTTAACTTTTTTCTTTATGTTTTAAACAATATCTTGCCCAATCAAGATTGACAAAGTAGCCTAAACCTAAAAGGTGTCTAGTTTCGGCTATCACAAAGCCTTGCACGCTAATAACGAAGGAAATAGCCGATTCAAGCCTTTCATCGACTATTTTTTCAATCTTGATTGTTACATGTTGTGCGTTTGAAATATCCGATAAAACCACGTTTTTGATCTAAGAACAAGGAGATTTGATCTAGCATGTTTATTATGGCCGTATTTCCGAACCCCACTGATATATATGGTAGATTAGATTTGCTTGATCTTAAATCGAATCATGGTTCTAGCGGATAGATCTTGTCCGTGCCTCATGGACCCTGCATCGGCTAAAATAGTCGATCCAGTTACGCTTTCTTCATAATGTATGCTTTTAGGCTGCTTGGAATCAACGGATTTGCTTGTTGCATTGGACGTGATCTAGTTTTGGTCATCATTATGGCTGCATGGAGACACCCCACTGTTGATGTTTAAGCTATTTTATCGATCTATTTGTTATTATGGCTGCATGGAAACACTCCACTGTTAACAGATAGAACTGCCTGTGCAATTAGTCGATACGTTGATTTCACGCCGTTTAGACGTATACATAGATCTTTATTTTCCTAATATGTTTAAGCTTATCGGCTGTTTTGAGAACACAAGGTTGATATGTGCCCTTGTGGTTCCCTTCCTGAGTGATGAGTGATCGATCAACGGGCAACATGTCTCTTGGCTGTGTTAATGTGCAGGTGCGGAGCTCGGGCAGTGATCGAAGGTGAGGTGAAGGTCAAGTAGGTACGTGCCGTGCCGACGGACCGGGAGCGGTGAAGGGCGGACGTGGAGCTTGGACCGATGGACCAGGAGACCTGAGGATCAGCTGTGGTAGCTGGCACGTGACGTTGACAAGCAAGAGTACATGGGGATGTGCGATGCATCGGCCGAGTCGGGAGGTTGCCCGGCGTGGAGGCTGGACATGCTCCGGCATCGGCGCTGGAACTCGGGGTGTGCGAACCACATCCCGTCTACGGCACGAGTTCGGTAGCTGAGCCTCGAAAAGCTACCCTCGACGGTTTCCGAGTTTGGGCCTCAAAACTCGGGGTGGCCGGTTTTCGAGTTTGGGCCTCAAAACTCGGCAAGGACGGTTTCCAGGTTTGGGCCACAAAACCTGGGTGTGCGGGTTTTTGAGTTTGGGCCACAAAACTCAGCCTGAGGACAGGTTTCCCGGTTTCGGCCTCAAAACCGGGGGAAGGCCCAGGTTTCCCGGTTTCAGCCTCAAAACCGGGGGAGGTCCGCAAAAAGGACGGTCGATGCGTGGCGGCGTGGAGAGGCTGGCGCGGAGGCGAGGCTATCCACGAGGTAGGCGCGGCGGTCGATTGGGCGGCACGTGGCGGCATCCTAAGGCTTGCGTCGAGGCGAAGCTACGGATGAGGAAGGCGCGTGGCCGTCAGATCAACTATCAGCAGAGTTGGATCGGGATACCCCTAGGGTTGGCCGTTTCGCTCAAGTATCTAGGGGTAGTAAGGGGATTATTGTTTTAGGCTATAAATAAGAGAGGCACCCCTCCTCTCCCTCGATCCTTGCAGTCATTTGTTCCTGAGCTCTCTCTCTAGCCCTCGCTTAGGTTCTATTCATACCTCGCTGCAAGCGATCCGCAGAGACGGCAATCATACCTCTGTGTATTTGGATCTTTTGAGGAAACGAGACCGTATTCTCGTTGTCTCCTCGTGTGGAGGAATTTCGGCTGAAATCGAATCGTGTTCTGTGTTCTTCACGTTTTGGTTTTTCATCTCCCGGAGATTTGCTTCGTTCTTCCTCTCCGTGAGATGATTTTCGATTCCACTTGAATCAATTTGTTCTTGGTCGTGAGCCCCTTCTTTCTACCGAAGGATTCTCTTCTAACCTCACGAATCCATAGATCGGGTTGATTTCATGTTCGTTCTTCCTCTTTTTCCCTTTCCGGTGTTTCTCGGATTACTCTCGATTGACTTGAATTAGTGCGATGATTTCTTAGGATTAGCACCCCAATACGTTGAGGAACACCAGGGAGAAGTTTGATCGAAGCCTCTTTTGATTTGGTGAAGTTTCGATTGATTTACCTTTTGACCCGAGCAGTTTTTCTGCTCTCTGTTCATCCGCGGACAGTCCGCGCCGCCAGCGGCGGACAGTCCGGGGATCGGGGTTGGACAGGTCAGTCAGGCGCAGTCCCCTGACTGTTCACTGTCAAGTGAACGACGGACAGTCCGCGGTACAAACCCGCGGACAGTCCGGGTCCTGTCCAGCAGACTTGCAGAACAGTTCGGTTTCTGCGTTTTTGCCGGCGGACAGTCCGGCGCCCAGTCGCGGACAGTCCGGGACTTAACGGCGGACAGTCCGGGACTCTGACCGCAAACAGTCCGCGAATCTGCAGTTTGTGCTGTTTTGCTCCATAGCTTTGGCAGTTGATTTTGGGGTTTCTCCGGAGGTTCCGCTGTACCACTAGGACATCTCCTAGGGTATCCACCTACTCGTAGGTCGTGAACTAACGGTCGTTTCGAGTCTTCGCTTTTGGGGTGATTTTCTGGGACAAGGGCTATACAATTCACGAGTTGAATTTGAGGCTCCCATTCACCCCCCTCTGGTCGCTAATCCGGTCCTTCATGTTTATCTGTCCCGAATTTTTCTTTACACATATCATAGCCGTTTTGCTTTATATCTTTATCAATGCCTTCATGCAATCTTTTGGGAGTTGACTTTGTAGTCAATATCCTATTAACAATGGCTATATCAGAGCCGTATAATTTGGAACTGTCTGGCATCAAACCGGCAGGTTCCACAATTTGATAGCTTTTTCTTCTCCTTGTCAATTGCAGGTCAAATTGACTGGCACGCCCGAGGTCAATCTCACCAAGATTTGGCACCGCCATTTGTTGAACGTTCAGGAGATCAGGACCTTGTTCCGTACGCCCTCTGAGGACCGTGAGTTCGAGTGTGTTGGCGCTACCGACCGGATTTTTGTGTCAACACCAACAATGTTGTCGTTGTCCCCGTTTTCCCTTCTATGGTGTGTCGAGCTCGAGACCACCATCATTGAGTGTAGAAAGTAAGTTAAATAAAAATTAGAAACTGATAACGACTCT
Organism: Coix lacryma-jobi var. lacryma-jobi; assembly: GCA_009763385.1. Lineage (NCBI taxonomy): Eukaryota > Viridiplantae > Streptophyta > Magnoliopsida > Poales > Poaceae > Coix > Coix lacryma-jobi. The sequence goes on along the minus strand of CM019823.1, from coordinate 8,957,768 downwards.
ATTATAAGTTGCACGCACAAACACTTTTGCTAATGAAAGATAAATACACCATCAACATTTATCTTACTTGTCTTATAATTTTTCATTTGAAATCGAAATTGTCACCCCTAACGGGGAACAAAACCAAACAATGAATTAAAACTTAAAATCAAATTCATACCTCAACTTACTCAATCAACTTCCACCACGTACTAATAAATTATCAAAAAAAAACTTCCACCACTAATAATCCACATGCCGCTCCGTCAAAGCGTTTCGTCAACCTCCGCCTCCCTCTTGTAAAAAAAAAAAACTCCGCCTCCGGTGACTCCGTGAGGCCCTCTGCTTTCGTCTACACTCTCTTCAACCGTGAGCGGTGAGCGTCAGTGCCTGTGCCTCTCTCGTCTCGTCCCGTGATCGAGTCCACGTCGGACGTATTCCTACTCCATGCCATGATCCTCGCCGCCACCACTACGGTCTACGCACGTGCCAGGGTGGAGCTCTACAGTAATACAGATGGCATGACCCCCACCGTTGGACGTTGCCCTTATCCTCTCTTATCCATGCAGGCCCAGCGAACGCACCTCCGCCGCTCGCAGCCGCCGGCGTCCGCCACGCGCTCGACAAAGTGCCGCGCGCCTAAACTCCCCCGCGCTCGCAATCCTAGCGCCCGCCGCGGCTGATGCCGCTCGCCGGCATCGCCCTCGCGCCCCTCCTCGTCTCACCTCTCGCGCCTTCCCCTCGCCGTAGCAGAGTTGCCACTGCCGCCGCGAGAAGGCCAGGAGCTCTCCAGCGAGCTCGGTGCTCGGCTACAGCCGCTTCCTGTGGAGCCGGGGAGGCCGGTGAGCTGTCGCGCGCGACGCTGCTATGGAGGGCGGCGAAGCTACCCATCTACTCCGTGGCGCTAGTGCCACTCACCGTGAGTTGTCGACTTGTTGCAAGCCCAAGCCTCCTTATCCTTTACCTTAATGCGACGTACTGGCAACCAGAGCACAGAATCTGACTTTTTTCGCTTTGCAATTCAGAACTGGTTGCCTAACCCTTTTTACACATTTCGCATTTGTGTACGGTTGCAGGTAGGGAATGCTGCTGCTTATCATCATGCGGGATTATTCTTTACCAAGCGCTATTTTGTTCTCCTGACAGCAGCAGTCCTGGTGATCACTTGGCTCAACCTCAGGTAAAAATGAATTTTAAAATTAAAAATCGTTTTCAACGTAATGTAAGTTTATTGAACAGGGTCTTATCGTGTGGATTATACTAGTTGAAACACGTAGAACAAAGATTTGTATTTATTTTGAAAAGATAAAACCCTTTTGTTTGACTTCACTGCAGCAATGATGTTTATGACTCGGATACGGGGGCTGATAAGAACAAGAAAGAATCTGTTGTCAGCATTACTGGCAGGTACTGTACTCTTGTTTCATAGAGCTAATAACATTGTAAATAGCTTGCATGGTTGGTTTTTAGGAGTGAAACATGATGTTATGTTGTACTCTGACTATGCAGTCGAGCAATGACACAAAATGCAGCAAACATTTCCCTATTCCTCGGCTTTGCAGGGCTGTTTTGGGCCTTTGCAGAAGCCAAGGATATCAGATTTATTTTATTGGTGATGTCTGCAATCTTCTGTGGTTATGTTTACCAGGTAATCTTATCTTCACTCCCTTTTTCAAGGAGCCAGTGTAGTTTATCTTAATAGTCTGCATCATTGGTTAGACCATATGTACTTGGCTCTTTGTATTGACTTTGAATTCTTGTATACACGTAATAGTATTTAAGCCTTAAGTCATTATTCAAGTAGCTAGAGTAACATTTGTCGTTCTTTACTTTCATTCTTTTGACTTTGTGCATTTCCTCAGTGTCCTCCGTTCCGATTAAGTTATCAAGGACTAGGTGAGCCGTTGTGTTTTGCTGCATTTGGTCCATTGGCAACCACAGCATTTTTCTTCTCAAACAGCAGCACAAATATTTCAAGGTATCTTCTGGGACAATGGCGTTCCCTAACCATGGATTATTCCTGTACAACTTAGTTGAAGATCATTATCTCACTTGCAACTCAACCTAAATGATTTTTTAAATGTTGTGATATGCCAGCAGAACGGCACTTCTTCCTCTCACCAAAACAGTTATTGCTTCATCTGTTCTTGTTGGGCTGACTACCACTTTGATACTCTTCTGCAGTCATTTCCATCAGGTATAACCCTGGTTGACAATATAGTGTCCAATGTATAATTTTTTCCCTGACTAGTCCAGTGTAGTATTTTTTTTGAAAGAATATTCCAATGTAGTATATTACTTTGTTTCTTCTGAGAAAACTCTTGTAAGCAGATACACCCTTTTATTCTGTAGATTGATGGAGACCTTGCTGTTGGAAAGATGTCTCCACTGGTATCTCTTCTACCTTAAAACCAAGTTCGAATTTCCTTTACCAATTTTGACTTCGCACCCATAATTTTTTTTATTATTATAACACGGGTTTTGTGCACCTGAATCTGCCAACAGGTAAGAATTGGCACTAAAGCAGGATCGCGGATAGTGTCAGTTGGGATTCTCACGCTTTACGTTCTCCTGGCTGCATTTGGCATATGCAGATCTCTCCCATCAGCTTGCATTGTGAGCTACTTTCAACCGATCATACTGCTCCATGTAAAAAAATTAGTGATCTTGAAATGCAGTTCTTGGCTCAACCATTGCTACAATAATTTTCAGGTCCTCTGTGCCCTTACTCTGCCCATGGGCAAATTGGTTGTGGACTATGTGCTGAAAAACCACGAGGTAAATCACTCTCCTCCCCTGCTTTTGTCTGAAAAATGAAGACGCGAATTTGCACTGATACGGTTTGAGATCACACGCCTTCAGGACAACACAAAGATATTCATGGCGAAGTACTACTGCGTGCGCTTGCACGCGCTGTTTGGGATGGCACTAGCTTCTGGTCTGGTCTTGGCCCGTAATGGTATATTAGCCTGACAGTGACAGATAGGCAGCACTGAAATCCAGGAGAGGATCCATAGAAGGAGGCTGCTTCTGATTCAACAACCGAACAGACTGAACGATGAGAATTGGTGCAGTACTGAACAGCAGCAGTTTTGCCAAGAAACGGAAGAGGAAGGGCCTAGGAGATGCTATACTGAACAATAAAGTATAGCAACTACAACGTCAGATGCACACCGGCCCGTATTGAGATGCTGGGCCTAGGAGATGCTATACTGAACGATAAGTATTGAATGGCAAGTTGCTCTTGCTGCTCGAATTGAATGAAGAGGAGGTTCAGACGTCCTCTGTTTTTGCCCAAGGAGCACGCCTTGTACGCTTTGACCCGCTCGGGCTTGCTCGCGCACGGTCAGGCTGCCGTTGCGCCGGGGGATCCCACTTCCCACATCCCCCCGGCCCAGTATGAATTGAATTCCAAGCGAGGACGAGTCATGTACAAGCATATTACTTCTCTGCACAAACCGTACCCACTGACCTTACAGATTTTGGGAGATTTTCATTCACACCGTTGAGTTTCACATTTTGCCTTCCTTTTGGTTAGTGGTTAGCCAGCTACTACCGTTAATTGCTTGTAATTGCAACGTCCTCTATGTTTGCATCTGTCTGTCCAGAGCCGAACTATTAAAAAACGGATGGTACTGACAACGCTACAACCAGTGCTCCTGCAAAGTGTTCCCATGATACACTGACACAGTCAAGTCCATGCTCACACAACGTGATGCGCAGGAACCGCACGACCCGGCACAAATCCAACCTGGATGGCGTTGGCATAAACAGCCAGAGCAGCTGAAAGAAAAAAAAACATGTAGTGAAATGCTACTGTTATACTCCATCCGTCTCTTTACGTCTCCTTATTTGTGTCGTGCGGAAAACGTGTCTATGAGGAAATGCGGATTTTTACAGACAGAGGGAGTACAATGCATTCAGACGACAAAATTACACCAGAAAATCAATAGTTTGACCGTACAAGCGCAGTTTACAGGAAGAAAAACAAGCACTGGCGTCTTCTCAGCGCATCACTTTCCAGATTGGACTCTCGTAGTAACTGTTACCCTATCAGATCATCCATCTTTGACAGAAATGGACATCTGTGCTTCTCAGCTCCAGCTTTTCAATCAACTTGGTTCACAGTAAAATTCTCCTTTAGTGGAGCACCTCGCGCCGACACCACCCAATTGACCGGAAAACTCAGCAAGTGTGGAAAGGCACATCCCAGAGAGTGATTTAAAGCTTGTAAGTAAAAATATGCTCGTCCCACATTCATCGATCGGCCAAAGAAACACCTTTGTTCCAACGTCGACAGCTTCAGGAATCAGCAGGGGAGGATAAAAATAAAAAAGTGGAAAACAGAGAACTTGTTGCTCTTGCCAGTCATCCAGTAGAGAAGAATGAGTTCACATCTACAGTATGTACTTAACAGGAAGCCAATAGTTTCAGGACCTAACCTTGCATTTAGCTTAATAGCAAAAGATTGCAACACCTGATCCATACCCATGTCATGTGGAGGCCATGCTTGGTTTTGACCTGGAAAGGCTACCTGGCCTAGAGTCCTAGACAACAATCCTAGGAGTTCAAATTTAGCACTTGCCTAATGGTTGGATGTTGTTGCCTAGGCCAGACAGGTCCTCAGGACACCAACCAAACAAGCATAAAGGACCTGTTTGCTTTAACCCCATGCAAAACTGCCTTGCCTTGCGCCGGCGTATGTCTCAAGCGTGTGATTTTGGTCGCCTAGGCAGAGGATGCATGCTTGGCCCTAATTGACACCAAATAAGTTCTGGAGCGTTCAATGCCCAGCACAAAAACTACTACAATACTCATGAATCAGGATAAAGAAATAGGTGTGGTTTGGTTCGTACATCAGTAACACAAATGGAAATAAAATCAGTTCAAATGGTATGTGTTGCTGTAACGTCTACAGCTTTAATTTGTTTACATTTGCGTTTCCAATGCTCCATGCTATCCTAAACGGTAAACGGTCAGATATTTGCGTTACCAATGGTCTCTGTTATCCTAAACGCTAAACGGTCAAACACCTGTCGTTTAGCCCATTATTCAGACAAAACGGATGTTTAAACGGGCAAAACAACCGATTAAACGGAAACGGCCATTTATGCGAACAGTGCCAATGCTAAAACCAAACAGCAAGACAGTACTACAACAGGCCATGATTAACAAGAGAGGGCACAGCCAAACGGCGATGTGCCACCAAACATACTTTGTAATTCATTCATGAGACCATAATTTGAAGAGCCACCGTGCACCACAAAACAAAAGAGGTCCATGTCACACCAGAAAGCAAAGCTTAATTGCAATTGTCTACTGAACAAAATCTATTACCAACAAGGATAGGATCCAAATATCCAGCACAGAACAAAGAGGAAATCAGATTGGGCTAGTCCCAATCCTTTTGACCTCACAAGTCCACTAGCAAGAACATTATAGTTCAAATGAGTTTTACTTTTTACTGCAAGTGTAGCCATGCAAGAGTATATGGGTCCCATCGAAGATAAAAACTACTTACTAATACTATATCATCATCCTAAAGAAATCTTGGATATGAGATTCTGCCATACATATTGCTTGCATAAGCTTTGTTACAAAAAAAAAAAAAATAGCCAAACATGAGCAATCCATATTGGTCGCCAACCAAACGCAGCATGTCCCATATACACCAGCAAAATATCAAGGCAGGTGGAGCACGCTAGTAGGAGAAAAAAAAAGAAAGAATTTGTGAGCTAAAGGCTTTTGAGAGAGAGGGATGAGAGCTAACAGAATGTGAAGGTATTGCTGGTTCCTTCCTCCTTTGGTCGCCGGCCGCCTCGCCAGATCTCTCCTACACCAGCCGTATCTACACATGGGCGGCGGCGGCGGCAACGGCGGCGCAACGGTGCGTCACGGGTCGCGGACGCGGGGACTGGTGGCCGGCATGGGCACGCCGGGCGAGGGCGGCGTCCGCGGCGAGGGCAGGCAGCCGAAGCCGAGCGGCGACGTGGGCACGTGGATCGGCGAGGGCATCCCGCGGAGGCGGCGCATGTAGGCGGAGATGGGCGACTCCGCGGTCATGCAGACGGCCGGGAGCGGCGGGAGCGGGGAGAGCGCGGGCGGGGCCGGCGGCAGGATGGGCGGCGGGCGCGGCGGGGCCAGCGGCGGCGGGCGGATGCGGTGGAGGCGGGAGGGTATCGCCGTCGGCGGGGGAGGAGCCATGATGTGAGTCGGCGGCGGAGGAGGCGGCGGCGCCATGATGGGAGGCGGGGGTGGCGCCATGAGGGGCGCGGGAGCGGGCTGCGGCGGCAGGAGGTGCGACGGCGAGCCGGTGAGCTTCTGCACGACGTCGCGGAAGTCGGACTTGTCGATGTTGTAGACCGGCGGCTGGGGAGGCGGGTGGTCGGCAGGGACGGAGGAGGAGGAGGCCTGCGGCGGCGGGTGCGGAGGGGGTGGGCGGGGTGCCGGCGGCGGCGGGGAAGGCGCTCTCATGGTGGGAGCGGGAGCGGGAGCGGGAGAGGCGGAGGACGACTGCTTGGAGATCTTGTAGGAGGCCTTGTTGAGTGACTTGAGCGAGGAGGAACCCGAGGAGGGAGGCGGCGGCGGCGGCGGATGTGGGAGGTTGGACTTGTCCATGACCATGGCGGAAGTGGGGGAGAGTGTTGGGGGAAGTGGTGGTGGTGGGAGATTGGGATTTGGGGAGCCGGGAAGGGGAGGCCGGGCGGCGGCCTGGATGCTTTGGATAGGCGGGCGACGACAGGCTCTCTCTTCTCTTCTGGGGCAAACCGAACCGAAAGAGGCGCAGTGCGGCAGTGCAGCGGCAGCAGCGGTGGTAGTAGCAGTGTCCGGGCTAGCCGACTGGTGTGGTGTGGCCTTTCTTCCTACTTGTTGCTGCTCTGCATGCTCGGCGCTTCAGCCGCTCTCACTCAGTCTCAGCTCCCCTTCCTTTCACTGCACTGCACATTTCGGTTGAGCATTTCGCATGTGAACGGCAGTTTCGCGAGCTTTCTACTCGGTACGTATGTTTCTTGCGTCCGCAAAAGATATTAAACTAACTCAAATTTGATCGAATTTATAGTAAATATTATTAGATTTTATAACTCTAAATAACTTTTATAAAAATATATTATATAAATAATCTAATATTATTTATTTTATATAATGAATATTTGTATTTTTTTAATATACGTTTAGTCAAACTTCAACCTATTGAACTTATCGAAAAGTGAGATTTTTTTTTTATATATAGACGGATGCCATACGAGGATTATGTGAGAATAGCATCAAAATTTGTGGCGTCATTCATCAGTGCTCAGGCTATTTCTATCGGCGGAAACGGAAACGGAAGCGGAAGCAGCTAGACTGGCCATGGCCCCCGGCCGGAAGCAATCAGTGCCGCAACAAGAAACCGTACGGCACCAGCACCACACAAAATCCACAGTCCGCTAGGGGCTGGACCACAGACACACACTTGCAAAGACCATCAAAGTAAGATACTGCCGCTAGAAAGCAGTCGAAGGAGAAGGAGCAGCAATCCAAGTAATCTACTCCTACTCTACTGATCTACTACTCCTCCTCCTCCTCTTCCTCGGATTAGACAAAGCCAAGCTGCTGCCCATGGCACGGAGGCAATGCAATGCAAGGCGATGAAAAGATGTGCTCGATCCGCAACCGCAAGGGGACGCGAGGCGTAAAGACAAGTCCCGAGAGATTACGAGGGCCATTTAGCGGAGCCATGTGGAGCCGTAATCGCGCTGTTTTTTTTGGTTTATATATACTCCAATCGCTTTCCAGCTTTTAAGTTAAGATTACGATACGACAGCACGCACGGGAAGCTGCTTTGACCGAAAGGGTGTCTTTGACCGGGCCGGGGGCAGAATCGTCCCTTCAGATGGGGCCAGCCAAGCTGGAGTTCCTAGTGGAGCTGTAGGCTGTAGCACGCAAAGGATATCTATCTCATCTCGCTGTTTTCTGAGGTCTTGTTTAGATTGCAATCTTTTGTAATCGTGACATTGCCACACTTTCGTTTGTATTTGATAAATATTGTTTAATTATGTGCTAACTAGTCTCAAAAGATTCGTCTCGTGATTTCAACTAATTTGTGCAATTAGTTATTTATTTATCAACATTTAGGTTTTGTTCAGTTCGCGAAATATTTGGTGAAAAATTACTGTACCACTTTCGTTGTTATTTGACAAACTTTGTACAAACATAGACCAACTAGACTCAAAAGATTCGTCTCGACATGAATAAACTAAAAGTACAATTAGTTATTTTTTTACCTACATTTAATGTTCTATGCATGCGTTTAAAGATTTGATGTGATAGGTACTATACAATATTTTTGGGCAAATATGGGGAACTGGACATGGCCTTAATGCTCTATGCATGCGTTCAAACATTGATGTGATAGTGATGTGATAGAGAGAGTGAAAAAAGTTGGAAGTTTGATGTAGAGTGAACAAGGCCTTATTCCCCTCGGTGCAGGGCAGGGTAAAAAAAATGAAAAGGACTTGTTATCTAGAACAGATATATGATCTTATTCGTTTGAATTTATCACCTGACGTTTTATTTTTTCTTACAAAACAGTATTAAAATAGGTCACATCAGCTATCAAAATCATCAACCAAACTACACCATGGCCTATGATGGTTCCATCTTATCGTCGTTGTGCTACGATTACGTTTCAAAAATCTAGCTTAGTGCAAATAAGCGACATAGTTTATTTTTCTGAGTTCGCTTGCGGCTTTGTATTGCTATGGTATACTAGCATATCGTCAGCTTATTAAGGATGTGTTTTGAGCTACGTAATGTCTTCATTGCATGAATGAAGAAGGTCCCAACATAAACCATTGGATCATTCCTTTTTTTTCTTAAAAAAACTATCTGCTCTTCCCATCATGAAAGAAATCTAATGTAACAATTCTGAAGTTGTATCTAGATTACCTACCTCAATCATTTTAAAGGATAATATGAAGCAATTGTCTACCATTACGCAACCCATCATTATAATATATCAGGCCAGTCTCAATGGGGTTTCACAGAGGTGTAATGCACATTTAATATGGTGACACATCAGCAGAAATAGATTTTTTGCATGGAATGGGAAGGAGAGAGAAGAAGAAAGTTTCATCTCGGTGAAACGAGGTCGAACTGTTTCCGGTATTCGTGTGAAACCAGCGTTGAGGAGCATCGTTTCATCCTCCCAGATCCCGTGCGCACGGAGCCGACCACCACCGTCCCCATCCTCCCGCGTTGCCGAGGATTCTTCCCGCCGCCCTCTGTACCCCGCTCCTGCCCCGTCCGCAGTCCGCTAATCCACCCCGACCCGTCCACCGTCAGATCACCACGACCCCGTCCGCTGCCAGATCACCGCGACCCCGTCCGCCGTCCGGATCTATCATCCATGGATCCGCCGCCGGCAAAGCAAGCCGCCACGGATCCGCAGCCGGCAAAGGAAACTGGGCGGCGCCTTCCCGATAGAGGAGGCAACTCTCGCCAACATCGGCCTGAAGAAGTCCGCCATGCTTGCGCCACCACTGGTTGCGCCGTCGCCGCCACCACCGATTTTGTCCCCAGCTCCGTCGACTGCACCCCGGCCACGACGTCCCCCTCCCCTGTTGTCTCAACTCAGGGCCCTGTTGTGCCGACATCGATGCCGCCATGGACACCGCAAGCAGCAGGATGGGGTACCATTCCCCCAAATTTGGCATCTGCAAACCAACAATGCCCAAATTCATGGTTGGTGAGATAATCGTATTTTATTTCTTGTTCCTCATGGTTGTTCCTCATCGTATTTTATTTTTTTAGTGAAATTGCACAGAGCTATACATATATGCAGACAAACATCGATTGTAGTTGCAATGGAGCTTTCACTGCCCTTTTTTGTCTAATGTTTGTCTGCGGAGTTTCGCAGCTATACATAAAATGCAATAGAAGCTGATAGAAGCTTACTGATAGCTGCCAAACTTTGTGCTTTCACAGCCCTTTTGTCTGATGTTTGGTGGCTCGCAACATTATAAAATGCAATAGAAGCTTACTGATAGCCTTGTTAACTCAGTGCAGAGCTATATTGTCATATATTGCAGAGCTCATTGTAAATTATTTTGGTTGCTGCAGGGTGCTAATCTGCCAGTGATAATTTATCTCCATTGTTGTTTGCGGACCAAGGTTAGTTCTGGGAACCTGAACCTGGGTCTGAGTACATTTTTCGTTTGAATAAACCTGATAGCAGTATATGTGAATGAACCTGAACCTGGGAACCTGAAACTGATCTGAGCTTGTCACAAACTATTTGTTGTTTGTACAGGATGAAAGTAACGAGGTGAAACCAATGTGTTCCAGTATACTGAAGGCTACTGATCAGTGAAGGCTTCCTGAAGTTTTTTGTTCAGTATACTTTCCAGGATGAAAGTATACCATAGGCTTCCTGAAGTTTTTTGTTATCTTACTTTAGTATCTGCACTACTCAAGGCTATATGGTCGACTGAAGGATATTTGAACTTTTCCTTATATTGATCGTAGTTTACTATCATCTTGGTTGTCTATGTTTCAGTGACTCGAACTGCAAAAATGCGAATGCCTATGTGTTCCAGTCACCTGCCTTTTTTGTTTTGTCAATTTTCATTTTTATTTTAGTAGCAATTTTTATTTGCATCGAATGCCTGTATGCATGTGTGTGTGTATATATATATATGCAACGGTTGTGTGGCAATGCGTTGGGCTACATGGCAACCGGTGCAAATGATCTCATCAAGCTACAACAATTAAATGCTTTAGTTAGTTTTGGAATTGGTGAAATGAAACTCTGCACTGTGAAAGCTAGTTTCATTCATTGTTTCATCCCGCTACAACTGATGTGGCATTTTGAAAACCTTGTAATGAAATCAAGCACCGAGACTGGCCTTAGTGAGCCAGGTTAAAACCGAACTATGCACAGTAGCACCGAATGATCCATCGAGTAGGTCCCAATCATCGCGTGCATGTTCTGGTGCCTATTTCTTGCTCGATTTAAGTTTAAACTAGTCCAATTCAACTTCTTTGACATCATAGCACCAGATGATCCATGTCAATTTTGTGCTTAGGAGAATGTGTCACATATGTTGGATCCAAATCCTCTAAACTTAACCCCCATCAAGATACTAGTTTTGGCCCCTTTTAATACTATGACCAAAAAAGTAAAGAACTAAACACTGCATCAAATGTCTTCAAACACCAAGTTTGCACTTGAACCCTATAGTGTCCTTAATCTTCGTGAATATCATCCACACATGAAAACCAAACTTCAAAGACCAAGATTAACCATGTTGACGCATTGTATGTGACTAACTTAATGTAAAATGTGCTTGCAGGAGACAAGTTAGCACGATCACATATTTTCTTTACAAAGTTTAATTAAATTATAATAGTTTGATTTTGACTAAATCTATAAGATCGTTTTTGGATGGAGATAATTGGGCACTGAAATAACTTAGAAGTACAGGGTCGATCTCACCCCACAACTATACTAATAAGCCGCTCTTACAGAAAGTTTGGAAAGTGGTCTGGTGGCTGTAAGTGGGCGTGACGAACCGCAATCCAATCCCTTTGGGCTGGAAAGATTGTCATGTGTGTGCAATAGCAGTATGTATATCAAAGCAAAAAGGAGACAAGAATACGCAGAACGCTTCGTAAGCTTTTTCTTTCAGCGAGAAAAAAACAGCACTGACAGATGCAAATGGGCCCTAGTATATGTGTTGTGAAGGCGCTGCAAAGACGACTTTGGCCCTGTTTGGATCCCTCTAACTCAGCTAGAGCTAGAGCTATTTTCTAACTCTAAACTAACCCTGAACTAACTCTAACTCTTATGGTGTTTGGATTAAAGAGTTAGATTGACAATAAATGTACTTTTTCAATCATTTGGTAGGATGAAGGTAGAGAGAGAAATCACTTTTGTAGTGGTCCCAACTAGAACTAACCTAAATAATCACCTCTTGGTGGGGATAGTTTTTTTTTGGATGGGTTAGATGCAACTAGCTCAAAGTAGCCCTCATGTTTGGATACTTTAGGGCTAGTTGAGCTCCAAATAGCTCAAACTAGCTCTAGCCCTGGGATCAAACAGGGCCTTTGTCTAAAGAAATGTCCAAGAATCTGGTAGGAAAAACAAGAAATAAAAGAAGAAATTTTATAATAATGTTTAATGAAATTTTAGGTCTTACATAAGGCATACTCAATATTCCTGAGTTAGTGACAGTATCACTACATGTTGTTTTTTTGCCCCCCCCCCCCCGCCCCGCCCCCCCCCCCCGTTTAACAATTTCTGGCTATAGCTTGTTTGAGTAAATTTTAGATTTCAAATGTGATATATATACTGTACTTAAGTAGCAAAGTTTCTTTGGTCATCGACACGTATTGACATACTAGCAGGCGATTTCATTCACGATTATTGAGCATTTGAGCGGCGGTGTCACTATGCGTTGATTGTTTTTGGCTGGCTCCCACGATCTAGTAGAGTACCGTAGTTTTTATTATCCACTGCAGCACGTGCCACCTAACATCAGGGCAAGGGAAGGACTGAAGGAGCAAATGCTGTATAGTACGTACTGAACAGGGGAAGGCAGTCCCGTTCCCGAGTGTGTGCCATTATGCCCATGCGTGTCCCTGCTGTACAGTAATGTGTATCCACCGGCGCCGCACTGACACACCACCATATTGGTTCGACGCCAATGTCATTTTCACCCATGCCGACCTGCTCTTCGGCCTCTCCCGCAGCTTTCTTCATCAGTTGTTCTTCCCATAGCCATAGGCTCTGGGGCCACTCATACGAAAAGATCAAAAGAAACGCCAGAAAATACTAGCCAGCCAGACAGGCCTGTGAGTCTCTCGCGGGACGACATGCCGCCGGCCAAGCAGTGGTCCGCGTCCGCTCGGGCCTTTGGCGCCGCGCCGCTTGGCCGCCGTTCGCGTCTTCGTGGACGCTAAACCGCATGTATGTTTTTTTTTTTTTTTTTGAGAATTAGGTATATGGTCCTGGAAATAGCTCAGTTTAGGTATTTGACCTTTTTTATTTTGAATTTGGTTTTATGGCCTTAGATAAAATTTTATTTAGATGTATGGCCTTCCGTCCATTCTGGCATGTAACGGTGTTAACTCGAGTGGTAAAAAGACCATATTACCCCTGATAGAAAAAACTGAGTTTTATTTGTTTATTGTATATTTTTTGTACATTGATATATCCATATTTATATATACGTGGTTATGTGAAAATTAATTATATGTGGTACTGTGACAATTTGACATATATAAATATGGATATATCAATATACAAAAAGTATACAATAAACAAATAAAACTCTGGTTTTTTTCTGTCAGGGGTAATATGGTCTTTTTAACACCCGAGTTAACACTGTTACATGCCAAAATAGACGGAAGACCATACACCTAAATAAAATTTGATCTGAGGCAATAAAACCAAATTCAAAATAAAAAAATCAAATATCTAAACTGAGTTATTTCGAGGGCATACCACTTAATTCTGTAATGTTTTTTTGCGGGTGTTGTTGAGACCAAGCGATGCCGAGTTGCCGACGTGCGGCTGCGGGACAGCGCGAATCTGCTGCCCTTGGCGTTTTTTATGTATGGGCCGTGGCCCGTGGCCCGTGGGCGCACCGCTCTTGAGAGCAAAACTGGCAGCGGGGGCCTTTTGGACTTGCTGGGCGCTCCACTCTCTACGCCGTAATCCATCTCTCTCTTTTTTCCCCCTCTCGGAAAATTAATGCGAGCCCTTTCACTTGATTTATTCAAGGTTACGACGCACTTGCCTTGTGCTATTGCAAAACCTGAATATCTGAGTACTCCCTCCGTATCGCAAATAGAAAACGTTTAGGACAGCGATACGGTCTCCAAAGCATAACTTTGACCATTTATTTTTTAAAAAAATATTTATTGTAAAGTGATATATTTATACTTTTATTATGAAAATACTTTTCAAGATAATTTTATTTATATGATTTTTATATTTTTAAACTTAATAACTTAAAAGTTATGTATGATTTATATTCTCAATATTTGACCGAAACCTTTTCCAAAACGTTTTCTATTTACGATAGGGAGCGAGTATGGTGCATGTCTCACCAAGGGAAGGGTCAGCTGTTTTTTTCCCTTTTTGAGAAAAATATCATTCAACGAAGGAAGACTTCTCTACCAAGCAGGAATTGTCATTCCTCAAGACTCAAGACACCAACAAACGTGGAAAACCATTTTTGCTCAGAAGCCACAAAGCTTTGAAAGGAAGCTGATAGAGCCTATGCCTCGCAATTTATCTTGTCCGTTTAGCTCCAGAGATCAAATATGATTGCAAACTAGCACGTCAAGTGAGAGAAACAACCATAGAACAATATTTTTATCTGTTCGGCAGGACTTATAAGACTATTGATTTGTTGTGAGAGAAAAACGCTGTTCTACTGTTGTTTTGTATGGATTAAAACCGGCTTATAGTTCAAGCGAACACGGCTTGGACACAACAAAATGCACGGCTAACTGTTAATATCTGCTGCATCATGGGCCCGCTTCAGGCCCTAGACTCCTACTATTAACATACCACCATTTTTAGTTTTCTATCCTTTTGTCTTCCCATTATTTTCATTTTTTACTATCATTTTGCATCCACATTATTTTCTTGGACACAGCAAAATGCACGGCTAACTGTTAATCTCAAAAACAACCATTGCTACAGATATTTGCAGCAGGGAAAACAACGCGTCGATTGGACAACAAGAGGATCAATACAATTGTGACAGATATCTAAGATACACCGGTGTTCCAACACAATACCACCAAAAATCCAAACGTAGAACCTGTCAAAAAAAATCCAAACGTAGAAGCGTCACATGGAATAAAACCGCAGCACTTGCTCCTCTGGATTTCCTGCGCCGGACCTGGGCTGGATGGAGTACAATAATGTCACCCGTGGGTTAGAGAATTCAGCCCTAAGAAAATAATGCGGTCCTCCTCATAGCGAGGCCCAAAGGAACGAAGGCCAACTTATTGAACCCCTTGTGGACTGGGCTCGACTGCGAAAATATGTCGGCATGATGTGAGGCTGATCTGACCTAGCTAAACAATCAATTGGAAATAGAGAAACTTAGTTTTTTGGCCCTAAAAAAAGTACAGCTTAGTTTCTTAGCCCTATTTCTGTTGAACTTGTTTATTTGGCCCAAAAACAAAATTTGTTTAGTTTTTTTTGGCTCTTCCCTTAGTTTGACAAAGCAACGGTGTTAAAAGCAATACAAAATGACTCTTTTACCCCTAACACGAAATGCAACATTATAACAATATACAATAACTAATTAAATACAACATTACACATGTTCAAATAGTCATTATGATGTCATTTGCAAATATATATGAAAAAACAATTTTGTGCTTGAAAAATAATATATCTTATTTTGGGAAATTATTGTGATTATATGCATTTCATTAGTTGTGGTATGTTGCTGCAATGTTGTATTTAGCGTCAGGGGTAAAATAGTCATTTCACATTGCTTTTAACATCGTTATCATATTAAACTAACGAAAGGGCCAAGAACTAAAACAAAATTTGTTTTAAGGCGAAATAAGCAAGTTCAATTCAAAAAGGACCAAGAAACTAAAGTGCACCTTTTTAAGGGCCAAGAAACTAATTCTCTTTGGAATAAGACGTACGTGTTTGTTACACCAACTAAAGTTTAGTTTTTATCACATCAATACTAACTATTGATTGTAAGACTAATTACAGGATCCTTGACTCATTCGCGAAACAAATTTACTAAGCCTAATTAATCTATCATTAGCATATGTTTAATATAGCATCACATTGTCAAATTATAGACTAATTATGTTTAATAGATTCATATCACAAATTAATTTTAATTTGTATAATTAGTTTTGTAATTAATTTATATTTAATACTCTAACAGTGTGATTCAGACGTGACAGGGAAAACTTTAGTTTAGCCCACGGTGAGAAGACAAGCAAAATAGACCAGCTGGACTATGGGGTGTTTGGTTATCTTCGCTAAACTTTAATCCCTACCACATTGAATCGAATCTTTGGATACTATTTTAAAGAAGTGATATGAACTAAAGTTTGCAATTCGAACATTATAGCACTTTCGTTTGTATTTGACAAATATTGTACAATCATGTGCCAACTAGGCTTAAAAGATTTGTATCGTGATTTACAACTAATCTGTGCAATTAGTTTTTTATTTTATCAATATTTAATACTTCATGCATGTGTCTAAATATTGATGTGATGGAGAGAGAGTGAAAAAAATTAAAAGTTGAAAGCAATCTAAACAAGTCAGTTAGTTGTACTCGCTCCGTCGCTAAATAACTGTCTCTATAAATTCGTATTTCCGTCACAGACACGCTTTCTGGACAACAGTAAAAAGGGACGGAGGTCTTGCACGTGTTCTCGGTCATATCCGCAGCCCAGCTCACGGTCAGAAGACAAGCAGAACATGCCCGCAGTACTATCTTCTTGTGTAGGAAAAACAAGTATACTCGTCTCTACACGTGTTCTCCGTTGAATTGCATGTGATTGTACCTGCGCCTAAAGATAGCATGCAACGGAAAATTCCCCCATCAGAGGGCGTGACCGCCGCGCCGCCGTCGTCTCCATCTTCTTCACCTTTGGTCTCCATCAGAGGGAGTGAGGATCCATCATTTTTAATAAGTTTTCTAGTAGATCGAGTCATCTAGAGTTAGAGTTTCTCCATGCTAAGGACCTTGGTATTGGGGGTGTATTTACTCCTCCTCCTTCCCGGCGACGGCGAGGAGGTAGGGTGGATCCGGTCTCTCCATGGTGACTCTGTTGAAGATGAGGGCGACAACTTCGGCGTCAACATCTACATCGACAAGACAACATGAAGATTTTTGTTTCCGGGCTTCGGCATCAAGACGGAGATGATGTCGCCACCATGGAATAATTTTCTCCGGTCCCTTCTTCGTTTTGTTGTGGTTGGATCTGACCACGATGAAGGACTAGGGAGAATAATTTTCAGATCAGTCTTCCTCATTCTTCGGTGGCAGAAAGAAGAAGAAGGAAGACACAAGAAAAAAGAAGAAGTTTCTCAACTCCACCTGCAGGAATGTTGGCCGTCCGTTGGGCATCTGTTCTCAGGCCGAAAACAACTGTTGCCGAGTATTTGCCTGTGCGGTCATCTATACGAAGCGTCAATCAGGTTTGGATTTGAGAGTTTAAGCCTTTCACAGCATGGGTATAATATAGATGTGAATCAGTTTCTGGATACATGTTTGTTCCAGAGTACTTGTAATACGATGATGTACCCAGCTATATTTTAATACAATTCTTCTTTCGACTAAAAAAAAGAATTGCATGTGATTGTTGGAGATGACCAGTGGCGCGGCGTTGGCTGCAGCTCCGATTGCATCGGCGTGCCCGGCCATCTCCCATCCACAGATCCACAATAGATAAATCGGCACATCCGGGGGCAGTTCCCAATCCCATAGGTGTCCGGCAAGGCGATCGTCCTGGGGATCGGGACGGACAGCGACCAGCTGTGCCAGCCGGCGTTGTTGGAGCCCCTGTTCGGCAAAGTAGTCGCCCCGCCCTTGGGCAGTTGGGCGGTATCAAGTCCAAGACCGACATCCCGATCCTCCTCGCCGAGAAGTGCATATGCATGACGAACGACGAGCTGGAGCTAGAAGGGCTGGTCACGATCACGAACGAAAGGGTTGTTTACTTGAAAAAATGCAACCGCTCACCTATTTTTAAAGGAAAAAAACGCCTTGAAACTACTTCTAACTGTTGCAGCGGTAATTTAAATGGTTTTCACTTTTAAGAACTTTTATTATAGAAGTTCATGGAATGCAAGCGAGTTCGTCCGTGGACCCATTTATTAGCTTAATTATATGGGTTGTATGGGTCATCTATCTATGGTTTTGTTCACTTGAGCTATTCAAACAGAATGAGCTCTACTTTTCATCTACGTAACAATATTTTTTTTCACAATAAATTAGTTTTATAAACTAACCGCAATTACAATAAGTCATCATGAATCTATATAATTGTGCCTATTTCTTCACATATACTAATGATTCACAACAAAAAATTTGACGTGAAAACTAAACACCCATACACATTTTTTCCCACTCTCCTCATTTTCTGTGCAACACATGTCACATTGTCGCTTCTAAATTTCAGTGTCTAAACCTGAAGCGACCAACTATTTTATGATGAGGAGAGTAGATGTTCATTTACCGACAACGACCTTAATGATCTTAAATGGCTAGTATAGAAAAAAAATCTATTAGATATCAAGGAGAAAGAATAAAATAGCTAACGACTACCAAAGAAGTCTAGCACAATCTCTCAAAATAACACTCTCACATATCACATAATTTCCCTTATAATGTTCTTTTTTATTATTTCTAAGCTCCATCTAGCTAGCATATATAAACTATCACTGAGGATACCCTTAGGACACTCACAATGCAGACTCTACTTAGAGTCTAAGTCCATTTATTACTCGAAGCTATCATAGATTTGGAGTTAAATAAGACTTGGAGTCTTGTTTTTTCTTTCTCTCTCTTCAATAACTACACTGTCACATCAACAAAATACAATAAATATGAGTGTAATAAATAGGTTTAGACTCTATGATAGAGTTGCATGGTGAGTGCCCTTATACATACTTACAAACACGTACAGTCAAGCAGACCAAAAAAAAGCACAAATACAAGAATAAAACTGTAAATGAATCACAAAAAAAAACAAAAACAAACAAAACAAACAAAGACATAAAAATTTGTTTCTCGAAGTCTAGGCTCACTACAGTGAACCTATCTCCATCTTGTTTAAAATATTTTAAAATATCAAAATATCTAGATGGATGAGAGCAAATAGTGATAGAGCCGAGAAGAAAAGCACCCGGAGTCTCAAGTAAGTAAAGTTGCATTAATTTGATCCTTTTGGGTTTCTTCGGTTATCTGGATCGGATGCACGTACCCATTTAATCATACTTAGTTCAGTTACTTAGAACCTAATTGGGTCGCTTTTTTTTATATCTACTACATTTTGATTCTGTTTTCAAGTACCCATTTAATCATACTTAGTTCAGTTACTTAGACCTAATTGGGTCGCTTTATTTTTATATCTACTACATTTTGATTCTGTTTTCAATCACTGGTTAATTATATGGCTGCAACGGCTTATCATGTCATGTTTGGTACAACTCAACTTTACCAGTGAAGCTGTTTTTTTTTTAGAAAATAGCTTCATGAACAACTTACTAGTGTGAAACTGAGCTGTTTTGAAAAAAAACAGTTTAGCAAAACAGTTTCATCAACAACTTCATTCTGGTTAGAAGAGAGAAATGAGAGGGTGTAAACTGTGAAAAGCTACTTTTTTCAATTTCATCTCAGCTTATGGTTTGTGAGAGGAGTAAATAAAACAACTTCATAGTTGAAGCTATTTTGGAAAATTATGTTTGGCAAAAAAAAAACAGCTCATAAAGCTGTTGTGAGTTGTACCAAGCAGACCCTAAGTGGTGTATTAAAATTGCGTTGAAAAGCACCAAAGCTGAAAACAAACGATAATATAGTTCAGGGAGAATCAGGCCTTGTTCACTTCGCGATTTTTCTGGTGAAAAGTTTCTGTAACATTTTCGTTGTCATTTGAGAAACTTTGTCTAAACATAGACTAACTAGGTTAAGATTTGTCTCGACATGAACAGAATAAAAATACAATTAATTATTTTTTTCTATATTTAATGCTCCATGCATAAATCTAAAAAATTGATGTGATAGAAAATCTTGAAAATTTAGATATTTTTGGAAGACTGAGCGTAGCCTCAATATACAGAGTATGATAGTAACACGGTTCGAGGAGAAAAATCGGACTCTTCCAACAATTCAAAGGCGTGATTCCTCGTCCAAAAAAGTTCAAAGGCGTGACATAGAGTCATAGACCTTTTTTTCAAGGGTAAATGAGTACCAGCCAATAACGGCTTTCGGCAGCCGAGGCGAGCCCACAATGCCGGCGCAAGCATTTTCCACATGGCGGTCCACAAATCACATGGCGGTCCACACATCACTACACCTTTGTCACTGCTCACTGGCAAGGCCAAGCGGCAAGCAACTTGAATACTGATGGGAGTAACAGCTACGGACTCGTTAGCTTTGGTTGTACCCAGGTTGCCACAAAAAGGCTTTGGTTGTGTAGTGCTAGCAAGCACCGGCGGAGCCACAAATAATATATAACGGGGGTCAGTTAAAAATAGTCAACTTGTAAAAACTGAGAACAACTCAAATGATTAGATTCCTCAAGGTGATATTTTAAATTAAATTATCGACGTGACATGATCAATCCTATTTTTTATATGTATTCTAGAATCTAAGATATTATTTTTTCAGTGGTGGATGATATGTCTGATGATAAAGGCTCTGCAGTGATTTGAAAATCTCAAGACCTACCAGTTTAGTATTTTGGAGGTCTTTATAAATATGATTTGTGTATCTAGCTATGCTTCATATGATTTTATTATCTACTCCATCCCACCCATAGAAAGTATCGCTATGAGATTCATATTGGTTAATTTTTTTAAGTTTGACTAGATTTGTTAAAAATATTAGTAACATCTACTCCCTCCGTCTCAAAATGTTAGTCGTTTTCGGTTTCCGTGCCACAAGTTTGACTCGATTTATAGAAAATATGTGTAATATTTATATCTTTAAATAAATTTGTTAAAAAACTAGATTTAAAGATCTTTCCGATGATACTAATTATGGTACTAATCGATAATATTTATTATTTATAAAAATTGCCGGCATTTGTTTCTCGAGAAGCGAAAGCGACAGATATTTTGGGACGGAGGGAGTATATCTCTAAATAGGTTTATTATATAAATATATCAAATGATTTAACTAGTGATACTAATTATGTACTAAAAAACTAATATTTTTCTTTTATACATTTGGTCCAGATTAAATATATTTGATTTCTCGAAAAGTGAAAACGACACTTTTTATTAAATTATATGAAGCCATGACCCCTCAATATAATAGATTTATATGATTATAATTTTATTATATTATACCTCTCAATATAAATAAAAATTAGAATATTATATAGTAGTAAAAAATTTGTTATGAAATGTTAGGCGGGCCATGACCCCTGCCAATCCCCCCTTGGCTCCGCCACTGCTTGCCCCCTTATCTTTAATAAACCACATTGTGTATGAATACATACTCATTTATCACTTTGAGTATGTTCACATACTTATTCTTATTCTAAGATACTCTAAATCTTACTATGCGAAAAAATTAACAGAGCATATATTTTTCAATATATCACTATAATATCATTACAGTAGTATATAAAATAAGTATAACAATATACTCTATGTATACATGCATACTCAACAAATATACTACTATAGATGTTCTAGTATGATCATATACTCTACGTACATATAATTTGTCAGGCTATATATACTACGAATCTTGAGATATACACATGATAGTAATTACTCCCTAGGAGTATGAAATAATTACCCTATATATATACTACTGTAATGGTATATTTGGTCAGGCTATATATATATATATATAATAGTAGTGAATAGAGAAAAACTTTGTCTCTTGTTAATGTAGAGTATATATGAAATAATAGATATAGATAGATAGATCGGATAGATAAGAAAACATGAGATAATAAGGAGGAAAAAAATAATAGAAAAAATAACGAAAAAATTATGAAACGGACACACAAGAAACAGATTGAAGATGCTACTCCGAAAAAGAAAAATAACAGAAAAAATGTAAAAGAAAAAAAATAGAAAGAGAGAGGCAAAATAATGGGCATGAAACCAAAAGCACGAAAGAGGAAAGACCGGAAGAGGGGAGATTCAGATGGAACACCAAAAAGAAGGCTGTCGCTGCTGAAATTGAAAAGAAAAACAAAGACTTGAACTCATACTAAAAACAGAAAAAAGATTACGTACGAGAGGTGATGGAACATATGAAAAGTTAGGAAGAAATTTTATTATTGACATAAATTTTATCTTTTAATTATTAGATGTACTCCCTCCGTCCTAAAAAAAGAGTCGCTATGGGATGCGTGCTAGTCAAACTTTCTCAACTTGACTGAATTATACAAAATGTGTGGAATATTTTTATCTCCAAATAATTTTATTATAAAGTACATTCAAAGATCTATCCAATGATACTAATTATGTGATATAAATATTAATACTTTATTTTATATATTTGGTCAAAGTTGATATCTGTTGACTTTTTGGAAAGCGAGAATGACTCTTTTTCAGGGACGGAGGGAGTAAGTTTCAAGTATAAATATAGATAGAGACACAGAGACGGCGAAGGTTCCTTATTATCGCCAGGCTTGAAGACGCCGTGCAAGGCAAATTAGCCGTCGTTTTTTTTTGTTTTTTTTTTGAAAAAGAAAAGTAGCAGCCGTCAGCCCCCGTCACACTATATATATGGCACTTGGCCGCGCTCTCCTCAGTAGTCAGTACTACTGCCCACTCCCACTCTGGCCCGGCGCTGCATCTGCATTCGAGAGCGATCTCTTCCGCGCGCCACCCTCCCGGTTCGCCATGGTGGACGACCGGAGCCCCGAGCCCATCCATTGCAAAGGTACGGCGAGTGCAAGCTCCTCATTGCCTATTCCACTCGACCGCCATGCATGTTGCTGTATGTTAACCTCTAAACCTTTGATGTCACCTCGCTCTGTCTCGGGGCGGGGCGCGTACATACCCGGCCAACACGCAGCGGCGGTATGCAGAGCCGCCGGCGAGCCGCTCGTCGTCGAGGAGATCGTCGTGGATCCGCCGAAAGCGTACGAGATCCGCATCAGGGTCATCTGCACCTCACTCTGCCACACAGATATCACCTTCTGGGAAGCTAAGGTATGGTAGGTAGTGTCCAGCTTCGTTTGTACACTCCTGCTCGATCTCTGTAACTAACAAGCCAGGAAGATGATCCTGCTGCAAACACTAGTACGTACTAATCAACTGAAGTTTTTCTATTCTTCTGGCTTCAATAGGTGGCACCGGTATTTCCAAGAATATTCGGGCACGAGGCGTTCGGGTATGCCGGTCGCTTGTTCTGAATATGCGTGCACGAGGCGTTAGATCCATCCATCTATCTTGTTTCTTCAACGCACGCGCACGCGCACACGCAGGGTGGTGGAGGGCGTCGGGGAGCACGTGGAGGGCTTCGCGGCGGGCGACACGGTGGTGCCGACGTTCCTTGGGCAGTGCGGCGAGTGCGCAGTGTGCACGTCGTCGTCGGGGCAGACCAACATGTGCGCCGCGTTCCCGCTCAACTTGGCCCCCGGCATGCGGCGCGACGGCACCACCCGGTTCCGGGACGCGCAGGGGAGCCCGCTGCACGACTTCCTCGCCGTGTCCAGCTTCAGCGAGTACACCGTCGTGGACGTCAGCCAGGTCGTCAAGGTCGACGCCGCCGTGCCGCCAAAGCTCGCCTGCCTCCTCAGCTGCGGCGCCGGCACCGGTGAGCTTAGGCTTATTAATTAGCTGGTGACTGGTGTTCCGTGTTCGATTCCATCTGCTGCTACACGTACTGATGAGTCCATCCATCTGATCGAGTGATGACTGAAACAACAACGTTCAATAATTCAGGGGTAGGAGCGGCGTGGAGGACGGCCAAGGTGGAGCCGGGTTCCACCGTCGCTATCTTTGGCCTTGGATCTGTTGGTTTGGCGGTAAGCCCATGTCCTGCACGTATCCTCTTTATTCTTGCAATCATATATCCATATGCATGCATGCATGCTATATAAGTGTGTGTACTTGTTCACTAGCTGATACTGATAGTAGATCCATATATCGGCAGCACGAGCCGCAGTAACTTGTGGTGTGGTGTCCGTCATACTTAGCTTCAATTATTGGTTGGCAGGTGGTCCAAGGCGCGAAAATGTGTGGAGCATCCAAGATTGTCGGTGTTGATCTCAACCCTGACAAGGAGCAACTAGGCAAGTGGAGGGACCGATCGCTATCCTTTTATTTTTCCCATTTTGTTGCAGAGCAGAGAGCACACCGCACCATGCATTGTCGAGTGCCATACTAGCTGCTAGCTTTTGTCTGTCTGAAAACGGAATGAAGAGAAGTAAAGTTGTCCACTCCACTCTTGAGTCTTGAGTCTTGAGTCTTGACTACTCTTACTTATCTATCGCAGGAAGATCGTTTGGCGTGACAGACTTCGTCAACCCATCGCAGCTGGACAACCGTTCCGTCATAGAGGTATGCAAATAAGGATCATAAGGCCAAAGCTGTCACAGTCTTATCTCAAAGGCAGACAGCGAGTTGTCCATCACCTGCAAATGCATGCACGACGTCCTGATGTGTTGCTTCAACTGCAGGTGATCGTTGAGATGACCGGCGGCGGCGGCGTCGACTACAGCTTCGAGTGCATCGGCGTGCCGTCGGTGATGACCGACGCCTTCAGATGCACCAAGATGGTTCGTTAACTTCGCTGTCAAATTGTCATCATATTCATATATAGCTAGTGTGATTAATACAGTTCAGATCACTTTGCCAACTTCTGAACTTTGTGCAGGGAAAGGGCAAGACGGTCGTGCTGGGGCTGGGAAAGGACACCGATCAGGTGTGCCTGCCGTCGCTGGAGCTGCTGTTCGGCAGGTGCGTCATGGGGTCGATCTTCGGCGGGATCAAGCCCAGGACGGACATCCCCATCCTCGCCAAGAAATGCATGGACAAGGAGCTGCAGCTGGACGCGCTGGTCACCCACGAGCTTGGACTGCAGGAGATCAACACCGCCTTCGACCTCCTCCTGCAGGGGAAAAGTCTGCGCTGCATCATCTGGATGGACGACAAGGACAAGCAGTGATCGATGGCCGTTAGCATTCAACACTGGCGGCCAGACCAGACCAGACGTAGCTGTACGTGGCTCTCAATAAAAATTTCCCGTCTCTTTCAGCTTGGCGAGATGCGATGCGTCGCTGAAAACTGGTACTGCACATGTTAGCATGCATAACAGCCAAGGCTATATCTCCTGTTCCTGAAAGCCGATGTTTGATGTATCAGTTTCGTTTCATTCGTGATCGTCTGGACACAAAGCTGTTGCCACTTGTTCTGTTTTCTTTAAGCTCTGTCTTCGTTGTTTTCTAGTACGTAGCGCTTTAGTTCGTGATCGTGTTGCGTCTTGTTCGCAAAGGTTGCGTGTCCAGCGCTTTTCTTTT
This sequence comes from Coix lacryma-jobi var. lacryma-jobi, assembly GCA_009763385.1. Taxonomy (NCBI): domain Eukaryota; kingdom Viridiplantae; phylum Streptophyta; class Magnoliopsida; order Poales; family Poaceae; genus Coix; species Coix lacryma-jobi. The sequence goes on along the minus strand of CM019823.1, from coordinate 8,932,586 downwards.
CGACTGGTTACCCTAGTATGACCTTTCTTAAAAGCAGACGAAGTCCTCTTAAAAAAAAAGTTTCGTTTCGTTCTCAATACATGGAACAGCGGCTATATCGCTCATTCGAACATCGTATGAAAAACAAATATGTTAAACAAAATTAAAGTGTCTAGTAATCTGTTGGAAAAAAATTATGTGATCACATTTGTTAAAATTTTTATACATACGACCTAGAAGATGGTCATCCAAACTCCCAAACCGCCCACCAGCTGGCAAAAATAGGGGGAAAAAAGTCTGTCAAACTCTGGCAAAAATAAATAAAAAATAAATCTGCTAATAGATAAATAACAAAACTTAAAAAGGCCAACCTCCCAAAGACCCAAAACTTTAAAAGAAGTGTCATGGGTGTTGGTCCCAGGATAGCCATAGCCCAGTCTGGGATGGTGTGAACAGTACCTAGCGTAGCATATAGCGCACGGGTACGTTTTGGGTCTGGTCGGGTGGTTTAGCCCGTTAGTGTCAGGGTTATGTTGACGTCGGAAGTGGTCCGAATCACACACCAACAGGGCTAGAACGCCCGAAGAGGTTGCGGTTCAACCTGATACAGCAGAAACCCTAACTAAACCGACGAAAACCGATCTAAAGACCGGTTTTGATCATCTAGGGTTTGGGTTCCTGCGTTGATAACTCTAGAACTCCTCCCGGGAAGACCCGTCGGAGAGAAGCACGTAGAGGTTGTTCTAGGACCAGCAAGGCCGCCTAGAACGCCGTCGAATCTCGTCGGGAGATGCGCCGAACAACAAGGTATAAGGGAAAAAAGGGTAAAAGGGATAGTAAATTGGTTTTGATCGATTGGTGTTGGATACTTCAATCGGCCATGATCCTCTCATATATATATAGAGGGGTTGGTCTTATCCCAATAGAAAATATTTTCAGATACGATCTCCAAGTTTCCTATCCGGACTCTATCAATATAGAATCCAATCCGGACGCAACAAGGTAACCCTAATCTCGTCGATCCTTAGATCGACCAGATTGATCTAAATCAGCCTCAATGGGCTTTATTAGCCCATAAATTGTTGCCAGACTTAGCCTTCATCATAACTATAAGGCCTCCGACCAGCGCCACCTGGTCGGACACAAACATTGACTGGTCGGAAGTCCAAAATGATCAGGCCCATTTGACTTAGAACATCCGATTCATCAAATACGAAATAATAAAAGACAAATTCGACTCTAATATTACAGGCCGAATACTTCTTTTAAATTTACTTTAACCTGTGACACTTTTGAGTGTCAACATATGCTCCCCCTGTTTTTAGGTGATCTTTAGCAAAACCTAAAAACAACCGAACAACAACGATGTCCAACTCATCGGCTATTCGATAATTAAGGATAAACTTTCTGACTATTTTTTTCTAAGGGCGATACATGTATCGACCATTGTTTGGAAGGTGATCAGGCTTCTTGCCAAACACTTGGAAAGTACTTTTTCAAATACCTTCCGTTTATTGCTCTTGGGAGACTTTCACCTTGCAACGTCTCCAGCACATATGCATTCCCGAATATTACCTTGATCACTTTATAAGGACCTTCCCAACTCGGCGACCACTTGCCAAACTTGTTACTTCTCGACCCGAGTGGTAGTATAGTTTTCCATACTAACTCTCCCACTTGGAACGATTTGCTTCTCACCTTCTTGTTGTATGCTCTGGCAACCCGGGCTTTGTCATTTTTCATCTCCTTAAAAGCTTTTAATCTTTTATCGGTTATTTTATCTATGTTGTCTATCATGGCATCATGGTACATAACAGCAGATAAATCATTCTGTCTAGCTAGTCTATATGCATCCAGATTTATCTCGACGGGCAACACTGCTTCTTGCCCATATACCAGCTCGAAAGGAGTGACTTTTGTAGCACCATGCCTTGACACATGATGAGCCCATAAAGCCTCAGACAAAACCTCATGCCACCTTCTTGGGTTGTCCTCAATCTTCTTTTTGATAAGCTTGATCAAAGTCTTGTTACTAGACTCAGCTTGGCCGTTAGCTTGAGCATAGTATGGAGACGAATTGAGCATCTTTATTTTGTATAATTCGGCAAAATCTCATACTTCCTTAGAAATAAAGGACGTCCCTGATCTGTGGTTAATGTCTGAGGTATGCCGAATATGTATAATATGTTCAGTAATAAACTCAATTACCTCCTTATGTGTCATATTCTTCAAAGGCACCGCTTCAGTCCATTTAGTGAAGTAATCTGTAGCGACCAAAATAAAACGATGTCCCTTTGAAGATGGGGGATGAATTTGGCCAATGAAGTCTAGCCTCCAACCACAAAAAGGCCACGGTTTGATAATAGGATGAAGCATAGCAGCAGGTGCAAGCTGTATATTTCCAAACCGTTGACATTCTTCGCATCCTTTGTAGTAACGAAAACAATCGGCCATCATTGTGGGCCAATAAAACCTAGCTCTGCGCAATAGCCATTTCATCTTAGGCGCCGATTGATGTGTACCACAAATACCTTCATGAACTTCCCCCATAGCCACCTTTGCTTGATCAGATCCCAAACACTTAAGCAACAAGTCTTCGGCAGTTTTTCGGTAAAGCTCATCATTATGTAGTATATATTTAAATGCATTCCGCCGAACACTTTGATCAGCCTTAGTACTTGGATCATTAAGATATTTAAGTAGGGGAGTTCTCCAATCTTTCAAATCAGTTCCATTTATTTCGGACCGATTTAGAGTTTCTTCAGACAAATTAATTGTTCCAAGATCGACTAGGTCAATTGGACGGATTAACTGACTTGATTCATAAACAACCTGGTCGGCCATAGTACTTACACAAGTATGCTCAACATATACCTGGTCTCTATGACAAGGTGGCCGAACTGGTCTTAAAACAAACTGGTTGGCCATAGAAGCCGACAATACTTCTGCGTACTGCTGCACCAGCTTTATGTAAAAATTGCGTTTACTAACATTATAGCCAGATGCTTGCTGGGCTAACATGTTGGCTTTATGATTTTCATGCCTTGGTATATGCCGAATCTGGAATTCGGTAAAAATGAGCAATGATGTCAAGGCACATGTTAAGATAAACATTTAACGATCCCTCTAAAACATTGGAAATTACCAGCACTTGTTGTACTATTAGTAAGGAATCACCATAAGCTTCAACATGCTTAACCTCCATGGAACATAATATTTCTAAACCGAAAAAGAGCTTCATATTCAGCTTGATTATTAGTGCACAAGTAATCTAACCGGCTCAACATTTCAAACTTATCACCATTAGGAGAAACGATGACCACACCAACACCTTGGCCCTCCTTACAAGCCAATCCATCAAAATAAAGTTTCCATGGAGTAAAAGTAAAGTAACCGATTTCACCTTCTAAACTAATACCATGCTCAACAATGAAATCGGCAAGAACTTGACCCTTCAAAGTTTTCAATGGTTCATAGGTCAAGTCAAACTCAATTAATGCATACGCCCATTTGCAATCCTTCCTCTAAGGATTGGCCGATATAACATGTGCCTAATCACATCGGCCTGGCATGCAACAACACATGTACTAGATAGCAAATAGTGTCTCATTTTAGCACAAGCGTAGTAGTACAAGGATAAACATAATTTCTCGATATGGGCGTACCTTGTCTCGGGATCAAGAAGACGGCGACCAATATATGCAATTACATATTCTTTACCTCCATCTTCTTGTGTCAAGACAGCTCCAATAACCTTTCATCGGCGGCGATATATAATCTGAAAGGAATACCTCTCTTAGGCGCCCGGAAGAAATGGTGGAGATGAGAAATATTCCTTTATTTTCTCAAATGCTTCTTGCTGCTCTGCCCCCCAAGCGAACTCAGCTTCATCCTTTAATTTTAATATAGGGGTGAAAGGAATAATTTTCTCAGACAAATTTGCAATAAATCTTCTCAAGTAGTTCACTTTCCCTAAGAACTTCTGCAAGTCCTTTTTGCATGTAGGCGCCTGAACTTTCTTGATTTTTTCTATCCTTTTAGGATCAATTTCTATGCCTTTGTCGTGAATGATGAACCCTAAAAACTTCCCAGCTGACACACTGAAAGCACACTTTAGTGGATTCATCTTCAACCCATAACGACGCATCCTTTCAAACGCTAAACGTAAATCAGCTAGATGAGACACATGGGCAGCGGATTTAATCACGATATCATCAATATACACTTCCATGATTATCCCAATCAAATCATGAAAGATCAGATTCATAGCGTGTTGATAGGTAGCACCTGCATTCTTCAAACCAAATGTCATTATGACCCATTCAAAAAGACCAACGAACCCAGGACAAATAAAGGTCGTTTTGGACATGTCCTCTTCGGCCATGAATATCTGATTATAACCAGCGTTGCCGTCAAGAAAACTGACAACTTGATGTCCCAAAGCATCATTGATCAACATGTCGGCTATAGGCATAAGATACTCATCTTTGGGAGTGGCTCTATTCAGATCTCTAAAATCAATGCAAACCCTGATTTTCCCGGTATCTTTCTTTTCTACAGGCACAATGTTAGAGACCCACTCCGCATATCTGCATGGTTGGATAAACCCCGCTTGCAATAAACGATTAATTTCCTCTTTAATTCGGTCATATATTATAGAATTAAAATGACGAGGATGTTGCTTGAATGGTCGGAACCCTGGCTTAATAGGAAGTCGATGCTCAACAAGTTCTCGGCTCAACCTAGGCATCTCTGTATAACTCCATGCAAAGCAATCAACATACTCTTTCAAGAGCGCGATTAACTTTATTTTATAATCGGCTTCAAGATTCTGATTTACAAAGGTCGGCTTAGGTACAGAACCATCTCCAATATCTACTTGTTCTAAAGGGTCAGCTGACGTAAAACCTTGGCCCAACTTATTGAGCTCATCCAAATCATCAATAGCTTCACAAGTATCGGTCTTACATGTCCGATATTGCTCAACACGATGCTTTAACCAATCAACATTAGCATCCATTAAATTACATGATAATGTTGAACCGATTGTCGGTCGGTTTTAAAGACACTGGTACAAAACCCTCCCTAGTAACACTAACAAACTAGAAATCAGAAAGGTCCCGACCGGACAGACAAGCAATAGTATCATGCCCCCCGAGCAAAGGAGCATCGACCGTAGCTACATAGGCCAATGAATCTGAGTGCACTACCTCAACATCGTCTCCCACCCATTGAATGAGAAACTGATGCAAACTAGAAGGTATGCACCGATTAGCATGAATCCAATCACGTCCAAGTATAAGGTTATAGCTACCTTGTATGTCGGCGACGAAGAAAGCAGTAGCCAAAGTCTTGCTCCCAACGGTCAATTCTATGGACGCAACTCCTTTGGCCGGAATGGGATCTCCTCCTCCGACTCCAGTAATAGTCATGTTGGTCTTGATCAGCTCTTCATCGGTACCGCCAAGCTTCTGGTAAAGCGAGTATGGCATCAGATTCACAATTGGCCCACCGTCGACCAGCATTTTGTGAACCGGTGTGCCATTGATGTGTCCCTTTACATGTAAAGGCTTGAGATGATTGATGGATTCCTTCAGTTTCTGGAACACGACAGTCTGCGTAGCGAAGTTGAACTCTGCTGTCGTCGAATCATCTCCGACCACGTAATAGTCGGCCGATAAATAAACTACATTGACCTCCGCCCTTTTTGGGGAAGGTTCATAGTCCACCATCTCCTCATCTGGTTTTTCAGATAATTCTTCACTCGTCGGTCAGTAATACCAGTGGAGGAAACAAGGTCATTAAGAAGTGAGGCTAAACCCATCGGTGCATTAGGAATCGATTCAGTCTTAGATCCTGATCGGGTCGACTCTCTTCCGGATCCAGTAGTAGCTGATTCAACTTGCTTGATGAAGGACCGGATTAGCGACCAGAGGGGGGGTGAATGGGAGCTTCAAATTCAACTCGTGAATTGTATAGCCCTTGTCCTAGTAAATCACTCCAAAAGCAAAGACTCGAAACGACCTACAAGTAGGTGGATACCCTAGGAGATGTCCTAGTGGTACAGCGGAACCTCCGGAGAAACCAAAAAAACAACTGCCAAAGCTACGGAGCAAAACAGCACAATCAGCAGATTCGCGGACTGTCCGGGGTCAGAGTCCCGGACTGTCCGCCGTTAAGTCCCGGACTGTCCGCGACTGGGAGCCGGACTGTCCGCGGCCAAAAACGCAGAAACTCAACAGTGCTGCAAGTCTGCTGGACAGGTCCCGGACTGTCCGCGGGTTTGTACCGCGGACTGTCCGCCGTTCACTTGACAATGAACAATCAGGGGTCTGCACCTGACTGAATCGGCCCAGCCCCGATCCTCGGACTGTCCGCCGCTGGAGGCGCGGACTGTGCGGGATGAACAGAAGCACAATTCTGCTCGGAAATGAAATCATACGGGCCAGTAGAAAACAATCAGAATTTCTCTCGCAGGACTGAACTAGAAGGTTTCTAGAATCGATGTCGAGGACTAAGTCACGCAGAGAAGCACGAAGGATCCGCGCTGAAATGTCCGACCGGGATAGAGTTGACTCCGAGGCCGGAGGTACGTCAGAACAGTAAAGCAAAACTCAACTCGAGTGTAAACTGAGTAAGGACTGAGAAATGAAAAACGGCAAATCAAAATTCGCCATGGTTGAAATCGGAACCAGAAAGGGAATAGATGCTAGGAAGAGGTTGAAAAAAGAAATGTCGACTCAAAAATCGATCGAACTTCACCAATCAAAAGGGGGTTCGATCAAACTTCTCCCAGGTGTTCCTCAACGTATTGGGGTGCTAATCCTAATCATCGCACCAATCCAAGTCAATCGAGAGTAATCCGAGAAACACCGGAAAGGGAGAAGAGGAAGAACGAACACGAAATCAACCCGATCTATGCTCGTGAGGTTATAGAAGAAATCCTTCGGTGAAAAGATGGACCTCACGACCAAGAACAAACTGATTCAAGTGGAATCAAAACCATCTCGTGGAGAGGGAGAACGAGGCAAATCTCCAAGAGATGAAAAACCAAAACATGAAGAACACAGAACACGATTCGATTTCAGCCAAAATTCCTCCACACGAGGAGACAACGAGAATACGGTCTCGTTTCCTCAAAAGATCCAAATACACAGAGGTATGATTTCCGTCTCTACGGATCGCTTGCAGCGAGGTATGATTAGAACCTAAGCAGGGGCTAGAGAGAGAGAGCTCAGGAACAAATGACTGCAAGGACAGGGAGAGAGGAGGGGTGCCTCTCTTATTTATAGCATAAAACAATAATCCTCTTCTACTCCTAGATACAAGAGCGAAACGGCCAACCCTAGGGGTATCCCGGTCCAATTCTGCTGATTGTCGATCCGACGGCCCCGCGCCCATCTCATCCTTAGCTTCACCTCGACGCAAGCCTCAGGATGCCGCCACGTGCCGTCCTGTCGACCGCCGCGCCTACCTCGCGGATAGCTGCGCCGCCGCGCCAGCCTCTCCACGTCGCCACGCGTCAACCGTCCTTTTTGCGGACCTCCCCCGGTTTTGAGGCCGAAACCGGGAAACCTGGGCTTCCCCCCGTTTTGAGGCTGAAACCGGGAAACCTGTCCTCAGGCTGAGTTTTGTGGCCCAAACTCAGAACCCGCGCGCCCAGGTTTTGAGGCCCAAACCTGGAAACCGTCCACGCCGAGTTTTGAGGCCCAAACTCGGAAACCGGTCACCCCGAGTTTTGAGGCCCAAACTTGGAAATCGTCGAGGGTAGCTTTTAGAGGCTCAGCTACCGAACCCGTGCCGTAGACGGAATGTGGTTCGCACACCCCGAGTTCCAGCACCGATGCCGGAGCATGTCCAGCCTCCACGCCGGGCATCCTCCCGACTCGGCCGATGCACCGAACATCCCCATGTACTCTTGCTTGTCAACGCCACGTACCAGCTACCACAGCTGATCCTCAGGTCTCCTGGTCCGTCGGTTCAGGCTCCACGTCCGCCCTTCACCGCTCCCGGTCCGTTGGCACGGCACGTCCCCACTTGACCTTCACCTCACCTTCGACCACTGCCCGAGCTCCGCACCTGCACATCAACACAGCCAAGAGACATGTTGCCGTTGATCGATCACTCATCACTCAGGAAGGGAACCACAAGGGCACATATCAACCTTGTGTTCTCAATCTCCCCCTGATGAGTGCATCGTCAACTCATAGTATCCGTAACCAGAATAGAAGAAAGCAGAATTAGATAGAAGGAGAAAAACTCACTCGAAATGTCCAAAAGCCAGAGAAAAGGCCAAAGAAGAACAATTCGAGATAAGCGAAGCTTGGTCCCCAAAGACATGGGCAACGGTTCGACACAACCAAGCAAAAGATCGGAGCAACAACTCATCAAGAAGCAAAACTCGATCAAAATCAGAGCACAAGACTTGGTTCCCAAAGTCATGGGCAATCGGCTCGACGCAACCAAGTCAGAAGCAAGCTAGTCCTCAAGAAGAGGCAGAAGGGGCTCAACACCACTAGCTGAAAGCTCGAACACTAAATGAAGACTGCGTAAGAAGCAGCTACTGCTAGTCCCTCAAGATAGAGACACAGAGGCTCAACACAACCAACAGTAAGCCCAAAACCAACTCGGAACAGGCAGAAATACTCCCCCTCACTTAAAGAACTCCCCCTCAACAAGTGAAGCATAAATTGCAAATTGTCACCACAACAAGACATTCTCCCCCAATTCTCCCCCTTGGGGGCAATTTGCAATCAAAAAGAGAAGGAAAAGAGCTCAAGTAAGTCAAACGGAGCTAGGTCATGCCTATCGGAGTCAAGCACATGCACATGAGTCAAAAATGCATGTTAGCAGCTTCAGGTATATACTCGAAAGAGTGAAAGAATGCTCTAATGAGTGCTGATCCGACTACATAGCAACATACACAAGTGCTAGCAAAGGCTCAAACTGATCACCAAAACAAGATATGAATGCATAAGCTCAGTGAGCAGTTTTAAGCCATTTAGAAAGGAGTTTCACAATCAAATTAGCACTAAGCATATATAGACAGGAAGTCAAACAAGTGCTAAACATGTATGTAAGGTGAACTACCCCTAGCAAGGTTCAACCATCATGCTATAGAGTGAAACATAACTTGTGTTTTTAGATTTTATCGGAGGATATTTGCAGCGGTTTTTACACAAGTTCAAATTCAGCATGTGATTGCGAGAGGTTGAAAGCTTGTCATTGCCTAACTTTCCAACCGTGCTAAGCCTATGCATATGCAATCAGGAGCTTAAAGCATCGGTTTCGGTCTTACACTACACGGCTCAAGTTTAACTCAAAGTGCTATGAGAAACAGTCTCGATACCGTGATGTGCTGACAAAGCAATCCCATCTCGATCTTTTCAATTCACTAAAACTTGGTTCATTTTAAGCAGAATATGGATAATCCAAGCAAGTGAATGACTCAGAACTAGAGACATAGCAACCTAGCATATATGCAATAGCTCAAGGGACCTCAACACATCCTACACATGCTAGTTGCCAATCTCAATGGTGAACATGTATCAAGTTTTAAGTTCATTAGACATGTTCAGCATTCTGAAAGAAATAGCTTAGCTCACAAAATGTAACAGTGATCAAAGAGAGCCTAAGCTACAAGCATCATCATATATCATCGAAGCATACACTAATCAGAGCATAATTCATTCTAAGGAATATAGACATGAAGCTTGAAATAAAAGATGTATGCATGATGAAGTCAGAATCGGAGCCAAAGCAAAAACAGAAAGACTCAAGACCCAAAACCAAAAAGGATCAGAAAGTCAGTTATTTTACAACAAGCAAAATGTTTCCTCCCCATCTAAAAGGGGAAACACACACCAAGCTCACCTCTCAACCTAGCAAAAGTTGAGAGATCCAAAGGCTTGGTGAAAATATCCGCAACCTGGTTATGGGTGTCTACATGCCTAAGATCAATGTCGCCTTTCTCATAGTGATCACGAAGAAAGTGAAAGCGAACATCGATGTGCTTGGTCTTGGAGTGAAGAACAGGGTTCTTTGCTACACTAATGGCAGAAGTGCTATCGCAAAGCAAAGGGACCCGACTGAAATCTAGACCAAAATCACGCAATGTAGCAACCATCCATAAAAGCTGCGAAGCACAAGAAGCAGCGGCAACATACTCGGCTTCAGTAGTAGACTGGGCTACGTTCGACTGCTTGCGAGAAGACCACGAAACCAAAGAAGAGCCAAGAAACTGACAAGTCCCAGAAGTAGACTTGCGCTCAAGCCGACAGCCGGCAAAATCCGCATCGGAATAACCACAGAGCGAAAGAGTCGAAGAAGAGGAGTACCAAAGTCCGAACTCAGGAGTGTATCGGAGGTACCTCATGATGCGCTTGACCGCTTGCTTGTGGAAGTCCGAGGGGACGCCTGAAAACGAGCGCACAGACACACAGAAAACTGTATATCTGGCCTCGTTGCCGTCAGGTACAGAAGCGAGCCAATCATGCTTCTGTACTCCTTCTGGTCAACCGGCTCTCCGTCCTGGTCCGCGTCCATCGCCGCAGTCGTCGGCATGGGCGTCGTAAGAGGCTTGGCCTCGCCCATGTCGAATTTCTTCAGGATATCCTTCGTGTATTTTCCTTGATGCACAAATGTCCCGTCTCGGGTTTGCTTAATTTGCAACCCGAGGAAGAAAGTCAACTCGCCCATCATACTCATCTCGAACTCCCTGCTCATAGTATCTGCAAACTTGGCAACAAGCGCATGAGAAGAGCCACCAAAGATGATGTCATCCACGTAAATCTGGACTAACAGGGTATCGTTGCCTTGCTTGAGGAGAAACAAAGTTCTATCGACCCGTCCCATTTTAAAACCCTTGGAGAGTAAAAGGTTTTCAAACGATCGTACCACGCTCTCGGGGCTTGTTTCAAACCATACAAAGCTTTTGAAAGTTTATAAACATGGTTTGGAAACTTGGGATCCTCAAAGCCAGGGGGTTGCCTAACATAAACCTCTTCCTCTATATACCCATTCAAGAAGGCACTCTTGACATCCATCTGGTAAAGCTTAAAACCCTTCGAAGCAGCAAAGGCTAGAAGGATTCTAATGGCTTCTAAACGGGCTACAGGGGCAAAGGTTTCCTCATAGTCTATACCCTTTTTTGGCAAAAACCCTGAGCTACTAGTCTAGCCTTGTTCCTCACTACCATCCCGTCCTCACCCTCTTTGTTCTTGAAAACCCACTTGGTACCTATAGGGTGGCATTGTGGTGGAGGTGGACTAAGGTCCAAACTTGGTTTCGCTCAAAGTTTTCTAACTCCTCATGCATGGCATTGACCCAGTTAGAATCAGAAAGTGCGTGTCCAACATCTTTGGGCTCAAAAGAAGCAACGAATGCAGAATGAGCAAAGTGAGAGATTTCATACGCTCGCGACCGCGTGACTCGCTGGTCGATGCCGCCGATCATCTGTCGCGGGGGGTGAACTTGCTGAACGCTTCGGGGCGCTTGCCTCGCCGAAGTCGCCTCCCCCTCGCCAGATGCTGTCGCTCCCTCAGGTGCAGCGGGTGCTCGCTGGAGAGGTGGCTCAAGAGGACCCCAGGAAGAAGATTCGTGGGATCGGGTCCTCGAGCTGAAGTAGTCGTCGCAGGGTCGACGGGGGCAGCCAGTGGAGTTGGCTCGGGATCACCCCAATCGGCATTCTCCTGCTCCTCCTCCACAAAGATGGTCTCTCCCATCTCCTGTTCTCCTGCAACATCAAAAGCAGAAGAAACACAAGGCATAGTTTCGTCGAATGTGACCTCGCAGGTCTCCACTATCCGGTTAGTTTCAAGGTTAAGAACTCGATAAGCACGTGAATAAGAAGCATAACCAAGAAACACCCCATCAGCAGAGCGAGATTCAAATTTGTCCAAATTGCCTTGCTTCAGGATAAAGCACTTACACCCAAACACCCGAAAATGAGATACCTTGGGTACCCGTCCAAACGCAACTCATAAGAAGTCTTTTTCATCAAAGCACGAAGAAAGATGCGATTTGAAACATGGCAAGCGGTGTTGATCGCCTCGGCCCAAAAACGCCTAGGAGTCCTATGCTCATCGAGCATCGTCCTGGCCATCTCAACAAGGGTCCGGTTCTTGCGCTCAACAACACCGTTCTGCTGAGGGACATAAGGAGAAGAAAACTGATGCTCGATTCCATTAGAAGAACAGAAGGAGCAAACTGAGAGTTATCAAATCAGTACCATTATCGCTACGAATAGCTCTAATGGTATCAGGTGGAAACTCAGTTTTCAACTTCAGAATAAGATCACGAGCAAAAGGAAAAGCTTCATCCTTACCCTCCATAAAGAACACCCAAGAGTACCTCGAAAAATCGTCAACGATCACTAGAACGTACCACTTCCCACCCGCTGAGCAAACCCGAGCTGGACCAACTGTGTCCATGTGAAAAAGCTCGCCGGGTCGCTTTGTCATCACCTGATTAACAGGTGGGTGAGAAGCAGCAACCATCTTCCCGTGACGACAAGGATGGCAAACAGGTCCTTCTGAAACTTAAGCTTGGGCAATCCTTGGATTAGGCCAAGTGAGCTAAGCCTTGCAAGCAAGTCAAAACTCAAGTGACCGAGCCTCCTATGCCACTTCCACAAATCAGAAGAAGGACCAGCCATCAAACACTAGCAGAGCCGAAAGACTGAGAAAAGTCGGCTCTGAAAACACGGCCAAAAGGGACGATCCGACAAACAAGATCTCCCCGAGGGTCTAAAAACGACTCAAACCCTTCTTAAAGCGCACTTCACAATCATCCTCAAGAAGTTGCGAAACAGAAAGCAAGTTGAAATGCAAATTAGAAACCAAGGCAACATTCTTCAGGACAAAGTTCTCATTGAGCCGGATAGCTCCTGAGAAACAACCTTACCTCTACTATTATCCCCGAAAGTGATGTACTCCTTGTGCATCACGGGGCTAAGGCTGGAGAACCATTCCTTCTTTCCGGTCATGTGGCGCGAACACCCGGAATCCATGAGCCACATGTTCTCCCAACCGAAGTTCCTGCATCAATAGAAAGGCAGGAAGTGAGCATATGGCACAACACTGGGGTTAGTATACTGAGAAGGATACCAGTGCTGTGTCATAGGCCCAGAAAAAGTGTTAGCAGCAACACCAAACTGTCCTCGTCCCATGGGTGGATAGCGATCACCACCAACCTGAAAGGGTGGTCCGCTATGGAACGGAAAACCTCCAAACTGACCTACCTGTCCCATCTGAGCAAAGCGATCACCACCATACTGAAAAGGTGGTCCGCTATGGGACTGAGCAGCAAAACCTCTTACACTCGGCTCACGATCGTATAGAGGACGACCGGAACCGCGACGGGCACGACCACCACCCTGTGGTCTAGCTGCCTGGGGCCTAGCAACCTGAGGGGGTGCTCCTCCAGGTCTAGCGCCCTGCCTCTGAACTCCCCGACCTTGCACACCATGGAGAGGGTGGTGCCTGGCCTGGTTGTTCAGCTCCAACTCCTTCCTAGCGTCTCTCTTCCTCCGAAAGCAAAACTCAGCTAGGTGACCCTCACGGTGACAGTACTCGCACTCGAACCTCACCACTCTCTTGGGTTGTTGGTTCCTATTGCGAGGGTTGTTCACTCTGGCTGGCTGCTTGCCTCTCGGAAGGGGATCACTAGAGACGTCAGGAAGGGTGTCAAGTGTGTTCCTAAGATGGTTAGGTTTTGGAACCCACACTTGCTTGCGAGGTGGAGCCTTGGGAGGTTCATCAAGGATGCCATCCTTGGTGATAGGCTTAGGAGGCTCAGGTGGGGTGATCTTGGTAAGCTTAGGGATAGCGGATGGTTTTCACTCGGGTTCACTCCGCTAAACTCACCGATCTTACCAAAGGTACTAGCGCCCTTCCCACCTGAAGTAAAGCCTACTCCCGAGCAATCAGTTCCCCTCTTGAACTGACTGATCATCATGCCCAACTGCGGCTCACTGCATGACACCCAACTCAGGATGGACCGAAGGTATGTGTTTTCCTCCTCGGTTTGCATCCTGTCATGCCGACAGTTGGCAATCTCAAGCTCCATCCCCACGCATCGCTCACATGGAGCGGACAAGGTGCTAACTGAGCTGGCCTTCAAGGCTTCAGCAAGCTTGGCATTAACTCCTGCCAACTCAGTTCGCAAGCTAGGACAAAGCTTGCACGCACCCAGCAAAGAAGACCTAGCCTTCACTTCCTCCAGCTCTTCCTTCAGGGAGGGACACTCTTTGCAATCACCCACCAAGTCTAGCCTACTCTTCAGCTCATCATACACCTCAATCAAAGAGGCATACTTGGTTTGCAGGGTGGCAAAGTTTGTCATATGCATCGTGCACTCCTCACACTCCTCCACATCGGCTACCTTCACCTCGGACCTAGCGAACTCAAGCTCCTTACGCGCCTCTTTCATCTTAGCCTTAAACTCACCGCGCTCTTGGAAAACTTCCGTAAGCCTCTTCTCCAGAACTAGGACTAAATCCGCAAACCTATCCCGCTCCTCAATGAGACGATCGACTTCAGAAGAGTTTGATACCTCAGAAGCGTTGTCGTCGTCGTCGTCGGGGCGTCATCGTCGTCCTCTGCCTGGTGCTTGCTGTCCTCTTCATCCAAGGCCATGGTGCAAAAGCCCTTGGAGGATTTGCCGAGAAGCAGAGTCCGTTGAAGCGATCCTCCATCTTGTGCTCGGACTCGTCGTCGCTGGAGTCGCCGTCGGAGGTCTTCTCGCCATCGCCGATAGTGGCGAGGAAGGCACGCTTGCCGGCGTCGAAAGCCTTCTCCATGTCCTCCTGGCGGTAGAAGCCATTCTTCTTCTTCTTCCCGGCCTTGTTCTCCGGCTTGCCCTTGCGCCTGAAGTTGCGGTTCTTGCCGGGGAAGTTCTTGTCGTTCTTGGGGCAGTTCGCCATGAAGTGGTCTAGATCACCACACTTGTAGCAGCCCTCGCGTGCGCCACCACGCCGGCGATTCAGGCGGTTGTTTGTGACCGCGAGAACCGGGTGATGGCGAGGGCGAGCTCGTCGTCTCCAAGCGCCTCCAACTGCTCCTCTGTGACTGTATGCAAAGAAGACAAAGCAACAAGAGGAGGTGAAGCGTCAGCAGAGAAAGTCGATCCACCTGTGCCTGAGACCAAAGCCATGGTGTGTGAAGATGGGTTCTTCAGCTTGGCCTGAGTCAGGTGATCGATCTCGGTGGACTTGAGCTTGCTGAACAGCTCGTCCACGGTGAGGGTGTCGTAAGCAGGAGACTCAATGATGGTCGACACCTTCACCTCCCATACCCTCCGATCCAGGGCGTATAGCAACTTGAGAGCCCTCTCATGATCGTCATAGGGTAGGTTAGCCCGATTGGCACGCATCTTGTTCACGATCGTCTGGAAACGAGCGAACATAGCGTCAATCGTCTCTCCCTCCAACTGAACAAAGTTCTCGTACTCTCGCTTGTAGGTCTCGAAGAGTCTGGTCTTGACCTGAGCGGTCCCCTCGTGATAGCTTTGAAGCTTCACCCAGATCTCTCGTGCCGTCTCAAGCTCTGAGATACGTTCGAACTCAGGAAGGGAGAGGCTGGCCAGAAGAGCATTACGAGCCTTGGAGTTGGCCTCGTGTTGGTCAATCTGGATCTGACCCACACGAGCCGCAAGGACTACGTACTCAGCGTTCTCACATATCTCCCAGACAGAAGATCCGATGCTGTTTGAGATAAGCACGCATCCGAATCTTCCAATAGGGATTAGTTCGTTCCATCGAACCTCAAGGAGCCTTGCTGTTCCCTCGTTCCATGTCGCCCTTAGGATCCGAAACCGATTAAGGTAGGAGAGATCCTTAACCGGCTTCGATACCAATTGAAGGACCGGATTAGCGACCAGAGGGGGGGTGAATGGGAGCTTCAAATTCAACTCGTGAATTGTATAGCCCTTGTCCCAGTAAATCACCCCAAAAGCAAATACTCGAAACGACCGGAGAGTTCATGACCTACAAGTAGGTGGATACCCTAGGAGATGTCCTAGTGGTACAGCGGAACCTCCGGAGAAACCAAAAAACCAACTGCCAAAGCTACGGAGCAAAACAACACAATCAGCAGATTCGCGGACTGTCTGCGGTCAGTCCCGGACTGTCCGCCGTTAAGTCCCGAACTGTCAGCGACCGGGAGCCGGACTGTCCGCCGGCAAAAACGCAGAAACTCAACAGTGCTGCAAGTCTGCTGGACAGGTTCCGGACTGTCCGCGGGTTTGTACCGCGGACTGTCCGCCATTCACTTGATAGTGAACAATCAGGGGTCTGCACCTGACTGAATCGGCCCAGCCCCGATCCCCGGACTGTCCGCCGCTGGAGGCGCGGACTGTCCGCGGATGAACAGAAAGCACAATTCTGCTCGGGGTGAAAAGGCAAATCGATCGGAACTTCACCAAATCAAAAGGGGGTTCGATCAAACTTCTCCCAGGTGTTCCTCAACGTATTGGGGTGCTAATCCTAAGAAATCATCGCACCAATCCAAGTCAATCGAGAGTAATCCGAGAAACACCGGAAAGGGGGAAAGAGGAAGAACGAACACGAAATCAACCCGATCTATGGACTCGTGAGGTTATAGAAGAAATCCTTCGGTGAAAAGATGGACCTCACGACCAAGAACAAACTGATTCAAGTGGAATCGAAAATCATCTCGTGGAGAGGGAGAACGAGGCAAATCTCCAAGAGATGAAAAACCAAAACATGAAGAACACAGAACACAATTCAATTTCAGCCAAAATTCTTCCACACGAGGAGACAACGAGAATACGGTCTCGTTTCCTCAAAAGATCCAAATACACAGAGGTATGATTTCCGTCTCTGCGGATCGCTTGCAGCGGGGTATGATTAGAACCTAAGTAGGGGCTATAGAGAGAGAGCTCAGGAACAAATGACTGCAAGGACAGGGAGAGAGGAGGGGTGCCTCTCTTATTTATAGCCTAAAACAATAATCCTCTTCTACTCCTAGATACAAGAGCGAAACGGCCAACCCTAGGGGTATCCCGGTCCAACTCTGCTGATTGTCGATCCGACGGCCCCGCGCCCATCTCATCCTTAGCTTCGTCTCGACGCAAGCCTCAGGATGCCGCCACGTGCCGTCCTGTCGACCGCCGCGCCTACCTCGCGGATAGCTGCACCACCGCGCCAGCCTCTCCACGCCGCCACGCGTCAACCGTCCTTTTTGCGGACCTCCCCCCGGTTTTGAGGCCGAAACCGGGAAACCTGGGCTTCCTATGACGGAACGGCCCTAATCTCATCGCCCACGTGTCCCTGTCAACCTCTGACAGCCGAACCCATGCTCCATGTGATTAAGACCTGTTCGCCACCGGGCTACATCAGTGCCCAATGTCCGCAGGATCATCTCACAATTCGGTTACAGCATTGCATACTTTTACAAATAACATCGGAATAAAGAGCGGAAGACTTAAATAACATTAGTTTGACAAAGCAGGGTTCCAAGTAGAAATTAAGGTGCAGTTATTACAAACCAAGTTCTGATAATAGAAATAGACAAGGGCAACGTAGCGGAGGAGTACAACAAAATAAAGATACTGATAATCACCCAGCCCGAGGGTGCACAACTATTCTTCGGCCTCATCGGCCTCTTCTTGGACGATGGTCATGCAGCAGGGCGCAAGACACATCGGGGTCTCAGTCATACCTGCAGCATGGGTAACAAACCCTGAGTACTGGGGTACTCAACAAGACTTACCCGACTAAAGAAAAAGGGAGAAGACTCAGGAATGAGAGGCTTAGGGTAGTCAAGGTAAGGCTTAAGCAAGATCAGGTATTTTGCAGAAAAGCATTTTGTAAACCTTATTTTATTTTGGAAAGATTCAGTATTCCTCAATTCTTCATCGTTCCTGATTCATTTTACATTTCAAAACATTCCTAGTTGAGAACCACTCTCCGTTGACAATCAGTGACCAAGTCTCCATAACCGAGGAGCAACGTTAATCCGGATATACATAATACTCAGCTGAGGATCCCTATCCACACTGCATATGTAGCACCCAGGCTTGCATATGTCAACTCGTCTACCACGATTCCTCCAAGATTGGGCCCGGTCCTACGCCACCCGGAAGTACAGTACACCACTCCTATCCAGGTACGACGACCACGTGGGTACACCACTCCTATCCAGGTACGGAAAACGATCGTTTCGTCCGAGGCCTGGCCGGGAGGCTCGGGCTAGACGGAAAAACGATCGTTTCGTCCGAGACCTGGCCGCGAGGCTCGGGCGAAGCGGAGGGTGCATGCTTGCTCAAGGCTAGGCTCGGCGAAGCTGAGGGTGCGTGAGTCCGCTCGAGGCTAGGCTCGGGCGAAGCGGTGAGGGTGTGTGAGTCTGCTCCGAGGCTGGGCTCGGCGAAGTGGCGAGGGTACGTGTCTGCTCGAGGCCTGGCTCGAGCGAGTGCTTGCTCGAGGCCTGGCTCGGGCGAAGCGGAGTGGAAGCAGAGATTGGGGCTTCGAGTGCTTACCACGGGTCGGAGGCAGGGCTCGGCGGGACGGAACAACTCGACGTGGCGGTGTTTCGGCGGAGCTCTCTCGGCGGTGAGCGGCGTGTCGGCGACCCTGTACACCAGACACGGTCACCAGGAGTGGGTTAAGAGCGCACCAAGATGAGGAAGATGAAGCAGGGGTCGGAGAAAGATGATCATGGCCGGAGAGTGGGAATTTCTCGAACCCGAGCTCACCGGTGTTTCGCCGGAGTTTGGGAAGATGGGGTTACGCCGGGCGATTGGGGGCGGCGGAGGTAAAACTGAGGGGCTGGGAAGCTTCGCGAGCTCAAGGCGGAGCTTCTGGGCTAGGTGGTTGAGCGGCGGAGACCTGGAGTGAGCTGGCGACGGTGGCGGAGGAACGACGGCCGGCGGGTGGCTTTTATAGCCGCGCTGGGGACGGAAGATGAGCGTCGCGTGCAGGCGGATAAGCTTGGCCGAAGCGTGCGCAATCGATTGCATGCTGGCGGAAGGAGGCGTGCGCGCAGGGACCGGGTGTGCGTTCGCCGGCGACGGCCACGCCGGCGGCGACGTGCTGGGAGCAGTGGGGGACGGGACACGGTCAGCGCTTGCGCGTGCGGGGGCAGAATGATGGCGCGGTCACGGGAGACAAGTCGGGGGCGGGCGGCTGCCAGGCGCGTGGCGCACGCAGCTCCGGCGAGCGGCCATGGCCGGGCCCCCTCCCTGCTCTGCTCTGACCCTAGGTAGGAGATGAACAGGGCTAGGTCTAGGTGTTGACTTTCTGAATTTTGCAAATTACTCTCAAAATTTGAACTGGGCAGCAAAAACTCAAAATACCAAAGTTGTGTAGAAAAAGAAGATCTACAACTTTGTCAATATGAACATTTTCAAAATCCAAACAGTTTTTGAACCACATTTGAAATCAGAAAAGGGGACACTTTTGGGATTTTAATAAATTCAAAATTACTTTTAATTTTATATTAAAACTGAAAATCTGTTAAAACCAAAGTTGTTCCTCTTGACAAGATCTACAACCTTTTTTTGGACCAAGTCCAAATTTTGAATAGTTTTTAACTTATTAAAAGAGGGGTAAAAACCAGGGTTTGGAATTTAGGGTTTTTCAAAGGGATTTGAAATCTGTTTTTGATTTTGGGTTTTGAACAACACAACAAAGCTTCAAGACACTAAACTAAACAAGAAATACACAAGACTAGGCACAGAGTTGAAATTACCATTTTGCCCTTATAGGAAGATTTGGGCTTTTAGGGTTTTTAGAAAAAGGGATCGCTACACACAAAATACCTTTTAGGAAAAGGTAAAGGCAAGCAACCACTAGACAACATTAATGCATGACAAGAATGATTATGACTAATGATGATGACATGTCAGGTAATTACAGATTAAACACCAGAGGTGTTACAACCTTCCCCCTAAAAGAAATCTCGCCCCGAGATCTGCGTCTTAAGAAGGACAAGGGTAAAACCTTATATCTACAGAGTATCGAGAAAGTCGGGATAGCTCTTTGCTAAGAAGTCTTCGGATTCCCAAGTATCTGTGAAGGTGAGCACGCAGGCTCTCAACATATCCTCTAACACTTGGTTGACTCGCTCAGTTTGTCCATCTGTTGCGGGATGATATGCCGTACTATGCAAGAGCTTGGTTCCAAGTGAGGTATGGAACGCTTTCCAGAACTTTGCGACAAACTGAGTACCACGATCAGAGACAATGGTCTTGGGTATGCCATGGAGTTTCACTATATGGTTCTTGTACAAAGTGGCATATGTGGGGACGGTGTGTAGCTGGTTTTGACTGGCAGGAAATGAGCTTGCTTAGTGAGGCGATCCACGATCACCCAGATGGAATCAAAACCTTTTGGTGTCTTTGGTAGCCCATTGATAAAATCCATACTGATATCGTCCCATTTCCAAGTAGGTACAGGTAAAGGTTGCAATCTCCTCCGGGCCTCATGTGCACGGCTTTGACTTTCTGGCAAGTACACTGAGCGACATACCAGGCGATCTCAATCTTCATCTTTGTCCACCAGAAACTTTGCTTCAAGTCCTGGTACATCTTGTTGCTGTCGGGGTGGATGGAGAATCTAGTCAAGTGTGCTTCATCAAGGATTAACTTTCTTAACTCAGGCACTTTAGGAACTACTAACCGATTCTTAAACCATACTACTCCTGTATCATCAATCCTGAAACAATCAGCCTTTCGGATTGGACCTTTTCGATGATGTGCTTGATTCCAGGGGTTATCTTTCTGTGCAGCGATGATCTGCTCTTTGATAGGGGTTTCTATTCTGATATTATTCAGAGTTCCTTGTGGAATCATTTCAATATTCAACTTTCCAGCTCATAACACAAAGAAGAATCATAGGGTTCATCATCAGACAGCTGCAATATGACTTGCGACTGAGCGCATCGGCAACCACATTCGCCTTACCCGGATGGTAATGCACTTCAAGATCATAGTCCTTATTAACTCAAGCCATCTTCTCTGCCTCATATTCAGTTCCTCTTGAGTGAAGATATACTTCAGGCTTTTGTGATCAGTGTACACATTACAGGTACTGCCCAACAGATAATGACGCCAGATCTTTAAGGCATGCACCACTGCTGCTAACTCAAGATCATGGGTTGGATAATTCTCTTCATGTCGCTTAAGCTGTCGGGAGGCATATGCGATCACTCGACCTCTTGCATCAAAACACAGCCCAAACCAGTACCAGATGCATCACAGTAGACATCAAAGGGGTTTTTCGATGTTCGGCTGGGCTAGCACTGGTGACGTGGTTAACAGTTCTTCAATGTCTGAAAAGCTTGGTCACAAGCCGGTGACCAGACAAACTTCACAGAATTCTTTACTAACTCAGTGATAGGCTTGGCGATTCTGGAGAAATCCGGAATGAATCAACGATAATATCCAGCCATTCCATAAAGCTGCGGACTTGATGAACAGTGGTAGGTGGCTTCCAATCCAGAATGTCTGCCACTTTACCAGGGTCAACTGACACACCTTCAGCGGATAGGACATGACCAAGAAACTGTATCTGATCTAACTAGAAACTCACATTTACTGAACTTGGCATAAAGCTGATCGATCTCTGAGTAGACAAGGATAGAACGCTCGAAGATGTTCGGCATGATTTCAGGGGTTTTTGAGTAGACGAAGGATGTCGTCAATGAACACGACCACGAATTTATCAAGCTCTGGCATGAACACAGAGTTCATGAGGTACATGAAATGAGCAGGGGCATTGGTCAAACCGAAGGACATGACCAAGTACTCATATAAGCCGTATCTGGTGGTGAAAGCTGTTTTAGGAATATCTTCAGGACGTATCTTTATTTGGTGGTAGCCAGATCTGAGATCGATCTTGGAGAATACTTTGGCTCCAGCTAACTGGTCAAAGAGAAGATCAATACGAGGCAAGGGATATTTATTTTTGATGGTGACTTCATTGAGTGGGCGATAATCAACACATAGCCTGAGACTCTTGTCTTTCTTCTTTACAAAGATTGCAGGACAGCCCCAAGGAGACGAGCTTGGGCGAATGAAGCCCTTGTCCAACAAATCTTGTAACTGAGTTTTTAGCTCCGCCAACTCTCTGGGAGGCATTCGATAAGCTCTGCGGGATATAGGAGCAGTCCCAGGCTTTAGCTCTATGGCAAACTCAACATCACGGTCAGGAGGCAGACCAGGTAAGTCCTCTGGAAAAACATCAGGGAATTCACAGACCACGGGGATGTCTCTGGTTTCCAGAACATAGGTGGTATTCAAAAGTGTGGCTGCTGGTTTTTGAGGCATTGGGAGTTGGAGAAGGAGTTTGGAGGTACTGTTGGGAATGTCCACTCTCACAACCCTATTCAGGATGTCAATCATAGCCTTATACTGGCACATCCAATTCATGCCTAGAATGACATCTATCTCCTGATCACATAGCACTATCATGGTGGTAGGAAATATGGTTTCCCCAACATACTGTAATCGGTATATTGCGAACCACTTCCTTAGTACTTATACGCCCTCCAGGCGAAAATATACAGAAACTTTCTTTCAACTCCCTGATTGATATCTCATGCTTAGAGACAAATGTACGACTGATGAAGGAATGCGATGCACCAGAATCAAACAACACGACTGCAGGATGATTGGCAACGGGAAACCTACCGATCATGACGGGCTCTCCTTCTGGGATGTCGCCGACAGTGGTGTAGTAGACTTGCCCGTGCTTCTTGACAACTTTGCCTTTCTGAACATGCTGCTGCTGGACACGGTGCTGCTGCTGCTGCTGAGATCCTCCAGGATTCTTCTGAGTATTCTGGGCATACCTCTTGGGCTTTGGGCACTCACGAGACCAGTGACCAAGCTGGCCGCAGTTGTAGTAGGGATGGTTGTAGGCTGTTTGTGGGGTGGTGATACGAACACCTGGGGCGTTCGGCTGTGTGGCACTCTGCTGGTTGGCATTATGGGTGGTGGCCGCGGTACGGACGACCACTTGCTGGTTGGGGTAAGGCAGGCGATTTTGGTGGTGACTGGGGTGGTATATGATCCTCTGGCGCTTGTGACCGCCAGAGAAACTGCTGGATCCTGCTTTCTTCTTCTTCTTTTCCTCTTGATACTGACGGTTGCTTTCTTCAAAAGCAACAACTCGGTCAACAGCATCATGATACGAACCGGTCAGGTTATTGGACATACTTCTGCGAATCTTGGGGTGCAGTCCCCTAAGGAAACAGTCCCTCTTCTTTTTGTCCGTGTTGACGTATTCCGAGGCATACTGGCTAAGGTGGTTGAACTGACCCACGTACTGCATCACTGAGGAGTCCTTCTGCTGCAGTGCCAGAAACTGATCAAGCTTCATCTTCATTAATCTCGAAGGGATGTGATGTGCACGGAAAGCAGTGCGGAACTCTTCCCAGGTCAACTGATGACCTTCTGGCTGGGCAGCCAACAGGTTGGCATACCAAGCGCTTGCTGGACCATGAAGCTGCTGGGAAGCGAACCGGGGCTTCTGGATGTCGGTACAGCGGAGAAGACTGAACTTTTGCTCCATAGTGCGGAGCCAATCATCAGCTTCCAGGGGTTCATCTGCTTTGGTGAAAACTGGTGGACGGGTCTCGGTGAAATCCACATATGTAGTCTCACGGTTGATGTCGTGACGACCACGGTGACCATTGTTCTGTTGCACTTGGTTTTGAGTCATTAGGTTAGCAGCGGCTGCCAAGGCTGCAATGGCATCTGCTAGCGTAGCAGGAACAGGTGGAGGGTTTGGAAGGTTGGCATCATCAGAACCTCCAGCTCCAGTGCGAGTGTTCACAGGCATCTGTTAAGCAACTTGGAACTTAGCATTCATAGATAGGGTTCTGAAATCAACAGACTGATAGCTTCTTCTGATACAAAGACTGATAGATTGATAAAGATGACTGACAGATAGCGACTGACTGATAAGGAGAAAAGGTACGAAAAGAAAGATACAGACTGACTTAACAAAAGACAGACTAACGCTCCCAAACCTAAACTAAGGTTTTAGGTAAGCAGGTGGTATAGACACACGGGATCTCCATCTCCTAACGACGAGCCTAATCCTCATCGAAGATGATCATGTCGTCGCCGTCGTCTTCTTCGAGGATGAGCTCAGGCTCTTCCTCCTCGTCCTCGTCTTCAGCGTGGACGTCCTCAGCAGGTTCAATTTCTTCGTCCACGTCTGGCTCTTGTTCCACATCGGGTTCTTCCACCACTCCGTCCTCAGGGTCTTCCATAACCGGGGGTACTAAGGGGTGGAGTTGATCATACAGCTGATGTACTTCTTCATGAAGCATATCATTGAACTGTTCAATCTGAGCTGTGTACTGCTGCAGTCCGTGGAGCTCGGCTCTAGTGACGTCCTCGTGGATCCAAGCATCATTGCGCTGCTCGATAGCGCGAACCGTGTTCCGGTTGGCCTGCTCCAGGGAAGCTCGTGCCTCATAAAACTCCAGGCGTGAGTGGTAGAAGTCATGCTCCAAGTTCTTCAGCTCAGCCTTCAGATCCTTGATCTCCTCCTTCAGGTTCTTACGGGTGCGGCGGGGAAAGCGACGACTGTTGGAAGATTCTCCAGTCTCCTCCCAGCGCGTGGTGCCAGCTGGTGGCGTGGCACACCATGCGGTCCAGTCGACTTGCGGGTGGTCAGCTTGATGCGAGCCATGTCTGGATAAGAGAAGATGGATGAGAAAGGCTAGCAAGAACAGGTAAAGGCATACTACCCCAACGAACTTAGAGAGGAAGTTAACTTAAGTGATTATGACATGATGCATGAATCGTTCCTACGGAACAAAGCAATGCAATAAATAAATAAGGTACATAGGGCTTAAAACATGTTGTTCCACTAGCTAGTGTTGCCATATGAGAGACAAGATGAGAGAAGCAATTTGGACTCAAAATAGTCAAGTTTAGTTTGTTTGGACTCAAAAGATCTTTTGAAGTTTTCGCAAAAACGAACACTGCAACGTTAAAGTGAGATGCTCCGATACCACTCTGTGACGGAACGGCCCTAATCTCATGGCCCACGTGTCCCTGTCAACCTCTGACAGCCGAACTCATGCTCCATGTGATTAAGACCTGTTCGCCACCGGGCTACATCAGTGCCCAATGTCCGCAGGATCATCTCACAATTCGGTTACAGCATTGCATACTTTTACAAATAACATCGGAGTAAAGAGCGGAAGACTTAAATAACATTAGTTTTACAAAGCAGGGTTCCAAATAGAAATTAAGGTGCAGTTATTACAAACCAAGTTCTGATAATAGAAATAGACAAGGGCAACGTAGCGGAGTACAACAAAATAAAGATACTGATAATCACCCAGCCCGAGGGTGCACAACTATTCTTCGGCCTCATCGGCCTCTTCCTGGACGATGGTCATGCAGCAGGGCGCAAGACACATCGGGGTCTCAGTCATACCTGCAGCATGGGTAACAAACCCTGAGTACTGGGGTACTCAACAAGACTTACCCGACTAAAGAAAAAGGGAGAAGACTCAGGAATGAGAGGCTTAGGGTAGTCAAGGTAAGGCTTAAGCAAGATCAGGTATTTTGCAGAAAAGCATTTTGTAAACCTTATTTTATTTTGGAAAGATTCAGTATTCCTCAATTCTTCATCGTTCCTGATTCATTTTACATTTCAAAACATTCCTAGTTGAGAACCACTCTCCGTTGACAGTCAGTGACCAAGTCTCCATAACGAGGAGCAACGTTAATCCGGATAAATAATACTCAGCTGAGGATCCCTATCCACACTGCATATGTAGCACCAAGCTTGCATATGTCAACTCGTCTACCACGATTCCTCCAAGATTGGGCCCGGTCCTACGCCACCCGGAAGTACAGTACACCACTCCTATCCAGATACGACGACCACGTGGGTACATGTTACTTCCGCCATCTCTCCACTCCCAGTGCGCGGTTGTCGGTCCAATAAAGGATTCCTCGGAGCCAGAGCTTTCCGAAGTATGTGAATAGTTACAAGTCTTGACCAGCAGGCCCCCATACGGATGGTCCCTAAAATTTTTCCGTCAGCAACAAGCACCTCGGGACTCTAACCCAAGAGTACAGGTCCTGTCGGTTTTTCAACCCTGTCCCGGTCGGTGTCAACTGTTGAGTCCCGGACTACAACATGACGGCACCGTACGCACGGACAACCTCTTCTCGACAATGACCACATGCTAGCTAGGCAAGCAGTCATCGAACGGGAAGTAAAGCCAAATTCCCATAAAGATTCTTTCAGTGATCACACTTTAAAAAAATTGCATTTTATTGCAAAGTCTAATTCAATAAGCATTGCTAAGCATTTTTCAAATACTTTTGAAAAGCAGGTATCGGGTGTATCAGTTTGTCAAGGTGGATAGTGCATCAATTAGGATAGCACACAACTCCTATAAACCTAATGCAATAATTTAACTCAAAAGCATTTAAGGAAATCATTTTATAAATTCAAGGAAAGGGGTTAAATGCACCGGGGCTTGCCTTGAAGAGCAAAGACAGCTGGCTCAGGGTTGAGGTGCAGAGGTCGGAAGCTCGGGGTAGCCTCAGGGGTTGGTTCGTCAGCGGCTGCCTCGACTTTGATTCCTTCTCCTTCGGTCACTATACGGATGCAATGATGTATGCACATGAGTATGCTAGCATGAACAATGCAACACAGGGCATACAACATGAACTCTACTTGATTTTTTTTTATTTTTTTCTAATTATATAAAAAGGTCATTTTATGAAGTTACTCCAAAAGGCCTCAAAAATCTACCAGAGACTAAGCATGACATAAATAGCACATAAAAATTTATCTCATGATTTTTGGAGCTACACATGTTTTTCTAAAAATCTAAAACCATTCATTTCTTAATTAAAAGGGAGATTTTTCATTTTCAAATTTTTGCACAAAGTCCAAGTTTCATATTTTTATAAAATACTACATGGTATAAAGAGTTAACTGTAAAATTTTCAGAATTTTTAGAGCAACACAGAAAATCATACAAAAAGATGAAATAGCAAGACTATTCACAACTTCCAAAAAGGAAAAGAGCACTGTGCTCCTCCCTCGCAGGGCTCGGGCGAAGCGGAAACAAACGGCCGTCCGAGGCCTGGCCGGGAGGCTCGGGCGAGACGGAAAACGATCGTTTCGTCCGAGGCCTGGCCGGAAGGCTCGGGCGAGACGGAAAACGATCGTTTCGTCCGAGACCTGGCCGGGAGGCTCGGACGAAGCGGAGAGTGCATGCTTGCTCAAGGCTAGGCTCGGCGAAGCTGAGGGTGCGTGAGTCCGCTCGAGGCTAGGCTCGGGCGAAGCGGTGAGGGTGTGTGAGTCTGCTTCGAGGCTGGGCTCGGCGAAGTGGCGAGGGTACGTGTCTGCTCGAGGCCTGGCTCGAGCGAGTGCTTGCTCGAGGCCTGGCTCGGGCGAAGCGGAGTGGAAGCAGAGACCGGGGCTTCGAGTGCTTACCACGGGTCGGAGGCAGGCCCAAAACTGGAAACCATCGAGGGTAGCTTTTAGAGGCTCAGCTACCGAACCCGTGCCGTAGACGGAATGTGGTTCGCACACCCCGAGTTCCAGCACCGATGCCGGAGCATGTCCAGCCTCCACGCCGGGCATCCTCCCGACTCGGCCGATGCACCGAACATCCCCATGTACTCTTGCTTGTCAACGCCACGTACCAGCTACCACAGCTGATCCTCAGGTCTCCAGGTCCGTTGGTTCAAGCTCCACGTCCGCCCTTCACCGCTCCCGGTCCATCGGCACGGCACATCCCCACTTGACCTTCACCTCACCTTCGATCACTGCCCGAGCTCCGCACCTGCACATCAACACAGCCAAGAGACATGTTGCCCGTTGATCGATCACTCATCACTCAGGAAGGGAACCACAAGGGCACATATCAACCTTGTGTTCTCACTTGACCACTAAACTCGTCGGTGCCTGTGCTGCGCTGGTCGGATCGGTGTCCGACCTGATTGATTCCGAGGCCACTTGAGTAGATTCAGTACCCAAACTGGTCGACTCAGGATCCGACCCCTTTAGCTCCACTATCGTCAAGGTCGGCCTTTGATTGCAAGCCGGCTCTTCACCTCCTCGCTTGCCCTGAGGGAAAACAAGATGCGTCGAGTTGAATATGTCCTCCCTCATTCTGTCAAGCCGCTCCTTCCTCTGTTTGTTGCAGCGGGCCCTCTATAGCTTCCTTCGCTGAGTCTTAGTCAAACAAGGAGGACACTATCTGGGCTGCATGTACTTGGGGTCACGCTCGACAGGCTTTTCCACCTCAGCCGGAGTATCTTGAGCCTCTGGGACCTCTTCTGTTGCTGGCTCCTCAACCAGCATAGGCTTAGGTTCATTGACAAGAGGTACTTCCATAGACCTGATTGTAATAGTGGGGACCGGGTCGGATCTGGTCGGAGAAGCAATAGGAACACTTTGCACCTTCTTAGGTAAATAGACCCATCGCGTCTGCGTCTTCCTGGTCTCCCGAGATATTAAAGCCTTTGGAGCGACTGGCCGATTCTGGCTAGAACTCGACTGATCACCCAAGCGATCAAATACTGAGACTCTTGCAGGCTGATTAGCGGGCATTCCCCATCCTGGCTGATAATACATATGTGCCGGCATAGGGTAAGGCACCCACACCCCTTGAGGACCCCATTGTAGTGGTGGCGAAATAGGAGGGGCCCACTGATAGCAATACGAGCCAGCCCTTGGCGCCGAATATGTCGCCTGAGAAACCATCATCTGTTTGGATTTCTCATCCTCACGCTTCGGAGGAGTAGACTCTCTCTTTTTTAAGGGCCGATTCTGGGAATCAGCCTTTTGCTGCTTATATTTAGCCATGAGCTTATCAAAAGTGCATGGTTCCCTAGCAGCTTTCCCCTTGTTCCTATCGGCATTGGTCTTCCAAGTGCCGACCTCAGGCTTCTGCGGGACGAATGTGCGTAGGACATGCACCCCAGAAGAGGTAGGGTCTTTAGAACCAGCTTGGCCGACCACACCAGTCAGCTTATAGCTTCCACTAGGGTCAGGGGAAATCTGTTTGACCTGGTCGGCCTTTTGCTCCGACTGCACTGGTTGCTTTGAGGATGAACCAGACTGATCAGTCTGAGGACCCAACCTGGTCGGTCTTTGTTGTGCCGCCCTGGTCTCAAAATATCTTTGTCTATGCAGGTGTCGCGCTGACCCTGTAGTAATGGCGAGCTTGCTTTTGTCGTCATCACCCTTCTCGACACCACTTTGCGCCCTGAATCATTCTCAGTATTCGGTGCTACCCGTGGTTCGCCGATAACAACATTCTTGCCTTTGGTCGTACCGACTTGCTCTGGACGAATCATAATGGCAGGATTCCCTGCTTCCACCATGTGCACTGGAAAAGGAGTAGTACTGATCTGCATCTCAGTTAGACTCAATCGTCCTTCATTGAGGGCCGATTGAACCTGTCGATGGAAAACATTACAGTCGTTAGTGGCATGAGAGAAAGAATTATGGAATTTGCAATAAGCTCTCCTTTTTAATTCGTCGGGTAACGACAGAGTATTAATTAATTTTAAGATAACCGAATTTAAGTAATTCATCAAATATTCGTCACATTTAGAGAAATCAAACGTAAATTTTTTCACCTCCTCACCCCGACTCTTCTGAATCGGTTTAAGGGAAGGACAAGTGACCAGTTTGTTTTGCGCTGGCCATAAAATTTCGGCAGCGTAGCAATCTTTAGACTCATCGTCGGAACTATCAGAATTTATCTCGGCAATATGCACGCCCGACCGATGAATCTTATGAGGATCATAGGGTTCTTTGAAGCGCGATTCTATCGAAATGCCTTTTGCAATAGTTGATTTACGTTAAAGAAATCATGATGCTCAAGTTTGTCTTTGATCTCTCGACGTAGGCCAGCTAGACATAGATCTGTTAGATCTCTGTCGGAGATCCTCAAATGGAAACATCAGTTTTTAATTTCTTTAAAACGTTTAAAGAAATCGACTACAGACTCACTACGTCCTTGTCGAACCGATGTAAGATGTGATAACCTAGTTTCTTGGACTCCATCATAAAAGTGATTATGAAATTTTTCTTCTAATTCAGCCCAAGAACCTACGGTGCACTCTGGTAGTGACGTAAACCAGGCGAAAGCTGTACCAGTAAGAGACAAAGGAAAATGTCGTATGTTCATAAAATCTAAAGTACTAGCTTCGCCCATTTGAGCGAGGAACATGCTGACGTGTTCCATAGTCGTTTTACTACCGTCACCACTAAACTTATAAAAATTTGGTACCCTCCAACCGTCAGGTGCTTTCATAAAATCGAAATATGAAGGGTATGGTTTAGAATAAGTGGTCCTGGTAGGCTTGAATTGGACCCCTAAACTAGTCTCAAGCGACCTAGTTATTTCTTCCTTAAACCGATTTATGGCTCGTCCAAAATCGGTGTTGGCAAGGTCGGTGTGCCACCATGCATGGGATTGTGGCTTGGCGACTTCGGCGGTTGGGTAACACTGTTCCCTGCCCTCCCGAAGTCCTGTTTGTCGAGGTACCCTGGTCGGTCTGCATAGTCCGACCAGTGCCATGATGAACGTGGTTGGTAGTTGTCGAGGTACCAGCTTCACCACCCCTGGTCTCAGTAAACCCTAATTGTCCGAAATTAACGTGTGAAGTCTGTCCTCTAAAAGAATTAAAAGGCATGTCGAACTGGGGTTGCCCAGTTGGGACTTCGGGTTCGACAGTTTTGCCTTCTATCTTATCCATGCGGTCGCTAAGCAATTTAAATGAATGTTGGATAGTATTGGTAAGAGTTTTTGAAGAATCAACCAGCATTGCAGAATAATCAACATGGGTAAGGTAAGGATCTTCAGGTAACTTATCCTTTACCTTGTCAGAAGCGACTTCAGCGTTTGTATTTGTCGAGGTAGGGACGATCTCGCTGAAGTCCGGCTCCTTGTCCTGAGTGATCCTGCCGCGCCGATCCTTCGAGCAGCTTTCTAGGAAAGCTTTCAATACGGCGTCGAGCTTGGCCTGCGCCTGTTGCTTCAACTCGTCTGGGAGCTCGTCAATGGCCGTGGGACGGACGATGTTGTCCTTATCGGTAGCACCGTCTTTGCCGCCCATGTTGGTAGTAGATGAGATTTTAATCTTCCCCAACGGAGTCGCCAAAAAGTGTGTTGACGTCGGAAGTGGTCCGAATCACACACCAGGGCTAGAACGCCCGAAGAGGTTGCAGTTCAACCTGATACAGCAGAAACCCTAACTAAACTAACGAAAACCGATCTAAAGATCGGTTTTGATCAATCTAGGGTTTTGGGTTCCTGCGTTGATAACTCTAGAACTCCTCCCGGGAAGACCCGTCGGGGAGAAGCACGTAGAGGTTGTTCTAAGACCAGCAAGGCTGCCTAGAACGCCGTCGAATCTCGCCGGGAGATGCGCCGAACAGCAAGGTAGAAGGAAAAAAGGGTAAAAGGGATAGTAAATTGGTTTTGATCGATTGGTGTTGGATACTTCAATCGGCCATGATCCTCTCATATATATAGAGGGGGTTGATCTTATCCCAATAGAAAACGTCTTCAGATACGATCTCCAAGTTTCCTATCCGGACTCTATCAATATAGAATCCAATCTGGACGCAACAAGGTAACCCTAATCTCGTCGATCCTTAGATCGACCAGATTGATCTAAATCAACCTCAATGGGCTTTATTAGCCCATGAATTATTGCCGGACTTAGCCTTCATCATAACTATAAGGCCTCCAACCAGCGCCACCTGGTCGGACACAAACATTGACTGGTCGGAAGTCCAAAATGATCAGACCCATTTGACTTAGAACATCCGATTCATCAAATACGAAATAATAAAAGACAAATTCGGCCCTAATATTACAGGCCGAATACTTCTTCTAAATTTACTTTAACCTGTGACACTTTTGAGTGTCAACAGGTTAATTAGAGATAAGAAATATTTTAGAAGTCAAGTAAACCTCTCTATATATAAGGAGAGGAGATGTATCAATCTAAGAATACAATAAAGAAAGAACAAACAATCCAATTTTCCCAAATACTCTAGTCCCCCTCTTCATGCCGACTTTGCTCAATTATCATCTTGCCAATGGTTATCTGCCAAATAAACTAAGGGTCATGACACAAACCGCCCGTCAGGTGGCAAAAATAGTGGGAAAAAAACTGTGAAACTGAAAAAAAGACCAACCTCCAAACTTCCAAACCACCATCAACTGGCAAAAATTAAAAAAAAATATCTGTCAACAGATAAATGACAAAACTAAAGAAAGGCCAACCTCCCAAACTCCCAAGCCGTTCACTGCTCGCGAGTGAAGCTCCTTGGTTTTCCAGCCCATGCCAATCCTAGTCCAGGCCTGCTGGCGACGCGACTAAAAAGAGCAGCCCATTTAAGGTTGATCGAGCTGGTTGGGCTTTCATAGCCTACTCGGTTAATTAGGTTAGGCTTTCATAGCCTACTAGGTTAATTAGGTTAAGCATGAAGATATTACACGGGTACTAGTTACTCTGTGGGCAATTTGGTACGCGAAGAGGCAAGCTGTTTATGAGAACTCATTTCAGAGTCCTCTATCCACGCATTGTTTTGTTAAGAGTTTCTTGTCGGACCTGGAACTAGTGAAACAGGTAGCACCTCTGCGGGCATGCCATCAACGCCAAAATGTACAGAAGGCTCCATGGATCCCTCCACCAGTTGGCTTCATGAAAATAAATGTCGATGCAGCCATATCAAAAAACTCGAGCAGGGCATCAGCTTCGGCAGTGGCAAGGGACTCCTCAGGCAGGTTCGTTGGGGCTTCGGTTGTGGTAACTGAAGGCACTTCGTATCCTGAAATCATGGAGGCGGTGGCATGTAGGGAAGGCCTCGCGTTAGCGTCGGATTTGATGCTACAAAAATTCAGGATGACATGTGATAACATCACAGTCGTTAGAAATATCCAAGGCACAGGCTTTGGGCCTTATGGCCATGTTGTTCAAGAGATCAACGCATGAATGAAAAGCTTCAGTTCAGTAGAGATTGTCCACGAAGGTCGGATGTCTAACGGGGATGCTCATAGGCTAGCGAGAGGCTCCTTGTATGAGGCAGTAGGTACACATATATGGCTCATCAGTCTGCCGGAAGGCATTTGTACTTTTTATTCTCAGACCAATTAATAAAGTTTTGGAATTCTCAAAAAAAAAAAGCTAAGGCTGAGAAAGTGAGAAATGGTGATAGTTCGGTTATCTTAGTTAATAGGTGATTTCTACAATTTCAACAATAAAGTTAGTAAAAACAGGCTTCGCTTACGAAAAAAAAACAGTTAGGCTAACCCCACAAAAAAATCCATAGAATCTCACTCAAATTATGAAAAAAACCCACAAAATGGTGGTTGGAGAGAGCTCTACTGGCTTACGAAAGAGCTAGGACATAGAAGGCACCAACAACTCGCCAATAGGGGAGCCAACCCATATAAGTCTAGTATAAGGCACCGTTTGGAAATTGAATTTATTTTAATAATAATAGTTTAGACATATATTATCTAAGCTAATATAGTTATACATGGATTATATTTGTATATTATTTTGCTATACAAGAGAGATATATATGTATGTCGCATTTTTACCGTAAGGATACAAGTTGAAGGGCATGTTATAAGTTCCAAATAAAACATAGCATGGTGCTATAGAATCAATTTCTATCTCTCGCCCTATGAATTTGAGATAGACTTATACGTGAACTTTGAAAAGTGGTGAAATGACAAATTTCAATCCAAATAGCCTAGTTTATTAAATAGATTTCATTCCTCCAAATAAAAGGATCCAAACGGCGCCTAAGATAAATAGATAGATAATCTCATTCATGATATAATTTTAGTATAGAATTGAGCCAAACTGTTCTAAATTTGACCAATTTGTATATATAAAAGATATCAATATTTATGGTATACATATTAGGTGTAATTAGTTAGATGTTTATGGTATACATAATACATTTATAGTGTTGTAATTGGTACTATTTCTACATGAATTTTATCAAACCGTAGATAGTATGGCTAAGGTCAATCTCAATGAGAGTTTCATTTGCATTAAATAGATTGTCACACAGGCATTGATGATGACATGACGGTGTATTTAAGAAGTGAGAAGAAAATAAGTTTCATCTAGATGAAACTCTCTTGGCACGAATACCAACTCTCTAGGAGTCATGAAATTTAATGCCTATAAAACTTTACAATGAAACTCTTGCTCTCAATGGAGAGTTTCATTCAAGTTTCGTTTTATTTCATATCACATGACAGTCATGAAAATCACCATTGAGAGAAGGCAGAATTAGAGTTCCAACCTTAATTAGGTTGGAGGAACTTTTGCAGTGTAGATGAGATGGACAAACTGGGTATAAAAAAAAATCATAATCTAAAAAAGAAAAGTTGCAGCGAGTCAGCGACGGCAAGGCGAGAGCATCTTCCCAACGACGCCAAATCGCGGAGCAGCGGATCACGATCACGATCACCCCCAATTGGTTCCTTCATTCCACGCGCAACAACGCTGTCAAGGGAGAAGAAAAATGATAAAAGAAACAGGAGATTGTAGAGGACGGCCATTATATACAATCGACGCCAGCTCTGGGCCCTCGCCTGCTCTTGACCCTTGGAACGCATCAGCTGGGCACCACCGGCGAGCTGAGTCTGCTGCATCGATCCCCGTTAACCGATGGAGAACCATGGCCCCAAACCCATCCGATGCAAAGGTAAGCATGCAGCTGGACTCTTGAGCTCTGCCCCGCAGTTTCGATTTCGCAGCATGCCTGGTCTTTCTCCCCGCCGTCCCCATCGGTCTTCGTCGTCGTAGCTAACCCACCTTCCCTTTCCGGCGACGCGCACAGCGGCCGTGTGCAGGGCCGCCGGTGAGCCGCTGGCCATCGAGGAGGTCGTCGTTGACCCGCCCAAGGCGCACGAGGTCAGGATAAGAATTATCTGCACGTCGCTATGCCACAGCGACGTCACCTTCTGGCGCATGAAGGTCCGTCTGGCTTCTTTAATTTGTCCGTTCCTGCAATTGCCGCCCTTCGCCTCACAAGTGTCGTTACGTGTCCTCCTCGTTTGTTTGTGTGATTTGGCAGGATTTCCCTGGCATTTTCCCCAGAATATTTGGCCACGAAGCCTTCGGGTGAGTGCTCGCCAGTTCCTTCTTCCCGCACATTTTTATTCTTCATCTTCACTCAAAATTCAATAGCATTCGTTGAAAAAACCTGCACAAGCGGCGTACTACGTGTATATCTAATTTTCCTCCCAAAATATGTCGTGTCTTTGCGTTCCCATCGGGGCTGTCGATTTTAGCGAAACTTGAAGGCTCACTGGAGTGACGTTTATTTGAGGTTGAAATGCTACATGTGTGTGTGTGTGTCTTCTTTCGTGGTTGTCTTTGTAGCTGACAATTCGTCATAAAAGAAAAGATACAATGGAAGTTGAACTTTGATGTGTACTACTGATAATGCTCATTGAATTGACCATTTGACCTGTAGAAAGTGTGGATACGATGCGATTGTCAAAAGGTTTTCGATAAACTAAACATAATCAGAAAATGACATTTGTATGTGTACGGTTGTACCGAATAATTCTAACAAATAACAAGCTGCACGGCGACGTTGCGTACTGTCCTGAATAGGGAGGTAGGTATCATTGAAGTTGACTAAGAATCGACTGCGCAACTAGAACTTAAATAAGCCATTGTTTTACATACAAGTTGGTACTGTATGCTTTTGTTGATTTTAGCCAGTAGGGTATTTTTTATATATATATTTATCTGAAAAACTCGAAGATGGGAGCAAAAAGTTTAATGAATACTTAGGCCTGTTCTGGGAAATCTGTCCTGATTTCGTCCTTAGGTTTGCTCGCTCCTTTACTTTCTATAAATCTATGAATACTTGTATTTCTGTTTGCTTAATAGAAATGGACTGATCTTGCGTCCAAAAAAAAAACCCTGCAAAAGAGGGAATAAGTAGCAAATGGTGGTTGGTTATGAGCTCAGAAAAGAATATCTCAATTTTGAATGAAGATTAGGCAGCCAAGGCACTAATTCTAGTTTGAAGTCTTCAGATATTAGACAGTTGACTAGCTTTAGCTAATCAATCTTCCGGCGAGAGACGGGTTGTTGCCATACAAGTTGATACATTAGTGGTTCCTATTTGCCAAAAAAAAAAAAGTTTGTATTATTAATAAGGAATGACTAACGGAATCTCATATTAATTCTCATGAGACACTAGTTACTAAAGAATGGAGTAATCTAGAATAATTATTATTTTTATCTAAATTAACCTCCTCTGCATTATAAAAATAAAAAATAAAATACCCTTCAATTTCAATCCAGATATGTTCAAAGCAATTGACATGCCCCAACCAAATTTGTTTGGAACTCGAGAGATGCATGGCAGTAAAGGAATTTATGCGTTCCTGACAGAGCTAAAGGACTAGCGGATTGTCATCAGGAGCCTTCTAATCGTAGCCTGATCACAAGCTGAGACCGGCGTGCCTCCTGTGCAGGGTTGTGGAGAGCGTCGGCGAGCACGTGGAGGAGTTCGCCGCCGGCGACGCGGTGGTGCCGACGTTCCTGGGGCAGTGCAGCGAGTGCGTGGACTGCAGGTCGGCGCGGAGCAACATGTGCTCCAAGTACCGGTTCGCGGTGCGCCCCGGGATGCCGCGCGACGACAGCACCCGGTTCAGCGACGGCCAGGGGCGCCCGCTCCACCACTTCCTGGGCGTCTCCAGCTTCGCCGAGTACACCGTCGTGGACGTGAACCAGGTCGTCAAGGTTAACCCCGCCATGCCGCCGGCACTCGCCTGCCTGCTCAGCTGCGGCGCCTCCACTGGTTGGTGCCGCAAATGACAATACTGTTCAGCTTCGTTTTGCTATGGGTAATCTTTGGTGATTTTTACTCTCTGACACCAAGAAAATCGCAGGGGTCGGAGCTGCATGGAAGCTGGCGAAAGTTGAGCCTGGATCTTCGGTCGCTATCTTTGGCCTCGGCGCTGTAGGATTGGCGGTTAAGTGACACATTCAGAGCACCACGTTTTTCTTCATCTATTTACAACTGATATGTACAGTTAACTCAGAAGTTCAGAGTTCGACACCAACGCTTTACTGAGGTTTAACCTCGGTCCAGTATTGTTGTAAAAAAAAAAAAACTCGGTCCAGTATTCAGTTGTCGTTTTTTTTTAAAAAAATATTTAGTTGAGTAGAAACCGTAGTATGTATATTGATCAAAAAAAAATGTTTTTTTAAAAATACAAAATTCTTCTTCTTTTAACATGGAAAAAAGTATTTTCTTCACTCGGTAACTGTACCTTTCGTCTTACAAAAAGTTTAGCTTTATGGGCACTACGATGCTGAATATTAGTAGTGCAAATTTGACATCCAGGTGGCTGAAGGAGCCAAGATTTGTGGGGCGTCAAAGATAATCGGCGTGGATATAAACCCTGAGAAATATGAACTTGGCAAGCCCTTTTGCTTATCCCTTGATTGAAACCGCTCTGAACTTTAAAGCCATTCTGAATGAAGTGAAAATTCCTGACGCATTTCGTTTACTATTTTCTTCCTTGCAGGAAAGAAGTTCGGCGTGACAGATTTCATCAATCCAAAAGAACTTGGCGAGAAACCTGTCCACCAGGTAAGCACATCACCCGTGTTCTTGGCTTCTTGCCATTTGGATCACAATTTGTTTAGTAGCACCACACCAGGTAACCAGAGTTCGAACTCCCCGCGGGAATGGATTTTTAGTGCAAACATTAAAAAAACAGTCTATCTTAATGACGCAGTTGCAAAGATTATAATTCACATATCATTAAAAAAAGGTGTTTTCTCGTTTCCGAGCAGTCAAGTATTTTAAGTTTAACTAGATTTACGGATGGCACCATAGGTATCCACCCCCCTACGCTGAATCATCACATTGACAAGCGTCCCTGTTTTGATTGCCAACAGGCGATCGTCGAGATGACCGACGGTGGCGCGGATTACTGCTTCGAGTGCATTGGACTGGCGGCGCTGATGAACGACGCATTTCAGAGCTCCCGAGACGTATGCGCACAGTCATGGCGCCACGCCGCTATTCGAGAAACGATCTTCAGTTCTGAACTGAATCCCCTGCTCGTTTCTGTTTGTTTCATGCAGGGGTGGGGCAAGACGATCATTCTTGGAGTGGAAATGCACGGTGCCCCTCTCTGCATCTCCTCTCATGAGATCCTCCACGGGAAGTCTGTCGTCGGGTCCATGTTCGGAGGGGTGAAGCCTAAGCAGGACATTCCCATTCTCGCTGACAAGTACCTGAACAAGGTACAGCTTCAGACATTACGGGGCAAAGTGTCACCGTTATAGTTTCAGACTTGCGTCTTGGCTTTGTACTGTATGCATGGACTCCTGGCATTTTGTTGCAGCAATAATCTTGTTGGTTTACCTCTGTCTAGGAGTTGGAGCTTGACAAGTTCATAACCCATGAGGTCGGCCTCAAGGACATCAACGAGGCTTTTGACCTGCTGCTCCAAGGGAAGAGTGTCAGGTGCACCATATGGATGGACAAGTGATGCAACGACCAGAGTTTCGCATCCGAACCTGAACCTGAAGCCGTGCTGTAACTGTAATGCTTGCACCTTGTTTCGGTGGAAATAAAATGTTCTCTGTATTGTGCATTGAGTTTTTGATTTTTTTTCTTCGCATCCACATGCTAAACCTGATTAGAGATTCTACCCCAACTTCTGAAGCAGTTCTGCAAACAAGTTAAACAAACGGGTGAAGAGTCTCCTCACGCCAATCTTTATCCGACACCATACAAAACATATACGATTTTTCTAAAAAGACAACCCTCATACGTGATTAATATGTCGCTTACAAACTTTTTACATGATTACGAAAAATTTATATTATTTTTAGCATATTATAGACCTCGAATGAAAAATCAATCCAGAACTAAAAAACTTGTAAATCTCATGAGAGCTATAATTTTAATATAAAATTATATTTTTATGCAAAACAATACAAGAAAATTATGATTTTTTTCCTAAGGTGACAAGCCCTAGTATACGATTGGCGAAACTTTATATCATTTTGGACAAGTCAAAGCCCTACCGAACAATATGCTAATCGGTAGGGCTATGCCGTGTTTGGCTCTGGTTAATGAGTTAGTGTTCTTTATACAAATGATGTATAAATAGTCATGCAATGGTGGACTGGTGGTGCTATAATGGTCAGAGTCCTTTGTGCACTCATGGGTAATATCACACGTGAAACTCAATTGCTCCAAATATAGTAGTATTGGTGCTTATATGTACAAAATGTACCTGGAGCCACCAGTTCAGGCAGGATTGCAGGTAAACTTATCAATTCGCTCCAAGTTTAGACTGGCATTCCACACCACAGGGTTAGCAAAACCTGCAAATCCACACATGCATGCGACGACGTCCCCCTTTTATCCTCTGCTTCCTCGGAATGCCTCAAATTTTAGCGCATTTCCAATCGCCGACCCTCCAGGGGTCCAAGATCCCTTGCTCCGACCGCCGTGCAGCAGCATTTCAAGAACCGCTGGATCCGTCGCGGAAGAGATGCAGGAAAGCCGGCGGGACATGGACCATCAGGTCGCCCAGCTTCGGGGCGAGCTGCGCAAGGTGCGCGACGAGCGGGACCGCGCGCACCGCGTCCTGGAGGTGACCGACTGGAGGGCGCTGGCTTCGGCCAACGACCGCACCGCGATAGAGACGCTGGAGGCCGATTTGAGCGTGTCGCGGGAATCCGAGAAACGGATGCTCGACTCGCTGGCGACGCAGACGAAGCAGCTGGAGCTCACCAAGATATCGCTCGAGGAAGCCAAGCTCGAGATCGCGTCGCTGCAGGAGACCGTCCAGAGGCTGGAGGCCGCCAGGATAAGCCCCGTCGCCACGACGCCGAGGAACCGGCGCGACCGCGACATGCAGCGGGTTCACGGCGAGCTGCGGGTGGCGCTGGCGGCGGAGGAGAAGAGCAAGAAGGCGATGGAGGAGTTCGTGCTGGCGCTCAAGGAGGTGAACGCGGAGCTGCACACGACGAAGCAGCAGCTGGCGCGCGCGCAGCACGAGGCGGAGTCGGCCAGGCTGGACGCCGACCGCCTGCACATGTCGGCCAAGCGCAAGGACGAGAAGCTCCGGGCGCTGTCGGACGAAGCGGCGCGCCTCCGCACCGAGGCCGAGGAGTCGTTCGCCGCGTGGCGGGGCAAGGAGGCCGGGTTCACGGCGTGCATGAAGTCGACGGAGGCCGAGCTCGCCGACGCGCGGCGCGAGAACGCGCGGCTCCTGGAGTCGCAGCGCTCCTGGCGGGCCGAGGTCGCCAAGCTACGGGACATCCTGAAGCAGGCGGTGAAGGACACCAACGTGGCCAAGGAGGCGCTGGAGGAGGCGAGGACCGAGAACGCGCTGCTCAAGGGCGTGCTCGGCGACAAGGACACCGCCGTCAAGTGCACGAAGCAGGAGCTGGAGTACCTCCGGATCAGCGAGGCCGCGGCGCGCGACAGCGTCAAGGAGCTGCAGTGCATGCTCGTGGCGACGTCGTCGAGCCCCACGGTCGCCGCGGCTGCAAAGCTGGACGCGGAGGAGAGCCCGACGCCGCGTGTGAGGGTAGGACCGCCGGGGCTGGAGAAGTACCCGTCGGACTCCAAGATCAGGCCGCCGGCCGGAATCACACGGCCGCGGCGGATGTCCGAGACCTTCGAAGGCTCGGCGTACGACATCTTCGGCACGATGGACGACCAGAAATGTGGTGATTTGGGCGTGTTCTCGTCGATGCGGAGGTTGCCCGCCCGGCGGCGGGTGGTCCTTCGCAAGGTTGGCAGCTTGTTCCGGTGGAAGAGCTTCACTAACAAATAGCCGCTGGGAAACAGGACAGTGGCAACTCGTTCCTTTTTTGCTCTCCTGATCTTGAGGTGCTACTGGATTCTTGTGTGGTGTATATTACTATATATTATAACTGTGAAATCTTAAAATTGACCAGTTTATTATACTGCGAGATTGCGCTGCTGATAAGCTCTCGCTCTCGGTGAAACTGAGGAGTTTTTCTGAAGGTGTCTACAGAGCAAGCGTTTCTCTGCCTAGAAAGATGGGGATCCAGGGCAGATTGGCAGCCTCTACTAGGCCATTGCCCACTGGTGCTCCTTTTAGAACTCTGGAACACGGCAATTTCATACAAATCAAGCATTTCATCTGAAACCAAATCATTTTTATAAAAAAGTAGGAAACAGAAAAATTCCAGCACCTCAATGGAGTCCTTAGCTCGGAGACCACTGATGATAATTCAGTGTCAGAAATTTCATAGGAATGCTGTAGGAGTTTCAGCGGAAAAGGTTCAGTTATATAAAAAAAACGCAGGAGTGCATTTCCAAAGGAGACTTGGACCTAAAGGCTAAAGGTCATGAATCTAATCTAATCTAATCTCACCGAAACCCTCACCGGAGGAGCTGGAGAAGGCAGATCTCAAGAGGCAATGGCAGTAGCAACTCAAATGCACAAAGAATGGAGTGATTGCAAGCTCCAAAGAATACTAGCAAATTTTTGAATTCCCGAAAGTTTACGTTAGTTCAAATTTAACCATCACTTGACAGCCCAACAATTTCTAGTTGCACAAAGGATTTTATTACATTTTATATACCAAAAAAATGCAGCTTGTTTTTTTAGAATTACACGGTACAACGTAAACGCCGACAACATCTATACACACTCAACCTTGTGAACACACATACACATATCCTATCTTTATGAGCACTTTCGAACGACTGAGCCGGTAGACCTCGAGATTCACGAAGTCACTATAAATGTTTTGCTGTCAAGGAAGACATTGTCTATCGCTGAAAATATAGCGCTGTTAAATCCTGAAAGTACTCGTACAAAGTCGATAACTTGAATCCTGGTGGGTAGGTCCCACAGGAAACTAAAACTCTATGATTAGTTGGCCAAAAAAAAAATGCAGCTTGTGTGCTGCATAGGCGGAACTGGCCCAAATTTTTAGGCCCAAAATATACGGAGCGCACACGGCCCTGGTAACGGCACCAGCGCCGAAAAGAACACTTCCTCCTCGACTCTCGCCGTCTTGCTCTGCTCTGCCGTCGTGTCCTGCCTTCGCGTGGCCTTGTGCGTGAGTGCGTCCTGCGCCCAAATGAGGCGACCCCCCGGTTTGGTCGGCTAGCAACCGGGTCCCGGGTCCCGCGTCCTGACGTACGTGCACGGTGACACGCACGAGAACCGCCTCCAGGACCAGGATCTCGCCGCGCGACGATGGACGACGACGCTGCACAGGTAGAGAGGGACGATCCGACCGGACTTTTGCCGCGCGAAAGCAGGAGTTTTGCTCCACGCAAAATCGAGCAGTTTACGCAGTCGCAGGTCCAGTTTCCTGCACAACCGCAGCGCTGGGGAACGGGGATGTAGGTGGACGTACTGACCTGCCAGCGGTCCGGGCAAAGAATCCAGAGCACAGAGCCCGCCCGTGCGGTGGCCCATGGCCGCCCGGCTTTCCACGTCAAGGGAAGGAATCCCCTGTGTTGAGTTCGCTCCCAGGTCCACATCCGATACACTGCACAGGCGGTGACACGTCCCAGTTTCAGGTGTGCAGCCGACAGACAGTCTGACCCGGGAGGCACAAGAACAACAGCGCTCTGCGCTGCGACCTTCCATTCCATCCAGCGGCCGGTGTGCGTCCATGTACAGTACTATATGTACTCTGTCATCGAGCTGGGTGTGACGGTTGCCAAGTACTCCTACAAGTATATTGTATAGTATCCGTGAATACATAGCCCATCCAATCAAGCCTGATCAAACTAGGTCAGACAATGAGTACATGGTCAACTCCGTTTTTCTGATGTCCGTGTCATCATGTGTGTATTTTAGAGGCTTGCACGAAGGGCAAGCAAGCATTCCCTCGCCGCAAATAACAATACATTATTGATGAATATTTGATCCTTAATTGACCGGGCGTACGTCGGGTCAGATACGTTTGTACGAATATGCCTT
The DNA here is from genome assembly GCA_009763385.1 of Coix lacryma-jobi var. lacryma-jobi. NCBI lineage: Eukaryota > Viridiplantae > Streptophyta > Magnoliopsida > Poales > Poaceae > Coix > Coix lacryma-jobi. Next base: position 8,889,627 of record CM019823.1, on the reverse strand, counting down.
CCGGTTTCGTCGTCCAAATGCAGAGTTGCGTATGTCAACAATTGTTTCATCAAACTCTGACTTGGTTATATCTAGAAACTGCACTACCATCTTCCTAAAAACTATTTGAGCTCCACTGCATTAAACCTGTCGCTTAGTCGGTTAGACGCATGCTGTTTGGACAAGCAACTGGAGTACTACCCTTTTTTTAGAATACACCAAGTATTTCACTAAATAAACCCTTCATTATATATTGTATAAAAAATGGTCTGCAGAAATACTTGTATCAAACAAACACACAGGCAAAAGTGATAACTGTTTTTTATGGTAAATGAAAAAAAACACATTGCTGCCACGTCCATTAATTGTATTTATTAGCATCCCCAATTTCGCCCCCCCCCCCCCCCCCCCCCCCCCCCACCGGTAGCAAACAAGTGTTGACAAGAACTCATGTGCTGAAGTTATTTAAAATGGTCAGAGAGCAATTTTACTAGCACACCGGTATAAACAGTGGTCAAAAGTCACTGGATGTTGGTGATGAAATATTGTCTAAATCGTCATTCCTTCTTAAGCACAGCAAGGACAACTACTCCCTCCGTCCAAGAAAACATGCAATTCTAGCATAGTGTCACGTTTTAATATATTAAGTTTAAATAATTATAGATAAAAATATATTAATATTTATAATATCAAATAAACATCATTAGATTAATTATGAAATGTACTTTTATAGTAAATTTATTTAGATTAATAAACATTAATACTATTTACTAGAAACGTGGTCAAACACGATGTACTTTTTTGGGCACGGAACCCATAGTTGCATGTTTTTATGGACGGAGGGAGTACAAACTAATCGAGGTGCAGTGGGCTACTAATGTGGCGGCAAATTCAAGGCCTTTATCATCTCAGGGCAATCCTCCTGCGCTTTTTACTACAAACTAATCGATGCGGTGTGCAGAGGGTGCAATGAACTTTGAGATTTGCCCGCGCATGTGCCGATTTTTCTCGTTCCATGTATAGGCTCTCCTCTCAAAGTACACACCGCGTACAACGATGCATGCCACAGGGAAGAATGCTCTCGATCCTAGAACAACCCAGGAATGAAATGAAACCCCGTTTAATTTCCTCAGCGCGGCAACCGGCAACAGCAGATGGAGCTGCTTTGTTGAGCTACCCTGCCCAACCAGGCAGATGGAGCCGGGGCAAGAGTGAGCAAACAATTCCGGATCAGGACAAGCCAGCTTCACATCAAATTGATGTAACACCAGCAAAGGAGCTCAAAAAGCAAAAGAGACACGCAGATGATTCAGGACGCTAGAAGGAGTAAAACAACAAATGAATAAAGATGAAATATACTGTAAGTCATAGTCCTAGAAGAGACAATCTCGGAGGACATTATTTTGAAACAAAGAAACTGGTACTGCGATGCAAAATATATACTACAGTACGTGTGAATACAAATTAAAGTAGTAAAAGAAATTGGCTCTGGTATGAGACTATTATGACCAAGACCAGTTGATGATAAGTAAAGCATCCCCGGGCCATTTGCTTCATCGATTTTGCATACTCCACAGATGATGTTCATATGTATATCTCATACTCATATCATATCGCCGGTCAATTACAGTAAAATATTCAAATGGATGATTTCTATACGTAAAGTAAGCACATGATATCAGATAATAATTCCCTGTTTCAGGAAAAGAAAACCGGTTGGTTTCGTCGCCAATCCATAGAATTTCTCATGGCACAAACTATATAATTTAAACGCAGTATTGGATACTTTTTTTTTCGAAATTGGATACTGGAACCTTAAACAGAGCCTGTAGAATTAGCATCCACATAATATACACTTCGCTTCCTTTTTTCATCTAATTTTACAAAATAAGCATCAAGTACACGATTTCTCGAATAACCTTTCCAAAAACAAATCCCAAATCGTACAAAATGATCAAGTTTTGGCTTAGTGTCGTGTACACGATAGAAGAAACCATGCTAAAACTGCAGATTTGTAATTAAGCACAGAAGTACTCGAAGGGGGGAAAAACTATATACCGAACGATCGACGAAACCGGCCATCAAGCGTGTGCGTGTGCTTGTGCATGGTGTTGGCATCTGATCTGACGAGGGAATTCGATCAGAAGAATACCCACTTGGACGCCGTCTTCTCCTTCATGGTTTTGGAGTGGAAGAGCTCGCCGCCGTCGCCGTCCCCGGTGTGCCGGCGCTTCTCCGCCCCGACGAGCCTGGACAGGAACCTCCCGATCTTCTTCTTCTTGCCGCTCTTCTTCCTCTTGACCTCCGCCTTCCCGCTCGCCGGTTGCGCCGCCGCCTCGTCTGCTTGCCTCCCCGGCGCCGTGGTCGTTGTCGTTGGCGGCTTCTTATTATTAGCAGAGGTCGGCATCAGCGGCTGGGAGAAGGCGGCGACGTCGACGAAGGAGGAGCCGGCAGCGACGACGTGGACGGAGCTGACGTCCGCGGAGAGCGCGGCGCGGTGGGGCGGCGGGGACGAGCCGCCGCCGGAGGAGTACGGGGACGTGGTCGCCGAGGAGGAGGAGGCGCGCGCGGTGGTGGTCGCCGAGGATGAGGCGGAGAGGTGCGCGAGGCGGTCCCGGAGGCAGTACGGGCAGACGCCCTTGGACATCCGGTGCTCCGGGTGCCGCTTGCACCGGTCCCCCCACTCTGACCGCCGCATGGCCGCTGTGTCGACCTGTTGTGTTGTGCGTGCCTCGGCGGTCGGCGCCTTGCTACCGTGCTTGCTTGCTTCCTGGGCGTGCCCCGGGCGCTTAGGGTTTTCAATTCGACGGGCGTGTGGTTGCGCCTCGCGCGGCGTTGGCGCACGGGGAGAGGCCGCGCGCGGGGGAGAGGAGAAGTGAAGGCGCGCGGGTCCGTTGAGGAAGAAGGGGAGGAGGGTTCGTGGGAATGGTTTGGTCGTTGAGATAAAAAGGGCAGTGGGGACGCGTTGCGCTTGCGCGAGGCGCGAGCCAATGTATCGGAGCTTCATTTTGCTTCAGTTTTTATTTTTGAATTTAAAGACGTGTTTGGGTTTCGTGATTCGTTTTTGTTTCCTCGTGCGAGGAGGCCATCTCTTTCTGCACAAATGGACTCAGGGGATCATCACTGTCTAACCAAAGAGCGGTGCATGGCGATGTCTGGACTCGGGGGATCATGCGAGAGGGGATCATCACTGTCTAGCGCAGTGAGATTTTCTGGATGGCTAATGAGCAAGTACTCCCTCTAGTTTGGTAAAAGAAGTCGTTTTAGATAATGTTTGAGTCAAATATTAGGAATATAAATCATAAATAATTTTTAAATTGTTAAGTTTAGAGATGTAAAAATCATATAAATAAATTTGTCTTGAAAAGTGCTTTCATAAAAATATACATATACCATTTTCCAATAAATATTTTTTAAAAAACAAATGATCAAAGTTACGTTTTGGAGACAATATCGTTATCCAAAACGATTTCTTTTACCAAACTGAAGCGATTACACACATTCACATTTGTCGCCCATAAAGGAGCAAGCTGATACTGCTAGTTTGTCCTTTTGTGACGAGTTACCACCACTGATGAATAAATTTCCCTGACCTGCTCTTACCTTGAGGAAATCAATTAATTTACGATCCACTAATCATAATCAGCACGCGGGATTTTACAGGGAAAGGGGATGCGTAGCGGACGACTAGCATGGATGAAGAAACTGCAGCTGAAGTTCCCCATCGCATGGCATGCATGTTTTGGTGAGGAGAAGAAGAATCAAAAACATATCTCCGCACCGGCAAGCGGCCGCTTCCCCTATCTCCCACAGTTCGCTATGCGCTTTAAGATCTGTGCGGCACTGTGATGTGCGAATCTCGAAGCAGTGCTATGCCAACGCAATGCAACGCACGAATCTTGGAGTAGTGTCAACCGTCGGATAGTGTGTGCGGCCGCTTGCCGTTGTGGGAAAACCGGGTTGGAAGAAGAATCGGTCGTCCCATGAGTTCGCAGTCTCCGGGCATTCCCTCTGTTTCGATCCGTCGCCACCACACACGTCCGCTCAACGAAATGGAGATTCCCAGCATGGGTAACGCAGGCGATAGAAAGATGGACAGGAAGCGAGAGCAAGACGAGAAGAGAGAATCCTTGTGCGCGGGCCACGCCACGCGCGCACGCACACAGCGGACGGTCAAAAGAAGCTCGTCTCCTGTGCTTCCTTTAGCTGCACGTCTCCCCCAGTGGGATTTGGTATTCGCGACCTCCAACTTTTTTCTTTTGTCCAACATACGTACTACTACACACTAGGAAAAAATAAAGATAAAGAAAAAACACGGTCGAAAAGGGAGGAAAGAAAGATACTGTATGGCCGAGGAGGGGGCTCGTGGGAGACAGTGGCCGTGGCCCGCGAGCGCAACCGCGTGCATCGCCGTGTCGCCGGCGTCACTCGCACGGTGGACTTGACTGGTCAGCTACGCTCTCTGTCTGATGTGCGCGTGCGCGGCCGCGTGTGCCCGCGCGCCCCGCTTGCCGGCCCATGCGGCACCGGAACGTCGCCGTTGCCCCTAGGTGCTCCGTGCTCGGCGTGCGTGGGTTCAGACTTGATCAGACATCCGTGGCTACAGTGCCTGCTGGGGGGGGGGGGGGGGGGCAGCAAAGCACCGCGTCTGGGTCTGGTGGCGTTCGCGTCGATATTTGGTAGGCCGCCGGGACAAGACAGGGACGACGCGCGTGCGGTCGGGGCGGACGGGCCACGCCATGCAGATGATGCCGTCGTAGCACGTGTGCAAGCGCGCGAGCCGCTTTCGTGCGCTCGCTTGTCGTCGTGCGGCGACCTGCTGGTCGGCGTTTGCTTTCGCCGTGCCGTCCCGCAAGGACTATTTGCACCTGCTCACACAGTTGGCTTAAAATTGGTCGGTGACGGTGAGCCACCGGTTTGCCTCCCAGCTCCTTCCAATTGAGACGTGCATTCATGTTTGTTTGAAGAAAAATACGACGAGATCGAGCGTGGTCAATGTCCAGGGATTTTGGGCGTGCCTGCCATCGCGATTAACTGGACAGCATATATATGTGCCCAGTCGTGCCGGGTCGTTCCCGTTCGTTTGACTCTGATGATGATGACATCCTCTGTTGGGGAGCATGTATTGGAAGCGACGAGGGTGCTGGAGCGTGTCGTAAGGATATGGATCCGATTTGTTTGTTCGGATGTATTTATATTGCTCGATCACTTCCAAGATTTGTATATGTAGATTTTTTTTTGCCTTACTAGTCTGAGCGAACTCACCTAGCTGGACAGGCAAGCCAAGCGGAGAAACCAAGCAAATGATCTAAGCACGGTCGAAAGAAGCCCGTTGTTTGTTGTACCGTTGTACGTGTACCACCCCACTGGACGCGGTTTTTCTGCCCTTGAGGGCACATGCTCTCAGCACATCCACCGTTGGATGTGCTTTGAGGGTGTGCCTACACACATCTCGCATCGAGGGCATGTGCCCTTGAGGGCAAAATTTACTATACCCCACTACTACTTCTGTTCAAAGTCATCTTACTACGATTGTGTACCTGGCTGCTCTAACGGCTTCTCGGACCACTAACTGTTTTGGAATTTTTTATGAAAAATCTATAGCTCACTTGAGTGGTTTTGAAGCAATTCGTCACTCAAATTTTCTCTTCTCTAAATCCGACCTCTTTCTCTTGTTCGCCAACTCTGACGGTCTTAAAAGAGGGTTCGAGGGAGGTAGACTGGCGAGACGGTTATGACAGCAATTGGGCGAGGAAGAGGAACAATATTGTGACGAAGACAAAAAAAAATCGAGTGACCGCTCAGTTAGACATATCCATTTTGGGAGAATTATTTATTCGGCCCTCAAAAAAACTCTAGTTACTTATGTGGCCCTTTTTCTTTTGAAGTTGTGTATATGGCCTCAAAACGAAACTTTGTTACTTATTTGGCCTTCCGTTAGATTTGAGGGCATAACGGTGTTAAGTATTGAGTAAAAAGACCATTTTGCCCCTGTGCCTAAAAAAATAAAAAAAATAGTATATATATAAATAATATATATATGAACAGTATATATATATAAACAGTATATATAAAAACATTATGTATATAAACAGTATGCATATATACTGTTTATAATATATACATATACTTTATATAATATATATATACTGTTTTATACACTTTTTTATTTTTTTAGGTGCAGGGGCAAAATGGTCTTTTTACCCAATACTTAACACCGTTATGTCCTCAAATCTAACGAAAGGCCAAATAAGTAACAAAGTTTCGTTTTGAGGCCATATACACAACTTCAAAAGAAAAAGGGCCACATAAGTAATTAGAGTTTTTTTTGAGGCCAAATAAATAATTCTCCCTATCCATTTTTTATGCTTCCGAGCTCCGACAGATCTAACAGCTTCATACACCACACAATCCAAGAGGCCCAAACACCAGAAATAAATGGGCTTCCGTCCAAATGTTTTGTGAATAGTAATCTTTAGGTTAGAATCTGAACGATCCAGTTAGTGCCCAACTGATCCTCTAGCCCATGTATGGGACTCCGGAAAATTTTGGGCCCAGCGCCAATGAAACAATACGAAATGGGCTTTTCTTGTGGGCCAATACAAAACAGGCCTATAATAAATCACCGATTCACCGGCCAGGCGGTCAGGCTATTTGGGCCATGTTTAGTCCCGAATTTTTTGGGAAAAAGTTTCTGTAGCATTTTCGTTGTTATTTTGTAAAAATTTTGTTCAAATATGAATTAACTAGAGTCAAAAGATTCGTCTCAAAATTTACAGATAAACTATGTAATTAGTTATTTTTTTACCTATATTTAATGCTCCATACATGCGTCTAAAGGTTTATTAGTTTGCTCCCAAAAAAATGATTCATTGGTTGCGGAGGCCTACCGTCATATATAAATTGAATAAAGGAAGACGTAATCTTTGTAGCCTAGTTTTTCTTCTCCAATGAACTTCTTAACGAAAAAACAATTAAATTACCTCATTTCCCGGTACGAAATGCTTTTAAAATTAGTTCCATCATTTTAAAATTAAAATTTTGTAAACACCTGATAATAAGGTTTCTAAACCACAGAAGGACACCTCTAAATCTAAACTTCAAAAAGTTGGATTATGACAACCTAAAAAAATATATCCAAAGCTCACGAAGATATATCTATAAGCTTTCATAAATCAGACTTAGCTCTATGAAAAATATCTAGAAAAATATCTAGAAAAACATGAAAATTTTCCAACACAATGTTCAAATGCATTTTGAAAGCTTCCTACAACAAAGTTATGATATACAACATATATCAGTGTTGAATACATTAATTCTAGTTGCATGTCATATTTTTTATGTTCAAAGCTTTTAGAACTCATTTAGATATTGATTGTTTTTTATGGAGAATTTTCTTTTCTTTTTATAGATATTTTCCCCCTAGTGCTAACTGCTAAGTCTATTTTTTGGAATATTTGGAGATATACTTTTATGAGCTGTAATGTTAGAGTTTCTTGTATCTCAATTTATTTATATTGTTTTGTCATAGTATTTTGAATTGAAATGATGAAAGTTCTTGAAAACGCACTTATAATCAGGATAGGGAGTCAAGTTAAACAGTTATAAGAGTTGTCGCAGCACTTTGGTCGGTTTTGATGTTTATTCTCGGTAACAAATATGATCCAAAAGTTCGTGGAGGAAGGCAACAAAGTCGCCTTGTAAATTTCTGATTGAGTGGTGCTATGAGCAAGTGACGTGAGTATGTGGATCAGCGACTTCAATTCTTATCGTTCGGTGTTATCATCGAACAAACCGCAAAGTTCAGTTCACTTCAGTTCAGTTGGACTAATGATGATTAGACTTCACTTACATTGGTTTTTGTTAGAATTTATATGGGCTTGGTCTAATAATAATTCTGAAATTCCTAAATAAATCTCAAAACCCATACATGTGTGTGTAAAGAGGGAAGTGGATGCTGTCCTACAGAGTATTCTTGAAAGAACATACCTATATGAGCCATGACTGTTAAACGTCGCAGTCTATGAGATTAGGGTGATCTCTAGTAAGCTCATGAAGAGACCATTGAGTATGACGTATATGCTCCACCCACGGAGAAAGGCTATTGGCAGCCAGGTACTAGTTTAACCTTAAGTAAAACTTGCTTCACGCAAAACTTGCAATTCAAGGCATAGTCCATTGTTCAAGTTGTGAATAAGTGTAACTTGGGGTTATAGGCAGAAGTTCAACTTAACAGTCTCTGCTAAACACTAGTATATCAAACAGTAGCGGGAACAGGCGAATCTCTAAATGGGCATTTGAGATCTGGTGGGGGATTGTTAGAATTTATATGGGCTTGGCCCAATAATAATTCTAAAATTCCTAAATAAATCTCAAAGCCCATACATGTGTGTGCAAAGAGGAAAGTGGAACTCTTTAGTCCCACCTTGCTAGTGGAAGTGGAGGAGAACTTACTTAAATATGGAAGTCCTCTCCACTTCCTCAAGTCTAGTGTGAGAAGGAGAAAGAGAAGTCCACACGCGCGCTCGCTCGCCTCGCCGGGCGGGGCGTGGCGACTTGCGCGGGTGCGCGGCACCTGCGTGAATGGTCCGCCGAAATCCGGCTCCTCGCCTTGCGGGAGCGCGGTCTCCTTTTGCAGTTTTAGTTTTTGGTTTCTTGGCCTTGAAGTTGCAGAGTCCTAAACAGTTACGACTCAAGAGTCCTAAGCCGATTTAGATTGTGATCGCGACACGAGGTCGGTTCAACAGGGCTATATAAGCAACCTATCGGCCATGCCAAAACGTATCTCAACACCTCCTGAGCTAGGGTTTGCCTCATATCGCTTTTGCGCTGCCATCTAGTCGTCTCCAGTCCGTTCGCTTGCGTGCACCAGCGATCGGGCGAGCAGGTCTCCGGAGCCCTCGTCTTTGCGATCCTGCACCGGGAGAAGGCGAATAAGATTTTTGGAAAGCGCTCGTCGCGCGACTGCTCTCGTCTTCAACAACGGGTCGTCTACCGTCCAAGTCAGGCGGCGCTGCGTCAAGACGTACTCGTCGTCAACTGCTCCGAGCTCTTCCTCCAGCGCTCATCGAGGATCCTACAGCACCGACTCCGCCACCGTATTCTCCAGCAACAGAAAGGTACGCCGTTCGTAATCTAATGTCTATGTTTATATCAGATCTTATGCCTTTGTTCTTGCTTTTTAATCTATCTGATGTACGAGTTATGTTTACACCAGTTGTCATGTATGAGATCATGTTAGGCATGTTTTGCTAGGCTAGTAAACAATACAATCTGAGATATCTAGATCATGAATTTGTCATGATTTATATTCTGATTTTAATTTGGAAATTGCCTATTCTTTTAACAGTTTTGACATACGTGAGACATAAACTTGGAGTTATTTTGGTACCTACGTCTCATGATTATAACGATTAGATAAAAATAGACGGGGATTGAACTTTCCAAGAGTTGGTTGGAATGTCAGGGTCTCAGGGAACTGCGGGGGACTCCATCGGCGACCGGAAAAGGAGACTTGATCGACGACAAGATGTCACGTCCTGACGAGTACATTCACGACGACAACGCATGAGCAATTTGCCACCATTCTGGCCACTACTACTTGGTCCCGAACTTCCCATACGTGGGCTGCTGGTGCTGGCTGGCGCTCGGCACCAGAGGCCCGACATGGTACTCCTTGGCTGGTTGCTGCATTACAGCAGAGTGCCACAGCACACAGATCCGCGACGGCGCAGCCACCGGTATAGGAGGAGGACACCGACACGCCAGCGCCAGCGGCCAGCGCACTAGTAGTTTCAGTGCGAATGCTCCAAGAACCAGAAGAAACTCCCGTGGCCCCGCTCGGCGCTGGCGACCGCGTCCGTCCCATTTCGCTCCAATTTTATCAGAGACTCCTCCGCCAACCTGTTGCGCCGACTTGCGCGCCTTGAGCCAGCCGCCGTGACTCGCCCGCCGGTCGTCGTCCCCGCCAGGCGCCAGCGCACACTCCACGTACAGCCCCTGCGACTGCGACCTTGACGGCACATCAACCGATCGTTTGCGTCGTGGGTACTCTACGCGACAACTCCATGAATTCGGCGTTCATTCATGCCCAATCTGCTTATCAGTGATGAGCGTCTTGCTTGCTTTTGCATGGTTGGTTTTCCGTGGCAGATATCTGCCTACAGTAGTTTGCGCACCTGCAGCTGCGCTGCTGAATGCAGCGCCTGCCTGGGTCGGATCCTGGAGCCTTGAAGAGCCCGCGGCTACTCACGGGCAATGTTCACTGCTACAGTTCACGATTCGTGGCAATAAAACTCGAGGCCGTTCCTGACAGAGACGGCGGCTCCTGTTTCGATCGATCTACAGCCCCCGAGGGGGCGTCGTACCGTGCTAGCCCACTAGCCCAGGTTGCGTCGCCAGCCAACATGAGCCAATATAAAACTGCCCACATGGCCAAGGGGGTGTGGGTGTGTGCGTGTGCCGTGTGCGACCCGTCCCTTTCTTCTTTACTTCTCGTGACGTCTCACCGTATGAAAAATCACTACCGTGACCTGCTTGACGCTGACGATAGATGCCCTTCTCGTCCGCGATGCTTGCTGCTGTGCCTGTATCTGCTGTATATATGCGCCCCCACAGCCGAGAACGACGCGTACCAAACCTTGGCGCAACTTTCTCTAGACTCTGCTGTCTGATCGTCGACTTGGAGGGAGAAGTGCATGGTGCGTGCTGGGTCGACACGACCGAAAACCACCCAAACACTTTCTAAACGAAAGCCGGACTTTTCGTCTCGGCAGCAAATGGCGCCTGCAACTTGGAATTCTCTAGACACGGGTTCTATAAACGGAAACAAACTCGCAGGCATCACCGTTCCTTGTTGCGCCTGCAAAGTGCTCGTATTGCTGCTGCTGATCATATATCCTCCTCAATTAGAGCTCGCCTTTTTGCAGCCGGCCGGCCTTCCTTTGCTGGCCTGGTCCTCTTTTCCTAAAGCAACTGCACGACATTTTCAAATCATTTTACAACGGTTCCTATCTTTCTCGAGTTTTTAAAGATGATACTACTACAGTAGGTGCGCCTGCTGCGCGGTGGAAGGGGAACATGCCGCCATCTTGGCCAGCCGGGTAGCCTCAAGCTCCAAGCTGCCTCACATGCCATGAATCTCTCCACTAACTTTGCCAGACTGCTGCTAGGTGGGTGGTCTGGATCAGGGTTTTTTTTCCCGGTCGGTAACCGGTCAAACCGGCCGGTAACCGGTCTTACCGGTCCGGTCCGGTAGCAAAAATCAGCGGTAACCGGTAATAAACCGACACATGCACAGTAGCCAAAAAACGGTTTTACCGGTTACCGGTCGGTTTTACCGGTTTACCGGACCGGTTTTTTCACTGAAAAAAACCGGTCGGTAAGCGGTAAAAAAAACCCTGGTCTGGATTGCCAACCTCGATTGTTTTCTTAACTCATCTTTCATTTTTGAAAGCACCGAAGCTTGTGATGCCCTTCCATAAACAAGTAGGAATCTATGCATTTAACTATTCACAAAATATCTCGTCCTTTTAGCATATCACAATAGACAATACTCAACTAGTTAGGTTTGTTGTGGCGGAACACGAGTTTTCGACTTGACGTATATGCTCGTATTTTTCTTTATGTGTTCCATGATTTAGTGGTATTATTTTTTATTGAGAGATTGTACGCACATATATAAAAATATATATGAATGTACTATAATTTGAAAAAAAAATCGGATGTTGCAAGCCCATGCATGGTAGGACCGAAAACGCAAAGCCGCAACGGCCAGCGGCCGCATCCGCTATCTGTACTCGTCCATTTCTCCTTTGCGATTCGTGCTGGTCAACACCTATTCCCCCTCCTTTCCCCACTGCGGGCGCGAATCTTATAGCACTGGCAGTCGCATGATAGTGTATAAGGCCGCTAGCTGTAGTGAGAAAACCAGGTTGATGGTAGGACTGACTAGATCAAAAGAAAGATGGGGAAGAAGGGTAACCATGCACCAAGACAAAAAAAAAAACAAGAGCAAGACTGGAGGGGGGGACTTTAGATCGAGTCATGTCGTGCTAGCATGGCCCCCTCTTATGCTTCGTCTACTTTGAGTCGTGCTCTATAGGCACGCGAGGCACATTGGGTTATGCCGTTAAGATTGCTTTGGCCCAAGCATAGTCCATGATACACCTGTATACCCTCATGTTAGACTGACATAAGCAAGACTACCATAATATCTTTACTATTTTTTGCCCACTCTAATATTTCGAAAATATATTATGTAATTTTTGTCAAAGTTCCAATGACATTTATATTCTTAAATAATTTGATGAGAGGTAATATAGTAAACACTAGAAAATTGCATTGTAGGTGTTCTTGTGTGCTATTTTAGTACTGTATCAATCTAAGCACAACATGAAATACAACCATCATGTCAAGATCCTAGACAATGCACGACATGGCCCTTGCGTCTGTTCCATACCGGCATGGTCCAAAATATTTCATGTCATAACGTGCCTTGGGTCGTGTCATGACCTGTCTTCAAATGACAGATCCCAAATCCTAACTCTTTTTTTCGAAAACATGTCATCGACACGTGCCTCATTAAGGGAAATCAGATAGTTTTACATATGCCGGAACGAGAGGCGAGCTGCCCAGCGTCACAACGGCAACACACTGACAGAGGGCGCCGGCTCTAACAGCGGAGCATCGGTGGTCGTACCAAATCCCAACTCTAGTGCCACCATGACCATACAATACATCATTTGAAGGTACGGGCCAGTGTCATATAGTCGAGCACAATCCACGACTCTTTTGTCTGATTTGTTTTAAAAAATGGCTGCCAGCAATGGAAATTGAGCAGGTGTAATCTCTTCGAAGTATGAATCGATCTTTTTTTTGTAATGAGCTAGTGAGCAATTATCTGCTTTTTTGTGTTCAAGAAGTGATCAACATGTTATTTGGAGTTAGTTTGAAACAATTGACATACCATAACATTTATTATGTCATATTTAACTCTATTTGGTAGACCTTTGGCTGGGTTTTCTGTACACTGTAGCAAGTAGTTATTTTTATCTCTCCTCTCAAGATAAATCAGGAGTTGATGAAGCTAAGCCAGAGCTATCTAGAGCCTTAATACATTTGGACATATCTAACTGCACATATGGTACAAAAAATATTACCTTCTGTAAAAGGTAATGAGAAATAGCTATTTTATTGATGAATGAAATATCATTATCTGTGACAGTAAATCACTGATGACTTGACTGGTTAGACCAATAAATCAGTAGCCTAATTCATAGACAGGCAATCCAAGTATGTAGTGGGAGACGAGTGGAGCTTCAGCCTTGAGCCCCTGTACCTCCTACACAATGGAGTCCCCTCGTAAGCTCAATTGTTTTGGAAGAAGGAAACCCCTTCCACACTGCCTTCATCACTCGGGTCTCGGCTCTATTGTAACACTAAAATTGCTTCAGGAGACGTTAATTTCAAGTGTAAACAAGTACTAAAAAACTTATTTTGATTAGAGATGTGACTTACTCCCTCCGTCCCAAAAAAAAAAGAGTCGCTATGGGATGCGTGCTGGTCAAACTTTCTCAACTTTGACTGAATTTGTACAAAATGTGTGCAATATTTTTATCTCCAAATAATTTTATTATAAAAGTACATTCAAAGATCTATCCAATGATGCTAATTATGTAATATAAATATTAATACTTTATTTTATATATTTGGTCAAAGTTGATATCTATTGACTTTTTGGGAAGCGAGAATGACTCTTTTTCAAGGACGGAGGGAGTATTTTATTAGGCATTTTAATTTTTAGGTTTTATTTGGTTAAAGTTATCAGCCGAACTATAACTTATTCTTTCTCGAAGAACATTATTAAAACAGCCAAAATAAGTTTGAAGAAACAGCTTCTAAATTGGAGCCTGCATATCAATCTCCCGTTGCATGGCCTTTAGATGCTCTAGTCGCCGATTCGTTGCTTTACATCCAAGTGGTAGTGATACGACGGCCTCCTTTTACCTTTTACATTTACATTACATCCGCTTAGCCCTAGTTCAAATTATCCGTTATTGTTACTGGCTAGTACAGTACACTACTGCCCTTGTTCCCGCCTTGCGTTGCGTTGGATGTCCGCTCGCTTTGGCCACGAGCAAGGTGCCTTGTCGGAACTCGAGTTCCACCATGCATGTACAATGCCACCGTAACATGACATCCGTTTTTTACACTAACCCTTGTTGGATCAAAAACCTCAATCTCACTCCCAGCCCTGGGCGCCACTCGCGCACCAGCTAAAGTTGAGGCTGGAGGCGTGGTCCTCGGCGAAGAAGCCCGCCGCGCCGTCGCTGCCGATGACGTCGGAGCTGGCGAGCCATTCCTCCGTGAAGCCATAGCCGGCGCAGGTCTTGTACGAGTCGAACGGGTATGTCGTCGGCCCGTGCTGCCACTTGGTCTCGAACACGGCGGGAGACGAGCCGCCCGTCGGCGCCGCCGATGTGTCCAAGCAGAAGGGCGCGCCGAACCCGACGAAGCCCGCCGCCGGCTGCTGCTGCTCGAACGCCACGGCGGAGTACGGCGACGCCTCGACGTCGTTGAAGACCACGCTGGAGTCGCTGTCCGAGGAGCCGTCCTTGCAGACCCCTGCGGGCGGCGCGCCGGCCGTCGTCTGGCGCTCCTCCGCCGCGTCATTGCCCGTCGTCGCCTCCTCCAGCTTCACCGCAGCAGCCTCCGCCGGCGCCTTGGTGGACAGCAGCTTCTGCCTCAGCTCCCTTATCTGAGTGAGGACCGAAACGACACATATCAATCAACGAGTGACAGGCTGGCTGGCTGGGCTGGCCCGCGACGAGACGCGGAGAGCAGAGACGGGGGCTGACCGGCCGACGGCGGCGAGCCGGCGACTATGACTGTGCGATCGCTGCTACGTACCTCGGCGGCGAGCGCGTCCTTGTCGCGGCGGAGCGCGTCGCAGTCGGCGCGGAGGGCGTCGTGGCGCGCGCGCAGCGCCGCGAAGTCGCGCTCCAGGGTCTTGGTCTTCCAGCGGGCGCGGCGGTTCTGGAACCAGACGGCGACCTGGCGCGGCTGCAGGGCGAGGTCGCGCGCGATGCGGGCCTTGCGGTCCGGGTCCAGCTTGTTGTCCGTCTCGAAGCACCGCTCCAGCGCGCGCACCTGCTCCTGCGCCAGGCGCCGCTTCTTCTCCCCGAGCCCGCACGAGGACCGCGCCGCGCGCCCGACGGCCAGCTCTTGTTCCTCCTCCTCGTCCTCGTCCACGTCGTCCATCTCGGCGGCCTCGTCGGGCTCCATGGTCCGCGCCGCTAGGTCCTCTGCTTCCTCCTCCGCGAGCGCCAGCTTCTCCCCTGCGATACGCGCGCGCGTGCGATTTAATTTGACTAGCAGGAGCTCGAATTCCCCAAAATGCAAAGAACATTTCTTTCTGCGGCTCTGTGACAGCGAGCTTAACCGAATGCAAAAATGGAATGCAGCCGGGAAGCAGCACTCATCAAGTGTCAAAAGCGCACATACTTTTCAGTCCACTGCCGCTAACTACTACTAGTATTGTGTCACGGACATCACGGATGCAGGAAGTACAGAAAAACAAGGAGATCTCGCAGGCAGCAACTGCATGCTCTGTAGTACAGTACCTGTTTCTGGGGATTCACGGCTGGCGGTGGGCCTCTTCGATTGCCTCTTCATGATCTGTGATCGGCACTTGGGGGCAGCTCTGGAAGAAGGATTCGGATTTCGGAAATGGTGGTGATTCTATTCTGAGTAATTATGAGACTGGGGCAGCCGGGCAGGGCCGCAGGAGTCTTTGGAAAGCAAGATGGCAGGAGCCAAGAGTTGCACGCACAAACGTAGGGGCCTTTGCCGGACCTTTTGTTGGTCGGCGGCGATGGCCCGGGTACTCTTCGTAAGTCGTGCTCTATCTAAAGATGAAGCAAGTGGTATGGTGGTGGAGTCCCTCTTCTTCCTTGTTGAGCAGGAGTGCAGGACGGGGATGTGTGAGAGAGAGGGGGGGAAGAGACCACAGGGGCAAACGACTGATGCAAGCGGCCATGGGGCTCGTATAAATAAAAGCAGGCAGCTCGCCGGGCCGGGCAGCACCCCCGGCTGGACAGCGCCACGATGTCATGTGCCAGAGATTTTTGTAGGATCCATGTGTTGGCATTGCCAGTTGGGGCCAATGCCCGGTTCCTCTGTTTTTGAAGTGAATTTGGTCTCCGATTTTCTTTTTTTGAACAAGAGTTTTTTTTTTGTCAAGGAATCAACGCTGGTATGAAGCCTCCATTCCAGAAGACAAGCTTCACAAGGATAATAATCGATCTCGAATTCGGGAAGACGGTAACTATAAAGGTATTGCAAAATTATTCGGCTTATTTTTTCTCACGGAACGCTATTAAAACAGTCAAAATCAGCCGTAAAAACGATCAACCAAACCAACACCAATGGAGTGAAACAAAATAAGAGAGTGTTTAATTGAGAGGTGAAAAGTTTTTGGGTGTCATCGAAATGTTGCGGCACTAATTTAGTCTATTAAAAATTGACTAATTAAAAAATAAATTTCATATTACGTCAGGAAATCATAAGATGAATTTATTAAGAGTAATTAATTCATTATTAGTACATATTTACTGTAGCGCAACGTTATCAAATCATGGACTAATTAGACTTAAACATTTATCTTGCATAGTTATCATAATATGTGTAATTAATTATTTTTTTAAGTCTACGTTTAATACTTCTTGCCGCATTGTACCCAACAACGAAGGCGATGCTAGTTACATCTACAAAAGTTGGTTGTTGGCCAACCTCAGTGATCGGTTTATATTGGTGGTGACCCATTGTTGTCGCCAGATAGAAGACGTCTACCCTGTGTTCTGAAAACCGTGCTTATAAATATTGAAAAATAAATATTTGGGTGTGTTTGAAATTGAAACTGTGTGTTTTTTGTTTTATTCATATCTTTTAGCAATGTGGAGATCTTAACAAGTCACATAAGCATATCATCATGTTTGTGCGCTAGAATGATGGATAGAATTTTTGCTAAGAATTGGGAGATCTTATATACTCCTATATACATTGTGGGCACAAGTAAAAAAAACAATTTAGCGAGTAGAAATATTATGCGCGTCATCCAACATGAAATACAACAGGTGTGTACAAGTACAGCCATCGCATGAAGAAGGTACAATGAACAAAATAAATGATCTAACATATGCACTCGCGTGTGACGGTAAAATTCAATAACGCATGAAGATATGTGTACTTGGGCGCAACTACGCAAGCAAGCATGATGCACAATGTAAAGGATTTGTTCTTTAATTTTGATAGCAGTATCACTCCGCGAGGAAAACAATACTCCAGTATTTAACCTCTCAGACCCATCATATCCAAAACATATAGCCACAAAGTATCCATGATAGCCCATAGTGTAACCATGGTTACTTAATTGCCATAGTTTAGTCAGCAATACAAGTGAACCAAATCAAATATTTTTAAAGTTGCTCTTGGGTGTACAGCTTTTTTCTTCCCATGAGTTTTTTTTTTCCCTTTTGCAATCAAAGAAAGAAAAGGAAAGCGTTGCTTTTCATCCAGATGTATATGTTGCCCTTTCAAGCAAGTTAGAGCCTGCTGTCAAGTGTCAACAACGCCAACTGGCACGTAGTATGATATTGATACAGACATGATACATACAGTATAGTATGTATGATATGAGAATGCAGACCTTCATAATGTGAACCCGGGCCACCATAGTCGGACCATCAGCAAGAGCTGTATATACGTCGGCATCACGGCAATTTCATTTCGTTTCCACGAAACTGACGAACCGTTCTCCACACAGCACACGCGTTAATTAATTAATTACAGAGTCCGTATAAGCTTCTGACGAAACGACCAGGAGCATATTAGTACTTGTGATTTCCGTGGCGTAAGGATGCATGTGCACGACATCTAAAAACGCAATCTCTACGCTGCCTCCCAGTAGATAAAATACTAAACTAACCCAGATGCAGCTAAGCTGTGCTGCCGCGAATAATGGTGCATGTTCTGCTGGAACGAGAGAGAACGAACAGCGGGCGCGGCGGCGAGCCATGTTCTTCGGTTCGGCTAGGATCGAAGAGAACCCAACCCCTCTGCGTCCGGTCCGGCGAAGCTGAAGTCGCGTGGTGGCGAAACGTGGCAGGCACTGTGCCGGCGGAGACGGGCACCACCGAGCCGGCAGTCCAGCTCAGAGCCGCGCTTTAGGAACCGTCCCGGGGCCCACCGGGCCATGCAGATTACTTTAAAGTAAAGGAGGAGGTCCTAAAGTGCGGCTACCTAGCGGATGCTGCAGTTGGAGCTAGCCTAAAAGGCTACTCTACTACTACTGCCCCTCCTCCTCCTCCTACTACCATTGCTAGCACTATTACTGCTCACATATTCGTGCGCCGCGGCGTGCATGCGTGATGTCAATTCGACGTTCTAGATGCGATGCCCGATCGACCCTCGTGTTCATCTTTCCCACGGCAACGACGGCAGGCAGGCAGGAGGCGAAAAAAAAATATCGCCCGCTGGCGAGTGGCGATGCTGAAAATGGCAGTTTTTGCGTCGGCCATGCTAAGATTTTCTCCTCGTGTCATGCATGCATGGCCGTGCACGCGAGGCTTTAGTTTCGGGCTCATCTGATCCAATGGCGATCGATATCATCTTATCTGGTCCGCTTGTCAACACCGTGATCTATCCGGCTGACGCTGCTTGTGATGGTTTTACTTTTATGCGCGTGTCTGTGTCGTTGTTAGTCTCTGTGTGTGTGTGGAGCAGTAAAAGAGAGAATACGACAGTTGCTCAGTTAGGTGTTGTTTAGTTTTGAGAAATATTTGGAAAATACACTGTAGCACTTTCGTTGTTATTTGGAAAAACTTTGTCTAAATATGGACTAACTAGACTTAAAAGATTCGTCTCGACATGCACATACTAAAAATACAATTAGTTATTTTTTACCTATATTTAATGTTTCATGCATACATCTAAAGATTGATGTGACGAGGAATCTGAAAATATTTGAGAAAAGTTGGAGAAACTAAACAGGGCCTTAGTAGCCCTATGCCACCTACGGAGTATCTACTACAGGGAAGCAGTTTTCTTTTATCGGTGGATCACGATCGTGCTTCGTGTACATCGTGACACACAACCGCGCGCGACGAAACTCTAAGCAGAGATGGCCTCTGCTTTCCGCCACGAGTGCCGTGCAGCCATGGGCATTTCTCGTTCTTTACCTGTTGTGGGGTAGTGCGCACTTTGCATGCAAGCAAGCCCGTCGCGAGAAAGGAGATGCCACAACGCAGTGCCCGTCACTTGATGCTACATATAGGCCACGAATACGAACACCACCAACTTTTAATTTGGTTACGGATTGAGATCGGGGACCCTGCCAAACCATCGATCCAATCCAAAGATAAATGAAAACTGTCGCACTGCTGACAAAAGCATGTAGTAGTATCCGACAAACTGTTTGGGTCACCGAACCCCCGAACGAAACCTTGAGGGGGCACAGTTCAGTAATCAGTACTCCCTCCGTCCATGAAAGAATCAATTGATAGAGTTGTCTTAAGTCAAACTTTTTGAAGTTTGATCGAATTTCTAGAAAAAACTATCAAGATTGATGGTACCCAATTTATATCATTAGATATATCATAGAATATATTTTTATAATATGTCTATTTTATATCATAGATGATATTATTCTTTTCTATAAAGTTAGTCAAAGTTTAAAAAGTTTAACCGGCACAGATTTTAGGAATTGCTTCATTCAGGGACAGAGAGAGTACAGTACTAGTAACGGACTACAACGCTTTATCCCAAGCTTTCGAGTTCCCGTCTTTACTCCCTCCGTCCCAAAATGTTGGTCGTTTTTTGTTTCCGTGCCACAAGTTTAACTCGATTTATAAAAAAATACGTGTAATATTTATATCTTTAAATAAATTTGTTAAAAAAACTAGATTCAAAGATCTTTCCGATGATACTATTTATGATATTAATCGATAATATTTATTATTTATAAAAATTGACAGCATTTATTTTTCGGGAAGCGAAAATGACAAATACTCCCTCCGTCCGAGGAAACTTGGCGCAACTCCAAAAACACAAAGACCAAGGAGGACAGTAATAAATATTGCCGCGTATCGGATTAATTGCCGCGTGCTCCAGGAACGTCCGCTCCGTTTCGCGCCGTTAAACCGAGTGCATGCAACCTGCATCGGCGCCAGTTTTTGTTACGAGCCCGCGATCTGCTTCCGCGCGCACTCACCCCGCGAATTTTTTTCGTCCAACTTTCACGCCCACGTGCACATGCAAATCTCACCCCGCGCATTTTTTTCCTTCCAGCTTTCACGCCTGCATGGCTGCATGCAGATACAAATCTCACCCGCGCGGCCCGCTCATTTTTTTGGAAGGAAAAATACGCCCGCGCTATTTTTTCGGCATGCAAATGGAGCCACTAAATGGCTGGTTTGTGCTTCTATAAATAAGCACACGGCTGACAACATTCCTATCTCTAGTCTTTGCTTCTTCGTTTGAACACCATGCTTGGTATAGATTTGAATGAGCCTATCAACTGGGATGAGATTGAGGAATTTGAGGGACACGTACAAGATTTGGACTACGATTATGTTTGGGAAGACGACAACGAAGGTAAGCACCGAGTCCTTCAATTCCTTTTTCTATATGTTTTGATTTGTAAGAGCGGTGTACTTAATGATCATGCTACAGTTGACGGCAACGACGACGACGACGATGACGACGATGGCAACGACGACGACGACGACGACAACGTCGGCCAAGATGAAGCCGACGGCACCATGGCTGATGGCGAAGATGAAGTTCAAGTGGCGCCGTCCGTGCAGCAAGTTGAAGAAACAGATGTTTTGCCTCAAGCAGACGCCGCCGATGAAGTTGATGCTGCCGTATTCGAATCAGGTAGTGCATCGCTTGCACGCACTATTTTATTTTTTCATATGAGCTGAATGAACAGTCCCATACAAACCATGCAAACTTGAGTGTGCCAATGTCATCTTTGTGTAGGCGCTCCTGCCAATATCAAGAGGAGGAGGTACTACCGTAAGTTTCTTGTTGAAAAGGTCTTGCCTTCCATCAAAGAAAAATGGCCTGCTGAAGAACGTGGACGCCCAATATTCATTCAACAAGACAACGCGAAGACACACATTGCAGTTGATGATCCGGAATTTTGCTGTGTTGCAAAAGAAGATGGGTGGGATATAAGGTTGATGTGTCAGCCACCCAATTCTCCTGATCTAAATGTTTTGGATCTAGGTTTTTTTGCAGCCTTGCAGGCATTGTTTGAAAAATCATCTTCGTCAACCATCCAAAATATTGAGGTTAATGTGACTATAGCCTATCTAGAATACCCGGTGGACAGGTCAAATCGTGTGTTCCTTACACTACAAGCATGCATGAGGGAGATTATGCTTGCAAAAGGAGGACAACATTATGCAATTCCACATATGAAGAAGGGAACATTGGAGAGAATTGGTCAACTTCCAGAAAGACTGCAAATAGAAAAGGAAATTTATGAAGATGCAATGCGTTTCATCACTGCATAGCTTACAACATGTCTCTTTTTTGTTTGATCTTGAACAAAGTAAACTGCATGTAACCGATTACATCATGTGACCATTTAGATCATTCATGCAGTTCAGGAAAATTAGGAAACCAGATTTTGTACATCATAGGCTTGATGATTGCTAGGGCTTTCTCATTTGCTTCCCTTTCTTTTTCTCTTTCGGCAGCAACGGCTGCAGCGATGCTGGCTTCTTCCTCGACGTCTTCAAATGAATCCAGAACATATGTGTCACCGGCTAGTGAGTCAGGGACGTACAGAACGCTGTCGAAGTCGGAGTCGGTGCCTTCATCGACCTTGGTCTTGATCTCGAGCGAATGACCTCCTTGGTCTTGGCCTTGCTGCAGCATGGAGACGACACCTTCATAAGTTCCCTTCGCGAGCTGCCGCGCGCGGATGGCACGGACACGAAAACGCTCGAGCGCGGCGGAGCTCTAGCTGTGCTCGGGCGCGCATGCAACGAGCGCGCATGCATCTGGCACCCCCATCGTGATCTTCTGCTTCCCTGTCTTTCCTTTCTCCAGAGTGATTTCTTCCATCACCACGACGTGCCAGGAAAGTGATATAGAGGGAAGGTGGTAGCCATCAAAGAAGCATGCAAGCAGTACTACTCGGCCGAGAGATGCATGCATGCAGTACTACTCGAGTGCTTTATGCAGTGTCGACGGAATGGCCGCTGAGAGTAACGGCGATATTCCAACGGAAGGCGAGTGGTACGAAGTCGAGCAGTAAATAGACACGGGGAGCGACGGCGCATGCAGAATCGAAGAGTCGAGCGCCCTGTTTCGTGGGACAATTGAAAAAAGTAGTTAAGCCTAGTTTGCTGGGAGGGAGGGAGTATTTTGGGACGGAGGGAGTACTTGACAGCAGTAACAAGGAAGCTAGTAATAGTACTCACTCCGAACCTAAATAACTGTCTCCAGAAATCCGTGTTTACCTCACAGACACGCTTTTCGGATGATACGCTTTCCAGAAATCCGTCCCTAAAATTCTTCATCACAATCTTTAAATATATGCAAGAAAAAATTAAATGTAGGTAAAAAAATAACTAATTGTACTTTTAGTATGTACATGTCGAGACGAATCTTTGGAGTGTACGTAGTCCATATTTAAACAAAGTTTGTCAAATAACAACGAAAACTCTACAATAAAAATTTTGTAAAATAGAGACATCTAAACAAGGCCTTAAAAAGGGGCTGAGGGAGTAGAAAACAAGCTGGTGCTTGTCTCAAGCAAGTCTTTATGAAACAAAAACCCAACCACTCGCTGCGTTTTCCAGCCCCTCAAAACGGGAGAGCCAGCCGCGGGAATCTATTCCTAGACCTCTGAAAAGTATGGCAGAGAAGCAACCTCTTTTGGCCCAAAAAGTCGTAGCCACAGCAGCCGATTGATTGATGGATGGATGGATGGATGGATGGATGGCTCAAACAACTCTCACTACTAGCCAGGGGACCACAGATGCCGTGTCGTACTCGTACGTACCCAGGGGGCCACGGCAGCGACGTGCTGCCGTGTCGTCTTCTTCTTCCCTCGGCGACGGCGATGCTCCTCCGCTGGCCGGTTGGCCCGGCTGCCCGCCGGGGCCGGGGACGGAACTCGGAACTCTCTCTGTTGCTCCTCGCGTTCGGCCCTCGGCCCAATCCATCGTCCCACGTTCTGCCTGCGCCTGCCCAGAGGCCAGAGCCCCAGACGGCCAGACAGACAGAGCCCGTGCCCAGAGTAGAA
The DNA here is from genome assembly GCA_009763385.1 of Coix lacryma-jobi var. lacryma-jobi. Taxonomy (NCBI): domain Eukaryota; kingdom Viridiplantae; phylum Streptophyta; class Magnoliopsida; order Poales; family Poaceae; genus Coix; species Coix lacryma-jobi. The sequence goes on along the minus strand of CM019823.1, from coordinate 8,866,325 downwards.
AACTTGGGAAAGCGAGGTGTGTGCATGGCATGCCGCATGGGGCATCAGAGTGAGTGAGTGATCCTGTCAGGGGAAAAAGCTGCCGCTGAGTGCTGAGGCGACGGGTGCGATCGAAAGAAAAGTGACGCCACACACACAGTGCCAGAGGTGCCAGCCTTCACGGGGAAAAGAGGACGGCCTCGCGATCCCGTGCGCTGGCCACCTGGCCGCAGCCCGCCGTGCCGCAGCGCAGCTTGCTTCTCGTTCTGTTCCCACAAAGAGAACAGCATCAGGATCACGCCTTCCCGTCGCCGAGAACACGCGCACCAGTGCTTGCACTGCACGGTCTGAGTACCAACCGGGCGAGGAGGACCAGGCTGAACTGAACCCCCATCTGTTGCGTTTATCGGTTCGGACTTCGGAGGCGTCGATCATTAACGAACAATCCTGTACTGTACGTACAGTACGTACGTTTGTGCCTTTCCCATCGTTAGCGGTTGGAGATTCAATGCTTGAAGCCACAAGCCAGTAATTACTGTACACGTTAGGTGATCCGATGGTTGGGAGCATGCACACAGTACAGTTTTGAAACTAGTACGAGTACTGTAGTTCTTGAAACTGTAGGGGTCAAATCTGGTCCCGGCGCCAGCTTTATGATCAGACTACAGGAACGGACATGCCACTAAAAACAAAGGAGCGACTGTTGACTCGACAAGTGCTGCTGGCTCGGGATCGATCCACGACGCCATGGCTGCAGCTGCAGCTGCAGCTTTCGATCGCCGGGCACACCGGACATTTGTTCGCGGCAGGCACTGGTGCTCGCAGCAGCACTGCCCGCTAGTCTCGCTCACCAGCAGCAGTCTCCTCCTGTGAGTAGTACAGTACTACGCTGCACGCCGTGTCCACGCGCCCACCCACAGTTAAGTGACACGGCGTGGCGCGCGGGGTCCTTGCCACTGACGGCGGCCCCATGGTGCGTCGGTCTCGGACCGTGACAGCCGGACGCCGTGGCCGCGACGCCGGGTGACGGAACCCCGCCCGGGAAGACGTCAACAACTGCGGCTCCCGTGGCGCGGTCCGCGCGGACGGGGGTAGCGGCGGCGGCGATCCGCAAGGGCGCGCGACGCGGTCGTCCTCGCACGGCGCCCGCCCAGGACGCCGTTTCGGCTAGCAGGGTGGAGCGCAGCGCCGAATGGAGCCGACGAGGCCCTGTGCACGCGTTGCGCCTGTACAGTACGAGGCCCTGTAAGCTTTTGGACATACTCCGGATTTTTCACATGCGAGAAAAGTCCCTGATGCCACCCAGCCACCATTCATTCTCTGGAGCCGCCGCCCGCGATTCATCTCAGCGCCGACGACAATAACCAGCAGTGTGCAGTCGGGTCTATCCGGCGCCGGCCACCGGTGGCCGCGCGTGGTTGTCTTTCCTGACATTACTGCACTCCGTGCTTCAGAAACGTGCGCGATATTGATGAGTGGATGCAGACGAAATAGGTGCCTGACTGGTTGCTGAACCATGGCTCGCCACGTCCTGTGTACTTGTTGCTGATAAGTGACCATCATCTATACTCCCTCAGTCCCTAAATAACTGTCTCTAGAAAAAACCGTGTTTCCCTCACAGACACGCTTTTCCAGACGATAGTGAACACGATGTGTCCGGAGAAAATGCCATGCCCTAGTAACTGTGGTCTATATATAGGCCTTGCTTTCTGGGTAAGCTACTACAGTAGCGAACCGCCTGGCCCTAGTACGACACTCGTCTAGCCGCCTGGCCGGTCACTTCTACTGCTCCTACATGGCACTGTCGTTTTTCACCCACAGTAAGCGGCCGCCGACTGTGTCATCCAAATTCGATTGATCGTGAACAAAAGAAAGGGCCGCATACGACACAGTAAAACCGAGCAAATAGACGCACGTTACGTCGTCGTTACGGCTCGGTTTGTTTAAACTTATTTATAGCTAGTTTCGGCTATTTTAACATTGTTTTATAAGTGAAAATAAACTGAAAGATGATTTATAACGCGAATGATAAGTTTTCCCGGCCGTTTTAGTGGCTATCGACGTGCTCTCTCTTGGATTTGGATCTCCGCATACGACACGGTAACATGCTGCCGACAGCGGAGTAGAACTATGACCCGTACGTCATTAATCACTGGCAGTTTAGCTAGCACCTACTAGCAGCACAAGCACAACAAGCCCCCTGCTCTATCACATTGCGTGACTACGTACGTTACATCTCTCAATCACAGCGAAAGTTTTGTAGCCTTGTGAATGCTACTAGTAGTAGACTAGTAGAGAGGTTTCTGTTTACTATAAATACTCGAAAGAAAATGTGGTCCACTCGACACTCTGCCCCGGTGGTACACACGGGCAACGTTTACATGTAAATTAAATCGGTTCTGTTAACCGTTTTATCCCATCATCAATTCATCATCTCTACTCACAGCGTCAGTTCTATTGCTCCGACCTCCAGGTTCCAACGCCTGAATTCTTGGCAAAATTCAGTGGATGAACAGCCGGCGAACACCTTGTTGTAGGGACAGGCCGGGTCTTGGGTTGCCGCCTTGGCAGCGGTTCTTGGGAATAGGGATGTGCATAAAACCCGTTGCCACAATTATCGAGGCCCGTCTCCAAAATATCTGAATCTGAATTACCCTATCACTATTTTAGATATTATGATTTTAGAAACCCAGTTTTATCTGAGTTTTAAACCGAATTACCCATTTTACACAAAATAATGCTACTCGGTATGTTATTTATTTTCGATTCTATAATGTTAAATCTGATGTTATTCGGACCTAATGATCTATGGAGTAGGGAACGTTTGGTTCAGAACTGGGCAAGGCAACCTGACACAGGCAACACTCCTATCCTATGTGCTGAATCGTGGACGCCTGAGGCATTAACTATCTGACCAGGTCTCATCCAAATACGGAGTAGCTCTGATAGTGTTCAAGTTTTTTTCTTCTGTAAAATACTATTAAGCAAGGGCAGAACTAGGCCCTTTTATTGGGATTAACAGGCACCTACAATTTTTTTGAAAAAAAAATCAAAGGAAATCACTGCTATAGACTGTTAACAATACCGGAGACCCGACAATGTTTTGGGCAGGCTTCACCTCTGCTAGTGGAAGCTGCCATATAGCTCGCTATTTCCTCTGCGACGATCATAGTGGCAGCATTTGAGCTGACGTGGCCCGCGATTTAAAATCTTTATTAAAATTATACTGTGTATATATATATTAATCAATAAACCATTGATGAACTCCCTCAAGCCTTGTTCGCTTAACTAATTATTCCAGATCTAATTCGAGATAATCGAACAACCTCTCAATGATTAACGGATGGATCCTACACATCCTGAGACATCGAGCAATCCCGAGTAGACTTGATCATGGATTCATGGGCTATTGGGCAGTGGCGGAGGACAAAATATATTTGAGGTGTGGCGAGTTGATAGCGTAAACCGAGCTTTGCACAATGAAAAGTATTGAACAAACAACAATTAATCAAGAGGTAGCAGGGTTCAGCTGTGTGCTCTGGATGGAAGAAAGAATAATCAAATAATAAATAACTAGGCAAAAATAATTAACTAGATGTGTAGGCTGCTTAGAGATTAGAGATGCCCCGGCCCTTATCTGAATATACATGATCATCATGCTTGTCCTCCATTGTTTGTTGCTCCTACTCCGTGCCGCTAGGGAGCATCATGGCTCTGCTGATGCGCGCTAATTTCAGTGACTCACAGCACAACGTTTGTGACTTTCTGTGATCTTGGCATCTTGCGGGTCGCAAGGCTAGGGAGGAAGCACCAAGAGGCCGTCATTGGTGTTCAGTGGAGTAATTAACTAGACTGCAGAGCACTAAGATGACAGCTAGCAATTTACAGTTGTAGGGCAGGTGCATACATGAGCGGAGCTGAGGTATGGCGAGGGCCATACCTCGCCCTACCGAGTCCTCCGCCACTGCTATTGGGCCACATAGCTTAAAAATTTGGTCGCACGGTAAATGGTCGAGCTCTAGCCCGCTAGAACGGACCCCGACAATGATCTAAGATGACTGAAATAACATGGAAAAGGCCCAGCTCGAAACACTGATCTAAGATGACTGAAATAGCCTGAAAAAGGCTCGACTCGAAATACTGATCTAACCTAAAAGAATCACCCTACAGACCGGTACTTTCATTGGCTGCAGATGGGCCAGATATCGTTTTTCTCGAACGAAGATGAGCCAGATATTCTGGATTGGGCTTACGAGATTCCTTGTCCATGAAAGCTTTCCATGCCTCTGCAGTCTACTCCCTCTGTCCATTTTCAAGTGTCGTCCGGAAAACGTGTTTGTGAGAAAAACACGGATTTCTATAGACAGTTATTTAGGGACGGAGGGAGTACAGCCTAATCAATCTTCTCTAGTACTGTATACCGGAGAAGTCACGCTTGATTAGTTTGGAAGGTAGCCTTAGCCTACGTGATGCCACATAAGCCGTCCAATATTTTCCTTTTTGTTAAGGAAAGGGGAAAATATATTAAAACTCCACGTAGTATTTCCCTAAGATTACACATGAAAAAAAAACTAAAATGATAGTTAGATCCAACTTTCCAGAATCCGTCCAAAATTAAAAAGATAGGGTATATGTTAGATCAAACTTTCCAAAATACGTCTAGAACATATCTAAAACGATAAAACAACATCGATAGTTACATCGTCAAAATACAAACATATGTTTCAGATTCATCACCTCCAACTCTTTGATTCGTCATGTATGTTTGATTTTCTCTCTGCGACCATCGACAATAGGAACAATGGCCCATAATTACTTTCCCCAAGGGGGGGACCAGAACACTTCCTCTTGCAGATAATGGCAACAAATTGGCCTCATACTAATGAAACGGATGCATACAAAAGCAATCTTGTCATTGCAATCACTGAAGTCAAGATCCCAGTCGAAAATCATCTGATTGTATCGGGAGATTCATTTGTACTAAGCTCTAAGTGAACAAGATATAAAACTGATGCAAAAGAGAGATGAGTCCCTTCTTGTAGCTATTGGTAGATTCACTGAAGAAGAAGAAGAAGAAGAAGAAGAAGAAGAAGAAGAAGATGGAGAGGGGCCCTCGATAGCGGCGTGGCGACAATGGTGTCTCCTAGCAGTGGTATCTGGAGTGGTCTTTCTTTCCCTTATGGAGCTATTCCGACTATAAAACATCCTATATATGGCGCCACACCAGAGCCACGAGGGAGATTAACTATTACCTTTGATGGTTCAGACGAGTGAAATAGTCTTGATCCAAAAAGGGAGAACAAAAGTTAAATAGAATATAACTCTGCTTAGATAGTCTAATCTAATGAAATCTTCTTCACTGAAAGTACCTTAAACACTATAGTAGTACAAGACTACGTAAAGGTCTCTACGAGTACCAAACATGAAAAACTATGCTGCACAGATCTAGATACATATTCCCTCCATATGAAAATAAAAGTCGTTTTGGACAAGGTGTGAGTCAAACATTGGGAATATAAATCATGAATAACTTTTAAATTGTTAAGTTTAGATATATAAAAATCATATAAATAAATTTGTTTTGAAAAGTACTTTCATAAAAGTATACATATACCACTTTACAACAAATATTTTTAAAGAAACAAACGGTCAAAATTATGCTTTGGAGACCGTGTCGCTGTCCTAAGTGACTTCTATTTCCATATGGAGGGAGTACAACTAAATAAACCATTAATTATGACATCTATAGTAGCGACTTATAAGTTAGCTCTAATGATATTATTTTTTATTTTAATTATACAGAGGGAAAATTATAAGATATTTTTTTTAGAAAGAGCTAGTTCTAGACACACACTTTATCATACGGGGTTGTGTGGGAATATTCATACTACGAGATACGTGCTAGTCTTTCTATTTCAAATTGTAATGCCTTTTTTGGCTTTTATTTCCATTTCTAAAAACAGAGTGTGTGTATATATACATATACACACACACTTAGATGAGCACCATGCCTAGATGTATGTTAAAAACATTGTATTTAGAAAAGATAAAGCGTCTTACAGTTTTTTAAAAAGGAAGTAAAATAAAATAATACTAGAGATGTTGTCTTAAACTAATTTTAGTGTGTCTTTAAAGACCCTGGAGGCGGACTTGGCGGTTGCGGTTCACAGCTATTACAGGAGATATACATACTCCATCCGTTTCAAAATAATTATAATTCCAAAATTTAAAATTTGTCCCATAGAAAAAATGCAACTTTGCACAAAAGACAAGGAATTTCCGGAAACTTCTAACACCAAAAAAAGAGAGAAAAATAGCCAGCAACCTACCTAGTCAGCACAAAAGATAAGGAGCATTTTTGTATTTTCACATCAAGCATCGGTTTGCGTGTCCAATTCTAGAATTGTATTTATTTTGCTACGGTAGGAGTTGTAGAAATAACACGTCATACACGGTTGCTAGAAGGTATTTCCTCTGTATCACAAATAAAAGACGTTTAGGGTTTGCTCGCCGTCGATGTTTGGCGGCGGAGTTAGGTTTTGCCGGAGGAGTGTGTCTCCTTTGCGGCTTGTTTTTCCTGGCGACGCCGGCGATGCGGAAGCGGCAGCGGCACAGCGGAATAATTTCTTCCAGCCTCTTCCGTTCTCCGATGGTGATCTACTCCGACGCCAACGGAGAGGCTGGGGAGACCTGTCCAGGAGTCGAGGGCCGGTGCATCGTTGTCTTCTCCAGGTGATGATGGTGTTGACCCTGTTAATCTCGAGGAAGATGTTATTTGATGGAAATCTGAGCTTTGCTCGGGTTGCTGGCGATGGAATCGAAGGATGCGTCGTGGGTACGGGAGTTGGCCGATGCGCCTGGGAGGCAGTGTCGGCTGATTCGCCCAGAAGTAAGTCCTCCTCTGCGGCCTCCATCTTGTGGAGTTTGGAACTGGTGCCCGACGACGATTGGGAAGCGGCTTCGATGACGGTGACGAACGGATCTCTAAAGGCTTCGAGGAAGATGAACAAGAGTTTTGAACTTCTTTGTAATTTTTCTTTTCTTTGGAGACTTGTTTGTAAAACGGCCGGTGTATGGCGCTAAGATCAATACATGTTCCTTCTCAAAAATAAAAAGAAGACGTTTAGAACAGCGACACGGTCTTCAAATCGTAACTTTGACCATTTATTTGTTTAAAAATATTTGTAGTAAAGTGGTATATATATACTTTTATGAAAATATTTTTCAAGATAAATTTATTTATATATTTATAAACTCAATAATTTAAAAAAATTATAATTTATATTTCCAATGTTTGACCAAAATCTTTTCTAAAACATTCTATTTGTGATACAGAGAGAGTACCTCTAAATAATTATAGGACCACCGTCTCACAGGATCAGTGCGAGTTCACACACAATCGCACCTGCCTAGCTTCCTTCCTTCAGGGAAAAAGGCCTTGCCAGCCGTGCCATTTTTTCGTTTCCATTATCGTCTTTGTAGGACAGTACTCCGTATAGTTTTTATGGGATAGAAAGTGAAATACTAGTGTCAGATAAAATAGTTTTTTTTCTCTAATTAGTGGATGTTGGTTTCTCCTGGCAAAAAAACTTAGCCCTGTCACATTAGATATTATTACTCTAATTTAGTCTATTAAAAATAAAGTAACTACAAACTAATATATCAGCGAAATGCTAATTCGGGAGACCAACCTATTAAGCTTAATTATTCATGATTTGACAATATAGTGCTACGGTGAACATTCGTTAATGATGGATTAATTTATCTTAATTGATTTGTCTTATTAATTAGCATATGGTGATGTAATTATTTTTATAATTAGTTTTGTAATATGTTTAAAATGATGTAATCATGATATGATTTGCTCTCACTCCTTCCTCTCGCCTTTGGTTACTATCGCCCAATTTTGAACGGTCGGTTGGGCACTGACACATCACGGTACTGCACTGCACGTCTGTCACAGGACGGCTCGTGTTGGTTCTTGACCGTTACTCATAATTCGTGAATAAGCAATTCAAAACCGAGTAACCGACCACAACGGCTAGCTGTCGTCCGGCTGTGGAACGGGCCATTCCAGGAAAGCCAGCCGCCACCAATCTCGCCGCGAAAGACGCCGACACCCTGATTCCCCGCGTCCGTTCCCCATCCAACGGCACAGGTGGCACCACCTGCACGCGGAAACTAGCCGTTAGGAGGCTGCCACCGTCCTCCACAGTGGTCCTCCCCCACCCCACCCCGGTCCTCCCCCACCCCACCCCCACACGGCGACGCGGTGCCGCCGCTCCAAAACGTCAAAGCGGACGGCACCGCTCCACGACCCACTCGATGACAGCCCGGTCCAACGGTACGTGACCCCACGCGTCCGAGAGACAGACGGACACACTCCGGTCACAGCTGTTCGTGAACCGACCTAGGGAGCCACCGTCGCCCGCTATAAATACCTCCCCCGCCCTCGGTTCCAATCCACCCAACTCGCAGATCGAGTCCGCACCGCAGCAGAGCACACACCGGAGATCGAGTCCCAAGCAGCACTTCCTCGTCTCTCCAGTCGCCGTCCGCTTCTCCAGATCTCTAGCCAAGTACCACCTCCTTCCTCCTCTCCTCCACCGCCGCCACGATCCCAATGGCTCGCTTCGCCGTGGTAGCCGCCATCGTCGCCCTCCTCGCCGTCACCGCCGCGGCGCAGGCGCCCGCCGCCACCCCGACCCCGGCGCCCAAGGCCGCGCCCAGGATGGCCCCGTTGCCGCCTCCCCCGGCGCGGTCCCCGGCCACCGCCCCGGCGCCGGCCGCCATGCCGCCCACCGCCGCGGCGCCGACCCCGCTGCCCTCTCCCCCGGCCCCGCCCACCGACGGCCCCGCGCCGACGACCGCGATGGCCCCGACCTCCTCCGTCTCCTCCGCCCCGACCGGTGCCCCCACCGTCGCGCCCTCCGGCAGCGCTGCCGCGCACGCCTCCGCCCTCAGCTTCGTCGCCGTCGCCGGCGCGGTCGCAGCCGCCGCCGTCATGTTCTAGACGCCGCCGGGCGTCGTGATGGGCGGTGCTGTGTCTATACGCTATCATTTTAAGTTCCTTTTTTTTGGTGTGCGTGCGTGGCTGATTCTTTCTTAGATACAGTACTACCGAGAGAGCAGAGGTTATTTGAGAGATTCTAGTGGCTGTAGCGATGGGCTGTTACATATGAATATCATGATTCATGATCGAGATGATTATTAATGGAATTCTTTCATTTGTTACTACGACGTCACGTTGTCTGTGGTCATTCATGATTGAGAATTTGAGATGATTACTGGTGCACGAATCCGGTGTTCAGTTTGCCGCTCCTAAATTGTCCTGTATGGTATTTTCGTGTGGGCTGTAATTGCTCTGCGACACCTTCCATTTCTCACCGGACGCAGCAGGTTTGTCATTGGAAATTTGGAATTTTTTTAAACGGCATCTGCAATTGTGATCGTTGGACAGCTGTGCTGAGGACGACAGACAGACGCGGTGGGGTCATGTGGCCTCTTCTCTGTTTGCGGTGCCTCGACAGTGCAGAAGGCTCACATGGTCGCACGAGATGCTGCTGGCTGTGTCTGTGTGTGTCTTTGCCATACTTTGGCATCTTGTCTTCTACTGTAGTACTATACATACACCATACAGTACTCTCTTGCTTTTGCTTTTACCATTGCTCTCCAGGATCCGGCTGGCAGCCGCCATGTGAGTATGTGACGCGTTTTCTTTTGCATGCACTCTATTATCTTTAAAAATAGCATCTGTGGGGTGTGTGGGCTGGCATATCTGGAAATGCAGTATCAGCTTGGTTTATAGCAGGCCTGCACTCCTCAGGGTTATGTTGTCGTACAATGTTTCGTGAACGCTTCATGCTTTGCAGTCTGTGGATCTGATAGCTTTCAGTTTCTGTCTCTCTTGAGTGTGGCACTACTTCCTGCATATGAAAAGAATACGATTAGAGTTAAAACGTTTTAATTTAATCAAGTCTATAGAAAACGTCAATATCGATGATAACACAAATACACAAATACTAAGTGTTACGTTATAAGACATGTTTTCATTGTATACCATTACAAATCTGTTCTATAAAGAAGCGAAGAAAATAAAAATAGCCTCTCACTCTAAAAATTTAACTAGGAAAAATTAGAATGGTATTCTTTTTCCCACGGTGACAGTAGTAAAATTTTGATCAAGTGCGGTCCGGCGGGACATGCCACCGCTTTTTGTGTGTGTGTGTGTGAGGGCGCCACTTTCAGCTTTTCTCTAGAGCCTTCAGTTCTTTTGTTCCTTTTGCTTTCTTTTTAGATCAAAGGCCATATAGGCCCTGCTTTTTGAAGAAAGCATAGCATAGATCTGCTGGGATACCAGTTTACAATATCTAGTTACTTAAGGCCATACCGAAGCCACTCCTTGATAACAAAAATTCCACACAATCTACCATTACTCTAAACAGAAGAAACCTCTAACACCCCAGTGTAACTAACACCTCCCAAACAAGACTTTTTCCTCCTATTCTTGCCAAAGATATTGCTTCAGAAAATTTCAGTCTCGCCCTTGGCAGCGCCGCTTCATGCCCCCTGGACCATCAACCTGGGCCGTTTTGCGCCAAAAGTCCGGATAACTTTTCCATTGCCTTCGAGATCCATCCTCTCTCCCTCGCTTTGAGAAGTAAACTCCATTTCTGCGTGAAAATCATAGAGCAATGCACCACAACAGTAGGGTTAGAAATGATTTTATTATTAAAAACAAAGTCATTACGAATCAGCCAAAGGCTCCAACAAACACAAGCTAAAATAAAAATCATCTTAGGGCTTGGCACCTCTCCTCTACCACAACTGAAAGATAAAAACTGACGGAGGTTTGTGGGAACTTGATTCCAGAGCAGGGCATCCCGATACACCCACCAGCAAAAATTTGCTAAATAACATTCAAAGAGGATATGTTGAGATGTTTCTGGCTTGCCGCAAGATTTGCAAAGAAGACTACCAGGCCAATTTCTCCTAACTAACTGGTCAGCCGAAGGAAGGTAGTCTGAGTAAGCAGACCACAAGAAAAACTTGATCTTCAGAGGAATCTTCGCTTTCCATATACTCAGAGCCTCCTTGTTTACAACTCCAGGAAAAGTTAGCTCTCTATACAAAGAAGCAGTCGTGAATCTTCCATTACCCTCAAGAGCCCATGTGACTGTATCTGGTTCATCCTCTAACTGAACAACACTGATCTTGAGAAAGTAAATTATGCCACTCACCTAACTCTTCTGTACCAAATGATCTCCTAAAGGTTAAGTTGATTACGTTGTTTTGTAACACCTCAAAAACAGTATTCTCTTGCTCATTACATATCTCAAAGAGTTTGTTATATTTAATACTAAGCTGACAGTTCCCCCGCCAAACATCCAGCCAGAACCTTGCCTTCTTCCCATTTTTGACAATATAGACCAAACCTCTCGCGCAAATCTGTTTGACTTCATGAAGTCCTGCCCAGAACTGAGAGACCCCTCTACTGTGTGACCCATAGAACCCACCCTGCCCAAGATATTTGGCCCTCAACATTCTGAAGCAGGGATTGTCATCTCCCCTTTCCAACCTGAAGATCCATTTTGATAACAGACATTGATTCATTACTCTAGTGTCAGTAAACCCCAACCCACCTGTTGCCTTGGGTGTGGCAAGAACCTCCCATCTCATCATGTGATACTTCTTTTGCTGTCCAGGGCCGTGCCAAAAGAAGTTCGACCTTGATGTTTCCATTCTCTGGTGCGCCTCTCCTTTGAGTAGGAAAACTCCCATCACATAGTTAGGAATAGAACTGAGACAAGATTTCGAAAGAATCATTTTACCTCCATATGAAAGTAAGCAACTTTTCCAAGTTGGGACTCTTTTTTCTACCTTCTGATAGACATAAACAAAATCCGAAGAGCTCATATAATACCTATCCAGCATAACACCTAAATATTTCAAAGGAAAGCTCTCAATATTACAGTTAAAAAGATTGGCGACCTCCTTTTGTTTTTCAATTGTAGCCTCCAAGACAAAGGCCTCACTCTTTTGGAAGTTAATCTTTAAACCTGACATAGCCTCAAAGCAATACAGAAGAAATTTTGTGTTTCGGATGGGCTCCTCATCAAGGTTAATAAACAAAATTGTATCATCTGCGTATTGAAGCAACGAGAGCCCTCCTTCCACCAAGTTAGGAACCAATCCTCTAATTAAGCCATTCAATTTTGCTTTTTCAAACAGCATAGCCAACGCGTCACCCACCAGATTAAACAGAAGCGGTGACAGGGGGTCTCCTTGACGCAATCCTTTGAAAGTCCTAAAATACTCCCCAACTTGACCATTGATTAAAATCCCCACTCTACCACCTTCGACAACCTGTTTCATCCAACCTACCCACTTATCTAAAAATCTTTTCCTTTTTAGCACCTCAATCATAAAACCCCAATGCACCTTATCGTAAGCTTTTTCAAAGTCTAACTTCAAAATCACCCCTTGCTTTCGCTGAACTCTAAGGTGATGAATAGTCTCATGCAGCATGACGATCCCCTCTAAAATATATCTCCCTGGAATGAAAGCCGTTTGAGTTGGGTTGATTATATGATGGGCGACCTTGGAGAGCCGTATTGCCAGCACCTTAGTAAACCATTTGTAATCTACATTGAGGAGGCAGATAGGTCTAAATTGTCTGATGTTGCTGGCATCTTTCAGCTTTGGAATTAAGATGATGTGACCATAATTCATTCTACTCATATTAAGCTTCTCTTCATGAAGTCTTGTAAACATCTCAAAAATTGTCTCCTTAATATGTGGCCACATTCTCTTATAAAAACCAACAGGGATACCATCAGGACCAGGAGCTGTGTTTGAATCCATATCTTTGAGTGCAAATTCAATCTCCTGAAAAGAAAAGGGTTGGATCAACTCCTCGGCCTCCTCTGCTGACAAATGGCCTTGGTCAGTCCAAAACTCTTCTTGTACAGAGAAACCCCCAACCTCCTCTGCCCCAAACAACTTCTTATAGTACTCTTCAATATGCTTTCTAAGTTCAGAATCTCCAGAAAATATCTGGTCTCCATCTTCCAAAGAAAAAATAGTACATTTCTTTTTCCTCCCATTAGCAATACTATGGAAGTACCCAGTGTTAGCATCACCTTGCAGAATCCACTTTTCACCCCCTCTTTTCTGCCATTGTACCTCTTCAAAGGCAAAGATCTGTTCTAATGCTTTTTCTTTCACATATCTCTCTTTCCACTGGTCAGAAGTTAACTGGGTGTGTTCAGCTTTGATATCAAAATCCTGGATTGTTTGCATTAAAGAAATCTCCTTTTGCTTTCTTTTGGAAAGCCGAGCTCGATTAAAGCTTAGTCGTCGGGGCTCACATGGGCCGAATAAATGGTGATCACATGGGCCGAATAAAGCTTGTAGTCGTGGCTCGTTAGGCCCAACAATTTGAAGAATGAAAAGGCCTTGAATAGAAACCGTACGGTCTCGGAATTTGACTGGGTCTCGTTTTGCAGTAGGCCCATAAGCATTCATGATTGATTATGTTCCTTTTTTCCATTCCTTCAACTTTCTCCTCACAAAATAATACTAACATACAGTAGTACTGAATTTTCAAAGATGTCCCCCACTACCACATCACAAGTACAATAAGGAATATTCCAAAGAACGAAACAGTAAACCGAAGTTGCCCCCCACACAATTTCACGTAGACACGCAATCGATCGATAATCCAGTGGACGTCTTCACCCGACGCGATGACAGCATGCGCGCATGAACAACAGTGTGAACTTTGGAATTTTGCCAGGCTCTTGGACAGTTGCACCCCATCATCCTAGCAATTTGCCCTCTGGAGTGCTGGTAACCTGCTCAAGTAAGCAAAAACCTGGTCTCTCTTTCTCCCACTTGTCAGTCTGATGGGAATGAGGAAACCTTAGCTTTCAAGGCATCGGCGCTTCAGTTGAGGACGAAAACTTCTTCCGAATATATACTCCTTTCACGTGTGATCCAGCTAAGCACTAGTGAGTAGTGAAGTAGAAACATTTGGCCCTTTCGTTTGTTATTAGATCATCGATTCAACATCACTAACTGAACCTTGCAAGAAAAGGAAAAACTTCGTTCTCTTGGCTTGGGAGTTCCAGGGGGCAAAGGTTTTCAGTTCGCATGAGAGCTACTGATCGATCCACCTCGCAAATCGATCAGCTCCTGCGCATACTGCATGATGATATGTACGTCGTGCCTGCTCCGTTTGGAACACTAATTAAGTTGTGTAGTACGAGTAGTAGCATTCTTTATTCTTAAAAGACAGAGTTACCGTCCAAATGAAACATGGCCCATGTTCGTTCCCATCAGCATTAGATTCCAGAAACACCTGGCCGAAACGGGCAACAGACTCGAGTGCATTCTCTGCTCGGCCCTCGGCTGCTGCCATCGTCAGTCAGGTAACATGTGTACGGTTCAGCTAATTTTCCGGATCGGCCGGCTCAAATGGTTTCAGTCTGTCTGTGCCTGAAATGAAGTTTCAACCACGTACTCCTACGCAGAATTGCTGGTTTATCTGCAAGGCATTTTCGTTTTTTTCATCAGGGAGACAGAGAGTACACAGTCGAGGCAGTATACAGTTTGCAGTGCTTGCATGGCGCGAGATCGGTCGTGTTCGTGCTGCATGAGAATGAACACCCACGGAGTAGTACGTTTCTGAAACTGCATGTGCTAGGAGGAGGACACACGGGACTACTACTGCCGTTCGTCCTTGGGGACACCAGACAGACAGAGAGAGCGATCAATCTCCAATCGCCAGCGCGGCACTGTTTCACGGTCAATGGAATCTCTAGTGGTCTCGCCCACTACTCCTAGCACACAGCCCTCACTCATGCTGTCCGTTTACGGTAGCACCTCGACTTGTGATCGGCTGCGCATTTTGTCCGCAGAACAATTTTCACTGACGTACTGTATGTACGTGTGCTACAGTGGACTGAACACATCATTTCATTCTACTAGAACAAGGAAACGGCTGCTGCGGTGAAGCTAACGCATTTCCAGATTCAGAGGTTTGAAGTGGTAGTAGTATATAGCACCAGCTACTGATACAGTAGACACATCATATATACAGATGTGCTACAGTCATCATTCTGTCTGCCTCGAGACCGGCCTGCTGTCTGATGCCAACGGTGGTAGTAGTAGGATGAGGCAAATTTGTACTCCATCTGTGAAGAATAATCTACAAGTGCTCTCTCACTCCAAAATGGGGGGTGCTTAGATTACAGCCTAGATTTTTCTTAGCATAATCTTGTGACCATGGATGATGGTATGGATTGGACAGTAATGCTGCATGCTGGCTCAGGTGCCTACTAGGGTGTCCGTGCGATCACAGTCACATGTACAGGTGGATTCCATTGGCAGGAGGGCGGCAGTGCCCTGCCGGTGCCGGGCATGCGGGCGGTGCAGATATATATGCAGTGCAGAGTTTCACATGACGGCGGTCTCCTCCTCCTCCTGTTGCTGCTGCTGTATGCTGCTGAGAATCTCATGGACAGCGGTGGCAATATCTTCAACAGAGCCCATCTTGGAGTCATCCTCCACCTGCCGTCCAAACGGGAAAGCGGTCATTACATAAAAATTGCCACTACCGGCTTCGTTAATTATAGCCATAGATATACAGTACTCCGTTGGTCGCGACGATGGATGGAAAGAAACGGGAAACGGAGGCGAATCTACTTTCTAGGTTTGTCTCTACCGTACTGGCTTTAAACTAACTCGGAGCAGTTCCGGTTCCGGCCGTAGTAGAGCTAATTAAAGTCATAAATGTACGTATTTGTTATTACCTTGAGGCTGAAGGTGTAGAGGACCACGGCGTCGACGGTGGTCATGTTGAGGTGCAGCGGCGGGATGCGCAGCTGGTGCAGCGCCGCGACGAGCTTGAGGAGCTGCTTGGGCCGCCGGCGCGCCAGCACCTTGAGGCTGGCGTGGCCTTCCACCATCGTCACCTCGATGTCGGCGACCGCGGCGGGCCGCCGGCCGGCGGTCTCCGCGGATCCTGCTGACGCGGCCGCGTCGCTGCAGTTCCCTCCTCCTCCGTTGGTCGCGTTGCCTGAGCAGCCGCCGTGGGCCGAGGTGGTGGAGTACTGTGGGAAGGTGAAGAAGCCGGCGAACGGGGAGGAGCCGCCGCTGCCGCCGCCGGCGGCGTTGTCCGTGCCGCCGCCTGACGACCCCCGGGTCCTGATGCTCTTTTGGACCTCCAGCGATTGCAGCAGCTGCTCTAGCTCCCTCACGTAGTTGATTGCGCCGCCGACGATGGATGCCTGGTCACCCTGCAGTGCAACGTAGCAGAAGCAGAACACAGCTGTTATGACATTGCCAAAGCCAAACATATACTAGGAAACCGAAGCTTCTAGTATCATCAAAGGTAGTATGTACCCTGTGCGCGTAGGACGGCGGCATGAGGGAGCGGAGCACGGCGAGGTACTCGTTCATCTGGCGGCGGCGGTTGCGCTCGACGGCAATGTGGGTCATCCGCTGGCTCTCGATCTCCTCCTTGTTCTTGACGACCTTGGTGCGCCTCCGCTTCCTCCTCCCCGCCGCGGCGGGCTCAGGCGCCGCCGCCGCCGCCGCCTCCTTCCTGCTGCCGTGGTCGGTGGAGGTGTCCGAGGACTGGTCCCGGGCCGAGAGCGCCTCCCAGTCCCAGTCGTCCCCGACGGCGGGCGCGGCGGCGGCGGCCCAGGTGTCGAGATCGTGGTCCCACTCCCCCGCGGCGGCGGCGCAGACATCGCCAAAGCCTCCTCCTCCTCCGCCATGCAGCTGCAGCAGGTCGCACCACGGCAGCGCGTAGGGCGAGTCCCCGCGGCCGTAGCCGAAGTGGCCCGCCGCCTGGGGCTGGGAGAACACCACGGCCTCCAGCGCCATTGCTGCTAGCTAGTGCTACTCCCAAACTAAACCCCAAGTGGACGAGGACGACGCGCGCCGCGCTAGCTCTGAGCTCTGTGACGGATGATGGTGGGGGTGGACGGGAACGGACGGCTGTGTGGCGTGGCGCGCACGGGCACGGGGCACGGGGCGCGGGGACTCACCGGCGTGTGTGTGGTGTGAGGAGGGAGGCGTGTGCCCGGGCGCTCGCTTTATAAGGCGGGTGGGCTCGGGGTGAGGTGAGCGAGGCGGACACGTACGCGGCACCGCGGCGGGGCCCCCGGCGCGGGCGCCGAGCTTTTGTGCGTAGGGGGATGGACGGGGCAATGATTTCCCATTCCATAGCGATGCAGGAGGCAATGCGCCAATGCGAGCGAGACGACGGGCTGTGTTGCCGGCGGGCGATTTGGCACGCGGTCGGGTGGTTTTGTTCGTTGCCGGAACAGGGCCGGGGCCCCCTGGTGGTGGTGGTGGTGGCGGCGGCTCTGGCACCGCGGCCGCGGGTGGGATCGCGGAACTCGGCTGTTTCGGGGGAGTTATTTGGAAATGCTGCGTACGGACGAGGGTTACGTTACGGATTACTACTCCTACTCCTGCTCCCTCTGTTCGCCTAAACGGCCGTTTAGTCCGTTTAAACACCGTTTAAACGGTAAACAGAGACCATCTGTTTTGTTTAGGCCCTAAACGGTGAATTAAACGGTTGGACCGTTTAAATCTGTTTAAACCGTTTAAACCCGTCTAAATGGTCTAAAGAAAATCAGGTTAGACATGATTAAATGATCTAAACAACCATTTAATCCATAATTTGGTTAATTAGAGGACTACGACTACCATAATCAACACAAAACTAATTAACATTGTGAGTATATGAAATGTTGTGGGATTTAGATTTCTTCCAAAAATATTATTTGGTATAATATTTATTTTTTACATGTGCAAATATGTACAGTTTCTAGCAAATTTATTTTTTACATACATAAATATGTATATTTTAGTGTTACCCTACAAAACCGTTTAGGCCGTTTAACTCCGTTTAAACACCGTTTAAATGGTCTAAACGCTAAACAAAGAGTGACCGACTGTTTACCGTTTACTGTTTAGGAAAACATTGCCTACTCCTACTCCTACAGGGGAGTGGTCAAAGCGGGTGCTCGGATCGAGAGATTCTGCGAGCACGGTGGCCGGAGCGGCGTGGCAATACCACCATGTCCATGTCCATGACCATGAAATTGAGGGGACGCCAGGCCAGGCTCTGCAGCGCAGGCGATCGTCGTCCGTCTCCATGTCTGTGTGCCCAGCCCGGCCCTGTGTCTATTCGTCCGTCTCCTTCTAGGGGTGCTGGCGCGCTGCGCAGAGCAGAGGGCAGAGCGCGAATGGTAGTAGAATGGCGGTAGAGTATAATACTCCCTCCTCCTCCCTAAACAGTCAAAAGTTACTTGTCGAGAAGTAAAAACGGCAGTTAAAAAGAGACGAAGAGCGTACTCCACTTCACATACCGTCGTTTCTGCACAGTAAGGCTCGACTATGATTGTGTCCATTTTCCATTGGATACCGTACAGTCTGTCGCGATTATATTTTCGGCCGTGAGTTTTAATTTACTCTCTCAGTCCACGACAAAATAACATTCCGATGAGTCAAACATCATTAAACTTTAACTAAAATTATAAAAAAAAATACTAATAAGTATAAGACAAAATAAGTATTACAGTATTAGATTAGTTGTAAAATATATTTTTATAATAAATTTATTTTAAAATATAAATGCTAATACTATTTTACTATAAACTTAGTTAAAATTGAAATAGTTTGATCGGCATGCTTATCACAATTATATTCTTTCGTGGACGAAGCGAGTAACTTAAAAAACGACACAGAACTGAGCTCTCCGCCTCCCATCCTACGGAGAGTGGGCGGAGACGGTCTCAATTTATGTTGCGTGGCGTAGGGACCCGATTGGTTCAAGTCCAAACAAATCTGGTGCTACAGCGGATTATGTCGCACCGTGTTCCTAATGCTCCTAGTACCCATAGTATACGTCAACTTTATCGTGTGTCCCCGCCTTATTATAACAAAACATAAAACTTACTTTATCTATTATTGAACTTTGTATCATGACTGGATCTGGATGCTCCCAATTATAACTCCTGTAAAGACATATCATGAGTTAGATCATACAAAAAACTATATGTGTGGAGATTATGACAGCACCTGACACACTACAGAAAAACTTATACGAGACGTTTGGAAAATAGCCTCGGAGGCAAGCAAACATTTCAATCGTCTCGGTTAATGTCTGGGATTAAACGAGGTGACCATTTTTATTAACCAAGACAGTCACAATCAATCGTCTCACAAAATCGATTTATGGAGACAGTTAACCGGCTTCTAAAATCTATTAACGGAGGCGAGGTCCGCCTTAAAAAAATATCCTATTTTCTGAGGCCTCGGTTAATATTCCCGAGGCCCGACAAAAAAACATATTTAATAAGCTATTATACGGAAGAGAGTTAGGGTTTCACTCACTCAACCATCTGTCCCTTTCTCTCCTAGCATGACGCCCCCCTTTCATCCTTTAGAACGCGCCCTCTCCCCTCCCCTCCCCATCTCGACAGCGCCCCCTCTCATTCTCATCCAGGCGGCGCCCCTTCCCTCCTGGCGGCGCCATCTCCCTTTTCCATCCTGGTGACACCCCTCTCCTCTCAATGGTGCCTCCTCCCCTCCAACGAGGGCTCATGGCAGCAAGGCCTCCCGGATTCGAAGGCGGCACGACGCTTGGAGCACGGGAGCACGGGGGTCGGCCACACCACGACGCACGTAGCTTGGCCCGGCGTGTGGCTCCTCCTCCACAACTAGGCGGTGGCGCCGGTGACCCTCCTCCACAACCAGGCGGTGCTCCTTCTCTAAGACTGGATCCATGACTGTGGTGGCCGAATTCGCGCCTGTAGTGGTCGGATCTAGGCGGCGATGAGAATCTCCGACCGTCGAGGAGCGGTGGTACTCGAATCCGGCTGTGGCGGGGCACAGAACTGGGCCTACTCTCCCGGTGGCAGTGGCCTAGATCTAGGCTCAATTAGGACTGGGTCTGGATGTTTTCTTTTCCTTTTTTATTTGATTTACCGAGGCGGGCATCTAACTACCATGATAAAGAATAATTAATCATAACCTTTAGTCCAAGGTGGATGTCTTTTCCATCTCGGTTAATCTATTTTGCTCATCTCTATTATGTTTACAGTGTAGTGTGGGCATTGCATTAAGAAAAACCTTCTCACACGGGTCGAGAAAACCCCGAACCTCTACCACACTCATACACGATGACACCGTAGTCCATGTGAGAATAACCACGGCCGAAGCCAATCCTTAGACATGGACCATGAGTTAGATCATAAAAAAACTCGACCTGCAGAGCTATATGACAGTCCCTGCATATAGCATTAAGAAAGCTGTCATCTTACACACGTCGAGACAAGCCCACGAATTCCTATCCCACCCATACGCACCGACTCTCAAATCTGTACTTCGGTGTAAGACATGCGAAAAGATTTTCAACTCAGGATTTAAGGTGTGCTACTCAAGCCACCTAAGCAGCCCATTTAGAGGCCCTTTCACATGGGTTAGATCATAGACTTGAGAGTAAACTTATTATGACTCTTATTTATAATTCATCATATACTACTAACAAGACTGATTTGAAAGAGAGTCAAAAGGACAATAATTTGGTGAGAGAATTTTTCACCCTTTAATATTAGAGATTGATATATTGGATGGACAGAGCATGTGAGCAACAGCCATCTTATAAGTTTGAAGTTGAAAAAGAAAACCATGGGGAAAAAAAGGACAATGATAAATCATCCAACGGTTGCATCCGTAACAACTATTCACATGTTAATTTCTTTTTTATTTATGTTCTCGTCCCATTTTTTTAAGTTAGAAAAGCTCAATTTTTGTGTAAACCGATAACCACATGTTCTACTCGTTACTATTTTTGTTTGATTTAAAAAAAACAATTTGGAGGTCTTTTTTTTGGTAGACGAGCTCATCTTTTTCCCAAGGACACACATTTAGCTTGGTACTAGCACGGGAGTACCTAAGGACACATATTTCCCAAGTTCAAGAAGAAGAGTACGGAGATTCAGCTTGGTACAGTACTATTATATTGTACAGCGAAGAGCCGAAGAACACAGCTCACCCTCACCCCAACTTGCTCCCCGTAATGAACAGCGAACAGAAATTGCCGTGTCAGTAACAGAAAAATGAAAGCGAAAGGTGCATGCATAAAGTTTCTCTGACTGACCGAATCTGGCTGTCACTTTTGATCTCTTCTTTTCTCTCTTTAATTTGTCTAGTGCAGATGAGTAAAAAAATTGCTCCTTGTTGCTTCTCTATCTCCTTTCAGATTTTCAGGAAAGTTGCTGTTTCATGAACCTAATTACCTAAGTACGTAGGGTATAAGTATATACTATATACTACTAGTACTTTGCATTGGGCTGCACTCGTAAACACAAATGTACTTTCAGATGCTGAACTGCACTTTTTGAAGAAAGTGTCATATGCATGCACGGACAGAAAAAACAAGTTTGAGACCGAACATCTCGTTTTTCTGCACATAAAATACTAGAACAACGTGTACTTGTTTCTGTTTTCTCTGAATGATAGTAGAAAGACGGCAAACAGCAGCCATTGGAGTGCTCCCAAGAAAATTGCTGACAAGGTGCCTCAATCATTAAACTTAGTCTGTCTAATACTCCATGAAAGACAACTACTTGGCACTGTTCCTGACGTGTGCTCTGGGGAATAAGAACAAAGGTTCCCTGCAATTTGTTAATTGTTGTTGTGCACACGTTAGATCCAGTCCAAGGGAGAACTGAAACCGCTCCCCGGAAATATTTCCCACATGCCAGTGAAACCATGGGCAGAACACCGGATTTGCGCAACGCATTTTGCTCTGCTCTTCGGGTCTCGAGAAAATAGTTTTACACCTATTTTTCTTCTTTCTTAATTAATCCCTTTCCTGCTACTGCTAGTTTGTTCCCTAAACAATTCTTCTGTTTTCGTCCATTTGTGGGTGCAGATGTGGTGAGGCAAAAACAAAGCGATAAGAAAATATTGTGACAGTTCAGGTTGTGAGGTGCTACTATTTTGCATATCATGGTGGTCCCCTGGAGAGGTGCTAGCTAATGGTCATGTTTGGATGCTCTTCCATGGAGAATCTCTACAGATGGAGACTGAAATGCTTGTATTACTAAAACCGTACGGGCATCAATAACTAATATCACTTCTTAATTCTAGCCTCATTAGTTTTACTTTTCCATGAGATGTCGTCATTGCTTTTCACTGAACAGACTGTCAGTTTGGCAATACGTGTTAGCAGAGTATTACTGTATCGCTTTTCATGCTCTGATCGAGGTCAAACTAATTTCTTTTGTTGGACAGAATCCACATTCATATCTTTCGAGGGAAAAAAGAAATCTCCCGTCACTGTTGTATAATAACTCGCTTGTTTGGCGTCATATGCCTGTAGGTATTTATTTCATAGTATGTCAAATAGCTTTGTTGTTACGTGGTGACCGGACTAGCTAGCCTGTGGAGAGAATTTATGTGGTCTTTTGTGAATATGACATCAATCACCAACGGTCTCGTTGCACGCCTAATGTTTGCTATACGGATCAAAAGTCAGGTCGTAATGCATTTTTTCCCATAAACAATAGTAATCCAGGAGGTTAACTTTATTTAGCTCGGTCTAGTGCCAACTAACGTACACGTCAAATAAATGATGCTACAAAAATAAAATAAGTACTCCCTCTGTTCTAAATTATTTAATAACCTCTGGACTATTAGGGATCATGTGCTTGTAGGTATAGCATTGCATAGTGAGATTCAATTAGAAACTGAGCATAACCAGGACAATGTTGTAACTATTCCCTCCATCTCAAGATAAAAAGAGCGATTTGATTTGGTGTGTTTTCCAAGATCACTTTCTACGTTTAACATGTACATACACTCACCCTCTATGAGCACACGTACGCAGACTCTATTCTTATGAGTACCTCTGAAGGATTGAGCTGATAGATATCGAGATTCATAGAGTCACCACAGACATCTCCCTGTCGACACGGATGTTGTTTAGCACCAAAAGCATAGCATTGTTAAATCCTAAAATAAATTCATGAAAATACAAGCATGCATGCCAAGTCGAAGACTTGAGACCAGATGAACATATTCCAACACAAGAAACCTAACTAGTTGATCTATGATCAGCTTTGACTGCTAATTAATCTTATGTCATGTAACTTTTTATAGCAATAAAAGTTTGTTAATTAGAAATTATTTGTAAATATAGTACAAGTATTTATAGGGGCATCAAGTCTGTATGCATGGACATGAGCCTATACACATGTAATACATTTTTTTCAAAAAAGAATATAGAAAAAATCTGAGTTTTAATGTGCATGTCTTATACTCCCTCTATTTCTTTATTAAGTGTCATATTTAAGTTATTCTAAGTTAAATACGTGTATATTTAACCATTAATTTCAAAAAAATATAGTTTCATATCATAATATTTATATTTTTAGATTTATTATTAAAAAATAGTATCATAATATGTAATTTATATATTGTGAAACTATAAGGGTTTTTAAAAATTTGATCAAAGATTGAAATGTTTGACTTAAGACAAACCAAATGCAACGCTTAATAAAAAACGGAGAAAGTATATACTACGGGGAGGGAGTAAGGAATAACCAATGGTTTGAATATTAGGCGGTGACTGGATTAGCCGGTGTGGAATTTCAGCGGTCATTCCTGAATATGACATCAATCACCCACGATCTTGTTGCAAACATAATTTTGTCACACGGATCTGATACGAACCAAGAACTCGCGGCAATCATGCATAAGGATGCTTACCATGTAGACTCTACCATAGAGTCTAAGTCTATTTATTACTTTCCTATTTATAGTATTTTGCTGATGTGATAGTATATTTATTGAAGAGAGAGGCAGAAAACCAAGACTCCAAGAAGTCTTATTTAGACTCTAAGTCTATGATATCTTCGAGATATAGACTATACAAAGTCTGCATTGTGAGTGCTCTGATATGCAAGTGTGTCCACATAGAAATGGATTTGTCATGACCTCAATAATCTAGGAGGAGGTTAGTTGTACTGTTTGGTTCGGTCCAGTGCTAACTAACATGCCAACGTCGATCAAATGATGCTACCCAAAAAATCCTACGGCTCCAATTGATTACCAGAGGCTTTGTTCCCTTAAACTTATTCATGTATGATTTTGACTGTTTCAATAGTGTTATGTGAGAGATAATAAGCCAAAGTACAACTGATAAGTCAGCTAATAAGTTTAAGCGAACATAGTCGAGTGTAACTAAGGTATTGTTTAGATCCAACAGTTACTAATTGTTAGCTAGTTAATCACTTGTAGTTAATACTAATTGTTGTTAGCTATCTTGGTCGTCCAACTAACTAAATAATTGTTATTTGGCCATTAGACTAACAATTAGGTAGACTTATTTGAATACAAGAAGCTAATTATATTGGCGCTTAAATATTATCTCTATGAGTCCATACATGGCCTAAAATTCATGCCTTTGAGGCCATACTTATTCCTTCTCTTTGGGGCACTGGATTTTTATAGAATTAGAACTAGTCATATGTTTTGCCATTTTATTACTTTTGGACAAAATCATCACTAATGTATGTGAGAAGTAAGTTCTTAGCTAGTTTGCGGAACTAGAGTTTTAAGACTCTTGAAGATGCTTAGCTAGTTTGCGAAACTAGAGTTTTAACTTTGGCAGAAGAGCAGGAAAAAAGCTGCAACAATTTGAAGGAGCCAAAATCTTTGCTTTTTTTTTTTAACACAACAGAGAAGGCCGGAGCTACAATTTGTGACTCCCTCTGTTTCCAGCTCTTTCGGATGAGCACCCGGAGAAGGTGTTGTGCCAAATAGGTACTTAGGTCGATCATTATATTATGCAGTGACTAGGTCGGAGTCGGACTAGCATGTGCAAAATTTATGTGATTCTTCGTTAATGTGAAATCAATCACCAATGATCTTGTTGCACACGCTTAATTTCGTCGGAAGCAGATACGAATCAAGAAGTAAGGAATCATGGTATACAAGCAAGTGTGTCTAGAAATTCATTAACAATAATGATCTAGGAGGTCAGTGGTACTAACTTGGTCCAATCTAGTACTAACTAACATGCCATGAGCCCATGACGATGCTACTAATCGAAAACTATAATCGTACGACTCCAATAATTGCCACACAAGTTTAACTATTTGGGTTTATTGCTCTGTTACGTATCAGTATAGATATAAATATCGAGGCAAACTAATTTCTTCATTCGGAGCACTGATGATTTATACAACCAAAGACTGCCGTATATTTTCTCCCATTTTATTTATGATTATGATTAAAATCTTGACTTCTTTGTGTGTTAGATTAGATGTACCACTACCAAAAGAACAGGATACCCTCCAGGGCCGAAAACCGCCAAAGAAATTGTCCTGCCAGCAGCTATCAAGAAAAGACGACAAGAGCAGAGAGCAAGATCGACAAATTCCATCATTAACCTTATTAGGCAGACCGCTACAAATAATTTCTTTAGAGTTTGAGCCGTCAATAATATTTCATTTCTCGGTAAGCTATCAGGACTCACACACACACACACACACACACACACACACACAGAGAGAGAGAGAGAGAGAGAGATTGGTATTTAACTGAAACTCAATTAGAGTTGAGCATATCAAGTAACGCAGATACGTAATGAATATCCAGTGGCTTGATTATCATGGTGACCGGATCGGACCAGCATGTGCGGAATCTAAGTGGTCCTTCACGAATGTAACATCAATCATCGCCTAATTTTCTCGGAAGAAGATACGTACTGTACGAACCAAGAAGTAGGGAGGGAATCAGAGATGAGATATGCAAACAAGTGTTCCTTTAAAGATGTATTTTTCCCATAACAGCAATAATAGTCTAGGAGGAGGTTAATTAGGATTAATCTAGTGCTAACTGATATGACACGTCGATTAAACGATGCTACGAGATAAAACAAGTACGCTACTGCTCTAGCTAGCTAGCTACTTGTCACGTTACACGTTATTCGTGTGTGTGGTTCTGGTGTGTTCCTTTTACGTATCAGTGAAGAGATACTGCCGTGGATCGAGATACACACGCACCACCGGCCATCATGTAATTGTCTACTAAACAAATCAGTGTTGGTATTTCTTTTAAGAAATTAAAACAGACCCGTTTCCATTTTGTTTGTTTCTTCTTGATCGGCCATCGCGAATGAATGGCCAGAGAAGCAGCGAGAAGGCATGCATGCATTATGCATATAGTATATACACGCCCCTTGTTGTTTGTCACGTAGAGAAGGTCAACAATTCCTTCGTCGTGCAGCTCGGCTCCTACAACATAGCTACGGCGTAGTAGGCATCTACTCGATCTGTGTACTACTAACTAAACGCAATTCTCGGCGATCTTGTTCCCATCCTGTTCATTTCATGGCCTCATCTTGTACCAAACCATGCCGAAACAAGAAAGACAAACCCAGTCTTGGCCCGTTCATTATTCTTCCCTTCATTTCGAGATGAAAACCGCATACCTACGCCGCATTACCGGTGGCGGTACGACGTGTGCAAACAAGCTTACTAGTCAGTGCAAATCCTGGGAGATCTCATGTGGGGATTAGTTTGGACGGATAGGGTTGGTACCGGGATTTGATTTGCGGAAACAAATAAATGCTGCAAGTGTGAAATGCAAAGTTTGGAAGCATTGCTAACCTCTGCCGTCTCTGCTCTAGTCAGTAGTGCATGCCGGGTCCTACGCGCGCGCCATACCCATACATAAACAAAATGCACTTGGACACTGCTGTATGTTGTCTGGCAGTGCCTTTGCTACTGCTAATTAGTTCATTGCCACTATTTCCTTTCACCGATCTCCAAACCCATGTTTATTGCAAATTGCCAGAACGATGCTTAGCGTTTGCTTGCTCGTTTAACTTGAAAGATTCTTCTTCAAGTAGCTTTCATCCGGAAGACGACCCCTAGAGCTGATGTAGCCCTGTTGCCAGATTGACATGACTAATTGCTCTTTATTAAAGTACGCCAAGTGCTGGTATATTTTACTTCGTGGCAAAAAGAATGTTCTCTTCATTCAATGGTTGCATTTTCCCTTTCTTTTGGAGTGAGTGCAATGGTTGTATTATACAGGCGCCACAAATCTTAGACTAAACACCGTACGTTATAGCATCTCCAAGAATACTCTCTCCAACCAATCTCCTACAGTGAGTCACCGTACGCTACCTTTGAAAACTCAAAAGAAAAAGTCATTTTGATGGAATCATATGATTTACTTTTGGTGGCATATCTAGAAAGAGCGTAATAGGAGAACCTTCCAGCAAAAGGGAAGACATCCGAGACCAATTGTGGGTCTATGCATGGATGGCATCACACAAATATAATTTGATGATGCAACCTTACATCCCTTCAGTTTAATTAGTTTAGTTTAAACTTAATAGTTTCGGCAGTTGAGTTGTTGTTGGGCCAATGTGTCTTTTGTTTGCACTTCAACCGGTTTTACTTCTTTTTTGGGGTGGGCGGTGGTAGTTGTGTCTTGTTCTAGTTGTCTTTTGACCCGATTAAAGCTGTGTGTTATTGTGTGTTTTAATCTTGTCTGTACTATATTTTCTTTTTTCTATTCTGCCTAATAAAATTATGGCTCGTCATTCTTTCAAAAAAAATTAAGTTTCTTGCAAACAAAAAACACCTCCAACGCCCGACTACATTTAGTGGCATCTTAAATCACAACTCCTCTCAAATTTGGGATAATCGGTTGTTCTCATCTATGTTTTGCGGATACATGAGTGTATGCCGAGTCTCGAGTGATGAGTGATTGTCAACGGGTTTGATCGCAGGTTCTTTGGCTTGTGTTGTGCAGGTGTCAAGCACGGAGACAGTGATCGAGGGCAAGGTAAAGGTCAAGTAGAGACGTGCCGTGCCGACGGACCAGGAGCGGTGAAGGGCGGACGTGAGGCTTGGACTGAGGGACCGGTGGCCCATCAGCTGTGGTGGCTGGCAGTCTGGGACAGCGACGAGCGAAGACTTGCGGGACATGGTGTTGCTCGGGTCGAGGACCTGGGGACACGTGTCGGTGGACGGGGTGCACGGGCGGTGCATCCCTTCAACAGCTTAGGTTTGGTGGTAGAGCCAGAGAAAAACCATCGGGTGGACGGTTTCCAGGTTTGGGCCTCCAAACCTGGGCGCTGATGGTTTCCGAGTTTGGGCCACAAAACTCGGGCTGAGGACGGTTTCCAGGTTTGGGCCTCAAAACCTGGGTGCTGCGGGTTTCTGAGTTTGGGCCACAAAACTCAGGCGATGAGCGGCTGGTTTCCCGGTTTGGGCCTCAAAACCGGGGGTAGACGTAAAGGCTTGGTTTCCCGGTTTCGGCCACAAAACCAGGGGCGGAGTCTGTGAAGAGGACGCAGAGCGGTGGCGGCACGTGGCGGCAATCGGTGAGGTTGCGTCGAGGCAACGCTACCTATTGTGCGGGCGTGGCCGTCGGATCACCACCTACCACGAGTTGGTCCAGAATAACCTTAGGGTTTAGCTGGTTCGCTCTGTAAGTAGTTAGGGGTAGAGTGGGAATTAGGAATAGTTAGAATTAAGATAAGTAAGGGGAGACACCCACCTCCCCATCTATCCCAGTCATTTACTCTTTGCTTCTAGGGTTTCCTGCTCTCCCAATTCCCTGCTGTAGTGAACTGAGATCCACAGAGAAGAGAACAATACCTCTGTGCCCGTGAGATTTTGAGGAAGTGAGACCGTAATCTCACTATTGTAGTGTGTGGTAGCCACACGGTTGCAATTTCGTGGTTGTGATTCGTGTTTTGTTCTTGTTCTTCGCGGATTGCTTTTCTCCACGTTTTTCCCGTCGATCAATCTCTTTGCTTGGTGCGTCTTTTGGAAATCCATTTGAACCAAGTTGTTCTAGATCGTGAGGCACTTCTTTCCACCGAAGGAATTCATCCCTAACCTCACGACCTAGTAGATCGGTTGATTTTCGTTTTGGATCGGTTTTGCTCCTTTAGTCCCGATTTCTTCCAATCCATCGATTTGGAGTTAGATGCAAGCCATGATTCCCATGGGATAGCTCACTAACCTCCTTGAGACTCCTCATATCAAGTCTAAGCCTTAGCGCTTTTGACTCGAAGGAGATCGAGTGGATTTCGCGGAAGAATAGTGCAACATCGGGACCATCGGACGCTGTGTTCTTGAGCATCGGACACTGAATCTTTTCCATCGGAGCGTCTGATGCCACGTGTCATCTGACAGTGTTTTTAAAGGAGCATCGGACGCTGACCATCGGAGCGTCCGGGGGTCAGGCATCGGACGCTAGGGTTGCACTGTAGCAGCGTCCGATGCTGGTCCAGTAAGGTTCCAGAGAGGTCCTGTTTGCATCGGACGCATCCGGTGCTTTGCCATCGGACGCTGCCAGCGTCCGATGCACACAGCTGTGCACTGTTTTGTTCGCCGTTTGTTCGTGCGATCTCGGATTTGGTTTTAGGTTTTTGCCTTGGGTTTCTAGAGTCGTGTAGTGTCCCGCTGTGCTTCTTGGAAGCATCCACCCTACCTCTAGGGTCGTGGACATTATTTAAGCTCTAGGTTTGCTCTTGGGGTGATTCTCGGGACAGTGGCGACAATTTTCCGAAAGGAATTTTGAAGCTCCCATTCACCCCCCGTCTGGTCGCTTTCTAGTTGCATTCTCGGTCCTTCAATTGGTATCAGAGCGGGTTAAGGATCTTCCACCTTAGCCGGTTCCAGATCCACAGAAGGCGACATGGATCGCGGCGTGGGCAAACCGCCGTTCTTTGATGGGACGAACTATGTGTATTGGAAGATACGCATGTCGGTCTATCTCCAGAGCATGGGCTCTTCTGTTTGGGAGATTTGCAACAGGGACGATTACGTTGTCTTGGTTGCTCGTGTTACTCAGCTTCAGATGGATGAGCACGATGCCAATAGCCGAGCGTGTAACGCTCTTTTCTCCTGTTTGAGCATGTCCGAGTTTGATCGCGTTTCTCACATCCCCACGGCTCGTGAGATTTGGGCAACCCTCATGCGTTTCCATGAGGGAACCTGTCAAGTCAAATCTCGTCTCTACGAGTCGCACAAGCGGGAGTACGAGAACTTTCAACATATGCCTGGTGAGAGCATAGAGAGTTTATTCGCTCGCTTTCAGGTTATTGTCAACAAGATGAGAGCGAACAAGGAGTTGTTGCCTTTTGACGATCATGAGAGGGCGTTGAAGCTTTTGCACACTCTTGATCGATCGGTGTGGGACTCAAAGGTCCAGGCGATCATCGAATCGCCTAACTATGAGACCCTCACTTGCGACGAGCTTTTTAGCAAGCTCAAGTCTAGTGAGATTGACGCCATGTCGAGGGCTTCTTATGAAAATCCTTCTGGCCCGACTATGGCTTTGGTTTCTGGCTCTTCTGCTAACCCCTCTGGAGGATTTGCACTTTCTTCACTCTTTTCTATCACAGAGGACCAGCTGGAGTCTTTGGGGGATGACGAGTTGGCGTTGCTCGCCAACCGGTTCTCGCGGTTCCACAACAACCGCATGAACCGTCGCCGCGGAGGAGGACGCTCAGGATGCTTTGAGTGCGGCGATCCCGACCACTTCATCGCCAATTGTCCCAAGAAGAAGCACGCATCTGGGAAGGGCGATCATGGGCACAAGTACGATTCCGGCAAGCGCAAGGAGAAGTACGTCCCCGTGAGGCACAAGCGGAGGGGCAGCTTCGACAAGGAGTACATCAAGAAGAAGTACTTGGAGAAGGCCCAGGCTGAGCAGCGTGCGTTCTTCGCCACGCTCAGCGACGTCGACGGCTCGGATGACGACTCTGCTTGCTCAAGCGATGACGAGTCCGAGAAGAAGAAGAGGATCGAGGACAAGCTGAACGGCCTTTGCTTCTTCGCCGATGACGACGGCCTCTGCACCATGGCCCTTGGTGATGAGGTCGACGGCAAGCTGGAGGACACCCCTCGGAACGACGACGACAACGACACCTCTCAGGTATCTCTCACCCACGACTAGCTTTCTGCTGACGTCGAAAAGCTTACTGCCGCCTTGCTTAGTCAAGATAAGTTGCTTAGGCGTGCTGCTAGAGAGCGCAAGGAGTTTAGGCAGAAGTGGGAGGACACAGTGAGGGAGCTTGAGTTCGCTAAGTCCACCGTGGTCGTGTCTGAGGAGGGTGAGTGTGAGATGTGCACCAAGCACATGACTGACCTTCTCACCTTGAGAGGTAAGTATGCTGCTTTGGTTGGAGAGGTGGATGAGCTCCGGGCTAGACCCTTGTTGATGGGTGCGTGCAAGTCTTGTCCAGTCTTGCAAACCGAGTTGGCAGAGAAGGATGCCAAGATTGAGTCTCTTGAGAAGGCCAGCTCGGGTAGCACTTGTGTGACTAGGTGCATTTTGTGTGGAGGTTTGGAGATGGAGATCGCTAATGTGAAGCATGACAAGATGCAAACCGAGGAGGAAAACACATACCTTCGGACCATCTTGTCATGGGTGTCTAGCGGTGAGCCACAGCTCGGGATGATGATCTCCCAATTCAAGCGAGCTGCTGGAGGTCCTGGTGTAGGTTTTGCTCCGGGCGTTGATGTTTCTGCTTTTGGGAAGATTGGAGAGTCGAGTGGTTTGAACCCGAGTGAGAAGCCCAACTCCACCACTACTCCCAAACTTACCAAGCTTCCACCCAAAGAGCCTCTCAAGCCTAACACCAAGGATGGGGTGTTTGAAGAACCTCCACGAGCTCCACCCAAGAACCAGCAATGGGCTCCTAAACCCAATCACCTGAAAAACAAGCTGGACACAATGCCACCTATCTAGGAGGAGCTTATGCCACAGAAGGGCAAAGTGACCCACACCCACAACCGTGTGTACCAACAACCCCCTTTGAGAGCGGTGAGGTACCATTGTGAGCACTATGGGAGAGATGGACACTTGAGTGAGTTCTGTTTTTGGCGTAAGAGAGAGGCGCGCCGTGCTAGGGATATGAACAATGGGGACATGTACCATCCTTTCCATGATGTACATGCGCCGAATGTTCAGAAACGTGCTGCTAGGCCCAGAGGTCCAGAACCTCAAGTTCCCAGGTCTAGGCAGCGGAGAGGACGTGCCCGGCGGGAGCCTGCAGTTGAAGGCTATGGACCCCGTGGCGGTGGCTTTGTTGTAGAGCGTTTTCCCCCACCGCGTTTTGAGTATCGCGATGGACGCTCTTTCCTTAGCGGACCACGTTTTCCTCAACGTGGTGATCGCTTCCCCCGTAGGCGTGCTAGGAATGGTTTTTCTACTAACCATTCTTTTGAGCAGCCGGCCCAACACTGGCATTCTTCCTACTTCACTAACCCCAGTGTTGGACTGTATGCTCACCCTATGTCTTTTTATTGATGTAGGTAAAACGATTGGGGGACGTTTGGTTGGTGGATTCTGGTTGCTCGAGGCACATGACCGGAAACGCCAAGTGGTTCTCCAGTCTTAGTTCTGTCGCCGGAAAGGAGTTTATCACCTTCGGCGACAATAGCAAAGGTAAAGTGTTATCTCGAGGGTCGGTGCGAGTTAATGAGCACTTTGTGTTGCGCGATGTTGCTCTTGTTTCTAACTTGCATTTTAACCTTCTTTCTGTTTCGCAACTCTTTGATGACGACTATGAGATTTGTTTTAAGCCAAATCTCAGTCGTATTTTGGATCCTCAGGGCAATCTTGTTTGTGTGATTTCGTCCTTTGGGAAAGTCTTTCGTGCGGATTTCTTGGAGTCGTTTGGAGTTTCTCATTGTCTTTTGGCTGGCCCTTCCTCCTCTGATCTTTGGAAGTGGCATAGGAGACTGGGACATTTGAGCTTCGACTTGCTTGCGAGACTTAGCTCACTTGGCCTAATCCGAGGATTGCCCAAATTGTCAATGGAGAAGGATCTTGTTTGCCATTCTTATAGACATGGGAAGATGGTTGCCGCTCCCCACCATCCAGTAACTCAGGTCATGACACAGCGCCCCGGAGAGCTTTTACACATGGACCTTGTTGGTTTGGCTCGGGTGAGCTCAGTTGGGGAGAAGTGGTATGTGCTTGTTGTTGTTGACGATTTTTCGAGGTATTCGTGGGTCTTCTTTTTGTCTGAGAAGACCGAGACTTTCTCTTTTGCTCGCAATCTAATTTTGCGTCTTCAGAACGAGTTCCCTTTGAACTCGATGCGAGCTATTAGAAGTGATAATGGTTCCGAATTCAAGAATTCGGATTTTGAGAAGTTTTGTAACTCTTTGGGTTTGGAGCATCAGTTTTCTTCCCCCTACACACCACCCCAAAATGGTGTTGTAGAGAGGAAGAATCGGACCCTTGTAGAGATGGCCAGGACGATGCTCGATGAGCATAGGACTCCTAAGCGATATTGGGCCGAAGCTATGAACACTGCATGTTATATTTCCAATCTCATTTTTCTCCGAGCTTTCTTGAAAAAGACTTCTTATGAGTTGCGATTTGGGAGGCAGCCCAAGGTGAGTTATTTTAGAGTCTCCGGTTGCCACTGTTTTATATTGAAGAAAGACAACCTGGACAAATTTGAGTCTCGTTCTTCTAACGGTGTATTTTTGGGTTATGGCACTCACACTAGAGCTTATCGTGTACTTAACCTTGATACTAACCGAGTCATGGAGACATCCGATGTCACCTTCGATGAGACCATGGTTTGTCCTTCTTCTCGTTTTGAGCGTGCAGGTGATCATGAGGTTGGTGAGCCTCTTTTTGATGACGAGGATGAGGGTGCTGAAGGTATGGATGATCCAGCACCCCCTCCACCTGTTTTGCCGCAAGGAGCGGCTTCTACGACGACTCACGGCCCCGACACGTCTTCTTCCTAGGGGCCGTGGGATCCGCCACCTCGAGCGGTACCTTTTGTACCCGGGGAGGCACCAACTGCTGTTGAGGGGGAGGTCACTTCTGCTCGGGAGGCGCCACGACACATTCAACGCCAACACCCACCTCAACAGATGATTGGCAGCATCGACAAACGTGTCACTCGGTCCAGGTCACAAATCTCTCACTTTGCTCATTCTGCTTTTGTTGCTGATTTTGAGCCCCGAGATGTTGGACACGCTTTGACGGATTCGGATTGGGTCAATGCCATGCACGAGGAGTTAGAGAACTTTAAGCGAAATCGGGTTTGGGTTTTAGTTCCACCTTCTCCAGACTGTAAGCCTATTGGGACAAAATGGGTTTTCAAAAACAAGCAAGGAGAGGATGGCCACGTTGTTAGAAACAAGGCCAGGCTTGTAGCAAAGGGCTATAGTCAGAAGGAGGGGATAGACTATGAGGAGACTTTTGCTCATGTAGCTCGTTTGGAGGCTATTAGGATACTCTTGGCTTTTGCAGCATCCAAATGTTTCAAACTTTTTCAAATGGATGTCAAGAGTGCCTTCTTAAACGGCTACATAGAAGAAGAGGTTTATGTTGAACAACCCCCCGGTTTTGAAAATCCCAAGTTTCCAAACCATGTTTTCAAACTCCACAAAGCTTTATATGGTTTGAAACAAGCCCCTAGAGCCTGGTATGATAGGTTGAAAACCTTTTTGCTTGCTAAGGGTTTTAAAATGGGATGTGTGGATAAAACGCTCTTTCTCCTCAAGCAAGGCAAGGACACTCTCTTGGTCCAGATTTACGTGGATGATATCATTTTCGGTGGTTCTTCTCACGTTTTGGTTGCCAAATTTGCAGATACTATGAGCAGGGAGTTTGAGATGAGTATGATGGGCGAGCTGACTTTCTTTCTCGGATTGCAAATTAAGCAATCCTGAGAAGGGACGTTTGTGCACCAGGGCAAGTATACCAAGGACTTGCTGAAGAGGTTCGATATGGGTGAGGCCAAGCCTCTTCCAACACCCATGTCGACCACGACGGCCCTGGATGCGGACAAGGATGGAGAAGCTGTGGACCAGAAGGAGTACCGAAGCATGATCGGGTCGCTGCTCTACGTGACGGCGACACGCCCGGACATCCAGTTCGCGGTGTGTCTGTGCGCGCGCTTTCAGGCGTCGCCGCGCACTTCTCATCGTCAGGCGGTCAAGCGCATTTTCAGGTACCTTCGTTTCACACCTGAGTTTGGGATTTGGTATTCAGCTTCCTCCACTCTCTCCCTTTGCGGTTATTTCGATGCCGATTTTGCTGGTTGTCGCATTGAGCGCAAGTCCACTTCTGGGACTTGCCAGTTTATTGGTTCTTCTCTTGTATCGTGGTCTTCTCGCAAGCAGTCTAGTGTCGCCCAGTCTACCACGGAGGCTGTGTATGTTGCTGCGACTAGGTGCTGTTCCCAGTTGCTTTGGATGATGGCCACTTTGCGTGATTTTGGTCTGAGCTTTTCTCGTGTTCCTTTGCTTTGTGACAGCACGAGTGCAATTAGTGTTGCTAAGAACCCCGTGCTTCACTCGAAGACCAAACACATTGATGTGCGCTTTCACTTTTTGCGAGACCACTATGAGAAGGGTGATATCGACCTTCGCCATGTCGATACTCATCATCAGTTGGCTGATATTTTCACCAAGCCTTTGGACGAATCAACCTTTAATCGGTTGAGGGGTGAGCTTGGTGTGTGTTTCCCCTTTTAGATGGGGGAAAACATTTTGGATCTTGTATCATAGACTGACTATTTTCTCGTTTGCCTTGTTTTACTTTTGCATTTCAGCATACGCTTTTACATTCTGAGCTTCATGTATATACTCTCTAAAATGTAATTATGCTCTGTTTAGTATGCTCCGATGCTATATGTTGATGCTAGTAGCTTATGCTCTTTCTGATCACTAATACATGTTGTGAGCTGAGCTATTTTTGAATGGTGAATTTGCTTAATGAACATAAAACTTGAAAAAGTTCACCATTGAGATATGCAACTAGCATGTGTAGGATGTGTTGAATTCGTACGTGCTTTTCATATATGCTAGGTTGCTATGTCTCTAGTTCTGAGTCTGTCACTTGCTTGGTCTGTTCATACTCTGTCAATAAAATCTGAACCAAGTTTTAAGTGAATTGAAAAGATCGAGATGGGATTGCTTGTCAACACATCATAGTTTCGAGACTGTTTCTCATTGCACTTTGAGTTAAACTTGAGCTGTGTAGTGTATGACCGAAACTGTTGCTTTAAGCTTCTGATTGCTTCTACATAGGCTTCGCACAGTTGAAAAGTTAGGCAATGACAAGCTTTCAACCTCTCGCAATCACATGCTGAAATTTGAACTTGTGTAACCTAAACCGCTGCAACTCCGATAAAATTTGGATACACAAGTCTATGTTTCATTCGATAGCATGATGATTGAACTTTGCTAGGGGTAGTTCACCTTGTATACATGTTTAGCACTTGTCTGATTTCCTGTCTATACATGTTTTGTGCTATTTTGATGGTGAATACCTTTTTGGCTAAAAACTGCTCACTTTGCTCATATATTCATATTTCATATTTGGTGATCAGTTTGAGCCTTTGCAAGCTTGTATGCTTTCCAGTGAGTCATTGGAGCTATACTGTTTAGAGCATCTTTGCATTTTCTTGACTATATTCCTGAAGCTGCTAACTTGCATTGTGACCAATATGCATTTTGGAAGGGAGAGAACTTCTCTTGTTGGCACATTTGATGGTGCATTTTCCCAGGGGGAGACCATTTTTCACTTGATGGTGCATTTTCAACTAAGGGGGAGAATTTGGACAAATCATGCCTCCCATGTTCAACTAAGGGGAGAGGATTCGGTTGTGTGCACCATGCAAGGGGGAGTTTGCTCTCCCATGTTCAACTAAGGGGAGAGGATTCGGTTGTGTGCACCATGCAAGGGGGAGTTTGCTCGTGATAAATTTTTTGAAATTTCCAATTGGTTCGGAGCACTTTGCTAGTCGTGTTGAGCCTTTGGCTCTATCTTGAGGGACTAGCAGTCGCATCTTTGCTTCAGTTGGTATCGAGCTTTTTCAGTTGATGTCGAGCTTTCTGCTAGTTGTGTTGAGCCTCTGTGCCTCTGTCTTGAGGGACTAGCATTTTGCTTTGATTTTTCAATTGGTATCTGCTAGCGGTGTTGAGCCTATTCTACCTCTTCTTGAGGGCTAGCTTTTCTTTGCTTGGTTGCGTCGAGCCGTTGCCCATGTCTTTGGGGACCAAGTTGTCTTGCTCTTTCCACTTGACCTTCTTCGGCTTTCCTATGTTGTTGGGTCATTTGGTCGAGTTCTCTCCTCTCCCTTCTTCCTCCTTCTATTTCCATTACGATTTGTGTGTGTAGTTGACAATGCACTCATCAAGGGGGAGATTGCGGATACATGGGTGTATGCCGAGTCTCGAGTGATGAGTGATTGTCAACGGGTTTGATCGCAGGTTCTTTGGCTTGTGTTGTGCAGGTGTCGAGCACGGAGACAGTGATCGAGGGCAAGGTGAAGGTCAAGTAGAGACGTGCCGTGTCGACGGACCAGGAGTGGTGAAGGGCGGACGTGAGGCTTGGACTGAGGGACCGGTGGCCTGAGGATCAGCTGTGGTGGCTGGCAGTCTGGGACAGCGACAAGCGAAGACTTGCGGGACATGGTGTTGCTCGGGTCGAGGACCTGGGGACACGTGTCGGTGGACGGGGTGCACGGGCGGTGCATCCCTTCAACAGCTTAGGTTTGGTGGTAGAGCCAGAGAAAAACCATCGGGTGGACGGTTTCCAGGTTTGGGCCTCCAAACCTGGGCGTTGATGGTTTCTGAGTTTGGGCCACAAAACTCGGGCTGAGGACGGTTTCCAGGTTTGGGCCTCAAAACCTGGGTGCTGCAGGTTTCTAAGTTTGGGCCACAAAACTCAGGCGATGAGCGGCTGGTTTCCCGGTTTGGGCATCAAAACCGGGGGTGGACGTAAAGGCCTAGTTTCCCGGTTTCAGCCACAAAACCGGGGGCAGAGTCCGTGAGAGGACGCAGAGCGGTGGCGGCACGTGGCGGCAATCGGTGAGGTTGCGTCGAGGCAACGCTACTTATTGTGCGGGCGTGGCCGTCGGATCACCACCTACCACGAGTTGGTCCAGAATAACCTTAGGGTTTAGCTGGTTCGCTCTGTAAGTAGTTAGGGGCAGAGTGGGAATTAGGAATAGTTAGAATTAGGATAAGTAGGGGGAGACACCCACTTCTCCATCTATCTCAGTCATTTAATCTTTGCTTCTAGGGTTTCCTGCTCTCCCAATTCCCTGCTGTAGTGAACTGAGATCCACAGAGAAGAGAACAATACCTCTGTGCCCGTGAGATTTTGAGGAAGTGAGACTGTAATCTCACTATTGTAGTGTGTGGTAGCCACACGGTTGCAATTTCGTGGTTGTGATTCGTGTTTTGTTCTTGTTCTTGGCGGATTGCTTTTCTCCACGTTTTTCCCGTCGATCGATCTCTTTGCTTGGTGCGTCTTTTGGAAATCCGTTTGAACCAAGTTGTTCTAGATCGCGAGGCACTTCTTTCCACCGAAGGAATTCATCCCTAACCTCACGACCTAGTAGATCGGTTGATTTTCGTTTTGGATCGGTTTTGCTCTTTTAGTCCCGATTTCTTCCAATCCATCGATTTGGAGTTAGATGCAAGCCATGATTCCCATGGGATAGCTCACTAACCTCCTTGAGACTCCTCATACCAAGTCTAAGCCTTAGTGCTTTTGATTCGAAGGAGATCGAGTGGATTTCACGGAAGAACAGTGCAACATCGGGACCATCGGACGTTGTGTTCTTGAGCATCAGACGCTGAGTCTTTTCTATCGGAGCGTCCGATGCCATGTGTCATCTGACAGTGTTTTTAAAGGAGCATTGGACGCTGACCATCGGAGCGTCCGTTGCCATCGGACACGCCGGGGGTCAGGCATCGGACGCTAGGGTTGCACTGTAGCAGCGTCCGATGCTGGTCCAGTAAGGTTCCAGAGAGGTCTTGTTTGCATCGGACGCATCCGGTGCTTTGCCATCGGACGCTGCCAGCGTCCGATGCACACAGTTGTGCACTGTTTTGTTCGTCG
Source organism: Coix lacryma-jobi var. lacryma-jobi (assembly GCA_009763385.1). Classification (NCBI taxonomy): domain Eukaryota; kingdom Viridiplantae; phylum Streptophyta; class Magnoliopsida; order Poales; family Poaceae; genus Coix; species Coix lacryma-jobi. The sequence goes on along the minus strand of CM019823.1, from coordinate 8,827,388 downwards.
TTTGTTCGTGCGATCTCGGATTTGGTTTTAGGTTTTTGCCTTGGGTTTCTAGAGTCGTGTAGTGTCCCGCTGTGCTTCTTGGAAGCATCCACCCTACCTCTTGGGTCGTGGACATTATTTAAGCTCTAGGTTTGCTCTTGGGGTGAGTCTCGGGACAGTGGCGACAATTTTCCGAAAGGAATTTTGAAGCTCCCATTCACCCCCCCTCTGGTCGCTTTCTGGTTGCATTCTCGGTCCTTCATGTTTTCATGTGACTTTTTTCCTAGGTGCGTCTACTTCCCCACCATATATGCAAGGCAAACACCACATTCCCTCCCGTATTGAATGTCATCACCTTGCATCTCTCCCAAACCATCTACACAAGTGTGCCCACTAGGCATCGCTTGTCCATTCCATGTTGCTTCCCCTCTGCTGGCTACTCCTTCCACCTGCATCTAGATGATCACGTGTAGAGAGGTTGAGCAACTCCAAGGATAGTGAGAGATTGATGCTCTAAAAGGAAGACCATATCGATTACAAGAAACATGGGCCTAAATTGCCTATGCATCATATGTTGCTCCTCACTAGGGTAACATGGGCAGATCCTAACCTTCCATATGGCGACACACCCAAAGCTCTTCCCCCTTCCCTATCTGTAGCCAGAGCAAATCGATGGAAGTCCATGCACCCCCATGGAATTTGTTGCAACACGGAGAAGGAGCTTTGTGGATTGAAACGCCATTGTGTGGAGGTGATATGTAGTTTCTCATGCCACTTGGTGCGGCCCTACATTGAGAAAGGGAGTTGTCTCCTTGTTGAGCACTAACCTGCACATTGAGAACTTTAAGCTTCTTGTTGGATTCACAAAACGTGAATGGTGATCTTCTAGTTTGTGTGGTTGAAAATGAGAATGTTGTCAACTTCGTGCATTATTTTGTTGTAGACATCGCAGGCATGTGGCCAGTGTTTGAGTTTAGCCTACTCATTGGTGAGTCAATGCCTCCTTGACCCAAGGTTGACATCATTAACATTTAGACAGTATACCTTCTTAGGTGGCTAAGCCTTTCACGCAATACCTCTTGTAGACAAGTTTGGGAGAAGAGAAGAGAGGAATGAAATGAAATGAAATGGAATGGATTGGATTGAATTGGTTTGGGAGAAGAGAGGAATGAGGAGGAGCCTGCTGCTCGGCGCGGCGGCCAGATCTAGATCGGCTTTGCCGCGCCACCCCGCCTGGCGCGGCAAAGCCGTTGACCGCGCCAGCCCGCCTGGCGCGGCAAACGCACTAGCCGCGCCAGCCCGCCCGGCGCGGCAAACTGACGAGAGGGGCCCACGCAGGCCTGCGTGGCCGGGCGGTGCCACGGTGGCGCTTTTGCCGCGCCGCCATGCATGGCGCGGCTAACTCTTTTGCCGCGCCATTGGGGACGGCGCGACAAAAGGGTTAGTTTTGCAAAAAAAAAAGACAGTGTTATTTATGAAATTTTTTATTTAATTGGGTTATTAATAAAAAAAAATTCCATATATATAGTGTGGCATGCATGATATGGCAAGCATTGTCATTCTAGCACGCATGCATCATGCATGCCAGCTAACCAATCCAAACCTTCTTCTCGTTAAGTCATGCAACGGACAAACTCGATCGATCCGTTCACTTGCTCTCTGAATGGATCAGCAGGTAGTAGTACCGATGAATGAATAACAAACAAACTGCATCCAGAAGTAACCGAGGCATAGGTTGGTTTGTTATACTACATACAAGAGAACCTATGTCGGCACGGGAATCCTGTCCCTCGCTGCAGAGATGCAAAATCACAAGGGAATTTTGTCTTGGCAGGAGGAGGGTTGTTGCGTCGTTAATTATTATGTCGAAATTGCTGAGGCTACCTATTATGCGTATATAGTAGGCGCCTAATGCGTCGAACCTACTACACTGCCGTGCATGTGTGCGCAGCTCATATATGTCCCCCTGCCTCCTCGGACGACATTATTAATTCTCTAGGTTATATACGTGTGTGCACTACTAAAAACATTCTTTTGGACGATCTATCAACTAAGCTTTAGTCTCGGCAAAAATTTGCGTCCGGGGTTAAAGACTTTTAGTCCCGGTTGGTATTACCCACTGGGACTAAAGCTCCTTTTAGCCCCGGTTGGTGTTACCAACCGGGGCTAATGGTCCTTCACCAGTGGATTCAAAAGGAAAAAACGTCCAGAACTGTATCACGTGGGTTGTGTAGCTCAGTTGGTAAGCGTGCCTGAGGCGAGATGTGCTGAGTTCGAATCTCACGTTACCAACCGGGGCTAAAGGTCCTTCACGAGTGGATTCAAAAGGAAAAACGTCCAGAACTATATCACGTGGTTTGTGTAGCTCAGTTGGTAAGCGTGCCTGAGGCGAGATGTGCTGAGTTCGAATCTCACACAATACACATTTATTTTTCCTCCGTGGACCTTTAGCCCCGATGGGAAGCACTCGGGACTAAAGGCCGGGACCTTTAGTCCCGGATTCTTAGTCCCGGTTGGGATACCCGGGGCTAAAGGCCCTTTCTGTATTCTTAGTCCCCGGTGGGAAGCACCCGAGACTAAAGGTCATTTATTTTTTCTCTCTAGACCTTGGCTAAAGGCCCGGTTTAACCGGGGCTAAAGGCCCTTTCTGTATTCTTAGTCCCCCGGTGGGAAGCACCCGAGACTAAAGGTCATTTATTTTTCCTCTTTAGACCTTTAGCCCCGGTGGGAAGCACCCGGGACTAAAGGCCGGGACCTTTAGTCCCGAATTCTTAGTCCCGGTTCAACCGGGGCTAAAGGCCCTTTCTGTATTCTTAGTCCCCGGCGGGAAACACCCGGGACTAAAGGTCGGGACCTTTAGTCCCGGATTCTTAGTCCCGGTTGGGATACCCGGGGCTAAAGGCCCGGTTGAACCAGGGCTAAAGGCCTTTCTGTAACAGTGGTGGCTGAGGTTGAATTGCACATGATGATTCCGTTTAGATGGCGTTGGTGTATAGTGAGTATTCGAGCGGCCTAGCGTAGCTGTAGCTCAAGAGTTTGTCGTCACTGCTAGCTCCATGGGGCCATAGCAGAGGTATTTGTTGTGCGATTTTTATTTATTTTTGTTTAATTAAACAAAATTATTTTATCATACAAACTTCTAAATAGAGCATGCGTTTTTTTAGAACTAGACCTAGAAATTAGGAAAAGTGTGCCAAACAGGCATGCCGACGACATGTCGTTGGAAAAGAAACTAAAGGGACAGTATAATCTCACTTTGCCATTGAAACAGTAATAATAGTACACTACTGGAGAACGGGCCTTTAGCCCCGGTCGAAAATGACCTTTAGCCCTGGGCATGGAGCCGGGGCTAAGGAATCGGGACTAAAGGCCCGACCTTTAGCCCCGGTTCCCGGCCCCGGGGCTAAAGGGGGACCTTTAGCCCCGGTTGGTAATACCAACCGGGACTAAAGAGAGGACCTTTAGCCCCGGTTGGTAATACCAACCGGGACTAAAGACTGGCCTCTTTAGTCCCGGTTGGTATTACCAACCGGGGCTAAAGACCTTTTTTCTTTTTCTTTTCTTTTTTCTTTTCAATTGGCTATTGTTTTCAGTTTTTCAATTACATTAGGTTTTCTAATACGTTTTCTTCGATGCTAATATATTACATTAGGATTTCTAATACGTATATTTCTTCGCTGCTAATGTATGTATCCACATATATATACACATAAAATTTATAATTACACACATAAAATATGAAACTATATATATATGGGCTAGCTATACATATTATGTGTATAATATTTTTATGCACATAAAATTTACAGCATTATCCATGCATCCTTGGTATTTACAACACAAATATTGACCGTCACTTAAATGTCATACAAATGGTCGTCTTGGTTTGGTTTCATTGGTTCTTCCGGGTTATAGTAGAACTCGGTGCCGGCTTTGAGGACATGGTCATTAAGAACTCCTGCGATTGTCTCTTGAATTCCTTTCAGGCGCACCATGTCCAACACCTGGTTCTTCAACCATAGCTCCTTCTGTCTCTCTAGAGGAGTTCTTTTGGCATACACCGAGAGAAACTCGCAAACGTAGTACCCACACAAATTGTTCCCTGGTGGTTGCCATAGAACCCACTGCACGATGTAAAAAGATATTACTCTCATCATCTCGCGCGTGTGATGAAAGCATGCTACAGTGGTAAAGACGCGGGGAGATAGTACTACTTACTTGCAATTGGATAGGACGAGGAAGTGTCGCCTTCAAATCCGGACGGTGTTTCGGAACGAACCAAGCCCAAACCCTGCACAATATAATATTGGATCGTAATTAACTATTGCAGATTTAAAGTGTAGAAATCAGTATTTAGAGATCGAAAGTTACCCCTGGATAATGTCTATGATATCTTGATAATCTCCCAGTGGTTTTCTCAACGAGTCATAGATTATCAATTGACTTTCGGAGAGATCGAAGACGATCAATATCCAGTGATAGCTGCATTAATTTGCTTATATAGTCAACATATCATAGAAATTGAGTAAGTAAAAATAAATATGCACATGATAACAACACCCACCTAAAGTTGTATGGGAAGAGTATATATCTTTTGTTCTTTTGGTTCAACAAGAACCTTCGGAGATTCCTCCCTGTTTCATTTCTCCATATATCATAGGCGGGATCTTTCTTTGGGACCGAGAATACGATATATGGATCAATGAAACCAACCTCCTTGTCATTTCTACGTGCGAGGTCTCTCATCATGTTTCTGCATATGTATATAGGCACGCTAGCTAGTGTTAGCATAATTACATTTACATATACATATGATAGAGTGAGATAATTAAAACGAAGGATCACTTACAAACAGAAGAGGCTGACTAGAGATTTGTCTAGAGCATCCAGGTGGCATAGCTGGTGTAACTCATTGAATTGGATAAGTATAATGTCATCACCACGGAAGTAATGATGGTCTCTAATTCTGACGCATATCCAATCATCCGCTTTTTTGGTACACGCTGCCATGTACCACTGGTTTAACAAGTACATTTGAGTGCCAAGTTCTGTGAGGGCCGTAGGGTTGTATAGACTCTGGCCATATACATAATTCTTCTTCCACTGATCAACTTGCGGAGCAGTTTCAATGGGTGCTTCACCGAGCATTTGTGACAAGGTTAGACCAGTTTCTGCGAAAAATGCATCAAGATGCTCAGGATTCACCTCAAGTTGTTCTAGCGCTTTCAAGTTAGAACCATATTCATTCACAACTAGCGGGGGCACTGATTGTTTCGATTGTTCCCCGAGCTGTGGGACACCCTTGCTTGCTCTCTTCTGTTTCTGCTTCGCCTCCTCAAGTGACTTGGTCATAGTGCGGTCATAGTCTGATGGTGGCGATTTCTTATGAGAATCACACACTTTTTTCTGATGAGCATCCACCTTTTTCCTGAGCATATCAGGACGTACAAAAAGGTACGGCTTCTCTGGGTTTTTCTTTGCTTTTTGTTTAGCCTCGACGTCCGCCCAAAATTTGTCCAAATCTGCTTTCGCTGCAGCATTTGTTTCCTCATCAGTCATATCATAGGGAAGTTTCGTCTTCTGAGGAACAGCTTGATGTCTTTCTGCAGAGGCTTTCTTCTTTGGTGGCGGTGGGGCCGATGCCTTCATTTTTGTGGCTGGCCTCTTCTTTGATGGGGCCGGTGGTGGGGAAGCCCGTGGTGGAGGAGATGGGGCCGGTGGCGGGGATGGAGCCCGTGGTGGAGGAGATGGGGCCGGTGGTGGGGAAGCCCGTGGTGAAGGAGATGGGGCCGGTGGTGGGGAAGCCCGTGGTGGAGGAGATGGAGCCGGTCGTGGAGGGGATGGAGCCGATCGTGGAGGGGATGGAGCCGGTGGGGATGCAGCTGTGTCTTTCACTGCATCGCCCGCAGCACTATGATGACTATGTGGTGAATGGATAATTGGACTTAGGTGCGGAGAGGTCCTGCTGTGAAAACAACATAGTATGAGTAAACAATTATTTAATTAAGTCAATACATAACTAGTGAAAAATGTTTCATTGACTTTCATCTGCACCTAGGGTTAGTTTGCTGAGGAGGAGGAGGAGGTGATGCCCCAGGAATAATGATATAGCGCTTACGCCAACATATGAATGCCTTCTCCGCTTCTCCTAAAGTCTTCTCACCATCACCTCCTTCAATGTCAAGAGTCACATTGCTATGCCCTTTCAATACTCTATCCACCGAGACACTAGCATAACCAGGTGGTACCAATGCCCCATGGCATCTTGGTGTCTTCGTAGGGTCAATAGGAGATACGACACCAATAGCCACCATTATTGTGTCATTCCCCTATGGAATGTGCAGCTCACAGGTCGTGAGAGGATCAGTGATGTCATCCACGGGGAAGCGCAGCCCTGCGTCACCTTGAATCGTTGGCACCTCCGTGGAAGCGCAACTGCTTTTCAACTGATCACCAGGGGTGCTGGTGTTGACTCCTGGCTCTGATGCAGATTGCCTTTGCAGGGAACTCACTGCTAAATGCACTTGCCTTTTGATTTCCTCACTCATTTTGTCTTCAAGTGCCTTTTCTCGCTCTACCGCTTCACGAGCCGCGGCCTGTGACTGAATAACCATTTCCTCCATCCTTCGCATCCGCTCTACCTCCTCCTGCCTCTTTCTTGCGCGGCTTCTATAGATCTCTTTGTCTTGTGGGAAGGCATGCTCCCACGACACCTCCCCATAGCCTCTTGTTCTCCCACCATGTTCAGGATTCTCTAGGGCGTATGTAAGCTCATCCTTTTCTCTGTTCGGCTGCCACGTGCCACTGTTAGCCATGTCTCGAGCATAAGCTAGTCTTTCTGCTGCTCTTTGGAGTTTTGTGCCATACACTACCCCTCCTGTCTGTAGGTCCAGACTTCCTCCATGACCAAAAAACCAATACTTGGCGCGCTCAGGCCAGTTTATTGAATCTGGTTCGATGCCCTTGGCTAGAATCTCCCGTTCCATTTTTTCCCACTTGGGAATGGCACTCTTGTAGCCACCTGATCCCAAGTGATGGTGGTATCGTTTTTGTCGGGCATTCTGTTGGTTCATTCTGACACGTGTCTCACCCTCTTCTGATTTCTTGAATTCTACAAACTCATCCCAAAAAGGCCTCAACTTGACGTAGGCCTTGGTGTTAAAATCCGGAGTTAGGTCCTTCTTGATAAATGTGTTGTACAATTTCTTCTTCCAGCCCTGGAATAGTGTTGCCATTTTCTTCATAGCCCAATCTCGAACTCTTGCCTTCAAATTTCTATCTTCTGTTTCAAGCGTGAAATGTGCAAGGACATCTTGCCAAACCAGTTCCTTATCACGATCAGAGACAAAACTTATATGAGGAGCACTACTCTTTTCCTTCCATTCACGAGCATTGATCGGGATCTTATCCCTTACGAGATACCCACAGTGGTAAACGAATTTCTGTGCATGTTCTCCAAGCACTTGGCCTGTTTCCTCGTTGAATTCTGAGATAATGTATCGGCCATCCAACGGCTTCTTCGGACCTCGTACGGTCCTACTCTTCCCGGTAGTCGTTGTCGATCCAGAGGGCTACGTATGTAGGAACAGTAGATTATAAATACATTTACAAATTGATTAGAATTTTATGTGCTCATAGAGATTGTAGGTATACCTCGCCAGTATTCTGTAGAGTAGCCAGTTCTAGTGGATTAATTGCCTTCTGAGAAATTGCATTAAGGAATGCACATAGCTTCACAGTGGCCAGACGTACATGTGGAGGTAGAATTCCTCTTAAAGCAACCGGTAGCAATTGCGTCATAAGCACGTGGCAGTCATGCGACTTTAAGTTTAGGAATTTCTTGTCTTGCATATTTATTATTCCCCTGATATTGGAGGAGAATCCAGATGGGACCTTGATGCTGTTGAGGCATTCAAACATGATTTCCTTCTCTTCATTGCTAAGAGTGTAGCTAGCAGGTCTTAAGTAATGGCGTCCATCATCTGTCTTCTCTGGATGTAGGTTGTCTCGTTCTTTCATGCGCTGCAACTCTTGTCGTGCTTCAAGTGTATCCTTAGACTTCCCATACACACCCATGAATCCTAGAAGGTTGACACAAAGATTCTTTGTCAGGTGCATCACGTCGATCGCGTGGCGGACCTCTAGTACATGCCAATAGGGTAGCTCCCAAAATATTGACTTCTTCTTCCACATGGGTGCGTGTCCCGTAGCGTCTTTTGGAACAGGTTCACTGCCCGTGCCCTTTCCAAAGACTACCTTCACATCCTTGACCATCTCAAGTACATCTTCCCCAGTTCTGTTGCGAGGCTTGCTCCGGTGGTCTGCCTCACCTTTAAAATGCCTGCCTTTCCTTCTAACCTGGTGATTCACAGAAAGAAATCGACGATGCCCAAGGTAGACTACCTTTCTACATTTTTTCAAATATACACTATCCATGTCATCAAAACAATATGTGCATGCATTATATCCCTTGTTTGTCTGTCCTGAAAGATTACTTAGAGCAGGCCAATCATTGATGGTTACGAACAACAATGCTCGCAGGTCAAAGTGTTCCTGTTTGTAATCATCCCACACGCGTACACCTGATTTACTCCATAAAAGTAGCAGTTCCTCAACTAATGGCCTTAGATAGACATCGATGTCGTTGCCAGGTTGCCTCGGGCCTTGGATGAGCACTGGCATCATAATGAACTTCCGCTTCATGCATAACCATGGAGGAAGGTTGTAGATACATAGAGTAACAGGCCACGTGCTATGACTACTGCTCTGTTCCCCAAAAGGATTCATTCCGTCCGTACTTAAAGCAAACCTTAAGTTTCTAGCGTCTTTTGCAAATTCCGGGAATTCTCTGTCTATTGCTCTCCATTGGGACCCATCAGCAGGGTGTCTCAACATGTTGTCTACCTTACGGTCTTCTTTGTGCCATCGCACCAACTTTGCATGGTCCTTGTTTCTGAACAGACGTTTCAGGCGTGGTATTATAGGAGCGTACCACATAACCTTGGCAGGAATTTTCTTCCGGGGACGTTCTTCACCCTCAACATCGCCAGGGTCATCTCGCCTGATCTTATATCGTGACGCGTTACATACAGGGCATTCATCCAAATTCTCGTATTCCTTGCCACGATACAGGATGCAGTCATTAGGACATGCATGTATCTTCTGGATTTCTAAACCCAAAGGACAGACGACTTGTTTTGCTTCGTACGTAGTGGCGGACAGTTCGTTAGGTTTCGGAAGCATCTTTTGTTTTATAATTTTCAATAATTGTCCAAATGCCTTGTCAGATACACCATTTTGTGCCTTCCATTGTAGCAACTCAAGTGTTGTACCCAACTTTTTTTGTCCATCTGCAGCAGACGGGTATAGTAATTTCCTGTGATCCTCTAGCATACAGTCAAACTTAGCCTTCTCCTTTTCACTTTCGCAATCTCCTTGTGCATCACGAATGACATCACCAAGAGCATCATCTTCAGCGAGTGTGTCTTCTGCACTTGCCTCTTCTTCACCTTCCCCCATTGCAGTATCACCAAAGTCACCGTATTGAGCAATAATGTCATCGTCAGGGTCCAATTGTTCTTCTTCACCTTCTTCCATCATAACCCCAGTTTCTCCATGCTTCGTCCAACAACTATAGTTTGGCATGAAACCCGACTTGAACAAGTGTGAGTGAAGACTCCTTGAGCTAGAATATTCCTTCGAATTATTACAAAGGGCACATGGGCAGCACATAAAACCATTCCGCTTGTTTGCCTTGGCCACTCTTAAAAAATAATGCACGCCATCAATGAACTCTTTTGAGCGACGATCGGCATTGTACATCCAGTGACGTGTCATCGTCTGCATTATATGACATATCACATAATTATATCTCTCATTCTTATAAACAAATGAAATTATAAAATGACTGGCATGAAATTTAGTAAGAATCACTGGTGGCATAAAAATAGTAGTAGTTGAACTTGTCTAATTAATTATTACATCAAGATAACAGTGCAGCCTAATCCACTTGGCCACAACCAAAGCAACTAACAACACCTGCACATTTTTTCCGCATCACAGTCCAACAAGATGGACTGCCTGCCACTCCAACCTGATAGGAAGGTAAGGTAGGGGTAGGTGCAGTAGGAATTGAGTTGATTCTTGAGTTGAAAGCCTCTAGAGCTGCAGAAGCTTCCTCAAAAGACTTGTACTTTTTATGCACAGCTCCCTTAACTTTGAGGACATACTGACTGCACTCAGCCCAGCTGGTGTAAATACCTGGCTTGGTACCCACGAAAACAACATACCAAGCAGACATCGTTCTGCATTTTGTAAACTAAAGTATTATATATTTCTAATTTCTGTAAACAAATAATTTAACTGATCTCTATTTCTCCAAAATAATAAAATAAACTAATTAAACCGGTCACATTTTGTAAACTAAAGTATTATATATTTTTAATTTCTGTAAACAAATAATTTAACCGATCTCTATTTCTCCAAAATAATAAAATAAACTAATTAAACCGGTCACATTTTGTAAACTAAAGTATTATATATTTCTAATTTCTGTAAACAAATAATTTAACTGATCTCTATTTCTCCAAAATAATAAAATAAACTAATTAAACCGGTCACATTTTGTAAACTAAAGTATTATATATTTTATATATTTTTAATTTCTGTAAACAAATAATTTAACTGATCTCTATTTCTCCAAAATAATAAAATAAACTAATTAAACCGGTCACATTTTGTAAACTAAAGTATTATATATTTCTAATTTTTGTAAACAAATGATTTAACTCATCTCTATTTCTCAAAAAAAACTAATTAAACCGGTCACATTTTGTAAACTAAAGTATTATATATTTCTATTTTTTGTCAACAAATGATTTAAATGATCTCTATTTCTCTAAAAGATTAAAATAAACTAATTAAACGGTCATATTTTGTTTTTAGAGTAATAATTTGAACTATCAAGTCAATGAACTCAAAATATCTACAAAAATAAAAAACTTAAGCTAGTAACCTTTCAAGAAGTCGATGGCGGTGTAGATGTGATGAAATAAATCAATCGCCGGAGATGTGTTAACAAACAAAAATCACCGGAGAAGACAGCAAACAAGCAAGCAAGTGACTGAATAAAAAAAATGAAGAGCTCGGGCACGGCTGGAGGTGGAAGAACAGTTCAAATATAGGGAGGACATTTAGCCCCGGTCCTTATTCCCAGCCGGGGCTAAATGTTGGCATTTAGCCCCGGCTGGATACACCAACCGGGACAAAACCTTTTAGTCCCCGTTGGTGTTACCAACAGGGGCTAAAGATGCCTACATTTAGCCCCGGTTGGATACACCAACCGGGGCAAAACCTTTAGTCCCGGTTGGTGTTACCAACCGGGGCTAAAGGCCGGTCTTTAGCCCCGGTTGGTAACACCAACCGGGACTAAAGGTCCCTCTGACAAATGAGCCGTTGGGCTGGGGAACTTTAGCCCCGGTTGGTGTTACCAACCGGGGCTAAAGACCTTTCTAGTCTCGGGCGCAAAATTTTCCGTGACTAAAGCTGATTTTGCAAATCGTCCAAAGACTTGTTCTCTAGTAGTTTACTAGCAATCATCAATAGCAGGTAGCCTAACGCGACAAACAATACGACACACATAATTGTTATCCTGCGGGGTCTGGCTTCTATCAATATATACACATTACATGGCTTTGAAGAAGTAGATATCATGCTCTTGCTAGGGTGGATATTTTACAACGTGTTTTTCCGCTTAACAAGAGGTACACAGTCGATCTATTCTTCTCGAGAGCGACACAATCTATTCTTCTCAAATGTGGCGTTCTTTTATTCTATTCATAAGATCATGTCTGGTTAGTCTATCCAATTGCTTCACTCGAACATGGCCAATCTAGTACTCCCTTCATCCTAAATTATAAGACGTTTGATTTTTTTGACTTCAACTTTGATCACTCATCTTATTCAAAAAATTTATGCAAATATAGTCAAATTTAAATCATTCTTGAAGAACTTTTATTAATAAACATAGTCACAACAAAAGAAATAGTATTTTGCACAAATTTTTGAATAAGACGAGTGGTCAAAGTTGATATTAAAAAAGTCAAATGTCTTATAATTTGGGAAGGATTGAGTATGTCATAACGTACCATTATTATGGTTATTAGGTCTATTCGCCTAAGTGAGACGATCGGACTAACCCGAGCTACAATTTATTTAAATTTTCAATTAATTAAGTCCCCGCGGTCTTCCTAACCTTCCCTTACATATACGATGAACATGATTGTGTCGAGCACTAACCATAAACAGCAGACATGATCTCGATCTAGCTCTTCTGGAGCTAGAGCTGATTTTGAATCTATGTTTAAATCAGTTTATTTAATTCATAAGGGACTTGTCTACACTGCATGCACCCCGGTATTTTCAGTATTTTTCTGAGTCCTGTCACCTGAACTTTTAGCCCCCAGATAAAAAAAATAAAGGTGCAGATCTTATTTCTTGTTTGCAAAATTCAAAGTGTGAGGGCTCATGTTTTCGCATGGTTCTTAATATCAACCAGAATCAAATGTTCCCAAGAACTATGGTATAGTCAAATAAAAAACAACATAAGTTAGTATAGGATCTCTCGCACCGCCTAATTTTAATTAATTAGTGTCAACTTTTGTTAGATGTAAACAAAAAATGTGGGTATTATTACGGTGATATTTTAGCGTACTTCCCGTATATAGAATTTCCGTAACTAAAGTTCTGGGTATATGGAAAAAAATACTTCCTCCGTTCTGAAATAAGTGTACTTCTAGAGTTTAAATAAAGATGCTAAGGTTAGTGTGAAATAACATTTATACCCCTAAAAAGATATAATCATTATATCTCGAAAAATGAGAAATTTAAAAAGACAAATATGACTAGTTTGTTTTTTATTTAAATGTGTACTTATTTTGGGACAAATATAAGTACTCCCTCCATCCCAAATTATAAGACATTCCAAGAATCTTGGAGAGTCAAAGTTTTTCAACTTTGACCAAATTTATATAATAAGATAATAATATTTATGATATCAACTAAGTGCAATTAGATTCTCTATTAGTTATATTTCCATAATATGTATATTTGTTGGTATAAATTTTTATATTTTTCTCTATAATTTTGGTCAAAGTTGAAAAACTTTGACTCTCCAAGATTCTTAGAACGTCTTATAATTTGGAATGGAGGGAGTAGTTATTTTGGGAGTGAGGGAGTATTTCACCCAGAGTTGTGACAAGCAGCTAGTTTTTTTTTTCTAATTAAAAATCTGAGAAAGAACAGGGACAAGGTCATCACCACCTTGCCGTTGTAGCAGCTGCAGTAGTGTAGTAGAGATGGGACAGCAGGCGGCAAATAGCAGCAGCACACAGAATCGCGGTTCCGCGGCGGCGTCTGGCCACGCCGTGGACAGAGCGAGCGTTTCCGGCCAAGGCCACAGACGGTAGCCCGTGCCCCCGCTGGCCCTACCGCGCCTACAATCACCATTGGCCGGCGCGCCCCCCTTTTTCGCGCAACTGCGACGTGAAGTCGCGTACGTAGTGTCTGGGCGCTGGCCGCTGGGTTCCTCCTGTCACAGCGGGCAGCGACACACCGGCGGTGCCCCGCGCCCCCGTCACTGTGCGGCGCACGACGCGCAGCCTTTTTTTTTTCTTATTCCCCCGGGCCACGGCCGGACACGGCCCCGTCCGTGCGACTGCGAGTGGCAGCCCCCTCTGCGCTTGCCCTGGTTATGCGATGTCACGCGCCCGGCGAGCCGGTTCGGACGGCAGGCACGTGCATGCAGTACTACGCCCCGGCCATGTTGTATTTAAAACAACATTCACCGATGGACTCCCGGATGGGGAGCCGGGCCACATCACCCTAAATCCTCTCATTGGTCCACGCCTGCGCGCTCTTCTGATTGCTTTACCTTCGCGTGCGTCTCGGTGCTCGTCTCTATCCTCTCTCCCGTGCTCCCAACGCAGCTGCTCGCTCTCCTCTCACCAAAAAAAAAAAAACGCCCCTATCCTCTCCCTCGGCCTCCCAAGGCGACCGCTCGCTCTCCTCTCTCTCTCTCCCTCTCCCTCTCCCTCTCAAGGCGGCGATGGCCGGCGCCGGCGTCCTACCATGGGAGCCCCCTCCCCCCGAGATCCCCCGCCCCCCGCTCCGCTCTCCCATCCCTCGCCTCGTCTCTTGTACGGGGCGACACGGCGACGGCGACGGCCGTGGCCGTGGTGCAGCACGACGGCGCCACCAGCCGCCGACGGGGCACGGGTGTCATGCCACCTCCCCGCTAGACCTCCGACCGCGACACATCGGTCAGGGCAACCAGCCTCGGCATCGCCGCCACGCCGATCTAGGGTTTCCGCCCCTGTTCACCGGCGCCCGGAGGTAACGGTGCCTACCCTCCCTCTCCCGTCCTCTCCCTCTCCCTCTCCCTGTCTTCCGGCCAGGCATCGCCGCTACGACGAGCTAGGGTTTCGCCCCTGCTCACCGGCGACCGGATGTTCACCGCGCGTGCTGTAGGCTGTGGTCGCCCCCTCCCTCGCTGAGTGTGCTTCTGCAGGCGGTCCACCGGTAGCTTGTTTAGTCCCACCTCTCTTTTCCCTCTCTGTTTGCTCCAGATCTGGGGCGCTACACCGCCTGAACTCCCCCACCGGCCTCCTCCAGCGACGCCCACGGTGGCCGTCGGCCTCCTGCTACGGGCGCCCGTTCCCTACATGCGGCCCCCGGCAGGCGCAACTCGCCGTCTGGATCTGCTAGCAGTTCATCGGGTTTTCCTCCTCCCTCACATGCTCTCTTCCTCTGTCTCTCACTCTGCGCTGTTTGGGCTGTGAATGTCTGCACTATGCCTCTCTGTCTCTCACCTTTAAATTTCCTCTTGGTTTGGCCATGTGCCTCTTTTTTGCTGTGATTTTCCTTCTTAATCTTCTCAGCTAATTTGGGGAAGAGCTCCATACTGCTATCTAATGCACGCATATTGTTTTTACCCTGCTGTTTGGTGCAAATGATGAAAATGTTTTTTTGATGTACAACCTATGATGAAAATGAACTCCCATAATTTGAGAATATAGACTGATGATCTCTAAAGGCCCATGAAATGTTCATGTATATATACTGTTTTTATCCTGATGCTTGGGGCAAGTGATGGAAATATTTTTTTTGTTGTATAGCCTGTGGTGAAAATGAACTCCTATGTAATTTGAGAATATAGACTGATGATCTCTGAAGGCCCATGACATGACATGTTCATCTCTATATATGTATTGCTATCTATTTATTGATCGATCCTGTCATGGTGCTCGCCTAGGCTAGGTCTATTGCAGTTCCATGCCAAGGCAATATGAGTTATATCTATACTCACTTCTCTCTACATTCTTTGTTTTCTGTATGCGCCGGGGACAAGAGTTGTTGGCCAATGATGCTATTTTTCGGTGTATGGCATTGTACCAGCAACAAGAGATCAGATGATGTCATTTTGTTCATTTCTGAGGCTACTATTATTCCTTAACATGCCCTTAAAACAGCATGGATATTTGGTTTGCTTTGGAGCCTATGCCATTGTACCAACAACAAGAGATCATATGATGTCATTTTGTTCATTTCTGAGGCCACTATTATTCCTTACCACACCCTTAAAACAATATGGATATTTGGTTTGCTTTGGAGCCTACTCTTAGTTCTCTTCTTCCATATATTGTTTTAGTTTTTAAACTCACATGTCCTTACAACAGCCTATTTCTTCAGACTCCTTTTGTATGAAGTCCTGATTTCACAGGTACCGAAAGGCAATATCGATTCCATCAAAGAGGGCAGGTATTGAATAATGTTTAATAGTATTGAGTATTTGCACATCAGAAAAACTATTATGAATTTACTTCTATTTAATTAATAACTCTCTTCAGGATAGAGTGCATCTCACCCTCTGATAGATGTCCCCACAGATTATATGCTAAAAGGCTTTCTGAAATATTCAGCTAAACTGTGCTCTATAGGAAATAAATTTATATGTGCTTATGTGCAAAAGGACCATTTACCTGTAATGCTATGACTCTACCATGCTATATTTTTAGGCTGCTTCTAAAGATAATTTGAGTACTATGGTTTCTGCAGTTGGTAAAAAAAACCGGCTGGATCTGCTACCAGTTCATCGGTTTTTCCTCCTCCCTCCCATGCTCTCTTACTCTGTCTCTCACTCTTTACGCACCTCATTGGACTGTGAATGTCTGTTCTATGTCTCTCCGTCTCTCACCATTGAGTTTCCTCTTAGTTTGGCCATGTGCCTCTTTTTTGCTGTGATTTTCCTTCTCAGTCTTCTCAACTAATTTGGGGCATAACTCGATGCTGCTACCTGATGCCCGCATATTTTAAAACCAGTTAAGATGCTCTGTCCATGAATAATTACTGTTTTTACCCTGCTGTTTGGTGCAAATGATGAAAATATTTTTTTTATGTACAGCCTATGATGAAAATGAACTCCCATAATTTGAGAATACAGACTGATGAACTCTAAAGGCCCATGACATGTTCATGTATATATACTGTTTTTATCCGTGTTGTTTGGTGCAAATGATGAAAATGTTTTTTTGATGTACAACCTATGATGAAAATGAACTCCCATAATTTGAGAATACAGACTAATGATCTCTAAAGGCCCATGATATGTTCATGTATATATACTATTTTTATCCTGATGCTTGGTGCAAGTGATGGAAATATTTTTGTGTTGTATGGCCTGTGATGAAAATAAACTCCTATGTAATTTGAGAATATAGACTGATGATCTCTAACGGCCCATGACATGACATGTTCATGTGTATACATGTATTGCTATCTATTTATTGATCGATCCTGTCATGCTGCTTGCCTAGGCTAGGTCTATTGCAGTTCCATGCCAACGCAATATGAGTTATATCTATACCCACTTCTCTCTGCATCCTTTGTTGTGTGTATGCGTCGGGAGCATGAGTTGTTGGCCAATGATGCTATTTTTTCGGTGTATGCCATTGTACCAGCAACAAGAGATCAGATGATGTCATTTTGTTCATTTCTGAGGCTACTCTTATTCCTTAACATACCCTTAAAACAACATGGATATTTGGTTTGCTTTAGAGCCTACTCTTAGTTCTCTTCTTCCATACATTGTTTTAGTTTTTAAACTCACATGTCCTTACAACAGCCTATTACTTCAGACCTCCTTTTGTATAAGGTGCTGATTTCACAGGTTGTTGGCCAATGATGCTATTTTTTCGGTGTATGCCATTGTACCGGCAACAAGAGATCAGATGATGTCATTTTGTTCATTTCTGAGGCTACTCTTATTCCTTAACATACCCTTAAAACAGTATGAATATTTGGTTTGCTTTAGAGCCTACTCTTAGTTCTCTTCTTCCATATATTGTTTTAGTTTTTAAACTCACATGTCCTTACAACAGCCTATTACTTCAGACCTCCTTTTGTATAAGGTGCTGATTTCACAGGTACCAAAAGGCAATGTCGATTCCATCAAAGACGGCAGGTATTGAACAATGTTTAATAGTATTGAGGATTTGCACATGACAAAAAATATTGTGACAATTTAGTTAAGGAATTCCATTTAATTAATAATTCTCTTCAGGATAGAATGCATCTCGACCTTTGATAGATGTCCCAACAGATTATATGCTAAAAGGGTTTCCTAAATATTCAGCTAAACTGTACTGTATAGGAAATAAATTTATATGTGCTTATGTGCAACATGACTATTTGCCTGTAAACCTATGACTCTACCATACTATATTTGGAGGCTGTTTTTTAAAACATATCTCTAATGTTTCAGGTGGACAAAGACGCATCTGAATGGTGTTGGCTGACGACAATTTTAGTACTATAGTTTCTGCAGTTGGTAAAAAAAACTATTTTCAGCAAGATCAAACCTTTCAATCCCCTTTCATAAGGTTTGTGCTCTGAGCAATTGTTTTAATTTATCATTGACACTTTGTAGCTATCTGAACAACTCGAAATGCCCTTTTTCAAATAATTTTGCAATGTTTGTGATATTTGATTCTGCTACATACATTCGCTAATTAATTTTGGCTATCATTAGAGATTTTTGGTTAAGTTAAACTTCCTAGTCATCAAGTTAGCTACTGAGGTTACGAAACATGCTATCAGACCTTGTTTACCCCGATCCACTGGCTATCTTCATAGCTATATCTGCTAATTACTTTTGAGTATTATTCCAGATTTTCCTTTATTACCTGCAAAATAGAAAGATATATCTAAACTATGATATTTTTTATATTTATTTATTGTGATTTGTTAGTTCCTTAGCAAATTTGTAGCTGGTTCTGTACAACTGCTACCTATAGTTTTTATAGATTATATATTTTAGCTCACAAGATGATTGGTACATAACCTGTGGATTGTCTTCTTCACATTTAGTTCTGTTTCGGTGTATGGTTGTTAGTAGCCATCGGTCCGCACACTTATTGGACGATCGTTTATGTCTGGGGTACCAAGGATCAAGAGAGAGAATTTGCATTGCAAATGGTTACAAACCATATTATAGATGCAAACTCTATTCCAATTTAAACAGACACATTATGGTGAACTAATTAATGCCTCTTCTATTTTATTAGATCACCTTATGATTACCACTCATCTGATGGTGTGTGAGAGATTTCGTACCTTCTCCACATCAGGTCGAATGAAACCTTTAATAGGGATATAGGATATAAATATTAATGAACAAATATATTGCAGTGGGTCTATTGCAGTTCCATGTCGAGGCAATATAAGTTATATCTATACCCACTTCTCTCTACGTCCTTTGTTTTGTGTATGCGCCAGGAACATGAATTGTGGGCCAATGATGCTATTTTTTCGGTGTATGCCATTGTGCCAGCTACAAGATATCATATGATGTTATTTTGTTCATTTCTAAGGCTACTCTTATTCCCTAACATACCAACATGGATATTTGGTTTGCTTTTGAGGCTACTCTTAGTTCTCTTCTTCTATATTTTTTTGAAATTTTAAAACCACAATGTCCTTACAACAGCCTATTACCTCAGACCTCCTTTTCTATAAAGTGCTGATTTCACAGGTACCAAAAAGCAATGTCCATTCCATCAAAGAGGCCAGGTACTGAACGGTGTTTAATAGTATTCAGTACTTGCACATGAGAAGAACTATTGTGACAATTTATTTAAGGAATTCCATTTAATTAATATTTCTCTTCTGCATAGAATTTATCCTGCATCCTTAAAGATCTGCATAGGAAAAACTAAGCAACCTGAAATCTTACCATGATTTATCTGCGTAACAATATGCAGGCAAAAGATGGATGCATACACCGTACAGCCAGAGGCTAAAGCTCGCATGTCTACTTCGGTTATGAAGACAAAGTAAATAGGGTAAAAAAAAAACACAGGTATCTCATGCAGCTTAATCAATAAATATCCTGTTATATTTCTATTTTCGTCTCTTCGCACCGCCTTGACATGAAAATTGAAAAATGCATATTACCAGCAGTATACTTACGGTTTCTCTATAGTAGCAATGTACAGGCTCAACTGAATTATTTCTATCTTATCACAGGATGCAGTGGAAGCTCCACACTGCCTTCGGGACCAAGTGTAGCTGCTGGTGGATAGGTGTTCAATTGCACTTCTTTTCTCTGACATTTATAATACATGGATGTTAAATAAAATACAGTGTTCCTTGATTAATGGTTATTATGGGCTTTGAGAGGGGATTTAGAATGCCTTTGGGATCGATTGCTGCTACAGCAGCACAGATATGCAATTTTCAATTATTAATATATGTTAGACAGTTAGAATGCCATCAGCTAGAATGGCTTTGGCATCAGGTGATGCTACAACTGTGCAGGTTTTCAATTTTCAATTATTAGTGTCTGTTTGTTCACCGTCACTACAGCCATTCCCACCCTTCCCATTGCATAGTTCATCATACTATCATGGTGGCGGTGCCCTTCTTAGTAACATGTCATACCTATTATTTATACATAACAACCGTAAATCATGTCATGCTATCACGACATTGCCTTTTATGTATATACCATACCTATTATTTACACATAACAAGCGTAAATCATGTCTCTTACAGACATCTAAAGTTTTGCCTGTGAGTTACATGATGTACTGCCGTTTTAATATGTGGAGATCATGAACATGCCTCCGACATGTATTTCCCCTTTGCTTATTTTCCTGTATGTAACCTTGCAACCCTTATATCACTTCTTATAGATGAATGACAGACTTCTTCTGCCTTCTCAGCCTACAGAACTACTGATCCAGTGATTAATATGATAGTCAAGATATTTATTAAGGAGTTCGTTCAAAGTGATAATAACCTTGGTCCTTGGCAGCAAGGATGCAAGCTTCTTTATCACTGGGATTCTTTTGCCACCTGTTTCAAAGGTAAACATATAGTGGTTGCCTTTTTTTCTTAGTCAAGTTAATCAGATAAGTCTCATTAATTATTTTACTACATACAAGTACATAACCCAGTGAGCACAAAGATAAGCATATGCCTTCCATTTGGCAAAGAAATTTCAAGGTACCTGCTATTATAAATGTGGGTCCTGGTTGTTTTGGAAATAGGCCAAATAATTTTTGTGTATATTGTATTCTTGTTATTTTCTCTGGTCACTTACTTTTTCAGTTTTCAATGAATGCAAAGAATAGTCCACTGTCCGATTCAAATTTGTGTTGTACAGAATGTCACATGCTCTCTTTTATTAGTCCACTAAATTGCCCTCATGAAGGACAACATTTAAGTGCTTTTTCCGTGAGAATTATAGCTTGCTTAGCTGATTAGCTTGGATGCAATGTTGGCTTTCGCTTTGTTCTTGCTGCTCATACCTTTTCAGGGTGAGTAATTTTCTTTGTTGCAAATCCACTTTTCTGGAAATTAGTGCTCATACCTTTTTGTCTATCTCTTGCATCATGTAGCCTCAGATATAAAATTTGTTAGAAAGATATTTCAATTCCTGCCTCATATAGACAATTGCCTAGGTTTATCTGAATCAATTGGCCTTACTTTGTATCTATTTCAGTTCACAATTCAGACTTGGTTGAGTTCATTATCGCTGCCAAAGGAGGGGAGGTCACAGTTCAAAGTGTCTATAGTTCTCAGTCTTATCGCCACTTCATTCAGGCCTATTTGTCGCCATAAAGGATCGAGAGAAGGCCACAGTTCAAAGTGATAGATCTTACAGTTTAGATTTTAGCAAACCATTAACTCAACAGGTTCTTCTATTTTTAAACAGGGTGCAGTACCGTCTTGGACGTGCAACACCTCCTTCTATAATAGGACAACGGTCTTCCAAGTCTTATAGCTTTTGCTTCCCAGCACCTACTCATAAACTACTGTTTGTAACATATTTCTTCTATTGTTTCCTGAACGAGCGCTGAATTCTCCATTCTTATTACAATGACACCTCTTACCACCACTCATGTTGTACCAAAAATGTATTGTAAACCTTGCTGTTACGTGTATATCAACTTTTGCTACTTTGTAATCGTCTTTCATTTTGTCAACAAGCCGTAAAACTTCTCATTTGGCGCGCAGGGGCGCGCCGCTCCTACTAGTTGTCATACAATATACATCGCGGCTGGCGGCACGCGGCGCGTACATGCATGCCGTCCGGCCGGCTCGGCTGGTGGCTCTGGCGTCGTCCGGCCGGCGTGCCGTCCGCGGCAGACACCAGCACCACTCGTCGCGGCCGGCCGCCTGGTTCGGTCACCGTACTAGCTAGCACCCGCGCTCGCAGCGAATCAGGGCGAGCGAGCGATGGCGCCACCAGACCAGAGGTTTTCGTCCCGTTTCCTCGCGGGGCTCGCGGCAGGCGGCAGGCGGCAGCATCAACGGGCGCGGGGCGGGGGCAAGCGCGACGACGACGACGTGGAGGAGCAGGGACCCCGTGCCTGCCCCTGAGGCCTGAGCCCCGGCCGGCGACAGGAAGGGAAAGGGAAGCGACGGCCGATGGGTGATCCTGCCGCGGCTACAATTTCCCAGGTCCAGTCACGGCAGCAGGCGAGGGGAGGGGAGGGGAGGGGTGGGTGGGTGCCGTCCGTCAAATTATTCGGGGCCTCCGAATCATGAGGCCGCGGATCGACGAGACGATCGGCGCAGCGCAATCATGCCTGCCATCGTTGCGTAGCACGCTAGCTAGTCGATGATACATAGCACCTATCACTACCACTACCACTACGGCCTGCGCCTTCACGTTCCTCGCTCTTGCATAGCTGCATTGCATCGCCCACCCCCATGCATGGCGACATGGATGGCCGGAACCAAGGACCGGGCCAGCTCGGCTAAGTAATTCCAAACAGTCTGTGTTGTTATTACTACGTGTGTAGCTAGGCACTTGTGCAGTGTCGCGCCTGTCGCGTCAGGGACTCACACTGGACGGCTAGCCAGCCTCGTAACATGATGGCCGATCGGCGCGCTGCTGGACGGCTGGACCCTCCTAGGCTAGGGCTTTGTGATTCCATTTCCATATGCGCGCGTACCACCGCGGTCATGATGCGCGCGGCGGCGATTGTGTGTTTGCCGGGCAGCCGCTGATGCTCGTGAGTCGCGTGACGGACGCAGTTCCGCTTCGGCTGCGCCTGCCTGCCTGCCCTGTTCTGGCAGCACGGATCGAGATATTCCATTCCATGCATGCCATATGGCCATGGTGTGCACTGTGCATTCCGGGGGAATGACGATGCTCTGCCTTGTCCTTCCGCTGACAGGCGTGTACGCTTTCAGTTCTGAGTCGGAGACGTTGAGAGAGTCATGCGTCTTCGTGTTGAGAATTGATGATTTGTGTTGATACACTGATCGATGAGATATTTGTCTGGAAAAAGACTATGTAAAAAAAACACACAACCAGAATTTCAATTTTCTCATAGTGAAGTGGGATTCTCTTAGTGTTTTAACTGTTATATATGTTCCAAATTTAGTTGCACATTATATTGGTCGACTTTTAACGAAGCGAAGCGGAGGCCCGTTGGGACGCGACCCCAAGGACGCTTGGGGGTGCGGGGGGCGAGCCCCCGCGGAATGATACATATACCCGTCGTTAGGGTTTCACCTTGATCACGATCTTGTAAGCCGTCATACGGCGTTGTAACCCAACTCAGTGACGAGTGTTTGCTGGCTGGCGCCCGTGGTTTTTACCTTTCACATTGGGATGGTTTTCTACGTTAAATCTTGTGTCTCATTGTGATTGATCTTGTTTGCATCGTCGTTTTTCGCCGTATTTCATAACATTAACATCCAAAAATTAGTATAAATTTTAAACTATTGATACTGTTTTACTTCAGCCTAAAACCACCAAGAGAGTTCCACCATTTTAGTAGTGAAAAAACAACATATCATCAAACTTCGAGCTCATATCTCTCTCGCTCTCTCAAGAGGCAGAAACGTGTCCCTGATAAAAACTCATCAATAGTGGGCGCTTGACAGATTGGTACACGAAAGTCCATGAAAGAAACAAAAACCAACATATCATCAAACTTCGGGCCCAAGATACCGACATGATGGAAATCAGGCTTCCTCACATGTGCTGGTCGAGCCTTACTTGCAAAAGTTACTTTGCCGGCGATTCCAGTTCATGCATCCATAGTGACTCGCTGCCTCTCCGACTGAACGCTGAAGCAAATTGACAAAAGGCGACAGAGCGTTCCCGAGGACAGGAACTGACTCGCCCAAGTGGAGGAAAATGCAAGATAGCGTGGAGGACGGTGGTGCGCCAAAATGCCAGCCGACTTCTAGGCCCATGGGTCCATAGAACGTGACTGGTGGGCTACGGTGACGAGGACCCCTTTAACCGGTTATTGAGGCCCAGATTTGGTTTTTTAATTTTTTTTTATAAAAAATATCTGTCCTTGATTCAATCAATAACGAAAAAAGACTGCATTGTCCGTGATTATTTTATTTCTATTTCTCTTGCAGTTCGTGTTTGTGAAAATAATTTCTTAAACAACCGAGAGACATATTCCAAGGAGGTAGAATAAAGATTGTATGATCTTTTTTTATTTGAATTTACCTCTATGGCCCTGAAACAAACTTTTATTCCTTCTATGGCCTTCCGTCCGTTTTTCCTACTAGACGGCGTTAAGTCAAGGGTAAAAAGACTGTTTTACCCCTAGCATTAAAAAAATTGCAGAGTTTTAATTTTTTTGTATATATGAATTAATATTAAACAAATAAATTCACACATGACAATATTTCACTTAAAAGAAATATTGTTAGATATAAAATTTATTTGTTTAATATTACTCTAAATATACCACCAACAAACAAAATTTAATTTCTTAATGCCAAGGGCAAAATGGTCTTTTTACCCTTCAATTAACACCGTCAAGTGGCGAAAACGGACGGAAGGCCATATAAGTAATGAAAGTTTGTTCCAGGGTCATAGAGATAAGTTCAAAAGAAAAAAGGTCATACAGGGAAGAGTGATATTTTCCAAGGCCATACAGGTAAAAACCTCTAGAATAAACTGTTTCCTCTGTTAAACGCCAGCCAGCTCATTAGCAGTGTCGAGCTGCTGTTTTCTTTTTTTATTATTAAAAAAATGGGCAGGAGTCCTGCCATTCTTATTTAAGAAGCAATCTAAATTTACATGTTGTATTACATTTTAAGAGGGTGTAACTGGCACTTAGATGTTTACATTTAGAAACTAAGCCCCCCATAGATGATACTCCGTAACATGTACTCCTAGCCTTGTTGAGCCTGCTTGATCATCAAAGCACGGGTCTCAATAACAACCCTCTGAATGCCAACTCTTTTGCTGCTTTTACACCCAGAATGCAAAGCCATGAGTTCCGACTGCCAAGCCTCAGCTATGATGTGCTGCAATTTTAATTTCCTGTTTGTACCAGCCAACAGAACATCACCATCCCCAACTTCCTTCTCCAGTTTCCTGTACAAAGCTTCCATACGGCATTGATTTTTATTCGCCCTGCAGGAGCTGGTTTCTTGCATCCTGGAATTTGTTGGTTGTCTCGGCTTCCAGATTGTGACATGTTTAAGTACCTGAATTCTACATTTTGACGTCAAATGAGCCACGCCAACTCCTGCTGTCACCCTCCCTCACTCGATTGCGCTCCCATCACCAGTTGTTGAATATCGTAGCAATCAAGCATTGCTTCTCACTCGGCACCGCCAAAATAAGAATGTAAGATCAACACACTGTTTCGCGTCTGACAATAATACACTTAGCTGCACTCTGATCGGCTCCAGGCCCATAATTTCTTGACCCATTTGCATTTGAAAAAATAAACAGAAGATGCCTTAATTAAAGGTTGTAGCAGTACTAGTAGTAGGAACTCGACCTGCTGGCTTAATGTAGAATTGTAGAATTGCTAGTCCATCATCGGGCGTGAAGTCTTGAGGCTGTACTGGGCTACGCCCCGATATGGGCCGCTTTACTAGTTATTATTATGGCCCAGATATTTTTATTTTGAGGAAATATTGTGGCCCAGAATTGTATTTCCTTTATATAAAAAGCTTGGCCCGGCTCAAAAACGAAAAACAGCATCGCGTCCGCGTGAAAAGCCCAAGCATGGCAGCCCAGTATGACACACCACTACTAGTTATTATTATGGGAGAATTATTTATTTGCCCTCAAAAAAACTCTAGTTAGTTATGTGGCTTTTTTCTTTTGAAGTTGTGTATATGGCCTCAAAACGAAATTTTGTTACTTATTTAGCCTTCCATTAGATTTGAGGGCATAACGGTGTTAAGTATTGGGTAAAAAGACCATTTTGCCCCTGCACCTAAAAAATAAAAAAGTGTATAAAACAGTATATATATTATATAAAGTATATATATATTATAAACAGTATATATGCATACTGTTTATATATATACTGTTCATATATATATTATTTATATATATACTGTTTTTTTATTTTTTTAGGCGCAGGGACAAAATGGTCTTTTTACCCAATACTTAACACTGTTATGCCCTCGAATCTAACGGAAGGCTAAATAAGTAACAAAGTTTTGTTTTGAGGTCATATACACAACTTCAAAAGAAAAAGGGTCACATAAGTAACCAGAGTTTTTTAAGGGCAAATAAATAATTCTCCCTGTTATTATACGCCAATCTTCGGCACCGACTGGTCGGCATGCCGACCATCCACCAGCTAGTGCATGTCATAGTTTAATTTTGGCCCACACGAGAAACGATGGCCCAAGCCAAGCCCCACGCGGAGCCGGGCGATCCGTTCCCTCCCACAGTCCCACGCGGTAACACCCGAAGCACATTCCCACGTACAGGTAAGGTGTGTGATTCTCTATTTTTTCTTTTATACTTTTTTCTTTTTCTGTTTCTTTTCTTCTTTTACTTTCTTTGTGATGGTTTATGCTTCTTTTTATTTTTAATATTTATTTATTATTTCTCATTTATTGTGAGTTTTTTATTTCTTTCTTCCTTACGTTTTGTTCATTTCTTTTTTATTCATCTTTCTTGTGACGACTTCGCTTTCCATTTCTTTTATATTTTTATCTTTATTTTATCCATTTTCTTTTACTCCAATTAACATTTTTATTTCCACTTTTATTTTAATGTTTCATTTTTTCTTTCTTTTCTTTTATTTACTTTTCCTTTCACTTTTTATCTATTTTATGTAGCTTTATTCTGATTTTCATTTCTACTTTATTCTAAATATTTACTAAAATTTAATCATTTTCATGTTACATGACAAATATGTCATTTTGCATAGTATATATGAAATTTTCCTTAGTTACCTTTTTTCCTTTCCTTATTTAAGTTATTTATTATTTTTCTATATATTTAGCATTATTATTCATCATATCATACAAACCTCTCTAAACGTGGGTATGGCTACTGTCCATCAATAGTAACGGATTTTCACCAGTCTAGGTACTGTTCACATACAGTAAACTCGTTACTGTATCGTAGAGGGTATGGCTACTGTTCATCAATAGTAACGGATTTTCCTCCGTCTAGGTTTACTGTTCATATACAGTAAACTCGTTATTGTACCGTAGACCAGTGCCTTGCCGACCGCCTCATGGTAACCTACCTCTCGAGCCCCGGCACATAGGCCTCGAGCCCACTACAGCCGTACACCGTTCGTCGAGACCCCCCGTGGGGACCTCGAGCCTCTCTAACACGGTAACCTATCCCTCGAGACATATCGTACATCCCTCGAGCAGCGCCATACATCGGATACCAGCCCCATACTGCGCATTTAATGCGTCCACCTACTCCGGTCACATCCTCTGGTACATGACGTGTGCCATAGTGAACCGGGGCCAGAGTCAAACCTCGTTTTTACCACAAGCATGGGCAAAAAGGCGCAAGTACAGCACTGTTAGGCCATACCCTGCACTGTAGCACACTCGAGCCACGTCTCGAGACCTGGAATCCCGCTGTACGACCGGGTTTTCCGGGACTTGCCCATACCTGCGGGGGCTCGAGCCCCCGTAGACGCCACCTCGAGGCCGGCCCTGCGCCCCTCGAGCCCTGACTGCTTTCATGCTATTGGAGGACAGGTACCCCAAGACCCGGAGGGACCCTGCCGCGTCCTGTGCATGCCGGAATGGGCGCTGCACGGCCTCCACGTCGCCACGCTTCCACGTCCGCGCCCGGGATGGAAGCCACGCTTCAAGGACGCCTCAACAGCAACCCCCACGCCGGCTCCAGTGACCTCGACAAGACAGGATTCCAACCCTTCGCCGTATTGGGCGTTGTACACGTCACTCCTGTGTAACCCTGGCCTCCTCTTGTTCTCTTTGGACACCAGGGCCCTTCATGCACTCGGGTCCACACGACACACACGAGTCCAGACTCCCGTCCACACTCATTGAGCTTGTATTGCCCCTGTACAAGCACTTAGGTGCAAGTAATACAAGAACCTCCTCCCCCCGCTGGACGTAAGGCCTTCTTTGCCCGAACCAGGATAAACCCTTGTGTCATCTTGCATCACCATCCAGGAAGAGAGCACGCGATCATATTACTAGTTGGTGTCATACCCCCGGGGTCGAAACACCAACAGTTGGCACGCCAGGTAGGGGCCTTCGCGTGTCGGAGTCGATTTCTCATTGTTTTCTGGATGGGTTCTTCCACTCCTTCGTTCTCTGCTGGTGCCGTCATCTGGTTCGGGAGCCTCGAGTTCCTGGCCACCGGCAGCGGCAACGAGCTGACCCTGCTCTCCACTGAGAGCCCGAGCGGAGGGCGTGTCACGCCACCCCGCGCGGGGGGCGTGGCGCGTCGCCCGCACCACCACGCGTCGCCACCTCGTGAGCGGCGCCGTCGTCACCATCGTCGCCAAGCACAGGCGGTGCCCGCGGCGTACACCCACTTCCCCGCGGCCGGCGCAGAGCCCCGAGGAGAAACCTGCCCGGCGCGCGGCCGGAGACTTCTAGGGCGCGCGCGCACTCTCCTAGCGAGTTCGCGTTCGTCATGCGCACGGACCGGGAGCCTGGCCAGAGGCCCCCGAGCTGTGCTCCGTCGACACCACCTGGCTTCCTCCCGCACGGGGTGTACCGCGCTCGACGCCTACGGCCCCCGTCCGGCCTCAACAACTCCGCAGCTGTCTACGCCCACCGCCTCGACGAGCACCGTCAGGACCAGGCGGCGGCAGAGCAGGAACGTCCGGGCGTGATCCTACGAGCCACCACCGACCTGGAGATCGTCTACCCCGCGCACGTCGACCGCAGCTTCTCACGAGTCGTCGAGCCACCCCGGCGAGCCACCATCGGAGAGTGGTACCGCGAGCTGCAGTCCCAGCACAAGCCAGGGCGGCGCGACATCAATAGCTCTGACTCTGACGAATACGACTACCATGACCATGACCTCTGGGATCCCACCAGGGAGTGCTTCCAGCTCGAGGGGGTCGTGGACGATGCCGAGGACGACGACGACGGCGACGCCAGGCTGGCGCTCAATCTCGAAGAGCCCAGCGACGTGGCTGCGGCGGGCGGACCACACGTTTGGGGGAGGAACGAACCCCAGGCACCGGATGCACCACCTCAGCGCAATGACGACCGGGCGGCGCAGCTCGCGCAGCTGCGGGAGGTGATCACCAAGGCTGAGGAGGACCGACAACGCCTGCTGCAGCTCGAGCAAACTCTTGTGCAGGAACAAGCCCAGCCTCGAGGCGCCGGCGCTCGTGGCCACGCTCGAGAGGTCCACCGGCAGATCCTCGAGGATGGGGCACCAGCACGCCCCGAGGTGCGCTTCCCGTGAGCCGGGCAGAACGTGGTGGCGGCCGCGATGCTGCTTCGCGATCTACCCGCCATCTCCAACCCTGACGCCAGGCGCATGCTCGGGGAAATGAAGAACCTCCTCGAGACAGCCGCTCTGCAGCAGGCCGAGAGCTCAGCCTCGCGCCGGCGCGGAGCAGCCTCGGGGAAGCCAGCAGACACGCCCCGCAACGAGCGTGAGACGTCCGTCCACCAGCCGGACGCCACTTGAGCCAGGCCAGTCCGGGAGCGGATCGTCGACAACCGGCCACCTCGAGACCCCAATGACGCCCGCAACAACATCAACCGTCGGCGCAAGGACAAAGGGGCCGAGGAGCGTGGCTATAATGCCCATCGAGGGGGGCGCTACGACAGTGACGAGGACCGGCAAGCCCTCGAGCCCCCGGGCCCCAGGGTCTTCAGCCGGGCCATCCGCAGCTCAACCATCCCCGACCGCTTTCGACCACCGACCAACATCGTGAAGTATGACGGGGAGGTCGAGCCCAAGCTATGGCTCTCCGACTTCCGCCTGGGATGCCAACTGGGCGGGGCGAAGAGTGACGACCACGTGATCATACGCCAGCTCCCACTCTACCTCTCGGACACCGCCCGTCGGTGGCTCGAGGGGCTCCCGCCGGATCAGATCCACGACTGGGCCGACCTAGTTAGGGTCTTCGATGGGAATTTCAAGGGGACTTGCGTGCACCCAGGCAACCCCTAGGATCTACGATGTTGCAGGCAGACAGCGGACGAGCCCCTCCGCGACTTCGCTCGGCGATTCTCGAAGCAGCGCCTCGAGCTCCCCCACGTGCCTGATGAGGATGTCATCTCAGCGTTCCTCGCGAGCACGACATGCCAAGAGCTAGTCCACGAGCTAGGGCGCTACCGTCCCAGGACGGTCGAGGATCTGATGGATCATGTCACCAGCTTTGCCTCAGGCGACGAGGCAGTGGGGGCTTTCTTTGGCCGCTCCACGGACAAAGGCAAGATGGTGGCCACGCCGGAGGGCTCGAGCAAGGGCAACAACGACAAGAACCGCAACAACAACAACAAAAAGAAGAAGAACAAAGGCAAAGGTCAGAAGGCGAAGCGCGACGCCGATGACGACGACGATGAAGAAGTGCTCGTGGGCGCCCTCGAGCATAAGAAGCCTCGAGGCCCCCCTGACGGGGCTGTTTTCGACAAAATGCTCGAGGACCCCTGCCCTTATCACAAGGGTCCCACGAATCACAAGTTGAAGGACTGCCGAATGATGAAGGGCTTCTACTCCAAGCTCGGCGACAAGAAGGAAGACACGCCTAAGGGCAAGGACAACAATCGACACGACGACGGGGACGCGGACGACAACTTCCCCCCGGTGCGCGACTGCTTCATGATCTACGGGGGCCCAACGGTGGGGCTCTCAGCCCGAGAGAGAAAGAAGGAGCGCCAGGAGGTCTTTGCACTCTGCCACGACACCCCCCGGTATCTTGACTGGTCTGATGCGCCGATCACGTTCGACCGTGACGACCATCCGAACCATGTCATAAATCCGGGGGCGTACCCCCTCGTCGTCGACCCCGTCATCGTCGACGTACAGTTCTCCAAGGTGTTGATGGATGGGGGCTCGAGCCTCAACATCATATACCTCGAGACCCTTGACCTCCTGGGGATTTCGAGGGACCAGCTCCGACCCAGCGTCGGGGGGTTCCACGGAGTCGTACCAGGGAAGAAGGCCCACCCCCTCGGGCGCATCGACCTACCTATTTGCTTTGGCACGCCGGCCAACTTCCGCCGGGAGACGCTCACCTTCGAGGTGGTTGGGTTCCAAGGGAACTACCACGCCATCATCGGCAGGCCTGGCTACGCCAAGTTCATGGCGGTCCCCAACTACACATACTTGAAGCTCAAGATGCCGGGGCCGAAAGGGGTCATCACCGTCGACACCTTCTACGAACACGCGTACCACTGCGACGTGGAGTGCGTCGAGCGTGGGGAGGCCAACGTCCAAGTCGACTCGCTCGAGGCCCTGGCTGCCCTGGCCACCGAGGCCCCTGAAGCTAAGCGCCACGCCGGCACCTTCGAGCCGGCAGAGCACACCAAGCAGATACCCGTCGACCCGACCTCGACCGACGGCAGGACACTCACCATCAGTGCCAGCCTCGAGCCTAAATAGAAAGCAGTGCTCGTCGACTTTCTCCACGCAAACATCGACATGTTTGCGTGGAGCCCCTCGGACATGCCAGGCGTACCGAGGGAAGTCGCCGAGCACGCCTTGGAGATCCAGGCCGGGTCCAGACCGGTGAAGCAACGCCTGCGCCGCTTCGACGAGGAGAAGCGTAGGATCATCGGTGAGGAGGTGCACAAGCTTTTGGCGGCTGGATTCATCAAGGAGGTATTTCACCCGGAGTGTCTAGCTAACCCTATACTAGTTAGGAAAAAGAATGGAAAAATGCGGATGTGTGTAGACTACACTGGTCTGAATAAAGCATGTCCAAAAGTTCCATTTCCTTTACCTAGAATTGATCAGATTGTCGATTCCACTGCGGGGTGTGAAGTACTTTCATTTCTCGATGCGTATTCCGGCTACCACCAGATTAAAATGAGAGAATCCGACGAGCTCGCTACCTCTTTTATTACGCCTTTTGGTATGTATTGCTATGTTACAATGCCCTTCGGCCTTCGAAATGCCGGGGCAACATATCAGCGTTGTATGCAGCATGTCTTTGGCGATCACATAGGCAAAACCGTCGAGGCCTACGTCGATGACATCGTGGTTAAGACCAAGAAAGTCGGGGACCTTGTTGGAAACACACTTGCTCTCCTTCGCTCTCGTGCCAGGGAAAGACGAAGGTGGCCAAGCGCCGAAGGCAAAAACGAAGGTTAAGGAAACGAAGACTATTATTGTAGCTCTGCTCCCCCAGATCGTATCCCTTACACTGTTCACCCCTTGGTATTTATAGGGAATACCAAGGGTCACAGGACTAATTACGGAAGGGTACAACAAAGATTCCCTGCCTCCACGCAGGGAGGAGGGGCAAAGAAGTAAAAACACGGTTGCAGTGGGAACCCTAATCAGCCTTCCCTCTGCGCGCCGCCACTCGGTCTTGCCCACCTTCGGGGGAAGACGTAAAAACTGTAACACCTCTGGTGTTAAGCAATAATTAAAACCCTAATTAAGCTGTTTAGTATGCATAATCATCTGGCCTCATGGCATAAAGCATTTCATGTTTTAAGTGTAATTGTGATGCTTTACATGCTTTAATACAAGTGTTGCGTGATCTTGTGTGATGTTTTCATACAGTGATGTGGTTAGGTGTTACATGAAATGATAAGCGTGAGTAAAACTTTTGTTTTAATAGTTCTTTTTATTCCCTTTTCTATAAGTCAAAAAGTATGTCAAATTTCAAAGTGATTTCAAAGGCAAAGTTGTATCTCTGGTTGAGAGGCACAACTTTGGTATTCAAAGTTTTCAAAGTTTCTGTACAAAATTTTGAATAAATTTGGAATCTTTCAAACCCTGAATTTTACCACAAAACAAGATTTCAAAAAAATAAAAAGAATTAGACTTTGATCCTTTAATCAAAGTTGCAGAGAGGATTAAAAGAAACAACTTTTATTAAGATAGATTTTCAAGTTACTAAAGACAATCTGGAGTAATTTGGAAAACAAGTTTGATTTGGTTTCAAATTAAAAGTTAATTTCCAAACCCTAGTTTTATCCCCTTTTGTGTAGTTCAAAAAAATTAAGCATAATTTTGATATGGGACCAAAAGTGAAGTTGTAGATCTTTCCATAAGGAACAACTTTTATATCGGTAAAATTTGAAGTTGTTTTATAAATTCAAAAGTAATTTTGAATCCAAGTTTGAGGTCATTTCAAATTCAAAAAGTGATTTCAAAATCTAAGCAGATTTTGGTTGTACTCCTTAAATGAAAGTTGTAGATCCTAATTTTTGGAACAACTTTCATGTTGGGAGTTTTTCTTGTTGTATAGTGTTTTTGGGAGAAATAGAAGTGAGAAAAACGTTTTATACTCTGTGCTACAGTGTCGAAGGGGGGGAACCGCCTGGAAGCTCGCCAGCGAGCTGCTTCGCCAGCGTCGCGCTCGCGGTGGGGGGCATGCGCCGCGCCAGCGAGCTGCTTGCTAGCTTCGCGCGTGAGTTCAATACGTCGTCGTCCTCTCCTTCATCCCTATCCCACCACAGAGACGCCGTGCTTCACCTTTCTTCTCTGCTCGCCGCCGCCGCCGTTGCTTTGCTCGGTTGTGCCGGCCATCTGAGAGCTCCTCCGCTTTAGTTGTTTGCGCTAGCACGCTCGCCTCGTCGTTGCGGAGCGATAGTGCAAGGTTGCGGCCCCTCTCGCTCCCGCAGCAGCCCGGCGACCGTCGTCTTCTTCCCTGTCGGCCAAGCTTCCGCCGAGTTCAAGTCCACCGTGGGCAGGTGAGCTCGGGGCCTTGTTGGCAAAACTATCTACACCTACTTCTTCTCCTTGATGTGCTTGTTACGGTCGGCTCGCGTTTGAGGTCTCTACCGCTCTGGCTTGTGCAGTCCGCGAAGGTTGCCGCCGGTGAAAGCTCTGCCATCGCCGCCGCCGTCGCCAACCTTGGTCCAGTGCTCCTCGAGTCAAGGCAGGTGAGCACCGTAGTCGTCATGAGCTCCTCGGTGTGTTGCGCTTCCTAGTTTGGTCTCTACCGGGCCACCGTGATCGGTCCGCGTGGCTTGCCGTCGGCGCAAGCGCCGCCATGGCCGCCAGCATGGACCAGGTTGCTTGGAGCCGTCTCTGAGCAAGTTTAGGTGCACCTCCCGGTCGCAGTAAGTGTCCAAGTGCGATGCCACCCTCGGCTAGGTCGCTACCGAGCCCTAGCAGCCGGAGCGCCGTGTCGCCGCCGTGCTCGGTATGGCCGAGCCGCCATGGCCGTCGTCCGCTCGGAGTCAAGCGAGTACGAGGCCGGGAAAAGGGTGGAATAGGTGCGCGAAGTCAAGCCGAAGTCGTTGCGACCCTCGCCGTCACCGGAGACTTCGCCGGTGGAGAGATCATCGGCCGGTCATCGATCCGCGCGGTCGGTCAAGCTGACCGGGCGCTAGTCTCGGGCGAGTCGGAGAAAGAAGAGCTGAGGCTGACCGGGCGCTAGCCTCGGGCGAGGCGGAGAAGGAGGGCCTGCGGGTCTGAGCCTGAGCCCGCTGTCGGAGAAAGAAAAGCTGATGCTGACGCCTGAGGCTCGGGCGTCAGCGGCCGTGAGTTGAACTGGGCCGAGCCCAGTAAGGGTTAGAGTGGTTTTTCCTTTTTCGGTTATGGGTGAATAGTGTTAGATTTTGTCTTTTTGATATCTTTTTGTAGGAAGCTGCAAAAATTGTGAAAATTTTTGTGTGGCTTTCTCAAGCTGCGTAATATTTATTAAAAATATGAAACTTGAGTTTGGAACAAATTTTGAAAATGAGTTAAATAGGCCCTTTTATTAATAAATGGACTTTGATGATTTTTGTAGGCCTATTTAAATATCCAAAAATCATGAAACTATTTTTGTAGCTGTTTTTAGCTGAAAATGTATCTTCACAAAAATTTTGAGGTCTGTTGAAGAAAATAAATTTTATTCTTATTTATATGCTTTATTTAAGCATTTAAATGTTTATAGTTTAATTTAATTCTGCAGGTTTATATGTTTGTTCAAAAATTGTGATTTTTGTTTTGATACTGTTATTTTATTTAATGAATCATCTCAAAAAGTTTGGGCTCAATTTGACAAGTTTCAAATTAACTCTTTTTCTTATGCTTTGTTAATAAAGAAATGATGAAAAGAGTTTTATTTGAATAATT
Source organism: Coix lacryma-jobi var. lacryma-jobi (assembly GCA_009763385.1). Classification (NCBI taxonomy): domain Eukaryota; kingdom Viridiplantae; phylum Streptophyta; class Magnoliopsida; order Poales; family Poaceae; genus Coix; species Coix lacryma-jobi. The sequence goes on along the minus strand of CM019823.1, from coordinate 8,792,398 downwards.
AGGTAATTAAGTGTTTATAAAAGTTATGACTAATCTTGTATCTTTGGTAATCTGTTGTTTTCTGATTATATTTCATGTTTTTAGTTGATCATGAGTGGCATGTTATAGATTAAATAATGTCTTTAAGTTTAAATGCATTTTGTTAGTATAGTTGCTGGATCAATCCTCGGTAATGGACTGTTTTCATAATTAAGTTTATGTTTTCTGTACATAAGTTGTATACAAAAGTTGTAGTTAACTTCAGTATCTAACTTGTCCTAAAATTTCATGATTTTAGGCCTGTTAGATTAGGGGTTATGGTTTTTATGAGACAGCAAGTCAGATCTGCCCTACCTTTTGGACAGATCTGAGGTTTTGAGCTGTTTGAGCCTTTTAGGTTGAAAACCACCTGTTGGAGATAATAGAAAAGTTTTAGTAAACTTCATAAGTTTTCTAGATTGTTAAGGATCATCCTTTTTGATGACCCAGAGCTCCAGTTATGGGTGTGGGAAGTTGGATCAGCAAATCTGTCCTAGCTCTAGACAGCAATGTTTATCCAAGTTAATTGACCTAGTTTCCTAGAGAACCAACCTTGGGTGATATTAGGAAGTTTGTAGACAATTTGATCAGCTTTTCAAATTGTCTAGAATCACCCCTTTTGAATCTTAGAAGCTCTAGTTATGGCTTGATTAGTATAAATGGTGTAATCTATCCAAAGTGTGAACAGCAGTGTTTACATCTTGTGTGACTTTGGATTATTGTTTGAAGACCATAGGACACCTCTCATCTTGTGTTCCTATGGCTTGAGTGATGTTTAATGAACCTTAGCCATCCTTAGTTATGTTCCTAAAGGTGCTTGGGGGAAGTTGTATGTATAGCTAGGAATCTTAGTTGGTGAGTTACAAGTTGGTTTTGTTGGTTTGCATCTTTACCGCGAAGGAAAGTTGTACTCGACTTTCCTTATCTTGATCTGCTGCTTGATGCAGGCAAGTGTCACTCATGTAAACCATGTATGTTTATGCAAGTTGGTTTTACCGCGAAGGAAAGTTGTACTCGACTTTCCTTAAGTTTGTTTAATATTATATTATAATTGTCCTGCACCTTAGCATGCATCCCATAGCATCATGCTAAAGCATACATCATTTATCTACGTGTAGTATCCGAGAGTGTTGGAATCGTGTTGATCAAGCTTTGATGATCACCCTTGTCAAACAAACCTCGGAAGGAGATTCTTGTTGGACAAGCTTCATCAAGAAGACTTAACTTCTAGATGAAGGAACTAACCTTTGTGGATCATTCTTGGATCCTATCTTCCCTGCAACGAAGGCAAGCCCCGGTTCATTTAACCCTTTCCTTGGATTTACAATTACACTTACTTTCGATAACCTGATGCATAAAATGTTTATCAAATAAATGTTTTAAACCTGTTGATGCATGACCAACCTTGTTATCAATATATCATTCCTTGATACCTGCTTTATGCAAATGATAGAAATGCTTAGCCCTGCTTTATGAAGCTTTTGTTAAATGTTTTGATACTTATCGTTTTGGAATGATGATGAGAAAGAATGATGGTTAAGACCAGACAGGCACATACATCGAACCTCGGGTTGGTGTAGGGTGACCCGGATGTGTCGGATTAGGGTAACCGTTGTTGGCCTGCTAGATTGAGAGACTGTGAAGTACCGATCATATGCTACGGTAAGCCCTGCCTTGGTGGTTCTTAAATGAGAACGGCTAATTGCGCACTGGGAGTGGAGAGATGGCGGGAGTACTAGCTACCCTCGTGGGTCGAAGTCTCGGATTGGAGGTGTACAATTACTCTCGGGTGGCGCGGACCCGGTCTTGTTTGGAGGATCCGAGGCTGGGGTTGGTATATGTGTGATCTAGGGTCTACATATATCGTATGATCGTGGAAAACTACCAGATCTGGTTTAATCGGTTCGAATCGTCGTGCTCCTCGGTTAAGGAGACTCAATCTTTCGACCTGCACCGTAGAATAAAATGGAACTGGTTAAGAAGGCATGAGAATGATCTTTCACTAATTTTCACTTTCAGTTCTTACCAAGTACTGAGATGATTAAGTAAAATTTGATCTAGGTTTACTCTAGTAAGCTTTTATGCAAATGGAAAATACTGTTGAGCCTACCCAAACCAGCATGACCCTGAAATCTTTTCTGTTGACGGGTAAGTCTTGCTGAGTATCGACCGTACTCAGGGTTTGTTAACCCCTGTTGCAGGTTTCTCATAGGTGACGTTGATCAAGATCATGTCAGTGGGCTTGACGTGATCTGGTTGTTCTTCTTCTCCAACTTAGGTACTCCGCCTAAGTGTGGTTCTGTAATACTATTCTACTTCCGCAATACCAATTGTGTTTATGTAAAAAGTAACTTGTTCATAGTTTTGTAAAGTTTATATCTCTTGCTTACGCACTCCGATGGTATTTTGTATCAACTGTGGTAATGTTGTAATTATTCCAACCTTCATGATGATGATCCTGTGGTTCGTGGATAAATTCGGGGTTCTCTCGGGGACACCCGACAGATCTTTCCAGTGATGTGGTACATGTGCACAGTCATTAGGGCTCGGGGAGACAGTGACGTGTGCAGGTGGGCCACATTAATGGGAGGTTCTGCCACAAAAACTTGACCTTCGACCCCGCTTGCCCTCGAGCCAGCGTCCTTCCGTCGTCTCGCCGAACCCTTCGCTCCAAGCGAAGTGGCCTCGCAAGGCGAGCGAGGGTCACCCGCATGGTTGTCGTCGAGCCTTATCCTGTAGAGAATTGCAACAAAGCCTCGGGGGTCGGATCCGTGGCGAGGGTTAGAAAGCGGGTCCGAGGGGTTTAGTCCCTTGATAAGAAGGGTCGAGCGGGGACGCGTGGAGCACGCGAAGGTCATTTTTGCCTGTGCTCTGTGTGGCGCCGCTGCCGAGGGTCCTTATCCCCAACAGTAGCCCCTCGTTGCTTTGGATCTAAGGAGCAGAGCTTAGGCCCAAGCAGCGCCTTTCGATGGGAGACGTGAAAAGACCCTAGGCAGCGACGCCCGCGACTGCTCTGGGCCGGGCCGTAGTACTGTTTGCTTTGTACTGTTTAAGCCCGCTCCGTTTTTCGTGCCGAGTTTTTCGGCTACCGTGCCGATTTTGTCGGGCGAATGCTCCCGCTTCTTGTCCTATAAATAGTAGGGGTAGGTGAGGGGCTTTCGTCTTGTGCCTTCAAACGCGCTTGCCATCCTGCTGCTGCTCGTTTGTTGGTGCGAAGGTTGCTTTTCGCATAGTTGCGAAGGCTTAGCTTGCTTGCGTCTAGCGAGGCTTAGTTTTTAGAGATGGCGAGGTTGAAACAAACGGCTCGCGCTGTATCTCCCGCCGCTGCGGATGAGGGGACTACCTTCGAGTTCGGGCTTAGTCGGGTTTGCGCCACTGGTCTAGCATCCTATGTTAGGTGGGGTTGGATTGAGGAGGGCAAGGCGAGGGCCAGTGCTGGGGAGACGGTGCTGAAGCCAGGTGCAGATGAGGTTGTTGTATTTGAGGAATTCTTTTCAGCCGGACTTCGCTTTCCTGCTGACTCCTTCGTGACTTCAGTTCTGCGAAGGTTTAATTTGCGCTTTCATCAGCTTACACCTTCGTGCTTCACGAAGATGTCTGTTTATGTTTGGGCCTGCCGATCGCAGGGGATTGTCCCTCATGTGGAAGGGTTTGTACGCACTCATCGCGTCCATATGCAGCCTCGGAAGTTCACTGACGGCGAGGGCAGATCCAGTCTCGATCAGTTCGCCGTCTACACTTTCTGCCATCGCGCCGGCGCGGAGCTGCCGGTACAAGCACAGAAGAACAAGTGGAGCAGTGGGTGGCAAGAGTTCTGGTTATACTACAAACTCAGTGATGATGTTGAGCTTTGTGGTGAACTTCCGTTGCTTGGAGAAGTAAGCGTCGAAGCTAGGATGAGCGCCGAGGCTCACGCCTCTGTTGACTGCCTGAGGGTTGTTGCCCGCTCGCAGTGCGCGCGTGACCTGGTGGAGGAGTATTGCTGTGCCAAGATTTGGCCTCTTGGGCGAAGGCAGGCATGGTTCAAAGTGGAGGATGATCCCAAGTATGAAGGTAGGGGTTTAAAGAGGTCGAGCCTGGATCTTGACAAGATTTGGGAGAGAACTCTCCAAAAGTTTCCCTCGCGCGGAGATGGGATCGAGGTCATCTACAAGCGTGTTCAGCAGTGGACTGTGGAACTTGTCGGGAAACTGTCCACGCTGGAGACTAAGGCGATCCACAGCTCGGTGGGTAGCGGAGGTCGGGTGAACAAAATGTTTGATATTCTTGGGGTCCGGTATGCGGACTGGCCAACCCCTTCGAGCGAGGATGCGCCGAAGAAGAGGAAGCGCGAAGCTTCGGGGGAGAGGGGAATTGTCTCTCGGCCGAAACGAGGTCGTGGGCGAGGCCGTGGTGGTGCCGGTGGCCGGGTGAAAACACTCGCGACGAAGGTCACGACCGTTTCGGCTGGGACCTCTTCGTCAGCTATTGTTGCTTCCGGCCGAGGTGTCGGTAGGGCTGCAGGGCAGGTGCCCCGAGTTGGGGGGATCAGTGCTTTGGTTCAGATTTCGGACGACGAGGATGAGTCTGATGATGATGAGGTGGAGGAGGAGAAGGATGGAAAAGAGGGGGGAACGGACGAGGGTTCGTCTGATGAAAGCAGCGAAGCTTTCAGCGAAGGACATGACACTGATGAGGATGTGTCCATCGATGACACCCACGGAAGAGGGGCAGCCTCGCCAAGCGCTGGTGCGATGGTTGCCCGGAGCGTGGTCGACATCGCTCGAGACATTGAGCCAGATAGTCCTCGACGAGGGTCGATTCCCAGCTTTGCGGGCTCGCACCTGTGGGTAGAGGGTTTTGAGTTTGATGGAGAACTCGAGCCCGACCGAGCCCGGGGAAAGAGACCGTACGGCGAGGCGAATCGATCGAGCCTCCCGGAGTATGCTATGAAGCTTGGGATTTCTGATCCGGCAACTGAGCTGTTCACCAGTCCGGACCTTCGGGATTGTCACTTGCAATGTGGCCCGGAGGAAAGGCGTTTTTTAGGCCAAATCTTCGGCCGCATTTGTGTGCCGAAGGCAGATGTTCGACTTGCGGACCAGGCGGTTGGTGATACTTTTGCCGATGTTGACGTCAAGTTGGCGGAGCTAATGCTCTTGAACCGCGCGGCGAGGCGGAAGGTTGGCTCCAACATGGAATTTATGAGAAGCCAAATTAATGAGCTTGAGAAGGAGAATAGCAGACTTGCCCGGAGCTTGGAAAATAAGGAAATTGAACTGAAGAATGCTTCGGAGAAGGCCGCGAAGGCTCGAGAGGAAGCAGTTAAACTGGCGAAGCGTAATGCTGATTTGATTGCCGAGGGAAAGGCGAAGGACAAGGCGTTGGCCGATGTCGAGGGTCGCTTAGGGGATTTGAGCAAATCCTGGCGGACGAGTGTGCAGAACGTCTAGCGTAAGCTTGATTGTTGCCTGACTGAGGCCGGAGGCTCTGCCGGAGAGCCGTTGCCTGCAGCTAGCGCGGAAGCCTTCGAGGGTTGGCTGAGTAATGAACTTGATGTATTTAGTTCGCTAGTTGTCAATGCAGCCGATTTCGGAGGCTACGCCGGGGCTTTGGCAATGGCGAGCACGCTTCGACTGGCGGGTTGTGATCATCTTCGCAAAATCAAGAGACCAAACCATGCCTTTCCGTCGGTCGATGAAGTGCGCCATATGAAGGTTGATGATGCTGAGGTTCAGAACTGCGCGATGCGTCTGCTTCGCAGGTTTTGGATCTCCGGAGGCGGCCGAGCTCTTGCCTTCGAAGAAGCTGCCGAGGCTACATGTCAGGTTTGCGTACTTTTTTGGATTTTCCGATTTTGTTGATCTATTTCAGAGGGGTTATTATTGATCTTGGCGAGGTTTGCCTTTGATTTGCTTATAGGCTCGAAAGGATGCGATGCCCTCGCCGCCCACGGAAGTTGAAGTTGGAGGTGGCTCCGAAGCTGCCCCTGAGTCAAGTGCTGCGGGGGTTACGCTCGCCGAGATCGAGGCCTTGACTGGGGACGTCCCGATCACTGAAGAAGCCGTGGTGCAAAAAGCGGCGACGGAAGAGGAGCCTGCTTCGATCGTCGAGGCTGCCATGGAGGAATCCACGGCGGAGAAGGCGCCTGCTGGAGCCTCGACTGTCGCCATTGGCGAAGGTTCGGAAGCTGTCAAGGACGGAGCTGCGAGAGGAGCCCATAGGGAAGCTGGTCAGGTGTGATCCCTGGGATTGTTGTGGCGAGGTAGCCCTTTGTAGAGAATGTGGTTGTAAAGACTTGATGAGGCTGAAGCATCTTCGTATTTTTGTGAAACATGCAGGTTCCTGACGGAACCGTGCTAGACGTATTCGACGTGACTCCGCTGATGTTAAATTACCAAGATATTTTTATAACTGGTGAATCGTGGGCTCGCGCCAGGTTTAAACATCCTTCGCTTTCCTTTGAACGCTTTTGGTGGTCAAAGGTGCGAAGGTATGATTTAAAGAATAGTAGGTCGGGTCGTTTTTGGCGTGAAGCAGATTATACGGACCGTCAGGCCGACCGTTATTTGTTTGGATCTTCTTCGATCTCGCAAGCTAGTGGAGATAATGATATTGACGAGAACACAACTTTGGAATATTTGTTTGGGCAAAGGGAGCTTGGTATAGGTTCGGATGGGACGCTTATGATTTCGAAGGAAGAACCTTCGGAAGTTAGCGAGACAAGGCATAGATACATGTATAGGGCGAGGGTTTTACCCGGGGAACTGCCAATTGTCCCTGCAGCTCCTTTGTTGTGGGGACCCCTGGTTCTAGTGGAGGGGGGTTTGAGGAGGGGGCCGAGGGTTTCGATGACTTGGCAATGGTTGAACGTGGGGGTTAACCCTTGTAACTGTAACTTTTTCCCTTGTAGATTGTAAGCCGCATTATTGGTTGAGGCAAGTAAATTCTGCAATTTATCTGAATTGGTTTGTAGTGGTTTAACTAAAGTGATTGTGAAGCTTTACGTTACACTTTTGATGGGATGATTTTGGAAAAACAGCGACGCCCCCTACTTTCTTTTAGCGAGGCTCGCGCAACGCTTTTGTTAAGCTGATTTGAAAAAACAGCGACGCCCCCACCTTTTTTTAGCGAGGCTCGCGCAACGCTTTTGATAAGCTGATTTGAAAAAACAGCGACGCCCCCACTTTCTTTTAGCGAGGCTCGCGCAACGCTTTTGATAAGCTGATTTGAAAAAACAGTGACGCCCCCACTTTCTTTTAGCGAGGCTCGCGCAACGCTTTTGATAAGCTAATTTGAAAAAACAGCGACGCCCCCACTTTCTTTTAGCGAGGCTCGCGCAACGCTTTTGATAAGCTGATTTGAAAAAACAGCGACGCCCCCACTTTCTTTTAGCGAGGCCCGTGCAACGCTTTTGTTAAGCTGATTTGAAAAAACAGCGACGCCCCCACTTTCTTTTAGCGAGGCTCGCGCAACGCTTTTGATAAGCTGATTTGAAAAAACAGCGACGCCCCCACTTTCTTTTAGCGAGGCTCGCGCAATGCTTTTGTTAAGCTGATTTGAAAAAACAGCGACGCCCCCACTTTCTTTTGGTGAGGCTCGCGCAACGCTTTTGATAAGCTGATTTGAAAAAACAACGACGCCCCCACTTTCTTTTAGCGAGGCTCGCGCGATGCTTTTCGATAAGCTGGTTTTGGACTTCGCGTCTACTGTTATCACGGGCGGCGGGGTTTGCTTTTTTGGCGAGCCCCTGGCATTTGCAGCGAGGGTGCTCGGCTTTTTGGACTTCGCGCCTCCCCTTATCTTAGGTAGAGGTGAAGTTTGCTTTTTGCGAGCCCCTGGCGTGATTTGCGAGGGTGCTCGGCTTTTTGGACTTCGCGCCTCCCCTTATCTTAGGTAGAGGTGAAGTTTGCTTTTTGCGAGCCCCTGGCGTGATTTGCGAGGGTGCTCGGCTTTTTGGACTTCGCGCCTCCCCTTATCTTAGGTAGAGGTGAAGTTTGCTTTTTGCGAGCCCCTGGCGTGATTTGCGAGGGTGCTCGGCTTTTTGGACTTCGCGCCTCCCCTTATCTTAGGTAGAGGTGAAGTTTGCTTTTTGCGAGCCCCTGGCGTGATTTGCGAGGGTGCTCGGCTTTTTAGACTTCGCGCCTCCCCTTATCTTAGGTAGAGGTGAAGTTTGCTTTTTGTGAGCCCCTGGCGTGATTTGCGAGGGTGCTCGGCTTTTTTGGACTTCGCGCCTCCCCTTATCTTAGGTAGAGGTGAAGTTTGCTTTTAGAAAACGTTCGTTTTTGAAGCAATCTTAAAAAAGGTTGCATCGATGATAGCACTCTTTGAAGAAGAGGTGCTTTTTCGATGTTTTCTAGTAAATGTAGAGGTTTGATGACTCTTCTTTTTTCGGGGGTTCTAACCTGCATTAAGGTTGTGGATGCTGACTCGTTAAAAAACCTTACGCCCCTTCGTAAGGAAAAAGAGTGCAGCTCCTTCTATTTTTGTTACATGCACAGAAATGGAAGAAAACAAAAGTGAAACAAAAGATTACATAGTGCGAGAGCTCGCTAAGGCTCCGCTATGGGTAGAATTTGCGGAGGTCGTCAATGTTCCAGATGTGAGGCAGGATGTTTCCTTCGCTGTCGGAGAGGTGGAAAGAACCGGGGCGATTGCTTTCCACAATCAAGTATGGACCTGTCCACTTGGGCTGAAATTTTCCCGCCAAGCTGGCGTTTTGTTTTCTGATGAGGACGAGGTCGCCCTTCTGCAAATCTTTGATTCTGATCTTTTTATCTCTCCATTTTTTGGTTTCTTCTTGGTACTTACGAAGGTTGTGCACTGCGTTGCATCTTGCTTCTTCGAGTAGGTCTTTATCAAGCGTTTGGGCTTGCTCGTCAAATGCGAGGGTTGTTCTGAGCGACCCATGTTTTAGTTCTTCTGGAAGCACCGCTTCTTCGCCGAACAAAAGTTTGAAAGGAGTGAATTTTGTTGCTCTGCATTCTGAGGTGTTGTGAGACCAGGTGACCGAAGGTAGTTCATCGGCCCATTTACCCTTAGGTCTACCCTGCAACTTTTTGGATATAGCTTGGAATATTGTCGCATTGGCTCTTTCAACCAGGCCTTTGGATTGCAGGTGCCGGACGGAGGCGAAGCATAACATTGTCCCAATTTGCGCACAGAATTCTTTGAAGACCTCGCTGTCAAACTGAGTGCTATTGTCGACGGTTAGATGTTGAGGAACTCCAAAGCGACAGACTATTTGTTGCCAGAAGAACTTTTTTACTGCGAGGGAAGTGATGGAGGACAATGGCCTTGTTTCAATCCACTTTGTGAAGTATTCCACAGCTGCCACCGCATAGCGAAGGTTCCCTGGAGCCATCGGTAGTGGGCCTACGAGGTCCATCGCCCACCTTTGCAGAGGCCAGGTTAGGCATATGAGAGTTGTAGGTGCCCCTGGAGCGTTTTGGTTCTTTGCCATCAGTTGACAACCCTCGCAATGCTTGACGATGGTTTCCGTATCTCTTAATACTGTTGGCCAGTAGAAACCTTGCCGGAACGCTTTGCCGACTAGAGCCCTCGGGCCGTTGTGAGAACCACAGATGCCCTCGTGGATTAGCTTGAGAATGTCATTGCCTTCGGACTGTGACACACATTTGAGCCATGGCGAGGTTATCGAAGCTTTGTACAAGGTGTTGTCAACAATCTTGTATCCTCGCACTGTTTGCTTTAGTCTGTTTTCTTCTTCTCTGTTGCTTGATTCATGGAGCCCCTTGATGTAGGCCATGATAGGTGCTCTCCAATCCTCGCACTGAATTGCGCTGATCAGCTTGACGCTGATTTCAGAAGCTTCGAAAGATGACCGAGTGGTAACCTCGTAGAACACATCTGGTGGAAGCTGTAACTGTTGTGCGGCTGCTTTAGCTAGGCAATCTGCCACGCTGTTTTCAGTCCTTGATATTGCTTTTACAGTTATGCCGAGGAAGAAAGATTCTAACCTTCGGACATATCGAAAATACTTTTGAAGCTCTGGATCTTTTGCTTTGTAGTTCTTCTCAATGTGTCCCGCAATGACTTGAGAGTCTGTGTTGATGAGTGCCCTTCGGACTGACAACGACCGTAGTCTTGAAAGTGCCAGAATCACAGCTTCATATTCAGTGGAGTTGTTTGTGCATTTGAAGTCAAGCCTTCGTGTGTATCTCAGCTTCGACCCGGAAGGCGAGATTAGAATGGCCGAGGCACCGGCTCCAGTTGCACCCCAGGCTCCGTCGACATAAACGATCCAAAACTGGTCATGTCGCAGCTCACCAGCACGAGGGTCGGGTGTCCATTCTGCTATGAAAGCAGCCAGTACCTGTGATTTGACTGTTGTTCTGCCGACGAAGGTCACAGCGTAACTGTTAAGCTCGACTGCCCATTTTGCTATTCTTCCAACTGCTTCGTTGTTTTTGAAAATGTTCTCGAGGGGGTACGACGAAGGTACATGGATCTTGTGCGCCTGGAAATAATGCTTGAGCTTTCTTGATGCCATAACGACGGCGTATGCTATTTTCTCAAGCTCTGAATAATTTCTCTTTGGGCCTTCGAGGGTTTCTGAAACATAGTAGATTGGGGCTTGTCTGGTCTTGTTGTTTTCGCGGAGCTCCTTGATGAGAACTGCGCTTGCTGCGTGGGGCGAAGCTGCGACGTAGAGTAACAATAGATCTCCCTTGCTTGGGCTGGTTAGGGCAGTCAAGCTGGTCAGATACTTTTTCAACTCCTCGAAGGCCTTTTGTTGCTGGGGACCCCAATTAAATAGAGCATTGCTTCTGAGTGTTTCAAAGAAAGGTAACCCTCGCTCTGCGGATCTTGAGATGAATCTGCTAAGTGCTGCTAAACGACCAGACAGACGCTGAGCTACTTTTTTGGTCGCCGGAGGTTCCATGTTCATGATGGCATCGATCTTCTCAGGGTTAGCTTCGTTTTCTCTGGCTGAGACGATGCAACCTAGCAATTTACCTTCGCTTACCCCAAAAACGCATTTTTCTGGGTTTAGTTTCAATCCGGTGGACCGGAGGTTGCTGAACACCCTCGATAAGTCTGATATGTGGTTTACTTTTAGTTCACTCTGGACAACCAGGTCATCGACATAGGCAGAGACAACATGCTCATCCTTGAAAACTTCAGAGGTCATGCGAGCGAAAGTTGAGCCTGCATTTTTCAAGCCTTCTGCCATTCTTCGGAAGCAAAAGGTGCCCGAGGGTGTGATAAAACTTGTTTTTTCCTCGTCTTCTTCATTTATCCAAATCTAGTGATAGCCTGAGAAGCAATCAAGGAGGGATAGCGTTTGGCAACCTACCGCTCTGTCGACCAGGGTGCTTATGTTTGGGAGAGGGAAATCATCCTTCGGACAAGCTTTGTTCAAGCAAGTGAAATCCACGCACATTCGCCATTTTTTGTTCTTCTTTTGGACTAGGACCACATTTGAGAGCCAAGTTGGGTATTTGACCGAGCGAATGACGCCTGCGTCCAAAAGCCTTTTTACCTCAGTCTTCGCTGCCTCCTTTCTTTCTTCTGACATCTTGCGAAGCTTTTGTTTAATTGGGCGATAGCCTGTTTTGATGTTCAGGCTATGCTCAATCATTGATCTGTTGACTCCTTTTAGGTCTTCTGCGGACCAAGCGAAGGTGTCGGAATTTTCTCTGAGGAAGGTAACGAGGTTGCCTTCTGTTTGGGGGTCTAGATTGGCTGAGATGAGCACCTTCCTTTCGGCGTTACCTTCGAAGAGTTGGACTTGTTTGGTTTCCTCCTTTGGCGCTGCCTTCACTCTGTCATTGCAGACTTCACCCTCGTCGCTGATGCCGGGGGTTTGAGGTTTTGACAAATTGTGTACATTACGTTGCCCTGGGGCTACGTTTCCTTCAGCTGCCCTTGCAATGTCTTGGTCCCCAAATACTGCAACCACACCCTTCGGAGCGGGAAGCTTCATGCATAGGTAAGCGGGATGGATGACAACATTGAATGCGTTTGTGACCCCTCGGCCAAAAATGGCATTGTATGGATAGAACATGTCGACGACATCAAAGGTTATGTGCTCAGTTCTGCAGTTCGTTTGGTCGCCGAAAGTCACAGGCAAGGATATTTTGCCAACCGCTTTCACTTGTTGACCGCCAAAGCCGTATAGAGGGTTGTCAGCGGGTTGCAGGAGGTTTCTATCGAGCTTCATGCTGTCGAAGGTTGAGGCGAATAGGATGTCAGCGGAGCTTCCTGTATCAACCAAGATTTTGGTGACAGTCCACCCAGCGAGGTTGGTTTCAATCACCATAGCATCGGTGTGAGGGTAATCTCTCAGCTTCATGTCGCTGGAATCGAAGGTTATGGGGATGTGAGACCAACGACCGAATCTGTGGGGTCCTTCGACGGCCACGTGGTGAACTCGTCTGGCATGTTCCTTCCTCTGCCGTTTGTTACCATGGTCTTCATTTGAACCTCCGGTGATAGCTAGAATCACACCGAAGGTTGATGTTGGATTGTTGATGGTCGTTTGGCTCTGGGCTTCGGCTTTGACAGGCTGGGGTGCTGGTAAAGCGGGAATTGGCGGTGGTGGTGGCAGAGCGTTGCTGGCTTGGTGGGTTGTTGGAATTTGGTTTTGGGAGGTTGTTGGGTATGTGACTGTGTATGGAGTGTTTTGGCGTTGTGGGATTGTTGTTGCCTGGTAGGAGGCTTGGCTGAAGTGTGGGTGGTGGGGGTAAACGGGTTGTTGCGAGGGTAGGCCATAGTTTACGGGGGTGTAATGGAATTGGGTATTTGAAGGGTGGAAGCTTGGTTTCCTGGTGTGGTTGATGGTTCGGGTGTCTGACGAAGCAGCTTTCCTGGATTCCTGGTATTCTTTTCCCTTGGCGAAGCATTCGCATTGCTTTGTTGTGTGTCCCTTTCTGAGACCACAGAAGTGACAATACATTTTAGCGGGGTCTCGTTGCTGGTTCCGCTGATTCAGCGGAGGTGGCAAACCCTGAGAGGCTTGGTTGCTCGGAGGTTGAGCGTCCCGTCTTTGATCCTCGTAATTTGTTGCTTTGTTGATTGCACCAACGTTGCTTTGCTCTTGGCAAGGGTTGCTTTCCCTTGTTTGAGGCCTCGGCTGTGGCTTCAGTTGTGAGCGCCGAGCGTCAGACTTCGCTCTGAAGTCCATGTCTGCTCTGCAATATCGTTCCATTGTTTCGTGTAACTCCTCGATTGAATTCGCTGGCTTCCTGGCAAACTTTGATGAGCACGGGCCTGGACGCAGGCCACTGATTGCGGCGAGGATTACAGCTTCGTCGGAAATCCCCGGAGTTCTTGCTCTGATTTGGATGAACCTTCGCCAGTAGTCTTGAAGCGGTTCTCGTTCATCTTGCTTTCAGTTGAACAAGTCGATGGGGTTCGAAGGGGCTGGTGTGATGCCTTTGAAGTTGGCAGAGCCTGTCTCTGAGGTTGGCCCAGGAATCCACGGTCCCGGGGCGAAGGTTGTTGTACCAAGTTTGCGCGATGTCGCGCAAGATAATGACAAAAGATTTTGCCATTGTTGCTTCGTCTCCACCTGCCGCGGCGACTGCCGCCTCATAGCTCATTATGAACTGGCGAGGGTCGGAAAGCCCGTCATAACGAGGTAAGTTTTGTGGGTTGTAGCATGGAGGCCAGGGTTGAGTTTGGAGTATCTGGGAGAGGGGTGACCGCGGGTCATAGGGCATTTGGTGTTGCTGAGGTCTTCTTTGGATGCGGAAGTTTGGCTCTCTCTCACCTGGGTAAAGTTGGCGAAAGTTTTGCTGTCTCATTGGGCAAGGCCCTTGGAGTGGCGGTGGTGGGGGTGGTGGATGGCGAAGGTTGTCTCGATCTCGCTCCTCATTTCCCTCCTGCAGCGGGGGCGTATCCCCATCGATCCAGCCCTCTGCCTCGGCCTCAGCCGCGGCGAGGGACTCTTCCATTCGGCGAAGCTGCTCCCTGGCCTCGTCTGCCTTCTGCCTGATGGCGCGCAGCCGATTGTGCTTCTCCTGCAGCTCAGCCTGAAGGCTTTTGAGGGCCTCGAGGCCCAACTCCTCTTCGTCAGCTCCCTCTCCCTCCCCGGGGGTGTGAGGGTGCAACACGGTCCGGGCTTGAGGGCCCGGGACCTCCGTGTCCGGGGTGACATCCTGCGCCCTCGAGGGCTCCGGTATCTCCTCGGCAGGTGGGACCACCGTCGATGTCTCTCTAGCCGTGCGAAGGTCTCTGGTGGTGTTGGTTCGCCCCAACTTATGCCACCTTGTACAAGAACAACATAGTGAAGCTCCATGGCATACCCAAGACCATCATCTCAGATCGTGGTACTCAGTTTGTCGCTAAGTTCTGGAAAGCGTTCCATGCCTCACTTGGAACCAAGCTATTGTATAGCACGGCTTATCATCCGCAGACTGATGGACAGACTGAGAGAGTCAACCAAGTGTTAGAAGATATGTTGAGAGCCTGTGTGCTTACCTTCGCAGATACTTGGGATCAGTGTTTGCCCTTGGCAGAATTCTCCTACAACAACAGTTATCAAGAAAGCATCAAAATGGCACCCTTTGAAGCACTGTACGGTCGTCGTTGTCGTACACCTCTCAATTGGTCTGAGCCCGGAGAGAGAGAATTCTTTGGAGTTGACCTAGTAAAAGATATGGAAGAGAAAGTCAAGCATATACAAGAGAACATGAAGATTGCACAGTCTCGATAGAAAAGTTATGCTGACAAGAGACGTCGACCTCTGCAGTTCGAGATCGGGGATTATGTGTACCTGAAGGTCTCACCCACCAAAGGAGTCACTCATTTTGGAGTCAAAGGAAAGCTAGCACCCCGCTACATTGGTCCGTTTGAGATTCTGGATCGTTGTGGCAAGGTCGCTTACAAGCTAAGTTTGCCCGATCATCTTTCAGCAGTTCATAATGTGTTTCATGTCTCCCAACTCAAGAAGTGTCTTCGAGTACCTGAACATGTGGTTGAAGTTGAAGGCGTTGAGCTAGAACCAGATCTGTCATACACTGAGTATCCAGTTCGCGTGTTGGATCACAAGGATCGTGTTACCCGAAGAACCACCACAAGATGGTATAAGATCCAGTGGAACCAGCACTCTGAAGAAGAAGCCACTTGGGAATCTGAAGATTTCTTGGCAAAGAACTATCCGGACTTCCTCGAATCTCTATAGGTGTGAGTTTCCTCTTTTGTTCTTTAAACGACGCGGAATCTCGGGGCGAGATTTCTTTTAGGAGGGAGGGTTGTAACACCCCTGGTGTTACTAATGTAATTAACTTGACATGTCATCATCTTAAGCATTAATCATTTTGTGATGCATTTGGATTGCTTAATTGCTATGCTTTAGTCCCTTTTCAAAAACCCTAAAAGCCCAATTCTTCCTCTAAGGGCAAAATGGTAATTTCACCTCTGTGCCTAGTTCTATGTAGTTCTTGTTTGAATTTGATGCCCTGATGTTTGTTGCATTGATCAAAGTTCTAAAATCAGATTTGATTTGATTGTCCTTTTGCAAAACCCTAAATTCTCAAATCCTGGATTTATTCCCTTTCTGATAACTTTTCATAATTCAAAATTTTGAGTTGGTTCAAAAAGCAAAGTTGTGAATCTGAGCTAGAGGAACAACTTTGGTATTTACAGATTTCCATGTTTCTATATAAAATTTGAAGTAATTTCAAATTCATTCAAATTCCAGTTTTTGTCCCCTTTTCAGTTTTAAAAATTTATTCAAAAACTATTGAGTTTCAGAAAAAGTGTATATTAGCAAAGTTGTAGGTTTTGACAAATGGAACAACTTTCTTATATAAAGATTTTCAAGTTTCAGTTTGAAATCCAAAGTAATTTTGATTTGAATCAAATTTGAAAAATGTTCCCTTTTTCTGTTTTTGATTATAGTTCAAAAACTATTTGGAATTTGAAAATGTTCATATTGACAAAGTTGTAGATCTCATTTTTCTGAACAACTTTGGTATTTTGAGTTTTTGTTGCCCAGTTCAAGTTTTGGAAGTAATTTGCAAAATACAGAAACCAGCAAAAGTCAAAACCTAGGCCTAGCACTGTTCGTCCCCTACCTCTAGCCGGCGCAGTGCAGAGGGGGCCCCGGCCATGGCGCCGGCGCCGCGCCTGCAGCGCGTCTGGCGGCTCCCCACGCGCCACCAACCTGCCGCCGTTGTCGCCCCCATCATTTCGCACCCGCACGCGCACAGTTGACCCCCGCTCCCGTCCCCTACTGCTCCTGCTCGCCGCCGCCGCGTGGCCATGGCCGGCGCTGTCTGCGCCCGAGCCCCGGCCGCACGCCTGTCCTTCCCGCCTGCGCGCAATCGAGAGCGCACGCGTCCGCCGAGCTTATCCACCCACCCCGTGCTCTCTACCGGCCTCTGGCCGCGGCTATATAAGCCTGCCGGAGCTCCGACCTCCGCACTCACCTCCGCCACCGTGGCCAGACCTCTCCGGAGCTCCCGCCGCTCAACCACCTAGCCCGAAAGCTCCGCCTTGAGCTCGTGAAGCTTTCCCACCCCCCAATTTCACCTTCCCCGCCTCCGATTGCCCGGCGTAACCCCATCTTCCCAAACTCCGACGGAACCCCGGTGATCTCGGGTCGTCAAATACTTCCCACTCCGGTCACGGATACCTTCCCCTGACCCCTGTGTCAGCTTCCTTGGCTCCGCGCGACTCTAACCCGGCCCTTGCGGTCTCGTGTGTTGCGCAGGACCGCCGGATCGCCGGAGCGCCGCCGCGGTCGTCTCCTCCCTCGAGAACGTGTCGAGCCTCACCCTCGAGAACGAGTCGAGCCTCACCCTCGAGCCCTGCCTCCGACCCGTGGTAAGCATCCGAGCCTCCGGTCTCTGCTTCCACTCCGTTTCGCCCGAGCCTCCCAGTCAGGTCTCGGACGGAGGCTTGTTTTCCCGTCTCGCCCGAGCCCAAGCCTCGGCGAGCGCATGCCCTCCGCTTCGCCCGAGCCCAAGCCTCGGCGAGCGCATGCCCTCCGCTTCGCCCGAGCCCAAGCCTCGGCGAGCGCATGCTCTCCGCTTCGCCCGAGTCAGGCCTCGGACGGAGGCTTACTTCTCCGTCTCGCCCGAGCCTCCGGGCCAGGCCTCGGACGAAGCTGTCGCTTCTGTCTCGACCGAGCCCGTCTCGACCGAGCCCCGCGCGATTCGCCGAGCCCGGCCTAGAAGGAGCACAGTGCTCTTCTCTTTTTCTGAGAGATGTGAATAGTGTTCTGTTTTCTCTTTTTTGTATGATTTTCTGTGTGCATCCAAAAATTCTGAAATTTTTGTGGTAGACTCTATACGCCCTGAAGTATTTTATAAAAATATGAAACTTGAGTTTTGTGCAAAGATTTAAAAATGTAAAATTCCCCTTTTAATTGAAAAATGGAGGTTTTGGTATTTTTGGAGAGTGATCTATAACTCCAAAAATCTGGAGATAAATTTTTATGTGCTAGTTATGCCTTTCTGAGTCTCTGATAAAATTTTGAAGTCTTTTGAAGCAAGTTGATTTTTGAGCATTTATTTAAATAGTTGAGTAGTGTCTTTTCTTAATTAATGTCTGGAATTATTTGAGCACCTTAATGACCTCCAAAAATTATGAAATTTGTTTTGACATCTATTTATGCCATAATTAACTTATGTGATTAATTTGGTAATTTTTGGAGCAACTTCATAAAATGACCTTTTAAATAAATTAAGAAAATAGAAAAGGTGGATTAGGGTTGGTAATAAGTGTTTGATGATGTGATCTTTGGATTGATTGATGTTCATAGACCCCTACCCTTTGGTCTATGATGGTTGTAATGCTATGATTGGTTGATGCTTAGGATAATTATAATAAGGTCTAGTGTAATCAATATTGCTTAAGGAAGAAATGGTTACCTTTTATGCTCAACCTAGATTTCGATTATGCCTTGTTTAAGAGTAATCTAGAATCAGTGGAATTGTCTTGCACCATAAGTCCATATCATCATTCTCATGAGCATTCATCATTGCATCCGTATAGTTGACGAAGAAGGTACCAGAGTCGAGGCCGCTGTTGACGAACCAACTCCCGAGGCGACCCCGAGCTCCGACGCCTATACCTACCCCGAGTCTGCTCTCTTTGCCATCCAAGGCAAGCCCCGGTGCATTTAACCCTTCCCTTGAATTTTATAAAATGATTTCCTTAAATGCTTTTGAGTTAAACTATTGCATTAGGTTTATAGGAGTTGTGTGCTATCCTAATTGATGCACTATCCACCTTGACCACTGATACACCCGATACCTGCTTTTCAAAAGCATTTGAAAAATGCTTAGCAATGCTTATTGAATTAGACTTTGCAATAAAATGCCAACTTCAAAAGTGTGATCACTTAAGAATCTTTATGGGAATTTGGCTTTACTCCCCGGCTGTTGGCTAGGTATCTGATCCGTACCTAATCAATAGCGAGGAGAGGTTGTCGCGCGTACGGTGCCGTCATGTTGTAGTCCGGGACTCAACAGTTGACACCGACCGGGACAGGGTTGAAAAACCGACAGGACCTGTACTCTTGGGTTAGAGTCCCGAGGTGCTTGTCGCTGGCGGAAAAACTGACAGGACTATTACGCTTGGGTGAGATATAACCAAGGTATAGTTCTGGCTGAAAAATTAGGGACCATCCGTATGGGGGCCTGCTGGTCAAGACTTGTAACTATTCACATACTTCGGAAAGCTCTGGCTCCGAGGAATCCTTTATTGGACCGACAGCCGCGCACTGGGAGTGGAGAGATGGCGGAAGTAGCATGTACCCACGTGGGTTAAAGTCCCGGATTGGAGTGGTGTACTGTACTTCCGGGTGGCGTAGGACCGGGTCCAATCTTGGAGGAATCGTGGTAGACGAGTTGGCATATGAAAGCTTGGGTGCTACATATGCAGTGTGGATAGGGATCCTCAGCTGAGTATTATTTATCCGGATTAATGTTGCTCCTCGGTTATGGAGACTTGGTCCACTGACTGCCAACGGAGAGTGGTTCTCAACTAGGAATGTTTTGAAATGTAAAATGAATCATGAATGATGAAGAATTGAGGAATACCGAATCTTTCAAAAATAAAATAAGGTTTACAAAATGCTTTTCTGCAAAATACTTGATCTTGCTTAAGCCTTACCTTGACTACCCTAAGCCTTCATTCCTGAGTCTTCCCCCTTTTTCTTTAGTCGGGTAAGTCTTGTTGAGTACCCCGTACTCAGGGTTTGTTACCCATGTTGCAGGTATGCCTGAGACCCCGATGTGTCTCGCACCCTGTTGCGTGACCTTCGTCCAGGAAGAGGCCGATGAGGCCGATGAGTAAATGTGCACCCTCGGGCAGGGTGTTACCTGTATCTTTGTGTTATTGTTTCCGCTACGTTGTCTACTTTGAATCACCCGAACAATGGTTTGTAATAACCGTACTCCTTACCTCATTTGAAACCTCGTTTTGTAAAACTAATGTTATTTAAGTCTTCCGCTCTTTATTCCGATGTTATTTGTAAAAGTATGAAATGCTGTAACCGAATTGTGAGATGATCCTGCGGACATTGGGCACTGATGTAGCCCGGTGGCGAACAGGTCTTAATCACATGGAACATGGGTTCGGCTGTCAGAGGTTGACAGGGACACGTGGGCCATGGGATTAGGGCGGTTCCGTCACAGAGTGGTATCGGAGCATCTCACTTTAATGTTGCAGTGTTCGTTTTTGCGAAAACTTCAAAAGATCTTTTGAGTCCAAACAAAATTTAAACTTGACTATTTTGAGTCCAAATTGCTTCTCTCATCTTGTCTCTCATATGGCAACACTAGCTAGTGGAACAACATGTTTTAAGCCCTATATATATGTTAAGTATTGCATTGCCTTGTTCCGTAGGAACGATTCATGCATCATGTCATAATCACTTAAGTAAACTTCCTCTCTAAGTTCGTTTGGGTAGTATGCCTTTACCTGTTCTTGCTAGCCTTTCTCATCCATCTTCTCTTATCCAGACATGGCCATTATCAAGCGGACTGCCCGCAAGTCGACTGGACCGAACGGTTTGCCGCGTCACCAGCTGGCGCCACGCACCGGAGAAGAGACTGGAGAATCCTCCAATGGTCGTCGTTTTCCCCGTCGTACCCGCAAATAGCTGAAGGAGGAAATCAAGAATCTGAAGGCTGAGATGGAGAACATGGAGCATGACTTCTATCTTTCCCGCCTGGAGTTTTATGAGGCACGAGCTTCCCTGGAGCAGGCCAATCGGAACACGGTTCGCGCTATCGAGCAGCGCAATGATGCTTGGACCCGCAAAGACGTTACCAGAGCCCAGCTCCATGGACTGCAGCAGTACACCGCCCAGATCGAGCAGTTCAATGATATGCTTCATGAAGAAGTACACCAGCTGCACAACCAGCTTCACCCCGTGATTCCACCAGTTGCTGAGGACCCCGAAGACGGAGTCGTGGAGGAACCTGGAGTGGAACACGAGCCCAATCAGGATGAGGAAGTGGAATCTGCTGAAGATGTCCACGTTGAAGATGAAGATGAGGAGGAAGAGCCTGAGCTTATCATCGAGGATGATGATGATGACGAAGAGTTGATCTTCATCGATGACGACTAGACTCCTTGTGTCTATACCATCTGCTTACCTAAAACCTTAGTCTAGGTTTGGGGGCGTTAGTCTGTCTGTTGCCAAGTCTGGCATGTATCTTTCTTTTCATATCTTTTCCCCTTTATCGGCCTGTATCAGTCTGTTGTCATCTTTATCAAGCCAGCTATCTTTGTATCAATGAAGCTATCAATCGGTCGTTTCAGAACCTTTGTCCATATATGCTGAGTTCCGAGTTGCTTATACAGATGCCTGTGAACACCCGTACCGGAGCTGGAGGTTCTGATGATGCCAACATCCCAAACCCTCCACCTGTCCCAGCTACCCTAGCAGATGCCATTGCAGCCCTGGCCGCCGCTGCCAATCTGATGGCTTAGAACCAAGGACAGCAGAATGTTGGTCACCGTGGTCGTCACAACCAAGAGACCACCTATGTGGATTTCACTGAAACCCGTCCACCGGTTTTCACCAGAGCCGATGAACCCCTCGAAGCTGACGATTGGCTCCGCACCATGGAGCAGAAGTTTGGTCTCATCCGATGTACTGAAATCCAGAAGCCCCGGTTTGCTTCGCAGCAGCTTCGTGGCCCAGCAAGTGCTTGGTATGCCAACCTCTTGGCTGCCCAGCCTGAAGGTCACGAGTTGACCTGGGAAGAGTTCCGCACCGCTTTCCGTGCACACCACATCCCATCAGGTCTGATGAAGATGAAGCTTGATCAGTTCCTAGCCCTGCAGCAGAAGGACTCCACAGTGATGCAGTATGTGGGTCAATTCAACCATCTGAGTCAGTATGCAGCGGAATATGTCAACACGGATGAAAAGAAGAGAGACTGTTTCCTTAGGGGATTGCACCCTAAGATCCGCAGAAGCATGTCCAACAACCTGACCGGTTCTTATCATGAGGCTATTGACCGGGCAGTTGCTTTTGAAGAGAGTAACCGTCAGTACCAAGAGGAGAAGAGGAAGAAGAAAGCAGGATCTAGCAGCCACTCTGGCAATCACAAGCGCCAGAGGGTCATATATCATCCTAGTCACCACCACAACCGTCCACCTTACCCTCACCAGCAAGTGGTTGTCCGTACCGCGGCTACCACCCACAACGCCAACCAACAAAGTGCCACTCAGCCGAACGCCCCAGGTGTTCGTATCACCACCCCACAAACCGCCTATAATCATCCCTGCTTCAACTGTGGTCAACTTGGCCACTGGTCTCGTGAGTGCCCAAAGCCCAAGAAGCCTGCTCAGAACTTTCAGAAGGGTCCCGGAGGACCACAGCAGCAGCAACACCGTGCTCCACAGCAGCAAGTGCAGAAGGGCAAGTTCGTCAGGAAGCACGGGTAAGTCTACTACACCACTGTCAGCGATATTCCAGAAGGGGAGCCCGTCATGATCGGTAGGTTTCCCGTTGCCAACCACCCTGCAGTTGTGTTGTTTGATTCTGGTGCATCGCATTCTTTCATCAGTCGTACCTTCGTCTCTAAGCATGACATATCTTTTGGGGAGTTGAAAGAAAGTTTTTGCATTTTATCGCCTGGAGGGCGTATAAACACCAAAGAGGTGGTTCGCAGTATACCAGTGATGTTGGGAAATCATGCGTTCCCTACCACCATGATAGTGTTGAAAGATCAGGATATAGATGTCATTTTAGGCATGAATTGGATGTGCCAGTATAAGGCCATGATCGACATCTTGAATAGAGTTGTGAGAGTGGATATTCCTAACAGTACCGCCAAACTCCTTCTCCAACTTCCTATGCCTTCAAAACCAGCTACCACACAGCTAAATGCTACCTATGATCAAGGGATCCGTGACATCCCTGTAGTCTGTGAGTTCCCTGATGTCTTTCCTGAAGACTTACCGGGTCTACCTCCTGACCGTGATGTTGAGTTTGCCATAGAGCTAAAGCCCGAGTCTGCTCCCATATCCCGCAGAGCTTATCGTATGCCTCCCAGAGAGTTGGCAGAACTAAAAATCCAATTACAAGATTTGTTGGACAAGGGTTTCATTCGCCCAAGCTCGTCTCCTTGGGGCTGTCCTGCAATCTTTGTAAAGAAGAAAGACAAGAGTCTCAGACTTTGCGTTGATTATCGCCCACTCAACGAAGTCACCATCAAAAACAAATACCCCTTGCCTCGTATCGATCTTCTGTTTGACCAGTTAGCTGGAGCCAAGGTATTCTCCAAGATTGACCTCAGATCTGGTTACCACCAAATAAAAATCCGTCCTGAAGATATTCCTAAAACAGCTTTCACCACCAGATACGGCCTATATGAGTACTTGGTCATGTCCTTCGGTTTGACCAATGCCCCTGCTCATTTCATGTACCTCATGAACTCTGTGTTCATGCCAGAGCTTGATAAATTCGTGGTCGTGTTCATTGACGACATCCTTGTCTACTCAAAAACCCCTGAAGATCATGCTGAACATCTTCGTGTTGTTCTATCCCGTCTCAGAGAACATCAGCTCTATGCTAAGTTCAGTAAGTGTGAATTCTGGTTGGATCAGATACAGTTTCTTGGTCATGTCCTATCCGCAGAAGGTGTGTCAGTCGACCCCGGAAAAGTGTCAGATATCCTGGATTGGAAGCCACCTACCTCTGTTCACAAGGTCCGCAGTTTTATGGGAATGGCTGGATATTATCGTCGATTCATCCCAGATTTCTCCAGAATTGCCAAGCCTATCACCGAGTTGCTGAAGAATTCTGTGAAGTTCTTTTGGTCACCAGCTTGTGAACAAGCTTTTCAGACTTTGAAGAAGTTGTTAACCACGTCACCAGTGCTAGCTCAGCCGAACGTCGAAAAGCCCTTTGATGTCTACTGTGATGCATCTGGTACTGGTTTGGGTTGCGTGTTGATGCAAGAAGGAAGAGTGATCGCTTATGCCTCGCGGCAGCTTAAGCGACATGAGGAAAATTATCCAACTCATGATCTTGAGTTAGCAGCAGTGGTTCATGCCTTGAAGATATGGCGTCATTATCTGTTGGGCAGTACCTGCAATGTGTACACAGATCACAAGAGCCTGAAGTATATCTTCACCCAAGAAGAGCTGAACATGAGGCAGCGAAGATGGCTTGAGTTAATCAAGGACTATGATATCGAAGTGCATTACCATCCGGGTAAGGCGAATGTGGTCGCCGATGCACTCAGTCGCAAGTCATACTGTAACTGCCTGATTATGAAATCCTATGAATCTTCCCTATGCTATGAACTAGAGAAGTTGGGTATTGAAATAGTGCCACAAGGGAGTCTGAGCAATGTCAGAGTAGAAACCTCTATCAGAGAACAGATCATAGCTACACAGAAAGATAACCCCGGAATCAAGCACATCAGCAAAAAGGTTCGAGCTGGAAGAGCCGACTGTTTCAGGATTGATGATGAAGGAGTGGTATGGTTCAAGAACCGTCTGGTAGTTCCCAAGGTACCTGAGCTGAGACAGATAATCCTTGATGAAGCACACTCAACCAGATTTGCCATCCATCCTGGCAGCAACAAGATGTACCAAGACTTGAAGCAGAAATTCTGGTGGACAAAGATGAAGATTGAGATCGCTCGACATGTCGCTCGTTGTGATACATGTCAGAAAGTCAAGGCTGTGCATATGAAGCCCGGAGGAGAGCTGCAACCTTTGTCAGTACCTGGTTGGAAGTGGGAGGATATCAGCATGGATTTTATCAATGGATTACCCAAGACTCAAAAGGGATTCGATTCCATTTGGGTGATAGTGGACCGTCTCACGAAGCAAGCTCACTTCCTACCGGTCAAAACAAGTTATACCGCCCCAACTTATGCCACCTTGTACAAGAACAACATAGTGAAGCTCCATGGCATACCCAAGACCATCATCTCAGATCGTGGTACTCAGTTTGTCGCTAAGTTCTGGAAAGCGTTCCATGCCTCACTTGGAACCAAGCTATTGTATAGCACGGCTTATCATCCGCAGACTGATCGACAGACTGAGAGAGTCAACCAAGTGTTAGAAGATATGTTGAGAGCCTGTGTGCTTACCTTCGCAGATACTTGGGATCAGTGTTTGCCCTTGGCAGAATTCTCCTACAACAACAGTTATCAAGAAAGCATCAAAATGGCACCCTTTGAAGCACTGTACGGTCGTCGTTGTCGTACACCTCTCAATTGGTCTGAGCCCGGAGAGAGAGAATTCTTTGGAGTTGACCTAGTAAAAGATATGGAAGAGAAAGTCAAGCATATACAAGAGAACATGAAGATTGCACAGTCTCGATAGAAAAGTTATGCTGACAAGAGACGTCGACCTCTGCAGTTCGAGATCGGGGATTATGTGTACCTGAAGGTCTCACCCACCAAAGGAGTCACTCATTTTGGAGTCAAAGGAAAGCTAGCACCCCGCTACATTGGTCCGTTTGAGATTCTGGATCGTTGTGGCAAGGTCGCTTACAAGCTAAGTTTGCCCGATCATCTTTCAGCAGTTCATAATGTGTTTCATGTCTCCCAACTCAAGAAGTGTCTTCGAGTACCTGAACATGTGGTTGAAGTTGAAGGCGTTGAGCTAGAACCAGATCTGTCATACACTGAGTATCCAGTTCGCGTGTTGGATCACAAGGATCGTGTTACCCGAAGAACCACCACAAGATGGTATAAGATCCAGTGGAACCAGCACTCTGAAGAAGAAGCCACTTGGGAATCTGAAGATTTCTTGGCAAAGAACTATCCGGACTTCCTCGAATCTCTATAGGTGTGAGTTTCCTCTTTTGTTCTTTAAACGACGCGGAATCTCGGGGCGAGATTTCTTTTAGGAGGGAGGGTTGTAACACCCCTGGTGTTACTAATGTAATTAACTTGACATGTCATCATCTTAAGCATTAATCATTTTGTGATGCATTTGGATTGCTTAATTGCTATGCTTTAGTCCCTTTTCAAAAACCCTAAAAGCCAAATTCTTCCTCTAAGGGCAAAATGGTAATTTCACCTCTGTGCCTAGTTCTATGTAGTTCTTGTTTGAATTTGATGCCCTGATGTTTGTTGCATTGATCAAAGTTCTAAAATCAGATTTGATTTGATTGTCCTTTTGCAAAACCCTAAATTCTCAAATCCTGGATTTATTCCCTTTCTGATAACTTTTTCATAATTCAAAATTTTGAGTTGGTTCAAAAAGCAAAGTTGTGAATCTGACCTAGAGGAACAACTTTGGTATTTACAGATTTCCATGTTTCTATATAAAATTTGAAGTAATTTCAAATTCATTCAAATTCCAGTTTTTGTCCCCTTTTCAGTTTTAAAAAATTATTCAAAAACTATTGAGTTTCAGAAAAAGTGTATATTAGCAAAGTTGTAGGTTTTGACAAATGGAACAACTTTCTTATATAAAGATTTTCAAGTTTCAGTTTGAAATCCAAAGTAATTTTGATTTGAATCAAATTTGAAAAATGTTCCCTTTTTCTGTTTTTGATTATAGTTCAAAAACTATTTGGAATTTGAAAATGTTCATATTGACAAAGTTGTAGATCTCATTTTTCTGAACAACTTTGGTATTTTGAGTTTTTGTTGCCCAGTTCAAGTTTGGAAGTAATTTGCAAAATACAGAAACCAGCAAAAGTCAAAACCTAGGCCTAGCACTGTTCGTCCCCTACCTCTAGCCGGCGCAGTGCAGAGGGGGCCCCGGCCATGGCGCCGGCGCCGCGCCTGCAGCGCGTCTGGCGGCTCCCCACGCGCCACCAACCTGCCGCCGTTGTCGCCCCCATCATTTCGCACCCGCACGCGCACAGTTGACCCCCGCTCCCGTCCCCTACTGCTCCTGCTCGCCGCCGCCGCGTGGCCATGGCCGGCGCTGTCTGCGCCCGAGCCCCGGCCGCACGCCTGTCCTTCCCGCCTGCGCGCAATCGAGAGCGCACGCGTCCGCCGAGCTTATCCACCCACCCCGTGCTCTCTACCGGCCTCTGGCCGCGGCTATATAAGCCTGCCGGAGCTCCGACCTCCGCACTCACCTCCGCCACCGTGGCCAGACCTCTCCGGAGCTCCCGCCGCTCAACCACCTAGCCCGAAAGCTCCGCCTTGAGCTCGTGAAGCTTTCCCACCCCCCAATTCACCTTCCCGCCTCCGATTGCCCGGCGTAACCCCATCTTCCCAAACTCCGACGGAACCCCGGTGATCTCGGGTCGTCAAATACTTCCCACTCCGGTCACGGATACCTTCCCCTGACCCCTGTGTCAGCTTCCTTGGCTCCGCGCGACTCTAACCCGGCCCTTGCGGTCTCGTGTGTTGCGCAGGACCGCCGGATCGCCGGAGCGCCGCCGCGGTCGTCTCCTCCCTCGAGAACGTGTCGAGCCTCACCCTCGAGAACGAGTCGAGCCTCACCCTCGAGCCCTGCCTCCGACCCGTGGTAAGCATCCGAGCCTCCGGTCTCTGCTTCCACTCCGTTTCGCCCGAGCCTCCCAGTCAGGTCTCGGACGGAGGCTTGTTTTCCGTCTCGCCCGAGCCCAAGCCTCGGCGAGCGCATGCCCTCCGCTTCGCCCGAGCCCAAGCCTCGGCGAGCGCATGCCCTCCGCTTCGCCCGAGCCCAAGCCTCGGCGAGCGCATGCTCTCCGCTTCGCCCGAGTCAGGCCTCGGACGGAGGCTTACTTCTCCGTCTCGCCCGAGCCTCCGGGCCAGGCCTCGGACGAAGCTGTCGCTTCCGTCTCGACCGAGCCCGTCTCGACCGAGCCCCGCGCGATTCGCCGAGCCCGGCCTAGAAGGAGCACAGTGCTCTTCTCTTTTTCTGAGAGATGTGAATAGTGTTCTGTTTTCTCTTTTTTGTATGATTTTCTGTGTGCATCCAAAAATTCTGAAATTTTTGTGGTAGACTCTATACGCCCTGAAGTATTTTATAAAAATATGAAACTTGAGTTTTGTGCAAAGATTTAAAAATGTAAAATTCCCCTTTTAATTGAAAAATGGAGGTTTTGGTATTTTTGGAGAGTGATCTATAACTCCAAAAATCTGGAGATAAATTTTTATGTGCTAGTTATGCCTTTCTGAGTCTCTGATAAAATTTTGAAGTCTTTTGAAGCAAGTTGATTTTTGAGCATTTATTTAAATAGTTGAGTAGTGCCTTTTCTTAATTAATGTCTGGAATTATTTGAGCACCTTAATGACCTCCAAAAATTATGAAATTTGTTTTGACATCTATTTATGCCATAATTAACTTATGTGATTAATTTGGTAATTTTTGGAGCAACTTCATAAAATGACCTTTTAAATAAATTAAGAAAATAGAAAAGGTGGATTAGGGTTGGTAATAAGTGTTTGATGATGTGATCTTTGGATTGATTGATGTTCATAGACCCCTACCCTTTGGTCTATGATGGTTGTAATGCTATGATTGGTTGATGCTTAGGATAATTATAATAAGGTCTAGTGTAATCAATATTGCTTAAGGAAGAAATGGTTACCTTTTATGCTCAACCTAGATTTCGATTATGCCTTGTTTAAGAGTAATCTAGAATCAGTGGAATTGTCTTGCACCATAAGTCCATATCATCATTCTCATGAGCATTCATCATTGCATCCGTATAGTTGACGAAGAAGGTACCAGAGTCGAGGCCGCTGTTGACGAACCAACTCCCGAGGCGACCCCGAGCTCCGACGCCTATACCTACCCCGAGTCTGCTCTCTTGCCATCCAAGGCAAGCCCCGGTGCATTTAACCCTTCCCTTGAATTTTATAAAATGATTTCCTTAAATGCTTTTGAGTTAAACTATTGCATTAGGTTTATAGGAGTTGTGTGCTATCCTAATTGATGCACTATCCACCTTGACCACTGATACACCCGATACCTGCTTTTCAAAAGCATTTGAAAAATGCTTAGCAATGCTTATTGAATTAGACTTTGCAATAAAATGCCAACTTCAAAAGTGTGATCACTTAAGAATCTTTATGGGAATTTGGCTTTACTCCCCGGCTGTTGGCTAGGTATCTGATCCGTACCTAATCAATAGCGAGGAGAGGTTGTCGCGCGTACGGTGCCGTCATGTTGTAGTCCGGGACTCAACAGTTGACACCGACCGGGACAGGGTTTGAAAAAACCGACAGGACCTGTACTCTTGGGTTAGAGTCCCGAGGTGCTTGTCGCTGGCGGAAAAACTGACAGGACTATTACGCTTGGGTGAGATATAACCAAGGTATAGTTCTGGCTGAAAAATTAGGGACCATCCGTATGGGGGCCTGCTGGTCAAGACTTGTAACTATTCACATACTTCGGAAAGCTCTGGCTCCGAGGAATCCTTTATTGGACCGACAACCGCGCACTGGGAGTGGAGAGATGGCGGAAGTAGCATGTACCCACGTGGGTTAAAGTCCCGGATTGGAGTGGTGTACTGTACTTCCGGGTGGCGTAGGACCGGGCCCAATCTTGGAGGAATCGTGGTAGACGAGTTGGCATATGAAAGCTTGGGTGCTACATATGCAGTGTGGATAGGGATCCTCAGCTGAGTATTATTTATCCGGATTAACGTTGCTCCTCGGTTATGGAGACTTGGTCCACTGACTGCCAACGGAGAGTGGTTCTCAACTAGGAATGTTTTGAAATGTAAAATGAATCATGAATGATGAAGAATTGAGGAATACCGAATCTTTCAAAAATAAATAAGGTTTACAAAATGCTTTTCTGCAAAATACTTGATCTTGCTTAAGCCTTACCTTGACTACCCTAAGCCTTCATTCCTGAGTCTTCCCTTTTTCTTTAGTCGGGTAAGTCTTGTTGAGTACCCCGTACTCAGGGTTTGTTACCCATGTTGCAGGTATGCCTGAGACCCCGATGTGTCTCGCACCCTGTTGCGTGACCTTCGTCCAGGAAGAGGCCGATGAGGCCGATGAGTAAATGTGCACCCTCGGGCAGGGTGTTACCTGTATCTTTGTGTTATTGTTTCCGCTACGTTGTCTACTTTGAATCACCCGAACAATGGTTTGTAATAACCGTACTCCTTACCTCATTTGAAACCTCGTTTTGTAAAACTAATGTTATTTAAGTCTTCCGCTCTTTATTCCGATGTTATTTGTAAAAGTATGAAATGCTGTAACCGAATTGTGAGATGATCCTGCGGACATTGGGCACTGATGTAGCCCGGTGGCGAACAGGTCTTAATCACATGGAACATGGGTTCGGCTGTCAGAGGTTGACAGGGACACGTGGGCCATGGGATTAGGGCGGTTCCGTCACAAAACGGAACGCTTTGTGTGGACTGTCAAAGCTGAGGAGGCCCTAACCAAGTTGAAGGGGTTGCTGACTTCGCCCAATTCTCGTGCCCCACGACCAGCCCAGGGTGACGATCCCCGAGCCTCTCCTCCTCTACGTGGCCGCAACCACCCAGGTGGTCAGCGCGTCGTAGTCGTCGAGAGACACGAGAAGGTTCACGCGCTACCAGTCCAACGGTCGGTGTACTTCATCAGTGAGGTGCTCTCCGAGGCCAGGTCCGGTACCACACAATCCAGAAGCTGCTCTAACGACATCATCATCACGAGGCGCAAGCTCCAGCATTATTTCCTCGCTCATCCCGTGACGATGGTATCGTCCTTCCCCCTCGAGAGATCATCAACACCGGGAGGCCACGGGGCGCGTCGCCAAGTGGTCTGCCGAGCTGATGGGGGAGGCCATCACCTACGCTCCGCGAAAGGCCATCAAGTCGCAAGCGCTGGCGGACTTCGTTGCTGAGTGGACCGACACCCAGCTCCCGCTGGCACAAATCCAAGCCGAGCTCTGGACTATGTATTTCGATGGGTCCCTCATGAAGACAGGGGCAGGCGTAGGCCTGCTCTTCATCTCACCCCTCGGAGTCCACATGCGCTACCTGCTGCGCTTGCACTTCCCCGCCTCCAACAACGTCGCTGAGTATGAGGCCCTCGTCAACGGGCTGCATCGCCCTCGAGCTTGGGGTCCGACGCTCGACGTTCGAGGGGACTCGCAGCTCGTCATCAACCAGGTCATGAAGGCCTCGAGCTGCATCGATCCCAAGATAGAAGCATACTGCGGAGAAGTGCGCAAGCTAGAAGACAAGTTCTACGGCCTCGAGCTCAACCACATCGCTCGAAAGTACAACGAGGCCGCAGACGAGATGGCTAAGTTAGCATCCACGCACGGCACCGTCCCACCAGATGTCTTCTCGAGGGACATTTTCGAGCCATCCGTCAAAATCGGCCCGGGGGCTGGCCCCTCGACGCCACCCCTCGAGCCGGACACGAGGGCTCGACCTTCAACGCCACCCCTCGAGAACGACCCCTCGACATCCGCTGAGGCGATGCAGATCGACGCACCCGCCTCTTCTTCATCACGACCCCTCGACTGGCGGATGCCCTTCCTCGACTACCTGACGCAAGGCGTGCTACCAGAAGACAAGACGGAGGCTCGACGCATCGCTCGAAGGGCCAAGACCTACGTCATCTACGGCGACGAACGAGAGCTGTACCGTCGAAGCCCATCAGGAATCCTTCAGCGCTGCATCCCCTTCAAGGAAGGACGCAGGCTCCTCGACGACATGCACTCGGGGGCTTGCGGCCATCACGCAGCGCCAAGGACCTTGGTGGGGAACGCCTTCCGCCAAGGCTTCTACTTGCCAACCGCCATTGGAGACGCCAAGCGCCTGGTTCGAGCCTGCCAAGGGTGTCAGTTCTACGCCAAGCAAACCACGCCAGCCCGCGCACGCCTTACAGATGATCCCCATCACTTGGCTGTTTGCCGTCTGGGGGCTCGACCTCGTGGGTCCCCTCAAGATGACAAATGGAAAGTACACGCATGTGCTCGTGGCCGTCGACAAATTCACTGGATCGAGGCTAAGCCTATAGGCAACCCCACCTCCGAGAAGGCCGTCGAGTTCATCTCCGACATCATGTACCGGTTTGGGGTGCCTAACATCATCATCACCGACAATGGCACACAATTCGCGGGCAAGAAGTTCACCAACTTCTGCGATGACAACAACATCCGCGTGAACTGGGCCTCGGTCGCATACCCTCAATGCAACGGGCAGGTCGAGCGCGCCAACGGCATGATACTCCACGGGCTGAAGCCGAGGCTGTTCAAGACCCTCAAGAATTTTGGAAAGAGGTGGGCTGCAGAGCTCCCCTCGGTGCTGTGGGCCCTCAGGACAACGCCGAGTCGAGCCACCGGGTTCACTCTGTTCTTCCTAACCTACGGCGCCGAGGCTGTCTTGCCTACGGACCTCGAGTACGGCTCCCCTCGACTTCGAGCCTACAACGACCAAACCAACGATGAGAGGCTCGCCAACGCCAAGGACCAGCTCGAGGAGGCTCGAGACGTGGCGCTCATCAACTCCGCGCGCTACCAGCAAACACTTCGACGCTACCACGACAAGCATGAGCGCAAAAGATACCTGGCGGTGGGGGACCTCGTGCTTCGACGGCTGCAAGATAATCGAGGGCGCCACAAGCTCACCCCTCCATGGGAGGGCCCATACACCATAGCTGAGGTGCTCAAGCCAGGAACATACAAGCTCTACGATGATCAAGGCAGGATCCTGGCGAATGCGTGGAACATATCTCAGCTACGTCGCTTCTACCCTTAAGGGCCTCGAGGCCTTATACATTTTGTTGCTTTGTATAAACACGTCAAATATGAATGAACAAACTCGTGCACTGTCTTTCATTTTACTTAGCAACTTAAGGTAGCCTCGACCCTGCCTTGCTCAGGGTCGAGCCTCCCTCGGGGGCTGACAGGGGAACCCCCCCAGACTCCGAAAAAAATGCGCTTTTCTTTTCAAAAATTCAACCCTTATCTCGATTCGTATCTCGAGCGTACTAGCAACGTCTAAGTCCGTAGATACCTCGAGCCTCCAAGAGGCAGGGGCCGTCGACGTAGACGGCCACCCATGCCCCCGGGCTGTGGTACCCTACCTACGCCTCCCCTCGAGGAGCTCGTGACGCGTATCGAAAGAAAATAGACCAAGCCGGCAGAAACTCGAGCTAGCGACAAAGAGAAATGATCAAATAAATTTGAAAAGAAAACAGCTTATTTAAACAAATAAGTCATACGCATATGTTGGCCTCGATGGGCCATAAGTCATGACATGAATTTTTACAAAGGCCTCGACGCCCAAATTTGGCACGCAGGCCTCATTCCTCATCAGTCTGGAACTCCTCCTCAAGATCTTCTGCTGCGGGCTCAGCCTCGACGTCCGGGCCAAGAGGAGGGGAGCCATCTACACCACTGTCCGCAACGGGAGGCAGCACATCCTCCTCGAAGAGCTTTGCGAGCACCGCCCCCGGCCTCTCCACCTTCTCCAGGATCTTGTCGACGCGGCGATCGTTCCACTCTTCGTCCTTCCCCTCGATCTCGACGAAGCCCTTGGCGACGACGTTGACCGGGTAGCGGAAGCCGGAGCGGACGGCCGCGAGCGCCTGCTTTACGCCGTGGTGGAGAGCGCTCTTGACGCGGTCCCGCGCGGCCACGTCGAGGAAGAAGCACAGGGCATCGACCAGGGCGTCGCCTCGAGCCACCGGGCCCTCTGCCGTGGCCACCGGGTCAGCACCCCACGTGGAGCAGAGCCTGTCGAGGTACCGCGAGCCCGCTCCGCACCATGGTCCACTCACCCTGGAGTTTGCTCCACGAGAGTCTGATTCGTCTCGCGGAGCTCCTCGGCGGTCTTCTCCAGATCTGTGCAACAACAGAAAAAGTAAGTCCGCGGCGTGGCAAAAATCTCGAAATCAAAGCAAGACAAAGCCTGAAGATTACGACAGTACCTTGGCAGTGCACGCCCAGAGCGTCAAAGTCACTGGTAAGGACCCTGACGCGCTGCTCGAGTGTATGCTTTTGGGACAGCACGTCATGTTTTTGGCCCTTAAGCTCCTCGACCAGCTTGCCCGTCTGCACAAGGGCCAGATCCTTCTTGATCACCTCCTGCCGAGCGGCCTCGAGCTTGAGCGACAGGTTATTAGCTCTGTCGAGAGCCTGATCCATGTCGATCTCGAGGCCTTGGATCCTCGAGCGCGCGGCAGTTAAGGCCTCCTGGGTCTCCTTCCGCGCTGCCTCCGCCGCAGCCAGGGCGGTGGCGGCCTTGCTCTTGGCCTCCTCGGCCTCCTTCCTCGCTGCCTCCGCTGCAGACCGGGCGGTGGCGGCCTCGCTTCGGGCGTTGACAGCCTCCTTCCTCGACGCATCCACCGCGGACAGAGCGGTGGTGGCCTCCCTCTTAGCTTGGGTGGCCTCATCTCGAGCCGCCTGGGTCTCCGCCTGTGCGTCATTGAGCCGGCCCGCCATCTGCGCGTTCCGGCCCAGCTCAGCGCGGAGCTCCTGGAGCTCCCCCTCCGCCCTCACGAGGGCAGCCGCCACCCGCGCAGACTTGTCCGCCTCCTCCACCAAGGACCTCTCTGCCTGTGCCACGAGCTCGGTCACCTCCTTGAAGATCGACCGCGTCTCCCGCGGAACCCCCTGCTGAATCGACCGCTCGACGGGGATAACGGCGTCGGGCGAGCCCTCCCCCACGGGCTCACAAGCGTCAGGATATGGCCACACCGATCGACCGGTCTCGGCGATGAGCAGGTCCTCCTCCTCCGACTCGAGCAGCACCAGCTCGCCGCCCGCCAACGGCGGCACTGGCTGCGGCTCTCTCCGCCCCTCCCCGTCATCGTGCGGGCCCCTCAGCCCTCTCCCTCCTGCTGCTCCGTCCCCTCCCAGGCGACGGTGCGACATCGCTAGAGGCGGGGCTCGAGCGGTAGCGGATCGCTCGAGGGTGGCTCGTCTCCAAGCTCTCCTCCGCACCGGCCGAGGGACCGGTCCGTCCCCTCCCCTCGTTCCCCCCGCCGGCCCCTCGAGCCCTCTTCTCCCTCACTGGGTCTTCCGGCGTCTTGTCGTCCCCGGCCGGTGCCTCGAGCGCCCCTCCAGCGCTGAGCCCTTGACCGGGGACGGTTCCTTCTCCAGCTCGTCCAGGAGCTCCTCCACCACCATCGGTATCTTCTCCACCGACGCCCTCCCCCTCCTCTTCTCTTCTCCGCGGGCTGCGCGAGGCTCCATCGGTAGGAGATCCTGTCCAGCGGGCCGGCTCGCGTCGACTGGGGTCTCGAGGGCCGCTGTCCCCTCAGCCTGTCTCGGGTGCTCCCCCCGAGATGGTCGTCGTGACGAGGGGAGGAGCGGCCCTCTCGGTTGCGATGGACGCAGTTGCGGCGGGCTTGGCGCCAGGAGCCGCGGTCCCTGCTGAAAAAGAGTACAACGTCGTCAGAATCAGGAAAAAGCCTCGACCCCCGTGGTCGACGGCGTCGGCCTCACCAAGATCCGCGGCGGCCATCTGACTTCCCCGAGCCATGGCGGCTCGAGCCTTCACCAGCCACGCGGCCATTTCAGCGGAAGAAGGAGCCATACCTCGAGGTGCTTGGTCCTCAGCAGAGCTCGAGTCTTGGCCCGCTTGGACACAGCGGGGTCCGCCTCCTGCCGGGAGCGCGCTTTTCCCTGAAAAACCAGAAACGTCACACATCACCAAAGGTAAAAAGGTAAGCTTCACTACCAACGGAATTGAGAAACGTTACTTACCCAAAGCGACGGCGGGACTTCTTCCCCGAGTCGCCGGACCCGCTCGGGGCTTCGAGCCCGCCCCATGGCTCGAGCCATGCCCCCGAGCCATCTCCGTGTGGCTCGGATGGGGGGAGGCTCCTTTGCTTCCCGTGGCTCGACCCCAACGGGGAGCTCTCCTTCTGTCTCTGTCCCGGGGGGACGACCTCGTCTCCTTCAAGCGGTCCACTGGCGCCTTTCCTTGCGCGGCTCCCGGGACCTGCTTCCGGCGCTCGTGCCGGCGGGCGCCCCCCCCCCCCCCCCCCCCCCCCGCGTCTGCCTCCTTTTCCGCGACGGTGCGGCGATGGGCTCCGGGATCGCTCGCGACTCCCGTCACGAGACGACCGGGGCTCCCCCCTCGACGGTCATGGTGGCGGGGTTCGACGCCTCCTCATGTTGCCCGCTCTCCGCTGCCTCGATGTCGTCCTCGACGACTTGTGGCGGTCGGGCCCGGAGTCCCTCTCGGCGTGTTGACCGCTTCTTGAGGTCCGGCCCTTCTCGAGACACCCGCCTGGGTCGACGCGGTCGTGACCCTCCTTTCGCCGCGGCGATGCGCCCCAAGTTCGAGGCCTCTTCATGTTCAGGGGGCACGTCCGGCACGGAGCTCGACGTGCCCTGAGCCTCCGATGAGGCGGGGCCTGGCGTGGCCTTCCGCTGCTGCGTCCCGCGCGATCCCTTCGCCGGGGGATTTCCAGGATATTCTCCTGCACAAAGAGCAGTCAGCCCTGATGTCGACGACCCCCACGCGCCTCAGACGCGCATCCATCCTTCATCATCGCTCTCCATCCTCCTCATCGTCATCCTCCTCCTCGAGCTCGTGTAGTTGAGCTCGGAACTCCTCTCCGGCTGCAGGTTACTGACTAGCCTTCGCTAGCCTCTGATCCGCGGTCCACCCGACGCAAGTTCTTCTCTTTCTCTTCTTCTTCTTTGCATCCTTACTCTCCTTATTTTTCTGAGCAGAGAGGCGCCTCACCTGTCTTTCCACGGCGTCCTCCTTCACCGGGGGCCTCGACGCGTGAATGTGAACGCCCCCTGCAAAAGAAACTTGATGAGAAAAACCACAAGGAGAGAACACAAGATTCGAAGAAAGAGAAAGGAGGGGAGGCTCGAAACAGCCTAGCTTGAGGAAGGCTTACCGGGTTGAGACACCCCGCGTCGGGTGCCATGGCGATCAGGTTGGTCTCCTCAGGGCGGAACGACCCGTGAATCATGACCGTCACCCGGGAGGCACCCTCGTTCCGAGGCAGCCTCTCCTCGGCCATCCTCGACCTGTTCAGCTCCTCGAGCGGGGCATTTGGCCCCATCTCATACATGAGGAGGGGGCGGTCCGCCAGAGGAAGGACCCTCCGCAGATGGAACGCCCAAATGACCGCCTGGACGGTCAGTCCCTTCTCCTCCACCAGCGACCACATCGTATTCATCAGCGGCATCAGGTGGCGCTGCCTGTCCGCCACAATGCCCCAACTCCACTTCTCAGGGCGCTTGGTGATGATCCTGCCGGTGTACTGCGGAAGGAGCCCATCCTCGTTCCGCAGGTAGAACCAGTGGTCGTCCCACCCCGCCTGATTGGAGGAAAGCTTGTAGTGGAGGTAGTGACGGGGGACGTTGACCGACGAGGGACCGGTCCTCGCGGTGATGGTGAGGGAGCCCGCGCGCGCGAGCCTCCTCCCGCTCGGCTTCACGGCCTTATGAAAGAGCTCGCCCCGGAAGAGGTGGACGAACATCTCCCAATGAGGCTCGATCTTCAGGTATCCCTCGCACACCGCGGCGTAGATGGCGGCGTGCAAGATTGAGTTGGGGGAGAAGTGCTGCAATTCCACCTCGAAGTGGTGAGCCAGCCCCCGCATAAAGCGGCTCGGCGGAACGCCAAGCCCCATGCGGTGGTAGCGCGTGAAGCTCACCACATACCCCTCCGGCAGGTGCGGCTCCTGGTGGTCCGCCGATGGGAGAATCCACCACACGGGCCCCTCCCGCGGGTTGGGGCGGAGAAGCCCCTGGTCCACCAGCGACTCCAGCTCAGGCTGCGACGTCTTCGTCTGGCGCCAGTCTTCGGGCGGCAGCACCTGGGTCTAGGCGGCCATGGCGGCGACGGCGCGGATCTGAGCGGCGGACGGACGGCCGAGAAGATTACCAATCGCTAGCTCGGGGAGAAAGCGCGTGGAAGCAGCGGCGGCTGCAAAGGCAAAGGCAAAGTAAAGAGTCCCTCACCCCTCACTCAATATTTATAAAAGAAAACCCCAACGGGCGGGTTTCCACGGCAGAGGAAAGGTAACCGCACACAATTCGCGCTCACCTAACCACGTCTCGAGCCGGTTGACAGGTACACGGGCAACTCCCCCTCCGCTCCACTACCAGGGCCCACCACGACCGCCGCTCCGACTTCATGTCCGTCGCCCTGGCGCCACGATCTCCACTCCCTGACGGTTTCCGCCTAAAAGGCGCGCCCAACGGGCAGAAGGATTCCAAACGACGGAGGCTACTTCAAGAAGGTAAAAACGGGCCCCGACCCTTCCAAGTCTCGAGGCAGCGAAGGCTGGCCCTTGAAGAGGGTTCGACAGCCGGCTTCGAGCACCCGAGTCAGGGACACCAAGGGGCGCCACTCGCAGCATCGCTCGAGGGGCCAGCCGTGAGATGCATGACATGCAGTGAGATCCCCTCGGAGGGAGGCATCGAGCCACCAGGTCCTATCGAATGGACCCGACATTCCTGCAGACCGAGCGCCCATGCTTTATGAGATCGTCTCCGGGCTTCAGTCGACCCTATCGAACGGGGCACGAGGTCTCACTTGGATTCCCCCGTTACCAGCTCACCGGGAACCTCGATACTCGCCCCGCTCGTGGTAGTACGAGCATCCCCCCTCTCGCATCCGATCGAAAGGACTCGCGGGATGACAAGCCAGGGCAACTGGCGTGCCGGACAGCTCGAAGAGCCGGTCGGTCGGTTCAGCCTGGCACCCCTCGACGAAAGAGGGTCGAAGAACTCGGGGGCTCGACACTCCCGAACCTAAAAATCGTAACTAACACTCACACTCGTGAAAAAGCCCACGAGGGAGTCCTAACCACTCCCCCGTGGCCTCGGGGGCTACACCCGCGGGTGTCGCTCGCGCGACACCCACGGAATCGAAACAACCAAACCCTCAAGAACCAATTAGCTAACCCTCGAGATCCCGGTAGGGAGCCCCTGCTCGAGTGCTAGCACTCGAACAAGGGCTCAGGGGCTGCTGTCGGGGAACCACAAAAGGGGTACCCCCAATCAACGCAAAACAAATAAGTTAAACCTAGAGCACCAATTAATAAGAGACCTAACTAGTCTAACCCCCTAAAAAACCAACCCCTCGAGGCCTACAACGTCGGCCCACCGCCAGGAAGCCCGGGCCCGCCAAAGCCTTGCCGACCGCCTCATGGTAGCCTACCTCTCGAGCCCCGGCACATAGGCCTCGAGCCCACTACAGCCGTACACCGTTCCTCGAGACCCCCGTGGGGACCTCGAGCCTCTCTAACACGGTAACCTATCCCTCGAGACACATCATACCTCCCTCGAGCAGCGCCATACATCGGATACCAGCCCCATACTGCGCATTTAATGCGTCCACCTACTCCGGTCACATCCTCTGGTACACGACGTGTGCCACAGTGAACCGGGGCCAGAGTCAAACCTCGTTTTCACCACAAGCATGGGCAAAAAGGCGCAAGTACAGCACTGTTAGGCCATACCCTGCACTGTAGCACACTCGAGCCACATCTCGAGACCTGGAATCCCGCTGTACGGCCGGGTTTTCCGGGACTTGCCCATACCTGCGGGGGCTCGAGCCCCCGTAGGCGCCACCTCGAGGCCGGCCCTGCGCCCTCGAGCCCTGACTGCTTTCATGTTATTGGAGGACAGGTACCCCAAGACCCGGAGGGACCCTGCCGCGTCCTGTGCATGCCGGAATGGCGCTGCACGGCCTCCACGTCGCCACGCTTCCACGTCCGCGCCCGGGATGGAAACCACGCTTCAAGGACGCCTCACAGCAACCCCCACGCCGGCTCCAGTGACCTCGACAAGACAGATTCCAACCCTTCGCCGTATTGGGCGTTGTACACGTCACTCCTGTGTAACCCTGGCCTCCTCTTGTTCTCTTTGGACACCAGGGCCCTTCATGCACTCGGGTCCACACGACACACACGAGTCCAGACTCCCGTCCACACTCATTGAGCTTGTATTGCCCCTGTACAAGCACTTAGGTGCAAGTAATACAAGAACCTCCTCCCCCGCTGGACGTAGGGCCTTCTTTGCCCGAACCAGGATAAACTCTTGTGTCATCTTGCATCACCATCCAGGAAGAGAGCACGCGATCATATTACTAGTTGGTGTCATACCCCCGGGGTCGAAACATCGACAGTTTTGTTCAACCTTTTATTAATTTATTTTCTATTTAAGTTGTTTATTATATTTCTGTAATATTCATGGCATTTGTACTTTATTTTTTATTCCCTATTTTTATTCTTCTCTATTTTACTCTAATTCATTATTTTTTCCATTTCATGTTTCTTTATTTCCTATACTAGATGATATACATGTGGATATAAGATGTTCATATTTAGTATATACGTGATTAATTGTGATTACTATTTTTTTATTTCATTCTTTCCTTTATCTTTTAATTTTGTTTCTTTTATAATGTAGTTATTTTTATATTTTAAGTGCTATATTTCATAGGTAGAACAAAACATCTAAAGGTTGTAGTGGTGGCGAATGACTTTTAGAAATCAATAATATTGGGTTCGATGACCACGTAAGCTATTTTTCCTCCTATACTATATAATATATATTCTTTTTTATTTTTTTCACGTATGAACACTTGGGCCGGAGCGTGCGGATGGGAGTTAGTCTGGAGCCAGTTTCCTCATATACTATGGGGGTGTTTGGAACTACTTCACTCCAGTTTTTTCTGCTCTCCTCTCCATGAACTCCACCATGAAGCAGCTTCACGGGTGTTTGGAACTACTTCACTCCAGTTTTTGCTGCTCCGCTCCATGAACTCCACCATGAAGCAGCTTCACCATAGAGTTTGTAGAACAAATAATCTTGTTTGACACACAACTCTGCTCCAGCTCTAGGAATAAGTTGTTTTCATACAAATAGTCTATTATACCCCTAATTAAAATTGCACTTCATATTATTATTACTGAGATTTTAAATAAATATTTTTGAGAAGAGATTAGAAGAAAATTAGAAAATTGGAGTACCAACACCCATCATTTTTAAATAAATACACAACTCTTCTTACGGGGGAGAAAGGATATGAAGAAATAATCCGTCATTAATGAGTGACAAGGTAGGTAATTATCTCACTATTCCACGTGAGAGTACAAAACTCAAAAAACTGGAGCACCCCTTGAGATACTCCAGAAAAAAACGTGGAGTTACCTCCAACTCTATCTTTTTTCGGAGCGGAGTTCTTGGAGAGAAAAAACGTGGAGTTGCCTCCAACTCCATCTTTTTTGCGGAGCGGAGTTCTTCGAGCTGGACGTGTTTGACACTGTGGAGTTAGAGCGGAGCAGCAAAAACGCTAATGGGTCAGTCTCAAACATCCCCTGTATAATATATATTCTTTTTCATTTTATTTACGTATGGACACCTGGGCCGGAACATGCAGATACGAGTTAGTTTGGAGGCAGATCGTACGAAGCAAAGCTGGGCAAAAAGCACCTGGACTGGAGCGAAAGAGATAAGTTAGATCGCAGGAAGAAAGCTGGGTCAAAAGCACGCTAGGGGGAACGTAGTCGCAAGCTGGGCCATAATCTAACGGCCCAAAAAACAGGGTGGTCGGCACCGGGCTCGCTGCCACCCTGGTCGGCCTTTAGGCGCTCCCATTATTATATATGGCCCAGATATTATCTTCTTCATACTACTAGTATGTAATAAATTATCTATTCCAAGCTCAGTTGTTTTCTCTGTTTTTTAGGCAACAGATCCTGGCCGATCTATTTTCATTCACAAGAACCTTTCTGGTTGATACTAGTTCATTCACAAGCTTCTAGATGGTACACCATATATATATTAGAATAATATGAAAAGGTTAATTTGTGGATGTTCTATGTTTATATAGTAGTGTTACTTGAGAACTATTTTTTAGTTATCCAAATGATTATTCATTTTATCTGAGATGGATGTAAAACTTAATGTGATTAATGTTGTATGGTTTTTATTTGGCACATGAGAATTTCCCATGATTTTTGGTTTTATACTTTATTTGCTTGTTCATACTATGAAGGATAATTTCCAGAATTCTTTGTTAGATTGAGTATGTTGGTTCAATACTATCCCTTATTTTCTAAACCAAACAGCAGTCCGGTCCACCCAATTCTTTAATCCAAACAACTGGCCAGTCCAACCAATTCTTTAATCCAAACAGCAGCAAGTCATCATCCGAACCTGGCAGGAATGGTTCCATGCCAGACGGACTGATGCCGGACATAATCGTTCCACCAACCAAACACGCTGCTAAATTTCGAAATCGTTACCTCGATGCAGCGGAAAAATAACATATGCTGCATGAATCATGAGTCGAGGCTCCTTGTATAGCGTCAGGTACCTAATGAGAATTCATATCGACTACGGCACACACACACACACAAGAAAAAGA
This sequence comes from Coix lacryma-jobi var. lacryma-jobi, assembly GCA_009763385.1. NCBI lineage: Eukaryota > Viridiplantae > Streptophyta > Magnoliopsida > Poales > Poaceae > Coix > Coix lacryma-jobi. The sequence goes on along the minus strand of CM019823.1, from coordinate 8,750,736 downwards.
AAGAAGTAAAAATAGTGAGAGATCTAAGACATTGTTGAGCGTTGAACAATTCAAATCGACATGAGTACGTACGTCATACGGAGTACTTTAAAAATGACTTGAACAGCTCTCAGAGTGGCGGTTGGCAAAACTGGATTTCGGATTTCACACCGCAACGAACCGTCGCAGCAGCTGGACGGGTTCTGCGTTCACGGCGCGTTCAGCTTGCTCAGCTCTTTCATACTGTAACTTGTTGTTCGAGTGAGGTTAAGGATACAGCAGACTTGAAGTGACACCGTGACAGCAACAGCGATTCAAACACACGCATGGGTGCAGCAAAGGCGACCGGCCGGTGGTCGGAAAGCAATCTGCTATGCTCCCGAGTCCCAGTCCCAGATGAATTCAAGCAACGCTCGCTCGCCGCCCCATCGCTGCCCTGTGAACCTTTCGGTCAGAAGTTCAGTTCGTCGTTGAAGTGGCGGTGGAAACGAGTAGAAAAAAGCTTGCGTCGCGTCGATTGCAACAGCGGCTCGGGTTTTATTGGTTCCTTCATTCAGGTTTCAGGAGCGCGTTTGCATCCACTGTCCGCGTACGTGGTGGTGCGAAGTGGTCTGCAGCTGTGCTCGGCTCACATGGTCGTGGTGCCTCCGAGGGACAGGATATGTTCAAGAGGACTCGATGATGAGACCTGGCACTATTTTGCAGTTGTTTTCCCCCTACTGAATGAAATGGTGGTCGATCTCCGTAAGCAGACGCATTATCAAATCTCCAACAAACCACAGCGTCATTCGTTCATCGGCTTCCTCTGACATCATGCATCAGTATAGTATGTCACAGGCGAGCTCAGCTTAACTGGCTGACCCATTAAACCAAGGGGATTTGTATGCAGACAAGCAGCTCGGACAAATTGCAGGCATGAACCTCGGGTGCAGATTGGAGATCATTTCGTCAGCAGCAGGCTACCACCACCACGGTTGCACGCCTGAGCCCCCGTGTGGCCGTGTCGCGTGTCCTGACCCGGCGAGGACTCTGGCACGCGCGAGTCAGCTGACCGCCACGCGGCCGTGATCTTCTCCATCGAGCGAGCCCCCCTCTCGCCTCTCGTCTCACCGACAGCCACTGACCAGGCGGCCCCGCCCGCGCAACACGCGCGCCGTCGCTGTCTCGCGTCGCGTGCGTTACATTGCGCGCCCGCGTAATTACACTTGCGGCGGTTCCTTCAAAACCTCTCTCTCTCTCCCGTCTCGTCTCTCGCCGTTCCCTCCCAAGACAAGGCCAGAAGATCTCCTGCGGTCGCCCCTCGCGGCTCGCGGCGCGCCGGCGGAGGCGGGAGGTGGTAATGGACCGCCGACGTATCGCGCCACCACTCGCCGTCCTGTTCCTCCTGCTTCTATCCACTGCGGCGCGACCGTCTCAGGCTCAGCCGAGCGACGGCCCGAGCGACCACCACTCCCGAACCGCCGCCGGCGGGTTCACGCCGACCACGGTGATCGTGCTCGTGGTGCTCATCTCCGCCTTCGTCGTCCTCACCCTCTTCTCCATCTACATCAACCGCTGCGCGCCGACCCGCCATTCCCCGCGCCGGCCACCGTCCCGTTACGACGCTCCGCCACCGGACCATCATCAGGCCGCCGGCGGCGCCGTCCATCAGGAGCGCCGCGCGCGCGGCGGCGGGCTCGAGAGGGAGGTGGTAGAGTCATTCCCCACCGCGGTGTACGCCGACGTGAAGGCGCGCGTGGCGGCCAAGTCGGCCCGCCGCTCGAGTGCGCGGTGTGCCTCGCCGCGTTCGAGGACCGCGACGAGCTCCGGGTGCTCCCCGCCTGCTGCCACGTCTTCCACCCGGACTGCATCGACCCCTGGCTCGCCGGCGCCGTCACGTGCCCGCTCTGCCGCGCCGACCTCACGGTCACCGCGCCTTACACTCCCGCCTTCGCCTTCTCCTCCTCCTCCTCCGAAGGCTGCGACCTGACGGCGGCGCGGCAGGGGGCCGTGGTGCGGGAAGATGAGCCGGAGGACGAGGAGCGAGACGAGGCGCGCCTCGTCGCCGCTTTCACGCCCGAGTCCGTCATCAGCTTCGGCGCGGCGCGGCCCCACGAGTTCCACTACCGGCGGACGCAGTCTGCCATGGACGTGCCGGACCGGCACACGCTGCGGCTGCCGGAGCACGTCATGAAGGAGCTCGCCGCGGTCCGCAGGCACCGGCGGGCTGCCAGCCTCGCGGGGTACCCCGACGGCGGCGCCGAGCGCACGCCCGGATGGCTCGCGTCGTTCTGGCGGTCCGTGTCGTGGCAGCGGCCGAGCCGGACGGATCCGGACGCCGCCGTCGTCGACGAGCACGGCGGCAGCAACAGCAAGCGCGTCGTCCCGGTCACCGGAGCACCGGCAGAAAGACCCAGCGGGTCAGGTGCTGCTACGGACGACAAGGAGAAACCTGGACATGACGCGTTAAACCAGGTCTGATCAATTTACATTTTGCCTTCGCGTCATCGCGTGCATGCAATGACGACGATGATATGGTTGATCAGTGTTGTCAAGTGCTGCCTCAACTGAATGGAATTATGCAATTCTAGTTTGGTTTCTAGTCAGATTCTTTAAAGTTTAACCACAAAGACAACTATATGGAAGAGCATCATCTTAGACATTATTAGTAAGTTAGAACTGCATTCTTTTTCAGGCGGAGGGAAAAGTAACGTGGATTGTAGAATTAGCATGTCCGATGCTTTCATCCCGGTACTACTGTGTACCAAATAAATTCTTTGATCTGGATGTGAATGCCTCAAGAAATTGCAAGATTTTAGCAAGTGATTATTCTCTACGAGTAGGCCATTAACAGTAGCTAGATTTGGTCGCTGTAATAAGTAACCGTGTCCCGCAATTATACAGCACAAATAATAAGTTACAGTACATGGAAATCCTGGATTGCCTCCAGCTGTGACATGAAGTTGTACAGCAGACTGCAAGCAGGCATGAGACAGTACGACTGCGAAAAACAACACCGCCGGTTGCCGGATATTGGACTGAGAATGTTTGCAAGCCGTTGGATAAGGGGGTGGCCGCACCCAGTTGTGGCAAAACCGGGTTGCGGTTTCTTTCTTTTTCTTTCTTTTGTGGGCGGTGCCCGGTGGTCAAAGATAACTGGTCGAAGAATGTATTCCGTCAAAAAACAATGGCCGTCATGGTCGTACGCGAGAAGGTCAGCTCCTAGGCGAGACTTTATCCCGAGCTCATGTGCGATTGATTGCATTGCATGACGGCGACCCAAAGGTAAGCTCACATGTGTTGTATAACAATTCTGCTTTGATACGGATCAATTCGGTAGCTAAAGGCGCCCGCTCCGTGCAGAGATCCAGAATTTCAACGAAATAGCCAAATGGAGTGCTCTCAGACTGTCGTCAGACATGCATGCAGGCCGCCACATATGCAGCCGAAAGGGAGACAAACATTTTTAGCACTTTCTAAATTGTGGAAACAAGATCCATTCGGCATGCTTGTACATTTCTTTTTGATGGGACATGCTTGCTTGCACGGTGCTATTGCACAAATACTACGAGAAATGTTCTCGCACCTGGTAATATACCCGGAAGGCGAGAAGGCTACAAAACAACCTGAATGCAACGAGCAAACCCAACAAAAGCCATCAGAGCCAAGCCAAGCCCCCCTCCTCCGTCTCCAAGCTGCTCGGGTGATCCGTGTCTTGTTCCGTGGTTTGTCCAGAGCACCTTGTACTGCTTTTCCAAACGCCGAGATCTGACGAAACTAGCACGCGGAAGCACACGATCCCCGACCCCAAGCTTAAAAATTCACGGGGTGTTCATATGTATGTACACCCCCAGATCCTGCCATCACCGAACTTCCGACAGTTTGTCCATGCGCGTGGTCGCGATCATGGCCTGCAAACGACGCCGCGTCCAAACCGTTAGCTCTCGACAAACCACAAGCATAGAACATCTGGTTTGTTTAATATCTCTGCAGCAACACTTCTGCCTGCAATGCGTCTTTTATGCGAATTATAGCCAGAACAATGATGTGTGCTGTGGCTCTCACCTCCTTTTCCCAGTCGCAGCGGACTGTCATGATGGCCAGGATGAGCGTCTGGACGGCGGTTCCGCCGATCATCCCCGCCCAGATCCCCTGCAAAAGTTTCAAGCAAAGAATTTCAGGCGGCGAAGCAAATGTTGGAGCTAGGCTAGCTAGCACCCTATTAGCACTGGTCATGGACTCATGGTCAAGAGCAGGGGAAAGTGGCCAACGTACCAGCACGCCAAGGTTGAAGAGCCATCCGAGCAGGATGCCGATGGGGATGCCGATGAGGTAGTAGCTGCCGATGTTGACGTAGGCCACCACGGATTGCCAGCCGGAGCCGACGGCCACACCTGATCGAGTTCAACAAGACGACGACGACCACGGCATTGAGTACTTAATGGGCTGCGTTATGTCATCCGGCCCATGGAACGGAATCGGTGGTGATCGGGCCTCTGACCTGAGAGGACGGGCTGGATGCTGTTGAGGAGGATGGTGAATGCGAGGAGAATCGAGAGGTGGTCGACGGCGTCGAGGACGACGGCGCTGGAGGTGAAGATGAGCGCGAACTTGTCGTGGAGGCCCATGATCAGCACCCAGAAGACGAGCCCGATCACCAGCGACGTGATCGACGACACGATGGTCGCGAACCGGGCGCCCTTCCCGTTGCCGGCGCCGAGCTCGTTGGCCACACGCACTCTGCAACAAAGTCACCACCAACCAAATCCATGGAATATTAGCAGTTTAGCAACAGCAAACAGGCACGCGCCTGTGTTTCAGCGACGTTCGAGGGAATGGGGGAACCGGAAGGCGGAAGGGGGGAAAACTGAAAAAAGGGCCAAAGGGGAAATCTGCCACGCTATCTATGTGCTTTCTTTACGCATTATGCATGACACCAGATGTAACAAAAAAGAGAGTAATTACCCGGTGCCCGCAAAGAATGCCAATGGAATCATCATCTCCCACCCGCTAATCGTCATGCTGCATATATATATGAGTAAAATAAAACTTTGTTAGTTAGATTATAACTGGCCGGATCTGCTCATAATACCGTTTTCTAGTTTAATTTTGCAGTGGTAAAGAAAATGAAACGAAGGATGATCATCTCTGACATTTACCATACCATATGGAGAGAGCGTCTACGGCAATAGCTGCATTTTTTAGGTTTCCGGTCAATAAGACGAGGATCCTGTAGTACCAGTTCTCCAAGCTGCAGGCATGCATGCGAAAAAGAAAAAGGTCAGCACAGCATCACACGCGATATACTCACTCCGTCCAACAAAACATGCAATTCTCACTTATCGAGGAGTCAAATTTTTTTAAACTTTAACCGAAATTATATAAAAAAGTACTTGATACAAAAAACATGTCATTAAATTAGTAATAGAATATATTTTCATAATAATTTTATTTAACTACCTAAATACTAATACTTTTTTTATAATCTTGGTCAAATTTAAATCACTTTAACTGACACGGATCCTATAGTTACGTGTTTTTATGGACGGAGAGAGAGTATATTCGTCTATTCGATCGCACAACAAACATGTGCAACGCTTCCCGATCCGTTGCCATCATCGTTGCGTTGAAATGGTCTATCAATCAAATCAATTATCGTCCCACGACCAATTGCTAGCTAGCTAGCCAACATCACGTCGTTGTCGTTCGCATGCATGCAACCTGCAGACAGCATGCATATGGTCGTACAGTGCTACTGTGTACTGTGCAACAACATGAGGATAGCAGTACACGTGCGTACGTACCATAGCATGACGCCGGACGCGGAGGAGAGCTTGACGAAGTCCCACATGCCGGCGAATGCCTCGAGCGAGAACCCGTGCCACGTGTCCGGGCATCCTCCGCAGGAGACGTAGGCGAAGAGCATGGCGCCGGTGGCCCACCAGGAGAAGTTGAGCGTGAGCGCGATGCCGGCGAGCCCGAACCGGAACCTGGAGACGAAGAGCCAGCTGACGAAGACGTGCACGGCGAGCGCGGCGGCGGAGGCGGCGGCGTTGGCCATGTTCTTCATCTGGCACTGCAGGAACCGCTGCAGCGGGAAGAGGAAGGCGAAGGAGAAGTGCAGCGGGATGAACCACACGCACACCCGCCCGGCCATCGCCGACAGCTCCGGCGACTGCCCCGTCAGCAGCAGCACGTCCTCCGCGAAGAAGTACATGGGCAGGAGCAGCGCCGCGCACATGAAGAGCACGATCCACGACCGCTGCATGTACACGCCCATCATGTGGAACTTCTTGGCGCCGAACGCCTGACCGCACAGCGTCTCCAGCGCGCTCGCCATGCCCAGCTGACATGCATAATTTGTCAGCCATGTAATTAGTAATTATTAGAGTAATATTTTCCTTATTACTTACATGGAGTAAGTACGTATTGTTCCTATAGCTGGTGACGACGATCACACGTATTATTATAACATGCTGGCACCTATCCCGTCTACTACCAACTATGATACTGCTTATGCTAGCATACTGTATCTCACTGTGAGTCACTGTCCACAGCACAAGTCCACAAATGGTGCAGAGCAGCGGATTTATCAGTTTTTTTGTAAACTTATCACAGAAACCACGTCACAAAGTTCGAACTGGGGGGGCAAGGATCAAACACCCATTTCAATAGGTGCAATACTGTTTTCAATTCCTGCTGTACAGAAGGGGGCAGGTACGAAACGATTCATCAGAAAACCAACATGGCGGACCACAGTGTGCCGTGGTCATTGTCCGTCGAATCGCTACTATCCTATCCTCCCTGATTAATCACTGTATTGTCGACAACCCCAGATCTGCCGTTGTTCAGCGAAATTACTAGTTGTACTACGAACCAAGCTAGTCCCATCTCACGACGACAACCAGACGATGGCTTAGAGCAAGTATTATACAAGGCTGCAAGCCGGCTAAATGTTGACGTGGAGGAGAAAAAGAATGAGAAAGAGGAGAAGCGGGTTGTAAGAGCAAGTATAATAACCGGCTGTCCGGCTGTAAGCCGGCTAAATGCAGACGTGGAAGAGAGAGAAGGAAAGCGGGCTGTAAGCTTACAGCCGGCTTCAACACAAGAACCGAGAAACCTTGTGAGAGTGATGAGTAAATCATGTATTAATTGTGAAGCACTAATGTCGGTGGTACAAAAAAGGGGTACCCCCAATCAACGCAAACACTCGAGTCAGGCCCCGGGCGAGCACTCAGTCTCCGTCTCGCCCGAGCCCTCCAAGCCAGGCCTCGGGCGAGCGCCCCAATCTCCGTCCCGTCCGAGCCTCCGAGCCAGGCCTCGGGCGAGCGCACCAATCTCGCCTAGTCCGAGCCTCGAGCAGGCCGAGCCCAGCACTCCGCCTCCTCACCGCCACGCCTCTCGACCACCCCCGGGCGAGCCTCAGTCTCCATCTCGCCCGAGCCCTCCAAGCCAGGCCTCGGGCGAGCGCCCCAATCTCCGTCCCGTCCGACCCTCCGAGCCAGGCTCGGGCGAGCGCACCAATCTCGCCTCGTCCGAGCCCTCCGAGCTAGGCCTCGGGCGAGCACACCAATCTCCGCCTCGTCCGAGCCCTCCGAGCCAGGCCTCGGGCAAGCGCTCCACCACACTCCACGCCCCCCTCGAGCGGTACGGACGACCACACCAGCCCTGTACCACGCGCGTTTAATGCACCCACCTACTCCAGTCACGTCCTCTGAGACGCAGCACGTGCCACAGTGAACCGGTGTAGAGTCAAACCTTCTTTTCATCACAAGCATGGGCGAAAAGGCACCAGCACTGTCGCGCCATGCCCTGCACTGCTGTGCCATGCTCTACACTGTGCACATCTAAATCACCACTTCGAGGCCGGCTCTGCACCCCTCGAGCTCCCGTGAGCACCACTTCGAGGCCTGCTCCACGCCCCTCAAGCCCCCGTGGCACCACTTCGAGGCCGGCTCTGCACCCCTCGAGCTCCCGTGAGCGCCACCTCGAGACGGCTCCGCGCCCTCGAGCCCCCGCGGCACCACTTCGAGGCCTGCTCCGCATCCCTCGAGCCCCCGTAAACGCCACCTTGAGGCCGGCCCTGCGCCCCTCGAGCCCTGACAGCTCTCTTACTTTTGGAAGACAGGCACCCCAAGACCCGGAAGGTCCCTGCCACGTCCAGTACGTCCCGGGATGCGCGGCATGGCCCCTACGACGCCACGTCGCCACGTCTGACACACAGGACGGAGGCCATGCTTCAAGGACGGGTGCAACAGCAAACCCCACGCCTGCTCCAGTACCTTCGACAAGACAGCATACCTACTCTTCTCTTTATTGGGCACCGTACGCTCCGACGTCTGGATTGTCCCTGTAAACCTGGCCTCCCCTTGCTCTATAAAAGGGGACGCCAGGGGCATCTGCGAGGCAGGTCTTAAGTTTGGAGGCTTTGGCAGACAGCTCCAGTCCACGCCCGCACTAGAGTCCGGACCCCGGTCCACGCTCAGTGAGCTTGTATCCACCCCTGTACAAGCACTTAGGTGCGAGTAATACAAGAACATCCCCCCGCTGGACGTAGGGCCTTCTTTGCCCGAACCAGGATAAATCCTTGTGTCCTCTTGCATCACCATCCAGGAAGAGAAGCACGCGATCATATTACTCGTTGGTGCGATACCCCGGGTACGAAACACCGACAACTAACTAGTGTACAGGCGGGCTGAGAGAAGGCTGTAAGGATTTTTTTAGAGCCCGCTTGTTGGCTGTATTATTAACCTTGCTTTAAGCTTACAGCCGGCTTGGGCACAAAAAACAATAAATCTGTGAAAGTAACAAGTGGGTCCTATATTAATGGTAAAGACTCAATCATTATATGACTCATTATAGGACTGGGCTGAGAGAAAACTCCAAAACTCTTAAACCACCAATCGGTTGTATTATAATATTTGCTCTTAGTGATGGCAAAATTTTGTCCCAGGCATTGTTTAGATGGGTAGGGTGAGAATTTTTCTCAACTGTAGCACTTTCGTTGTTATTTGACAAACTTTGTCCAAATATGGACTATGTAGACTCAAAAGATTCGTCTCAACATGTACATACTAAAAATATAATTATTTATTTATTTTACCAATATTTAATGTTTTATGCATACGTCCAAATATTGATCTGATAGTGATGTGACAGAGAGAAAGTGAAAAAAAGTTGATAGGGTGCGTTTGGTTGGTGACCAGAACTTGCCACGCCACAGATTCGTCGTGCCACAGTTTTTCTGGCAGCCGTTTGGTTCACTGCCACAGCTATGGCACGCCACACTTTCTTAGCACCATGTCCCACACGTCATAGACTCATTTTCGTGCCAAAGTTTGCCAGAAGTGTGGCTTCGATTTTGTTCGCCACACTTTCTGTGGCAGCCACAGTTTGCCGAAGGTCAGGCGTGGCAAGTTCCGGTCACCAACCAAACGGACCCATAGTTTGTGGGTATCTAAACAAGATCTCAGTGACACAGACGGATCAGCAATTTTTTTCTCGGTCCCATTTGCCGAGCCAAAAGTTGGGGAACCGGACAGCGAGTGCGTCAGTCACGACAAATTGTCGCGAATCCGCAACAGCCAAACAGGGGCGCATCAGCGGCAGCAGCTGTTGGCCACTCGAGTACTCCCTGGACCTCTAGATCTCTGCTGAGTGACCGATTTTTTTTAATAAAATGCAGGTAATATTTGTGGCACTGAATATTTATAATTAGATTGCTCATCCAACCTTACATTGAGCTTGGGATCCAGTTGGTTTTGAGATCGAGGTCTAGACCTATAACTGATTCTGTAGCAGGGCTGTTTGTGGTCCTGAGCCTCCTCATAGACACAGACGGTCCGGCCAATAAACAATTGGTAATATTCAGTGACAGATCGAATCGAAGAAGCAAGAAGTAGATATCACACAAAGTACGTAAGGCGTCCCTATAAGAGTAATAAGATGGCAAGGTGTGAACGAAACGAACTGGTGGTGGAGCGAGTAAAGATGGCAATGGGGACCCGCGACCCGATATCCGACGGGTATTTACTCCATTAGGGTACTAATATGGAGTAAAACCGTTACCCATGGGTATACAAACGGAGCAAAACCTTGACCCATCGGGTACGTGGTTATGGGGACGTTCCGTTTACCTATGGGTGAAAAATACCCGGCCCAAAATTAAAGAAGCCCATCGGGTGCTAGTGGTTACTGCTAGCGAAGTACTACTTTCTACTATCCACTAAGTACTAATGTGTATGGATCATGAATTATTATGGTACTATGTGATGTGATTGCGGGTTACAGTAGCAATTATTATGCTTATATTTGTCTATTTTTTTCTGGGAGTGATGATTGCTACTGAAATGCGGATTTTTATGTACCAACAAAAGAAATAGTGGCGGTTATGGGTGACCCGCTGGGTATATTTTACCCGGCCGAGTATAGATCTGGCGAAATTCCTCCACCCGCAACCGGATATGGGATACCTACGGTTTCAAATTGTTATCGCGGGGATAGGTCTAGGAGTGCATACCCGATGGGGATTTACCCATTGCCATATTTAGGAGCGAGAGGAACAGAGGATTCGGGTGAAGGTGCTGGCGGTGGGTGTGGGTCCGTGGTGCAACAAGAACCAATTCCTTCATACCCTGCAGTCTACACACGTCGATAGGCACGACGGATCTGTACGTGGTGGATCACTGACAGACATGCATGCACACGGACTTGTTGGCCTTACACCACCGTGTCCGGTGCTGGGGACCGAGCGAGCGAGGCCATTGGGAAATCTTTTCTGTTGTAGTAGGGGAGGGGCATACTGTTTTGTTTCAGTTTCTGGTCTATAGTCTGCATGTAACTTGTGCCGCGTGGTCCATTGTTCCGTCTGATTATTGATCTATGGGCCCGTTTGGTACAGCTCACATGAGCTGTTGTGAGCTATTTTTTTTGTCAAACACCATTTTACAAAACAGCTTCACCCATGAAGCTGTTTTATCCCCTCTCTCACAAAAACAGCTTCACCCATGAAGTTGAAAAAATAGCTTTTCACAGCTTAGGGTGCGTTTGGGTGGGCTGTGGCTGTGGCTGAAACAGCTCCGGCTGTGGCTGTGGTGGTGAAGCAGCTTCTCTGGCTAAGTTGAAGCTGTTTTTTAAAAGCGTTTGGCAAAACGGTTTTTCGTGCAAAACGGAAAGCATAGCTGGAGAGGGAGCCGCGGGGAGCCAGTATTTTTGGCTCCACATTCGCCAAACTGCTCCAGAGAGCACTAAATCCGGATGCTTCATGGCCGGAGCCGTTTTGAAACCACCGTTTGGCACAGCTTCTCAATAAGCCGGTGCTGGAGCTGCTCGTGGAGCCGTGCGAAAGGCACCCTTACATCTCTATTTCTCTCTCCCAACCATGCATGAAGTTGTTGGTGAAGCTGTTTTGCTAAACACTTTTTTCAAAACAGCTCGACTTCACCTAGGAAGTTGTTCATGAAGCTATTTTCTAAAAAAACAGCTTCACAAACAGCTTCACTAGTGAAGCTGAGCTGTATCAAACGGAGCCTATTATTGCTCATGACAACGCGTACGCACCCTAGATCTGCCGTTTAGCCGTACCAATCCAAGCTAGTCACACCTCCTTATTATTCTACGGTGTAGGATTATATTACTACCAGTAGTAATAAATTTCATGTCCTAGTGACATGCATGATAATGAGTAACGACGAATCTATATGAGCATTTTTGTTGGGCCCATCCGCACCCGGAGCCAAAAGTTGAGGTACCGGACAAATCAGCGAGCTGCCAGCGGTGAATGGTGAACCATAAGCTTAAATATGCTGCCACATATGCTGCCAGCGGTGAATGGTGAACCTTAACGATAAGAAAATTGATGCGAAATCCAAAAGAGGAGACGCAGCGGCGTCGGCGCGCAGCTGCTGGCCACTCGATTCATGTTTCAGTACAATCTCTACACAGGAATAAATTTAAATACACCTCTGGCATTCAAATTTTATTTCATCATATTACTAATATGTGTACTTCGTAATTTTTAAGATCATGGTCATGGGATGACCTAACACTTCGTCCTATTCATTTATCTTATTAACCGACTTAACAGCATTATTTTGGTTTATTCTCTTTTATAGAACACTATTAAAACAGCCAAAATCAACATCAACAGTAAAAATGATCAACCAAATAATTGCTCGCCAACAAAAGTTTCAAAGAAACTTTCTTTATATTATATAAAAACGATCAGCCGAAATCAGGACACGTAGTTGATTTTGTTTGTTACCGGGCTCGTCAACAAAGTTTAAAAGAAATGTTCCTTATTATATTATATAAAAGAATGCTATAACAATAGTAGTAATTTGTTAGTTGATTTTTCTTTTACAATGAGGATCGCTCTGGCCTATAAAAGTTTCCGTCTCCGCCACTGGCAACTACCAATATGCTCAAGAAGTTTTATAACAACATAATTTCTTACACACATAACATAACTAGTGCTACTCTGTACTCGTAAAAAAAGATGTTTTGCACAAAAATTTTGTTCAACATTAAGAATATAAATCATAAATAAATTTTAGTTATTAAGTTTGAAAATGTGACAACTATATAAATAGATTCGTCTTGAAAAGTACTTTCATAAAAGTAAAGTATACCTATGTCATTTTTTCATAAATGTTTTTATATAAAAATAATGAGTTAAAGTTAAACTTTGGAGACCGTGTCGCTATACTAAACGATTTCCTATAGAGTATGGATGGAGTACATCATTCGTTTACCTAAAGTTAACACTGTATTCGGGATGCAATAGTTTTGAGAGGTCCCTTCAATTTTAGAATGCAACTGGTTTTGGAAGTGAGGTAGTAGCGCCTACAGTGCACCATGTAATTTGAGTTTGTCCTCTCCTTTTCCTTTTCTGCTGACAGCTGACCTTTTGGACCCGCTCGGCGAGAAATCAGAGGAAAGAGGCAATTTCAGTAGTATACGTACCTACTCTATCTTTTATGAGTAGTGTGGTACAGTCCAAGTAGCACATGACCACACTCATCCTTGGGCTTGGCTGGCATTATACCCCTTGGCATCTACAAATACCTCCTACACGGAGTATATTTGAGCTGAGGCTGGTAGTGGTAGACATACTGTAGGGATGAAACACGAAACAGCAGCGTACAGTGTTTGTTTGCTACAGTAGTTTCCAATTGCTGTAAGGATCAGTCGGTTTCCTCCTATCCTATATTTACGTACTTACTACTGCCACACAATCGCGCGATAATAATAACACAGGTACAGCACGACGTAGTACAGCTTAATTAGCTGGACGCCGAAAATAGCAGGGAGCGAGGGTCGGAGAGCGTGCGTACGGCGTACCATGAGGCCGAAGTTGAAGCCGACGACGACTGTGTTGGCGATGGAGATGGCGGCGAGCTCGAGGTCGCCGAGGTGGCCGGCGAAGGCCTGCGTGATGACGTTCATGCTGTAGGTGACGACGCGGCTGAAGATGGCCGGCGCCACGATGTCCCACAGCTTCCTCGACTCCTCCAACACCCGCGGCCAGAGCTGCGGCTGCTGCTCGTCGCCCTCGCCGCCGCCGCCGTGGTCGTCTTGAGCCACCACCACCTGCTGCAACTCCTCTTTCTTCACGCCGGCGTCCAGCAGCGCCACCCGGCACGCCGCCTCCTCGTCCGCTCGCGCCGCCGTGCTGCCCATCGTCGTCGTCGTCGTCGTGTTCGTACGTGTCGACCAATCAATTGAATAAAGGCCTCTGCCTCTGCCTCTAGATTGGTTTCCGCCGGCCCGGCCTCTCTCTCTCCAAATGTTTCTGGAGATGCTTTTAGCTAGGAGGAGGAGGAGGAGGAGGCCTATCTGGCTTTCTCTCCGGCGGATTCAAGCCAGCGAGACCGGCTTTTAATAGGCAGGGAGGGGAGCTAGAGCTAGCCGGGCGGCGTTCGGAGTTGCGTGGATGCTGTTGGCGAGTCCAGGTGCACAGGAGGACGACGCTGCTGCTGGCGTCAGCGACGACGGAATAGCGACGGGAACAGCTCGGTGTATACGATCGATGGGCCTGCAACTGCAACCTGATGCACTGTGCGTGCGTGTCGGTCGGCACGTGTTTGTTCGGGTACGACGACCGGCCCGGGACAGCTGAGCCGAGCCCGAGCCCATCATTCCCATCATCACCTGCCCCCGGTCCGCTAGGAGTACTCGTAGTACGTTCTCACCTCCTAGCTAGCCCTAGCAGCCGCGCAGCCCTAACAACGATCCGCCACGCTCACGGACAGGGAACAACTAGATCCATCGACGTATCACTATGATTATTTACAACAACACCTTTTCCATATATATTTTTTTTAAAGAGCGACCACCAACTCTATCCATCCTATACGCTGATGCTAATCAGGTCTCACACGTAACCGATCCAACTCAATTTGCTGATGGTTAAAAACTAGGACTGAATGGCCAAGCAAACAGAGTTGAGTTTCACTCTAATATTGAGAAATAACATGTCAACAAAAACATTCTCATAAACAAAATAATAATGTGCATGTGCATCTAGGTGTGTGAAAATAGATTACGGCCCTTACAGAGTATGTTTTTTTTCATAATCTAACTTAGTCGGTGGAACACATATGATTAAAATCTCTTAATGTGATTAAAGTATATATAACATATATTAAGATTTTTTTTTAAAAAAAATGTTTTTACACTACTTAAACCAGAAATCACATATTTTGATAAAAATAGATGAAAATTGATATTTTATTTAATACAAATTCAAAAATATTTATAGAGGTATTAAAAACATGTATTGAACTTGGTGGGGAGGGGGCTCCTAGTTCCGCTTCGGCCACTAAACTTAGTCATATCTAATTTTAGCTTACAATCATAAAATATTATGATATGATTTTTATCGACTCTGATTCTTACATTTGTTATGCTAAATTAGTTAATTAGATAACCTCTCCCAACTCGTACGTGCACCCCTGCGAGTTTACGGCACAATAGCACGTCCTGTTGCGTGTATGACGACTCGCCCACGGCCGCTATGTGCAGGTCGCACAACTCCAACCAAACACACCCTGCATGCATATGCGCATCCCTGCATCCATGCGAGCCCGCGGCAGCAGCCTGAGAAGGGATTCCGGTTCCGGCACACACAGAATATAGCTGCAAGTGTTGTGCAAGCGTACTGTACGTGCCCGTCTAATTATTGTGCAGTACAATCCCTTTTTGGAAAGCATGTAGACCCACCCACGGGATTAGTGACATCGTAACCCAGTGCTTGTTTTTTTTTTATTGACTGCAATAGGTAGGCACGGAGGAACGACAACCTATGCTTGCATTGCAGCGGCGTCAGACCAGAGCTGTGCCATACAGATAACTCTAGACAGTATCCTACTGCGTGCTCGCCACTGACAAATCATCCCACCAGATCAAGCAGATTGCTCAAACCCGTGACCGACTGCTGATGTATGTCTATCTATCCGGACAGAGAGATCGTCATGCGGCATGTTCAGTTCCCAAAATTTTTTAAGCACTTTCGTTGTTTTTTTATAAATTTTATCCAAACAAATACTAACTTGACTTAAAAGTTTTGTGTTGACATTTACAAATAAAAAGTACAATTAATTATTTTTTACTTTATTTAATGTTTCATGCATGCGTCTAAAAATTTGATGTGATAGTGATTTTTTTTTTAAAAAAATGGGAACTAAACATGACGTGATATATGAATATAAGCTGTCTGATTCTTTTTGGGTTGCTAAAATTATCTGACGCTGACCGCGATCATTATTTAGATGTTCCTCGCTTAGGCCTAAGCCCTAAGGGGTCCATTTTCATGCAATGGCAACGGTGGTCGACAAATTAGGTTTTTACAAGCCACATTTTAAAAATAAAGTTGTATATACTTCATGACTACATTTTTTGGTGGGGGCCCGGGTGCTTTACGTATGTACAACTCAAAACTCTATGTGTTATGTGAGGGAATGACAGACTATAACCCAGTGCCTAACAATATTTGCTCCACTTGCTGTTTATGTGGAAAGCCCAGCTACCTCTCTAGAGGCGATTGTACGTTCTGAACTATAGCGCTTAACGCGACTTGTAATCTTATTATCTCTTACATGATCTAATGCTAGAATTTGTCTAACATATTATAGAAGGGATGTGTTAGGTGGACTCTAACAGGTCCTCAGAAATAAGTGATCAAACATGAAGTACTTTTTTTGGCATGAAACTAGCTTATGGTTATATATTTTTATGGACGGATGGAGTATTATTTAGTTTTCTAGGCCTAGATGCATAGCTGTGATCTAGTCGAGGTGACTAGTAGATCATTAGCAGATATTGATAAGCGACCAGACTATGTACGTTGCTCTTAAAGATGACAATGGGTACCCGAAACCCAATGATTTTTTACGCTATTAGGGTAAGGGTATGAGTCGACTTTTCTATCCATAGATTTGTTAATGGGCAAAAAGTTAAATCCAATGGGTTTGTGGGTGTGGGAGTGTAGTACCCAAACCCGCGAACCATATTTTTTTTAAACCTCATCCATAACTCAAAATATTTATCTACCATTAAAAATAGTTTATAAACTGTTTATTTTAATTAATTTTATCTATTGGATCACCATCATTCTAAATCTTAAAAAAATATGAGCAATTTAGATACGCTAAAAAACATACCATTCACTATAATTTTTGAAAGACAAAAAGACAAAAAAAAGAAATATGGCTTTGGTGACTTGCTTATACTCTCGTAGTTTTCAGATAACTAGCAACAAACAGTCCACTAAGCCCAACAAGCAAGTAGTAGGCGCATGGATATAGGTAAAGTTTAGTCCCACCTTGCTTTTCGTGCGCGAAGAGAGAGCGTACACGTAGCTATATAAATAAATCGACGGTAGAACATAGTAAACTTTATAAATGAAATGGGGTCCCGTAAATTCATGGACATGAGTTGAATTCATGGGCAACACGATAGGTACCCGAAACTCGGGTGGCATAGGTTTGGGCACAAAATAAAACTCGTGATAGTTCATGGATTTTTTAGCGAATTGATTTTAGATTTGTGGACATGAATTTGGGTGAGCAAAATCCAGCAAGTTTATACCCCTTGCCATCTCTAGTTGCTCTTGATCGAGTGATTGTGTGAATAGCATAAGTTGGTGGATAGTTGTTGTTTTTTTAAGTGTCGTCCGGAAAGCGTGTCTGTGAGAAATACGGATTTCTAGAGACACTTGTTTTGAGACGGAGGGAGTACACAAGAGTGGTCAAGTACAGCAACGCTTACCTGCCGCTGCCTTCAGTTCAGGTACGCATTGGCATTATCAAGGACTCCACACAACCCGTGTAAAATAGAGGCCAGAGGACAAATCCATCTTCAGTGTGACAACTTATCTCTTGATGCATCTGATGGCTCCTGTGGTCCCCTAAGCTGATCCCATTTTCCAGGGTACACATGGGGTGCCGTGTGACTAGGGATTTGGGCTGCCTGAGATGCACGACAGTACTAGGTTATTACTATCGCACAACACACAAATTTGCTTTCAGATTTACTGCAACAGAGATGTCTCCATGGAGCGACCCCAGCAATGAAGTTTTGCACCAAGATCAGTAGTCTCCAAATGGATGCAGGTCGCCTTCAGTTGATGTCACAAGCATCTCACAACAATATAATGCTGGAGATCACCACAGTGGCAATGGCAGCAAGCTCGCGAGATAGAGACTGCTAGAAATTAAAGTGGCGAGTGAGGGCAGGTGTGCGCGGAGCCAATGGGGCTTTTCACTTGTCTCAGGCGAAAGGTGGAGGTGTGATGAATATGTGAATGTGATGGCATAGCAGTATATAGATGTTCATACGGCATGAGGCATGAAGGCACGACACGAAGCACGGAAAAAAAGTACGACACGAGCACGGCCCGGTCTGGAGGACCCCGGGCCCGGGCTGGCCCGGCCGCTGCGACAGGCCGTGTCTGGGCTCCCATCAGGCCCGTGGGCCGGCACGGGCACGGCCCAACTTTAGTAGGAGGCCGGTGGTGGCCCGGCCTGCTAAGGCTCAGTGGCTCACCCACCTCAAATCCTACCTCCCGACTCAGGTCCTCCCGAGACGCGCCGCCCTCACTCCTTCCTCTTCCCATACCGAGCGCATCCAACACTTCCTCTTTCTCGTGGTAACGAGCGCGTCCAGTACAGTCGCCCCCTTCCTCTTCCCCTTCCCTTGCGGCGAGCACCGCCCTCCTCTACGAGCACCCCATGCGGCGGCGCCCCTTCCTCTTCCCTTCCCTCGCGTTGGCGGCGAGCGGGCCGCACGAGCACGGGTGGGCGGCGGCCCCCTTTCCTCTGCGCGCGAGGCAAGGCCGCGAGGGCCTCTTCCTTGACGGCGGCGGTCGAGCCGTCGAGGTGAGCGCCCGGTGAGGATCATCTTCCTCGACGGTGGCGGTCGAGGTGAGCGCCCGGAGGGCAGCGCCCCCCCGTCCTCCGTGCTGTCCGCCCGGCGCCCGCGAGGGGCCTCGTCTTCCCGCTCCCCCCTCCCCTTCTCCCGCATGAGTGCGCGACGCGACAGACGCTGACTCCTCTCCACGCCGGATCTTC
Organism: Coix lacryma-jobi var. lacryma-jobi; assembly: GCA_009763385.1. Lineage (NCBI taxonomy): Eukaryota > Viridiplantae > Streptophyta > Magnoliopsida > Poales > Poaceae > Coix > Coix lacryma-jobi. Next base: position 8,732,209 of record CM019823.1, on the reverse strand, counting down.
CTCGAGGGCGGCGCCGATGGCCGGATCTGGCGACCGTGGCAGGCCTCAGGCTAGCCTGACTGAGGGATTTGGTCGTGCCTCTCGGGCTGGCATGACACGGAAATTGGCCCGTGGGCCCGTGCCTGGGCTAGCGGCCAGGCCCGTGGGCCACTAAGGCACGGCACGGTGCGGTCCGTGCCTTGCCCGTGCCCGGGCCGGGGCAGGCCGTGCCGGCCCGATGGCCATATATATAGCAGTAGCAGGGCAATATGTACTTGCACAACGAGAATCTCTGAACCAACCAGGTGTCGAGGCCCCGGCGTCAAAGCGTGAGCTGAATAACTGAACGCAAGAAAGCTGCCTGCAGACTAGCAGCGAGTCTACCGCGTGTGGGCTGTGGAGGCCCACCATTTGTGTCATCGGCAATATCTCAACGGCCTTTTACCGTGCTGGCCCAGTTACAGGAGATTGGGCCTTGAGCGGGCCAAATTGCTGGTACTGCTGATTAGGCAGGCTCGCACACGCGGCGTCCGTTGGCACTTGGCAGGCAGCGATGAGAATTAACTCCACCACAACCGGCTCCCTGCGGACGCGTAGCCTTTCCGCATAGTAGTAGCCGACTAGCCGCCTCTCCTCCCCTCGCGCGGTCGGACCGACCGGGTCAGTTGGGCTCCCTTTCCAAATTCGAATCGAATTCAAACCGACTCCGACTCCGGCTCCAAATCCGATCCATCCCTGCGCCGCCACCGCCACATATCACATCGGTCCCTCCATCCGTCTTCTTTCAGATCAACAATCCTCGTCTCCTGTCCTCTCCCATCCCAGCAATCAGCAATCAGCAATGGAAGACGCACGAGAAGGTGAACATTGGGGGTTTGGGGATCTTCCGGCAGAGAGCTTCTTCGTCGACACCCAGGTTGTCTATGGTGTCCGGACATACAACGTCAGACAGCAGCATTGGATGCCCATGGTCCCCTCGTATCCTCCTTCTCCACCTTCCCCTGGCTTGGATCCAGCAGCACCACATCCAGATCCAGATGGGTCGGAAGAAGAAGAAGAAGAAGAAGAAGAAGAAGGTACCAGCGGAGAAGGGGAAGGGGGATTCCAAGGACCTGTGAACATACTTGAATTTGGAGCTGCGTTTTTGGCTCGGGCGCGGCAGCAGCAGCAGCAGCAGCGCAAGCGTGGTCGTGTCACCGCCTCCAGCGAGGCCGCCATCCTGCGCCTGCTGCCTGAGGTGACGCCCACCGACTGCTGCTCCGACGACTGCTGCGCCATCTGCCTGGAGGATTTCGCTGATGCTTCCGCTGCCGCTGCCGCCGCCGCTGATCCCCTGACCCTCAGGGCCATGCCCAGCTGCTCCCACGTCTTTCACAAACAATGCATCCTCAAGTGGCTCCGCCGCAACGCCGTCTGCCCCGTCTGCCGCCGTCAGCTGCCCCCCGTTTCCACAGAGGAAGAAGATGATGATGACGACGAAGAGGAGGAACGGGCGAGGAGGAGGTCCAGCATAAGGAGGAGCGTTAACGAGTGGGTTGAACTCGTCGCCCACCACACAAGAGAGAGGCAGAGGCAAGACTAAACTAGTGTTAGATGTATGGCCAGTGGCAATGAGCTTTTGCTCTTTGTGTTCTCATCCCCATCGCACGACAGTGCCCTACAGCTACATGGCATGGCAGGAAGGAGACTGATTGAGGCCAATTTATTTTTACTTATATGTTTTCATTTAATCTATCAAGCAAATGGTTGTATGCTAAATAATCAAAAGAGCCACCAGATCTGATGGTCTTGTTTTATCTCCTCACATCTATCTTATTCAGTGCAACGTAATGAAAGTATAAATACAGTATTTCCAATCTCTGCTGCTAGATATTATGTATACATACTCAACATCAGATCCCTGATTCTTACTAGAAAAACATGGTGCTGCATTGCCACGGCGATGCTTTATCGACCCGGAATTGACTTTTGTGTCTTTTTTTTTTTTGGCACAACTCTTGGCATTTTCTTTAGGCTCAAAAGCATTGTGTTATTTCGGAGTTACACTTTCAGTAACTGCTTTCTTTGCCAGTATGCCTTTTTTTTTTGTACAGATTCTTAGTATTCTTATACAGTATTTAGAGGTCCAAATTCTTAATAGTCAATACACACACACACACACACCAAAGATACTTATATATATGGATGCAGGTCAATCGCAGCATTTTATACATAAAGCAAAAATTTTATTCTAGTTGTTCTTGTTGATGAGCTCAAATCAGAAAGGTGAAACGTAGATCTTAATAGTTTCAGTGCTTACTCGATCAAAAGTCGTACGGAGTACTTCGCTAGAACTCCTGAAAACACCTAACTATTCAGTGCAAACCTTTCTTGTTGATGAGTTCAGATCAGAAATGTGAAACATAGCAGTGATATGTAAAGCAAGGAGTATGTACAGCAAAAGAATCATCTTAATAGGCGCATTAAGATTATATGGTACATTCATGCTCCCTCAATCAAAGTGCTACTTGGCTACACCTCGTGAAAACAGTAACTATCCAGTGCACACCTTACCTACCTTTGAGGTAGTTCCTCTGTCAGCACTTAGGAGCAGCTGGGCATGGTTGATTTTGGGTCAGCTTAGTGATGAACTATGTCGGATCTATATCAATAAAAATGCATACAGCGCTGCGTGTTTTAAAGCATGATATGAGATTATACAGGCTTAGTAAGTCTTAATTGGGGTATTAGAGAAGACACCACGCAACAGCCCTAATGAGATCATTGAACGCCCTCAGATCAGAATCAGATGACAAGAAAATGATCCTCCAAACAATAGTATCACCAGGAGTATAAGAAAGAGTTTAAGGTGAGCCACAACCCCAACATGGACCTACCCGAATCCTGCAGTGCTTTGAAATTGTGGGTCGTTCCTTTAGAAACTTGGCTACCTCTCTTAGATGCACTGACATGGCATCATCAGGGTGTACTGCTACTGAAAGTAACTTCTGAGCTGTCGCCAGAATGGCAACTATGAAGGCCGTCTCTCCTTTGGTTCCCATAAAATGACTCATCGTGAGGTGCTGCAAAGATTCCATAATACCAGGAGCTGGAGAGTCAAGTGAGAGAAACTCTTGTGCGTCACCACCGTCTTGTGAGTGAACATGAGCAGACTGCAATAACATAATTAATAATTGTGTGAGCAGACTGCAGTAATATAAATTAGTAGTTCAAGATTAATTAATAATTTTACACGAATAAATGACATAGCGATAGTAAGGATGCATTGTAGGCTACTCACCAACACAGTGAGTTTTTTAGGTGAGGGACCATGGCTAGAAAACAGAGTAGAGCTTCAGTACCACTAGTGGTAGCTATGTTCACTGTGGTCACCAGAGTTTTGAGACAGCGGAATGACAAGACCGTTTTCCGATTCACCTGCACAATATATTTGTACCCCCAAAAATTAAGTAATGCAAGGAATCGAGGTACAGTATAGTTTACTCCAAATAGATAGTAGTAGGCATTATTATCACACGTATTGTTTGCTTCAAAATATAATTGCATAATACAAGGATTCGAGGTATAGTTTACTCCAAATAGATAGCAGTAGACATTACCACAAGTATTGTTTGTTTTTGAAAGAATTGTCACAGGTATTGTATACTCCTACTAATAGATAGCGCTCTCTAACGACTTGAACCTTGAGTATTACCTAATACAAGTAGGAAACACACAGACAAAATAGCTCGGCAGCCTAGAAAAAAAAACGAACCAACAAGCATTGAATCTGAGACACCTCAGCAAGGTTTGTTGTTGAGTACAAAACATAAAGTATTCTATTTAATAATTGAAAACAGTGTAAATTTAACAAATTAAATTACTCCTTCGTATCCTAAATTATGCCTAGAATGACTTAATTTCAAGTGCTATTGTTTACTCCTACTGATATCATTAGGAAACGCAAAACCAAAATACGTGATACACAACAGTAGGCAACCCGTGCACACAGCTATCAAAACAGTACTACTGGTACAAGTAAGAAGGCAAAACAGTAGCAACCCGTGAACGGAATGACACAGGACAGACAAGAGAGAGGTAGAGTAGTCCTACTCCGTACCTTGGTGGTGTAGCTACTCCAGAGCGTGATATCCTGGCAGGATAACGAAAGGCCACGAAGCTCATAGAGCCGCTCACAGAAGTGGATGTGGATCGGAAGCGTGCCAGGGGCCGAGCTGACGGCAGGACGGACACCAAGCTGCAGTGTCTTCATCCACGGTGCACGCCCAAGCACTAGCTTTCGGGTAGCTGTACAAGATGAGAACACCAGAGAGATAAGGCGTGGTGACTCAATGTGTAGTCCGGTCTCCTCCTCGCAACCTTGTGTCAGATCACAGTGATTAATTCTCAAAGCTGTAAGTCCCCACAAATCCTTCACTGTCTGCTCGAGCTGAGGGCCTCCAAACAGACACGCCGTGAGGTTCAGATGCCTGAGAGTGGACCAGGGGTGACCGTTCTCGCCTGCCGACAGAAACGCCATGTGAAGACAAGTGCGAAGGTTGATGAATCCGACGCCCAGGTAGGTGAGTCCGCGGCTGCACAGCTGGTGAAGTGGCAATTCAGCATTCTCGACTGGCGCCGTCATATTGACCAGAATAACCGTCTCAGCCTGCTTGAGAGACAGGAGCGACATCCAGCGCTCCAGGTGGTGTGGACCGGGAAACTCCGAGGCATCGATGCGGAGCGTGGACACCGGGCCGGGATGACTCTCCAGCACTCTTGTAACGTGATGACTCACGTCAAGGTAGCGGGCCCTCGTCAGCCCGGGCCCCCACATGAAGATGGAGTCGACCGCCGCCACCAGCCCGGCGTCGTGCAGCTGGAGGGGGGTGTCTCGCCAGACCTTGCACCACGCTTCCGCTTGGGGTCGTCCGATAAAGAAGTAGTCCACATAAGGGTCGTATCGGTCCTGGCGCTCCACCCCTCGCCAGTACAGGGCGAGGGCGACGGGGTCTTCCTCGTCGTCGTCGCTGTCGGATCCCAAATGGCGGCGCGGAGGAGGACCGTTTAACTGGAGCGCCTCGGCGATGAGCGCAGGTGTCCGCATCAGTGCCGGCGGGGCCCAGGTCTCCTCGCTGCGTGAGGTGCGGCACGTCTTGTCCTCGGCCTCGGCCTCGCCGCCGGGTAACAGGGGCGTGGCCTCGCTCTTCTTGTTGCGAGGCTCCTTCTTGTCTCCGTCCCAGGAGGGGGGCACGGGTTCCCGGTACTTCTCACCTTCGCCGCCAGGTAGCAGGGACCGGGCTTCAGCGCCGTGATGGTTCTTGCCTTCGGCCTCGCCACCGGGGAACAGGACCGCGGTCTCGCCCTTGTGGCTGTGCAGATTCTTCTTGCCTCCGTCCCAGGAGGGGTGCACGGGTTCCCGGTACTTCTCGCCTTCGCCGCCAGGTAGCAGGGACCGGGCTTCAGCGCCGTGGTCGTGGTTCTTGCCTTCGGCCTCGCCGCCGGGAACATGACCGCGGTCTCGCCCTTGTGGCTGTGCAGCTTCTTCTTGCCTCCGTCCCAGGAGGGGTGCACGGGTTCCCGGTACTTCTCGCCTTCGCCGCCAGGTAGCAGGGACCGAGCTTCAGCGCCGCGACGCTTCTCTGCCCTCGCCGTGCGGCCGATCTGCTTCAACGCCACGGCGCTTCTTGTCGACGCCGCCGGCGAATACGGCCTCGCCCTTGTGGGGCTTCTTCTCTCCGTCAGATAACAGGTGCTCAGGCATTCCCGCTCGGGGCTTCTTGCACTCCTCGCCCAGGAACACTGATCGCGGCTCGCCGGCGAAGCGCTTCTTCTCTTTATCTCCGTCAGAGGACAGGTCATCGGTCTCGCCGGCGCGGTAATCCTCTCCGCGCGGCCCCATCTTCTCTTCCGCGAAGGGCTAGCGAACGGCAACTGCAGAGCGCTTCGATGCAGCTCGATTGGAGAATTTCTGGTTATCGATCGTCGATCGACCGTTAGCACCCGTTTGTCTAGACTCTCGAGGATTTGGGATCGCAACCGCTTTTTGCCGTCTCTCAAATGGGCCGATAGACCTGTCTACACCTACACGGGCCGCCTTTTAAATGGGCTTGGCGTAGCCGCGTCGCGTAGGACAAATCACCATCATCTGCGTCTTCATCACATCATCAGAGTTCAGAAAATGCTCCTGCTGTCAGTCCTTCCTCACAACAAGCTGTTCTGCCTGCAAAACCAAGGGCACATCGGCACAATACCATTAAGGCCTTGTTTAGATGCCTGTATTTTGCAAAATTTTCACTGTAGCGTTTTCGTTGTTATTTGACAAACTTTGTCTAAATATAGACTACGTAGACTTCAAAGATTCGTCTCGACATGTACATACTAAAAGTACAATTAGTTATTTTTTTACCTATATTTAATTTTCTTACATATATTTAAAGATTGATGTGATGGGGGAATCTTCCCAATTTTGCAAAATTGTGGGGAACTAAACAAGGCCTAAGGAATACCAATGTCAGTCCTTCAGTATTTGGTACAGTTTATAAGGCACCTTCAACTACTAAACAGAGATTTTGAAAACAATTTCACACGTGAAATCCTCCAAAACACGCTCTCACAGGCCACGCTCGTGAAGCTGAAAATACCAGAGGCTGTGTCGGTGTAGTAAGGACGAAGATGCCACACACACACAGAGAGAGAGAGAGAGAGGAATTGCAAAAGACCTTTGAGCCATAATTTACCTGTATATTTATACCTTGTGAAGGTTCGGGCGTTGTAGACAATTAGTGGAACATAGGGATTTGAGCACGCCACTTTTGAAGATCAGGTGTTAAAACACAAGATCAATACAAAACTGATGCATAGAGGTGCATTCCAGCGACGAACCATTATTACAGAGGAGAGAGGACCATTGATTTGCACCTATATGGACCAAAAAAGCATATCATCAAGGAATTCCACAAACACAAAAATTATTACAGAGGACCAGAAAGTTTCTTTTACCACCACTACTATGTTCTAAAAAGTTATATCATGAGATTTATAAGGTGGGCTTCGCACTGACATAAAGACCCTTTATTGAAGAGAGAATGAGAGTTTGCACAAGAGGCAATGGAGTAGTAAATCGTACCTGAATTTCTGAAAATCTTTGAGCGACATTAATTAATAGTACTACAAGCTTGCTTGCTTCAAAGATTCCTGTCCTCAAACCATGGCCACAAGTGACAGGATTCGGATTTTGTAGCCTACAAAAGATTTTGCATATAAACCTATGAAATAGCAAAGACCCTGAAAACTGGCCGAGGATTGCCGGGATAGAACCTCAATACAATCCTCGGAGCCCAATTTGTGTAAGATTTTAAATAAGCTCTGGAAATGAGAGTGTAGATGCTTGGAGACATGATTGATACAACAAAACAGATAACACAATTGAGTTTGGGTATTTTGGTCAGCAGGCTGAACTTTTGTTATTTTATACCAATCTACGAGGTCACAGATAATGCCTTACTGCATACATATTGATTTGTGATGGACAATCATGGTCATAAAAAAAAAGGAATATCTCGAAATGGGATATTATACAAAATGAAAGCTCCTAATTCATATTATATTGTGATTTACTGAATCATTTATTTGAACTAAAATGGTATAAGAAATATGGTAATTTACCTCCATTGAATCAACAGGATGCTGCAAGAGGTCTGAGCGCACTTGCAAGACCACCAGCTAAAGCAGATTTCAAGACACTTCCTGTGCATATTTATATATTGGTGGGGCAGCAACAACAGTAGCAGCTTCAAATCAAATGTTCCTGAACGCATTTGTAGGTAAAGAAAAAGTAAGATGGCAAAGAGAGCACCATATAATGATGAAATACAGTCGGAACTGGTGATAACTGCAGTCACTATTCGCTAAAGCCAATTCAGACCTACGTTTCTTCTAACAGGATACATCAGACATACCGATGATCATTCTCAAGGTGTTCTGATTTCTGAAGGAAGTAGAAGAATGAAGTTGCAGAAATAGCCATCTGAGATTGATCCTTATGAATCAGCTTTACATACTAGCATGGCAGCAGCATTATCTTCACTGCCCGGGAAGGCCAACATCAAGGAAGTTAAAATTTGATCCTTGTGATGAAGTTTTGTGTTCCAGACTTACTCAAACACAAGTGGTAATGTATAAGCTCGGAAGTGGCTGATTATTTCTGTTCCATCGAGGATAAAAATTGCTTCCACCGATTTGATTTGGAAAAACAGAGTTTCTTCTTGTACACCGGAAGTCCTTGGTAAAATGGCAACCACCTCTTCCTCCTTGCAATCCAGACTCCGACTCCGACTCCCGTATTGGTGGTGGATGAGGTTAATTAATTGGTCCCTTTCCGACTCGCTGTTGTCCGGTCAGTTGGGCTCCCCAGTTCAGACCAATCCAAACCGGGTCTCCGACTCCCGTTTTCAAATCCGATCCATCCGGCCGCCGTCGCTAGTGCCTATATCAATCGGTCCCTCCGTCCATCCGCTTTCAGTTCAATTCTTATCTCCTGATTTGATCATCATCAGGGGAAAAAAATCTCGACCCCTGTCCTGTCCCATCCCAAACAATCAACAATCAGCAATGGAGGAGGCACGAGAAGGTGAACATTGGGGATTTGGGGAACTTCCAGCAGAGAGCTTCTTCGTCTATACCGCGGTTGTCTATGGTGGCCGGACATCTTCCCCTGGCTTGGATCCAGCAGCACCACATCCAGATGGTTTGGAAGAAGAAGGTACCAGCGGAGAAGGGGAAGGGGAATTCCAAGGACCTGTCAACATACATGAATTTGGATCTGCGTTTTGGGGGCGGCAGCAGCAGCAACGCAAGCGTGGTCGTTTCACCGCCGCCTCCAGCGAGGCCGCCATCCTGCGCCTGCTGCCTGAGGTGACACCCACCGACTGCTGCTGCTCTTCCGCTTCCGCTGCTGACCCCCTGACCCTCAGGGCCATGCCCAGCTGCTCCCACGTCTTTCACAAACACTGCATCCTCAAGTGGCTCCGCCGCAACGCCGTCTGCCCCGTCTGCCGCCCGCAGCTGCCCCTTTCCCTTTCCACAGAGGAGGAAGACGATGATGAGGAAGAGGAGGAACAGGCGAGGAGGAGGTACAGCAGGAGGCGGCGCACTTACGACGACTGGCTTGCACTAGTCGCCAACAACAGAGAGAGGCAGAGGCAGAGACAGGGCTAAGACTGACTGCACTAACTAGTGATGCACGGGCATGGCAAATTTGGTCCTCCTCCGTTCCATGAACTTTTTGCTCTTTGTGTTCTCGATCATCCCCATCGCAGGGCAGTTGCCCTACAGGACAGCTACAGGGCATGGCAGGAAGGAGACTGATTGAGGCCAATTTATTTTTCTTTTCTTTTAATCTATCTAGCAAATAGTGGTATATATATATATTATATATATATATATATATATATATATATACAACCCGTGGGAGGATTCGGGTTCACAGAACAACTCTACTACTACCATTGAACGGGCAGGTGACATGTGTCGGCGGTAGCCTTTTTTACAGCTCTTTCCATGTCCATCATACATCTTTGTTGTTTATAATATTATATTTTATATCAAACCAAGATATCCCTGATTCTTATTATCTACTGAATATATAGAGTACTCGTACTGTTTTATTTCGCTTGCCTGTTTGATAAACAAAAAACCGAGTAATTCTAATCAGAAGAATTAATAGACCATCTCACTAATGCATGTCTCCAAATTTGTCCTCTCAAGAAATTTAGAACTGCCTAGCACATCAGAGACACACAAGTTAACTGCTCTGCTCTCGCCTTCCTCTGTGGACGTTTTAGTGCACGCCTTACAGTCTTTTCCGGAGCAGCCACGCTCCTCGAGCCCGATCGGATAATGAAGGAAACTTATCATGAATTCTAAACTCCATTTTACATTCATCTAACGGTACCAACCAACAGCAACTGAGAAAATACGCGAGGCAGACAAGGCAGTTTGCGTGTGTCAACTCTAAAGTAAATTTATTCATGATTTTTCTAATATTTGACAAAAATCTTGTCTAACATGTCATCTATTTTTTTTTTGTACGGAGGGAGCATGAGAAATTGTGTTACAGAACAACTGGTTGTTTTTGTCTCCCGCTCGCACGCGAATTTCTGGCTATCGGATTTTCCACTTGTTGTGTGTCTGCCGTCCGATCTCACCCGTCACTGCGCTGTCTGCGTATGTGCATAGAGACTCATTAGAGAGAAAGGACGTCTGCTGGACCGGTTTGCATACGGATAGGAAGGACGTGGAGGTGACTGTGACCACACCTGCAGAGAGCGGAGAGGAGGTGATGGGTAGGGCACGGGGATATTGGATATTTGTGAACAGTTTATATATATATATAGGGTAATTATAAAGTGAGTTTTCTGTACTCCCAGAAGTAGTTACTCTCATACAGTGAATGAGTCAATGGTCCAGTGGTAGGTCTGTTCAGTGGGACGCTACCCATCAGGGTTCAAACTCTGATGATTACACCTTTTCTCTCGATTTTATTTAGAAATTTGCAGGATACACGCGCGTGCGTGTTCGATGGTAGTGCGCGTTTCTTGTGCACTAGAGGCGGGGAGTCTCTCAACCTCTTTCTTTGCGTGTGTGTACGGACGCGCACACGTTGTCCACTAGAGGCGGGGAGTCTCCCAACCTCTTTCTTTATGCGAAGTGTGTGGGTTGTGTGTGTTCAAAATTGTACCCGATAAAAAAAGTTACTCCCATATATATATTTGATAACTGAAAATTTTAAAGATAATTTGTATTTTTTTAAAAAAAGTATTTGTGTTATCCTAGATTACATCGCTCTATACAATAAATTACACTAACAAAATTATTGTAGATAACAGTGTAAATAGTAATAAGACAATATAAGTGTATAGATAAAATTTAGTCTCTATCACATTGAATATTGCAGCTCTAGTTTAATCAACTAAAATAGACTAACTACAAACAAATTTATTAGCCGAAGGCTAATTCACGAGATGATGTCTTAACAATATAATGTTACAATAAACATTTACTAATAATAGATTAATTGGTTTACTAGGTCAATCCTATTAATTATTATATGTCGATGTAATTAGTTTTATAATTAATCTATTATTAATAGACTAAATTAGTGTCGATGTGACATAGACTAAACTTTAGCCTTTATATCTAGGGAACGTAGGGAACGTATGCTATGCAAACTAGGCTCCAGTGCAAACTATACAAACTTTAATCAAGACCACATAAATCTAATCTGATGGCTGGTAATTTTAGCACTCAACACCCCCCCACCCCCCACTCATCTTATCCGGTTGTTGCAAAACACCTCCATGAGTGGAGGGGTTTAAGTGCTAAAATTTCCCGCCATTAGATTAGATTCTTGTGGTCTTGATTAGAGTTTGCATATTTTGCACAGAAGTCTAGTTTGCATAGCATACGTTTCCTTATATCTAAACATTCCCTAACTTGCTGTCATATATCTAAACATTCCCTAACTTGCTGTCATTGGATAGACAGACTTTTTTATACTGGAGCTCTATTTATAAATTATACTGTTGCTCTATTATTGTTTTTTTTGCCCTAACGCACTGACGCTGATGGAGGACTTGTCCCTGCGCAGCTCGTCGCTCGTGGTGGTCACAGTGTCGCTGTTGCTGGCAGCATATGCGCTGATTGTGATGCAGTACGCACAAAGCATCATCTACTCTGAGTACTGAGTAGAGCTCACTGCTAATTAATCCGAGTTCTGGCTTCAGAGATCCAGCTCACAGTCACTCCATAATCCATATGCAGGGTGTTGACACTCAAAAGTGTCATAGTTAAAGATGAATTTAGAAGAGGCATTCGACCTAAAATATTAGAGTCGGATTTGTCTTCTTTTACTTAATGTTTAACGGATCGGATGGGCCTAGTCGTTTTGGGTTTCGATCACTTATGATATGTCCGACCAGATGGCCCTGGTCGGAAGCCTTATCAAATTGAGTCCGGTGTTAATATGCGGATCTTCTCTGTAAGAACGATTTGGGGCTGATAAAGCCCATCAAGCCGATCTGAAGATTGACAAGATCAGGGTTACTTTGCTGTGACCGGATCGGATTCTATATTTTGATAGAGTCCGGATAGGAAACTTGGAGAATGAATCTAGAGATGTTTCCTATTGGGATAAGACCAACCCCCTCTATATATATATGAGAGGATCATGGCCGATTGTGACATCCAACACCAATCGATCAAAACCAATCTACTATCCCCTTTACCCTTTTTCCCCTCTACCTTGTTGTTCGGCGCATCTCCCGACGAGATTCGATGGCGTTCTAGGCGGCCTTGCTGGCCCTACAACAACCTCTACGTGTTTCTCCCCGACGGGTCTTCCCGGGAGGAGTGCTAGAGTTATAAGGAGTTCAGACTCAACACAGGAACCCAAAACCTAGATCGATCAAAACCGGTCTTTAGATCGTTTTTCGTCAGTTTAGCCAGGGTCCCTGCTGTCTCAGGTTGAACGACCAACCTCTCGGGTGTTCTAGCCCTGCTGGTGTGTGATTCGGATAATAACTTCCGACGTCAACACACTTTTGGCGACTCCGCTGGGGAAGATTAAAATCTCATCTACTACCAACATGGGGGCGGCAAAGACGGTGCTAGCGATAAGGGACAACATCGTCCGTCCCACGGGCATTGACGAGCTCCCAGACGAGTTGAAGCAACAGGAGCAGGCCAAGCTCGACGCCGTATTGAAGGCTTTCCTAGAAAGCTGCTTGAAGGATCGGCGCGGCAGGATCACTCAGGACAAGGAGCCGGACTTCAGCGAGATCGTCCCTACCACGACAAATACAAACGCTGAAGACGCTTCTGACAAGGTAAAAGATAAGGTACCTGAAGATCCTTACCCTACCCATGCTGATTATTCCGCAATGCTGGTTGATTCTTCAAAAACTCTTACCAATACTATCCAACATTCATTTAAATTGCTTAGCGACCGCATGGATAAGATAGAAGGCAAAACTGTCGAACCCGAAGTCCCAACTGGGCAACCCCAGTTCGGCATGCCTTTTAATTCTTTTAGAGGACAGACTTCACACGTTAATTTTGGACAATTAGGGTTTACTGAGACCAGGGGTGGTGAAGCCAGTACCTCGACAACTACCAACCACGTTCATCATGGCACTGGTCGGACTATGCAGACCGACCAGGGTACCTCGACAAACAGGACTTCGGGAGAACAGGGAACAGTGTTACCTAATCCGCCAAAGTCAGCAAGCCACAATCCCGTGCATGGTGGCACCAGCGACCTCGCCAACACCGATTTTGGACGAGCCATAAATCGGTTTAAGAAAGAAATAACTAGGTCGCTTGAGACAGTTTAGGAGTCCAATTCAAGCCTACCAGGACCACTTATTCTAAACCATGCCCTTCATATTTCGATTTTATGAAAGCACCTGATGGTTGGAGGGTACCAGATTTTTATAAGTTTAGTGGTGACGGTAGTAAAACGACTATGGAACACGTCAGCATGTTCCTCGCTCAAATGGGCGAAGCTAGTACTTTAGATTTTATGAACATACGACATTTTCCTTTGTCTCTTACTGGTACAGCTTTCGCCTGGTTTACGTCACTGCCAGAGTGCACCGTAGGTTCTTGGGCCAAATTAGAAGAAAAGTTTCATAATCACTTTTATGATGGAGTCCAAGAAACTAGGTTATCACATCTTACATCGGTTCGACAAGGACGTAGTGAGTCTGTAGTCGATTTCTTTAAACGTTTTAAAGAAATTAAAAACCGATGTTTCCATTTGAGGATCTCCGACAGAGATCTAACAGATCTATGTTTAGCTGGTCTACGTCGAGAGATCAAAGACAAACTTGAGCATCATGATTTCTTTAACGTAAATCAACTGTTGCAAAAGGTCGTTTCGATAGAATCGCGCTTCAAAGAACCATATGATCCTCATAAGACTCATCGGTCGGGCGTGCATATTGCTGAGATAAATTCTGATAGTTCCGACGATGAGTCTAAAGATTGCTACGCTGCCGAAGTTTTATGGCCAGCGCAAAATAAACTGGTCACTTGTCCTTCCCTTAAACCGATTCAGAAGAATCGGGGTGAGGAGGTGAAATTTACGTTTGATTTCTCTAAATGTGACCAAATATTTGATGAATTACTTAAATTCGTTTATCTTAAAATTAATTATACTTTGCTGTCACCCGACGAATTAAAAAGGACTAATGATTGCAATGTTTTCCGTCGGCAGGTCCAATCGGCCCTCAATGAAGGACGATTGAGTCTAACTGAGATGCAGATCAGTACTACTCCTTTCCCAGTACACATGGTGGAAGCAGGGGATCCTGCTATAATGATTCGTCCAGAGCAAGCCGATACGACCAAGGGAAAGAATGTGGTCATCGGCGAACCACGAGAACACCGAATACCGAGAGCGATTCGGGCGCAAGGTGGTGCTCGAGAAGGGTGACGATGGCAAAAGTAAAATCACAATCACTGCAGGGTCAACACGACACCTGCATAGACAAAGGTATTTTGAGACCAGGGCAGCACAACAAAGGCCGACCAGGTCGGGTCCTCGAGCCGACCAGTCCGGTTCATCTTCAAAGCAGCCGGAACAGAAGGCCGACCAGGTAAGGTCGGTCTGTGCCAATTCCAGTAGGATCAATAAACCGACTGATACAGTCGGTGTAACCATATCTAAAGACTCTACCCCTTTCGAAGTACGCGTCATCCGCACTTTTGTCCCGCAGAAACCTGAAGTTGGCACTTGGAAGACTAATGCGGACAAAAATAAGGGAAAGGTCGCTAGAGAACCATGTGCTTTTGACAAGCTCATGGCCAAATACAAGCAGCAGAAGGCCGATTCTCAGAATCGGTCCTTAAAAAAGAGAGATTCTACTCCTCCGAAGCGTGAGGATGAGAAATCCAAACAGATGGTGGTGTCTCAGGCGACGTATCCGGCACCAAAGGCTGGCCCGTGTTACCATCAGTGGGCCCCTCCTATTTCGCCACCACCACAATGGGGTCCTCAAGGGGTGTGGGTGCCCTACCCTATGCTGACACATATGTATTATCAGCCAGGATGGGGAATGCCCACTAATCAGCCTGCAAGAGTCTCAGTATTTGATCGCTTGGGTGATCAGCTGAGTTCTAGCCAGAATCGGCCAGTCGCGCCAAAAACTTTAATATCTCAGGAGACCAGGAAGACGCAGGCGCGACGGGTCTATGTACCTAAGAAGGTGCAAAGTGTTCCTATTGCCTCTCCGACCAGACCGACTCAGTCCCTACTATTACAATCGGGTCTATGGAAGTCCCTCTTGCCAATGAACCTGAGCCGATGGTGGTTGAGGAGCCAGCAACAGAAGAGGTCCCAGAGGCTCAAGATACTCCGGCTGAGGCAGAAAAGCCTGTCGAGCGTGACCCCAAGTACATGCAGCCCAGATGGTGTCCTCCTGGTTTGACTAAAACTCAGCGAAGAAAGTTGCAGAGGGCCCGCTGCAACAAACAGAGAAAAGAACGGCTCGACAAAATGAGGGAAGATGTATTTAATTCAACACATCCTATTTTCCCTTAGGGCAAACGAGGAGGTGAAGAGTCGGCTTGCAATCAAAAGCCGACCTTGACAATAGTAGAGATAAACAGGTCGGATCCTGAACTGACCAATCTAAGTGCCGAATTTACTAAAGAGGTTTCGAAACCAACCAAGTCGGACACCAATCCGACCACTGCAGGACAGGTGCCGACCAGTTTATCGGTCGAGCAGGGTGAGCCGATTACTGCTGGATCAGAAATTAAGACGGCCCGACCAGGGTCTGTGGCCGAATCGGTTCCTAATATGCTGATGGGATTAGGCTCGCTTCTTGATAATCCTGATTCCTTCACTGATGTTGCTGCAACCAGTGGAGAATTATCTGGGGAACAAGATGAGGAGATGGTGGATTATGAATCTTCCCTAGAGAGGGCGGAGGTCAATGTAGTTTACTTATCGGTCGACTACTACGTGGTCGGAGATGATTCAACAGCGGCGGAATTTAACTTCGCTACACAGACTGTTGTATTCCGGAAGCCAGAGGAATTCGTCAATCATCTTAAACCGTTGCATATAAAGGGTCACATCAATGGTACGCCAGTTCACAAGATGTTGGTCGACAGCGGGGCAATCGTAAACTTGATGCCCTACTCGCTTTACCAGAAGCTTGGCGGTACTGATGAAGAACTGATCAAGACCAACATGACTATCACTGGAGTCGGAGGGGGAGATCCAATTTCGGCCAAAGGGATTGCATCCATGGAGCTGACCGTTGGGAGCAAGACTTTGGCTACTGCCTTCTTCTTCGTCGCCGACATACAAGGTAGCTATAACCTTATACTTGGACGTGACTGGATTCATGCTAATCGGTGCATACCTTCTAGTTTACATCAGTTTCTCATTCAATGGGTGGGAGACGATGTTGAGGTGGTGCACTCAGATTCATCGGCCTATGTAGCTACGGCCGATGCTCCTTTGCTCGGGGGGCATGATACTATTGCTTGTCTGTCTGGTCGGGACCTTTCTGATTTTCAGTTTGTTAGTGTTACTAGGAAGGTTTCGTACCAATATCTTTAAAGCCGACTGATAATCGGTTCAACATTATCATGTAATTTAATGGATGCTAATGTTGATTGGTTAAAACATCGTGTTGAGCAATATCGGACCTGTAAGACCGATACTTGTGAGGCTATTGATGATTTTGATGAGCTCAATAAGTTGGGCCAAGGTTTCACGTCGGCCGACCCTTTAGAACAAATAGATATTGGAGATGGTTCTATACCTAGGCCGACCTTTGTAAATCAAAATCTTGAAGTCGATTATAAATTAAAGTTAATCGCGCTCTTGAAAGAGTATGTTGATTGCTTTGCATGAAGTTATACAGAGATGCCCGGGTTAAGCCGAGAACTTGTTGAACATCGACTTCCTATTAAGCCGGGTTTCCGACCATTCAAGCAACATCCTCGCCGTTTTAATTCTACAATATATGACCGAATTAAAGAAGAGATTAATCGGTTATTGCAAGCGGGGTTTATCCAACCATGCAGATATGTGGAGTGGGTCTCTAACATCGTGCCTGTAGAAAAGAAAGATACCGGGAAATCAGGGTTTGCATTGATTTAGAGATCTGAATAGAGCCACTCCCAAAGATGAGTATCCTATGCCTATAGCCGATATGTTAATCAATGATGCTTCGGGACATCAGGTTATCAGTTTTCTTGACGGCAACGCTGGTTATAATCAGATATTCATGGCCAAAGAAGATATGTCCAAAACGGCCTTTATTTGTCCTGGGTTCGTTGGTCTTTTTGAGTGGGTCGTGATGACATTCGGTTTGAAGAATGCAGGTGCTACTTATCAGCGCGCTATGAATCTGATCTTCCATGATTTGATTGGGATAATCATGGAAGTGTTCATTGATGATATTGTGATTAAATCGGCTGCCCATATGTCTCATCTAGCCGATTTACGTCTAGCGTTTGAAAGGATGCGCCGTTATGGCTTGAAGATGAACCCATTGAAATGTGCTTTTGGTGTATCAGCTAGGAAGTTTTTAGGGTTTATCATTCATGACAAAGGCATAGAGATTGATCCTAAAAGGATAGAAAAGATCAAGAAAGTTTAGGCGCCTACATGCAAAAAGGACTTGCAGAAGTTCTTAGGAAAGTGAACTACTTGAGGAGATTTATTGCAAATTTTTTCGGGAAAATTATTCCTTTCACCCCTATATTAAAATTAAAGGATGAAGCTGAGTTCGCTTGGGGGGCAGAGCAGCAAGAAGCATTTGAAAAGATAAAGGAATATTTGTCATCTCCACCAGTTCTTCGGGCGCCTAAGAGAGGTATCCCTTTCAGATTATATATCGCCGCCGTTGAAAAGGTTATTGGAGCTGTCTTGACACAAGAAGATGGAGGTAAAGAATATGTAATTGCATATATTGGTCGCCGTCTTCTTGATCCCGAGACAAGGTACGCCCATATCGAGAAATTATGTTTATCCTTGTACTATGCTTGTGCTAAAATGAGACACTATTTGCTATCTAGTACATGTGTTGTTGCATGCCAGGCCGATGTGATTAGGCACATGTTATATCGGCCAATCCTTAGAGGAAGGATTGACAAATGGGCGTATGCATTGATTGAGTTTGACTTGACCTATGAACCATTGAAAACTTTGAAAGGTCAAGTTCTGTCCGATTTCATTGTTGAGCATGGTATAAGTTTAGAAGATGAAATCGGTTATTTTACTTTTACTTCATGGAAACTTCATTTTGATGGATCGGCTTGTAAGGAGGGCCAAGGTGTTGGTGTGGTCATTATTTCTCCTAATGGTGCTGAGTTTGAAATGTTGAGCCGGTTAGATTACTTGTGCACTAATAATCAAGCCGAATATGAAGCTCTTTTATTCGGTTTAGAAATTTTATGTTCCATGGAGGTTAAGCATGTTGAAGCTTATGGTGATTCCTTACTAGTAGTACATCAAGTTGTTGGTAATTTCCAATGTTTAGAGGGATCGTTAAATGTTTATCTTAACGTGTGCCTTGACATCATTGCTCATTTTACCGAATTCCAGATTCGGCATATACCAAGGCATGAAAATTATAAAGCCAACATGTTAGCCGAGCAAGCATCTGGCTATAATGTTAGTAAACGCAATTTTTACATAAAGCCGGTGCAGCAGCACGCAGAAGTATTGTCGGCTTCTATGACCAACCAGTTTGTTTTAATACCAGTTCGACCACCTTGCCATGGAGACCAGGTATATGTTGAACATACTTGGGTAAGTACTATGGCCAACTAGGTTGTTTATGAATCAAGTCAGTTAATCCGTCCGATTGACCTGGTCGATCTTGGAACGATTAATTTGTCTAAAGAAACTCTAAATCGGTCCGAAACAAATGGAACTGATTTGGAAGATTGGAGAACTCCCCTACTTAAATATCTTAATGATCCAAGTACTAAGGCTGATCAAAGCGTTCGGCGGAGTGCATTTAAATATGTACTACATAATGATGAGCTTTAACGAAGACTTATTGCTTAAGTGTTTGGGATCTGATCAAGCAAAGGTGGCTATGGGGGAAGTTCATGAAGGTGTTTGTGGTACACATCAATCGGCGCCTAAGATGAAATGACTATTGCGTAGAGCTGGGTTTTATTGGCCCACAATAATGGCCGATTGTTTTCGTTACTACAAAGGATGCGAAGAATGTTAACGGTTTGGAAATATACAGCTTGCACCTGCTGCTATGCTTCATCCTATTATCAAACCATGACCTTTTCGTGGTTGGGGGCTAGACTTCATTGGCCAAATTCATCCCCCATCTTCAAAGGGACATCATTTTGTTCTGGTCGCTACAGATTACTTCACTAAATGGACTGAAGCGGCGCCTTTGAAGAATATGACACATAAGGAGGTAATTGAGTTTATTACTGAACATATTATCCATAGATTCGACATACCTCAGACGTTTACCACAGATCAAGGGACGTCTTTTATTTCTAAGGAAGTGCGAGATTTTGCCGAATTATACAAAATAAAGGTGCTCAATTCGTCTCCATACTATGCTCAAGATAACGGCCAAGCTGAGTCTAGTAACAAGACTTTGATCAAGCTTATCAAAAAGAAGATTGAGGACAACCCAAAAAGGTGGCATGAGGTTTTGTCTGAGGCTTTATGGGCTCATCTTGTGTCAAGGCATGGTGCTACAAAAGTCACTCCTTTCGAGCTGGTATATGGGCAAGAAGCAGTGTTGCCCGTCGAGGTAAATCTGGATACATATAGACTAGCTAGACAAAATGATTTATGTGCTATTATGTACCATGATGCCATGATGGACAACATAGATGAAATAACCGATAAAAGATTAAAAGCTTTTAAGGAGATGGAAAAAGACAAAGCCCGGGTTGCCAGAGCATACAACAAGAAGGTGAGAAGCAAATCGTTCCAAGTGGGAGAGTTAGTACGAAAAACTATACTACCACTCGGATCGAGAAGTAACAAGTTTGGCAAGTGGTCGCCGAGTTGGGAAGGTCCTTATAAAGTAATCAAGGTAATATTCGGGAATGCATATGTACTGAAGACGTTGCAAGGTAAAAGTCTCCCAAGAGCAATAAACGGAAGGTATTTGAAAAAGTACTTTCCAAGTGTTTGGCAAGAAGCCTGAGCGCCTTTCAAACAATGGCCGATACATGTATCTCCCTTAGAATAAAAAATAGTCAGAATATTCATCCTTAATTCTCGAATAGCCGATGAGTTGGACATCGTTGTTATTCGGTTTGTTTTCAAGTTCTGTTAAAGATCACCTAAAAACAGGGGGGCATATGTTGACACTCAAAAGTGTCATAGGTAAAGATGAATTTAGAAGAGGCATTCGACCTAAAATATTAGAGTCGAATTTGTCTTCTTTTACTTAATGTTTAATGGATCGGATGGGCCTAGTCGTTTTGGGTTTCCGATCACTTATGATATGTCCGACCAGATGGCCCTGGTCGGAAGACTTATGAAAATTGAGTCCGGTGTTAATATGCGAATCCTTCTCTTGTAAGGACGATTTGGGGCTGATAAAGCCCATTAAGCCGATCTGTTTGATCTGAAGATTGACAAGATCAGGGTTACTTTGTTGTGACCGGATCGGATTCTATATTTTGATAGAGTCCGGATAGAAACTTGGAGAATGAATCTAGAGATGTTTCCTATTGGGATAAGACCAACCCCCTCTATATATATGAGAGGATCATGGCCGATTGTGACATCCAACACCAATCGATCAAAACCAATCTACTATCCCCTTTACCCTTTTTTCCCCTCTACCTTGCTGTTCGGCGCATCTCCTGGCGAGATTCGACGGCGTTCTAGGTGGCCTTGCTGGTCCTAGAACAACCTCTACGTGCTTCTCCCCGACGGGTCTTCCCGGGAGGAGTTCTAGAGTTATCAACAGAGGAACACAAAACTCTAGATCGATCAAAACCGGTCTTTAGATCGGTTTTCGTCGGTTTAGCCAGGGTCCCTGCTGTCTCAGGTTGAACCGCAACCTCTCCGGGCATTCTAGCCCTGCTGGTGTGTGATTCGGATAACTTCCGACGTCAACACGGGGCATCAGCGATGCTCCAATGCCGCCGAGCCACCGGCTGTCGCCGCTGGTAATAATCCACGCCTGCATTGTCCTTCTCGGCGCCGGTGGATCGCTCCTCATCCGTGTCTACTTCGTCAAAGGTGGGCAGAGCCGAGCCTATGGCTTTCCACCATGATCCAGGTGTCCGGTTTGCCGCTCCTCCTCCCGCCCATATGCATCTCTCTGCTACTCCGTAGCCGCCGCAGGGACAGTGTCGCCGACGACCTCCTCCCGCCTCGTCTGGTCGGTGCCGTGGCCGTCCTAGGGGTTTTCTTCGCGGTGGCGTGCTACGGGTACTCGCTGGGCTCGCAGGCCCTGCCCCTGACCACGTCGTCTCTGCTGCAGGCGACGCAGCTCGCCTTCAATGCGCTCTGCGCGTTCGTGTTCGCCAGGATCCGCTTCACTCCCTTCTCGGTCAACGCAGTCGTCCTTCTCACCGTAGGCCCGGCGGTCCTCGGGGTCGGGCCATCGTCCGACGACGAGGTAGTAGCGGGGGGCAAAGCTGCGTCGAGGGCGGCGTACTGGGCAGGGTTCTCCGAGTGCATGGCCTCCGCCACGCTGATGGGGCTCGTGCTGCCGCACCTCGAGGTCGCCATGTCGAGGTACGGGAGGCGCTGGTGGACTGGCCCCGGCGCCTCCGCCAGAGCGCCTCCCTCGCACGCCACGGTGATGCAGGTACAGGCCGTGATGGGTGCGGCCGGCACGGTGCTGTGCCTGTTCGGCATGGCCGTCATGAAGGAATTCCAGGCGGTGCCAAGGGAGGCCACCGCGTTCGGGCTCGGCGAAGCCAACTACTATTTGATGCTCGTCTCTGGAGCCGTTTGCTGGCAGTTCTTCAACCTGGGGATCATGGGGCTCATCGTCTGCTCCTCGTCGCTGCTTGCCGGCATCATGGTCGCGATTGTGCTGCCGCTCTCGGAGGTCCTCGCCGTCGTCTTCCTCCACGAGAAGTTTGACGGGGTGAAGGGCGTCGCCCTGGTGCTCTGCCTCTGGGGCTTCGTCTCCTACCTCTACGGCGAGAGCGCACAGAAGAAGGTGACAGAGAGATATGAGGACCTCGAGTCGATCTGTTGCCCCTTGATCACCACTTGTAATTGTAATACGAGTAACTTTTAAATTTTTAGATAAGGGATAAAAATATCCGGCCTCTACATCCAGGGATGTACACAGCCAATTATTACAAAGTCATTCGACACACGCAAGATAAAGAGCAAGCCAGAGTTTGAAAGAAAAACACATGACACTAAAACAAATGATAAACATGCTTCCACCCTCTATTTGAAATCTCCAAAGCAATCACTTCTATCTTCTTGCTTATCAACGAGAGGGTGACCTTGGCTTGCTCGTCACGCTGCAGCTGAGCCCAGAAACACAGCCAATACGCTCCCCTGAAAATAACCTGCGAAATAGAGTTAATTTTTATTTTATTAAAAATAACATCATTCC
This sequence comes from Coix lacryma-jobi var. lacryma-jobi, assembly GCA_009763385.1. NCBI lineage: Eukaryota > Viridiplantae > Streptophyta > Magnoliopsida > Poales > Poaceae > Coix > Coix lacryma-jobi. The sequence continues at coordinate 8,709,635 of CM019823.1, read as the reverse complement.
GGCATCGCTAGATCGCCCAGCACATGGCAGCAACCCCAACCCAAATTAAGGCTTTGATCTGTTTAGGCTGATAAATAAGCCAGTTACCAAACATATGTCTGATAGATCTCGGTTGGGACAGATAGTAGCGTAAAAGATAATCCTCCAAATCATTCGAGCACAGGGGCAGTCCAGGAACAGGTGTTGGATAGTCTCATTCCTGTTACAACAGATACATTGTTGGCTCCCTGTCCAGTTTTTCCTAGCAAGGTTGTCCTTGGTTAGGACAACCCCTCGCTGCATGAACCACAGAAAGATTTTAATTTTTAGAAGAACTTTTATCTTCCAGATCTTAGTATGGAGGAAAGGTGGTTGAGTATCTATAAGATGGAGATACATAGAGCGTACTGAAAATAACCCAGATTTGGTTAAGCCCCATTTAAAAAATCTGAACCTTCCACCAAATGAACATCGGAGATTTGCGCTACCAAATTAAGCCACTCTATAAGTTTATTATCCACCAGAGCCCTTCTAAAAGAGATATTAAGAGGACTTGTGGCCATCACTTCTGATACAGTTGCATGTGGATCACGCACTATATTATAAAGGGACGGATAAATAACTTTTAGAGGCTTGTCACCTACCCAGGTGTCATCCCAGAACCTCGTATTGGTCTCATCTTTGATATCAAAAGAACCTATAGCCAAAACCTCATCTTTATACGCATGAGGCCCCTCTAAAAATGGAGTCATTAGGTTTGGCTGTCACTTGAGCAAGGGTCTTTGAATATAAATATTTATTCTTAAGCATCGACTGCCACATGTCATCTAAGTTTAGTAATTAATAACCACCCCCATTTGGCCAATAGGCATTTATTCTGTAATTGTAAATCCAGGATGCCTAGACCCCCTTGTTCTTTAGGATGACACAAGATGTCCCATCTGACAAGTCTATATTTATGTTTGTCGGAGGAACCTTGCCAGAAAAACCTTGATCTGAAATGGTCAAGTTTTTTGAGTACTCCTTTAGGAATCTCAAAGAAAGACATCATGAACATGGCTAGGCTGCTTAGTACAGAATTAAGCAGGATTAGAGCATCTCCAAGTGTTTGTCATCCCACTTGCTATCCTAAATTATTTGGCAAAAAGTGGAAAAATCCTCTCCAACAGTTTGCCATCTTCATTTGCCAAATTGAGTGGGTTGCCAAATTCCATCCCCGCGCGTGCAGCTTTCCGCGCGGCGCAAACGCGTCCTATCCCGCGGCGCGGCCTCTCGCTCGACTTCATGGACGAGTGGGCGGGCAAGGGCCCCGCCTCGCCGGAGTTCATCGGGATCACGAGCACAATCACCCCCTCCTCCTCCATCCCGTCCGCCTGCGTCGCCGGGGACGACGAGATCCTCTCCTTCGCTTCTACGCTCTGTCACCTCCTGCCAGCTAGTGGCGCAGGGGATGAAGCTCGCCATCACGCTGCTGGCCGCGCCGACGACTTCTACGGCGACGGCGACGACCAGAAGCCCCCGCCGTCCGACGACTGCGAGGAGATGCCGGCGTGGCGCGCCGCGGGGCCGGCGGAGCGGCGGCGCCGCGCCGTGCTCAGGTTCGCGCAGCCGATGATGCTGCTCGTCGTCGGCTGCTCCATCATGGGCACCTTCTTCCTCCTGCTCTGCATGGTCGACGCCATCTAGCTCAAGTTCGGCATCCTCTCCTCCGCCGCCGCCACGCAGTCGTGCCCGTTTTTTTTTTGTTTGGCAAGTCTATTTGGCAAACACTTGGAGATGGCAAATAAATCGACTTGCTATCTAGTTTTTTGAGTTTCCAAATACCAAGTTTTGGCAAACACTTGGAGATGCTCTTAGTCTTCCCCCGTAAGACAAATATTTTGCTGTCCAGCAAGAGAGTTTTTTTTGAAAACGCTCTTCGATCTTTCTCCAATCAGAATTTAGGAGTTGCCTGTGGTGCATTGGGATTCCTAAATATCTGAAGGGATACTCCCCTGCACTGCACCCAAAGAGAGTAGTATAATAGGATTCCATCTCTTTGGCTGCTCCGTAGCAAAAAATTTTACTCTTATGAAAATTAATCTTAAGTCCAGATAACTGTTCAAAGGCGCATAGGAAAAGCTTCAGATTCTTTGCCTGCTCTGGATCATGATCGATAAAAATAATAGTATCATCGGCATACTGCAGGACAGACAGACCATCATTAATAAGGTCTGGGATGATACCTCTTATTTGATCATCGGCTTTTGCTCTATTAATAAGAAGAGCTAGCATATCAGCAACGATGTTATAGGGTCGCCCTGTCTCAGCCCACGCTTGGTTTGGAAGTAGGGGCCGACATCATCATTGACTTTAATCCCTACACTTCCTCCCGAGACCATACTTTGTACCCACCTACACCATTTGGGAGAGAAACCTTTCATACGTAAGGTTTGTTGTAGGAAGGACCATTTAACCTTATCATACGCCTTTTCAAAGTCAATCTTGAAAATGACGCCATTTCTTTTCTTTGTATGCAGTTCATGGATAGTTTCGTGTAGGATAACTACGGCTTCCATGATATTCGTGCCCGACATAAAAGCGGTCTGCGTAGGACTGACCACCGTTTTAGCAACCTTAATCAGTCTATTCGTGCCAACCTTTGTGAAGATTTTAAAGCTAACATTAAGCACACAAATAGGTCTATATTGTTGAATTTTGTTGGGATTTTGAATTTTAGGGATTAGAGTAATAATCCCAAAATTCAGACTGAAAAGGGCCAAAGCCTCTCTATGTAGATCGGCAAAAAGAGGCAAAAGATCATCCTTAATGACCCCCAAAATACCTGATAGAATTCCGCCGGAAATCCATCAGGCCTTGGAGCTTTATTATGCTCCATTTGGAAGACTGTCTCCTTCACTTCAGATTCAGTGAAGGGGCTAATGAGGACATCATTTTCCTCCTGACAAACTTGTGGAATATCTAAGATATGATCTTCCATCAAAGTGATCCCAGAGTTTTCCGGTGGCCCAAAAAGATTTTTATAATAATCAGTAATGCGGCTCTTAAGACAATCATCACCAACAACAACTATACGTACTCGTATTTTGTCCCACGGTTGGAATTGCTCAGAGGAGAGGACCGTGCTAGCTAGCTATATGCAGGAGAATACTCTGCTGTTCACCACTTGTAATACGAGAAACTTTTATATACTCCATATTTTGTCCACACTGTCCAAGCAATCACATGACAAAACGCAGTACTTCATAAGCTAATTCAATAGCTGATGACCATGTCATCAGAAACTAAACCCAATATATAGCTGATGACGAGTACTTCATAAGCTTTACACAAACCTCTATTTCATCTCACAATTTAATTACCAAATGCTATGTTAGTCAAAAGTCATAATATACCCTCTATGTATTATAGTTTTCTTGTCCAAATTCCCCGGACCCAAAAATTAAACAATGACTCAAGTCCATACTATATAAACTTGGTTGGTTACCCAAGCTTAAAGCTGATAAAAAGCTTAAGCCTTATTACAATATACTCACTTTAGGCTTGTTCTGATATTGGGCCACCAAACTTACAATGCAAGCTCGGTCGATCTTGGCTCATTTACAACCTAGTGTACTGCATATTACAGGAATAACACAGGTTGATGGCACGTCAAAATATAAATGTTGATCAAGATTGATCACGAGTTTACGACGTGGACATACACACTTCAAGACGTACGTGCGCGATTACTAAGGATTTCCACTTGACAGTCTTCAGGTCCTATTTAGTTTCCTCAAATTTCTCAATTTTTTTTTCAGATTCTCCGTCACATCAATCTTAGATGCATGCATGACGCATTAAATATAATTAAAATAATAACTAATTGTACTTTTGTATGTACATGTCGAGACGAATCTTTTGAGCCTAGTTAGTTCATATTTGGACAAAGTTTGTCAAAACAACAACGAAAGTGTTACAGGACTTTTTCCCAAAAACTTTCCGGAACTAAACACAAATCCAATATGAAATCAGTGTATTAGCTTTAAGAGCAATTCCAACGGTTTTGCATTTTTTGTTTGGCAAAATATGGTATTTGTCAACTCTCAAATTAATATGACAAAGATAAAAAGAGTCAACTTTCAATGGTTTTGCATTTAGACTTGGCAAAACTAAAAAATTATACGCGCAAGAGGCAAATATCCCGCGGGAGTAGCACGCGAGGGCGATTGACAAGCGAACTGCAGCTTGACATATATGTCAAATATCAACCGGTATTTGTCAAGTTGCTAAAAATGCTAAGCTCATTTGTCAAACCGTTGGATAAGAGATTTTTAAATGTTTTTATAAAAAAACAAGAATGTCAAACTTATTTGCAAAATCGTTAGAGTTGCTAACAAGACTGATTTTCACACGAAATAGTTTTTTGCACTGGGTAGAAGTAACTATTGTTTCCAGTGTCAACTTTAATTTTTCACACAAAGAACACAAAAGTCGACAGATTTTCTTTTTTGTTTCAGCCGACGACTCAACACCAAGCGCTAGATAGTTGTGGCAGCATTTTTTATCATGCCGTTGACTTACCAAGACGAAGGGACTACAAAGTCCATCTCAGGGTCGTAAATGCATTTCAATCGTTTCAACATAAAAATAAAATAAAATATGAATCTTGATTTTTTTTTCTAGAACATGACTTTACAGGTATTTCATTAAGAAGAAGAAGGTCCAATAACCAATGTCATCCATAGACGAGATGTCTCAATTGTGCCGAAACAAGTCACCCCAGGTTTTACAAATGATTGAAATATTGTGAGCTGATCGATCGAGTGTGACAATAACCAAAACCCATAGGATGGAACAGTTGGTTCAGTTACAAATAAGTATCAAACTGGATAAAATGAAGGGGAAATTGTCACTATAGCAATATTTTGAAATATCATTGCCAAAATATCATCCAAATGTATGATGCTGTAATTGCCAAAGTAGGGCATCACACATTTGGATGGTATTCTTGGGAATCACACGTCAGCATGCAACTTAATGTCATCAAGGTAATTTTGCCGAAAATGAAGCATAGGCTAGAATCAATTCTTATATATTGTTTGTGGTGGTGGGTTAATTTTATCATAAAAATCCAATGAGAATGATAATGATCTTTAAATAAAAAAAATACGGAAATCCAAATTAGTGGTCCCATCATAAGAGCTACGTGTACTTATATACTCCGTATAAAAAAACGAAAGGTACAAAAGGCCCCCACAAGGTCACAATCAGTGCTTTAATAATATCCCAATCACCGGAAAACACATGCATCGACCCGGAAATGCAATGATGCAATACTACACAGCACGAGGGGCCCATGGGCCTCCATTCCCATCTACGTAAGAGATTTATGGGGCCACAGGGTGGCCCAGCGCCCCTCCAGTAGTAACTCGTGTTATTTGATTCACTTGGCCCAGCAGTCAGCGTCCAGGCTCCTAGCATGCAAAACTCTTTCTCTCTCCTGTACGGCTGTACCCAGTGAAACGTCCAAAGGATTCGTTTCTCCAGGGCCAGTCTCGCAGTCTCGCTCGAGCTCTCTCACGCAGGACATGAAATTACCTTCCGACTTGGATTTGAAGCGCTCACCGACGCCTTATCTTGTTGGACGCCGGGGCCGGCGGCGACGCGACACCGGGGCCAGGGCCGAACGCCCCGCGGCTCTCCGCCAGCCAGGCTCCACCTTGCACAGTCCCCGAGGCTCGCGACGGTAGCGTCCTCTAGCGCCGGGCTCCGCCTCCGCCTCCACCGTTGGCGTCGCGCGGCTCGCCCCGTACCGCCGCGGCGCGGTAGGACGACGACCTTCACCAGCTCAGCGGTCCCGCACGCCTCACTTGTCGCACTGGCCTCCAAAGCATGAGCTGCTCCACCCTGGCTCTGTGCCGACGTGGCATGGTCCTGTTCCAGCCCAACGACCATGCTCGTCGTGCGGCCTACACACGTCCGCGGTGCGCACCAGAATGAGGAGCAGCTGCTCTTGCTCTTGCTCTCACTCAATCGTCGGCTCTCCTTCATCTCTGCATCCCGCCGATCTTGTCTCTGCTCGTCCTACTCCTGTTCCTCACCGGCGCCTAGCAAGTGCTCGATAGAATGCCGAAAAGAGAAACAATAGGGTAACTTCACCGCATCTGGATACAAGGTCTTTCTATCCATTTGTGCACTAAATCAAACACGATTCGAAGTTTCGAAACCAAACCTGGCCCACTAGGAACATGACAATCAAACAAGATCGAGGTGTTGTCTCATGGAAGCCATAGCAACCGGCCGAGCCACCCAGGGGCTCCGTATCAAACAGGCTCTTAGTGGGCCTTCATTCACCGATTCACCTTGGTCCCCTTCGTGCTGCCGTGATGGGCTTGTGCCGCCACCAAGACGTCTGAGAGGCATCGCAAGCCCATAAGATTGTTGTATACTTCATGTACTAGTTAAACTTAAACCTCCACATTTAATATTAGCCTGACCTTTTCTTTTGTTTTTCAGCAGAGTAGGTAAGACTAAGACCCCCAGATGGCCTGAGAGTGTGTGTTGGGTCGTCTTAAGGTTAACAGTACTATAGTAGTAATAGGAACACGCACAGAAACTGTTCAACTAACGTGAAACTGTTTGTTTCCACACATGCGAGAATCTACACGGCTGCGTAAGACTGTACTCCCTACGTCCCTAAACAAGTGTCGTCATTGGTGTGCGTGCCACGTGTTTGACTCAATTTGTATAAAAATGTGTGTAATATTTACATGTCCAAATAATTTTGTTAAAAAACTAGATGTAAAGATCTTTCCGATGATAGTAATTACTTAGCATAAATATTAATATATTTTAATATATAATTGCCCACAACTTTTTCTCGGGAAGCGAGAACGACACTTATTTAGGGACGGAGGGAGTATATATATGTATATTGGTTTCACACGGATATGATCTCACTACTCTTGACTTGAATTTGATAACAACACTAGCTTAAGACCAAAAAAGAGCACCGAAGTAAATCTCATACTTAAGTTATTAACAAGTGTGAAGTAATCTCAACACTAGTACCTAGATAATTTCCACTTCATTTGTACCTATGTTAGAAAATGAACAATACAAAAAAAATGCAAACGACCTTGAAAATAATTTTGTATTAGATGTAGGTATTACACATTAACGGGGACTACTAATACATACTCCTTCTGTCCCTGAATAAATAGATTTCTAGAATTGTCATAAGTCAAACTTTTTAAACTTTGACTGATTTTTTAAAAAAAAAATATCAAGATTTATTGTATCAAATTAGTATCATTAGATACATCATAGAATATTTTTCATCATATGTTCATTTTATATTATAGATGTTCTTTCTCTTTTCCTATAAAGTTGGTCAAACTTAAAAAAATTGACTGACACAGATTTTAAGAATTGATTTATTTAGGGACGGAGGGAGTAGTAATTAATTAACTGCAATGAATGGTGAGAGTGCATTTAACTTTCTTGCATTTCTTACCAAAAAAATTCTGAAACGACCTTCGAATTTGGCAACTTGATTCGATTCATTTTGTTATAGTATAAGTTTACCAGCCGGTACACAATAAACATGTGGTAGTATGTATTAGGTATTTCTACCTACCTAGCTAGCTCATTTGTGCGTAAGCATGACGTGTGTGCACAAAATAAAACATAGTACACATAGACTTGAAAATATATCTTGTCCCGTAATGAACTTTTTATTTAAAGATGATCCGTTGGAACGTGTTATTACTTTACTTAGCTGTCTTGAACATTGACATGTGCCTCGAAGTTTCTGAAAATCATATTATTGGAGGGTCTGAAAGAAGTCGATCTAGCCACAGGCGGCTAGTTCAGTACATGATTTTTTCTAGTATGGCTAGCTGTTGAACGCGATTATTGAACGTTGATCTTTGAAAATCCAGGAGAGCGCATGTACAGTGCGTTGGCTGATCTTCCTGCCGTTGAAGCTGGCCCTAGAGCTGCATCATGAGCTCACAATGCAAGAAAAAGGACCTATTGTTTCTGCTGCGGAGCAGGATTCAGCGTCTTTTCTCGACTCTAGTGTTGAGAAAATTACTGCTAATGACAACCGACCTCGGGTGAGTGTTTTCATCGTTGAAAATCCAGTCAGCGGATAAATCATGGCAGATCATATATCTGCTACTCATGAGACCAACTGCATCCACCTAATTGGCGAATAGGAGTCATGGTGTATATAACCGTAACTCTGCAGCTTAATTAATTTCCTGATGTTTACTTTCAGAAAAAAAAGTCTGTAACAGCATATATATTGCCTGTACTGTACGTACTATTCCACTTAATTATGCGATCCTTTTCTGGAATGAAGTGCACAACTACTACACAGTACTTTATATACCAAAAAATTAGTGAAACTGATCAACCGAAAGCTCAGGCGATGACACGAGCTGGCTAGCAGGTTTCAGTGCAGTATTCGACGACGAAGGGAGAGAATGTTCAGACAAACTGTAGTAGGTGCCAATGCAAGAACACGAGTTGATTTCTTTGTCGCAGTAGGTGGATACTGGATAGTATGCGTTGTTTTCACCGTTTGGATCGTTGCGAGTTCAAGTTTCAGCAAACGCCTAGCTACCGAGAAAAGCGAAAAGGCAGCGCTTTTCCCAGGATAGTTGGGAAGGCGAAAAAGCGAGATATCGCTTTACAAGCCATTCCAAATTCCAACCGTCTTTTCCCTGCTTCGTCCCTGCCAATACGATAAATACTGCGGTCACCATCGTCAGACCAGCTCAACGACGATCATCACCTCCTGAAAAGCTTCCGCGGCAAGAGTCCACTAGTACTACTATAATGAAGTAGGCAAATGTGCAATCCGAAACTACAAACTCCAAAATGTTTTCAGACAATAGTGTGCCGTGGTAATCTGTACGTATACACAACGATCGTTATCAAATCGTTTTTGGGTGGTATAATTTTATTACTTTTATTATAATAATAAGTATAATATATATCCTCATACACTGTATTTGGATTGAACCATGCAGAACCAAACTAGATAGTACTATTCCTTAACTTCAACGAGTGAAATAACCAACTGATGGCCGGGCAGCAGCACACATATGCATGCGTGTTAATACCCGGTCTTCGCGGTTCGCGGTCGCACCGCAGCCATCATATGCATGATGATGGACTGTGGAGTTGCGGTCTACACCAAACACAAACGACGACGGAGCCTGCTGCAGTTTCCTCGGAGGCGCTTCATTTTTGTTTCGTCTCGCTAAACAAACGCTATCCAAACGCGTGTGTGAAAGATTTGGAGATGTGGATTGGTAGTATGCTAGCAGCTAGTCCCACTCCCATATGCTTGCTTATTATTATTATTAGTGCCGACGTGGACTAGTGTAGACGATCGACCCCAGTAATAGGCCAGTCAGCAATTCGTAGTCCTACGTGGATGGTGGTTGGTTGTGTGTACATAGTACATTAGTGTGTATACGTATGTGTCAAACGGAGCAGAAGTCGAAAACAAAGCGTTGGAACGCTGACCGATTTGCTCACAAGTTGCTCTCTGACCCTGTGGTCAATCAAAAGGCAGTATGCTTTACTTGGTCAGGATAACTTGTTGGAAAACATATATAGATACAACCAACAAAATAAAATAAAAATAAAGCCCAACTAAGCCGCCCATGCAACAAAAAATAACAGAGAACATACACTATTACAAAAATCTTATCCGACTGGTCGACAAATCAGATCTACAAAGGCAGACATTTTATCCATCTCGATTAATATATTTATGAAGATGGGCAATTTACAAGTCCACCACTGTAAATACCTGCTACTGAGGTGGGCAATTTATAAGTCCACCTCTGTAAATACCTACTACTAAAGTGGGCGCAGTAAAACCCAACTCGGTTAATTTATTTAGAAAAATAAAAAAGCTTCAGGCCGGAGCTGGCTCTAGCTTTTGGAGCGCCATTGTCGGGGCCGTCCATCCACCGCCACCGAGGGAGAGGGGGGAGCTCGCTGCCATGGGAGAGCCTACTGAGCCAGATCCGAGCCGGGATTTGGCGGACCTACCCATGAGAAAGCCAGCCATGGTGGAGCTCGCCGCCGTTGGAGAGGGAGGGAGAGAGCCTGCCATAGTGGAGCCCGCGCCCACCGTCGTCGGAGAGCCCGCCAAGCTGGATCCACACCGGATATGGCGGATCTGCGCATGAGGGAGGGAGCCCACCAAGCCGGATCCACGTAGAATTTGGCGGACCGCCACCGTGGTGGAGCTCGCGCCCGCCATCGTTGGAGAGCTCGCTATTCGAGATCCACCCTGAATCTGGCGGACCTACGCATGAGGGAGGGAGCCCGCCACCATTGGAGAGGGAGGGAGCACACCACCATTGGTGGAGCCCGCACGCTCGCCGTCGTGGGAGAGCTCACTGAGCCGAATCTACCCTGGATCTGGTGGACCTGTGCACGAGGGACGAAGTCTGCCATGGTGAAGGGAGGAAGGAAGGAAGCTAACCGTGGTGGAACTGCTCATCTAAACTCATGTGGTGAGATAAAGAGAGGGAGGCGTGCTCCTGCGTTGGTGCTCGTGTGGTGAGAGAGAGGCGTGGGGGAGGGTGGCTGATGAGAGGAATAGCTGAGTGTGGATGTGCGGTGGAGTGATACCAAGCCCTAACTCCTCATTATATAGTCAAGCCAGTATTTTTCACGGCGTGCCTCTTAAAAGGCCTCCAAAAATGGATTATTTTTAGAGGAGGCGGTTGCCTTAACGCGACTGCAGACGTATAATGCCTGCCTCTGTCAATCGTGAACTGAGGCGGATGCTCGAACAGTGGCCTCCTAACAGAGTCGGCCGCCCAACATATCGTCTCAGTTATATATAACGTCATGGTCCTGCAAAATTATTTGTATAGTAGTGGCGATGACTCTTCTTAATTATATGCTACAAAATTATTGTCAGAGGTCAGGAAAACTATATTCCCCATATATCCTGAGTTGTTTATAGAACTTCATGAAGCGCTTGCAATTCACAAATTGCACGCACACTTCAAGTTTGCTTTTTTAGAGGTCTCACGGTTTCACACCCACCTTAGAGTACTACTATTATTCGTTATTAGTAGATTGCAGCAATGAAGGATAATTTTACTTTCCGTGTGTACTTGTTCTAAACTTCTAATTATAAATGCCCGGCTGCAGCATGCGTGCATGATGAGTGTATTTGTCTTCTCTTCCTCCCATTGTTATTCCAGTTCCATGCTTTGTGTTGACTCACCAACTTCGTTAACTAGACTTTCTTTGGAGACCTCATCAGATCTCTCCGCTTTATATAAACCCTAGAGGCCCTGTCATGCCAAATCAAGCCAAGTACAAGCAGATCGAGCCTCCAGCTAGCAGACTCCTCCTGCCAAGTACGATTCTGCAGCCTGCAAAAGGCATAGCATCAACAGGCGGCCGGCTGTGTAAAATTTGCTGTGTTCAAGGTCTTCATTCATGTCATCATCTCCCATGGCCACCATAACGGCTAGTGCCAGTCCAGCCATGCAAGAAACCAGCAGCAACAAGGCTACAAGCGCGTCGCCGGCTCGTACCACCACCACTGTCGCCTCGCCGGCGGCGCCAGTGCGCAACCGGCCGTCGCTCTTGGTCATATTAAGTGCCTGCCTCGTCCTCATGGGCGCCGGCGGCCCGCTCCTCCTCCGCGTCTACTTCGTCCACGGCGGGAACCGCCTGTTCCTGTCCGCCATGCTGCAGATCTCCGGGTGGCCACTCCTCCTCCCGCCCATCGTCGTCTCCCTCTACCGGAGCCGCAGGCACGGCGTGGCGAACCTGCTCCTCCCGCTGCGCCTCGCCGGTGCCGGGGCCGTCCTCGGGGCGCTATACGCCATCTCCTGCTTCGTCTACGCGCTGGGCTCGCAGGCTCTGCCGCTGTCGACGTCGTCGCTGCTGTTCGCCACGCAGCTCGCCTTCACCGCGGTGTTCGCGTTCCTCTTCGCCGGCCTCCGGTTCACGCCCTTCTCGGCCAACGCCGTCGTGCTGCTCACCATCGGCCCGGCCGTGCTAGGTGTCGGCCCGGGCTCCGGGAAGCCAGCTGGCGAAGCCTCGAGGACGTACTGGACAGGGTTCTGCGAGGCGATCGCGGCCGCCGCGCTTGCCGGGCTCGTGCTGCCGCTCGTCGAGGTCGCCATGGCGCGCTACGGGCGTCGGACCGGACCCGCGGCGAGAGTGCCACCACCGTACGCGACCGTGATGCAGATGCAGGCCGTGATGGGCGCCGCCGGCACGCTGGTGTGCCTGCTTGGCATGGCCATCAAGAGCGACTACCAGGCGTTGCCAAGTGAGGCCGCCACGTTCGGGCTCGGCAAGACAAACTACTACCTGGTGCTCATCTGGGACGCCGTCTCATGGCAGCTGCTCAACCTGGGGATCGTGGGGCTCATCTCCTGCGCCTCGTCGCTCCTCGCCGGCATCATGATCGCCGTCCTCCTGCCGCTCTCGGAGGTCCTCGCCGTCATCTTCCTCCACGAGAAGTTCGACGGGCCCAAGGGTATTGCGCTCGTGCTCTCCCTTTGGGGTTTCGCGTCCTACCTCTACGGTGAGAAGGCGCAAAAGAAGAAGGAGGCTCCGAAGAAGGAGCAGCAAATGGCAAAGAAAACTGGTGGTGACCTGGAGTCGGCGGCTACTCTTTGAGGATCTACTATACATTATTTCTCATTTCTGCCTGTTTATCGTTGTGAGTTGTGACAGCATATAGCATCCATATACACAGAGCCATACAAGTAGAGTTAGCATGGTTTTCAGCTAGAGATTGCATAGCGCGTACATTTCGTATGACATTAATCCATTTGTAAGGAAGAAGAGACAAATGAAGCTAGTGATATGAATGTAATACTCCGTCCCTTTTTAAATACGTGTTCTTTTTTTTTACAATTTTAACTCTTGCTTCGTTTGGTGTTCAAAACTGTTATCTCTTATCTCTGACCCATCCCAAAATTTATAGAGATTTATTTTTGACCTAAATTAAATTTGTCTAGTTTTGATCAAGTTTATAAAAAAATATATTAACACGTATTCCACCATGAAAAAAAATCTCAGTAGTACGTTTATTATATTTGGTACCATATATTTCAATATATTTTTCTATAAATTTACTTGAAGTCAGAGAATTTGACCTACACCAAAACTTATTTGTCGTACATTTTCGAATGGTGCTTCCATAATCGATTGAGGAGAGAACATATTTTAATGTCCATGTAGGAGGGAATTATTTTAAACAAATGCATGACATTTCCAGGAATATAAAAAGAGAGAGAAGAAATGCATATAATAAGGAGAGAGAATGAAAATGCAATATAATAAGGCCTAATGACATTTCCCTTTACGGGCAAGAAGGCTAGCTGCTGCTGCTGCTGCTACATGTAGTAGTGCCTCGCTAAGAGCATCTCCAATATATTTTTCCTAGTTTATAGAAATAAAGACTTTGATGAAAAAGTTACCCTTCAACAACTTTTTCAATTGGTTATCTAAATATAGATATTCCGAGTTTCTCGCTAGCCAAAGATGGAGAGCGAGAATGACTCTAGACTACGCACAAGATATATAAAAAGTTGTTGAAGAGTACAATGGTATACTCCCTCCGTCCCTGAATAAACCAATTCCTGGAATCCGTACCGGTCAAACTTTTAAACTTTGACCGACTTTATAGAAAAGATAAAAAAAACTATAATATAAAATGAATATATTATAAAAATATATTCTATGATGTATCTAATGATACTAATTCGATACAATAATTTTTGATATTTTTTTTAAAAAAAGGTCAAAGTTTAAAAAGTTTGACTCGGGACAACTCTAGGAATCTATTTATTTAGGGACGGAGAGAATAGAAAACAATTTTTACTCAAATGACTCTGTAAATAATATTTTTCTTTGCTTTTAACTTTTGATTACAAACGAAGTCGAGGTTATTTATAACTTACCAAAATTCTTGTAGTTGTGGACGTGCTGAGGTAGTAATTAATTAGAGATACAAACAACATACTACGGTAGTACTTACTAGATAGAAGTACGGAAATATGACTGTATGAGGAACTTTTTGAAGCACGTGTGAAACTTAAATACATACTCCCTTCGTCTAGAAAGGAAGTCGTTATGGGATACGTGTGTGTTAAATTTTCTCAACTTTGATTAAGTTTGTAGAAAATGCATGCAATTTTTATATCTTCTAATAAATTTATTATGAAAGTACATTCAAAAATCTATCTAATGATACTAATTATGTATTATAATATTAATAGTTTTTTATATATAGTTGGTCAAAGTTTTAAAAAGTTGACTCCTCGGGAAGTGAGAACGACTTCTATTTTGGGACGGAGGGAGTAGCTCACAGAAGCAAAGCTTGTTTGGATTTTTTTTTAAAAAAAAGCAAAGCTTGTCGTACATTAGAAACTGCAGTTAGTTTTTGAGTAATACACGGCATGCGTGCTACATGTGCGCAACAGCGTACGTACTTTCGATTTCAAATTAATAAAATCCTCCCGGTTGTGGACTGTTATTTTCATCACTAACCACTCTGAACTTCGACATTCCTTGAAGTTTATGAGAAGTGTTTTCGCGAGGACTGTCTGAAAGGAAACTGTCGCTGGTGCCTGGTGGCTCAGTATTTCTTTTTCCTGGTAGTTGGTGAATGCGAACTACTAACGTTGTTTTTTTAAAAAAAATTAGAACTCAGATCGAGGATAAATCATGCTTAAATTAGTATTATACCTACTACACACGCGACTTACGTACTGCTCACCTAATAGCGCGCCGAACGGTCATTGCATAATTCCTGTAAGGAGTCAGCGGCTCGAAATAAAGCTTCATTCATTAAAAAAAAACTCTAAGTCTGCAACAGTTTCATCCTCTCTTGATGTTTACATTCAGAAAAGGGTCTGTTGCAACATATATATTATATATCTATATAATAATACCCCTTCCCACTCTCCTTCTCTAAATAATGAAATTAACGGTCTTAACTACCATTCCAAGAGATAATGTGTACACGATCTTATCACTAACAACCACTAGTAGTAGTGTAGTACACATCCAACGACCTCCCAAAACAATGTTCATACTTTAGACATTCACGGTCGGGCGCATGCATGATAGCCAGCTGAGTCGATTTCACATAGTAGGTGAATGAGAAATGCTAAACAACATCCATGTATTTTTTAGCAATATAATACACGAATTTTTCTATATCTATGAGTAATCCAAAGGCACATGCCTAAAGATGGCCATGAGGCACGAGGCGCGAAGGCACGACCCATGACCCGGCCTTTTGGCACGGTCCACGGCCCTGCCCGGCCCTAGGGTCGTGCCTAGGCCTTGCCCTTGGCACGGCGGGCTGGCCCGGCCCACAGTGGCGGACCCAAAATTGTGAAGGTGGGTATTCAAAATGTAAAGAGAAATAATATTTTTGGACCGTATTAGATTATTGGGTCATTAGTTGGGAACCAAGGGAGGAGAGTAGTAATGTTTTTAGACTGAATTCTTCATAGATTATTCATTTACTCTTTTTTCCCTCTTTTTTAATATATATACTTATATATACACTATATGTATAAAACTTTTTAACAAAAACTTTGGGTATTCAGCTGAATACCATTGAGCCCCCCTGGGCCCGCCCCTGCCGGCCCGACCCGACATATATAAAAATAAATATTTGTATATATATATACATTTATAAAAATAAATGTATATAAATATGTATATATATATATAAATATATAGATTTAAAGAGAAAATCTGTCGCGGGCCTCACGAGCCCGGCGGGCCTAACGGCCTTCGGGCTGGCCTAAGCCCTGCCTGGGCCAGGCCTAGGCTGACGCTAGGGCACGAGGCCCGATCTCGGCCCGATCCGGTCGGGTCGTGCCTTGATCGGGCCCGGGCCGAGCCAGCCCGTTGGCCATGTATATGGTCGGGTCGGGCCGAGATCGGGCCCGGGCCGAGCCAGCCCGTTGGCCATGTATATACATGCCTATACGGGATGGGAGAAAGGAATGACTCATCATTAGTGCCTTTGTCCCTTCCCTCGCGTTGTTTGAGCTCCCCGAGCTTGCCATACCACTGGCCAGTCGCGGCGTTCTCTCTTGGCCCAAGCAGAACCTTAGCGGTGGTCAACTAGCACAAACAACCGGACCCAATCACTTGTGGATGCCGTCGCTGCCAACCAAGTTCCTCTGCCATCCACAAGCGCTGCCCAAGCTCAAGGGGTAGGGTTCCAAACGAGCTAGGGTTGGGCCAGTGGCGGATGCAGGATTGGGGATAAGGGGGGCTAAAACAATAGAGATGTTGATTTGGATGAAAAATTAATGGTGATTTTAAGCTTTTGCTACAGTAATTTTAGTGATAATCAAGTGCTTAGGAGGGGCTGGAGCCCACCCAGCCCCCCCTTTAGATCCGCCACTGGGTTGGGCCGCTCAATTCAGATAAGGTTGGAAATGTAGGGGACAAAATTGTTTTAAAAAGGATTAACATGTGGGCCCAGTTAAGTCATCAAGCCGATTGAGCATTTGGGTCCAGCTTGGCATGAAAAACCAGGGTCTCAAGGCTGGATGGCCATGCGTGACTGGTATGAAGAGTTGTGGTAGAATACTTTTAGTATTTGAGTTTGACAGCTGAAACTAAATTGACACAAGAGTTCGATGGCAAACGATGAACTTTTCTCTTTGTATATATAAACCTAGTTTCATTTGAGATTGATGAACTCTTTTAAAAAACGAGATTTATCTTATGTTTATGGAGGGTACATGGTGGCCCGTTTCATTATATATCCATGCGCGCACACTCCTAAATAATGCCGTTACAGTGTATGGGTACCTGCTGAAACAAATATTACCACAAGCCATTAGGTGTGCCATCTTGTAACAAATTACTCTAGCTAGGCTCAGTGGAACGGAAGTATGGAGCCGATGAAACATCTGAATTCATGGAGGCTGGAACAGAGAAGCGCACAGCGACTTTGTTGAAAAGCACATGCGCTAATTGCCCGGTCTTGTTTCCTCTCGCTGACTGAACATCGATGATCTATCAAATCTATTGTGTGGACGCATGCGTGAAAGAATTGCGATGTGCGCGATTGGTTGCCACAGCGCTAAGCTAGTCCCGTATCTGCTGGCATAGCTAGCTAGTATACTCGATGTGGACTACTCCCTCCGTTCCAAAATAAGTGTCGCTAGAAATCCGTGTTTCCCTCACAGACACGTTTTCCAGATGACACTTATTCTGGAACGGAGAGAGTATATATAGAGCTAGCCATTATTGTATATTTGCATTGTAAGTATATGTCAGCTACTACTCTAATAAGGAGACGGCGGTTGGTTATGGACATGGGATGATTGCTACGCACGGGTCAAACGGAGCACAAGTCCAAAGCCATGGAAAGCTGACCGATTTGCTCACAAGTTGCTCCTCCCCCTGTCCCTGTGGTGTGTGCTCAACCAACAACTATATAATTGCTTTACTCGGTCAGGATATAGGAAGGACTTGGCATGTTGAAATAAATGATGAGTTGGTAGGAAACATAAATTTAGTTGAAGAAAATAATCTAATTTGACCACACCAGGCGGCCGGGAACTAATTTTGCGTCTTCTGTGATTCAGACCTGTAGTCCAAACTGAAGTAAGTAAATTGTTCGTGTGTTCTCAGATCATCCATGTAAGTATATATGTAACAAGTTTTTGTAACAGCATGTGTCTGCTTTCCCTCCTTAATTAAATCACATGGCAATGCTCCTGCATGCTAATAATTTCCCGAAAACGTAAAATAATTGAATTGGTTGCAGAGATTCTCACTCATTGTCGTTTGCAGACAGTAACCTATATACACAGAGACTATCTCCAACAACCAACACTCAAATACAGCCTAAAGGTTTGATACCCATTTAACGTTTTCTCCAACTAACAGACCCAAAAGTGAATTCTTTCTGCAAATGAGTTTTCAGGAGAGAGAAAACTCATATTTGGGTTGTGTCTCTCAAACAACCTAAAATGAGTGATATAGTTACTTTATTGGAGATTGATTTTAGGTCTTCTGCTACCTATTTTGCGCTCGAGACATATAGTTTCCACTTTCCACGTAGATATGCACCATGTGGACCGTAGTAGTGTTGTACATGACCGTACTCCGTACCGTTGCAGCGGTCCGGGACAAGTTAACTGCATGCTCTCTGTACTGCTCTCCGTACCAACTTCGCAGTAACCTGCCTGGATGATTTTTCTCTGAGACGGTGAGACCTCATCAGTCATCACATCTTTAATTTGTCCTCGTCTCTCTGTATAAATCCTACTGTACAAGTCTGCCATGCACATCCAGCCAAGTACAAGCAGAAGCATCCAACGAAACCAGCAACAGATCGAGTGCAGAATTAACTTGCTGTGACTCAGTGACGGTGAGTTTCTTGCATTGTATTGTTCTTCACATCATGGCCTCTATAACAGCCAGTGACAGCCCGGCCATGCAAGAAACCAGCAGCAGCAAAGCGGCAAGCATGTCGCCGGCTCGCGCTACTGCTGCTACCGCCTCGACGGCGCCGGTGCGGTACCGTCCGTCGCTCTTGGTCTTACTAAGTGCCTGCCTCGTCCTCGTCCTGCCTAGTTGGCTACGGCCGTCGGACCGGACCCGCGGCGAGAGTGCCACCACCGTACGCGACCGTGATGCAGATGCAGGCCGTGATGGGCGCCGCCGGCACACTGGTGTGCCTGCTTGGCATGGCCATCAAGGGCGACTTCCAAGCGGTGCCAAGTGAGGCCGCCGCGTTCGGGCTCGGCAAGACCAACTACTACCTGGTGCTCATCTGGGACGCCGTCTCATGGCAGCTGCTAAACCTCGGGATCATGGGGCTCATCGCCTGCGCCTCGTCGCTCCTCGCCGGCATCATGATCGCCGTCCTCCTACCGCTCTCGGAGATCCTCGCTGTCATCTTCCTCCATGAGAAGTTCGATGGGCCCAAGGGCATTGCGCTCGTGCTCTCCCTTTGGGGCTTCGCCTCCTACCTCTATGGTGAGAAGGCGCAAAAGAAGATGCTGGAGACTCAGAAGAAGGAGCAGCAAATGGCAATGAAAACTAGTGACCTGGAATCAGCTGCTGTTTGAGGACCATTGATTTTTGTTTTGTCTAGGGTCGTGAACGTATATATACAGGTATAGAAACAAGTTCTCTTTAGATGGTTGGTACATATATACAAGGTTATTCTCATTCTGTATGACATTGATTCATTCGCAAGGTAGCAGAGACAAAACAAAGTGCTCTGATTTTATCGATTAACGATTATGCAATAAACTCAGCTTCTGCCCTGTCCATGTCTACGTCTACGTGCAATACTAAGCGAAGACAAGTGACATGTACAACCTTTCT
This sequence comes from Coix lacryma-jobi var. lacryma-jobi, assembly GCA_009763385.1. Classification (NCBI taxonomy): domain Eukaryota; kingdom Viridiplantae; phylum Streptophyta; class Magnoliopsida; order Poales; family Poaceae; genus Coix; species Coix lacryma-jobi. Next base: position 8,690,279 of record CM019823.1, on the reverse strand, counting down.
TGTCCTCTGCGAAAATGTAGCATAAGCTGTGAACAGAGAAGAACTGATGGAAAAGAGAAGCAAAGATATATTTATTACCATACCAGAATTCTTAACAATGGACGACTAGCGACAAGTGAAGACCATACATAATGCCATGAGCAGGACATGTTACGTCTACGTGTGCAATATATACTAAGCGTACACAAGTGACAAAACTCATATTTATACCATACCAGAATTCTTAGCTGTGGACGACAAGCGAAAAATGAAGACCATAATGCCATGAGCTTTGTTCTTGACTTATCACGGAGGCAACACACGGATAAACGTGCACAATTTTACATTATCATCAGTATGAAGCAAACTCAATTTGTACAGTATTTACAGACGTGGGTACAAATCAGATTTAGAAACTACCGCCAGCAAAAGTAAAACAGCACCCATGCGTGGCACATGGACGGAACCTCATTTTTTTTGTACAGAACAACAGAAAAACAAGCCTGGCCATCAACTATAGACATGTTGTGGTATAGTGGTAGAACTGGCCCAGCTATGGAGTTTTTTTTGGGTGCACTCATCCATCTCAATCCACACATATTGGGATAAAAAATTAGTCACATGTAAGAATAAGATGAATACAAGTGAAGCCAAACAAGCCTACGGTATTACCAATGACTTGATTTATTTCTTCCCCTTTCTTTTCTTGAAGACACGACATTTGGTATTTCATTTCCGGGAGAATTTCGATACGAGGTACACTAGAAAGAAGCAGCCAAGGGCAAACAGAACAACATGGACAAGATGATTTGAACCATTCTGAATGATGCTTTGGTTCATTCTCCTCATGTTGTTCTTGACCCCAGCCTGGGCCTTCGTCAGAGTCATTTGCTACGCCACACAAAAACAGTTGTGCATCAGACACTATCAGAGGCATATTCCAAGTTTCCAGCACATGAAAACAAACAGATACATCTCTGTTTCTATAGGAAATATTTTATAGAAAAAAGACAGGAAAAGACAACAAAGTTACATTAACAATGATGCGCCCTGCTAAGCCAGAAAGAATTAAGTGGTGACATTCTGATTTGCATTTTGCAATACTGAATAGTCTTTATTATGGTCGATTCCAAAGTATCAACTCACTTCAAATGCCTACAGAACTGAGCAATAAACTAGATCCAGAGCAAATCATCATATTTTAAGTATTTACATCTGAAGGAAAATGACAAAAAAACAGGAACTATGTAGGCTTCTGATTCAAAATGTATGACACTAAAACACATGTTTCCTTAGGCTCCTTTTGTTTTTGGAAACAATATCTAGTGAAATTTTAACATAACATGGCTGCACAAGGACAAGATAGTCAAGAATAAAAATAGGCTCAAATCGGACCATGTCGGCATTGAGACGGTCATACATGGTGCAAATAATCATCCACCTTGGCCACTCAATTTACTAGAGAGGGAGATTGGTGAAATGCACATGGAAAAATGTAATACGAAGAAAATATGGTCAGTGTGGCCAATTGCAATTAGTGCACGCAGGCAAAAGAACTTAGAAGGAAGTCAGAAATGGAAAATACTATGCTCCTAGCTAACTACAAATGCAGAAATTTTATCAAACAGCCATTGAATTTTCTTCAGTATTTGTCCAAACTATTAGGAAAACTAGTAACTTACCAACTGAGATATGAAATCATTTTGATACTTGGCCTCTGTTTGGATCTCTTGAGCAACCTGCATCATAAAACCAATAACTTTTCTTAGAAGAACCAAATCAATGTCAAACTAAAGTACAGAGAAAAAAATTAAGTATATCATGCATGGCTGAAATATTCATATGTAGTGTTTCAAATGTGCACTACTGCTCCTGCTTGCTCTCACATCAGTTAAAGTATAAGGGAAACTTTTCAACTACAGCTTACTCACAACAAACTACTAAACACTTACTCCTCTCAGCTTGTGGACTTGTCCACGCAGTCCGAGGATATGATCATCCAAATCAGCATTGATTGGGTCAATCTGGAGCGAAATCTCGCTAGAGCTTGATGATGCAGCAGGCCTGATAGTCAGCCCTTCCCTGCAGAATCAAATATTCAGATAAATGTACACATAGGAACAAAAATATATGACAGAACATAGAAAGTGAGGAGAAATCTTGGAGCCACTGGCTCATAGAAACTCCAATATTATTGGGAAGTCCTTAGGATGAGCGTAACTCAGAACAGAGTCATCGTTGATAACAATTTGATATAAAACTTTGGGACTGATGCAGTAGATAATAGAATCAACTGAGGGAAAATATATAATGAGGGAAAATACTGCATATATCCAATAACATAATAACAGTTTTTTAATTTGAGGAGATTCGGTGTCATGTCAGGGATCGTTTAGCAAGTTCAGGAGAGCAATTATGTTGAAAAAAGACGCTGGGTAAACCAAGCTAAATACAAGAGGATGACACTGGAAGTTTCTGACATCAATTAGAGAGACTGGTGCCGTTTGGGTCCTAATCCTAATAAAACTCAAAAAGAAAAAAAAAAACTGAAACAACAATAATTGAAGCCTGAGTAACAGTACAAATATATCTGCCTTCGAGTAACCCTAAACATCAATTCCTTCACCCCTGCAGATACTTAATAAGCAATATAAAAATTACCAACTGTAATGCGAGGTGTTCTAGATGGCCACCAAGAAGAGCATCGATTAAATAGCCCAACCTAAATTACAACGGACAGCAGGAATCGTGCATACAGAGCCCATGATAAGATCAGGCAGGCCACACCATAGCAAGCACCGCGAGAAACCAAATCGGGAATACTAGGTCGCTAGGGTATTGGGGATCACCATCACGGCGCGAACTAAACAAACGTTAGGACGGGAAACAAAGACAGAAGGGGGCGAACCTTGAGCCATAGGAGCTGTTCGCCATGGCGGAAGCAGCAGAGGCGAACCCCGAGGATTGGAACCCAAAGAGTTCGAGATCGAAGGTACGAAGAAACGCAAATTTGCTCACTCCGCCGGCAAGCAATCCCGCCGGTGGCTTCAGGGAAGAGGAACTGAGGAAGCTCTGATGATGGGGCCGTTATAATTGGGAACTGGAGGGTGACGTGGGAGATCGGACGGCGGAGGAGTCGCCGGTGACGGTGGCAAACTAGAAGAAACGCGTCTATGTGGCCGATGCTTCAGTTTCAGGCTTTCCAGCAGTCACGTACTCGCATCGCGAAACTTCGTGCCGTCCTGCGCAACCAATCGTTTGCATAGCAGCTCGAAGTACTCAAATTTGATGCTACAAATTGCATTTTTGACGGAGTACTCAAATCAGACATCCTGGCTGCGCTGCACAGGGCAGACACGATTGGATCATGAATTCACGATGCACTGTCAGAATTCGAAAATCTGCTTCAGTTAGTACAGTCAGAGAAATTGTCAAACACCAATAACCTATATGGTTGTAAGTGGTTATCTGGCTAGACACCTAGTCAGTTAGCTTAACCGAGGCTAACTAAACTTGTACTTGTCACACCTGTTAGAGCAACACCAACGGTTTTGCAAATAACTTTGGCATTCTTGTTTTTGCGAAATATCTAAAAATATTCTATCTAACGGTTGACAAATGAGCTTACCATTTTTAGCAACTTAGCAAACACCGGGTGATATTTGACATATATGTCAAGCTACGGTTCGCTTGCTAATCACATTTCCCTCTCGCGTGCATAATTTTTTAGTTTTGTCAAGTCTAAATGCAAAACCGTGGAGATTGACTTTTTTATTTTTGTCATATTAATTTGAGAGTTGGTAAATACCATATTTTGCCAAACAAAAAAATACAAAACTATTGGAGTTGCTCTTAGTATGCCACACCAGTAAGTATAGAAATCACAGAGCACGTAAATAATGGATAAAATCAATAATTTAAATACATCTCCTAATCCCAAATCCAAATTGATAAGCGCGTTCCACTTCGGCAATCTGACTGTGGTTGGGATTAAAACACAGAAGAGGCATTCCCACTGTTACTGCTTGAAGCAAATGGGCTCATCATAGACGGAATAATTCATTGCAGAGAACAAACATGAAAGGATGCAAGTCACATATTGAACAACGGTTTAAGTCGGTACAGATCACAGAAGCTGATACCTATGCAAACTAAATCTGGACAACAGTTGAACCTTGAAACTGACGAAAAAACAGTATATCACAACTGTAATGTATAAGACATGCAAGTTTCAATCTATGGACATCACTAAGCACGTAAATTCTGAGCCTCCTGATGTGCTTCCTGCAGATTCTTTACTGCACTGTCGTAGTACACGAAGCCCATAAACCAAAACTCATGGTTATCAACAGAAACCACCTGAATGTATTTCTCTGCTGCGTTTGTTCTGCTTGTTGATGAATTAACTGATCGCAGTTGAGCAAGGGGGATGACCACCTATTTTCAGATAGATAAACAAATTGTAAGTTGCACACTCTTGAAATATATGAATTTTGAAATTAAGGAGTAATATTCATATTGGTGCACTGATGAAAACAGAGAGTAAACAAATTCTGCTACTTTATTTTTTTCATACAAAACAATACGGTAAGATGTATTGTTTCAAGATAATTCTGTAAGCCTGATTATCATAATGAAATAGCTTCAGCACTAACAAACTTTATATTTCCTGAACTAAAACAAAACACAGCAGTCCACATAATTACCTTGTAGTAGCTCCACTCAGTTTTGTCTCCAACCTGGTATGCAAGTGGATTATCACTACAGAATGCCAGTTTTACATTGGATAGGTAAAGCACACCCATAACAGGACCAGCCGAGGTTGACAAATAACATGCATATGGCTTCTTGAGCTTTTCACCGGGGGCGACCTCAAAAGTTTGATGGAAAATTTTATCATATCCACCTTCTGCAATGACTTTAGTGACCTGGGAGATCCTGCTCATTGCTGCATCCGTAATGCTAGGCCCAGTTTTCACTGTTTAAAGAATCAGGAAGATTTGTCAGTTTCTCCACATTGTAAGGACTTGAAGAAGCATGGATATAATCTAGTGCTCCCCCCATTCCAAATTTTAAGACATTTTGGCTTTTCAAGATACATAGATTTTGCTATGCACTTAGATATACACTATGTCTAGATACATAGTTAAAACAATGTATCTAGAAAAGCCAAAACATCTTATAACTTGTTAGAGTGAGTGAGTAGTATCTAACCATGAACAATACATCAAACAATAATGAAATATATGGAACAGAACTTTTATAGTTATAAAAGAAGCAGCATAACGAATTCTAATCCCTGTCAATGCCCACCAGAAATCCTGAATTTAGCGCACACTAAAGAAATAAGGTGAAATTTGAGTCGACTATGCCCCTCTTTTTGTCTGAGCCCATGAAGAGGGATTCCAGTTCAATTTCATTGTGGCTAAGGAACAGTATAGCCTAACGACAACCTACTTCCATACTGCAATAACAAAATGTACTTGAAAATGCACAACACGATTAGCAATTTGATGGAAAACACACAGCAACAGCTTCGGAGCCCGTTTTTGTGAAAAGACGGTAATAAAATCGAAGCTCACAGTGCTGCCAGAAGTTGCCGGTGATGGTCTCGGTCTTGCGTGCCGCCTCGCCGAACCTCTTCCCCATCTTGCCGAGGACGTCCTTCACCGAGTCCATCGTATCTGCGAGACCACACGAGAGCATTTTCCAGGAAAAATAAGGAACGATCCAAATTTCGGACGAATCGGCAGCTAACGAGGCCAGATTTTAAGGGTTAGGGAGGACGCACTCTTCGGGGCGGTCACGGTGCCGCCCGCGGGGGAGGAGATGTAGGGGTTGCCTCCGTAGGCGGGCGGCGCGGCTGTGGCGGCGTGATAAGGCGGGGGCGGAGGCGGGGTCACCTCTTCCGGCGAGAGCCTCGGGTACGGCGCGTATTCCGGGGCTGCCGCTGGCGCCGCGGCGTGGCCTCCTCCGCCGGTGGACGCGGCTGCTGCGGGCGGATTCATGTCGCCGGTGGGTGCGATGCGGTGCCGCTGGCGTTGGGGTCGATGACCGTAGCTCGTACGTTTCGTGGACAAGATGACAGGGCTGCGTGGCTTCGTTTGTGGAATTTTATTTCGGGTCTGCGTCTGCCGTGCCTAAAACGATGCCACGATATATAGTTGTCCTTTTTCCTGACTGCAAAAAAAAAAAATATCGTCTGAATAGCGCGGTGGAGTCGTTGCTAAGCACAATGCACAGCGCTTCAATTCAAGCTCGATTTGACCAGCCAAAATGCTTAGCCACGAAGGTGTTTTCGTTATTTTCGTGGTTGCATATGCAACCGCTCCTGAGTCTTCAAAACTCGAAATCCCAAGCCGCGTGGTGTGACGGTGACGCGTCACGGACCCCAAAGGGCGCGTTAATGCTAGGGACCCACCTGTCGGTCTTCCAGGTGACCTCACAGGTCCCCACATGGGATTCCTCTTGCCAACGGTTCTATTCCGGGCTTTCGACCCCGCCCATGGATCTGGAAGGTTCCAACCCCACACAACGCGGGCTAACGGCGCCTGGACGGTGCTCTTCCTTTTTCCGATGCACCCAGCCAGGCCGTTCGCGCCGGCCTTGCAGCTAGCCAAACGGCCCATGTCGCAACCGCAGGCTGTCCGGCGCGGTCCAGGAGGCTTGTCTCTCAAAGGGCACAGGACAGGCTGCCCATGTAGTAGTACACATCCGGCCCAGGAAGCCCGTGCCGCCGCCCACTCGAACCCCGCGCCGCGCGCGTGATGGAGATAGGAGAACCTCCGAGTCCGACGGTCCGACCTCGTGCACGCGGGCGTGCGGCGGCGCGCGCCCGTGCGGGAACCAGGCGGGGGAGGAGCAGGCATGCGGCCCCGCCTCTGATCCACGCCGGTGCCCGGCCGCGGCTCCGTCCTCTCCCGCACGTCGTTTCCCCACGCCAACGCGCCTCCGTCCGAGTGTCCGACGATCCAATCGCCCGCGCGACCGGCCCGACCCGACACACGGCCGTGGCGCAGATGCAGAGCCCGTGCGGCCTACCACCAACTAAAGATCATCAGAGCCGCAGCACAGCACAGGGGTCAGGGGGGGCTCCGCCTCCGGCCTCGGCAAAAGTTTGGCGCCGATTGGTGGTGACTAGCGAGTGGCGACCACGCTTCGCACACACCAAACGGTTAGTACTGTCGCTTTAGCCTGATCACGGAGCCCTTTGATGACCATTACTAATTTACTATAACTAGTCGCCACCATCTTCGTTTGCTTACATTGGATTTCAGTATTGAATTGAAGCAACCCGACTGAGAGCATGTAATACAGCTGCAAAAGGCAACACGCTTTCCTTTTGAGAGGGGGGAAAGAGACACAGCTGTGGAAAACTGAGAAAGACGGTGGCCTTTCGCTTCCATGAAGGAAAACCACAGAGATTTATTTACTGAAGAGATTTCTGACATGAGAAAGGGGAAAAAAAGCTTCTGTTTTTAGTTTGAAACAGACGTTACATGAATAAATTCAGAAGAATCTTAAATTTGCATGACTGTCCTAGCAGTAGTTTTTGTGACTGGTCCTGGATATCAAATCGTCAGTATGCTCCTTCCTCCCCAATCCCCATGTGTCCAGTCATAGATGTGCCTTATCGGAGGAGAACAGCCATATATGATTGATCCCATCTGCCTTGGTCCTTATCGTCCACCTCTCTAAATAACACGATGATACAGTAATAAAGCCAAAATATGACAAGAAAAAAATAATTACTTTCCTGCGCTCAAAAAAATAATTTCCTTTTAAGGTGTACACTTAATCATATGCACCAATTAGCTGGTTTTACTTAGGTTGATAGTTTAAATACACTTTTTACAATAATGCACGGCATAAGTGCCATGCTACTTGCTACATGTGAATGCTTAGCGTTAGGGATCTCTAGACTGTTGGTTTTGATTCCAGCTTGTAAACAAATACTAGAAAGTACAGTGTATGGCCAGCACTATATAATAAAATTTAACATGGTACAGATCAAAATGTATTCCCACCATGAAATAAAATAGTTTATCATTGCAAATACTCAAGAAAATATATCCTTTCATGTACAGAGGTTGATATGGAGTCACATGGCACCGTGCAGAGCGATATATATATATTATTATTTGTTAAAAAAAGTGTTTGCAGAGTCCGTGTAAGTTTGCTGGACAAATCAATCAGCTACGAACATGGAGAGCAGAAAAATTATTGAACAAAAAATCGAGATTTGACATCAATGATTTCTTTTTCCTTTTTATTTTGCAAGGGGGAAAAGATACTCCTTCCTTGCAATACCGCGAGAGGCCAGCAGGATGCAGCAAAGTGGGCAGTCTGAGCTAGCTAGCCGTGCCTTTTATCACCATCTTTCAGCAAGATCGCAATTGACTTTAATCAGAGATTCAGAGAACAAAATCAGAATATCTCATCAGGCGACTCACCCGGTCATGCATCAAATTTCAAAAGATGAAGAAATCAGAATACTTGCACTCCACCGCGTGCAATGCACAAAGCCTTTAAACCAAACGAGGTGGATTTGTATTTGAAATCTGTCAGGGACGGTGCACATACTCCACTGTAAGCTAGACAGCAGGATGCATGGATCGGTCAGGAAACCATATGCCCAGACAGTTGTGTTCTGTTCTGTGAACGCATGGTCCACCGGTACTTTTGAAGTTTTGATTGAGCGCTCGAGTTGCAAATGATAAGTTGAAGCAGAATATGCGTGCAGGAAGTCCACTGAGAAAGGTGCCGACTTTTGGCACCAGTTTTCCGTTTCTCCGTGCGGGGCAATTGCAATATGATATCGTCAAGTCAAATTATAGTGCGTGGCCTTTTCGGTGTTTGGAGATGGACAGCCCATCTGCAGCTCGATCGATCGGAAAAGAATCCGCAGTGCTCTGCTCTAGCGACAACATCGCCGATCTGGGCCTTTTGAATCTCATGCTAATAAACAAGGAGCAGCAGCAGCAGCAGCCGCCGGGTTAAGTAATCGAGCTGATGCTGCGGATCAGAAGTAAACTAATGCCACACCCACCGGCCAACGTGATGTGTCCAAGCGTGATGCGATAACTTCTCTCTGCCACTCTGCAATGAGAAAATGCACATATATGATATATCATCGTCCAACCACATCGCATTGCATTGAAGAAGATTTTGTTTGTGGTTGAAGCTGCAGTATTTTCTCCTGTGACCAAAAAAAAAAAAAAAAAGAGAGAGAAAGAAAGAAGAAGATTCTGAAACTGAAAGGATGGATGCTGAAGATGTGTGTACTTGTTGATACAATGTTTACATGTGTGATGTAATAACCAACAGCCTGTACCCTGAAAATTGGCAGGCATCAGCATCACAAAGCCCAGACGGGTGATTGAACAGGAGCTCGCTCGCTCACGGGACAGAAAGGAAGACGGGCCTTTGAGATGATCTGAGATAGTGAGATGACTGCAGGCACCGAATGCTCATTCTGCACAAGCTCTAGTCGAGTGACAGTAGGAGGTCCACTGCTGATCCGAACATATCTTCGAGTTGCTGATGAAGCATCGAGTACTATGTTCTTCTTGGCATGTCACTTGATTTGGAACTGGTTAGAAGGAGAAAGACAAGCACTGTGGTGATGGAGCCAAGCCACGGCCCACGGATCAGGTCCCATCCCAATGCTGCTCTGAACATGGGTTTAGCCATTTAGGGTTCTCCGTTACTGCTTCAAATCGGCATCTCTGCATCCCATACAAAATACTTGAAATACAAATGCAGCGTGGACAGCGAGCAACCGTGCACCGGCTCCATCGAACAAATACAGCAGCAGTATAGTATTTGCAGAGACTAGAGCGCAGCATGGACAGCCGGAGCCGGGACACTATGAGCTGTGCCCCGTGTTTTTGTAACAGGAGACGAAATGTTTAAGGGTTTTACGCAGGAGACGGGGGAGGTTAAACAAATGCGTGTCGCTAAGAATCCCAATGCCTTGACTGACAGCCATCCCTGCCCGAAAGGCCGACCAAGCGCAATAAAAGATGTGGGAAGAAACAAAAACAAACGAGCAGTGCCCTTGGCCTATCTCCCGCTCTTTCCTACCGCTGCCTTGTAAACTAAGCCCCTCTTGCACTGCACTGCACTGCATGTGGACTCGGCAACAGTGGGGCTTAGTTTTTGCGCTGGGTTTTGGACTCTGCTTGCTTTTATGCCGAGTGCTCGAGCCGATCCAGCTGACACTGTTCGACACCACAACAGCCTCCATGGTTATCTTCGGCAAGAACTGGTTTACAGCACCAAGGCACCTCGCTTTCTTCGTCGCCTCTCCACTGATCCACCTGCCTGGCCAAGCGTCGTTTGCAAAGTTCAGAGATAAACTTAACAGACCTCCTTGGGTTTATGGATTCAAAATCAGATGCCAGATAAAGGTTTGCTACGGAGCACTGTCGAAAATCCCGAGCAGGATTAGAAATGTCTACTCTTCTTTTTAATAAACTCTTCACTCTTCGGTAAGGACTTGCCCCTCCTGTTTCACTAAAAAAAAAGCAAAGGCAACGGCTCCAGCTCCCACCCTCCACTCCTCCAGTGCTAAGCTAGGCGGCAATTCCCGACAACGTGAGGGGCCTCGTCAGCATAACGCAAGTGGCTGTGGCCCGATGAGGCCAACTACTACTAATCGTGGTCAGTGAAAATGCGCTCACGTGAATAAATAATTAATTATAAACCCTAGAAAATGAGAAACGGGAACTGTTGTAATTTTACGGGCGATTTTTTACCCGGCACCTGAAAAGGGTCGACGACGGGATAACCAGATCTACCGCCTCCCTGGCATGTGGCAAAGCCAAAGGGAGAAAAGAAAAGAAAAGCCAGAGAGATCTACTACCGCGCACACTGCACAAGCGCGGCGGGCGGGCGGGCGGCTGCGTCGACTGACTGACTCAGGCGAACACAAGTACACCTCACACCCACCCCGCGCAACACCCCCACCACCACCAACAGCCCCGCCGCGCAGAGCAGCGCAGCGCAGGCGCCCTCCACCTCCGCTGCGCAGCCGCAGAGCCGCTGCTCCACCTCCCACTCCCGCTCCTCCTCCTCTCCCTTCTTCTCCCGCTCGGCCGCCTCAGCCCGCGCCTCGACGTCGTCGGAGGGGCAGCCAGCCCGCGCGGGATGTCAGAGGAGGACGAGGACCAGCCGCCGCCCAAGCGGCCCAGCGCGTCGCCGCCCGCGGACCAGGTGCTCGACAACGTGCTCGAGACGGTGCTCCAGTTCCTGGACGCCCCGCGGGACCGGAGCGCCGCTTCCCTCGTCTGCCGCTCCTGGCACCGCGCCGAGTCCGCCACCCGCGAGTCCGTCGCCGTCCGCAACCTCCTCGCCGCCTCGGCCGCCCGCACCGCGCGCCGCTTCCCCAACGCGCGGAGCCTCCTCCTCAAGGGCCGCCGCGCTTCGCCGACTTCAACCTCCTCCCGCTCGGATGGGACGCCTCCGCCTTCCGGCCCTGGGCCGCCGCCGTCGCCGCCGGGGCCTTCCCCGCGCTCTCCTCTCTCTACCTTAAGCGCATCCCTGTCACCGACGCCGACCTCGGCCTCCTCTCCCGCTCGCTCCCAGCGTCATTCCGCGACCTCACCCTGCACCTCTGCGACGGCTTCACCTCGCGCGGGCTCGCCTCAATCTCCTCCCATTGCAGGTATCTCTTCCTCTTCCTCTTCCTCCTCTGCGCCATTATTTAGATGACTTGGTTGGGCTTGATGGATTCTCCCGCCACGACAGGGGCCTGCGAGTGCTCGACGTGGTGGAGTGCGACATGGCCGAGGAGCAGCAGGAGGCCGTGGACTGGGTGGCCGCGTTCCCGCCGGAGCCCAGCAACCTCGAGTCGCTCTCCTTCGAGTGCTACGAGCCGCCCGTGGACTTCGCCGCGCTCGAGGCGCTCGTGGCGCGGTCCCCGTGCCTCAGCCGCCTGGGGGTCAACCTGCACGTCTCGCTCGGCCAGCTGCGCCGCCTCATGGCGCACGCGCCGCGCCTGTCGCACCTGGGCACCGGGTCCTTCCGCCCGGCGGAAGGCGGCGAGGAGGGGACAGGATTCGGAGAGGTTCTCTCTGCATTCGTGTCCGCTGGGCGAGCGCGCACGCTTGTTTCTCTCTCCGGCTTCCGTGAACTCGCGCAAGAGTACCTGCCGACCATCGCCGTGGTGTGCGCCCACTTGAAGAGCCTTGACTTAAGCTACACCGCGGTCACCCCGACTCAGATTCAGATGTTCATTGGGCAATGCTTCAACCTTGAGACACTATGGGTACTAAACTGTACTACTAGATTGCTTCCTCGACTTGTTTTGCCTGGTTTTGTGCTCTGTTTTGGTGATGATGGAGACTTGTTTTCTAGGTACTTGACTCGGTGCGCGACGAAGGGCTCGACGTCGTGGGAATTTCCTGCAAGAAGCTCCAGTCTCTTCGTGTGCTCCCATTGAATGCACATGAGGATGCGGACGAGTTGGTATCAGAGGTTGGCCTTACTGCCATCTCACGGGGCTGCCCTGCTCTCCGTTCGATATTATATTTTTGCCAGACAATGACCAACGCTGCTGTCATCGCCATGTCGCGCAACTGCCCGGAGCTCAAGGTATTCCGGTTATGTATAATGGGACGGCACCAGCCGGACCATGCGACTGGGGAGCCTATGGATGAAGGATTCGGTGCCATTGTTCAGAATTGCAGCAAGCTTACCAGGCTATCCACGTCTGGGCATCTTACTGACCGGGCATTTGAGTACATTGGCAGGTATGGCAAGTCCCTGAGGACGCTCTCTGTAGCTTTTGCTGGGAACAGCGATGTGGCGCTGCAATACATCCTCCGGGGCTGTTCAAAGCTAGAGAAGCTTGAGATAAGGGACTGCCCTTTCGGTGATGCTGGCCTCCTCTCTGGGATGCACCATTTCTACAACATGCGGTTCGTCTGGATGTCAGGCTGCAACCTGACCCTGCAAGGGTGCAAGGAGGTGGCTCAGGGGCTACCACGAATGGTGGTGGAGTTGATAAATGGCCAGCCTGATGAGAATGAAAGGAATGAAGGCGTGGACATCTTATACATGTATCGGTCACTCGATGGTCCAAGGGAAGATGTGCCACCATTTGTGAAGATCCTGTGAGGCTGCTTCGGAGGAGCAGGCCGGGTATGAGTGGGTGTCTGGAGTATCATGCTGCTGCACTTGATATGCTGGCTGAGTGCAGATCATTGAACGGAGTAAGTTGTTGATCTCTTCAATTTCTTAGAAGGATTTCCATGCACTGTACTGGAGCAGCGGGCAGGGTGTTCATTTGATGTTGTTCTGGTAGGAGTTGATCAGTGTATGCAAAGCGTTCTACCGCAAAGACCATAACCGCAGAAAGACCATAACCGCAGCAGAGCAGGATTCTTGGAGGGGGCCTTATGGCTGCCTCAGTTTTGTTTGCTGCTCTGGAGGCTCCGCTTTGAGGACAATCTTTGTGTGCCGGCGCAACCACCATGCTTTTCCCCTCATTTTTTCGAAATGGATCTTGTTATATCAGATTAGATTCATTAGAACTTGCCCTTCTGTTGTTGTTGCTGCTGCTGCTGCAGCAGATTTTCTGTTTCATTTTTTCACATTTTGGAACTATGAGATGAGAAGAACCTCCTGATCTGAGCTACCATGTTTTGTTGAATTCCAATTCCGATGTTCCTTATCTCAAGTTTTTTTTGTGATCTGATCTGTGTTGATGTGTTTGAAAAGTCCCTGCGCCTGTCTTTTCGATATCTCATCTGAATCCAGAGCTTTGGCTGTTGCTATCATTACCGGAGGACCTACAGTCACACAGCCTGAAAGCTCCTACCCATGGGGTTCCCCTTCCCCCCCTCCTCCTTACTGAAAGGTCAGCAACAGCAAAGGGGGGGGGGGGGGGGGGGGGGGGGGGGGGGGGGGGGTCATGGTTTAGGCCCCGGTCCATCAAGTGATGATTGCCTTGCCTGGCGCCCATTTGTCTTGACAGCCCTAGTTTCTCGCCGACGTGTTCGCCGTCCACAGTCGGCCGGGCGATAATAAGCGATAGCGACGGCTGGGTCTTGCTACTAAGCGCCCCCCATCAACTCCTGCAGGCTAGCGATTATATGATGATGATGACTTGATGATGGGGATATTGGGGTTTTGCCCGGCCCCCAACACAAATATCACGCTCGATGATCGGGAGGACGGAATAGCTGCCTTTCTCTTTCCCAGCTTCCTTTGGCTGCCTGATGGCCGTACCGGCCGGCCACGGGCCACTGTTGTGCCTGGATGGCGACCAGTCCTTCCCCTGGTGGTGGTGGTGGTGGATCCGGACCAGAAGAAGGAAAAGACGACGACGGGGGAGATGGGCAAATGATGAGGGAGTGATGACCGGGCGATGGCGATGTGGCGATAGCGAGATCCATCGATCCGTCGTTTGACTGCTTCCTTCCTCCCGCTGCTCTTCACTCTTCACAGTCTTCACGAGTGAGTGAGTGATGAAACGGGCTAGTACTGTTAGTAATCCTAGCGCATGGTGTAGTTTAGCTGCATGTTTCCTATTTCAGTTTGCATGTGCCTGAGCACCAACTTGTGGTTGCCGAGCACTTAGGTGGGCATGCCAAGAATAGCTTGTGCATGACCCTGAAGCTCCGGATTGGGCGCCATACCGTGGACGTGGGGATGGACACGATCAAGCCCGGTGTGCGGCTGTCCATCCGGGAGCTTCTGCACTTTGTATTCCAATACAATAAAGAGGGAAAGAAAAAACCAGAAAAGCTGCTGATTAAGCGCAGCACCAAACTCCGTGTGTTCCAGGTGTTCACTTCGTGTTTGAGTGCAGGTGGTTACGTTCACCACCGAGAGCTCGCCGTGCGTCAAGTACGCCGGACGAGAGCTAACAATTGGTATCGGAGCGAGAGAGAGACCAAGCCCTGCGCCATGGCGTCACCGAAGCGTCAAGGCCGCTCGCCGACGCCGGCGGGCAAGAAGACCATTGGGAGCGGTTCCGGGAAGTCTCCACTGCCGCGTCGCTCCCTCAGCCGTTCTCCACCACGTCGGTCGCCGCGCCGCTCCCGTCATCCTCGCTGCTCGCGGACACGCCAACCGCGTGAGGTCGTCGTCGAACGCGTGATTCGGGAGTCCGGCGCCTCGAGGAATTGGCCCCAACTGACCAAGACGAACTATGATTCATGGTCACTGCTGATGAAACTCAAGCTGCAGGCGCGGCATCTGTGGGAAGCCGTCGAGGAAGACGAAGCCGACTTCCACGACGACCGCACCGCGCTGGAAGCCATCTGCTCTGCTGTTCCCCAGGAGATGGTTCCCACCCTGGCGACCAAGCCGTCAGCCAAGGAGGCGTGGGAGGCGATCAAGGTGATGCGCATCGGCGATGAACGAGTGCGCAAGTCCACTGCGCAGTCCCTCCGTGCGGAGTACGAGCAGATCACCTTCCGCGACGGTGAGTCGATTGAAGATTTCGGTCTTCGACTGACGAACATTGTGCAGCGGCTTGCCATCCTCGGCGACCCGGAGCCAGAGCCGAAGGTGGTGCGTAAGTACCTCCGTGTCGCGAAACCGAGATACAAGCAGCTCGTCGTCTCCATCGAGACGCTCCTCGACATCGACTCGCTGTCCATCGAGGAAGTCACCGGAAGGCTCAAGGCGGCATCGGACGACGAACCTTCTCTGGCGCAGGACGTCTCCGGCAAACTTCTCCTCACGGAGGAGCAGTGGCTGGAACGCTACAAGAAGAAGGAGAAGGAGCCCGGGCGCGGCGGTTCTTCCTCAGGCGGCCGCGGCAAGTACCGCGGAAGGGGGCGCGGTCGTGGCTCCGGCGGTGGCGGCGGAGACTTGCGGGCCACTGGAGGTGACGGCCGGCCCACCGAGCCCAGCGCTAACTGCGGCAAGAAAGGCCATCAGGCCAAAGATTGTCGCGGTAAGAAAAGGGTGGACCAGGCCCATGTGGCCCAGGATGACGAGCCCACCTTGCTCCTTGCGGTGGATTGCGAGCAGGAGGGGATTTTTCCCCAAATCGAGCGGCCGCCGCCGGAGCTGAAGGTGGCGACTCCATCACCGATCCACGCCGATGGCCAGCTCCACCTCGTCGAGAAGAAGTTGTACGCCGCCTTCGATGATTCCAGCGACCGGGACCCGAAGCGATGGGTCCTGGACACCGGGGCCTCGAACCACATGTCCGGGGCGAGGGCGGCGTTCTGCAGCATCGACTCCGGCGTCTCCGGCTCGGTGCGTTTCGGCGACGGCTCCGTTGCGCCCATCGAGGGCATCGGCACCATTCTGCTCGCCTGCAAGAATGGGGAACATCGCGCCATCACCAACATGTACTACCTGCCCCGACTCACCGCCAACATCATCTCCGTCGGGCAGCTCGATGAGACGGGTTTCCAGGTGCTGGTCGAGGGCGGTGTGATGCGCGTGCGAGATGAGGAGCGTCGGCTGCTGGCGAAGATTCACCGCAACCCGGGACGACTGTACGTGCTCGACGTCGACATCGCACAACCAGTCTGTCTCGCGGCGCGCGGCGAAGAAGAAGCATGGGTGTGGCACGCCCGGTTTGGCCACCTCCACTTCGCGGCGCTGAGGAAGATGGCTCGGGAAGGCCTGGTCCGAGGCATGCCCTTGCTAACCCAGGTGGAGCAGGTGTGCGACGCTTGCCTCGCCGGCAAGCACCGACGCGCTCCGTTCCCTCAGCGCGCCCTCGGACGGTCCACCGAGCCACTCCAGTTGCTGCACGACGATATCTGCGGCCCCATTTCGCCCCCGACTCCAAGCGGAAATCGGTATTTCCTGCTGCTCGTTGATGATTACTCACGCTAAATGTGGCTCTGCCTGCTGCCTTCCAAGGATGCTGCTGCATCGGCGATAAAGCGCGTCCAGGCGGCGGCCGAGCGCAAGAGCGGGAAGAAGCTTATCTCCCTGCGTACCGATCGCGGGGGAGAATTTGCAGCGGCCGACTTCATGGAGTACTGCGCCGAGATCGGAGTTCAACGCCAGCTCATAGCGCCATACACGCCGCAACAAAATGGCGTCGTGGAACGGCGGAACCAGACCGTCGTCGGGACTGAGCGGAGCATGCTAAAGGCCAAGTGCCTCCCAGGCGTGTTCTGGGGAGAGGCCGTGACGACGGCGGTGTACCTCCTAAACCGATCTTCGTCGAAGAGCACCGGCGGCAAGACTCCGTATGAGCTGTGGACGGGGAGCCAACTAGGAGTTCAGCACCTTCGCACATTCGGGTGTGTCGCTCACGTTAAGGTGACCACGCCCAATTTGAAGAAGCTGGACGATCGTAGCCGCCGGATGATTTTCGTCGGCTACGAGCCCGGGTCCAAGGCGTACCGGGCCTATGATCCAGCGACGCGGCGCATCCACATCAGCAGGGACATCGTCTTCGACGAAGCCGCGCACTGGAGCTGGTCGGGTGAGCACGACGGCGAGCCCCTGGAGTTCATTGTGGAGGAACCATCCTGGTCCTCCCCAGGAGCCATCTCCACCTCGACCACGACGGCGTTGAGTACTTCTGCATCGACATCACGGAGCTCCACACCTGTAGCCGACCACTCACCGGTCCCTGCAACTCCGACGTCTGCGTCGCCAGTGCACGTCACCGGGAGCGTGACTCCTGGTGCGACGTCGCCCATCTTCGTCTCGCCACCCGGCGCTGGGGCGTCGGAGCAGCTGGATGCCGACCACGACACCGAGGTGCCACTTCGCTATCGAGCAGTGGACAACATCCTGGGGTCAGCACCACATCCTGGGCTGGCTGCACGGGAGTTGGAGCAGCAGCTGTTGCTTGCCAGCGAAGCTGAACCAGCGTCATTCAAGGAAGCAATGGAACAGGAGAACTGGCGCCACGCCATGCTTGACGAGTTCACCTCAATTGAAGCGAACAACACCTGGGAGCTCGTCGACCCTGTCCCTGGTGTGCGTCCCATAGGCCTCAAGTGGGTCTACAAGACAAAGCGAGATGAAGCCGGTCTGGTCTCCAAGTTCAAAGCTCGCCTTGTGGCAAAGGGGTATGTCCAGCGCCAGGGGATCGACTTTGATGAAGTATTCGCCCCAGTGGCCAGGCTTGAGTCCGTGAGACTACTACTTGCGCTTGCTGCGAGCGAAGGGTGGACTGTCCATCACATGGACGTAAAGTCCGCCTTCCTGAATGGGGAGCTTCTGGAGGACGTGTACGTCGAGCAGCCGCCAGGCTTCTTGATGAAGGGCCAAGAACACAAGGTACTTCACTTGATCAAGGCCCTCTATGGACTTCGTCAAGCCCCTCGTGCATGGTATTCTAAGCTCGATGCATCACTGATCAAGCTGGGATTCAACCGAAGCACGTCCGAGCATGCTGTTTATTTCCGCGGTGCTGGTGCGAGACGCCTCATCGTGGGGGTTTACGTGGATGATTTAGTGATCACCGGTGGCAGTCCACAGGACATCAGTGCCTTCAAGGAAGAGATGAAGGCAACTTTCAAAATGAGTGACCTTGGTCCGCTGCGCTACTACCTTGGTCTGGAGGTGACACAGATGGAGGGTGGCATCACTGTCAGCCAAAGCGCCTATGCTGCAAAAATTCTTCAGAGTGCTGGTCTGACTGGATGCAACCCAAGCCATACTCCTATGGAACCTCGACTCAAGCTCAGTAAGTCAAGCACTGCTCCTGCTGTTGATGTCACACAATACAGGAGTATAGTTGGATCTCTTCGGTATTTGGTGAATTCAAGACCGGACCTGGCATTTGCTGTTGGATATGTCAGTCGCTTTATGGAGAACCCAACTACTGAGCACATGGTGGCTGTGAAAAGAGTGTTGAGGTACATTGCTGGGACCCTGCACTTCGGCTGCTACTACCAGAGGAAGAGAGAGGCACAACTCATTGGCTACAGTGATGCTGACCTGGACGGTGATGTTGACACCAGGAAGAGCACCACAGGAGTCCTCTACTTTCTCGGATCCGGCATCATCACTTAGCAATCACAAAAACAGAAGGTAGTAGCTCTATCCTCATGTGAAGCAGAATATATAGCTGCTACTACTGCTGCCTGCCAAGGTGTTTGGCTGGCCCGTCTCCTTGCTGAACTCAAGGGAGAAAAACTCAGGGCCATCACACTGAAGATCGATAGCGAGTCTGCCATTCAGCTGAGCAAGAATCCTGTTTTCCATGACCGTAGCAAGCACATAGATGTTAGATATCACTACATAAGAGAATGTGTTGAGGAGAACAGGGTGAGGCTTGAATCTGTCAGGACAGCTGAAGAGCTTGCAGACATACTGACAAAGGCTTTGGGGCGCGATCAGTTCTGCGAACTGCGCTCCAGGATCGGCGTCATTGATGTACAGACCATGCGCAAGGCTTAGGAGGAGATGTGTTAGTAATCCTAGCGCATGGTGTAGTTTAGCTGCATGTTTCCTATTTCAGTTTGCATGTGCCTGAGCACCAACTTGTGGTTGCCGAACACTTAGGTGGGCATGCCAAGAATAGCTTGTGCACGACCCTGAAGCTCCGGATTGGGCGCCATACCATGGACGTGGGGATGGACACGATCAAGCCCGGTGTGCGGCTGTCCATCCGGGAGCTTCTGCACTTTGTATTCCAATACAATAAAGAGGGAAAGAAAAAACCAGAAAAGCTGCTGATTAAGCGCAGCACCAAACTCCGTGTGTTCCAGGTGTTCACTTCGTGTTTGAGTGCAGGTGGTTACGTTCACCACCGAGAGCTCGCCGTGCGTCAAGTACGCCGGACGAGAGCTAACAAGTACACCAGGCAGTACGCAGTAGACGCCAAGCGAGCGTGAGGGCCAGAGAGATTCACAAGGACAGTGAAATCTGCTGCAGCTGGTGAAATAAAGGGCTTCCCCAGCAAACTCATTGGCCTCTTTGACCATCGATCCCCGCTCTGTCCCGCCGTCGTACTCTTCCTGTGCTCTTCGCCGATGATTGAAGGCGCACGCAGTCGGATTCATTGCGAATTATAGCTAGCACTAGACATCTGCAGACGATCGATACACATACGGAGTGAGTACTGCAAGTTTTCACTCACTCCTGTGGTATCAGTATTATCAGGTGGTGGTAACTCTAGTTATGCCTTGTTGTCGATCTGTTTCTAACAAGCAAGGTTTGCGCTAGGTTACTTATAGTAGTAGTAGTAGTAGTAGTATTAAATAAGGTGGATTGGATTAACTGAAAGCTACGCGTGGCCACCGATCGCCCCCCAGCAATCGTCCGAACACGCTACTGATTGCGATCTGCCTATATAGAGAAGAACAACAGGAGATGTCCATCTCCATCTCCATCCGTTCCAAACCCAATCGTCCGAGACCGAGACCGAGGCCTAGCGGCTGGGATCCGTCGCTGTTGTCGAGGCCGCGCGCATCATGTCAAATAATTGGCCGCTGTTCCAACACCGCGAAGGAAAAGAGATCGGGAAATCCAATCCCCGGCCGGCAGATCTAGTGGACCGGACCTCAGCTCATGCATGCTTCCACTGCACTGCATGCAAAGCGGCCGGCCGTGCTGTTCTTGAGGCGACGTGCAAGCCTTTGTTTCGAGGCGATGCAGGAGAGAGGAGACTGTGATGGACTGATGGATTCACCGCGCGGGGAAAGTGGCAACTGCTACGCGCCATGTAGTGGAACAGAACAGCAGCGCTCTGTATAGTATGTGCAAGGCTTTATTCCTCTACGTACATACATTAGGCCGGGCCACGTACGTACTACTGCTACGTACAGCACGGGTATCCTGGACGAACATTATACATACAGGAGTGCTGTTTGTTCTTGTTCAGTTAATTCAGTCGTCAAATATATATATATAATAATATATATATATATATATATATCCATCCAGTTCACCAATAAAAAAAAACACAAGGTTCATGCATGGGCAAAGTGCATTACGGCCGGTGCTAAGCAAGGGGGAATGATTCATGGCAAATTTTAAGTGCATCATCCTCTTCCTCCTGCGATCTATGATTGCCGTGCCCCCATGCTTTCCTCCGCTGCTCATTACGGTCTAAACCACGCCTTTCTCAGCCACATTATGTTCGGTAAAAAGGGTGGGCATGATGACAGAAAATAAGATGATTATTGATTCACCGTGGTGCTTGCTTGCGGCTCGCCTGTTTTAACCGCTCCAAAACTGGGGGAAAAAAAAAGGAGTTCCTACCTCACCTTTCCAACGGCCATCAGCACGGAGGCATGGATCATCATCGGGTGTACTATGTATTATCTCATCTGAAAGTTGAAAGTTAGGCGCCATTTCAGGCAGGCAGGCAGGGAGGGAGGGGAGGCATGTGTTCCCAAATCTGCAGAGGCAGGCGTTGGCTGTTTTTAATTATCCCAGATCTTGTCAGACAGACTTCACTTCATGCATGGTACAACAACCGAACTGCATGGAGTATGGTACGAAGAAGAAAGCATGGCTGGCTGGCGGGTCATCGCTTTTGCGGATCATGATGATTATGAGGCTATCAAGCGCAAGCTTAACTCCTAACTGGTTCCTGCATGCCGCTGCGTGTGGGCCCAGTGGCCAACAGGGCTTGCAATCATATGAACATGCCAACAGTGAAGAGATTGGATTTCTAGGGTTACTTTATAAAGTGTCAACACCTTAGGGTTTTTTTTTGGTGGGGGGTTCGGTTTTTTTTTTGTCACGTCACGCACCTTTTTCCCACCCTTTGTTGATTGAGGTAGCAGGGCCAAGTTCCTAAATATCCAAGATTACGCACGCATGCAGGATCAGTGCCAAGCATGTCATGCAGCTAGAGTGTCTCCACATGCATCAGAAATTCAGGAGGAGGAGCCCTAGAAAGAGCAGAGGAGTGCTCCACTAGATCAAAATCCTAGAGAGAGAGCAAGCAAAGCACCTGTTGGGCTCTTGACCCTGATGCTCGTGCGTGCCGGCGGCCCGGGGAGGGAGGAATATCATTCACCCCATCTACTGCATCCAATTCAATGTCAAAGTTGAAACGAAATGAGATGCACTGCCGCCGGTGCCATCAGCGCATCTTTTGTCGAAAAATCAGCAGCAGAGGATATATTTTTCGCTTTGCTTTGCTTTGCTTTTTATAAGAAAAAAAGAAGAAGAAGGAAAAAAGCAAAGCGGCTTTGTATTTGTGGAAGCTGGATTGCGAGAACATATTCTGTAATCTGAACCGCGCGCCAGCGAGCGAGATCATATCAGTCAACGGCTTCTGGTAACGTGCAATGTTTCTTCTGAATGAGGTGATTGATTATATTGAACCTACCTCTAGCTGTGAGGAATCAGTTTTTGGACCTACTCCCTCCGTCCCGTAATAAGTGGCCCTAGCTAAAAGAGCCACTTATTACGGGACGGAGGGAGTAGCTAGCTAGTTCACCTCAATACCAGCTCATCATGCTCGTATAAAAAAGAACTGCATTGCTCCTGAACAGGTATAGTACTCCGTACTTGAGAACTTTCTTCCCTGATGAATCTTGCTGATGCTCTCATCAATCAAAAAATGCCACAGATTTTTTTTTCTTTTCCTGAAAACAAGCAGGAGAGAGCGCGTCATTTCATCGCATCAAGGTGGAGACGGTCCGTTTAAAATTTAAATGCCACGAAGGTGTAGGAATTTTGTACTGAACTTTACGCTAACAATTTATCTAGCAGTAGGCTGGTCAGCTAGCATTCGTCCTTACTCCTTAGTCCTTACAAGGTGAAAGCGAAACAATGATCAACAGCTTTTGGAGCCGCATTGCCACATCAGTCAAGCACTTTGCTGTTGATCAACAGCTCACTTCTTTCTCTCTATCTCTCTCTCAAGTTTTAACTTTTAACCAGTGGAGAGTGGTTGCACTTGCACTGCTCCCGCCTCCCGGGGTCCGGGACTTGAACATGAACATGCCAATCCACAAGTTGCAGCAGCAAGCTCGCTCCCGTCCAATCCAGCGGCCAATCATCGGAGTCGGAGAGGACAACTCAGCCGGGGGGCATCTCCGGATCTGGACCGCCCCGACCAATCCAGTTCCGGTCTCCTCGGCGAACATGCACGGCACAGCGCGCCGAGCCAGCCGCCATCGCTGTCCTAGCAAAGCGGCAGGTGAGTCCCCGTTCCGTGGCGCCAAGCGATGGGGGGCCCGTGCTCCTTCCTGCTCGCGGTTCACCGTTCACCAATCACCATGCATGTGAAGCCAGCCAAGTTGCAATCGCATCGCAGGCCACATGATTGAGGCCTTGAGTTGAGGGGGCTCCCGCCGGCTCCTCAATGTTTATGTTTCGCAGCAGCAGCAGAAGCAGAGAGATTTGTAAAGGGGCGCGCCACGCAGCAGCAGATGCAGCCATCAATGTTTCGCAGCGAGCGCAGATCTACAGCGGGGCAGTGCAGGGCAGGGACTGAGGGACGCGCTGCCGCTTGTGCTTGTGCGCGCAGCGCAGGTGACAGCCACTACACCAACAGACACAAGGGGTTGAGGAGAAGCAAACAAGGGGTCTAGTAACCATTGCAGCACGCCAGGACCAGGACAAGCCTGAATCGATTCTTTAATCCCACTCTCTCTGCTCTGTTCTGTTCTGTTCTGCTCTGCTCTGCTCTTTTTATTTTTATTTTTATTTTTGCCTTCTTTCATTTCACAGTTTTCAAATTAGTGCAGGCATGTCTATCTTTGCACCACAAAACTGATTGACAGCCAAGCAGTTGGATCATATGGCAGATATTGTATTTTACTGCTAGGCTAGGGCTAGCTGTGCATGCCGATGCCATGAGACGCTGTTTAAACATTTTTTTCTGCTATAGTATAGTACCTTGCTTTTTTCCCCTAATAACCTTCGTCAAAGTGAAAAAAAAAGTGGAATCTTGTTCATCATTTCAAACCCCAAGAACCATGGACTTGTTGGGACACGAACCGCATCAAACTGACCAGTGATAGGAGAGGTAAAGAAGAGGAAAGGCTGCGTTGCCCTTACCTTGCAGTTGCAGCCGCAGAGGCCAGAGGCCAAAGTTGCAACTTGCAGATGCATTTGCCCTTTCATCCCTACTCTCGCCAATTCTCAACTAGCACTACCGCAAAACTGAAGGGTGCATTACCCTTACCTTGAACTACCACAAGTGAAAAAATCTTTTTTTTGATATAATATAAGCTTCAAAAGTGAAGCCTTATTATTAATCAGGTGGATCAGGTCCTCAACTGATAACAACTCAGTTTTGAAGAGAGCATGAGCAGTGCAGTCTGGTGTTGGTTGTGGGCGGCAAGGCAACTGTGAGACGGTCAAAGGCGTGGCCATTCAAACCCCCAGCTGGTGGGGGCCGGCCTCTCTTTGCAAAGGCAAAGCACTGTACTGCCATGATCTCCAGTTATTATCAGTGTTCAGTCTCTGCGCTGGGACCAATTCCATTGCCCAATGCCAATGCACACCCAATCCAAGGTGATGGATCCATTCCAACTAGAGCCAGCTTCCACAGCCTCCCAGACCTAGTCGTCTTCAAGGTGACGGGCGGATCCATCCAACTGGTTTTCTGTGGTCATGGAAAGGCTCGAGTGCTGATCGCAAAAGGGCGCAAGTGAATGCTGCACAGTGGCACGAACAGAGCAGGAAAGCAAAGGCATCTCTCTGTGTAGCTAGATGGATAGACAGTCACTGATGTGGAGGCATGCCTGCCTACCTCAAAAGAATGAGTTGGGATCAGCTCTGCATACTATGTTACGCACACCACCTGTGCCTGTGCTGCTCCTGCTGCTGCTGGAGGAGGAGGATATGCACGCACAATGCTGCTGCTGGGGACTGGGGTCCTCTCTTCTATCATTGCAATCTTTTGCCATTGCTGAAGATGACACAGGACACCATGATCATATGTCCCTTTGCCGTTTCAGGCTTCAGTTCATTCGTCACAGTTTCGCGTCCACGCCTTTCTTTCATCTGCATATGTATCGTATCACCTACTTATATTATATGAGCAGGTGTTGATCTTTCTTTCTTTTTAAGCAAATGGAAAAAAAATATACGCATCCGCTCACAGCCAACTCTTACAAGTTTTTCAGCCCAAACGTCAGAAAAATTATAGAGGCGGGGAAAGAGCACATTCAGATGCAGTGTATATTGTTGCTTCGTCATCCATTCTTTGCGAAGCCGTCCAAGGTGTTTGCTCTGGACAGGAGGTATTCATTAAACCTTGATCTACATGCTGGACGCAAGTAGTACTTGGATTTTACCACTGTATTTTTCATTACTGCTGCAGCCTGTGCAGTCAATTACTTTCCTAGCAGGAGGACCATCTAGGACGGGCACTGGGAAAAACAGCTTTGGTTTCTGGCTAAGTCTTTTATAACATCGCTCGTGCCAGATCCGTAGCAGGTGCTGCAATGATCTGGCTCTCTGCAGCTCATCACTCTCCAGGTTGTGTTGGGCACATGATGTATCTGATCACGTTAAGCGACGAGATATTTGTGCAATTTTGAACGCTCTGTTTAGCACCTTTGTATCGACCGTCCAATGCAGTCTCTGAATCTTATCAGAATAGTACATGGTGATCATTCATCTCTAAGAAATCGAAGACATACGAGAGTGACAGGGTGAATCTATATCTATCCACAAAGGCACCACATCCAACCCATCCTTTGTGAAGTCCTGACAGGTAGTATATATGTTTTCAGAAGTAAGGATAGCAGAATCATGGCTGCCTACAGGCCAGGATAAGATTCTGCTGCTCTGGTTCGCTGAATGCCATCCAGTTCACCTCTTATAAGTGATTCCAGGGTTCAGTGCAGAATCCATGCAAAGATTGAGAAATGCAAGGAGCTTAAACAACTGCAAGAGCGAGATAATGATCTGATCCTCCATTTGTCAAACAGCTCTTAGAGATGAATGGTCAAGGTGCCAAACTTTCAAAGCGTCATCGTGGAGTTACACGTAATTCACCCAATTAGGGAATGCTGCATCATCTTGTTTTAGGAAAACTGGTGGAGTGCTGAACATTTATTATATATTTTTCTAAAGGTAGTCAAATACTGAACGTTAGGTAGGATTGGATTCTGAGAATCATGCAGGCATGGACATCTGTATTCACCGCTGCAATGTGTGCAAGTGACAAACTGAGTAACTGACTATCAGCAAGAGGTCAAGACTCAAGAAAATGATTTTTGCTACTCAAAACTAGGTGTCCTTTTCCTGAATTAAGTTCAAAGCCGATTAATAATTGTCACCATTCAATATGGTAGGTTAGGCTTTACCTACTATCTGATCACACTGCACATATGCTGATATCGTACTATCCTACTGAAAAGGCAGTACTAAGTAGGAGCTGCCGCATAGAAGCATATATATAATCACGTCCACTAAGATAGCGTCTGTCAGTGTCAACGTAGGATATTTGCATAAACAAATCGCAACGTGCCAACAAGGTGCACGAGCTCCAGTGAAGGAGAGTCGTAGTCGTAGTGGCGATGATCGAGCTACGTCACATCGGCGACGGGCAGGATTTGGGGCCACCAGACCATAGCAATATTAGCCATTTGGCACTAAGTGAACCGGAGATGAGTTGACCTGTACCACAGTATCGTTGGTCAGCATGAGTAATACTCCTACTTGTCAAATGTCAGTATGGCTCGAAGCTAGTACTGTATTTCTCAGCAGATTCTTCTTCTAGAACCTTCTGAGCATATTCCTCATTAACACTTGTCTGCGTATTGTAGTGTTGATATGATGTCTCATCAAGTCATCAGGCAACAGCTGAAAGAGAAGATAACAACCTAGTTATTCTGCTTTATGGGTTCAAAACCTGCTGTAATTTGCTCTGTTTTCTGCTTTTTCTCTTTGTTTCATGTTCTTTTTGGTTCTTGGTCCCTCCTTTTTTGCTAGACTGTTATCCCTTTGTTTAATAATAAAGAGTCTGTAGGGGCAGCCTGCCCCTCCAGTTTAAGTAAAAAAAAAAAACAACCTAGTTATTTGGAAATTCTGTAAATTTCACGTGAGGGACTATTCCTCATCTATATAGCATGCAACTGCGGGCTAAGGCCTAAGAGAAGGTCACAACGGATCATAGCCATAAAAAGAGAATGACTAGAGGCAATCTGCAATGTCACCTCCTCTAATGCTATGAATCCTCTCTTCGCCATCTTTATCTTTGAGAAGCTGTCGAAGAGCAACCATGCAATGTGGCAGGAACAAATCCTCACTGTTGTTCGAGGTGCACACCTGATGGGCCATCTCAGTATCTCACTGTCAGATCGATAGTGCCCCTTGCTGAAATTGATAGCAAGGTGGACGACAAGATCTCCAAAGTTCTTAACCTAGCATATGAAGAATAATGGTATGCCACAGATCAGCAAATCCTGGGATACATCAACACTAACCAAATGTGTAATACAAGCAACACCTAGTTAGGAACACTATGTCAGGTGTACTACAAAATTGGGCACACACCAATGGATGCTAACATAGGTAGGATGAGACTTATGTTTCGGATCAAAGAAACTTGGCAATAGCCACAAACTCTTGCAATATGGACCACAACTCCGATAGTGGTGCCACATACCACATCACTGGAGAACTAGAAAACCTTTCAGTTTGCAACAAAGTACAATGGCACAAATTAGGTTCACACTTCTAGCAGTCTGGAAAGATATATCCTCATCCACATGAGTTGCTTATAAAGCAAGGTTATGGAGTCAATAAATCATCTTTTTGAAATATGACATAGCCTACCTGGGTCATCCTGGTGCATCTATCACACAAATAATCATTAGAAATTGTGACAAAGTACAATGGCAAAGATTAGGTTCACACTTCTAGCAGTCTGAAATGATATATCCTCTTCCACATGAGTCACCTATAAAGCAAGGTTATGGGCAGGGGCGAAGCTAGAGCTCCAACGACCCGAGTGCACGGCTCGTAAGCACATGTGCGTTGTGCACAAGCTCATGCTTGTATTGTAAGCTGAACACATGAAGGTGGTGCATTAGTTTGGGACTGCCCGGTGCACAAGAGGTAAAAATCAGCTACTAATCACTGGGATTTTGTTTTGACTCTGGTGCCTGTGCACTCGGCTGGCCCAACGTGGCTTCGCCCCTGGTTATGGAGTCAATAAATCATCTTTTTCAAAATAGGCATAGTCTGCCTAGGTCATCCTCCGGGTGCATCTAGCACACAAATAATCATTAGAAAATTTTAATCTTCCTTGTATATATCGTTGAGTACTTTAGTTTGTGATGCTTGTCCATAAGCCAAGCGTCATTGGTTGTCGTATATCCCAAATCCCCAATTTTTCCATTGTCTCTTGCAAAATGGTCTCCATTGTCGTTAAGGACCCACAAAATTGGTGGCAATAGTCGCCGCATGCTTGATGTTGGGCCCGAGAGAGTGGTATATTGGGCAATAAGTTGATCTGAAGGTTGGGTCTTGCTATGAGGATTGGGGGGGAATACATGCTTCATCACTTCTTCCTGCTTTGAAGTCTCCACCTTCTCCTTGAGTTCTTGTGCTATTTTATTGAAACAATAATCATTAGTACTGTGACCTGCATTTTCATCACATATATGTAGCACAATGGGATGTTAGGGTCTCTTCTCCTTCTATGACCATTGCGAGATCCATGGTTGTCTCGGCCTCTGTGAAATTTTGTTGTGAATTGATCTTGTGACTACTCTTGAGAAACTTGAGTCTGTTGATTTTTCTCTTGCTCAAGGTTCTTGATTGTGCAGAAGGGATGCACATTTGATTGGTCATTTAACTCTGTAGGATGAGGACGTTGCTGCTTGTTTGATTGGCAAAATTGGTTGCACACTACTCTTTGCCTTATGCAATTTGTGTCGAACTTGGTGTACTCATTCTTGATTTCAAACAACTCATTGATGGAATGCGAAGGGATTTCTTGCTAAATATGAGGCACACTGTCTGGTTGTAAGTCGTTTAATTGTTGCAGCAACCACGGTAGCCTCTGCCACATTTGGGGCTAGGGTTTTGAGCTGAACAAATCTTCTTCAGTAATCTTAGAGTGACTCGTCCTCTTGTTGCACATAGTTCATGAGGTCTCTTGTGGTCTTGATTTCGGGATGAAGTCTTCAAAGGTTGTGAGCAGCTCCCTCTTGACTTGGTCCCATGAATAGATGGAGAGAGTTTGATTAAGATGTACCTGTCTACTACCATTATGAATGACTTAGCGCAAGGTAGGGGTATCACCTCCCACCTAAATGATAGTGGTTTTGTAGTTAGATATGAACCTGCAAGGATTGGACTAGTAATCGAATTTCAAGATCTTCAACTTGTAGTTTAAGTGTGGGTACGTGCTTGCACAAATCATGGACCTTACTTATGTAGACTGAACAAGTATAGTCTTCTTGAGTCCCTAAGCGCTAGCCATCTGAAACCATACGCATGGCTACAAATATACTAGTCGATGCCATGAAATGTCAACATATGAGAAGGACCAAAATGCCTCCTCTTGCTTAGGGATATGCTTGGAATCTAGGGATCGCGACGGGCATTTCAGTCCACAAGTAGTCATATGTGTAGTATAAATAGTGTCCCTAATGAATAGAGAAGTTATAGACCATCGTTGCTTATAGTAATCCACCTCCCCACTTCACATTTGTTTCTCTTCTCTTCACGCTTATAAGTTCAAAAACCAATCATTCGGAACTTTGGCCGAGGACAACATTTGGTGCCCACCCATGGATGTTGCTTGAACTTTTGAAAGCCCCTCCCGGAGAGAGCAAGATGACAAAGAACCCAATCAGACCATCCTAAACAAATCTTAAAGACATGTATGAAGCGAAGGTAAACAATGAGACACCCATTAGGAGTGCTTCCGAATTTGATGATACCGATTTGGAGAGTGAAGACACGAAACCATCAACGAAAACCAAGCTTTGGTGAAGTTGGAGGCGTACAAGTAAGAAATCTAAAAGCTATATCAACAAAAAAAACTTGGTTGCATGCTTCTAAGAAACAAAGAACCATAGAGCCAAAGATCTCCATTTGAAAAGTAGAAGAGTCATAGAGGAGGTAAAGCAGAAGTCTATGACCTTGAGAGAACAAAGAACATCGACTCAAATGGCAGGAACATTGAAGACCTCATTTTATGGAATCAAAACACTTTTGCAACAAGGAACCTAAGAGAACCTTGAAGGTATGACATGACCTAACCACTATCCCAAGAGCTCCAAGAATATCCATGGCTACTATGGCTAATAACTAGAATATTTTGATTTTTTTGTTAACTAATATATGCTGCTTTGTTTAAGAAAAATATGTCCAATTCTTGTTTAGTCTGAGTAATCATATTTACAACTAACCGCTAATTTCCTATGTTCTCATATTTCTTTGTTCCAAACACCAAATCCTTTAAAATTCCTATATTTTCCATTCCTATGTTATGCACATGCATTCCTTTTCTATTTCTATGTTTTTTTCTGTTCCTCTGTTTTGTATTCCTGCATTCCAAACAAGTTTTAAACATTTAGTGTCTGTTAGAGAATAAAGCGAAGTATGACTAACAAGTCTGCGATGCAGGACATCACAAAAGATTGCACCTATTGTCGCGGAGCTCTCTCTCCTATATATATATATAAATTAATCAGTTAGTTGTTGATTGACTAACCGAGACTCCGAGAGGTAGGGATCATCGATCAAAACGATGTATGGCCTTGTTTAGATGCACCAATTTTGCAAAAAAATTTACTGTAGCATTTGTTGTTATTTGACAAAACTTTGTCTAAATATGGACCAATAAGACTCAAAAGATTCGTCTCGACATGTACATACTAAAAGTACAATTAGTTATTTTTTACTATATTTAATGCTCCATGCATGCGTCCAAACATTGATGTGATGAAAAATTTTGCAAATTTTTTTGCATCTAAACAAGGCCTATATAGCTGCACATAGCATGATCGAACTGCGCGTTAGCGAGTACTTTATATTATTTCTCATGTATAAGTGAGACACGACGCGAGCACCCTGATCAACACCTGAGATCGATCAGCACGCAGTACGTACACTGCTCGACCTGCATGCATGCATCAGTATGGCATGGCAGCACCGCACGATGCCGTGAAAGAAGGCAAATTCATCATGCATTCCACAGACGTGCACTGAAAACGCGTCGGTAGTAAGTTACCAGCGACACTCTTTAATCAACACGCGTCTGTAGTAAGGCGATGCATGGATCGGTACTGTACTGCGGGCTAACAGGTGTCTGTAATAAGGATTAACACAGACATGTGTACAAAACGGGCGTCTGTGATATTATTAGTGACACGTTTTGGTGATACACGTCTGTAGTAAAACGTTCTTTTCACAGACATGTGTACATAAGAGGCGTCTGTGATCTTATTACTGACACGTTTTGGTTACACACGTCTGTAGTAAAGCGTTCTTTCCATAGACACGTGTACATCAGAGGCGTCTGTGATCTTATTACTGACACGTTTTGGTGACACATATCTGTAGTAAAGCGTTCTTTCTATAGACACGTGTACATAATAGGCGTCTATGATCTTATTACTGATACATGTCCTCTGTAGTAAAGCTTTATCAGACTACACAAAAATCGGTGACAGTCTAGCTGTCTTTATTATGCAAAGAAACTACACACTCAAGAAACCCACACTCTTAGGAGCTTCTCACATTCATA
This sequence comes from Coix lacryma-jobi var. lacryma-jobi, assembly GCA_009763385.1. NCBI lineage: Eukaryota > Viridiplantae > Streptophyta > Magnoliopsida > Poales > Poaceae > Coix > Coix lacryma-jobi. The sequence continues at coordinate 8,658,727 of CM019823.1, read as the reverse complement.
ACACGAGACCGAGGTGTTTCTTCAAAAGCAACAAGATTGATGGACCTGACCAGATTGCAGAAACAGTTCGATTTATTATTTCAACCAATTAATCTTTATATACCCAAACAACTCAAATACAACAATAGTTCGAATTCACAAATCCTTAACCTGGGCCAAAATAAAATCAGTAGACAATATACCCTAATATAATATGTGATAATATACGAAGGAGCAAGAATGAATTGTAACATATGGTGAGAGAGGCTGCTCTTTTTTGTTGCACTACAGAAGCTTGCCGGACTTATCCGCCTCAAAGCATGTAGTGAGGGTTTCATAGTCAAGAGACATATTTAGATGAACACGAAAATGAAGGTTTGACTTTGGCAATTCAGGAACATCTTGATCAGGCTCTTCAAGCTGACCAAATCCACTCCACAAAAACATAAATTTAGCATAATGCATTACTATTTTCCTGCCATTGTGTGTTATTGGCCCTCTCCACTAGCAGTGCTTCCTGAACCTACCCTGGTGGCGCCATTGGAGCGCTCCTCAGACCCTATAAAAATTTCAGCCATTAACCATAGGTAAGAAGAGGCTGGAGCGTGGAAGCATGGAGGTGACGGAGGTTGAAGACGAGTCTGGAGTTAGTCTCCTTCCTAGACTGAAATGTGTCATGTGTGTTTGAGTGTTGGAAAAAGTCTAGTTTTCCTCCTTAACTTTCGAGGAAGTCCGTTTTTCCCTCCCTCAATTTTAAAAACGGACAAACAACCTCCCTTAACTTTTGAAATCGTGCATTTTACCTCCCTGACCGGTTTTGGACGGTGGTTTTGCCACAGTACTAGTAACAATAGTTTTGCTATAGTAATCGTTGGTTTTGTCTTTTTCTTTTTTTATTTAGGCCATGTTTAGTTTCCCAAACTTCCCCAATTTTTTTTTTAGATTCCTTGTCACATCAATTTTTAGCTGCATGCATGGAGTATTAAATGTGGGTAAAAAATAACTAATTGTACTTTTAGTATGTACATGTCGAGATGAATCTTTTGAGCCTAGCTAGGTAGTCCATATTTGGATAAAGTTTGTCAAATAACAATGAAAAGTGCTACAAATACTCATTCCAAATATTTCTGAAAACTAAACACAGTCTTATTTTCGCTGAATCTTTAAAAAATTATAGTAAATCACAAAAGAATCATAAAATAGAAAATCTAATTTGTTGGACTCCACATGAGTATATCTATAAAAAAAACATATAATATGATATACTTTAGTATAAAGTTTTTATTTAGCTTTAGATCTATATTTTTTAGTAATTAAAATAAATTTATAACTAAGTTATACATGATTCAATGAGTATAAATTTTTTAATACAGTTGAAGCATACAATAATTAACCTACCATATAAATTGACCACAATTGAACTATAGAAACTATAGCTATAATTATTCCAAATAATTACAGAAAAACCTTATTATTATATGAAATTAATTGTAATAATTCGTAGCTGCAGTTTATATAGTCTAGATGTGGTCAAATTTTTATGGTGGGCTAATTTCTGTATGCTTCAACTGTATTAAAAATTTATACTCATTGGATCACGTATAGCTTAGTTATAATTTTTTAGTTAAGAAAAGCATAGATCTAAAGCTACAATATAAATTTTGTACTAAAGTATACCATATTATATGTTCACTGCATAGATCTACTAATGTAGAGTCCAACAAAATTAGATTTTATATTTATGTTGTTTTCTATGATTTACTATAATTTTTCAAAGATTCAACTAAAATAAATAAATAAAAGAACAAAACCATAGTTACTGTAGGGAAAACCACCATTCAATGTCGGTCAGAAGGTAAAATACATGATTTTAAAAGTTAGAGGGAATTTGTTTGTCCGGTTTGAAATTGAAAGAGGAAAAACGAACTTGCTCGAAAGTTGAGGGAGTGAACTTGAACTTTTTTCTTAAGTGTTTCAGTGGACTGGTGGCCCAAGTCGCAACCCATGAGAATTAAGATCGGCCTTTTATCCCTTTCTATCTCAGCACTCGTCACGAACTCACGCGGTCGCGGGGAGGTAGCGACGGCGGCGGCGCCTCTCGCCAGCTAGGGTTAGCGACGGCGGGCAGCGGGTCTGCGCGCGGCGGCCGGCGGGAATCCTGGGCTCCCGGCGGCCGGAGGGAGCAGTCTCCCTGCGCCGCTGCAGTCTGTACTCCGTAGACCGTAGTAGCAAGCAGTGGGCTGTGGGCAGGCCGCAGGCGGACAGCGGCAGGCGGCAGCGGGAAACAGCAAGGCGCCAAGGCCGCATGGCGGCCCCGTGGCTTCTACATTCAAGACTGAATCCGCAAGGCGGCCCCGTGGCTAGATGTGGCTGCGGCGGCGGAGAAAATCTGCTCAGCAGCACCATTTAAACTCCAGTTCTGTTCTCCATAATCCGCACGACCAACTCCATGTGGCATACATCATGCCAAAGCAATCTGCTGGCAAGTTTCCTCTCTGTCATGACTTGCAATCTCATCTTGTGCTTCTACTTGTAGACATATTCCTTAATATTTGAGATCACTTGTGCATGTACTGTAAATTTTTTGGACGAGTGTTGGTGGAAGCTCTTGTTCTAATTCAGCTTGAGTAGCATTACAACCCCTCTCTATGTGCCCAAACTGAAAACACCTTTTGCATTGATATGGGCCTCTTTTCCTGCCTCTCCACTAGCCTTAATTCTTTTCTTCCTTGGTCTACCAGCAGGTCTTTCTAGCTTTGGAGGAATCATGTTAAACCCAGGATCAAATTTTGGCCATTGAGTCTTGTCACCCATTGGGGTGACCACAAAGTGATAGGCTGTCTTGAACCTCTCTACCGAATAGTAATCATCCACAGAGTTGTCAATGTTGAGCTGCCTTATTTTTCCAAATTTGCATGAGTACAGGGTTTTCCCAGAAATCTGCCATTGTCCACATCCACATGTTCTTTTCCAAATTGCATGATTGAAGGATCTAGGAAACATATTATTTCAGTTCAGTGACACAAGAAAACTCAGTTATCCTTAGGGTCATGTAACCCAGACTGAACCAGATGTGATTTGCAAATGACCATTTTAACTCCAAATTCAATCTTACAACATTTTCCAACATATGGATAGGGAGGATTAATTTGATTCTGCACCTTACCAATGCATGATAGCAAAGATGCTGAACAGGAGCACTGCACAGTAGAATCATCAGCATTTTGTGAATTGAAATAGGTTGTTATCTGAAGCACTCGACAACCTTATGTTTTGCCTTTTCTAATTAACGATATATTTTATCAGGGCATTGGCACATGCATAGTTGATCCCATGCTTTAGACCGCAACAAAGAGAAATATGGCTAATAGAGAGTGCACATTTTGTCAAACACATTGTAAGCGTCCTAGTGCTAGTGCAGCCAGGTGGGCAGCAGCACAGTGTCACACCAGGCACAACAGCACACGTACCTAGCACCGGCAGCGTGTTACATGTCACACTCTTCACCACAGGAAACGAATTATACCAAACCCACACAAGAAAGAAATAAATGAAAGCAACATGCAGCAAAAGAAAAGAATTATTAGCAAACCCTAAAGCTGCAAACGAGACCAGACACGAGGACCTTGGGAAACAAATTAGAATTTCTTTAATATATATGTTGTCGTCGTTCTTGATCGATCGTGGTATCCTCAAGGTAGAGAAAGATGTTGACTGATCGAATTCCGCCATGAGTCATGACCTTTTCCATAGTAATTAGATGCATGCACATTTCTAAAAAGTTCTTTCAAATGCAATGAAATAAGAAATTACACGATTCTATCACATTCTATGCACAGGAATTTGAAATGGAGAATTGTGCAATTCAGATTGGAGTGGATTAGAGAAAAAATTGCCATGTTTATTATGTCACAGATCGTGCACCAAGATGGCGAGTTTCATGAACATGAGCTAAACAATAATGATGAATAGATTTAGTGTCTTTGTTCAAGCAGTTTGAGAACGGCCAGTGCAGTATGCTGTGAGCTTTTGGAGGTACACATTTGAACAATTGAACTTTAATTGATCAATTGTGTTGTATTAAAGCAGAGCGGTCGCGGGCGAGTATCAATTCTTTTGGAGGTACACATTTGAACAATTGAACTTTAATTGATCAATGTGTTGTATTAAAGCAGAGCGGGCGAGTTCCAATTGTGTTGTATCAATTGATTATATGTCACGTTGCATGGTCGTTTATGGAGCTGCACTTTGAAGAATTAAAACTTTGATTTATGTGTTTATATGATGTGATATGCTAATGTGTGTTTATCTGGTGTTGTTTCTATGTGTGTATATTGTTTGTTTGTTTCAATGTGTTGTGATATGTGATGTGTGTTGTGCTATTGCAGACGTGTTTTTGTATGAAGATCTGTAGCTTAAATCTTACTAAAGACCCTACAAAAATTCATAGCACAGACGCTTGTTATTTACGCTAAAGACACTTCTTTGTGAACGTGTGTCCGTGGTAAATTCATAGCACTGACGCTTGTTATTTACGCTACAGACACTTCTTCGTGAACGCGTGTCTGTGATAGGTTTTTATTACAGACATATGTTATTTATATTACAAACAATTCTTGGTGAACACGCGTCTGTGATATGTTCTTATCACAGACGCGTGTTATTTGTATTACAGACACTTCTTGATAAACACGTGTCTGTGTTATGTTTTTATTACAGACAAGTAAAAGCGTGTCTGTAGTATTTTTTTATCACAGACGCCTTATTATAGACGTGCACATGCCTATCTGTGATAATACCAAAGGAGCGTCTGTAATAAGCTTTTTTACATAGTGTAGCTAGCTAGATACACACGAACAGGAACACGTACACACCTAATACGCACACACGCGCACTCGCTCTCGTGTCATCCACCACAGATTAAACGGCGTCGACACTGTTGTAATTGGAATGACAATGTAAATGACAATTGAGACAAGAATATGTATTGTCCCTCTTCTTTCCCATTGATCCATCATGGTATATATACAAGGTCCTCCATGGAGGGTACACAAGGGAATAATACCCCATAAAGCCTGATAAACATGTTAATGAGAGAGGGTAAATCCTATTGTAAATAGGGTCATGATGGTGGTCTATTAAGGAGGAGATTAAACACCATTAGTAGTATTGTAACAGACACCACACTGCAAGGCCCGGGTATATTATATACGGCTAGCTAGCTAGTGATCACCTCTTCCAGGAGCTTGTACCTCCGGACCCTGGGCCTGCCACGCGCGACGCCGGGCGACGGCGGCGGCGCGTCGTGGTCGGTACGAACGCGGCTGCCAAGGTCCGACGCCGACCGCCGCAGCAAGAGCCGCTGCGCATGCTGATGCTGCGGCTGCTGCTTCTTGATAGGCTTGTTGCTCAGGTTGGAAGACGCAAAGTCGCCACGAGCGGCAACCTTCTGCGATCTTCCGCTGCCGCTGCTGCTGCCGGTCGCGTCGCCGCCGTGAGAGCGGGCAGCCGCTTTGCCGGCGGATCTCGGCGAATTGGAGGTAGAAGCCACGCCACCATCCGCCCTGAGGCACCAGTTGCAGGTGCCGTACGACTCCACCTTCGGGTACCGATCCGTGCAGTATCTGCTGGTACGTACGTTATTATTGCATGCAAAATTATGAGGTAAACACGTACCACGCACATTCACGTCACGTGAACTAATATATGGCACAGGTAATAAACACTTAAACAGTGGCCCTGTTGGATTCGGTTAAAAATTAAATCAGCTATATATATCTTTCCTGAAAGAAACAAAATCAGCTAATGTATATGGCACGGCTTATTAAAAATCAACGTCGAGGGAATGTGCATAGGGCCCGTTTCGTTTGACAATTTGGTGACGTGCGGAAAGTGTCCGGAGCAAACTACAAGGACGGGCGAGGAAAAGGATCGTCGGTGGGATGGAGATCAGATGCATGTACTTCACAAACGAAGCTACATATGTTTTTTTTTTTTGTGGTGAGAAAAAGCTAGCGCTGATGAGCAGTTTCTGCTTCTGCAGGTTCACGTGTTGTCCAGAAAAAATGGTTGTGTGCGCACAGGTTGACATCAACTCAGTTGTTCAATCGTGTGGTGTCCATTTCTAGATTCAAAGCAGCCAGATGCATGGTGTGGCTCTTCAAGATTATATTCCGAATTCAACATCTTTTCTTCTTCTTCGAGAATGCGCAGGAGAACAACGCATATTTGCATTCATTGGAGAAATTTCTAAAACTATCAGGAACAGTAACAAAACCAAATAAGCAGCTAGCTCTAGCTAGCGCGCGCATGTATCTGGCCCCGATTCGATTCACAAATAAAAGCGCACCCAAAAAAAGGCGAATAAATCCTCCCCGATGCGCACGGCCACAAGCAAAAGAGATCGATGGGATTTTAATATATTCATTCACAGGTGCCGTAATCGATGCTACTGCAAGTGCAGATCGAATTAGGGGATCGGTCGCAGGTACGGACGGACATGAGCGACGACGGCAACGCGCATTTTAATTTTTAAGATGGATAAAATCGATTGATTAGAGACACCGGAGGGTGGAGATGGATCGACGTACGTGTGCTGGGAGCGGACGGAGCAGGCGGAGCAGCGGAAGAGCTCGGGCAGGAGGCCGCGGTCGCCGCACATGCAGCAGACGGCGCCGCCCGGAGGCGACGAGCCGCTCCGCCGGCAGCGGCGGCGCCGGCGCCTGGCGGGGACGACGCCTTGCCGCTCCCCATGGAGCAATCCAGATCTCAGAAGACGGACGCGTGGCGCTTCAGTCGGTTCCGCTGCCGCATGCGATGATCGGCGGCGCCGCCGGATCGAACCCAGGGCCGCTGTGTATCGCCGATCGATTGGTAGCTTGCCGCTCGGTCCCTTGATTTCTCGTAGCTCCTCCGTGCTGGCAAACTTGCGGGGTGCCGCCGGGGTGGATGTCCTGGCCTCCTGTGGGAGGCGGCTGGAGGCAGGAATTAAAGGTGGTGGTGCCGCCGGTGCCTGGTGCGGTGTCTTCTGCAGTCCTCACACATCTCAAGATCTTGCGGAAGCTGCCCTCTTTTGTCCTCCTCCTCCTGCCATGGCTGGTAAAGATTTTCTGTAATATTTTATTCACTGGTTTGTTTTTGCAGTCTACTCCTTGAGCTTTCGTATTTTTACTTTCAAGGATTTGCTTGAAGCATACTCCCTCCGTCCCTAAATAAGGGTCGTCGTTGGTGTGCGTGCTACGTGTTTGACTCAATTTGTAGAAAATATGTGCAATATTTATATCTCCAAATAATTTTGTTAAAAAACTAGATGTAAAGATCTTTCTGATGATACTAATTACTTAACATAAATATTAGCATATTTTAATATATAATTGCCGGCAACTTTTTCTCGGGAAGCGAGAACGACACTTATTTAGGGACGGAGGGAGTAAGAATTTTGATCAAACAAAACTGAAATAGCGTATTCTAAATTTCAAAAAAAGATCTTGTACATGGCTTTTGGTAGTATAGTATGGTCATGTAGTATGTATTCATATAAGACCAACTAATTTTTTTCTATATTTGCTCCCGTTCTTTCCCGTGTATAAGATGAAGGAACAAGTTTTTTTGTTCCTTCAATCAAAACTAGAGGAGCTTGCACCTTGCATGTCAACTGAAGTCGTCGTTGTGAAAAAATGTACAACTTGCTTTCGTTCATGGCTACACTAAGGCTGCTCTCAGCTCTGCCATATAACGAGGGATACTCCTACTTCATTACCATCGACTAAATAAATTAACTAACAGCCACGGTGGGCGGGGTCGGCCAGAGACTAAGAAGGGAATAGCAAAACTTACAAGGTGCAAGCGCAAAAATCAGAACAAACAAAACAAGACGTCCTTGTGAGTGGCAAGACCGTGAATAGGACGGCATCGAGGGCTAAACCCTTTCCTCTGAGGAATAATTGCAGCTGGGTGGATGCACATCGTTGGACGGCCGGGCAAACGTGGGCCGGCCTCCACGGTACGAGAAGCTACCGTCCCTCCACTGCCGCGCGGGGCCCAGACGGAAACGGCCCGCCTGTCAGATCCACATGGTGCGCTGCGGCGGGAGGAGGTGTGGTCGACTATGCTGGCTGCACGCTGGTCGGTGGGCCTAGGCGAACGAGGCCATGGCATCCCCTGTTAATTTCCAGCGAACGCGGGGGCGGAGGTAGAGGGGTACTGGGGTCCATGTTTGACCCCTCTACACATGACGCGACCGCGACAGCCAGTAGGAATGCACGGGGCCCACGTTGATCCGATGTGGGCTGGCCGGCTGGCCCATCCGAATGTGACTAGGGTATTTTCAGTACTATACTCCCTTTCGGTGTCGCGACATATTATCATTTTTGCGGAGGTAGATTTTTTTTTTCGCGCAAAGAGGTAGAATCTTATTAATTCTGAATGGAATTTTAAGTGGGGGTTTGGGGCTAAGGGAGAGCCGTAGTGACATCACGTAAAGAATGATATGACGCGAGCTAGTGCAGCAGTGCTTCACGTAAAACTAAAATTAGCTTAGTGGCAAATTTCGACTCCTTCTGATGACTTGATGGTGATGGGTGCTCGCATGCACGTAGACTCTACTGAGATTACCATATCATTCTTTGTCTCGACTCTTGCGTCGATGAACTTATTTTTGCAGCGGCAAGTTGACTAGTTGAGACACACAAGTTGGAGAGGGTTTTGTTTGGTCCAACGGAAACCAGAATTATCTCATGATGATTGATGAGGTCTAAAGTCTAATCCGCCGGCTGGCCTCGCCGCGCCGACATGCCAGCCGGCAGAGGGTAGTGGGCAAGTGGCCCGGCGTTCGTTGCTGAACCTATTACAAGTAGCGGCGGGGCATTGGCTGCATGCGTATCGGTGTCGCTCAAGTATGAGGACATGGTTAATAATAAAGCCAAGCATTTGACTATAAGTCAAGCTCTAAGAGCCAAGTTATATAATAGTTAGGTTTTTATTTGGCTACAAATCATTTCTCTTTCTTATTCTTCCTCACATACATCTCTATTGGAACCCACTACTACCTATGCTTCCATGCCGATCTTGGTGTTTGCATGAAAGTCAAAGCTTCCTCTCTTCTCTCCTCCACATCAGCATTTGTTTGGCTATAAGCCCATTATTATACCTGCTCTTACGAGCAGAGGCTACGCAGAGCCTTCCGGATAGGACCGCCAGGCAAAGCACCACATGGTCCCGTGTCCCGTTCGCCCCCAGTGGCCAGTTGTATACCTACAACACAACTACTTCGGGAAACCGAGGCAGCGGGCTACGTATGTTTGTGTTCCTCTTTTGCTTGCGTGATGATAACTATCATGTCTCTGCCTCTGCATCTGCATCTGCATCTGATTATTTCCAGTATGCGTGGTTTTCCAAGACTTACATTCCGTACAATAATATGCTTCATCATTCAGTAACTTTTAAGGGAAGATATATCCCGATCGCCAACCACAAACTACCTGCGGCACGCAGACAAGAATACCGCTCATGTACATCTGTGATTTTCAATTATTGCAGAATTCGCCTATCTACAATCTGTACAAGGGAATGAATCCACACTGCATTACAGTATTACACACATGTATGAATCATTATACCACCCAAACCACATATTTCCAGTGTTTATTGACATCTCAAGTAATAGTTTCAGCACCGGCACACCTGCTTATCTATCCAGGTGTGTCTACACTCTATAATCGCAACAAGGCCTTGCGATTTCACTAATTCAAACATAGGCTGCTGCTTGTAGTTTGGACGATATCATTCACCCTTTTCCTGGAAAAGCTAAAACAAAAGGTGTAATTGTGTTTAGCTCACTTTAGCAAACTGATTCCTTTGAATGCCTTAAATTTTATGCAAATACACTCACCTCAGCAACTCCAGCAAAAGTAAATCAGCTCTGGGCACACTCAAACCTTCTGAAACTCATGCATCCGAAATCGTTCCAAAATTTCAAAAGGCCTGTATATAGCATGTGGTCTTTTCAATCAGAACTAATAAAAGATAATACAAACACACTGTGCTGAGTTAACATCATTACATTCGACCCAAGTCATGGCAGGGTGAGTAACATCAGCCAAGGAGACAAGCACATTGTGTTTATATAATTCAATTTGTGTGGGGTTGTGTGTGTTAGGGCTTTAGCCCTTTTCATTCTTCTTAATATAACGATGCGCAGCTCTCCTGCATTTTCGAAAAAAAGTCTTTCTCCTTGCACAATCAAATTGAAATGTTGCAAGATTCAGGAAAACCACGAAAGTTGAGTGAGCCAAAACCAAACATACAAGGTGTATGTGGTAATGTACAACAAAAATCTACTGTTGACCTAATTTCAAAGAGAGTCTCAGCACCGGAAGAAAATGGCAGAATCATGTCATGTATTACTCTTGTTAATTTGATTGAAGAACAGCAATCACAGTAAGGTATCAAGTGAATACTAAAGGTTGGATGTCTTACAGAACAATTTGACGGTTCCGACATAACTTCCGCTGATTATTCTCTATGGCACTTAATACATCAAGTTCTGGTCCAGCAACCATAGATGTACCATTTGCATCGGGTGTCCACAGCTAATAACAAAATGAAAATTGAGTGAGAACCATTAAGTGCTTCAGTAGAATATGTGGATTTTAGAGATAAAAAGATATGTGGACCCATTTTAGAGAAAATATACTCCTCCATTCCAAATTATAAGATGTTTTGGATTTTCTAGATACAGAGCTTTCGCTATGCACTTAGATATACACTATGTCTAGATACATAATAGAACAATGTATCTAGAAAAGCCAAAACGTCTTACAATTTGGAATAGAGGGAGTACCATTGAACAATGATATGTCACAGCCATTCACCCATTGTAAGGCTGAGATGAAGGAGCAGGGCCAACATGTCAGTGATAAAGTTGTTGCATATATGAACATAAAAGGCATTTAATGGAATGTGGGAAACAGCGCTATATTTTATAATCATTGCAACTAGAAATATAGATTATATACCTTATCGTGTTATCGATTTCCGCTTGTTGCAACGGCACAATCGAAGGGATGAGGCTGTATGCAGTTCACAACTATGGAAAATGACATGAGAAGCAGTATTAAATAGGTACTAGAAAAAAAGTTGAAATATAATTACCAGCTGAATCCCCTGCAAGCATTTTAATAAGCCTTCCTGTTCTCTTCTCCCATATGAACCATCTACCATCATCACTTCCACTGGCAATGAACTCCCCTGTTGTAAGAGGAATAAAGCACAAGAGTCAAGAACCACAAGGACAAGCTCACCTTGACCAACAAATTTTGAATCCAATACGGTTGTTTCACAGAAAGATTAGCCATTTAATGTGCTAACCACAGCATGGACATTGATTATTTTTATAGACCCGAGCTATGTTAATTTCATGAATCTCATAAGTCAAGAGTAGGAGACAGTTATGCACAGTAAATTTTAAGTACTACTGTAAGCCCAGACTCCAGATTTTTGCGACACAATTCATATTTTTATTACCTTCAAAACAACAGTATTTAACTAAAGGCTACTTCCTCCGTCCCAAAAATAAGTGCTCATCTCACACTTTGAGGAGTCAATCAATCTTAAATCTTATGTTTGACTAAATATTATACAGAAAAAGTATTAATGTTAATGGTACCAAATAGATATCATTAGATTAATCACGTCATATATTTTAATAGCATCAACTTTATTAGAAATACAAATGTTTATACCATTTTCTAACAATCTAGTCAAATTTAAGATTAATTGACTCCTTGAAGTACGAGGTGAGCACTTATTTTGGACGGAAGGAGTACAGCACAGAACAATTCTCTCTACTCTACATGAAAGGCTTCTGGTTATTATATAAAATCTGCAGATGAAAAAAATAACAAAGTATAGCTAACCTTGCTCCCCAAGAAAGCTGGCTTGTTTTATATCTGTACCTACATTGCAGTGTGCAACATATCTTTGTTTCATATCAATGGCAACATCTGACTGCATTGCACAATTTACAATTTGTAAAAATCCATGCAACAGGCCACAACATAAAAAAAACATGCACATTATTAGGTATAGAAAGAAAAGGTAAGAAAAAAGGAAAAAAAAAGAATACCTGAAAAGCAGAATCATCATTTTGAGCGGAAACCTCGATCGGATGCCACCATTTCATAGTGTGTTCCGCTCGATCGACCCATTCTCATCAGTGTGTTCACCGGTTTGATCCTCTCTTTGATGAAATCGGAAACTTAAACTACCCCGGAAGACACCTTGATCATTCTCTCGGCTTTCATCACCAGATACCGATGTCTCATAGTCCAATTCCATTTCATCATCATAATCTGAATCTTCTCGTCCCTCCTGTGATGAACTACCAGCATCGGGTCTAAATAATATCTCACTCAATGAGCGTAATTTTCCATGAGTATCAGCTTTGGAGTTCCCATTTTGATCTGTTCTGTTCTTCTTCTCAAGCTCAGCTGCTTGCACAAAAGAAATCCATTAAAATATAGAAGAGCAACATGTTCAAAATTTCAATTCCTCAACTTCAACACCCAAGGCATGAAAGTAGAAAGAAGAATAATGGACAGATGAACAAAAATGCAAATGCGTTCACAAGAAGTAAATTCTAAGTTCATCTGTTTATCAGTGAACATCTTAAACATATTCATGGAAACAGCTACCATATACGGAAGACTAATAAGCACAGTTCATTAGACACGAGGAAGCATCTTCTTGGCCATTTAGAATGCACATAATCTCCAAAATAATTAGCACAAATGCTAAAATAAATAGTTTATGCGGTTATTGTGCATGTACTCACCTGAAGCAACACGTTGCTTGAAATCATCCACCTGCTCCCTCAATTGACAATGAGGCGGAAGAAGACTATTTGCCACCTCTGCATACTCAGATGCCTCCTTCAGTCTTCCTAACTACACAAGGCATGGCAGCTATTTATGAGATGGAAGGTTATTGTCACCCTATTTCGGAAACTCATCTAAACGAGAATTTGAATTCCATTAGCAAGTTCCAAAGTGAACAATTTTAAAACAAACTATATTCAATACAGGACTAACAAAACCAAAAGCAGATGACATAATTAAACAAAAAAGGACAGCTTATTGGGATAATTAAGGCCCCTAAAGCAGATGACATAATTAAACAAAAAGGACAGCTTATTGGGATAATTAAGGCCCCTATAGTAACAGATTGTTTATGAGGCCAATCTCAACGGTGAGTTTCATTTTGGTGTTACCAAGACGGTCATGTCATATGAAAGAAAATGAAACTTGAATGAAACTCCCCATTGAGAGTGAGAGTTTGATTCTAAAGTTTCATAGACATTAAATTTCATGACTCATAGAGAGTTGGTATTCGTGCCAAGAGAGTTTCATCTAGATGAAATGAGAGTGAGAGTTTGATTCTAAAGTTTCATAGACATTAAATTTCATGACTCATAGAGAGTTGGTATTCGTGCCAAGAGAGTTTCATCTAGATGAAACCCATTTCATCTCTCTCTTCTTAAATACATTGTCATGTCATCAAAAACGCTTATGTGGCACCATATTTAATACGAATGAAACTCCCATTGAGATTGGCCTGATCCTATTTTCCTGAGTAGTAGGAAAACATAAAAACATATAAATTTATCAGACCCTTCATGCTAATATGAAACTTAACATTCTAAAAGAACATACTCAAGGAAGGCTTGACCAATTCCGTATAAATACAGAAGTATCAGACTCTTTGACAGTAAATCCATATGTTGTTCTGATGACTGGTTACTGATGCTTACCTGCAATAGTGCCTCTGCCATATGCAAGTGTGCTTGATATGATGTGGCATCAATCTTCCGTGCACTATTGCAATCTCGAATCGCCATGTAAACATCATTTTTCCACTTCCTCTGTAGATCAAAATTCTATGATCCCTAATTTCAATGTGGAACAGAGCTCTCAGCCTCTCACAAATGATAAGGGAAGCAGACAAACTTTAGGTACAACGCTGCTCGAGTACACAAAAACTCATGCCTCATGTCATCGTCAATATAAGGTTCCATTGATTCAAGAACTTCACTGCAGGCTTCAATCCCACACATTAAGTTCTTGCATGTATCCAGAGATCTTGTTGCAACTTGCATAAATTTCTTGCACATATCTACCTGTAACGGGCGCCAAGAAAGGCACAGGGGTTTAATATGTGTCACAGACCAAGATACAGATATGGTATGACATGGTGATGTCATTTTTCTCACCCTAGACAAATTTCTTGAAGTTGTATTTACTAAAGCCTTCTTTTCTTTTGCATGTACTTTTGCTGGTACTTTGTGAAGAGGGGGTACAAATAATTGCTCCCGTACATAGTCTGCTGTGTATCTAACTGAACTCATATTATCTGAACAGATAACATTATAAACATATCAGTACTGTATATCTGCCATTGAATTTAAACAGTGGCACATAGACTAGAAGTGTATAGTAGATGTGACAAAAAAGCACAAATTGAATTATTTCATAATACCTGGGTCAACATCGAACAGATAAACATGTTCACCACTGTAACTTAAAAGAACCTCCTTCCCATTTGGGCTGAATGCAACATGTGTAAGGTGCAAATATGTCTTCTTCTGATAACAAAGCAGGGGCAGAAAGTCAACGAGAAGAACACAACTATAGTTCAAGGTATAACAAATGTGAAACTAAAAAAATCATTGAAGCGGCGTACTGTGAACAAGCATAAAAGCACTAGAACTAGTATTTTTTATTCACTCAGTTCCAAATTATAAGTCATTCTGGCTTTTCTAAGTCACTTTTGCTATGTATCCAAATGTACGCTGTGTCTAGATGCAAAAGGTACTACCTAGAAAAGCCAAAACAACTTATAATTTGGAACAGAAGGAGTATAAAATAAGACAGTTAAAACTTAAGACTCATTGCCATTATGGCATGAAGTTGAAACCCAGTTGCCAAAGTACCATCCAAAGTTATGAGTTATGACATGACATCACCAGATTAGCATCGTTGTGTCTATGACCAGTGGGTCCAGGCATCCATCAGATGTTATTTTGGAAGTGTCACAACTTTGGACTGTATTTTGGCAATCATCATGGTAGTTTAATGGTATGGAGGCAATTTTACCATAATAAGGCTAACAAAACTATTGAAACTGACCACACCATTTTACAAATGCTCTCTTGGTTCAAGGGAGGAATCAGAAAAAAAAAATGTATCTTTACCATGTTTCCCTCTCACATGATATTATACTTTTGTAGCACATACATATATAGGATTTACAATTATTGACTACATACAAGCAAAGCTACAACTACAATGGTTGCCAACTTCATCATAAGCATCTGAAACAACACAGCATAACAATCAGATGAAAGAATGAACTCACACTATCAGCAAGATGCAATGGGCAGAACATTTTAACGCATGGCGGCGGCTTCCTTTTGGTTTGACACGAGCTCAATGGTGGAAGCATTCTCCTATCGTAAAGCCTAGCAAATGCATCGCTGCATGAACATCATGTAGCAGAGAAGTGCTAGTCATTAGTCAAGTATAAAAACACAAAAGGCTCATTATGTACTTACTGCTGATGACAAGAAGCTAGGTTACCTCCCGCCAACAAGGATTTGATGGGGACAAACAGAGCTAATGTCACAAGACTTCAGTGCCAATGGATGTTTGGGTACATCAGCTAAAGACTTCTTTGCTCCACACCGTAGATCAAGCTGCCAAAAATGTGTAATGCAGAAAAAAAAAATCAGAACCACATCCATAACTAGATCAGCTAATATTATTAGCAAGCATTTATCTTCATTCTTCAAGCAGACTTATCCTTGCAATTCAAATAGAATCCAGAAGGAGAAAAAATGGGCTACTGGTATAAATCAATTAATAAGCAGGTGCATGAGGAGCACAGAATACTGAACACAAAGCATTATGAGTTCACTTTTTCTAAGATTTATAGATTCAAAGGCAGAAAATAATGTCCAGATCCAGATACCTCAAAAAGCTTCAAAAAAACTGAAGTAAATTACAAACATAACATTTCAAATTAAAAAAAAACAAAAACAAAATACCCCAAAGTATAATTTCGATTGCCATTATTATCTAAAACAAGAGAGAAATTATTGACAAAAATTGAACAGCATAAGCTAGACAGACGAAAATGCCATGCTCCATGTCAAGAATGCAGTGGAGCAACAAGAAGTAGAACACAGCAAGGAAAGAAGTACAGAAAGCTCACAAGCACATTACGGCATTCCTGGTTAGCAGATCCTGCACGAGGACAGGAACTACACTCCCGAAAATCATGTTGTCTCAGAGTACCATCCTCGCTTGCACTCCACACTACGTTAGGATTGCCAACTTCAACCTTCATGTGCCAACAAACAGAAGTATTACCAAATGATGCAGAGGCTCAAAAAAGTAGAAAAATGAAGTGCATGGGCGAGCAGAATACATCTCAGACGATAAGATAGAAAATGCAACAGATCAATGTCCACATATGCAGATACAGAGAACAAAATTAGAGCACTGCAATATGTTGTCAAGCTGTCAGCTGTTCTCCTAAAGAATAACTTCCAAGTTTTCCAAAAGCAGTTCATCCAGGACTTCTTTAAGAATTTTGTCAAAAAAAAATTAAATGCAAATTTTGCCATGCTCTAGAATTTTAAATATGAAAGATTGGCCCATAAGCATGCTAACTTACAGCTAATTTCTTGACCCTTCTCGAGTGACACTGGTAAATCGCTGTTGGTTCCATAGAAATTTCTCTAGGCCTTCTGCCACTTAATCGAGACATATTGAAAACACGAACCTGGAAAAAATTTAGTAACTGAGTTGAAGAAATACCCAATATAACAGGGAATACGAAATCATTAAAAAGAAAAGAAAGACGTAGGAGGTAGGTGTACCTCTGCATCTCCTGCTCCAGAGACTACTACTTCATCACATGTTTCCGGGACAAACTTTGTGCAAAAGATATTTGCAGAATGGCCAGTGTCAATATCATGCACCAGCTCTCGGTTATTATAATTCCAGATGTTAATCTGCAGAACAAGTAGTCACCAATACTAAACCATTTGTCAAGAATCTTTCCTAGTTCGAGGTCCTACCATAAAATATTAAAGCAAGTCACAGAGGAAATATCTAAGGGCTACTGAAGCAACATCTCTTTGGTCTCGTTCCTTAAAAAAACATTTTATTCCTTTGGTCCACAGCTTAAAATCCAGATACCTAAAAGAAAATCAAGATAACTTCTTATGTTTGTAAAAGCATACGCACACTACCATGCCGCCTTTCAAAGATCAGGTGCACGATACAATTAACCACAATGGTCTGTCATGTGACATATAAAAGAAAAGACTACATTCACTACCTATATCAATAGATAAGCACCAAGGCATATAGATGCAAAAGACAAAAGGAGTCCATAAATCTCTCCCACTTCCAGGGACTATAATTCAGATAGAGAAGTGAGAATCCAAATAAATAAAAATATCGTGAAAAAAAATCATGTTAGCTAACCAATCTGGGCTTTGAAACTTACTCTAGTGTCATCTGATCCTGATACAAGAAGCGAACCACTTGAGTTCCACGCGATAGCATTCACGCAACCTGTGTGACCCTGTTCAATACCACAAAGAAAGAAGTACATCGTAAAAAGCAAGCAAAGAGCAAGTAACTTCAGCTTTTCACTCCACAGCACACATAAATTCCAGCACACCACCATGAGATTCATTCATATATATCAATGCACATGGTAAGACAATGAATGAAAATGTTAGTAAGATACCTCTATCTCCTTTTCCAAAGCAAGCTTTTGCACTAGAGAAGAATGGAACTGTACTTTTTTCTTAATGTCCTGCAAAAGAGAAAATATTAGTTGCACTTGCATTATGCTTTGGCTTAAACCATAACTAGACATGCAAAATTACAGAATGCAAGAGCAAAGAAGAACAGTACAAAAGATATAATTAAGTGTCTGATAATTCAAGATATGCAGCCAGCGGCCGGGGACTGTGATGCGGCGGCAGCTGCTCACCAGCGCACCTGCGTGGAGGCGGCGGCTCGCCCGCACGCCTGCTGGCTGTTTGCCGTGCTGCCACAGGCTTGGCGGGCGAGCCGCCGCCTCCACGCAGGTGCGCTGGTGAGCAGCAGCCGCTGCATCACAGTCCCCGGCCGCTGGCTGCATCGACGCCTGGCTCTGTACCACGCTGTCCTTCTAGCTGTGCCACGTCGCCGTCTCGCTAGCTCCAGCACCCGCACGCAAGCCCAGCGAAGGCGTGGCAGCCCGCCGCAGGTGCTCGCCGGCGATGGTGTGGCCGCCCCCGCGGCGACTGGACTGGCAGTGGCAGGACGTGGTAGCTCACTTGCGTGCTTGCCCGGCAGACGCTCTCGCCGGCCATGGCGCAACCACCTACTCGTCCGGTGGTGGCGCAGCAGCATGCACACGCGAGCTCAACGCGGCAACCCGCCCGTGCGTTCGCTCAGCGGCGGCGAACGAGCACGAGGGTAGCAGCAGTTACAGTGCACAGCTGGTGGTGCTCGAGCTCGGCGACACGCGAGGTAAGCGGCGGATTCGACAGATCTCGCAGTCACAGGGTCGTGGGGCCTTCACCACGAGCAGCGAGGCGTGGAAGTCACTAGGGCCGGTGAGCACAGGAGCAGCAGTGGTGCATGAGAGTGGACGAGCGATTGCGTGCTCGCTGCCTCACTCATGTTCGACGGGGCAGCCACCGCCACCGGCAGCGGGGCCTCATCAAGCGGGCATGGTGTGGCGAGCAGAGGCAGAGCCGTGAGAGAGAGGGAGAGCAGTAGGGTGGCGCCGGCGGTATCTCGACAAGCTGCTGCGCGGGCATAAGTCCGGCGGCGGGCGTTTGTGCGACTGGGCCTGGGCTGCAACTTCTGACTTCCATGGGGAAGAAAGGAAGAAGATAATGCCAATGGGGCCCGCATGTCACCGACACATAGAGACAATGGTAGAAGGGCACTTTAGGCAATATGAGAATACAAGGATCTGTAGATGGGTCCTACAGCGTCTAAAGTGTACAAAATGGCAAATTTGAGAGATCACTTAAATAGGTGAATCGTATTGGTGTGTCTCCAATCCGCGAAGATTGTAATGGCACTAATCCAAAAAAAAACCATCTAGAAAAGCCAAAACGACTTATAATTTAGAGTGGAGGGAGTAATATCTAACCTCTTTGCCTGGTAACAAAGCAAAGAAGAATGTGGATAGTTGGAGGGATTGTAAATAGACAAACTGGTGTTCTTTTTCATTGCTCTCTTTCTAACACGGATGACATGTTTCAGGTGGTGGATCAATTTCTTCATTACATGATGTTTGTTCCCTTCTTTTATTCCTAAATTATTCCTGAAGAAATAAATAATTATTGATGCCCATGTATTTATAGCTGTCCATAATTCACCATGCATATGTAGAATGAGAGGGAAAGAGCTACTGCCACATATTAGCTTGTAAGGAGCAGTATGCACATTCTGCACACAGAAAATATGGGGGGGGGGGGGGGGGGGGGGGCGGTGGGGGGGGGGGGGGGGGGGGTGGGGGGGGTGAGAAATCCATCACTCAGTTAATCCATTGCTACATGTATATATAATACATGCACAAAAGACCATATCATTTCACAATTACCTAAAGATCTGACAATCGCCAAGAATAGATCAGTCATGTTCTGTTCTTCTGTATTGTTTCACTTTCAACTCAAACATTCAGCAGGCTGTTTCAGGTTTGCACCCCATAAAAAGCAAGAATTATAAAGTCAGCCTGATGCTGCCGCATTTCAGAAATGGCCCGATATGAATTCCTAAAGAGTAAAGACAGATAAGGTATATAGCAAACCGCTATTCTAATCCAACTACTGGTATGAGGCTGCCGCATCGAAAGCAGCTGGTTCCTCCATGTCCATAAACCCTTGTTTCAACCTAATCAAAAGTACCGATCCGGAAATGCAACCCAGCACCACTAACTCATCCAAAACCGCCCCGCCAATCACTCCTGACCCATCGATTCGCCGACACGAACGCTTACGAATCGGCCAATTCGATCCCAAAAGCACAAATGCCGCCTAAAGCGCTAGGAGAAATCGCAGGGGTTTGCTGCTCTGGGGGCCTTACGGGGGAACCGTGGAGGTTGCGGGCGTCCAGGAGATCGGTGAGGCTGCCGTCCGAGAAGGGCCACCGCAGCTTCTCCGCCGTGTCCATCTCCGCCGCCTCTCCCTCTCCCGCGTCGCCAGCCACCAGCTTCCGCACGATCGCCGCTGGCCGGGTGGGGGGATGCTTCTGGACACTCTGCGCCCTTCGGGGCTCGAGGGTCGAGGGTCGGGGGTCGGGGAGGAAGGGTTGAGGTCTGGGTTCCAGCAACAGGAAGGCCAGAAAGGGGGCGCCCCCGGGTCGGAGTGGGGCAGTGGGGCCAGACGGCCAGAGACGCGTGGAGCCACCGCTGAACGAGGCGTGGCCTGCCAGGTGGGCCTACCCCCGTTCTCTTTTTTTTTCTTTTATCTCTACTCTATCTCTATCTCTATCTCTTTCCTGTTTCTCCTCACATACATCTCTATTGGAATTCACTACTATTTATGCTTCCATGCCCACATCAGCATTTTATTAACTATAAACCAATTATTGTACCTGCTCTAATACAATGTCTATCCAACCATACCAAAATAACTCTACAATCCTGAACTACCTAGAGTATATAAAAGAAAATTTCCTGCGACACCTCTCACACAAAAAAATATCGCCCGAAAAAAAATCCCTAAAAAAAATCTTGCATGTGCATGGAAGGCAAAAGCCAATCTGGGGATCACTCAGGGCATGTTTGTTTCCGTGGCTGAAATTTTAGCCTTACATATTTTGCCAAAAATTTTGCCATGGGATCCAAACAGATTGGTAAAAGTTGGCTAATTGGCAAAATTTTGCTTATACTCTTTTGCCTCTCAAGGCTAGCAAAAGATGGCTAAAAGTACATTTACTCTCTTTCTCTCTTCTCTCTCTTTCTCTCTCGTGTCTCTTACACCTTTTAAGGGCACTTTGGAACGCAGAAATTTCACAGTAATTATACAGGATTTTCACAGGAATCAGTTGACTGTTCACAGAAAAAACTCAGGAACGAAAAAATTTCTCGCGTTCTAAAGGGGCCCTAACATCTCTTAGCCTATGGATCCAAACAATTCAACAAGATAAAAATTTTGTGCAAAACTTTTGATCAAAACTTTTGTCAATGACAAATAGAATCTAAACACAGCTTAATTAGAAAGGAAAAATAAATAATAATGGTGACCATTATGGAAGGAGTGGGAAAAAAGTAATAAGGAAAGAAAAGAAAGGCCACCGATCAAGGATGTTACTGGAGGAAAAAACAAAGAAAATTTATCGACTTACCCCGTCTGCGCAGCGCAACTCCCAGCCATCTTGTCCACCGCCCCATAGGTTGAGTTTGTTGAGGCCTGCTGGCGCGTCCAAATCTTCGACAAAAGCGGCAATGCAGACCTGCTTCGTCGTCATCCTGGAGCCCCACATGGTGCTTATTATTTTCTGGTGACAACGAACCAATGCAGAGGAACGAGCACGTTCTAGGTATTGTGTTACTTTTGTTATGGTAGTAAGTAATCATATTGTTGTTTGATGGGACATGTTTCGTATGTGGTGGACTATATCTTGATGAATGATACATGTAAATATGTATGTGATTGTTCAGCTGAAAGTGTAGACAAAAACAACATAATTGAGTTGATTACTTCATCACATGATCCAGTCAATGCCATGGGCCAGATTAGGAAGAAAGAATCTAAAAATGCATATGCAAGGAAATAGTACGGAAATCTAACACCTAAGGAGAGAATAGCAAGGCGAGAACGCTAGCAGGAGAAGTCTAAGACACCTGCACGAAAGGAATCACGGAGAAAAGTCAGAGACGAGACAGAGAGGAGGAAAAGTGAAAGTGCATTCGCCCCCCCTATGGGTTTTGGATAATTAATGACAATTAAATTAAGGACTAACGGGTTTATAAAAGCATGTATGCAGGTGTTAGTCCTTAGAAAGATTTGAAATGTTGAAATCTCGTGAACAAAGCACGTTGGATACATTTGGACAAAAAGATACCTAGCTCAAGTGGTGGTTTGAAATTTTAATTTTAAACTTGAGTTATAGGTAAGCCAGACTATCAAGAGGGTCACAAATTAGGTTGACTAGATATGGAGAAAAGTGCTCAAATCGACTAACTAAAGTTTGCTTGTGAGACACTGCACTACCACGAACACATAGAGGTAAATCTGTGTGGTCGGTAGTACCGACCATGGCTGCTCTGCGCAATGCTCTCTGGATAGAGGTCATTTTGAACTGGTGGTAGTACCGCCATCATGTCGGTAGTACCGCCCACCCAGACCATTTTAACATCCTCTCTGTGTAGACTCAAAAATAACTTGGCGGTAGTACCGCCATAAGGTCGGTACTACCGACCCTCGATGGTACCGACCCCGGTCGGTAGGAAGGTATTTTTGCAACCTCTCTGTGTAAGCCCAAAATGGCTTGGCGGTAGTACCGCCATAGGGCCGGTACTACCGACCCTCGGTGGTACCGACCCAAGCCGGTAGTAAGGCAGTTTTGCTGGGCTCTCTGTGTTGGCTCGATTTTGACTTGGCGGTAGTACCGCCATAGAGTCGGTACTACCGACCCTCGGTGGTACCGACCCTGGTCGGTAGTTACCGAGGGACCAAGTCTCATTCTGCGGAGCTCTCTGTTTGCAGCCAA
Source organism: Coix lacryma-jobi var. lacryma-jobi (assembly GCA_009763385.1). Taxonomy (NCBI): domain Eukaryota; kingdom Viridiplantae; phylum Streptophyta; class Magnoliopsida; order Poales; family Poaceae; genus Coix; species Coix lacryma-jobi. Next base: position 8,635,958 of record CM019823.1, on the reverse strand, counting down.
TTTGGCCTGGCGGTAGTACCGCCATAGGGCCGGTACTACCGACTCTCGGTGGTACCGACCTGACGCCGGTATTTGTTTTTAGGTCAGATCCAGATCTGTGCAACGGTTAGTGACTGGTCGGTACTACCGACCAGCCTCGGGACTAGGAGAGTATAAATTGCTCTCCTCTTCTCTTTTGACTGTTACCGACTCATTCCACTCACTTATTGCGACCTAACTTCAGACAAAAGAGCCTTCAAGCATTGACTCCTCCCCTCTCTCCCCCCCCCCTTGCTCCTAGGTTCACTTACTTGCAAGATTTGAGCTAGGGAAGTGAGATTAGAGAGTGGGAAGCTTTGATCTACGACTTGAGCACTTGGTTTCCATCTAGCCGGCTTGATTTGTGTCTATTACTCTTGAGCTCCTTGAGCTCTAGCCGGTTAGGTGTTCTTCGTGGTAGCACGTGTTGCTTCATTTGTGAGGGCTCCCCGAAGTGTTTGTATTTCCCCTGTGATTTCTAGTGGAGAAACTCTCGTAGCCTTTGTGGTTGCTTGAGTGAGGCAAGGAGGTGAAATAGACTCTGACCTTTGTGGTCACCTCAACAACGAGGACGTAGGCACTCCTTAGTGGATTGGCCGAACCTCGGGATAAATCATCGTGTCCCGTGTGCTTGTTGTTGTCTCTACTTTGTATATTACTTGTGTTCTTCGTGTTCTTCTTCTCCCTATCTCTTTCTTAGGTTGAGAAGGCTCGATCCACACCGTGGAAAGCAACCAAGGCTTGGTAAGGCTAGAATCGTTGTTTATCATACTTAGGGAAGTGGGGGTACATACTTGTATTACATTCATAGCTCACTTACATTGGATTTGTAGTTCCTCTTTAGGATCCCGGTAGTGTCGTTTGTTTGTGTCGGTAGTACCGGTGCGTCACACCCGGTAGTACCTACCCAAACAAACCGGCAACACTGATTGTTGTCTAACTATAATTTCTAATTTGTGAAGTTTCAGATTGTCCAAAATCACCTATTCACCCCCTCTAGGCTGATTAGATCCTTTCAAAAAGCACACCCTACACTCGGAGACTATTGCCACAGAGAATCCATTATATATTCCTGAGGTTGTGTGGCCCACTGTGGGTGAATTTGGAGCTCATGATCCACGACACAATCCGGTGATTAGGTTATCCCAAAGTTTAGTGTAACACCTCTTTACATTCCTCCACCTCATGAGGAGATCAATGATGAAGGATGTGATGAGTTGTTATCTGGCTGTATGACACAAAGGGCATGTTTAGTTCCACGGTGTAAAAATTTTGAATGTCATATCGAATGTTACGAGGGTGTTGCATGAGGTGTTCGAGTACTAACAAAAAAACAAATTACAGAATTTGTCCATAAATCGTGAGATGGATTTTTAAACCTAATTAGTCCATCATTAGCACATGTGTTACCGTAGCACTTTAGTGTCAAATCATGGATTAATTAATATTAAAAGATTCATCTCGCAAATTACATGCAAACTGTGTAATAGTTATTTTTAATCTATATTTAGTACTTCATGTATGTGTCCAAAGATTCGTGTGACAGGTGTAAAGTTTTTTTTATTTTGGAACTAAACATGGCCAAAGATCATATGTTTTGTCTAAACAAAGACATGCGTTGTTAACCTGTGGTAACACGATGTTTGAGTGTCACATTGGTTCAAACACTAGGGCATCTAAAACAGAGGGTGACTGCATGGCTAAAGATCGAGTGGATGTTAACACACTGAAAGGTCGAGATGGCGGACTAGAGGGGGGTGAATAGTCCTTTTTAAAATTAAACTTAATCGGAGCGGCTAACCGAAACAAATGCGAAATTAAAACTATCGGTCTAGCCAAGACTACACCTCTCTACCTATACTCTATGACACTTTACAAAAGATCCTAATCAATGCAAATAAGGTGTCGGGCTAGCTAGAGCTCACCTAACCAATTCTAGAAGCAAGGTCACACAAGCCTATGCAACTAGTACTTCAAGCACGGGGAGCTCCTATGCAATCTAGCAAGCAAAGCACAAAGCCTAAGCTCACTAGCAATGCTCAATAACAAGGCTACACAAGCCAAATTAGAGAGCTCAACTTAGCTACACAAACTAAGCAACTAAACACTAGCACAAGAATAAATATTGCAATACAAGCTAGTGTAAACAACAGGCAGTCGGTACTACCGGGCTGTTAGGCCGGTACTACCGGGCACCTGCAGGGAGCTACAAAATCGAAGGGGATGAGATGCAATCTCAGATCTAGCAATTACCCCACTTCCCTAGATGATGTAGATGACGAATGTAGCTTCCCCACGTCTTGATTCCTTGCCAAAAGGTAGATCGAGTCTTCCCAACCTAAGATAGAGTGAAGGAGGGAGGAAGAACACGAAGAACACAAACAAGTGTAATATGCAAGGAACAAAGAACAATAAGAGCAACAAGAGACAGGGACACAAGATTTTATGCCGAGGTTCACTTGGTTGCCACCAAGCTAGTCCCCGTTGAAGCAAGCCCAAGTTGCCGCCGATCCTCTTGCTAGTGGTGACACTAAGCCAACCTCTCCACGATGGAGTGCTCACCAAGAGCTCTAGCTTTCGATCCGGCCGGACCACTTGGCGCTCTTCACGCCTCTTCTCCACTAGAGTTGCTCTTCGCGATCTCCCGCGGGGCGAGCACAATACCCCTCACAAAGCTTCTCTGGAGCCACGCACAATCTTCACGCGGGCTTCACGACGGAGACACGCACCAAGCCGTCTAGGAGGTGGCAACCTCCAAGAGTAATAAGCACCACTGGCTTGCAACTCGAACACCTAGTGCCAACTCTTGCAATCTCTCATGCACCGCACTAGAATCGCTCACTCACACAATCGGATAAGCACTAATAAGCATATGTGAGTTAGAGGGCTCCTAAGCACTTCCCAACCATGGACACAAAGTCCCTAGGGTGCTCAACCTCATCCAAGGGCCGGCCACCCCTCTATTTATAGAGGGGAGCCACAAACTAGCCGTTTCCCCCTTTTCCCGAACTCCCACGGCCACGGTCGGTACTACCGACCAAAGGGTCGGTACTACCGACGGTCCAAAAGACCGTTAGAAACGACTTTCTAACACGGGCGATAGTAGGGTCGGTAGTAGGGTCGGTACTACCGGCCCCGGTACTACCGACCTTATAGTGGTACTACCGGTAGGCCAAATCTAGATCTACACAGAACGCTCCCAAACTTTCTTCAAACCTCGGTACAACCGACCCCTAGGGTCGGTACTACCGTGCCCGGTACTACCGGCCTTATGGCGGTACTACCGGTAGGCCAAACCGTCTTCCGAACAGAGAGTTTGCGCGCTGCACACAGGGGTCGGTAGTAGGGTCGGTACTACCGACTTCAGGGTCGGTACTACCGACTTCAGCATCCTGAACTCCTCGCTAAAACGGTCATAACTCTTAGCTCCGAACTCCGATTTCGATGATCTTGGACATTTTGGAAAGCTTATTCAGAGGGCTACACATCCCACATACAAAGCTAATCCAACTCATAAAGTGTTAGTACAGAATTCTAATCCAAGATCCATCGCTTCTCTTTTTCAACCAAAGATTTCTCCGAAAACTTCTCTCGAGTTGATTCAATTCAACTCCAACACCTTCTCCTTTGCAAATGTGCCAACACCACCAAGTGTATACAACCTTGTGCATGTGTATTAGCATTTTCACAAACGTTTTCAAAGGATTTTCACTTGCTCTTACCGCGCCACTCGATCCTAGCAACATCGCAAAGTTAGATCGCTCAAGTGGCACTAGATGACCGATATGCAAACAAGTTTGCTCCTCTTAATAGTACGGCCATCTATCCTAAACCCGGTCATAATCTTCTCTACACACCTATGACCGGTGAAATGAAATGCCCTACAAATATACCTTTGTCTTGCGCATTCCATTTCATCTCCTCCGGTGTTGATGCAACACACGCACCAACCTATCATCAAATGATATGCCCCACTTCATATCATCACATGGCCTCCATGGTCCATCAATCTTGACATCACTTGCTCTTCACCATCGCTTCGGCCTCTCGGCTCCAAGTCTTGCTTAAGCCTCCCGACACTTGGTACCAACGGCTTCAAAGCCTCCAACTTGCCCTTCACCTTCGCAACCGGTCCATCAAGCCAAGTCTTGCCTTGATCTTCACCATCTTGGCCACATGACCACATGTCATGTTTCATGTGCATTAAGCTCCTCCATGATCATCACATGTGTGAGCTTCACATCAAGTCCAAGCCATTCACCTCCATGGCTCAAGTGCTCACACACATGTACCTGTGGACTAATCACCTGTGTATCTCACATAAACACCATTAGTCCACCTAAAGTTGTCACTCAATTACCAAAACCAAACTAGGACCTTTCACACACCCTTGCCTCAATCAGTCGTGACCAATAGCGATAAATACTAATGTCTCAATATATCCCATTTAGGTGACCTATATACCATGATATGTTAATTGATCTATAGTCATTTTATGATTAACATAAAAAGAAAGACCCAACATTCAGGCTACATCAGCCATATTGATGTGGCACCACTGTTTGATGATTATAAATGCATGGTTGAAGAACACCTGAATGATAACACGCCCTTGCCTCAATCAGTCCTAACCAACAATGATAACCACTAATGCATCATTCTCCCATTTAAGTGACCAGTATTATATAACATATTATACCTAACTCAACCATGGTCATTGCATGATTATCAGAAAGGAATGAACCTAACCTTCAACCTGCATCAGATGTACCGACAACACCTCTATTTTATGATAGTAGTAATTTACTCTATTTTCTAGCATTCTCTAAATTATTTGAACTCCTTTGTTTATTTTTACTCGTAATTCTACTAACTCATGTATCTTTGGCGGTCATAGATGATGATGAGTGAGATATATTTGAAGAGGACGAGAAAGAGGATGAGAGATACCCATTTGTTGGGCAAAGTATTTGTGTGAAATACCAAATTAAAATAAAAATCTTACATTACTTTATCTAAACTACTATAAGTATTACCCCGCTGAAGGGTCGAGATGGCAGACTAGAGAGGTGAATAGTCTTTTCTAAAATTAATCACACCGGCTAACCGAAACAAATACGAAATTAAATCTATCGGTCTAGCCAAGACTACACCCCTCTACTTATACTCTATGACACCTTACAAAGTTCCTAAACAAAGCAAATAAGGTGTCGTGCTAGCTAGAGCTCACTTAACAATCCTAGCAAGCAAGGTCACACAAACCTATGCCACTAGTACTTCAAGCACGGGGAGCTCCTACTCAAGCTACTAAGCAAAGGCACAAAGCCTAAGCTCATTAGCAATGTTCAATGACAAGGCTACACAAATCAAATTAGTGAGCGCAACATTTACTTAGCTACACAAACTAAGACACGTGACTAACAAGGCTACTCAAGTCAATTAGCCACGCAAGATATCTAATTCTATGCTACACAAGCAAAGAATGTAACTTACAAGCCACACAAGCTAACAAGAAGCGCAAGAACAATCTACACTAGCACGTGTATATGAACAAGTAAATACAAGCTAGTGAATGGAGTTTACAAACCACCGAGAAGATGAACATGAAGTTGAAACGGTGATTTTTCTCTGGAGGTTCACTTGGTTGCCACCAAGCTAGTCCCCGTTGTGTTGACCACGCACCTTGGTAGTTCGGTGACTAATAGGCACCACACCTGGTGAAACGTCCTCAATTTTCCGCGAAGGGAAAATCCACAGAACGAGTTATAATATGACAAAACCAGGAGCTGATCTTATCATATTATCATATATCAGTCGATATCACAGTCATACATCGTAAGATTACACAGTTATAAGCATTACATCATTGAGTATCACCTATTACAGAGTCTATTCTAGCGGAAGACTATCGAGTGAAGGCTCCTCCTTCACGAGCATCATCAAAGTTGTTGTAGCGCAGCATCGATCGGATCCTCCGAACCAAACTTGAGCGTAGGCACGAAACCTCCTAAAGTCAGCACTTCTGAAGCAGGATATCTGCACACCGCCAGATGTGTGCAGGCCATGGTCAGCACCGATGAGCTTTAGTGGAAAATAAAACAAGGGATCTGGCGATCCTAATATTTGGCTGTGGATTTGCATCCTAGCACAAGAGCAGTAATAAGTATAATATTTATAAAGTTTTAATACATTCCCATACACACACATTCACATCCATCCACCATATCCATATCCAACACCACACCACACACATCACCTCATCTCATCTCACACACTCAGTCGACAGAGGCCAGCTCCCTCCCAGCCTTGTCTCAACGGCCCGCAACCTCATACCAGGTTCACGGCCGGCACTCACATACCAGGGGGAGAAAAGAAAACTCTCACTAGTCGGAAACAAGTCAGGGAAAAGGTCCGCGACCAACGAATTGGCCAACGTATTGATCGATCAACCATACACTCTGCAGAGGTTCTACAATATCCACAAGATCGCCATCCTCGGCACTCTAGAATGCCTAGGCGGATACCGGTCGCTTGCCAGCCTAGAATAATGCCACCCTACCACTCAGCCCTGGAATCACCCCAAGTATGTCTGGGATGGCTAAGTCTGTGAAGTCACGTTCCCTCTCCCGAAGTGGGGGCCGTGATCGTCTCGGAAGGGTGTGGGACTCTGATACCCGTACCTTCCTCGCACTCTCTCGCCTAGCAGTAGTGGCATTACCCTACCAGGTAGTCCGACCGTCCCCGTCCATAAGGAGCGAGTGGCATGTAAAGGTATTCCCCGTGGTCAGGTCCCCGTTCCACCTAGGGTGACTAAGCCGGAATGTCTTCTCAAAGGTTTTCATTATCCGTGCCACCACAACACGCTCCTGATCCGGGCTCCACCAGCGGCTCACACCCGGATCCACCTCAAGTCACCACTTAACCCGCCACAGGTTTCACACCACCACAGGGGCTTCCAGATCTGCCCCACGGCAAGACTCGCACCAGGCTCGTCGTATATTCCGGCTCGGTCGACTCAACCCTCACCCTCCACACACCCAAGTCACACACGCAGCACGCTCACACATCACCAAGTCTGGCATCACCCGCCAAACCATTCCCAAGGGTTCACCACCCGCATCACATCTCAGATATAATACGAAGTAGAGTTAATAATATAATGGTGAATCATGCAAGCAAGCAGGCGAGTAAGCATGAATAAGTGAGCGAATGCGCAAAGCAGGGTGTTGTGGTAGAGTGGGTTGCAATCAGGTAATAAAGGCTTAGGTAGTATCATGCATCAATATACTAGCAAAGGAATAAATATAAAAGCACTAGCAAGTCTACTTATTTGCAATGTCTAATAGGATTCTCTAAAAGGAGGGTGCTGCCATGACACCTGCGAAGTAGTCGTAGTCGTGGTTAATTAATCCTTGTTGGTGTTCCATTAGCGAGGTCGTCTCCTCCTGAGTTGACTCCATGTTACAGTCCTTGATGTCGTCCATGCTCTCTTCTCTTGGTCCAATCGTATGCTACTCCACGAAATGACACACAGGGCAAGAGAACACTCACACCATAATTGAAAAGACAACAAGACGCAGGAAGATCCAATAACACCAACGAAACACTAAAATACACAAGATTTAGCTCTCTCGGCGTTTGTCCGATTTCCTCGAGCTAGGGTCAAAGTGGTGGTTGCAAGTTTAAGTCTTGGCCAAGCCGGTACGGCTTTATAACATAGGGTTCAAACCAAGACCTATCCTTAGCAAACACCACGGCTCACGTCCTTCGATTTGGTCGTCATTTACAAGGGCGTAAATCGGAGGACGGGCCTAACGAATAAAGTACGACGGGGTTCGGCTCTTGTAGCCTTATCCCAAAGATCAGTTGATCATAAGAACGATTAACACCATTGTGACTTGACTCCAAAGTACCTTGGCTTGCCTGCTATGGTAAAAGCGGTAGCGCAAAAGGGTTGGAGGTCTACAATCCTCTCGATCCACACGACACAGTACGTCGGGAACCAAGACTCAGGGTCACTAATAAGAGCGGGGTTAGCTCAGCACATCTATGCCATGTTCTCAGGCACATTTTCTAGGGAAATGTGTTTAGGTGGTCGATCGAGTCGACGCGCGGGGTTCTGAGATACAACATAGACCATAGCCATGCTAACAAAAGGATTAGCAAGAGTACGAATATATAAGTCAAAGGTTCATTCCAACACACACGTCATGGTAGAAGACGGGGTGTTGGAAGGTGTGGCACAATATAAGAGGCAAGTGCGCAAACTACTTGTAGGGTACCCGACCGGGGTGCTCTGGCACTAAGTCATTTCTAGATTCGTAGCGGTGCGGTTGTCACTGCGAGAATCAGGATATGCAGTGGTCAACGGGTACAAACATACAAGAGTTTGTGCATGAAGAAGCATTTATAAAGCGTATTCAAATAAGTGAAAAAGAGCATAGCTCCATGGTCATGGCGAGGTGTACTCGCGACCACAAGATACACTAACAGGGGTCGTGTTTCATTCGACATCACGGTCATGGCGAGACGGGTCTCGCGATCGTAATGTCCGAACGAGGTACGATCCCTCAGCCAGCTTTAAAGGCTCGGCACACTCAGACAACATACGGACATCCATCCATACAACGTTAAGAACCATAAGGCGACAAAAGACACATCGAACCAAATTAAGTGGAGTAGCACATTCCCATAGCATGAGTTTGGATGGATCCTGTATCACAAGTGCATATACAGGTGGTCGTAAGAACGAGGTATAGCGCGAGTATAGATAGATAAATAAGAGAATTTTCCAAGGGCTCGGTAAGGCAACGATAAGATGACACGGGTCCTAACGAGACATGGTGGCAACAGTCACGACGTCAAGGGAGGTTCTAGGTAAGGTGCGTAGGCTTGACTCAGATAGATACCGTTCATATGAATGAAAATTCAAAAGACCCAAATGCACTCAACATGGTACCATTGGGTAGATCTTGATTTTAGATGAATTTAGCAATTTGAACCACTATTTTTGGTGTCCGTATGAATTAGTTATGAATTTCCGAAGTTTATCCCTTTTTTTTAAAAAAAGCTAAAAGGCCGGTTTAACTAGGTGACAACACGTGTCGCTCTGTGAGAGGTCAGTTCGGTGTCAGTGATTGACAGGTGGGTCCCACGGTTAGTGTTGACCTGGTCAATGGATGCTGATGTCAGCATGACGTCAGCGTTACGTCATCTCGGATGCTTCTGTTTACGTCCCTCGAGCGAGCCGAGGCCACCCTCGGACTATGATGCCGAGGCCAGCCTTGCGCAACTTCCCTCGAGCGAGCCGAGGCCACCCTCGGACTGTAAGCCTCGAGGATGCTGAGACCTACCCTCGAGCCTCGGACGAATCGGAGTTTTTCCCGAGGCCTCTCTCGCTCCGCCTCTCTCCGCGCCTCGGCGCTCGGTCGAGACGGATTTTTGAGCTCCGAGACCTCTCTCGCGCCTCGGGCCTCGGGCGAGACGGAGTTTTGCTCCGAGGCCTCTCTCGCGCCTCGAGCCTCGGGCGAGACGGAGTTTTGCTCCGAGGCCTTTCTCGAGCCTCACGCCTCGGGCGAGACGGAGTTTTGCTCCGAGGCCTCCCTCAGCCTCGGGCGAATCAGAGTTCTCTCCCCTTTCTCCTCTGTTCTGTCACGGCGGCGTCCGCCGGCGGCGAGCTCGCGCCGCACCCTGCAACTCCGTTTCTATTCTAATTCGGTGCTCCAGCGTGTTCGATCTCCCCTCCGAGAACTCCATGCACACAAGATTTTCCCCCTTCCGTCCTCGGTCGATCGGCGCACGTGATTTGGCGGCAAACCGCGGCGGTGTTATACTGTTGAGGTGGCTCCGTACCAATTCAAAGGAATTCAGCGTACTCAACCATCCCATCAACTCCTCCATAGGCCCCTGAACTCCTTTGTCGATGTCCTACTTGCTGGCGGGGCTTGAGGGTTATGGTGGCGTGTGGCGATCCCCCGGCGGCTCCTGGTTGCTATGGCCAAGTTACTGCGGCATCCCGTAGGTCACATCGATTCCTCGATCAACCTCACGGTTTCGTTAGAGTTCCCCAGACATTCCTCGTGGGCTTGATAAGGTTTGGGTTGTTCAGAACGCCGTCATGCCAGCATCAGCGGCGGCGCGTCTCGACGCCCGGTATACGCCTACGGCTTAGGCCTCTGCTAGGGTGCGCACAGGGTTCACATCGCTACCGCGATCACGCTCGGTTCGGCATCTTCCTTCTATGATTGCTACAGAGGCCAATTTGGTGATTCATCGCGGCGGGCTAGGCCGCGACGTCGCTTGTGGTCCACGGCGTCATGTGCACAGATCTCACTACAGCGTGCTCGGCTACTCGTTAGGCCATGGATGGCAGTCGTTCGTGTGTGCGTAGGTGCATGTGCTCGATCTGATTAAAGGTTCGGTGGAGACCCTGGCCTACGCGCTCGGGTACGGAGCGCCATGGCCGATGCAGCGGCGAGGTTTGGACAAGAGGGACATGGCGGCTCACCGTGGTGGCGTTGAAGCTACGATGGCGGTGCAGGGCGATTCGAGGCCGTGTAGCTTCGGTAGCAGTGCCGTGCCGCGCCTAGTTCGTCGCCGTGCTTGCTCCAGAGTTCGCCGGTGTCCTGCTTGCGGTTCTCTCCTTCGGCGCCGGCGACTTCCGTGGCGGCGCTCCGGTCCTTTGTGGCTCCGCTCCTCCGCTTCTCCTCCGTTCCCTTCTCTCGGCTGTGTGGTGTGGTGAGGTTGTTGCGCCACGGCGTGGCGATGCTGTGAGGGAGGGTCACCAGGGTAGGTTGGGATTTATAGCCGGCGGCTCATGCCATGGCGAACGGTGATCAGGGGCGTCCGCTCGATCGGAGGGCCGTGAGGTGCTCAGTGTTTGCACGGCTCCAAATCGAATTGCGGGGGGACCAGGCTGGCGAGTCTGTTAGCGCTGGTCGGCCGAGGTGGCGCGGTGGGGTCGCTCTGTCGCCCGCGCTCTGCTTCTGGCGTGGAGAAGAAGAATGGGAGTGGGCGTGTCACTGACAAACAGGGCCCGTGTGTCGGTGTCTTGGCGCGGAAGCGTGCGGGGGTAGGTCTCGCGGGCGCGAGCGCTCGCGTGGGAATCGCGTGGGTGCGCACGCGTGCTGAGCGGCGGCGACGGCCAGAGAGGCCAGGGGCGCGGCGCCTCCAGCTAGGCTTGCGAGGGGTGCGGCGTCCTGGGCCAGATGGGTCGCGCGCGTGGGCCGAAGAAGGGGAGGAAGAGGCGTGGGCCGGCCCAAGAGCATGAAGGTTTTTCCCATTTTCACTTGATTAAAAAGAGATTTGATCTAGGGTTTCTAGGATAATTTGGAAAGGTTTTCGAGAGAGTCTTGAGGTAATTCGAAGAAAAACACAAGGAGATTGCTATGGTCATATGCTCTCCGATATAAGACTTAAGTTGCAAAAAGAATCTCTGGCAAACTCCTACAAGCAATACTATATGTATGCAACAATTTATTATAAATTGTTCCCGGTTTGGCTAGCAACTACATGTTCCACTCAATCACAGAAAAATTTTTAAAAGTCCGAATTTTTGGGTTGTTACACCTGGCTCGACACTCAAGCACTGCAAGAACTCTCCCACAAGTGACGGTAACTCAACGACACGCTCTACTAGAATTGCTCTTCGTGATCCCCGTGGGGTGAGCATGGCACCCCTCACAATCCTTCTCCGGAGCCACGCACAATCTTCACGCGGGCTTCAAGACAGAGACTCAATCACCAAGCCATCTAGGAGGTGGCAACCTCCAAGAGTAACAAGCACCACCGGCTTGCAACAATCACCTAGTGCCACACCTTGCAATCTCTCAATGCAATGCACTAGCGATCACTCACTCGCAATGATTCGCACACTAGTAAGCACAAGCGAGTTAGAAGGCTTCCTAGCACTCCCCAAGCATGGATGTTGATGGTAGATAACTCCTATTTTAAACCGTCAACTAACCTCATAAATGACCCGCAATGATCCAAAGAGTGTAGCTATAGGGTTTGATTCTAACGAGTTCTACGAGTTGTGTAGTTCTCACTTGTTTTGCAGGATATTCAATATTTCATCATAAGAAAGTATCTCAAGTGAAGAATCAGAGCACACCAGTGAGATGAGCTCGTCGAGACGATCGCAACAGACATGTCACATGCCATATTTGGAGTCCCGGAGCAAGAGTCCTCAATGAATCCGACCAGGAAGACTCTGGAACCCTCTAGAAGCCTTATCCATATGAAGATCAGGGCTGTAACAGACAAGATTCCAATAGCTACAGAATACCAGAGATATCCAGGGACCAGACAGGAAGAAGACGACAAGAAATCCATCCACGCCATGACTCGTTGCGCAAACCAACCGAACAAGGGCTCTAGGAGAATAAGGAAGGTGCTAGGAGACTTCCAGTCGAAGGAAGAGGCATGCGGCGCTAGGGGGAGGTCGGCCGGCCGGCCTAGGCCCACCTGGAAGCCACCCCTCCTTCGTGCGGCGTGACCTAACCGACCTCCACTTTGTATCTTGGCCGTTGTTCAACGTTGGTTTGATCTGAGGGCTGCGGTTCATCCCACCGGGCTATATAAGAAACCCCAGACCCCTCGGCATCGCATCCAATCCAATCTTAGTCTTAGATAAAATAGAAGGAGGTTATTCAGTAGCCATCGCAGGTTTCATTACTTTTCTTCCATTCAAATTCAAAAAAGCTAAAAAAGGATCATTGATCAATCATTTAGAGTAGAGGTAGCCTAGACAACCAGGAGCTCCACCATCCAAGGGCGTAGCTAGAATAGAATTAGAAGGGTCGAGGGAAGCTCGGATTCCGGATCTAGTCAAGAGGAGCTAGGTAATTAGCCTTGTCTTCTCTCTTGTATCACATTTTTTCTTCTAATTGTTCTTCTAATTGTCTAATTGTCTTCTAGTTCATTATCTTGTGTTCTAATTGTGTTCTAGTTCATCTTCTAATTACCTCTCTAGTTCATCTCTGTGTTCTAATCTAGTTCTAATTGTTCATCTAGTTCTTATTCATCTTCTAGTTTGTGTTCTAGTTGATACATGTCATGACTTGTTACCATTTCGTGTTCATAATTATAATGTTCATTGTCTACTTTGATTATATGTCTAGCATAGCTAGGGTATCTTTATGTTTATGCTCTTGTTCGTATAGCACTCATTCTGTCGATCGCGAGGTGAGTGGTCAACATTGTATAAGTGTGGTGCTTATACGTTGTTTACCTGTGAATGCACCCTATATTCCGGGCCAACAAGTGGTAGATCACGAGGGTGACTATTATAGCCTTGTTGAGTCCTTTGTAGTCTATTCCCCGAATATAGGGCAAGTAAACCTGGTCACTCAGAGGTGATAGACTCTGGATCTGATCCTCCATGCGTGATGTCTCCTGCGTATAAATATAAGTTATTCTAACTATGATTGCTAAACATAATTGCACTAATTGATGTAGTCTATGACCTATAGTTAGAACCATGTTAGGAAGTTAATCTGTCTCTTTCTAGTTTGGCTACGATCCGACCTTGGGTGAGAATGCTCTGTTGGAACTCTTTTATATGGTTTACTTTGTTCTATTACATTTTTTATTTATCATTTATGATTGATTTCTGTGTTAAGTATAGATCTAGTGGAAATCTTATCATAATAAATAAATGATACCTAGAGAACTCTCCTTGGTGAAATGCTACAACAGAGTGTATTTTATCTGTGCGCTTGCAGATATCTCATTTCATATTTTATAAGGGCAAGATCATAAATACCATCCACGTCTCTAGTGTCGCTGCTAGTGGTGACAGCCTAGCATTAAGGGCAATGTTGTTAGATTTGTCTACCTGCATTTCTAGCGCCGTTATCTGAAGTGATGCTAAGATATGTCAACAATGGACACCAAGTCCCAAGGGTGCTAATTTACCGCCACAACCAAGCATCACTTCTATTTATAGCCCCAAGGGCTAAACTAGTCGTTGCCCCTTCACTGGGCAGACTGCACCACCATCGGACGCTCCTGTCGGGACCATCAGACGCACAGGGCCAGCACCGGATGGTTGAATGCTCGCTACATGTCCCTCACGTTCAACCTTGACAAAGCGATACTGGCGGCTACTTCAACTCCCGCGCTGATTAATGTTACATTGAACACTCTGCATGCCCACATCGGACGCACAGGACCATCATCTGATGCTTGCACTGTTGCTCCAATGGCTCTTTGACAAGCCATCAGACGCGCCAACAGAAAACCATCAGACGTGCCACCACAACATTCGATGTATATGTAGAGAGTTCCCCAAGAGCTCTATTCTGCATCGAACGCGTCAGCTCTGACCCCATCGGACGCACCCCAGCGTCTGATGCGTATTGTTAGAGCAGCCACCGCCACGACATAGCCATCGCACGCATCACCGCAGTGTCTGATGCTCATGTCACCATCATCTGATGCCCCTCTGAGCATATAGACTCCCTAGGGTTTACCATGGGACGTGTCCGATGCCCATCAGGACAGCGCCTGACGTTCCCCAAAGCACACCACTTCATCTCCAAAAATTGTTAAATCCTACTATCCACTAGTTTCTCCCACTTCTCCATGACACCTTTTCACCTCCTTTTGTAAATGTGCTAACACCACTAAGTGAACACTGTTGGCACTTCCTAGCGTCACCACCAAGAGTAGAGATAAACCCTATCCCCGACAACGGTGCTAGAAAGCTTGTTGGTATAAGTTAACGCACACAGATAAATTCGCAAGCGCACAAATACCATTGTAGCTTTCACCCAGAGGTTTTATATATCATATCCACATGGAAACGTTGTGGCTAACTACGATCTAATTTAACTCGGCGTAGCAACAAGACTTTAAGAAGGTCGAGTGTAGAGGTCACAAAGGGTCTCTCGTTCTAATCTCGGTAAGTTATGTCTTCTATTATTCATCAGGGGACATTACATATAGGTGGCACATAAGAATGTGGTCCTTATAGTAACTTTGTCCTGCTAGGCCTACTAACAAGGGGTGGACTACATATGATTCAACGAAGCTATATGAGTCACCTTCACGAGCTACCACCGACCCGGCTAATAGGGTACAACCACAAGTAACTCGGTCTAAGCACCACACTTACACTTAAGATTACTCCTTTAACCCCAAGCGCCCTATGGATTAAAGTACTCAAAAGAGTTGCAAACAAGAAGAACCATGTAAACAAGAGCATACATAAATAAGAAGTTGATTACCGGAGTTATCTCAGACGTAGGTTGACTTCCACCAAGGTACAAGTCGTAGAGGGAGAACCAACAGGCTGACAAAATATGAATTAGGGTTTCAGGATGCCTAATGAGGACTAATCTTCTCTTTCTAGCTAGCCCTAAGAGTATGATCCGTTCATGGGATGCCTCTCAGTTGATCCTATCTAAAAATATGAATTAGGGTTTCAGGATGCCTTTGGAAGGGGGTACAGGGTCCTATTTATAGTCCTAAGGGAGCAACGTGAGCCCTTGGATCAAACCGACCTTGACAACGACTTAGATGCAATCTAGGGATCGGTAGGGAACCGCCTTTCGAAGCTAATGATGATTGTAGGCCGACCGGTATGGGTGTCTGGCCGGATGACCCCACCTGGAGGTCAAACACGCTTCGGTGAGTTGCCTTCTAGAACCCAGCCACGTTGGTTTCGGTCTAAAATTGATATCTTTTGATTATGGACTCCGAATAATGTAAACCATATGTCCATTTCGATCGTCTCGATGAGCTCTTCGCAATGATGCAGTACAATTCATCATTTAAGATAGTTGTTTTTGGTGGAAA
Organism: Coix lacryma-jobi var. lacryma-jobi; assembly: GCA_009763385.1. Classification (NCBI taxonomy): domain Eukaryota; kingdom Viridiplantae; phylum Streptophyta; class Magnoliopsida; order Poales; family Poaceae; genus Coix; species Coix lacryma-jobi. The sequence goes on along the minus strand of CM019823.1, from coordinate 8,620,139 downwards.
ATTGTATATACCTGCAAAGCATATGAAAGCACCAAAACCCGTGGAACTTGTTAGTTTGAAACACTTTACCTACATTGTTGATAGAATTAAGTGTACATGTAGGTTATGTTGACGGTTAATAAATGATGTTAAGGACCGTCAACAAACACCATCATGTGCAAGTGTGTTAGCATTTTCACAATCATTTTTCAAAGGATTTTCACTTGCACTCACCACGCCATATTCGATCCTAGCAACGTCGTTAATCGATCGCTCAACTGGCACTAATGACCGATATATAAACAAGTTTGCTCCCTCTTGATAGTACGACCATCTATCCTAAATCTAGTCATAAACTTCTCTACACACCTAAGATCGGTAAAATGAAATGCCCTACAAATATACCTTTGTCTTGCGCATTCCATCTCATCTCCTTTGGTGTTGATGCAACACATGCACTAACCTATCATTAAATGATATGATCCACTTCATATCATCACATGACATCCATGGTCCATCGATACTGACCTCACTTGCTCTTCACCATTGCTTCGGTCCTTCGACGCCAAGTCTTTGCTCAAGCCTCCCGACACTCGGTACCAACAGCTTCAAAGCCTCTAACTTGCCCTTCACTTTCGCAATTAGTCCATCAAGCTAAGTCTTGCCTTAATCTTCTCCATTTTAGCCACATGACTCCATGTCATGTCACATATGCAACAAGCTCCTCCGTCACATGCATGAGCCTTGCAACATCCTCCAAGCCATTTCACCTCTATGGCATATGTTGCTCATACATGATCACCTGTGGACTAATCACCTGTGTTTTTGATGGGGGTCCTTGCTCGCCTTATATAGTACGAGGAGCATGGTTACAGATCTGAGGAGATTGAGTCAATTATGAGTACAAGCAAACTAACTCGATTTCAATCGACATATCCCTAAGATTCTAGATCTGTTATAACCGACCAGGTTTTCTTGTTCACCAAGGCTGCCAGAGGTCGCATGAGGTACGCCATTCAGGTGAGCCTTATCTGCATGGGCCCGTCTTGGCAAGTTGGGTTATCTTCTTCGAAGTGGCCCAGGCCTGGCCGTGAGGGTATACGGGTTTATACCGCCACAGGAGGCTAGCGTTGAGGCTAACGAGGATGATGTGGCTCTATCAGACACCCTTAATGAGGAACAAAGGGTTGCTTATGATGAAATTATGTCCTCGGTTGATACCAAACACTGGGATCTCTTCTTTGTGGATGGTCCTGGTGGTACCGAGAAGACCTATCATTAAAAAGCTCTTTTCGCTACTATACATAGCCAAAAAAGATTTTTGTGGCAACAACTACATATGGTGTTGCAGCCTCAATAATGCCTGGTGGCAAAACTACACACTCATGCTTCAAGATTCCTCTCACCATCAATAATGGGACCTTCTGCAGCTTCACAAAACAAATTGGTGCTGCCAGGCTACTTCGAGCATCATCTCTCATTATTTGGGACGAGGCTAGCATGACAAAGAGGCAAGGGATGTCGAGGCGCTGGACAACAGTCTCTGTGATATAATGGATCGACCAAAGGTGCCATTTGGAGGGAAGACTATGGTGTTCGATGGAGATTTTAGACAAGTTCTTCCCGTTTTTTGAAAAGGGCCTAGGGCTCAGGTAGTCGGTGCCTCGCTCCAGATGTCATACCTTTGGGAGTCCATGCGACATCTAAAATTGGTGCACAACATGAGGGTAAAGAGCGACCCGTGGTTTGCAAAATATTTGTGGCGCATCGGTGGAGGATATGCGGAGGCAAATGGTGATGATAAAATTTGTCTTCCTCATGATATATGTGTATCACACACTGGGGAAGATGGTGATCTGGATACTCTAATCGATTACATATTCCCTAACCTCAATGCAAATATGTCAAGCAAAGATTATATCACCTTTCGAGCGATATTATCAACACGAAACGATTGGGTTAATATGATCAATATGAAAATAATAGGTTGTTTCCACGGAGATGAGATGGTGTACCATAGCTTTCACTGTGCGGTGGATGATCTGCAAAACTACTACCCTGAGGAATTTCTTAACACTTTGACATCTAACAGTCTACCTCCACATGTGTTGAAGCTGAAGATTGGTTGTCTGGTCATATTGCTTAGGAACATTGACCTTATGAACAAACTTTGTAATTGTACCGAGCTTATCATACGAGGGTTCCAAAAAAATACAATAGGCGCGCAGAAATTATGTTGGGACAACACACTGGAAAGTGGGTTTTCTGCCTCGCATAACACTTATACCCTTATGCTCTTTCCAATTTAAGCAAAAGCAGTTTCATATTCAGCTCAGTTTCGCAATGACCATTAACAAGGCACATGGGCAGACTATTACTAACTGAAAAGGATTAAGATACCCAAGAGAGGGGTGATTTAGGCTATTCTAAAGTTTCTTACAATAATTAAGCCCTACACTAACGTTTCACCCCTTGTGTCGCGCCTAAAGGTGTGTTTAAACTAACTACCGCACAAAAGGACTTGCACCCTAGGTTTCATTGCTACTCTAGCATGTCAATTCTAGGAATGTAAATGACAAGAATTGAAATGCTCAAAGTAAATATGAAATGTAAATGAGAGGAAAGGAACAAAGGCATTTTTTTCCTGAGGTGTCAAGGTGTCGGCACACCCCCTAGTCTTCGTTGGAGCACCCGCGCAAGGGTACGCTCCCCCTTAGTTCGCGCAAGGACCAAGTGTTCACTCCGGGTTGATTCTTTGCCTCTCTAGCCCGTTGAATCGCCCACTACCGATCACAACTCGAGTTGGATCATCCATAAGCTCCGCTGAATGATCACCAAGCTCTTAATCACCACCAAGCCGTCTAGGTGATGCCGATCACAAGAGTAACAAACACAAACTCTCACTTAACCAACGTAAGGCTAATGAGATGTGTGGATGCACACTTGCTACTATCTTCTTGCTAATGAGGTGTTTGATCTCACAATTATCAAATCTTTCAACCTCACTAGGCTCTTGCACTACCTTGCACACTTAAGGATGTTGGTTGTTATTCAAATGAGTAAGAGACCCCAATAAGAAGTGGTGGTGGAGTATAAATACTCCCCCAAACAACCCTCACACGAAGAGGTAAACTACAACAAAAAAGGAGCATCAGACGTGTCCGACACGGGCATCGGACGCGCCCTATGCCTTGGCAACGGTAACTATATTGTCTCTGACAGCACACGTCACAGTGGCATCGAACGTTGGCAGCGTCCGATGCCACCACATCAGACGCGTCAGATGACAAATTGTCTTCTCTAGAACCTCTCTGCATAGGCATCGGACGCACCTCGTGGCGCATCTGATGCCAACGTCCAATGTGATGCTGGATCAAACCCTTAACTGAATAATGCAATCTGTACGTCCGACGCCACCCCTGGTGCGTTCGATGCACCAAGCAGACTCACTGTGCATTTTATGCATGCACCAGACATGTCCGATGTAGACCAAGACAACGTTGATGCCCATTTAAGGGTTCAAACGACTCCGAATTGTGATGCTGCCTTAACGACTTTTGATCCTCTCTATCTATAAGCTATCTCTGAGCTACCTAGAGTTATTACAAAACAGTGTCACCACACACCTAAGTCACTAGACTCACCTAGGTCAAGCTACCCTTTCATACTCCCCTTAATATATAGCCAAAGGAACAAAGTCCTAAACTAAGTGTCTCTTAAACACCAATCGACACTTAGAACTAGACTATCTCCGACCTTGTCTGTCACACCCCTGAAATTTGTGTTTCTTAAATGAGTTAAAATGTTTGTTTATGAATTTTTGTGCTCATAAAATATAGGGAAATAAAAACTTTTCATAAATTTAAAATTTATCCTAGGTTTAGAAACATGTTTTGTGCATTCATGTTGGGGCATTTGAGTTTTGTGATGTGTGGTTTTGTTTAAAAACTCAAGTTGAATTCAAAAAGATTTGCAAACAATTGAAAATGAATTTCCTAGAAAGGGATTTAAAATAAAGACTTTTTGTTTTCAAAAAGTTTGGAAAGTTTAAAGTTCAAAACTTTCTGTTTCTCTCAAAAGATTCAAGATCAATTTCAAAAGGAATTCAAATTTTGGTTTGAAAATGCTTTGAAAAGTTGAGAAATAGAAATGAAAAGGCAATCCTCTCTCTCTCCCCCCTCCTCTTCAGTTTTGGCCCAAGCGCCCGGTCAGCCGGCCTGCTTCTCCTCCCCGCGGCCTTTTCCCTCTCCTCTCCCTTTCTCTCTTGCTGTGGCCCGAAGCCCAGCACTCTCTTCGCCGATCGGCGAAAGCCTTGCGAGCGCTCCCTCCCCTCTCCACTCCTTTCCGTGCGGCCCAACTCGCGGCCCATCGGCGCCCACACCGACCACGCCCGTGCGCAGCGCCCCCTTCTCCCACTGACGCTGCGGGTCCACGAGTCAGCCGCTGGGGGTTATCGCATGCGTTTCCTCCTCTCTCTGCCAGGTGGACCCCGCCTGTCAGTCGTCTTCTTGCTCGCGTCGTACCCAACCGGACTCCTCGTCGAGTCCTCTCCCGTCCCGGTCGCCCCTCCCTTTCCTTCCTACCCAAGCCGATGCTCCCCATATAAATTCCGAGTCTCCACCGCCTTCGCTCGTTCCGAAATCACGCCGTCCCGTGCCCTATTTGGCCCAAACCGCGAGCTCCACCTTCCGCCGAGATCCCGCCGCCGCGGATTTCTGTCTTCGTCGCTTTGCCATCTCCCAAGGTACCCTCTGAGCTCTGCAACGACTCCGACGTCAACCGACCCCTATCCTTCTTTTCCTTCCTTGTTTTGTTGTTCTAATTTCTCGCCGTCGTTTAAAAAGTTCCGCCGCCGCCTTACCGAGCTCCCTTACGCATCCAGTCGTCCTCCGCCGTCTCTGTCGACTGCGGTGAGTTCGCCTTAAGCTTCTACGTCGTTGATGCACTCCTGAGGTCTCTACCGCCCGGAAGCTCAAACCCGAGCATCGCCGCCTAAGTCCGGCCATGGGCCCGCCCAGCGCCACCGCATCCTCCTTCCTCTCCGCGACAGCGCCGCCCTACCTCCCCAGTTCTAATCTCCATCATCCGTTCCCCGATCCAACGGCTTCAGATCGCTTCATACCCTCGTCCTTCCCGTTTGCAAGAAGGCCCTTATAATTAATGGGCCTAAACCCGCAGTCCAACCCATCCTATTCACTGAGTCTTGACAAACTTTCCATTCAAGCCCCTGCGTTTTCTCCTAAATGAGCGCAGTCCAACCAGTTTCCAATTTCGTTTTATTTATTTAAATCTGCGAAAATCAATTTTGTCTTATTTACAGCTTTGCCACTGATTTCAAATGCCTATAACTTCTTCGTTTTAACTCCGATTTAGTCCGTTCAACTGCGTTAGGTTCGTTTCGAAAAGTTTTTTTCTAAATAATATACTTCAGTACTGTTTTCTGTAATTAAAATTTGGTTAAATCTAATCTGTAATTAGTGTCTTTAATCTTGTTTAGTTCATATCTTTTCCGTTAAAACTCCGTTTAGCGTGATTTTCGCGTCGTGTGTTCGTAGCGAATCGTAGATCCAGTTTTCAAAACTCTTTATTTATTTATTTATTTATTTATTGGTGTATTGTTCTAAATTATAGGCTATGTTGCTTTGCATGACTGCTATTGGATGTGTGTGTGGTGTATGTGATCGTATGTCCAGTCGTGAGTTATGCATTGGTGATCAAGAAGAAGATCGTGATCGAGTCAACCTTTGGAAGTATACAAGTCAACAAGAAAGGATCTTGAGTTAAGGCATATAGCAATCGAGTTTTCTTTCACATCATGATCATGTTACGTAATTAATGTATGCATTGAATGATAAATGTGACTTATTAGCAACTTAAGAATTATCTGTACAAGAACCTTCGGGATTTACATGCAACTGTTGGGGTTATATGGCTCTGGCTTTAGCTCAGTATGAGGACCTTTTCTAGCTTGTTAGAGTTACCCGAAAGGCGCATAAGGCGCTTGACGAGCTGGATTTAGGCGGCTACTTTCACTTTGCCTGCGAGCCGCAAGGTTGAGAGACCCTTCTTCCCCTTGCCTTAAGACCTAGCGGCCCTAACTTTGTTAGACGAACCTTTGAAAGGCTTCACGTGAACCCTGCCGACCTTCCTTGGAAGTGGGTTAAGAGGCTGGCTCCCCGGGCGAAAGGGCAATTCACGTCTCGCAGTGAAAGTGTACACCTTTGCGCAAAGTTTATTAAACTGATATATCAGCCTTGCTCAAGGACACAGGGAGCGGCCTTGAAGACTTTTACATTTATGACTTATGTTGGTTAACATGTTCATTATTTAACGTTTTATGCAATTCATTATTTATGTTACATTGATCATGAAACTTGGGATCTATATCACTTGTTGCTATACTTGTGGAGTTCAACATGGACTCACTCTTGCTTTTTCCCACACCTCAGAGAGTTAAGCTTTGGAGAAGCTTAGGCTTGTGGTCAACCAGTCAGTTGTTCCCTGTGAAGTTGGTGCCTCCATCTGAAGATCGGAGTGTCTTTCCGCTGTCTGCTCTTTAAGGTTATGCCCTTTTGTTTTATATACGTTATATAAGAGCATTGTCTTTCGATATTACCCTTTATTTGTTGCTATATGTGAGATTTGACTTCCTGGGCTCACATATGGTGTACCCTTTTGTCTTTAAGAACAAAACCAGTATACACTATGTTGAGCCAGGAAGTCAAATCTCACATATAGCAACAAATAAAGGGTAATATCGAAAGACAATGCTCTTATATAACGTATATAAAACAAAAGGGCATAACCTTAAAGAGCAGACAGCGGAAAGACACCCCGATCTTCAGATGGAGGCACCAACTTCACAGGGAACAACTGACTGGTTGACCACAAGCCTAAGCTTCTCCAAAGCTTAACTCTCTGAGGTGTGGGGAAAAGCAAGAGTGAGTCCATGTTGAACTCCACAAGTATAGCAACAAGTGATATAGATCCCAAGTTTCATGATCAATGTAACATAAATAATGAATTGCATAAAACGTTAAATAATGAACATGTTAACCAACATAAGTCATAAATGTAAAAGTCTTCAAGGCCGCTCGTGTCCTTGAGCAAGGCTGATATATCAGATTAATAAACTTTGCGCAAAGGTGTACACTTTCACTGCGAGACGTGAATTGCCCTTTCGCCCGAGGGAGCCAGCCTCTTAACCCACTTCCAAGGAAGGTCGGCAGGGTTCACGATGAAGCCTTTCAAAGGTTCATCTAACAAGTTAGGGCCGCTAGGTCTTAAGGCAAGGGGAAGAAGGGTCTCTCAACCTTGCGGCTCGCAGGCAAAGTGAAAGTAGCCGCCCTAAATCCAGCTCGTCAAGCGCCTTATGCGCCCTTTCGGTAACCTCTAACAAGCTAGAAAAGGTCCTCATACTGAGCTAAAGCCAGAGCCATATAACCCCCAACAGTTGCACTGTAAATCCCGAAGGTTCTTGTACAGATAATTTCTTAAGTTGCTAATAAGTCACATTTATCATTCGATGCATACATTAATTAAGTAACATGATCATGATTGTGAAAAGAAAACTCGATTGCTATACTTGCCTTAACTCAAGATCCTTCTTCTGTTGACTTGTATACTTCCAAAGGTTGACTCTCGATCACGATCTTCTTGATCACCAATGCATAACTCACCGACTGGACATACGATCACATAACACCACACACACATCCAATAGCAGTCATGCAAAGCAAACATAGCCTATAATTTAGAACAATACACCAATAAATAAATAAATAAATAAATAAAGAGTTTTGAAAACTGATCTACGATTCGCTACGAACACACAGACGCGAAAATCACGCTAAACGGAGTTTTAACGGAAAAGATATGAACTAAACAAGATTAAAGACACTAATTACTAGATTAGATTTAACTCAATTTTAATTACAGAAAACAGTACTGAAAGTTATATATTTAGAGAACTTTTCGAAACGAACCTAACGCAAGTTGAACGGACTAAATCGGAGTTAAAACGAAGAAGTTATAGGCATTTGAAATCAGTGGCAAAGCTGTAAATAAGACAAAATTGATTTTCGCAGATTTAAATAAATAAAACGAAATTGGAAACTGGCTGGACTGCGCCTCATTTAGGAGAAAACGCAGGGGCTTGAATGGAAGTTTGTCAAGACTCAGTGAATAGGATGGGTTGGACTGCGGGTTTAGGCCTCATTAATTATAAGGGCCTTCTTGCAAAACGGGAGGACGAAGGGGTATGAAGCGATCTGAGCCGTTGGATCGGGAACGGATGATGGAGATTAGAACTGGGGGAGGTAGGGTGGCGCTGTCGCCGGAGAGGAAGGAGGATGCGGTGGCGCTGGGCGGCGCCATGGCCGGACTTAGGCGGCGATGCTCGGGTTTGAGCTTCCGGGCGGTAGAGACCTCAGGAGTTGCATCAACGACGTAGAAGCTTAAGGCGAACTCACCGCAGTCGACAGAGACGGCGGAGGACGACTGGATGCGTAAGGGAGCTCGGTAAGGCGGCGGCGGAACTTTTGTAAACGACGGCGAGAAATTAGAACACACAACAAGGAAGGAAAAGAAGGATAAGGGTTTCGGTTGACGTCAGGGAGTCGTTGCAGAGCTCAGAGGGTACCTTGGGAGACGGCAAAGCGACGAAGACAGAAATCCGCGGCGGCGGGATCTCGGCGGAAGTGGAGCTCGCGGTTTGGGCCAAATAGGGCACGGGACGGCGTGATTTCGGAACGAGCGAAGGCGGTGGAGACTCGGAATTTATATGGGGAGCATCGGCTTGGGTAGGAAGGCAAGGGAGGGGCGAACCGGGACGGGAGAGGACTCGACGAGGAGTCCTGGTTGGGTACGACGCGAGCAAGAAGACGACTGACAGGCGGGGTCCACCTGGCAGAGAGAGGAGGAAACGCATGCGATAACCCCCAGCGGCTGACTCGTGGACCCGCAGCGTCAGTGGGAGAAGGGGGCGCTGCGCACGGCGTGGTCGGTGTGGGCGCCGACTGGGCCGCGAGTTGGGCCGCACGGAAAGGAGTGGAGAGGGGAGGGAGCGCTCGCAAGGCTTTCGCCGATCGGGCCGGAGAGAGTGCTGGGCCTTCGGGCCACAGCAAGAGAGAAAGGGAGAGGAGAGGGAAAAGGCCGCGGGGAGGAGAAGCAGGCCGGCTGACCGGGCCGCTTGGGCCAAAACTGAAGGGGGAGGGGAGAGAGAGGAGGATTGCCTTTTCATTTCTATTTCTCAACCTTTTCAAAGCATTTTCAAACAAAATTTGAATTCCTTTGAAATTTGATCTTGAATCTTTTGAGAGAAACAGAAAGTTTTGAAACTTTAAACTTTCCAAACTTTTTGAAAACAAAAAGTCTTTATTTAAATCCCTTTCTAGGAAATTCATTTTCAAATTGTTTTGCAAATCTTTTTGAATTCAACTTGAGTTTTAAACAAAACCACACATCACAAAAACTCAAATGCCCCAACATGAATGCACAAACATGTTTCTAAACCCTAGGATAAATTTTAAATTTATAGAAAAGTTTTTATTTCCCTATATTTTATGAGCACAAAATTCATAAACAAAACATTTTAACTCTAATTTAAGAAACACAAATTTCAGGGTGTGACATTGTCGACCGTTCTTTGAAAGCTGAATCGATTTCCATCGCTCGGGGACATCAATACAGTTTGCCCATACAATTGTCATTATTGTGACCTAACTCACTTGGTTTCAGCAAAACACATGTTAGTCACAATAATCTTATATTGTCATTAATCACTGAAACCCACTAGGGGTCTAGATGCTTTCAGTAACATCAGGGTATACTTGCCGGAACCAGTGTTCTCGCATGACCAATTATATGTGGCGCTATCAAGAGCTACGACAACATGGAACATTAGAGGCCGCTAAGAAGGACGCGAACAAAAAAAAGGGAAAGGGAAGGGGAAGAAGTAACTGACAAAGAATATATTCACAAAGAGTATTGTATATAAAGAGATTCTAACTCTATGAAAGAGGTAATGCATCACGCGTCAATACATATTTTTTCAAGATATCAATAGTATTTTTTAAAAAATTAATAAATAACTTATATGCAGGATACTTCTAACTACAGCTTCGTCCTCTACATGCTTCAGGTGCAAGAAGTTAGATGCCGCATCTCGAACTTGAAAAATCTTTCGAATCATCTTCGATTGGTGACCGGTTATAGCTTGGTGTTCGTTTAAAGCACGTTCTGTTGATTGAAATATTTAAATATTAGATTTTTTAATTCTACAATATATTGTAAAATACAAACATGTGTGAGATTCATAAATTAAAAAACTATGTATAAAATTATTACTAATCAACTATATGTGAGATTATTAAATTAATAAACTATGTGTGGTAACATATCTAATCAGACGTGAATGTATTAATTTTATAACTTTGTCTTTTAAATTAAATATCAGTTTAATATTCGTATTAATTTTCAGTTTATCATGCGATCTATGATTCTTAATATAAAGTTAGTTGTTATAGCAATGTACGAGTACGAACCTAGTTATATATAACTAGTATAAGTCCGGCCATTGCGCGCGTGTGCGAGCAATCAGTACAAGATATACATATGTCAGGATGTGTATATTGCGTATGTTGTTGAAGTTTGGAAACCAAGGATGATACTAGGATAGATGACATAAGGATTGAGCATTTTTTTTTTGTGTTTCGACTCTGCAGTCTGAGATACTAACATGCTGATTCTGGTGCGATACAATCACAGGGTTTTGTGGTGGCAAGAAAGCAACCTTCTCCATGTGGTGAGGTGGCTATCTTCTTTTTGTCTGTAAAATTTGATAACAGTTAGACTTTTGATGAACAAAAAGGCAACTATAAATATAATTAGATGACACTGACAATAAAGATGAAGGCAAAGATAGGTATACGAAGAAAGAAGGGGGAAATTGTTGGTGGTGAGGAGGTCAGAGCACAGAAAGGTCATAAACGAACAGTGAAGCTTAGCCTAAGATTATGGGTGATTGTTTGGATCGGTGGGGGCAAGGGGTGATCAAAGACTAGGTTAGTAAGTAATTTGGTACCACATTCATAATGCTTATGACCAGAGATGTGAATATGAAAATGGGGTTTGCTGACAACGGAAATACCCGGAAGTGAAGCAATAAGAAAATGTGGTAAGGAAACTAGAGGGGTAAGGAGGAGGACAAAAACAGGAAGAAAGAGGATGAGTCTGATATGTAGAATCGGGTACAAGAGATTGAGAAAATGGAGAGAGGAATGTGTACTAAGATATTGTTTTTAAAAAATTATAATGTTAGATACGACATCAGGTTCGGAATGCAGGGCCATCTCGAACTTAAGAATGGGAAGAAATAACATTGTGTATAATGCTGATAGGAGATTACTAATAGACGTAAAATACAACAGTGGTTGTAGGATGGATGTAAAAAGTTAATGCAAACCATGTGACTGGAAATAATAGTGTGGGTAACTTACTTTGTTAATATTGGTTTGGAGAAATGGACAATAATCGAGAAATATCGTCGATCATGCGTTATATGATAGATAAGTAGTAGATAAAAGTGGAAGTATAATATGTAAACTGTAAAGAGCTATGGCAACATTGTAGCAGGAGTGTAAAAGTGGGAGGTTGGGTTGGACAACAGGATTGACTTGTGGATGTAGTTATCATGGAAAGGACTAACTGGATCATACAGGATTGAGGTGAAGGAAGTGATTAGTGGGAGAGGTGGGTATTGAAAATTTGACCAGTGAGAGGAACAAAAGAGGCAATATAATCGGACATGATTATATAGAATATTGAGGGATCAAAAGATGCAGATGCGGAATGATGCATTCATCAATCAAGAAGCCTAAAGCATGAAGAATTATGGTCTGTACGTGAAGGACTGAGCAGAGAGTGTTCTATTTATAGTGAGACATTGTTTATTTCCAAGCAAGAGTCATCTTATAACTGACTTTGAAACTCCAGAAATTTCAATGAAGCATACACTTAATAGAGAATAAGACAGACATTAGGTGTAGATTGACATGTTAAAGGAATAAAAGATATTAAAAAATTGGCATACTATTTGAACTTGCTAGGTTATTATACAGACAAGAAGCACTACTATTTAGAATGACTAGTGTATCAGCTGATCACTGAACCAACTGAATTTTTCCCCTCATCTTTGGTCGTACCCGAACTAACTAATTATATTGATGTTTAATGGTCGTACCCGAGACTAACTAATTATATTGATGTTTAATGGAATGAACAACAATTAGAGAGACTAAACACCAACGGGACATGCAAATAATATTGGAAAAGGAACATTGTATTGTAGCAATGGCAAAAACTAAAAAAATTGTCAATGTTTATGCATAACCATAGAAAGCATATTTATCATTTTTTTTGTAAGTAGGCTAACAGATGATTCATTTAGGTTAGTGACATTGTGTACCTCAGGTCTTAAAAAAGATCCTATTTAAGTAGGCTATCATGTTTTGGTAGATAAAATTGGAGACACGGGACATGGAATTAATTACAAACCACAATATGGGAAAGGAACATTGTATTCTAGCAATTGCAAAACTAATAAATCATCAATGTTTATGCAGAACCATAGAAAGCTATATTTATCAGTTCTATTTTTTCTGTAAGTAGGCAAACAGATGATTCATTTAGGTTACTGACATTGTGTACCTCAGATCTTATTTAAGTAGGCTACCATATTTTAGCAGATAAAATTTTTGACATTATTATATGCATTTTTTATTAATCACAGCTGACACATCATTCATTTGATAGAGTAACTCTCAAATTACTCCCAATTTGCAAATTTGAGATTTTTCTAAAAGAAGTAAACTAAGAAGAGAAATAATTTCACCTTTGTCCAGAATGAGGGCAATTGCAGCAGCAGTATGTGGCGTACCATCCAAGAAATCCATTATTTTGTCCATGTTTTCTTCTCTGAAGAGGCCATCATTAACAACAGTACGGTTAGAATTCCACCTGCAACTCAACACATCCATGGTTTAGTGAGTCAAGATATGTACAATTTAAATAGCAGAACGTAATAAATTTCTAGGAGATAGGTTATCTTATACAGTACTAATACTGTCTAGTAATTGCTTTAGGCCTCTCCAGACCCACTGCTCAGTAGTCTTATGTCAACTCATGTATTTGAGATCAGTGATGACAATCTGACTACCATGATAGCAAGATTCCATTTGGGTAAGAAGCAGGTAAGAGCAGTATTTCGACAGACATGTACATATATGAAGGAAAACAAAACCTGAGAACAGGAGCACTCAACTGTAGACATCTCTATTTAATTGAAAGAACCATCTGCAGTGGGCATAGAAAACCTGCAATAAAAAGGTACATACTCATTTATTTAGAACTCTAGTACAGTTAGAACTCTTGAGAATGGACTTACAGAATTTGGTAAGTGGTGTTTTTTGTTTAAAAAATAGGGACATGGAAGGTAAGAGTAGTCTTTGTCAATAAACCTTTGCCATCATATGGAATGACAAGCAACTGTAAACAACGTGAAGTACTAATCTTTTTTTATAGAAACAATACTAACATGAGCATAGAGCTATTTGAGTGCAAACTATTGCTAGTAAGGTACCAAGGTAAGATGGTCTCAACGGATCGTAGGAAGTCAACCATCTCGGAAGTAACTGTCACACCCCAAAATTTTTAATTTTGGGTTGTGCATAGAAAACACTAAATAAAATAATAATTTTAATATTTGTATAAAATTGATCAAGTATAGTTTAAGCTATAGCGCCACTTTAGTTGTAGTAAAAATAATTTTTTTTTAAATTTTTGCTAAACTAATTTGACGGGTTATGCTTGATGTGTGTTGCATGTTGTTTGACCTATGTTGTGAGTCACTAGAGTTTTCAAAAAACACGTTTTAAGAAAGTCATTTATCTCTCGGCATGTCTCTGTTATCTTTATAATCAAATCCTTTATTCCGAGCCCCTCCAAAATCTTTTCCTTGCCTTACTTATATACTCCGATCTATTCTTTTATTTCCACTGGTTCCTTGTCTTTCTGTTTCCTCCAAATCTTTTTGTAGCAAAGTTATGTTTCCACCTGATTAAAGCATGCATGGTCGATCTCCTTGAGCTGTATATGCCGTACATGCACGTCAAGGACTACATGTCCATCTTACCGGTTGATGAACCCATCTATAATAGCAATCAGCGTGGCTGATTATATCTTTTCCAACCCTTAATACTAAGCTGATGAGATTGATCTAACCCACGCCGCCATTGCATCACTTCACCTCAGCCGCCGCCCCCTTGACCGGCAAATCTCCCCACAAGAGCCATCTGTACTCCCCGACGAGCTCGAGCTGCCGACGCCGCCGGGAGCATCGTTTGCCATCCCCGGACTCCATATTCTTGGCTGATCGGACGCCTTGTCAAACCATGGTCGGAGCACCACCGGCGATGTTGCATGTCCCCCACTCTCTCTCTGTTGCCGTGATCTTCGGCATGCTACGCCCTGCAGACCGTGGTTTTGGTGCCTGTGCCCAGTTCGATGACGCAGCTCGGCACGTGCGTCATGTGATGAATCGCCGACGACTCCCGTTGCAGGCGTATGAAGAACTGCCGAAGCACCGTTCGTCTGTTGGTGGGCAGAAGCTAGATTCCTCCCTCATGCATTATCCCGTCCAGCAGCCTCGATCTGCAAGCTATGCCTGGCACCAATCTAGACATCAAGCAGCACCGGCCACCTCGTACGAGAGCAAGACAGCGATGGTCTTCTGGATGCCTGCACTGCTGGTTCAGAACAAATTGCTGCCTCGTCCAGGATGGAAAGTGAGGTCCTTTCTTTTCTTGTTTTTGTTGTTCTCAGAAGCAAAAGCCAATCGTTTTCCTCCATAGTTCCCTCCTGACATCTCAGCAGCTAGTTTTAGCATCTTTAATCTTGTATCTGTTTTAGTTGTCTTATGTTTTTTTTATCTCACCGCTTATCTATTTATAATTAAATATTAGATTAATAATATACAAAAAAAATCTGATAGTTAAAAGCAACGGTAAACATTGATCTTCTGTGAATAAAATATGATTAGTTATAACTTAACCTTTTGAAATTAAATATGTCATGATTAATCTGAATTAATACTATTTATACAATTTTCTTAATTAACAAAAATCAAGCTCGTAGTCGTTCTTTTAGTGAATAAATATATGGATAGTTGTTTTCTTTTGTAATATAGTTCGTTATCGGTGTTTCTCCTCCTCTCGTGTCCGTAGAACTAGCCTTGATCTTTTAATGTGTTGTTTTCTCTTGTACGGTGTATTGTTCTTAGTCTATTTTGTTTGGTTGTATGTCTACCTTTGTGTGGTGCTTGCTGCGAGTAGACGCGGACTGCTTGTCGGCGCTGAAGATCAGAAGATGATGACTGAAGGCTTATGGTGTGAGAATTGAGCAAGTGTTTAAGGCAAGTATAACATGAGATCTTCCTTGTTTCATATTCACATTAATTCACTAAATTCATTATGCATGTGTCTACCTTGATAACCATAGGAACATCCTAGTCTTGTTGACTTATACCTTGTTACCTGGGTGTTATGCATTGGGTAGATGATTGCTAGTGCTCAAACGGATGACTATGATCATGTAACTTGATTAATGGTATATGCAACGAACAACTAAAAGATACTTTTTAAGAAATATAACTATCTGTAAGTGGATTCCCCCAGGACTTACAGTGCAACCGTGAGGGCTATATGGCTCTGGCTTTAGCTCAGTATGATAATCTTTTCTAGCTTGTTAGTGGTTACCTTTATGGCGCAAGAGGGGTGTGTTCCGGGTCGGGTATAGTGCGGCTCCTGTCCACATGAGTATAGGCTGCGTGTTGTTGTGCCATCTGGAAGGAGGGCTCTACACCTGTAGGCCACAGAAACCTAGCGGCCCTAATTTGTTAGACAGATTTTCGAAAGGCTTCATAGTGAACCCTGCCGACCTTCCTCGGAAGTGGGTCAAGAGGCTGATCACCTCGGGCAAATGGGTAAATCACGACTTGCGGGTAAAGATGTACAACCTCTGCAGAGTGTCTTTAAACTGATATATCAGCCGTGCTCTCGGTCAAGAGCGGTCTGGGCTCCTTATGGAATAATAACTTGTGCAACTGATTATTAATTGTTTATGTTCTTGCTATACGTTATTCATGTTCACTTGATCATATGTTTATTTGGGCTATTGCATATTTCTATTGCTACTCAACTGCTTATTATATGACATAATTAAAAGCTGACCGCAGTTAAACCTGTGTCGACCTTTTGAGCCTCATGAACCCCATGTTGTATTTGCTGAGTACGATATGTGCTCACTCTTGCTATTTCCCCCACACCCCAGTCTCCATCAGAGTCGCGCAGCGGAAGCGTGGTGAGACAAATGAGTTTTCAGAAGATTGTTAAAAGTGCTAGGCGTATGTACCACCAGTCAGCCGTCCCTGTGAAGAATGAAGCCTGAAGAGAAGATTAGTATCAGTTGCGCTTAACTTTGATGTAAGTGTTTGTTATAAATATGTTTTCGATATATATAACACTGTTTTGATATCTTTTCCATCTGTGGTTGTATGCGTGGACTTTCTGGGCACACATATGGCGAGTGCTCGGTTTTGTTCTTAAAACCGGGTGTTACAGTAACAATAGGTAAATTCAATAAAAATTACTGCTATCTTCAAAAGTTCACGAATAAATAACTGCACTTAACCTTTTCTGGTCAGTCAGCTCAAATAAATTATTGACACTGAATGTGTCTTTTGGGCGCAGGTGGTGTCTCTTTAAGTTTTTCATATCCACCGGTAATATAGACATCCGCCTATTTATGTACTGGAAGAGGACACATAGCAAGGAAATCTGAAACCATGCTGAGGACTTAACCTTTTCTGGTCAGTCAGCTCAAATAATATTGACACTGAATGTGTCTTTTGGGCGCAGGTGGTGTCTCTTTAAGTTTTTGATATCCACCGGTAATATAGACATCCGCCTATTTATGTACTGGAAGAGGACACATAGCAAGGAAGTCTGAAACCATGCTGAGGAAAATCCTAATCTATGATGAGAGATGGGGAACATAGATAGGGAAAAACTAAAAGGAAGCAAATTCATCAATGTAAAGTGGCATTGTAACATTTATAATTTATAAAGAACATACACTACAACTATTTACCTGCCTAAGTGAGCACCGAAGGAAATTGATACCGGACATACCCTGAGTCCAAAAAACTAAATCTGCAATGGTGCCAAATTTGATACAAGCAGCAGAAGGTACCACAATAACTGATGGCCTTGCTCGTGTTGCAGAAACAAAAATGAATCCAATTAGAAATAGTATCATAAACTCATCTAAGCATTGTCCAAGTTTTGAGTCACTGCAAGAGCAAAAAAAAATTCTTGCATTAGTAAACACATCGTCACCAAAATCTTATTTTGGTAGTGGTTAGAAATTTGCATTAATTTCAGTTTGAAATTAGAAACACTAAATAATAGCACAATATTCATATAAACAAGACACTGTAAGACCAAGTTGCAACCAGACACGTCAATTTTGTAATTCAACGCTAATTATTTCCAAATTGTTGAGCACAAGCTTTTATCGCCATATGTCTATAGAAACCCTAGAGTATGAGGAAACTAAACGTGTTTTTGCTAAATTATAGAAGCAAGAGTGATACATGATAAAATTGGGGCACCAATAAGAAGTCGAGTATTTTCTAAAACTGCATACAAGACATGTTGATGTCACACGAGGATGCCATCAAGGTAACAAAACATTGAGTTAGAGATCATTGAAAATTAACTTTGATCTCTAAATGTTGAGTGGTAAATGTAAAGGATCATTGGAATCAACAGGCTGAGAGGATGAGAAAGAATAAGAAAGATGGAGGAGGGGTACCTGAGTTCCAGGCTTCCAACTGACAGTTATGCATCACAGGCATTGACATACGGTAAAATTGGAATGACTATATTAGAGCAGTGGCATATGGTTAGCATAAAATAAACACATCAGTAGCATGGATAAAAACAATTCAGATAAGATGTCGATTCAGATTTATTCCTCGCTTACCGCATAGGCTGGTATAGGGATCATTGGAAAGACAAAAATAAGGGACGCTTTGGCGAGCATCCAACAATTTTCATTGTCCTAAGGTAAACTAAAACGTACTGGAGAATGCACAAATATTTATGAACTGATTACAGATTAAGGAGATAAATAGTTGACATACTGGCAGTTAATTTACAAATAGAATGCACGGGAAAACAAAAATTGATAGTGAGGTAACAACAATATGCATAACATACTGGCAGATCATTAGGTTAAACAAGAACTTTTTTTGTGGTCACCATCTTACAGAAAGACACATTCCGAGAAGAGCACTTGTTCGTTGTGTGGTTGAATTCTGTAACCAGCAGGAACTATATTATGAAACAGAAGAACAGGTAGGTCATAAAAAACATCTGGAAATAGTAATGTTTCTGCAGATGGGACTGAAGATACGAGCGTGAGTCTTGATCTGTAACACATCATAAAAAGCAGGAAGCACAAAAGGCGATGGCCTGAACTGCATCTTTTTAGCAGAAAATGAGGGACCGAAGATGAGTCCTGTGTAATTTCCAAGATCGTAGTAACAACAACAAACATTCTAAAATATAGAATATCTGTATCTCATCCCACAAACCATAAATGGATGACATAGGTGCATCAAACTCCTCTATCAGCTAGGAGGACCAAACCCAAGAAATAGGAGGCTGTTTGGAATTTTGGAAAAAAAATACCGAAGAGGTCACAAAAGAGTGAGCCCATTATGGTTCATACAAGGGAGAGATGCCTCCTTTATTTCACCAAGCAGCAAAGGTTACATCTAGGAAATGAAGTTTTCATGTCCTAGAACTCTGAAAGGCGCTAACCATCCATATTCTAAAATGACAAAATAATTAAATTATCAAGTAGATGTACTTCTATAGAGAAGAGTGATGTGCATACTAGATTCAGCAGGCAGAATAAATTGGAGAAGAGTGGTGTACTTACCGGCGCTTAGTAGTCTAAGAGATAATTGTTTAATGACCGTCTCAATAATTTTGAGGGCCCTTGGGCAAGTAAAACACTAAAACCTAGTAATCTATTTTTTAAAAAAGTGATGATCGAAGACTATTGATAAGAGTTAACTGACAAAACATATTTAGTTGTCGTCTCAATAATTTTGAGGGCCCTTGAGCAAGTAAACACTAACAGCCTAGTAATCTATTTTTTTAAAAAAGTGATGATCGAAGACTATTGATAAGAGTTAACTTACAAAACATATTTAGTTTATTAAAAGAAGATTGTACATCAAAGAAACTAAACAACGGTGAAATAACTATAGTTATTACCTCAAATAAAACTATAGTGATCCAGTAATTTTTAAAACTCACCTGGGACATTTTTTGATGCAAACCTTCAAAAAAATAACCTTATCACTGATGCACGTAGCCAAGCTATTCATTTTTTTTTGAGCACCAGATAAATGTTTCTTAGTCAGCATCTAACATGTTAAAAAATATACTGAATTAGAAATTTAGATAATTAGAACCCTATCACAATATTATCAAATGACTTAAGTTTAGAACAAATTACTTTTCCACGGCCTGTCCCTGTTTGACTTGATAAATTAATAAATAATTAATTTAATGGATCAATGATTCGCTGGAGTCGCATCGCTTGATGTCCGTATGGATTAAATTGCAAGATCAAAAAGAAAATTGAAGTTGCCATATCAAACAAACACTAAGATACTAATGAACTGAAATCATAATCACTTATGTATTAGTTACTGTAGTGAGTCAGGGACAAGGACGGAGGGACAACAGCGGGCCAGCGTTGTGGCGTTAGCGGCCGCCTGCTAGGATCACGGGATTGCGGCTTACAGGAATTAGGATTTGGGAACGACGCAACGGCCGCAACGGCACAACAGCACGCACCAGCAGTCCGGCAATGACAGGGACCGGGGAGTCGCGAATACGAAGGGTTGCCATGTAGACCCAAATACATATCGCAGATTGAACGGGACGTCATCTGTGCAAAGGGGAAGACGGAGGGAGAGAGGATTCAGGGGAAAATCATGGAACGAAACAAAGCGAGGAACATACCGGTACATTCGGTGGCGGAGCTGAGCTACTGCCAGTACTGGCGAGGAAGATGCGACCAGCACGCCGTTCCTCAAAGACTGGGAGAGGAGGGTGAGAGTGAGAGTCGCGGCGGCCACCGCCGTCGTACCCTAACCCTAACCCTAGGGCACATGGTGAATGTCAGCTGCGAGGGCCTGCGTGGTGAGGAAACATGGAGACGGAGGGGGAGAAGGGAGGGGTTCACCTGTTCCGGCGTCGTCGCCGGTGTGCCGCCCGCCTTCGCCGCCGCCGTGGCCATGGCGCGGTGCCGCGGGAGCGCCACCGCGCCTACCTGGCCGTCGTCGCCGCCGTGCCGACCGCCCGCGCCGCCACCGCCATGCCGCCCGCCCGCCCGCCGCGCTGCCGCTCCGCACTGCGCCGCCTGTCGGGGTCGCCATGACTCCGACTGTGGCGGTCTCGGGAGAAAAAGAGACGGGGGAGAGAGAAAGAGGAGAAATGTCTGGAAGCTGAAGCCTAAAAGCTGCGTCGGTATTCCCGTTTGGCAGAGCTCCCAGAGTTGATTCTCTGCTGAATCCAGCAGGAGCTCTGCCAAACGGTTTTTCAGAGAGAAGTGATTCTCTGCGGATTCTGTGAAGTGATTCTCTAAAATGAACTAAGGGGTTAGGAGCTAAAAAAAAGTAGCTTCCCCTGATTCTGTGAAGTGATTCTCCATGCTGATTTTAACAGTTTATGCTAAAGAATCAAAGGGCGTGATTGGTTTGCGTATCAGTCTAGCCTGGTTCGTATCTAGGAGCCAGGCCCTCTAGAGCCAGGCTCAGAGCATGCAACAATGTCATGTTTGGTTGCTTGCACCTAACTAGCCTGGCTGAGTTAAGATGGTGTTTGGTTGCTTGCACAAGAATACATTGCATGAGATAAACCATTATGTTTAAGGTTAATAAACATAATTACACAATTTATTATGTACAACTATTTTTCATTGCTCTTAATTTACATTATTATTTCTTAATTTTTGAAAATATATTAATATCAATTAATATATGCTAATCATGCGCTAACAATATTATTAACTGAGTAATCGCTTGTATCTGGTGAGCCTGGCTCTGGAGAAACGCTCAATTCCTACGTATCCGGTGAACCAGGCTGAGGAGAGCCTTTTGCATGAGCAGAGCCAGGCCCAGAACACCATACAGGTAACCAAACATTAGCAACCCGTATCTCGTGAGCCTGGCTGAAGGGTACGCAGGCAACCAATCACACCCAAAGAGAATCACTTTCAGTTATAGAATCACTTCTCTCAGAGAATCAGCTTCTATAGAGAATCAGAATCAGATGGAGCTCTACCAAACTGGCCCATTTGTCTCTCCGGATTAGAACGAGAAGCCAGAGAAGTTGAGAAGAAGCAGCTGAGAAGCCCGATTTTGACGGAAAGCTGCTTCTGAAGGAAACGGCTTCAAGCAATATGAATCGTTGGATGGAAGATCGGATGGACAAGAATAATGGAGGTGACGTGGCCACCGTCTTTGGGCTAGAAGCCCCTCGCAAATATAGGGTTAAATATATATATATATATATATATATATATATATATATATATATATGCCGAGCCCGTTTGGTGCAGATTAATTAGCTATATAGTAGTGCAAAGATACTGTTTTACACTGCAGCAAGAAGCCGAGCGAGCCCACACCAAACGGGCTCTTAGCTGCTCGCAGAATTGAGTTCTCAAGAAAAGGTATATATCTAAAATAAGTTTTATATCGGTTGCGCTCGCTCTCTTGCAACAGCCTAGCTAGCGAGCAAACTACTGTACTAGTTTGAAGTTGGACTGAAGCGGCAGCCAGTACAACTGATGATAAAATGTCGTTTTGAACTTATAGACTTCTTGATAATAAAATAAATAAATCAATGTTGAAGTATCTCTAATGATAAAATAAGTCATAATAAAATAAATAATATTTGTACAAAAATATTGAATAAGACAAACAGTAAAATAAGAAGTCTAAAAGTCAAAAACGACATTTTCAATATGACAGAAGGAAGTATGTGATAAAAAAATGTCCCAGTTCTCTCTCCCTCCTTCAAAACTCCTCTATCGGCTCTACAGATATGTACACAGTTAGCAATTTACTTCAGCTTGACATGGATCACACTAATACAAAGTGATGTACAATGCCAGGAGAGGAGAGATCTCGCCCTTGACAGGGGGTAAAAAAAAAACAGAACATCTACAAAGAGAACCGCCCGGTCACAGTGCCAAACTAGCTGCAAAACTGCTGACGTAAGACCTCGCTTCCTCAGACATCACCTCTTCCCTGAGTGATGAATCATTTCTTCTGCTGTCTTCCCCATGAGGAGCCGTGGAGGTGTCCAGCAACGTCATTGATATTTGAACTGTCCTTTACCTCCACTTCACCGTGATTACTATCAAAATTCAGCACGGTGATCCCAAGAGTCAAGGATTCTCTCAGGTCCTCTGATATGCGCCTTTGACTGAATCATGGAGCCTTTGACTGATATGCGCCAAGCAAACTTCTACAAAGGCAAAACATAATGCTGATGCCAGACATTATCAGGCCTTGACGATGAGTGACAGTCTCCAAAATTGCAATTGCAAGTGACCTACATAGTTGCCACAGATCAATAACGCAGTTCATCGTCAGACCTTAGTTGGCTGCTGTTCCGTAGTGCTTCAGGAAAATTATCAACTAGAACTCAACTCACATGTTATGAGTGTAAAGCAGCTACTCATTTGAATAGGCCTCTGTAAAATCTTTAATTCTTTGCTTAATAATCTAGGGTAACAAAAACAAGAAAATTAGAAAGCAAATAACAACAATGGTAGCCAAAGTAGAATAGAATTTGTTATAATCAGTTGCATATTCATGATACACACCTGCAGTTCCTCATGGAGCAAAATGAAGACCTTCTTCATCAATTTATGCCTCTGCAGGAGATAACATTCACAACCACACTTTAGGGCTTCAGTTATTAATCAAGAGTTAAATAAATAGTGGAGTTGTTCAATAGTATCCTTTAATAACCCAATAGCGGAGTTGTTTAATAGTTATTTGATGGATAAGGTGTAGAAAACTTTTAAGACAAGAACACAGAATGAGGACCATTTGGTCCCCCCAGGCCATGAAAAATCAGGGATTCATGTTAAGTACTGTAGGAAAGGCAGAAAACATACTGCTCCTGATTCACGATACATGTCTCTGAGTCTTTCCACGGTGGTATAATACTGTTCCTTGTCTCTTCTTTCGCAACATTGAGATCATCCTGAACCTTTAAAAATTCCGACCTGCATTTCAAAAAGAAAATAGTTCCAGGAGATTGTTATGTTATGGACTAACAGAAAAGAAAAATGAAGTGCAGAAAGATCTTCAAACCACGTACTTTGTTTTGTCTATCTGACTGTTCAAGTAAGAATAAACCCTATACTTCTCATTGTACTCCTGCACATAATCTTTGTATCTGGAAAAGAATATAATCAATGGGTTGTATGCATCAAAAACAAAAGTAATTTAAAAAAAAACAACAAAAGCTATTTGGAATTAGAAACTGACAGCTAAGAGCTTCAACAATGTGCATTTAAAGAACAATTTAATTATAGACACACCTTACTGAAATGTAGGACTAGGTATTTTAGACAACACAGGCAAATTAAAGAGCCTATAGAAAATACCTCAAGCATTGGGACACTGGTCGAAGTGTAAACAATTTTAAGAGTAAGGGGGGAGGTCAGAGGCATTATAAATTTTTATATTGCTGGTCCAGGCCTGCTGATATAATTCAATCATTCTCAGATTTGTACCAATAGAAATGTCTAGAAGGTAAGCTAGACTGTGAGGAAACCCAAAAGGAAACAGAAGCATATTCTAGTCTGATAAATACCACACAACTTACTAATTAAAGATCTGTAGGAATATCCAAGATCATATCAAATAGTTCGAGAACAGGATAAGTCAGTCTATCAGCATGCTTATAGTAACAAAAGTAGAGGAAAAGTCAAAATGCACTAAACAAAATACTTCAAGGGGGCATAAAACTGACATTGTGGAGGATATTGGAACTTACTGTGAGAAATCTTTTATTGGACCTTTAAGTTCTGGTGCATCTTTATCATACTTGGAGAAAAATAAATTATCATCATCTGAAGAACTGTCCCTTCTCTTCCTACCTGTCTCTGTCTCAATCAAAGAGTTGTTCCTACTTCTTTCGTCATTATCTGATGGGGATATTGATTTCTGCATTCGAGACACTGTGACATTATTAGCACCATTTTGTGGAAGCCTTGGGGTGTTTTCTTCTTCTGCATATCAGCATACTCTAGCATTCCACCATGTGACATCCTAGTTTCCCTTTTGCTTGTTTTTTCTCCTGACCTATCTGGATATATTACATTCTCAGAATCTGAATTATGAATCCTTGGCAAATGCTGGCTGTCTGGAAAATTCTCTCTTTGCTGAGGCCTATTATCATCAAACTCATACCCTGCTGCCATCCTGGGAAACCCTTCCTGGTTTATATGGCCACCAATTCCATATTCTTGAGGTGAAGGTTTTCTCTTATCATGAAAGACGGTTACAGGAGCCTTTCTGTCATTCATACTGGGGTAGGAGTTATTTACACTAGTTAATTTAGCATCAAGTGACTTGGAGGAACTATTTCTCTCAAATTGCTTCCTTATCCTTCCATCATCATTTTCCAAAGAAGTCTCGCGAAGTTCACCCAATTCAAGATCAGAAAGCTCTCTCTGGAGCTTTTTTTTACCATAAGGTGATCTCTCAACATTATCTCTTTGTGAATTTGATGGCTCACCGTTACTTTCGTTAGATTCAGGAAAAACAGTTACCTCATCAGGCACAAAAATTTCTCTGGAACTTTTTTAAATTCATGGAATTCATATTGACATTAGCGTCCTTTGAACGCTTAAGTATTTTATCATCAACAAGAGAATTCCCATGTCTACTCCTTTTTCTTGTGGAAGAATCATCAGAGCCATCAAAATTGGCATGGTGATCTATGCCATGTGAATAACCTGGCCCAAAGTCACCATCCATACCATGCCATGGTTTCTGCATCTTATCTGATTTTTTCTTCGAACTTGATTTCACAGTATTTTCTTTTGTTCTCTCAGAGTGCACTGTTGGGACAGGTAAATTCGGGCTCTGATCTATCCTCTGTAAATTTCCAGGAGCCAAAGGTCTTCCTTTCATGGCAGGGCTGCTATCTTGTGAAGCATTGCGGCTAACAGTCCCTGTCTCCTTGTTCAACCTATCATTGGCATGTTTTTCAGGAGGTAAACTTCTTTTTTGCTCTGATAAAGAACCTATTGGCGATGCTATGTCAGCTTTGACCTTTTTCGCACTCTCAGGCTTTGCTGTGGAGTTCTCACTACCAGAAGACCTTTTTAATTTCGGTTTGGCAATACTCACTGGGCCGAGATTTGATTCATCCCTTGATGTTGATTTTCTCTTGTTGCCGTGTTGCACTGTCAATTGACCAGCTTCCCTCTTGGGTGAGTTTTCACTGCCTGTTCTCATGGAGTCATCAAAAAGGTTGTCCAGAAAAGACATTTCATTATACTTGTTATCAACTCTGATAGAATCCACTCTGGTGCTTGTTGTGTTCTTGCTTCCTGGCATTTCAGATGGCTTGTTCAGGTTGCCAGCACTAAAGCCCTCTGCTGCTGCATCATCATTGCCGGTATTAAAATTATTCAGATCAATATGGGGTGATGTACTCCTATAGTCCAGATTTGTTCCAATGTCAATTTGTTCATCATCTCTTGGTGACGAAGACAAATTAAGGTCATCTACTACTTTTGTGTGTGCTGTATTTGCTTTGTCATCATCACTTGTGATATCAACAATTGCATCAGATCCTTCCTTGCTGCTTGATGAGGCATCACTGTCACTATCGCTGCTGCTCCCACTACCAGTTTCCGCAGCACTTCTGCTTTGGCTCCCACTATCACTTCCACTGTCACTGCTGTCACTATCACTATCGCTATCACTTCCACTGTCACTGGAAGTTCCGGCCTTACCTTCACTGTCATTACCGAGTTTTCCATCTGTCGCAGCAGGTGGGGAGCCCACAATGTCAATCCTCTCACATATATCAGGATCATCAACTTTTAGGCTTGGAGCAGATTCCTCGATGTTCTCACTGATGGATCTGTTAGATACAGCAATAAATGTCTGTTAAAGCGTTATGGTAGAATTACAGACATGTAGGGATATAATTGTCAAGAGCTGCAGAAGGAACATAATGAAAACCATGTGCGAGATCAGAGAGAGAGAGAGAGGAGAGGGGAGGAGGGGGGAGGGGGGGGGGGGGGGAGGGGGGGGGGGGAGGGAGGGAGAGGAAAAGGACCAGAGCTTGGACTTAAACGAGAAAGAAAACGATAATACCTTACTCCTTCAGATGCATGCCTTTTAGAGCTTTCTACCTCCAACCCTGGTTTGAGAACATACCTCTCAGGTCCTTGGTAATTTGCAATCTGAAAGAACATCCAAATGTCAAGTGAGTTTACTCCTTATTCCTTAAAGTTTTCTTAATTGGGAAAGGACATGGTAAAAATGCTTAATTACTCACATTCTTGACAATGCTCTCTATTTTCTTTGATGCATTTGGAAATGCATCTGCAGCGGCTTTCTCCAAGGCCTGCATATGATTCATAACATGTGAGCACAAAATCAGACAAATCTTTGTGGAATACTAAGTGAAATATGCAATTTTAAAATCAGGGGAAGGAATAATGGTGTATGACATCCATGAGCATCTACAAAGTATGATAAAACAAAAAAACTGTTGTTATAGTACATAAACAAAAAATATTTGCTATATATGTTTGAACAAAAAAAATGTTACTATGCACGATGTTCAAAAGGTAAAAGAGATCATCACACCACAAGATCAAGATAAAAAGCACCAAGATACAAATGGGTTTGACAGCCAAAGGAAAAGGCAACAAACTCTGAAGAACTGTAAGTTCCAATGCCTTCAACATTAATAAGGTATGGGTCTTTACAAAGAAGTGCAGGAAGTTTCTGAGTACTTTTCCCATTTGCACATGAACTTGATTAATATCATGTAAGTGACCCATGCTCAGAGGGAGAAAGAGAGATTCATTACCTTTAGGGCCATTCCTTTTGGATTTTTTGAGAACACAGATATCAAGTAGCTTCGCACTTCATTTGTATTATCATCCACATTTGCAGCATGAGAACTTGCTCGGCGATTCATACCTTTGTTAGACACCTTACTTGCAGCTGATTTCTCATATTTACTGTTTTCCCCTTTGTTCAGATCAAAAGGTGTTATGACTTCATTATTTGCATCTGATCCAACAGGAAACGAAGGATTGCTTGCTCCAGGTTGTTCAGGAGAAGGTGCAAGCGAACTTGAGATATTCCCTTTGGGAATATTGTTAGATAACTTCACCTTCGAAACTGATTTGGTCGGGGTGATAACAGCAGCTGGAGCAGGAGAATAAACGACACACAGAGTTAAACATAAACAAAGAAAGCAAAGAAAAATATGACCCAGCATGATTAGAACCTTTGTTCTTCTTAAAAATTTCACTCTTCTGCTTCCAGTGCATCCTCCGCGGATTACCTGGAATTGTAATTACAGCCACTAACATTAGCCAATTGACTGATTGAGAATTGGTATTTACTATTGTACATAGAAAATTCTGACATAGAATAATCACGCAGCAATGTGCATTTCTATTATGAATTCAGAATCCAGGTGAGATCATAAACTCATAATATAATGTTGAGAAAGGAAACATGAGGCGTTGTTGAAAGGCACCTTCTACAGCTGCAGCAGCCATTGACTTGGCCTGACTCTTGACAGATGGATTGGCAGGGTCCAGCACGATTGATCTACAGTCGGAAAAGTTAATTAAGAGGATATATAAGCTGTTGAAAAGAAAACTACAATATCATAAAACAGAAAATTTTAGAAATCCTACATATCAGGATTATCATAATTCATAAATCAATAGAAACCAAGAGGATTATAGAACAGGGGAAGCAGACAAACTTTCGAGATTTTGAGAGACGTTCAGCCTCCTCTGATCGCATTTTCACAAGGTTCTTTGCTGATTCATCCAAAATGCGTTGCACATTCACCTTGCGCCAAGCAGAGCCACACTCCAGAAGCAACCCATTTCCATCCTCTCCACTCTGACGTTCTTCATAAATATCACACAATTCGCCACGTTCAGATGCCCAGGTGAATTTGAATTCTTTACCACTAACATCTATAACCTGGTGGAAAAGAGATTTGAGTACTCCGATTAAAACACTAAATGTACAGGCGCAATCATCATGATGAAAAAAGTTCTCATTTCAAGCAAATATAGTTTGGATCCAGTAACCTTGAAAATCTTTAAAGCATCCTTCACTCAACCTCCACAATCTCAGTTTGGGCTAGACGTTCAAGACAAATTGAATAGGTGTATTCTTTGTTGTTTCAGCAGTACTGGTCATACTTGTTGGTGGTTCCATATATATATATAAAATAGGCGACTCATAAAACACAAGAAAAAAAATCTGCTAAGAGAGAGGGGGCCCATCCAATCTATGCAGGCCAGATGGGTCTGCTAATACTTCAGAGCTGAGATTTCAACTCCTAATACACAGTACAAAGCTAATTGAAATAAGACATTATTGTGCTAGATTAGGTCTGGATCACCATTAAGGGAAGATTTCCAGCAGCTCTTATAAGAGATTAGAAGTCCAAAGTCATCCAAAAGTAACAACACCAAATCAAATACCATGTAAGAACTAATTGTACAACGATCAATAATGAAAATGTGAACACGGAACAAGAAAATTTACTGAACCAAAAGAATAATCAAATAAGCAATATGCTGCTAATATGGAACAATAAATTTTGCTGAACTGAAAGAATCATCAAATGAGAAATGTGTTTGTTCCCATCAGCCTAAATAGATACAATAACCAGAAGTCTAGGACCATAACACATGGGAAAACTCAAGATTCCTGAGGAAAATCACTAAGCAAAGTCCCAACCAAACAATACAAATGTTCAATGAGAATGTAATAAAGATTCAACTTTGCCCCGACAAATCAAAGCATGTGCAAAGTAAGAAACGGTGGGCCTTGAAATGGGAGCACAAGACACGGCAATGATATGAAGGCTTGAATTGCAAATTACTAAACCAAATGTCGTTCGACCCATCTAAATATATACAATGAAACAGGAGCAATGCAAGCTGGTTGTCCGGATCAAAATACCCCAAGACCATCATATGAGATGAAGGGAATCAGCAATTAATCCTAGAAGGACACCTAACAGATCATCATGCCCTAACAATCCAAACTATCTCGCAAGCACCATGCTTAAATTTGATTGGCGTGAATGCAAATTACGGAACTCACTCAAACACAGTAAAAGTGCCAAAAGAAGGAAAACAACTTACCAGGATATACTGTATATTGATAACAAGTATATAAATTTGTTAGGTTAAAACTTAAAGAGGAACTCATAGGGACAGACAACTGAAAGCCAGAGGGTGAGGGAAAGCTCACGTTCTCCGACGAGTTGTACATGTTAGGGTTGAACTTGATGCGAGCGCCTCCACCGGCCTCCTCCGCCCGACGGATCTCGTCGACGAGGTCGGGCGTCAGCCGTATTATAGCCGCGAAGGCGGCCGGCCCGCTGGACTCGAGGCGGAACGCCTCGTCGCGCCCCGCCGGCTGCGTTGCGGCGGCGGCGGCAGCGCGACCGCGGGTAGCCCGGCCATCCCACCGATAGAGGGGGGGGCGCCCCGGCCGCGGCCGTGAGGGGGCGGCGGGCGTTTTGCCGCGCCGCTGCCGCCGCGCCCGCCGCCACGGCCGCCGAGTTTGTACATGGCCCACGGCGAGCGGCGGCGCCGGCGGGAGGGTAGGTCGTACCGGGGTTCGCTGGGGTAGAGTAGCGAAAACGCCGAAGAAGAAGCCGCAGAAATCGTATGAAATTTGCCCCTTTTTTTTCTTTTTTGGTTGGGTTTCACTCTTCTATTTCCTGTCAGAGTTCTTTTTCCCCTCCTCTTTCCTTCCTCACCCTCTGTACCCTGTTTCTGACCAGGATACGAATAGAAGTCAAGAGCCATACTTGTGCGTATAAGGTTATTTCTCCGTCTAAAATAAATTTTAGCTCTGTCACATTAGATATTGCGACTCTAATTTAATTTATTATTAAAAATAGGCTAATTATAAAATTAGTTTATTAATCAAAGGCTAATTTATAAGATAAATCTATTAAACTTAATTATTCCATTATTCGATAATATAATGCTACAGTAAATATTTATTAATGATGAATTAATGACTTAATAGATTCGTCTTGACTCCCGTGCGATGGTATAATTAGTTTTATAATTAATATATTTTAATAGACTAAATTAGTGGTTGTAACATCTAATATGTCATGGCTAAAATTTTAGCCAACAAAACCCTAGGAAGTTTTATTTCATCTGAAAAAAGAAAAAGACACGGTGGATGGTCCAAATGTTATACATAATGTTTTTTTTTCTCAAACGAAAGCGGTAAACACATATGATTATTTACTGTTTATCTAATATTTCAACCTACAAAATATTTAAACAAGCTAAACGGCCAGTCAATAAACAGCTAATTAAATAAAAACGATGTAGCACTATAGTGTTTACACAGTATTTAAATAGACTAAACAAATGGTACATGTGTTTTGTTGAGAACATGTCCAAGTCTTGCAAGGAAAAGTTTGATTCACATGAGAAGAACATACAATAAAATTACAAAATTTGTTGCAAACGTATGTGTTTGCAAAGGTTTTCAATGTAAAATCACGGGGACATCTACTCTGCACGATATTCAGAAGAAGGACAAGTATAATGAAATTTAGCTTTGTCATTATAGGATCGACTGATGTAGAATTGTTATATGGCACGCTCCAAATTTTAAGTGTTTTTTTTTGTGGCGAACCATGCACGTCTTTCATGGAGAGAGAGAATTTTGATATAGCAAGAGCAACCTGCAGCATCCTATACTGGTAGTGGTAGGCGAGTGAAAGACCGAGTACATGTAGGAAGCCCTAGACAATCAGAAGAGACTACATTGCTAAAACATTAGACATGCAACACGAACTCCGAACTTCAAAATTTTTGTTTTTGTGTAGGTGTATATTTTTCTATAAATCTATATATCAATGTTATACGCGTACAATTGTTTATTTTAAAAATTTAAATTTTGCCATGGGCGTTGCGTGTTGATCAATTAACTGATCATGGGCATTATTACCGTGACTGTGTTATCAAGTCCTCGTCAAGCTAGCAAACTTGTCATCTCAGTATATAAAACAAGGAACATATCACGTGGGCCAGCAAAGCGAGTTGCTGTTATGACCCGTCATCAAAACAAATTATATAAAAGGATCGAGAACAAAATCGGCACTTGCAAAAAAGAGGGGGGGAAGCAACTTGGTATCTCTGTGCTTCATCATCTCAAAATATGAGAATTGCTAATGCTTAACCGGTTGTTTCCAAGCTTCAAAACAACCGGATTTGAGACCGTGCGATACGACCCGTTCAACCTCCCAGCCACCCGATCTCACTGCGAAGCGTCCAAGCCTGAAGCCGCTGCGAGCCTCCGCCACCGCTCTTCTTCCTCTTGTCCTCGATCTTTGCCTCCTCATCGCCGTTGGAGCTAGGCCTATCGAGCGCAGCGCACCGGACGAGAATCCTTGCTCGGCGCAGCGACACGGCCCACCGAGGCACCAGGACGGCGAGCTTCGCACGGCAGGAAGGGCCCCCATTGCAGCCCAGCTTCGTCTGTCTGCAGCGACAACACCCACGACACGGGCACGAGGTCGCCCCGATGCGCGTCGTTGCCGCCGGCTCCCTCCGACGCCGCGCGGGCGTGGGCGCCGCCCGTCCACGCAATTTTGGGTGAAATTTGTCTTTTGTTTTTGAAATTTTTGAAAATTTTGTGAAGAGTTTGACATATTTGACATATATTCTCTGGCATCTGGAATCCATAGAAAAACAATTTGTAAAGTTTGTAAATTTGGCATATTTTGTTTGACATATACAATTATGCCTAAATTATATTACTTTGTACAATTAATTACATTGAATAAGTCATTATAAATATAGTAATAAAACGGTGTAAATGTAGTTGTAAATATAGTTACAAGACAATGTAAGTGTATGATAAAAATCTGGTTATTGGAAGGGTCTAAAATAACCGGATGTTAGCTAGACGTCCCCCAAAATATCAGTGCCAAGGGAAAACCACAGCGATTCTAGTTTGCGGCGAAGTGAGCCACCATACTTGTACCTTGTGAATTTGTCATCACGCGTCCGAGCCTGCAGCTACGGTCTACGGACCGCGACTCGTCACCCGGACCGGGGGCTCGGCGTGCGTGATAGCCGATAGCAAATCTCGTCTCGACGGAAAAAGTCGGTGAAACTTATCCGCTCCCCATGCCACCATCCCGCTGCGTTGCGTTGCGTCCATGGCCAGCCCGCACAACATCGCCGTTCCTCCTGCGACTGCGACGTCACGTCTGGCTCGGGCGCATGACACCACATGTCCTTTGGCTCCATGTAAAAAAGCTCATCAGATCCTACTGGTGACTGGTGGACGTGGACCCCTTCCAAAAGCCGGAGCCGCACTGCCGCTTGCGCTGACTCGCGGGGCGTGTGCTGATGATACCTCCTGATGCATGCCCGGTGGAGTCACGAAACGGCGAAAGGTCCCGCCGGCGGCGCGCTGCCGTGCTGGTGCTACGCTACGGCTACGGCCTACGGGGCTACGGCCACGCACGATCGCAGCTCCAGTTATATATATTTTTTTGTTTCATTCCAGATCAGAAGAAGAGAAGAAAAACACAGGTACCGACCCAACGAGACGTATGTATCGATCTGACCGCTAGCCTGGAGTATGGTACCTTGAAAAACCGGCCAACGATGCATTGAGAGGGTGCTTTTCAGGAGGCTGTTAACGTCAAATGGCCGAGCGCAAAAGCCTACGGAGGAGCAGTACGTGCGTGGTGGCTGATGACGAGCAAGCACGCAACGAGCAGCAGCAGCAGCCAGCAGGTGTTGCTGGCCAGTGACGTAACCGGATAATGGATCGCGTTCGCCACAAGTGGCAAAAGCATCGGTGCGCCTTTCGCTCCCACTTTTGGCTTTGCAGAGAATGGTCTACGTACGGATGCCAAGCGCTCTCTGATCGAAGCGCATTATGCCTGTGTGATTATCTCCCACAGCGAGCACCCAAACACAAGACCGATTTTATGGTTTGGGTTATGCACAGTAGAAAAGCATCATCCCCAAATCTTGGCTTCTCCAACAGCCAACCCAACAACGAACCCAAAATCCCCCACCTCGTTGAGCAGATCCTGCCTCCCTCCCTACGAGCCGTCGAGCACCGAGGTCGCCGGCAACTCCGTCCGCGCCTCGCCGAGCGCCCAGCGCGGGCTTGCTTGGTCGCGCCGGCCTTGCCTCGCCGAGCGCCCCCGTCCGCGGGCCCACCTGGTCGCGCCTCGCCGAGCGCCCCCGTCCGTGGGCTCGCCTGACCGGCCGGCTGCGCCCCACCGACGTCGCGGTCCGACCTCGCCGTCGTCGTCTGCATGCCGACAAACCTCCTCTGCGGCGGTCCCTCCTCACCGTCGTCGTCTGCAACTCGCCCCACCTCCCTTAGCTCCGACTAGTGCTCGTTGGGGTCGTCGATGGGGAACCGGCGGCGGGCGCTCGGACAGATGCTGGCAGGAGTGGGAGTTGAGGGTGGGAGAAGAGGAGGGAGAGGAGGAAGAACCGGCGCCGGCTGCTCCACGCCTCCACCCGGAGAAGATTTGCGTCGCGAAGAAACGCGACGTTTATTTGCGTTCTGGTTCGGCTGCTATCCAAAATGGGTGCTCTGTCTGCGTAGTCCGTTGGAGCGTGTTTCCTTTAGCTAAAACTCGGTGGAGGACGCATTTTGCATTTGCGTCGCGTTTTGCCAATCCTGTTGGAGATAGTCTAATAACAGGAGAGTATAAAAAAGAGGCTGTTCGATGACTAGACGTCTACGTGAAAGATAGATGAGAGAACGAGAGAAGAGAAGCAGATTATTATGTACAAAAAAAAAACTAAAAAAAAAATCTTATGAGGCAAACAAGTATGGACTATCTATATAGATATATGAGTGGCCGATAGACTGACAGTCATCAGATTTATATTATTAACTTTGCTCTAAGCGATAACTCGCCATCGTTTGGTTAGCTCATTCTAGACTCACGAACTATTCCAAGTTCAACTGTTATGGGGCTGTTCAACAGAATTTATTATGAACGATTTGGCGCCTGATACTGTTTTGAAGTGAGAGAAAAATAAACGTCGCGTGAAATAAACGGCTGCGATCAGACTGATTTTGGATGATAAACATATAAAAAATTATTTCATGACTACAAAACGGACAGATTCTCGATGATAAATAGCCATATAAATTAAGCTTGATTTCGCTAGCAGAGATCAGCAGCGAACCGGATGGGACTATGGGAGTACGTATATATTCCTTCTGTTGTGTGTTCAATTCAGCCACGCAGCGAACATGAACAGCTGAGCTTGGTTTCCGGCCGACCGGCTCCGTTCCCAGTACAAAGTACTTCGTAGTACGTACACGTACTAGTACAGCCGTACAGGCTGCGAGACTTGTACTGTACCCAGCGGCTCAGGATCGATCGCGTCCATGTACGCGTACTTGCTGGCCGTACACTGCAGGGGCATGCGGCATGCCAAGATCGCGTGAACAACCGATTTCGCGTCGGATGTTCCTTCCGTTCGTTATTGCTGGGACTAGCAAGTACAGCGGGCATCCAGACGTACTCGGGCTGTTCATGCGCTGCTCGCCTCGGGCAGAGAGAACACGAGCATGTTTTCCTCGTTTCTGAAGATGGAGCCACAGGTCTAAGACTATCCGCATTCACGTTCCTCTATTTCCATCCTCTATATTGCTTGGTGATCAAGATTCTCTTCTATACTCATTTCTTCTGCATCCATCCATCCTCTATCATCCTCTATCCAACTGGGCCCCCACTTATTACTTTATCTAAATATATCCATGTGAGATCTAGTTTTGAAGAATTAATTACAATGAATTCAATGGTGCAATCGGAATTTAATTTGAGTTTTCGGTTTGTGAGATATAACATTTTTTTTAAAACTTAAAAAGGTGGGACCCCACTGTGCTGCATCCGTGCGCGCGTATAGCGGACCCCTCTGTGGCGTTTAATTTAGCGGGCGTATGCGTTCACCGTATCCTATAACGGGTGGCGGTACGGGGAATTTTTACGCTAAATCCATTTCCCGGATGCGATAGAGTTTGCCGCTGCTGCTGGTTTAATATAGGAGTACAGTACTTCTTTATTTTTAGTAAAAACTAAAGAGACGATATTTTTCTTCATATTTTTCCACATATCTCTTCCTAACTAATTGGACAGTAGAGGATTTCTTACGTCTCGTGTGCTCTCTCCTATACTTTAAGAGAACGAGTTAGAGCAATGTGTTAAGATATGGTGGTGACTGGTGAGTTTGATTCTAAAATAATCGGAATGCATGACACAAAATTTTTGATAAATCTTCAAGTGTCCTTTGCCTATATGCATTGAGTGAGTACAACGCATCTGGATGGTATATAAAATTTGATTCCAAGACAAAGAACGTATGACGTGATCGTTAGGTGATTGGACTATAAACTATGCATCCTCTAGCAACGTACGGATATTTCGCTAGTTCACAAAAAGCGAAAACAAAAACAAAGGAAGAAGCGTTAGCCAAACTAACACATGCAGCTTGGCGTTTGATCTGATTGAACCACATCGATCAGTTCTTCGGTATTTTGAAAATCAGACAACTAAAAATAAAGACCGATAAATAGCTTTGGTCTTGATTGGTTTAAGTCTGACCGATCTAATAGAACTAGACAAAACAACTATTAAGTAGCATAATTCGTGGAAAATTTAGCAATATTTTTTCCTTTTTAAGGCAAAAATAATAATATAATTAAGCAAAGTGATAATAGCAATAGTTGCTATAAATCTACTAAAATAAATATTACATCACTAATAATAGTCTAAAATACACAGTTATTGTCAGTAAAACAAAAAAAACTTGAATAGTATCAACTCAGGACCGAACTATGACCAAAAACTTCGGTCCAAATCAGTTCAGTTCGGTTTTCTCAATTATGCTCAACCCTTTATACAGGTACACAGCCAATCTACGTGTTTTGTTCCCTCGTTCTTCTCCGACAAGCGTGTTTTGTTCCAGCACAACTAAAACACACGCGGTTTATAATACTCAATATGAGTGTGTTTTGTTTCCTAGCTAACATCTAGCCTGGTCAATCTTAACCTGCTCTCACCAGACCAATCACTGGTTGTATTGTCTACACTATCTAAATCTGGCCAGCCCTAAGATGTGTTTGGTTGTCTGGTTTGTTTTAATACAATCACCTCTTCTCTCAATTGAAAGATATCCCTTTAGAAAATTTCGTCGAACAAGTGGTGGGCATTACCGCCTAGCATGAAAGCATCAGGACAAGCACAACAGAGGTACGCACCACCATCAGTATGGCACCATTGTGGAAGCGACCCCGTGGGAATCAACACAACATCGCGAAGGCGACCTCAACGTGCAACGGCACTGACACCACCACGGGTGCTCCAGAGGAGCTCGCCAGTGCCCAAGCAACGATGCAGTGACCGACAGGCGCAACCGAGCTCCATCTGCTCTTCCGCGATTCGGTCTCCATGATCAGCGAGCTTCCTAGTGAGTCACGGGTTGTCTGCCATGCCATCCGCTTATCTCTGAGCTTAGCGTATCCGACCATCCCTAAGCTTAGCACGGTCGCGAGGATGACGGTACCACGACAGTCACGAGTTAGGCCAGTATGGCGGCACCATGTCATCAGCTTCCTCCTCCGCTCGAATCACGCCAGGTGCAAAAGAATCAGGTCCTCCTCGCATCAGGGCGATGTGGGCACGGCGAGCAGAGAGGAGGGGCCGAGCGGGGTTTGCTCGGCCAGGGCTATGATGCAAGGAGGGAGAGCAGTGGACCTCCGACAGCTAAATTCGTCGAGCGAGGCAGTCAGGTGGGTCAGAGGAGTAGAGGCAGACGATGAGAACAAGTGCAGGGCTAGCTCTAACGTGACTTAAAAAACGGCTAACTCACAAGTTCTTCTAGAGCCAGATTAAGACTCCCTAGATGGCTTACTGAGACCGAACTAGAAGCCTTGTACAGCCAAACCCGACCGACTAAAGTTGGTTTTAGGCTTTGTTCACTTCATCTCAAACTTTTTAACTTTTTTTCACTCTCTCTCCATTACATCAATGTTTAGACGCATACATGAAACACTAAAAATTGGTAAAATAAACAACTAATTATACAGATTAGTTGTAAATCACGAGACAAATCTTTTGAACCTAGTTATCACATGTTTGGACGATATTTGTCAAATACAAACGTAAGTGCTACAGTTGCAAAAAAAAACCCTCACTTTTTACGTCTAAACAAGGCCAAACATGACTTAATGATAGCCAGGGAACACCCACGGTGGTCTACTCCGCTGTCGGAGGCCACCACGTTCACCGATCCGGGTGGGAGACAAGATAATATAACACAAATCAAGAAGAAAATAAGGGCGGCTAGAATGACATAGATTAAGAACAGCACGCGGCAAGCACTCCGCGTGGATCATATCCCAGTTGCAAGGTACAGAGGACGGTATCGGTCTTTAGGACAGTCACATAATAAATGCCTTTGTTGCCACGACCACCCCAGTATTATTAACCGGGCAAAATTGCAGGGCCTGTTAAGATCCTACCCTCCTCTCCTGCCCCGGCCGCGTCCACCACGCCAGCTGCCTCGGCGTCCTCCTCCCCGGCCCCCACCGCCACCCCTGTGGTGGCCACCAGACTTCTTGCCATTGCTGATCTTCATGTCCTCAGGGAGAGGCAGTATGTTGTCCACACATTTGCGGAAGCTGAAGTCATCCGCTGATCCATCAATCCTACGGATAAAGAAGCAGCGGCTTTGCCACACCGGGTGGTTGCGTATCTCAAACGCTTCGACTCCTGCTCCAATCTTCTTAGCAGGTTCAGCATGGCCTTTCTTCAGCAAATCCTCCAGCACCATTTGTTCATACTGCAAAAGTTGAGATGCAAATAAGAAAACCATGTGCCTATGAACATATATTAATGAAGGCTATGGGTTTATTTATGGAGGTTGACGGGGGTTTTGGCTCTGGAGATCTATGACACTACCTTTGTGGCACACAGGTCAGTTATCTAGTGGGCACTACACAAATAGCAATCATTGTCACCAGCAAAACAGCATGCTTCCCTCATTCATTCAACTTAATGTACAGCTTTTTGTTTCAGGAAAACTAGATAGCAGTTATGTTAAAAAGTCATCAATTTGACTTTCAAGTGCTAACACAACCACGGTTTCATTATTATCATTTTTGCTTTCAGCACCACAAAAATAGTAAACGAGTTGAGAATCACAACTCAAAATACAAGTTATATGAGTGCAGTATTAAAGCAAACATGAAAAATTATAAGTTTCAAAATAAATCACTAGTACTATACCAGAAGTATAATTCTTTCCATTTACGATATCTATAACTCTTATAAAGAAAAATCCCACTACCTATCTATACCTCTTATAATTCTAAACCCCAACCTAGCAACGCATGCTCCCACCTCAACAATACACTATCTTATGCAATTAAAATCTACTAGCACAAATGATGTCCACGTCAGCAAGACACATAAGCATTTTATTGTCCATGTCACGCAATCCACTAGCGTTTTTTTATAACAGTTTATGTAGTCTAATTTTATTCTAAACCATCCCTAATTCCTGCAGCAACGCGCGGGGGATCCTTCTAGTTTCTCTCGACTTGAAAGCTATCCAACTAGACCTCTCAACATGCAAACTATCCAACTAGACAATGCACTATAACATAATTAACATCAACAAGTAAAACCTCACTAGCTATTCATCTCAACATGCAAGTTGTCAGCAAATCAAATAGCAAATGATGATCAAGATCTCAAAGATGCGCTGCCTGTGACTGTGATAGCGATGTAAATATGAATGAAGATTAAACATATATTTACATATACATAGACCTGAACACCATGGAAAAAGGAATATTAATACATGCACCCAAAAACATTAGAATTATCAGAGCTGATCAAACAAAACATGGAGACTGACATGAAACCCAACAAATCAAGCCAAATAAGCATATAGGTCCTCATTTGGCCACAAG
This sequence comes from Coix lacryma-jobi var. lacryma-jobi, assembly GCA_009763385.1. Lineage (NCBI taxonomy): Eukaryota > Viridiplantae > Streptophyta > Magnoliopsida > Poales > Poaceae > Coix > Coix lacryma-jobi. Next base: position 8,580,694 of record CM019823.1, on the reverse strand, counting down.
TTTAATCCAAAACTGATTTAACCAAATCATACTAATCACAGGAAACTCAATAAAACTAAGAAAAACTGAATCATCCAAGCAAACAGAATGAAAATGATAAGAGTTCCGTAGCAATAACAGAACTTGAAGACCAAACTGCATCACGGCACAGATAAGCAAACCACTAAAAATAAGATTTTTTCATGGCACAGACTGTGGAGCTGGAAGGCGCAGGATGCAATGCAGGACTGCAGGAGGATCCAACTTACAGCCCTTCAGAACAAACTAGTAATTACGAACTCACAGCCTTAAAGAATGGATTTGTTAATTCAAAATAATATGATGTTTGAGAGCAACGTTGTCTAGCACAAGTAAATGCACTCCCCGAACTCACTGAAGCTTATGAAATCTACCTAGTACTGCAAGCTTGTTACTGTCGGAGCACCACGTAAATCAGATCAAAGGTAAAGGAACAATCTTCTTCGCAACCAAGATAATCAAACGCTAATCCTCACCTTATTGAACTCAAGCTGCGGCGTCCAGGAGTGGAGCAGAGCGAAGAAGTAGTCGAACATCTCGACGGCCGAGGCAAACTCTTTCGGCCCCAGCTTCACAGGTTTGCCATCCGACTCCACTGCCTTCTCCTCATTCGCCTCCTCTGTCTTCCCCTCTTCCGTATAATCTGATCCTCCTCCCTCCTCCGCCTCCTCCGCCTTCCCCTCCTCCGCCTCCTCCGCCTTCCCCTCCTCTGCCTTCCCCTCCTCCACTTCCTCTGCCTCCTTGGCCTCCTCCTCCACCTTCGGCTTCTTAGCCGCCGCCGCTTCCTCCTCCGCCGCCGCCTCGCCGCCATCAGCAGCAGGATCACCTCCTTCCTCCCGCTCCCTCTTCTGACCAGCAGTCGCAGGCGCCTCGGCTTCCATCGCCGTGGCTGCGGCCACCTCCACCTCGGGTTCAGCCATGGTCGAAGAAGCGCGGAAGGTCGAAGCGGAGCTCCAACTGCCGGCGCTGAAGGTGGAGGCTGCTCGGGTTCGAGTAGGGTTTGGGGCTCGTGACTTCCGTCCGTGGGGAGAGGAGGGGTTAAGAAGACGCGAATTGCGGCGTTCGGGGCCGAATGGCTTCTGAAAGCCCAATAGCGGCCCATTAAAGCCCACAGAGCCCGAGGAGAATCGGGTTCGTGAGCCACCAAGGTCAGGCAAGGAAGGGATGCGCTTTCCCGACGGCAAGGCGTACATAAGCGGCTGTTGAAGCTGCCGGAGATGCCACTCCCCGCGCCGTTCCGGGTCTTCTCCCCACCTTCCTCCGCCAGTCCCGCCGGAGCGCAGCGCGCGCTGCTCTACGGGCGCCGTGTGCCGCTTGCGGGAGCGCTCCTGTTCTTCAGCATCGGCGCCGTCAGCGCTGCGGTCGCCTGCAGGACGGGGTGCGCCATCTCCCACCGACGCCTCCCCTTTCTCCGGTAACTTCCCCCTTCCTCTCTCGGTCTCTCTTGACTCTTGAGCACATTTGGCTGATGCCAGGAAGGCACTCGCATTCCCATGGGCCACGGCTTCGCGAAATTTGGTGCTGCCGCAGTTTACTAATTTAAGTCCTGAACGTGGATTTACTTTGTGGAATCACAGACTTGTACCCCAGTACTCTCTGTTTCAGAAAGCGGTTGCTATGCGGAGCTTTCCTAGAACCTTGGCGTTAAGGGTGGTTTAGAAAATTAGAACTTGATCTATGTATGAAAATGAGACAAAATTAGAGACGGATGAAGATGAATCATGGTCATGGAGCTCATGGATGCATTAATGTTAAATTCTTCGTTGTGATTTTTTGAAGTAATTAGGCACGGTTTGTGAGGGTTTGTAAGACCGTATGGAGTATCATTGCAGGACTTAGTTGGTGCAATGCTTGTTTTGGGTTCCAACACCAATAGCTACAATTGAACTAGCGAATTGGTAATGACAGTATAGGTTATGGTGGCATGATGCTAAAAACCCTTGGAGGGTAGAAATGCTGAGTCTTATGTTTGTCATAGTATCTCCAAGTACATGTAGTGACTCTCAATGATGTAAATTTTTGCAGGGCAAGAGGTCTCAGTTCTACTCGAATGGAGTCTGCTTCCACCACAGTGCCATCCATTGTCGTGTACGTGACAGTTCCAAACAGGGAAGCAGGTAACTGGTGCCTAACTATCTGTGCTGTTAATGCTTCCTTTACCACTTTGAGTCCTTGCTAATCAATCTGTGCAATTCTCTCAAAAGAGAAAACAGACAGTTTGGTACCTTTTAACTTGTGGGCACCCAATATTTGTCTGCTTGATTTGTGCTGTTCTTCTAAGGTTTTGCTTTTTTGCTATATTTTCTGTGTATATATTTCTAGCTTTTGCTTAGTTGTCTAAATGTCTTAAATAACTTGTCTCACATCTGTCGCAGGCAAGAAGCTGTCACAGAGCATCATCAGCGAGAAGCTTGCTGCTTGTGTCAATATAGTACCTGGTTCGGTTTCAATTTTCTCATCACTATTTTCTTTGACAATTTTTGACATTATGAACACAGTGCACAAGAAAATGTGATTGCTCATTTTTTCAGTTATTATTTTCCTAAAATGGAAAATTTTATTCTGTGTAAATAATGATAACAGCAATGAGAAGATCTAGATCTACTTATGGTATAGGTCCTGAGGGGCAAAAGGAGTCTTGGGCTCTTGGTTTTCCAAAAAGTATTAAAATTTTGCTGAATATTAAACACTAAGTATTCCCATTTCTGAATTAGTTGGTCGCGCCAGGTGAAGTAAGGCTACGATACATGGTATAAATGAGATGAGCTTGATAACTCTGCATTGCCAGTATAGCTTGTAAGAACTAAACTGTGGCATATGCACATAGCTTACTGAAACTATTAGTTAGACTCATGCGTTAAATATAACTTTGCATATCTAGCTTCAGGCAACCAAGAGTCAAGACAGCCATAAACTGAAATGAAGAGCTAACTTAAAAAAAATGATGCATCCTGCCCACACAAGAATGATCAGTATAGTTGTATATAGTTTGTTCCTTGCTGTTCATAATATCTTACTCTGTGTTGTTTATACAAGTTTGGAATAGAATGTGCTCTGCTCTTTGAAGTGGTGAAATAAGCTAAGTCTTCCATACCTTTTTCAGGCATTGAATCTGTTTACTGGTGGGAGGGAAAGGTACGGTGCTAAGCTTTGTGTGCAGACTGCAGACTGAATAGATTAGGGCACTCCCAATCATGAAACTAGATGGTTTCTATCTTCATTATTTAGGGTGCTAACTAAGCAAAATGATGATGTAACACCCTAATTAAAGAAGAGAGATAAAGAAATGGTTTCTTAGACAAGAAACCATGTCTACATGTGAACCAAGAAATGAGAAGATGTGATTGGTAGAGGATGGAGAGAGAAGATACATGATTGGACAAAAGATAATTACAGAGAAGAAACCATCCATTAGGACTATAGTTTCTATGCGTAGTGTCTACGCAAATTAATAGGCATAGAAACTAGATGTAGTTTCTAGCATTGGGACTGCCCTTAGTTGATCTTCGCTTTTACCTATTTGCTATCCCAAAATTTCTAAAAATCCACTTGAAAATCTCTCCCTGCTTATCAAACTAAGCATATCTGATCAAGAATCTGCCTTTTTTCAGGTGCAATGATTGATGCTGAAGAATTGCTCATCATCAAACCAGGGAATCACTTCTTGATGCCCTGACTGCACATGTCAAAGCCAACCATGAATATGAGTAAGCTCCATTCAGTTTACTGATGCTTTGTGCCTGTTTTTGTTGATCGAAGTAAGAACGGTGTGCAATGTTACTGTTGTTCTGGGATTTATGTGTTACTCGTCCATGCAGTGTTCCTGAAGTTATTGCTCTGCCCATAACTGGTGGTAACACCAAGTATTTGGAATGGCTGAAGAACAGTACCAGGGACGAGTGATCTCTTTTAAAACTCGATATAATGCGAAGATCAAAGTGCCCAAGAATGTGGAGTGGACTGCTCAGTTCTTCCAGTGGCTTGCACGAGGGAGTTTCCTCTGGTGACCTGTGTATCTCCCAGTACAAACCTCGCTGTACCGAATCCATATTTACCATCTTCTGGTGACAAGTTGATTGGTGTCTCGTTTGGGTACCCAATTGCATGCATTGCTCTGAGTATTGGCAGTTTGACTTCGTGTGAGTCCATTCGAGATCATATCCAAACGTGCATATTGTTTGCTCTTGATAAATATTTGTGCTGAGTTTATTTTCTGCCGATGTGTCTGAACTAGCGTTGCGCCACCGGCTGTTGAAGTACTGTTATCATGTACACGCTTATTCCGTCATGATTTTTAAAGGGTGGTTGTTGATATTATTTTCAGATATTGTACGGGACAAGTCCTAATATATCATCTAGTCTAGCTACAAAGTCCGGGCTGTGATCTTTTTAGTGAAAATTTGAAGACTGCCATTATAATTTTGCATGTCATTGACTTATGTGTACTCCACATGTCAGTGCGATACTAATGATATATTTTCAATTTTGTAAAATTATAATGAACCGTTCAAAATGTCTCATTTTTTTAAGAGCCAGAGAATGAGAGAGATCCATGCTGAAGCTAATAGCCCCCCACCAGGCCAACAACGCGCTCTGCATTCCACTCCACGACTGCGCAGAGCCGGCTGCCAACACCTGCGAGCGGCGCGCGCTGCGCAGTGCGCAGTGTGCAGGCAGGGCCAGCCGCCTGTGCCCTGTGCGATCCATTCGCCCACCACCAGTTCGTCCAAAACCCCCAACGTCGCCTCCTGCGCCATGCCGCCGCGCGCGGTGCTCCGGCGCCTTCTCCCCACCCACCACCACCACCCCGCCGCTCGCCACGCTCCGCGTCAGGCGCCTCCTCCGACTTCAGCGGCCGACGAGGGACCTCTTCCTGACCCGTATGCACTCCTCGTCCACGACCCCATCGACCTGCTCTCCTCCCTGTGGCGCCGCGCGTTCGCGCACCCGCTCCACTCCCCGTTCCCCAACCTCTCCGGCTACGCCTCCCGCCTCGACCTTTGGCTCCTCTCCTACCAGCGTGCCTGCGCCCATGCCACGGGCACCTTCCCGCCACGCCACGCCGTACCGCTCCCCACTCTCCACTCCCTCCTCCGCCTCCGCGCCGCCGCGCTCCGCCGCCACCCCGCCTTCCCATGGGGCGCATCCACGCACCTCCTCCTCCGTTCCCCGGCCGACACGCCCTCCACCGTCCCGATCTCCCGCCGCAAGCTCGAGGCCCGATTTGCGGACGCGCCGCCGCCGTTCCAGGACCGCGTCGCCCAGGAGCTCCTCCTCCTCCTCCTTGAACCTGTCTTCGAGCCGCGCTTCTCCCCTAAATCTCATGCCTTCCGCCCCGGCCGTGGGCCCCACAGCGCCATCCGCTCTGTTCGGTCTCGCTTTGCCGCCTACCTCTGGTTCGTCTCCGCCGACCTCACGGCGGTGGTCGACGGGCTCTCGCCGGACACCATCCTGTCATGCGTCCAGAAGGCCGTCTCCGACCGCAAGGTGCTGTCGTTACTCAAGTCTGCGCTCAGCGGCCCTGTTCGGCCTGGGTCTGTACCGCCAATGGAGAAGGACCTCGACGGGCTGACCAGAGAGGCTGAAAGGAAGGTGCTCAGGAAGAGAAGAAGAGAAGGAAGAAAGTGCTGAACGAGAATGAGCCGAAGCCTGACCCATATTGGTTGAGGATGTTCTTTGGGTTTGCTCCAGAACAGGCATGCCATGTGCCGAGTTATGGACATTGTGGGATAATCAGTCCTTTGCTTGCCAATGTGTGCCTTAACGAGTTGGATTGGTGGATGGAGGAGAAAATTAACCAATACTTTTGCCCATCCAAGCATGATTCAATTTGGAAGGAGGTGGGTGATGATGGGTGCCACAATCCCGCTTGGCCTGAGTTCGTCCCATCAGCTGGGAAGGAGAAGACAAGGAAGATGGATTTCCTTCGATTTGGTTCCCATGTCTTGATTGGGATCAGGGGGCCGAGGGAGGATGCAGTTGAGATAAGGAGACAACTGATGGAATTTTGTGAGAGAACATTTGGTTTAAGGCCAGAGAATTCGATGGTGGAAATTGAGCATATCACAAGGGGGATTGAATTCTTGGATCATGTGATCACGCGCAGGGTCATCTACCCAACTTTACGGTATACTGCCAGTGGAGGGAACATTGTCAGCGAGAAGGGTGTCGGAACACTGTTGTCTGTAACAGCGAGCCTGCAAAGGTGCATAAGACATTTCAGGAAGCTTGAGCTTGTAAAGGGGGACAGGGATCCTGAGCCATTGCCGTGCTCACCGATGCTGTACTCTGGGCAGGCACACACTAATTCACAGATGAACAAGTTTCTTGAGACAATGGCTGATTGGTACAGGTATGCCGATAACCGGAAGAAGATTGTAGGGTTCTGTGCTTATGTCATAAGGAGCTCACTAGCAAAGCTTTATGCGGCAAGGTATAGACTGAAGTCTCGAGCTAAGGTCTACAAGATTGCTTCACGGGATCTTAGCCGTCCTTTGAGAGAAAGCACAAGGAATGATGCGCCAGAATACTCTGATTTTTTGAGGATGGGACTAGTTGATGTTATTGAAGGTGTACAATTTGCACGCATGTCATCGGTTCCATCGTGCGACTACACACCTTTCCCTAGGAACTGGGTGCCACACCATGAACTTGTATTGCAAGAGTATATTAAGCTGCAAGATCCAAAGTTCTTTTTTGAACTTCACAAGACTATCAAACGTCAAGAAATAAGTTCACCGCAGGATGATGTATCAAAGATGGTGTGGCATTATAAAGTTCATGGTGTTTATGATGACAAAAGATCTTTAGTTGGCGCCAAGGAACTGAGAAACTGTGAAGTTATCAATGGGAACAAACAACTTTATTGGATACATAGTTCTGAGTCTATGTTCCTGATTGTTTATAGAACTATTAATGTGTGATATTTCAATAGTGCACCAAGCAGATGTTTCTCCTGTGATTCACGGGTGCCCATGAACTATTGACAGATGACCCAGTTCCCATTATTTTTAGAGAATAATCACGGGTATCCATGAACAACATATTACCTATTCTGGCACTCAGGAGCCAGGACTACTCAGCTTTTAATGGTTACAGAAGCATTTCAATCAAGGTAAACTCTTCTGTTCTTATAATTCAGTATGCCGTGCCAACTTTTTAAGTGTTCTGCTACTAACAGTGGAGCATTACTGTTTCCCAGTTGTTAGCAGAACTAATACAGAAATACAGGCAATACTGAAGTGCAGCCTTGTGAAGCTTCCTAGATGCCACATATTTAGCGTTATGCCAATTGCCACATATTTAGCATTATGCCAATTTCGACATGTGTCATTTTTCTTTCTTGTACTCCAAATTGTTGAAAACTTTGAGGTACTGAAGCTAAGTCACTGCGTCCCCGGGTCGTCCGGGGCGAGGAACGGGGACGAGGAACATGGTACGACAATTTTCAATCCACCTTGGATCGACGAGTACACAGCTTCAACACGTCCCAAATTAACATAGACCGTGATCCAAGTGCATTTGGGACGACGTCCCGGAACGAGACAAGGAATGAGGGACGCGAACCCATGTCTGCCAAAAATTCCGCGCGGATTGGGGGGCTGACCGATTGGGCTTCCGCGCGGATTAATGGGGGCTGACCGCTGGCGCTTCGGCTCCCTCGCCTAGCCCGATGCAGACGCGCGCACGCGTGACAAGTCCCTTCCCGATGCGGCGGCGGCGCGGCGGTCGAGTCCCGCGGCGGCGGGGTCGAGTCCCCGCGGCGGCATGGTCGAGTCCCCATGGCGTCGCGGAGGGAAGCGGGGTCGAGTTCCGCCGGCGTCCCAGCGTCGATCCCGGCTCGTTCCCGATCCGCGTTTTGGGACGGCGTTCCCGGGAACGAGGATCGCCGCATCGTCCCGCGTTCCCGGTGACTAGGTACTGAAGTAGTAGTGGTAAATTTCAAGCTTCCACATTCATTATCAGTTCAAATATTAGATGCAGGGGTTTACCACACTGCAATCATGCAAGTTCTGTGTGTACTGGTATAAAGTAGTGATTGCATTTTCCTTCCAAATTTTTCTGCTTAAATAATAATTAGTTTTCCTAAGTCTGTGGAAACTCTAGGGTGTTTTTGGTTGGTGGATGGAGGTTGCACCGCATATCCTGGTTGAGTGGATGCAGGCTGAGTGAAATCGTATTTCTGAAAAAGAGTGTTTGGTGAGATTGCATAAGCAGATGCAGAAAAACTGAGATATTGTTTGGTTGACTGCATGAGCGGATGCAGAAAAACTGAGATGTGAGACAGACACATAGACCCCACACCCATTCACTGCATCCGCCGAGCCTGGCCAGGTAGTGAAGCCCAAATCCACCGCATCCGCCCAGCCTGGATCCGAGCGTATATTGCATGTGTGGATGCAGGTCTGTACAGGAGAGCTGGGCAACCAAACACGTTTCATTGGGAGAATATACGCACACGCAGATGCAGTCTGGGCGGAAGCACCCAACCAAACACGTCCCTAAGAACTCAGTAGTGCTTAGTCTCTTTAGTATCTTACCTTCTTAGACCTTAAGCTTCTAAACTAAATATTTTTTTAGGCCCATTCTTGTGGATGGAGAGCTCATGCTATCAAAAGCTAAGTTAACAAAGCAAAGCTTAACCTGATTTCTGCATTCGTTAGGATCTCAAACAAAAGACTATGAAATGTGTAGAGAACTAGCGTTGGGGGCAATGCACCGCACACCCAATAGGGGGGGTGGCCTTTTCATTATATAGCCGGACTTGGCTTGGAGTACAAGTACAACACGTATACAACTCGTATACTACAAGTCAGCTATACATATCTAATGTATATCTCTAATACCCGCCCTTAGTCGAAGCGGGAGAGTCTCGGACGCAAAGACTAGACCTAAAATCAGTAAATAACTGTACATGTAAGCCTTTGGTCATGATGTCCGCAAACTGGTGTGATGATGGGACATGGAGCACACGGACCTGACCCAAAGCAACCTTGTCACGGACAAAATGAATGTCGATTTCAATATGCTTCGTGCGGCGATGTTGAACAGGATTCCCAGTCATGTATACTGCGCTGACATTATCACAGTAAACAATCGTCGCCGAAGTGAGAGGAGTATGAAGCTCCTGAAGCAACTGACGAAGCCAGCATGTCTCAGCTACAGCGTGCGCCACAACCCTGTATTCCGCCTCGGCGCTGGAGCGAGAGACGGTGGTCTGTCGTTTAGAAGACCAAGACACCAAATTGTCCCCGAGATAGACACAGTAACCAGAAGTCGAACGTCGAGTGTCTGGACAACCAGCCCAGTCAGCATCCGAGTAGGCAGTGAGACTATCAACTGGTCCAGCACTGAGATGAAGACCAGTGGTCAGGGTGCCCTTGACATAGCGCAGAATCCGTTTGAGCAGCGCAAGATGAGGCTCTCGCGGGTCATGCATAAAGAGACAGACCTGCTGAACAGCATAAGCAATGTCAGGACGCGTAAGTGTCAAGTACTGGAGAGCACCGGCAAGACTGCGGTAGTGTGTTGCATCAGCAATAGGAGATCCATCAGTCGCAGAAAGCTTCATGCGTGCATCAACTGGAGTGGCCGTAGGGTGACATTCGGACATACCAGCACGCTGCAGGAGATCAGCTGCATACTGTCGTTGGGACAAAAACAGACCACTGGGAGAACGAGTGACAGAAATCCCAAGGAAGTGATGGAGTTCCCCTAAATCCGTCATGGCAAACTCAGAATGAAGCCGCTCCATGATGCGGTGAAGAAGAGCTGAAGATGATGCAGTCAGGATAATATCATCAATGTAGAGTAGCAAGTAAGCAGTATGGGAGCCGGCTTTGTACACAAAGAGAGACGAATTTGATGTCGAAGTGACAAATCCCAGGGTCCGGATAAAAGTAGCAAAACACTGGTGCCAGGCTCGTGGTGCTTGCTTGAGGCCATACAAGGATTTCTGAAGAGGAAACATGATTGGTGGCATTTGGATCAATGAAACCAGGAGGCTGCTGGCAGTAAACTGTCTCATTGAGATGACCATGAAGAAGACAGCATTCTTGACATCCATTTGGTTGAAGGGGTGAATGGGAGGCGTGAGAAGCTGCAATACTGAGAACAACACGAATCGTGGCAGGTTTCACAAACTGGACTGAAAGTTCATCGTAGTCAACACCATACCTCTTGAGAGAACCCACGGACCACCCATCGGGCTTTATGACGAGCGAGCGTACCATCAGAATGATGTTTGTGCTTGGAAATCCATTTACCGGAGACAACATTAGCACCGGGCGGTCGGGGAACGAGTCGCCAAGTGCCATTATCAACCAGAGCCTTGTATTCATCAATCATCGCTGCATGCCAGTTAGCATCAGCAAGAGCACTGCGATAATTGGCAGGGAGTGGCGAGGCCATTGTGGCAGAGAAACCCAGGTGCTGAATTGGCGGAGGAAGATGCCCAGTTTGCTGCCGAGTGACTGGACAGGCGAGAGTAGCATCTGTCGGAGCAGCCGGTATGCCAGCTGCAGCTGTGCTGTCGCCGACTGAAGTGGCGCCGGTGAGGTGCTGCGGAGCAGCAGGAGCGCTGGGTGTTGTTGGAGCAGAACGGCGTCGGCTGTAGTCTTGAGTGATCGGCGGCCGGGCTCGGGCTCCGTCGGGCACCCCAGCAGGAGCAGCAGCAGCACCGTGCGCTCCAGGAGGAGCATTAGCAGCAGGGCGGCAGGGCAGCAGAGGACCGGCAGCAGCACTGGGCTGCCGGGAGAGGGCCGGAAGCACGGGACCAAGCCAGAGAATGGCCGGATCCTGCTCCAGGCAATCGTCGTGAACCGGCCGACCTGTGGTGCTCACCATAGGAGCTGGGAAGGGCGCCGGTAGTCGATCCTGCAACAGAAAATCAAGAGACTCCGTAGGCGGTTTTGCGGCCGCAAACGGAAAGTGAGACTCATCAAAAACCACATGGCGAGAAACGATCACTTTGCGAGTGGAGAGATCGAGACATCGGTAGCCCTTTTGGGATGAAGGGTATCGATGAAGACACATGCTGATGCTGAGCGCGGAGAGCAAGTTTGTGGGGGGTCGTGGCATAAGATTTGGATAGCAAAGACAACCGAAAGTGCGAAGTGATGAAAAAACTGGAAGCTTGTGGTAGAGGAGAGTATAGGGAATCTTATTAAGGATGGAAGAGGATGGACGCCTGGTTAGAAGAAAAACAGCAGTGGCCAGGGCCTCTGCCCAATATTGTGGAGGCATGGCGGCATGAAGCAGAAGAGTACGAACAACATTGTTGAGAGTGCGTAGCATGCGTTCGGCTTTGCCGTTTTGTGCGGACGTGTAAGGGCAAGAGGTGCGGAGAAGGATACCGCGACTACCAAGAAAGGTAGAAGTGGTGTTATTGAGGAACTCTGTGCCGTTATCGGCCTGAAAGCACTTGACGGGCAAGCTGAACTGGGTGTGAGCATAAGAAACAAACTCAACAAGATGGGCATGCACATCTGATTTATGCTTAAGAGGGAACGACCAACAATAATGACTGTAATCATCCACAATCACAAGATAGTATTTAAACCCAGACACACTAAGGACCGGTGAGGTCCAAACATCACAATGAAGAAGTTCAAAAGGTGCTGAACAACGAGTGGAAGAACTAGTGAATGGCAAGCGGGCATGTTTACCAAGTTGACAAGCATGGCAAACAATGCGATCTACTTTATTACATGAGATAGTGAAATCTTATTGAGGTGAGCTACGGCAGCAGGTGCAGGATGACCAAGACGAGAGTGCCACAACGATGACGAGGCGTCAACATGACAGGCGGCGACTGCAGGTGGACTGGATGATGGAGGTAGAGTGTAGAGCTCCCCGCCCTATTGCAGCGAAGAATCACGGTCCTGGTCTGGAGATCCTTAACACAAAAACATAAGCGTCAAACTCAATGGAACAGTTATTGTCACGAGTAATTGACGAACTGATAGTAAGTTCCGAACAAGATGAGGAGCCACAAGAACATTATTGAGGTGAAACATACGATCAGCTATAGGAACAAGGGAAGTGCCACGACTAGAAACTGGAATTGATGCCCCATTGCCGACTGTAATGAAGGACGGCGAATGAGGAGATGGGAAAGAAGTATACCGTCATTGGAAGACATGTGAGAGGTGGCGCCGGTGTCGAGCACCCATGGATTTGCACTGGTACTGCCCTGGAGAGCCATCTGGTTCAGAGAGGCGATGAGGGCGCCTTGATCCCAGCCGCTAGCCATGGAGGGAGGGGCGAACGCCGTGTGTGCCTGAGGCAGGGGTGCAAGATGGGGACGCCATTGCTGCTGGGGTTGCCACTGTGGCTGCTGGGGGGGCATGGCAGCCCATGGGTTCATGCAGAAACCACGGACCGGCTGGAAGAACGCACGGGACGGCCACCGATTGAAGCTTGAGACGGCGCGGACTGCGCTGTTGGAAGCGGCCAGCACCACCAGTGCCCTTCCCTTTGCCCTTGCCGTGCCCTTGTTGCCACCACACCACCACGGTTGGAAGTTGGCAGGAGTGGAGCGGCAGGGAGGGCGAGGGCAGAAGCTAGGCACAGGGGCGGAGGAGGTGACTACGGCAAGCGCTGCGGTGTCGGAGGAGACCTTGGCGTCGGAGGCGAGACGAATCTCCTTGAGCCGGAGCGTGTTATGCGCCGAGGTGAACGACGGGAGGACCGCCGAGTTGGCGATGATGTCCGCAGAATTTGCGAACCGCGGATTTAAACCGCGGAGCAGATTGAGCACAAGCTGAGGCTCGGAGACGGCCTGGCCAACGTTGCGGAGGGCGTCAGCGGTCTGCTTCATCTTTTGGGCGTAGGCGTCGATGGTGAGATCGCCTTGGACCATGGTGTGGAACTCTTGACCCAGGACAACCGCACGGGTGGCCTGGTTCGCCTAGAACAGAGCCTTGATGGCAACGTAGAGGTCGTGCGCCGTCTGATCTGGTTCCATGGCGAGGTCGAGGACGCCATCGTCGACGCAACCGTACAGCCAGCTCCGGACGCAGGCGTCGGGTTGCGACCAGGTGCGGTCGGTGGGCTGGGGCGGAATAGATCCGTCGATGTGGCCCAGCACGCCGAACTTGCCGCACATGGCGGTGAAGAAGGCGGACCACTTGGTGAAGTTCGGCAGCTTTAGATCGAGGACGATCGGAACATGAGACTTCACGTTGATGGTGGCGTAGGAGAAGATCGCGGAGGCAGGAGCATCGGTCAGGGCCGGCATTGAAGGGGAGCCGGTGAGACCAGAGGTCGCAGAGGAGCCGGATGCTTCGGTGCCCATGGCGATGGTGGCGGCGCGTCCGTTAGGGCAGCACGGCCGGCGGTGCGGTGGCGAACAGGCGCGGAGTGCTGCCTGGACGGGCGGTGGAGTTCGCGCGCCGGGCTAGGTCGGCGGCGAGGGCAGCGGAAGACGAGAACCCTAATCGGTCCCGGAAGATACCATGTAGAGAACTAGCGTTGGGGGCAATGCACCGCACACCCAATAGGGGGGGTGGCCTTTTCATTATATAGCCGGACTTGGCTTGGAGTACAAGTACAACACGTATACAACTCGTATACTACAAGTCAGCTATACATATCTAATGTATATCTCTAATAAAATGAAATGTGGAACATTCTCATTGAAATTATCAGATATTTGACCTTTCCCAGCATGACTAGCAGTTTTTTCAGAAAGTTTTGGTAGTTCAGTTTCTCTGTCTTTTCTCCTACTTCCATTACCTGTATTCATACAATTTCTCCTTTTTTGACCAAACTCATTGTTATTTTGCATTACTAGTCAGTTTATATTCAAATATCTGCACAGGAGATAACTTGCTAAAATATTGTGCTTACATTTTGCATAAAATCCATTTTGTGTGAGCAACTAATGCTCATCTTCATTCCTGATCTTATTCTTGATTGATAGTGCACTTGTATTTTTACATTCGCAGTTCCATGCTTTTAGGGCTTGTTTGGATTGAGGTCTGCAGGAAATGCCTGCCAGACAACGAATCCTGGCCCCAGGCGTCCAAAATCGGGCGCTTCTGGGAAGCCTGCCTAGGCCAGGCAGCTTTTTGAAGATGTGAAACACAATTACAATTCAGAAAACTAACTCATTCATGGTTGCTGTTTGGAAATATCACTTATGAGTTGGCTAGTAAATTCAAGGGCAACTATTTATTATAAAAGAACTCAATCTCTGGGAGAGACGTCCCATGGGCACACCTGGAGGACTCATTGGTACACTATATGAGCACAGCTGTTGTTCTTATATTATCCTTTATGTGGTATAAAATGGATTTCTTAGTGTTGGAGTATAAGTAAATTGCCCACCACTCCCAAACAATTTAAGCTTTTGAGTTGAAGTGGTTGGTGCATGCAATCAGAGCCAAAGTCCAGAGGTCTTGAGTTCGAATCCTGGTAGGCACAATTAAATAAAACAATTGTTGTGCGCTCCTATTCCACGTTTGAGGTCTAAGGGAGCCTCCACATGAGGGGGAGTGTCGGAGTAAATAAATTGCCCACCTCTGCCAAACAACTTAAGGTTTTGGGTTGAAGTGGTTGGTGTATGCAACTTAATACTTTGTTCCTGTTCCTGTTTTCATGTGTATTCCCTTTTATAAAAATCTGGAATATTTTGCCATCATTGCAATTTTGATTTGCATGCCAATATCTGCAGTTGCATATGGGTGATACATGTGAATGTGAAGTATGGCAAGGACATGAGTTTTCTGGGAACCAAGAGAGCTATGTCATTTCTGTTATGTATAATCATCCATGTTGAACTAGTAATAGTTTCATGTTACAAGTACTTACATCATATGTTTGTAATGCTCAAAAACCAAACGAATATATTGTTGTAGTTACTTCCATCATATTTTAGTGTTTCAAAACAATATGTTGCAAGTACTTCCATCTTATGTTGTGGTGCTCCAAAAGAATATGTTGCGATGCTCCAAATAATTTGAGAGTGTAATTGACCATATTGAACTACTATTAGTGGCCTGTTGGCTGTTGCAAATACTTCCATATTACCCCTCCCTCTCTATCTCTCTTGAGCATTTTTGGCTGATGCGAGGAAGACATTCGCAGTCCCATGTGCCATGGGTTCACGAAATTTGGTGCTGCCGCAGTTTACTACATTAGTTTTTAACATGGATTTACTTTGTGGAATCACATACTCGTACTGTTGTACAGTTGTACTCCAGTACTGTCTGTTTCAGAAAAAAAAAAAAGGTGTTATGAGCTTGCCTGAAAGGCTAGAACCTTGGAGATCCATGCAAGGGCGGTTTAGAACTTGATCTATGTATGAAAGTGAGATAAAATTAGAGATGCATGAAGATGAATAATGGTCACGTAACTCATGGATGCATTAATGTCAAGTTCTTTGTTGTGATTTGGAAACATAATTTTAGGGTAACTAGGCGTGATTTCTGAGGATTTGTAAGATCATATGGAGTACCATTGCACGTTTTAGTTGGCACAATGCCTGTTTTGAGTTTCGTCGCCCATTGCTACAGTTGAACTAGTGGATTGCAATATTGCATTGCTAATGCGTAATGAGAGTGTAGCATGATGGTATGGAAACCTTGAAGGGTGGAAATGCTGGTTTTTATGTCCTTCATAGTGTCTCCATGCACATGTAGTGACTCCAAGATTGAGTGTTGGGACACTTCAGTACTGGTCGCGAAGGTGATGTCTGACGATAAAAACTGCGTGACAATGAACTTGCAGACAGGCCACGGTGGAGGCCTGGAAGGAGACTCAGGGCCGCGACAGAGACCAGGGTGTGTTCGTTTGCTTGCAAAAAAAAATTTATGTGTCACATCAAACGTTGCAACACTAATTTATTATATTAAAAATAAACTAATTATAAAACTAATTACAGGACCATATGCTAATTATTAAGATGAATCTATTAAGATAAATTAATTTATTATTAGCGAATATTTACTGTAGCACCACATTGTCAAATCATGAATTAATTAAGTTTAATAGATTCGTCTTGTGAATTAGTCTCTGGCTGACAAATTAGTTTTTTAATTAGTATATTTTTAATAAGCTAAACTAGGGTCGCAATATTTGACGTGACAGGGGAAAAAAATTTTGCCCTGGAAACGAACACCATCTAAGGCCCTGTTTGGTTTGGCTCCTCTAAAGTTTAGTCACTAAAATTAGTCCCTAAAGTACCAAACACTCCACTAAAGTTTAGAGGCCACTAAAATTTAGGGATCTTTAGTCATGAAGATATAGCTAAAAGTAACTAAACTTTAGTGGTCTTTAGTCACTATATAACCAAACATGATCACTAAATTTTAAGGAAGTGGACACTAAACTTTAGGGGGTCTAACTATACACGGCCGAGGACGGTAGAAGCTGAAGGTCCCCGACGATGAAGGTCCAGAAGAAGTTTCGCAACTGCAAGAAGGCCCCGGTCTGCGGGGACTGGAAGGGGACAAGGTGTTTCACCAAGGTCATATGGCGTCGAAGCAGGCGGAGACGACAAGACAAGGAAGAGAATGCGAGGACCAACCACGACCTCTGCCTGCCGGGGGGTCCAACCTCCTCGGCACATTCCGAGCGACCCATGGACCTCCAGGAATAACTAGGCCACCATCAGGTGCGGCCTGAGGCCCAATAAATAAGGCGGTTGGAGAAGAAGAATAAGACCCAGAATGGCCTCTTGGTTTGATTTCAAATTTTTCACCGATTTTTTTTTCAATTTTTTACATTAAGAATGCAGTGCATAAGAAAATGTGATTACTCATTTTTCATTTATTTATTTTCTTAAAATGGAAAAAATTATTCTGAATAATGATAACAGCACCGGGAATATCAATTTATGTTCTAGTTCCTAAGGGGAAAGGAGAGTCTTGGGCTCTTGGTTTCCAAAAAAATATTATTTTTTTTTTGCTGAATATTAAACACCTAAATATTCCCATTTCTGAATTACTTGGTCGGTTTCTCTTTGTGCCAGGTGAAGTGAGGCTACGATACATCTGTAGATTGATGAACTTGATAGCTCAGCATTGTCAGTAACTCAGTATAGGCATATAGTGTACTAGCCCATAAGAACTAAACTGTGGCATAGGCAGATAGCTTTCTGAAACGTAGTTAGACTCGCGTGTTAAATATAACTTTGCATATCTTGCTTCAGGCAACCAAGAGTCAAGACAGCCATAAACTGTAATAAAGAATGCAATTTGGGGGAAAAAAAAACGAAGGCCTCCTGCCCATACCAGAATGACCAGTAGAATTGCATATAATTGAACTAGTGAATTGGTAAATGTTTCGGCTGTTTGGCTGTTTAGGGTTATTATAACCAGTAGAATTTGTTCTTTCATTTGAGTGGTTACTATGAATATCTTTTTCTGTGTTGTTTTTACAAGTTTTGAAATAGAATGTGATCTTTTCTTTGAAGTGGTGAAATAAACTGAAGTCTCCCAACCCCTTTTTTTTCCAGGCATTGAATCCGTTTACTAGTGGGACGGAAGGGTATGGTGCTAAGATTTGCAAGCAGACTAAATTCTAGACCTTCACTTGTACCTGTTTGTTATCCCAAACTTTCTAAAATTCCTCTCGAAAATCCCTCCCTGCTTACCAAATTAAGCATATCTAATCAAGAAGCTGCCTTTTTTTCAGGTGCAATCTGATGCTGAAGAATTGCTCATCATCAAGACCAGGGAATCACTTCTGGTTCTGGATGCCTTGACTGCACATGTCAAAGCCAGCCACGAATGCTGTGTGTGTTGATCGAAGTACATTGTACATATGGCATGCTACTCTAGTCCTGGTATTTATTTACGTGTTACTCATCCATGAATTGTTCCTGACGATATGGCAACTACTATTTGGAATGGCTCAAGAACAGCACTACGGGCAACTGATCGATCTCTTTTAGCGCTCGAAATAATGCGAAGATCA
Source organism: Coix lacryma-jobi var. lacryma-jobi (assembly GCA_009763385.1). Taxonomy (NCBI): domain Eukaryota; kingdom Viridiplantae; phylum Streptophyta; class Magnoliopsida; order Poales; family Poaceae; genus Coix; species Coix lacryma-jobi. The sequence continues at coordinate 8,562,754 of CM019823.1, read as the reverse complement.
AAGTCTGGGTTATGGAATTTTTTAAGAGCAGAGAATGAGAATTTTATGCTGAAGGCAATAGCCCACCACAACGCAAGAGGGCATCCTTGGAGGCGCTGCTCCTGCATGCTGCAGCATGACACGACTGCCGTATGCCAGGCCGTTGATGCACGGGATGAGACTCACGGCCTGACGTGCCGTGCGCCCGCGCCCGTGCCGCTGCTAATCAAGCGGTTTTCACTCATTCCGCGTGAAAACCACACGGACTGCATGATAGTTCTCTACATCGGGCCAGGTGTTTCTGTTCTAGAGCCTCTAGCTCTAGTCCTCTATACTGTGTGGGTTTACTGTGATGGCCAAATAACCAGAGGGGGTCAGGGGACAGCTACGCACGGCCTGGACCGGAACGGTTCACGTTCAGATAATCAGATACGGCCAGGGGCGAAGCTAGAGCGCAATGTCAGGGGTGCACCACTTAGCACTGATTTGGATGATGTTCAAATAATTAGCATGGTGGATGCCTATTTTTAGATATAGAGGGTGCACAAAGGGTGAAAAATTGATAGTAACAAGAAAATTTTGTTTAACTCGTGGGTGCCTAGGCATCCAGTGACTTCAACATGGCTTCGCCCCTGGATACGGCCAAGTGACAGCTTGTGAATCGCATCGCAATCCTCTCGCGTATCCAAAATGAGGCAGCTTTTGTACTGTACTGTACTGTACAGTACATTCTCGTGACACTGCCGACGTACGAGCCTGATGCAAGTCTTCACCACATAGGTGGCCGGTCCCTCAACATGGCGTGAGCAACTTAGACCGTCCGCACTCGTCGTACTCTAAATTCATTCTTAAAAGGAAAATATTTCATCCTGGTCATCGAGATTCTCTTCTCTATACTACTTTCTCCCGCACTCATTCATCTTCTATATTCATCCTCTATATAAAAGAGTCTACATGCAAGAACTATTTTATTTTTTCTCTCTCCCTCCACCCGGTCCTCTCTCCCCCTTCTTCCTCTCTCCCTCCGCCCGCTCCTCTCTTCCACCGGCGCGGCGTCCATCTCCGAGAGGCTTCGAGGGCGGCGGATCTGCCTCCGGCGGCGTGGGGACGGCCTCCTCCTCCGACGCGCAAACGACCTCCTCCGGCGCGCGGGCGGCCTCCTCCTCCGGCGCGGGGACCGCATCTCGGGGTGCGCGACTTCCGTTTCTCTCCCCCCTGTCGTGGCTCCCGCGTGGCGTTTAGCGCAGGGACGCTATGTCCGCTTCATTTGCCGGATGAGCTCGTCTCCTCGACGATAGCAGACGCAATACCGGAAGCCACTGCAGTCCCTTTTTACAGGACGGGTATACCGTCCGTGATGCGGATAGTCTTATATCCCTATAATAACAAAATGTTATTTCTAAGTCTATCAACATGGCTTCAGATATGTCATCTAGGTCTGCACGGATCCTAACTCATTCTATACGCTAACGTGGTGTGCTGAGTGTGCATCTGATGTGTGGGACCTACGTGGCAGGAGAATGTCCCTCTAGCTCACGTGCTCAGAGTTGGGTGGGCGCGCGCGGCTCCGACCCCGACCCCGGCCTGCGAGGGTGCTGAGTTGCTGACATAGGCCACACACAAGTCTTTTTTTTAGAGGAAAGAAGAATTATATTAAAATATAGCTGGATACATCATCACATTACAAGTATTCTGAAAAAAACATATATCCAGAAACTGATTTTCATCTATATTGCACCTACACTGTGAATAGCTCAAACTCTCAAATCCAAACCTATTTGACGCTTCATACGGTTGACCGCACAGGCAAATACTCGGCAACAATTGTTTTAGGCCGGACAATAGATGTCCAACGGACGGCCAACATTCCTGCAGGTGGAGTTGAGAAACTTCTTCTTTCTCGTGTCTTCCTTCTTCTTTCTACCACCGAAGAGTGAAGAAGACTGATCTGAAACTTATTCTCCCTAGTCCTTCATTGTGGCCAGATCTAACCAACAAAACAGAGAAAAGATCGGAGAAAATTATTCCATGACGACGACATCATCTCCGCCTTGATGCCGTCATCCAGAAACAAAAATCTCCATGTCGTCATGCTGGTGAAGATGCTGACGCCGAAGTTGTCGTCCCCATCTTCGACAAAGCCGTCATGGAGAAGACAATTCCATCCTTCCCCTACTCCGTTGCCGAATAGGAGAAAAAGGAGATAAATCTTCAATACCACAATACTTACCATGGAGAGACTCAAACCCTAAAAAAATCCAATCTATTATGAAAAAGTATCAAAAACGATGGATCCTCACTCTCTCTAACCTTCGGCGTACGTCGGAGGAAGAAGAGAGGGGGACCAACGAAGGACGGCGGCGGCGCGAAGGAGCGACGGGCGCCGGCGGCGGCGGCGGCGGCGGCGGCGGGGAGCGGGTCGCTCGTCTTCTGCCTAGAACGGTCTCGGCTCTAATAATAATTCCACAAAGGCCACACACAAGTCACAACGAGGGCAGCACGGTGAGGCCAACGCGGGCGGGGGGGGTGGCGCGACGGGGTCAGCACGGCCGGAGCAGATGGAGCGGCGTGGGCCTGACTTAGCACGTCATAAGCACACTTAGCACACGTCATAAGCACACTTAGCACGTCACATCATTTGTACCTCAATAATACCTGAAGCCAGGTTTATATAGACCTAGAAATTGCATTCTGATAGTACAGAGACTTTAGTGACACCTTATGCAGTCCAGTGACCGACCGACCATGAATTTTCCTCTCCAAATTAAACTCTTGAAACAGGCCGACAGCATACAGAACATAAACGAAAGTAGTAATACATTGCAGCTACCCGTGAGTCCGTGACGAAACAAATTTTCCCCGTGTCTCGTCCGTTATTGCAGACAACGAACATTGGGAAGGAGCATAAGCTAACAACAGGACAACCAACTGCACACCGATCGATGCATGCATATGGGCGCGGACGGACTCCCAGGGGCAGAGGCTAATCAGTTGCAGGGCTCCCTCGCGAATCCGACGCGCGAGCCGGCGACGTCGACGACGACCCGGACGTTCTGCTGCTGCAGGTTGGCCACCACGTTGACGACGGCGTTCACGTTCTGCGGCGCCTCGGCCATGGCCAGGCAGGCCAGCGGCGTGGCGCTGCTGTGGATCAGCGTGTTCTCCATGGGCAGCGTCAGGTCCACGCCGCCGTCCATGTGCAGCGTCACGGGCGGCGCGCCGCCCGCCGCCACCTCGTCCGTGTTGAAGCACGTGTCGAAGGCGCCCAGCGACGTGTACCCGCTCGGCGCCGCCACCTGCCGCCGGAACTCCTCGCGCAGCGCCGCGTACACGCGCGCCGTCCACCGCGTGATCACCGTGCCGGAGTCGATCACCGTGCCGGCGCCGGTGGCCGGGTCGAACGCGAACGACCCCGCGGGGGCCTTCACCGGGGCCCGCCCCACGCTGAGCCCCGTCACGTTCACGTAGTACAGCGACGGCCGGTGCGGGTTGGTCAGCAGCGGCGTGTACCGGGCGTTCCTGGGCTGCCCCGCGGCGCCCAGCCGGAGGGAGCCCGAGAAGTAGTAGGACCTGTAGCTCGGCAGGCAGTAGGAGAAGACGCCGCCGTACCTGCTCCCGGTCTGCGACAGCACCGACATGGGGCCCCGGCCCAGGCCCAGCAGCCCCTGCTTCGGCAGGTTCGCCGTCGGCCCGGTCACCGCGCCCACGCACCCGAACGCGTAGCTCGGGATGGCGTCCTTGCCCAGCCGCAGCGTGTCGCTGCCAGCGACGCCGAACGCGGCGTCCGCGAACGGCTTGGAGAATGGAGAAGGCGCACGTCGGCAGCGGGCCGACGCGTCCTGGCTCGCCGGGCAAGGCTGCCCGTCGAAGAGCGGGCACCAGTCGGAGGCGCACGGGAGGAGTCGACGAGGAGCTGGCCGGGATGAAGCGGCTGCCCGCGGGCACGTGTCGCACGGGGCGCAGTGCCGACAAGGTGGCGTCGGCGCTGGTGTCCAGCGCCAGGAGGAGCTGCTGCACTGGGGTGCCCAGCCCCGCGCGGACGACGTACGACGGCGGAGACTGGCCGGAGGCGACGGGCGCCGAGGTGACGCCGCCGGACGACGAGGCCGCCTTGGACGAGAGGAAGAGGAGGCGCGCGTCGTCCGCGCGGGCGAGCGCGATGATGGACTCGAGCGGGGACGGGGACGGCGGGTGCACGTTGTGGTACACGGAGAGGTCGGCTGCCGAGGCGGAGGTGGCGGCGACGAGGAGAAGGATGGTAATGGTGGTGGCCGCCATGTGGAGGGAGCTAGCTCGAGACGGGGGGAGTGGAGGGAATGAGTATGGAGTGTGCGAGGTGGGTTTATATAACTGGGTTCTTGGACTACGTACTGCGGTGTTCTAGCTAGGATGTTGGTTCTTTTATTTAGTTCATTTTTATTTATTTATTTTAGTAAGGGAGCTCATTTTTAATTAATTACAGATAAGCAGTTTGTACATCTGGCAAATCTTGTTCTTACCAATACAAAATAATTGAAAATTATTCATTATCTTTATGCTAAACATAAATCAGATTTTATTGGATTCTCGTTTTTGTCTAACGGGTTTTTTTTATTCTCGGTACTGAAATTGCAGACTGCGTCTATAAAAATTGCAATGTACGAAATATGTGAAATAAATCGTGGAAAGAAAACTAAATCTTAGTCACCTGAATCTACCCTACTAATCTACCCTACTAATGTATCATCCATTTTCTTTGCTTGGTGTACCAAAGAAAAACTCCCCCGCTGAGATGGCGTCTCTTCATGCACCCCAGAAAATATATCCAGAAAAACAACTCTATAGAAATTAACCATCCAGATTGCTTCTCAGTCTTCTCTCTCCTTACTCACTCAGATCTAACGATCAGATTCGCGTGTATGGTATCATCAGCCTCGCCCGCACCCGCACGCGCTCTGCCACCTGCACGCATTGTGCGGCAAGACGCAAGATCGAATCCCCACCTACTCTATATAATAAATAAAATAAACATAGAGAAACTCATAACGCAGAAGTAAAAAATACAAGGCACGGTTAGTAGTTAGATCCTGGCGGCGGCAGCTCCGCTCCAGGCAGGAAGGAGCTCTCGCGCTTAGGGTTCGGGCGAAAGACACGTCGGCTGCTTAGGCCACCTGGGCATGTGCGGAGTGCTAGACCGTGGGGCGCGGCTAGTGACCCAACGTTGCGCGTGGTGCAGGACGCGCGAGGGCGGGAACAGACGGAGACAGCAGGGAAGGGCGCGCCAGGCGAACCGGGGGGGCTTGGGGTCACGGTGTTGTCCCACACCCATCGCAGCAAGCAAGCCAAGCGGGGGCGGGCCATCGCGCGACGATGAACAACTGCCGACCTGACCCAGATCGCTCTCGCGGTCGTCGAGCGGCCGGGACAAAATCGCGACGACGTGCGGCAAACGGACGGTGAGCGCCGCACGGCATCGCGGGACGCGGAAATCAAACTAGCTGGCACGATATGTCGTGGTCTGGCAGTTCCCAGGAGATCCCGCAAGATGAAAGCCTGGGCGAAGCAGGAGTTAAGGCTCGTGAACTGATTTTTTTCTGTGCAAAACTAATACATAAAAATAATCACATTTGGCAGGAGAATGTTGAAGTCTAAATAATCAAGTAAGTTTTCTCGTGTCCAACAAATCTCTACTGCTAAAAGATTGACTATGTGTTTGGTCAATAAATCAAAACTTATCAGGTTTGTTATCTTCTTTCTTCAGTAAATAATATTTTGCATGTATGATCCTATGTTCCAAGCTTTAAGACGGACGGCATATTTATATTCATATATGCTTTCAATGTTGCAAAGGTAATATAGATATAATATTGATCTCTAAAATATAGGAGAGCTGTGGAGTTTCAGATTTTCCATGGCGTTAGCACGGGCACTATACTATGAAGAACTATGAAGAGGAATCTCAGAGCGATGAACGAGAGAGAGAGGCGAGAAACAAAAAGCAATGTGAGTATTGTGTGCAACTGATGGTGGCGGGTGGTGTTGTTCGGTTGGTCGTTTTATGGTTGATTTCGGTTGTTTCAATAGTGTCTGTGAGAGAGAATAAGTTGAGTACGGTTGATAAGCAAACTTCAGAGTCACCACATAAACAAGATCTTGGATAGTTAAAACATATTGTTCCTACTGTTCAGCCCATAATTAATAATTAATAAATATTTTTGATGTGCCATGGCCGATGTTCCAGCAATAACGACACCGTCTCTAGATTGTAAAATGGTCGGACTGTCGATACCGTATAGGTCAACTTTATCGATCGTCATACAACCACCGACCCAAGGGTGTATTTCTGCTGGTAGGCATGTCTTTCAGGAACAGCAGTACAACCGCAATGAGTCAGGGAGTATAGCTATACTGTGGCAGAACCGCCCGGTAATGTGGCCCACCTGCACACGTCACTGTCTCCCGGAGCCCTAATGACTGTGCACATGTACACATCACTGGAAAGATCTGTCGGGTGTCCCCGAGAGAACCCCGAATTATCCACGAACCACAGGCTCATCATCATGAAGGTTGGAATAATTACAACATTACAACAGTTGATACAAAATACCATCGGAGCGGGAAGAAAGATAAATAACTTTACTAAACCATGAATAAGTACTTTTACATAAACGTAACTGGTATTGCGGGAGTAGAATAGTATTACGGAACACACTTAGGCGGAGTACCTAAGTTGGAGAAGAAGAACAACCAGATCACGTCAAGCCCACTGACATGATCATGATCAACATCACCTATTAGAGAAACTGCAACAGGGGTTAACAAACCTGAGTACGGTCGATACTCAGCAAGACTTACCCGTCAACAGAAAAGACTTCAGGTTCATGCTGGTTTGGGTAGGCTCAACAGAATTTTCATTTGCATAAAAGCTTACTAAGTAAACTAGACCCAAATTTTCATTATACATTTAAGTATATAGTAAGAATTAAAGGTGATTATTCATGAAAGATCATCTTCATTTTCTAAACCAGTTCCATTTATTCTACGTGCAGGTCGAAAGATTGAGTCTCTAAACCGAGGAGCACGACGACGATTCGAACGATTCAACCAGATCTGGGAGTGTTTCCACGATCATACGATATAGGTAGACCGTGATCACACAATATAAAACCAAACTCGATCCTCCAAACAAGACCGGGTCCGCGCCACCCGAGAGTACTCGTACACCTCCAATCCGGACTTCGACCCACGAGGGTAGCTAGTACTCCCGCCATCTCTCCACTCCCAGTGCGCGATTAGCCATTCTCATTAAGAACCACCAAGGCAGGGCTTACGGTAGCATATGATCGGTACTCACAGTTTCTCAATCTAGCAGGCCAACAACGGTTACCCTAACGACACTCCGGGTCACCCTACACCAACCCAAGGTTCGATGTATGTGCCCGTCTGGTCTTACCATCGTTCTTTCTCATTATCATTCCAAAACGATAAGTATCAAAACATTATCTCGGAGCGTGAGAAAGCAAGGCTGGGCATTTCTATCCTTTGCATAAAGCAGGTATCAAGGAATGATATATCGATAACAAGGTTGATCATGCATCAACAGGTTTAAAGCATTTCTTTGATAAACATTTAATGCATCAGGTTATCGAAAGTAAGTGTAATTGAAATCCAAGGAAATGGTTAAATGAACCGGGGTTGCCTTCGTTGCAGGGAAGATAGGATCCAAGAATGATCCACAAAGGTTAGTTCCTTCATCTAGAAGTTAAGTTTTCTTGACGAAGCTTGTCCAAAAGAAGCTCTTCTGGCTTGTTCGACAAGGGTGATCACCAAAGCTTGATCAACACGACTCAAACACTCTCGGATACTACACGTAGATAAACGATGTATGCTTTAGCATGATGCCATGGAATGCATGCTAAGGTGCAGGACAATTATAACAAAAGATTAAACAAGCTTAAGGAAAGTCGAGTACAACTTTCCTTCGCGGTAAAGTTGCAAACCAACAAAACCAACTTGCAACTTACTAACTAGAGTTTCTAGCTACACACACAACTTCCATTCAAGCACCTTTAGGAAAGATAACTAAGGATGGCTAAACATATCTAACTAAGTAAACAACACACAAAAGTTGTCCAACATTTTGGACAGATTACACTTCTACACTACTCAAGCCAAAACAGAGCTCCTAACCTCCAAAAGGAATGATCCTCGACAATTTGAAAAGCTTATCAAATTGTCTACAAACTTGTTATTATCACCCAGGTTTGGTTCTATAGGCAAATAGGTCAATTAACTGGATAAACATTGCTGTCCAGAGCTAGGACAGATTTGATGATCCAACTTCCCACACCCATAACTGGATCTCTGGGTCATCAAAAGGATGATCCTTAAACAAGTTAGAAAGCTTATGAAAAACTCTAAACTTTCCTATTATATTTAACAGATGATTTCCTAGTTAAAGGACTCATACTGCTCATCTACTCAGATCTGTCCAAAAGTAGGGCAGATCTGTTTGCTGATTTATAAAATCTATATCTCCTAATCTAGCAGGCTAAAATCATGAAATTTTAGACAAGCTAGAGACAGAAGTAACTAAAAACTTTTGTATACAACTCATTTACAGAAAACATAAATCTATCTAAGAAACAGTCCCTCAAAGAGGACTGGTCCAGCAACTATACCAACAAAATGCATTAAAAACTTAAAGACATATTTAATCTATAAACAAGTCAACCATGATTAACTAATGCATGAAATATAACCTTTAAACAAAATATGACTGAATATACCAAGATTAACCATATCTTCTTATGAACAAAAAGTTACCTAATTATTTAAATTAAAACTCTTTTAATCATTTCTTATTAACAAGCATAAGAAAAAGAGTTAAATTGAAACTTGTCAAAATGAGCCCAAACTTTTGAGATGATTCATAATATAACATAACAGTATCAAAATCAATATCCAAATTTTGGACAAACATATAAACCTGTAGAATTAAATCAAACTATGAACATTTAAAAATTAAATAAAGCATAGAAATAAGAAAAAATTTATTTTTCTCCAACAGACCTCAAAATTTTGTGAAGGTACATTTTTAGCTAAAAACAGCTACAAAAATAGTTTCATGATTTTTGGACCTTTAAGTAGGCTACAAAAATCATCAAAGATCGTTTTATTAATTAAAGCCATATTTAAAACAGTTTCAAAATTTGTTCAAAAAACTCAAGTTTCATATTTTCTTAAATATTAGGCAACTTGAATAAAGCTTCCACAAAAATTTTCACAAATTTGGAGCTTTCTATAAAAAGATATAAAAGGACAAAACACAACATTAAACAACCAAAACAAAAAAAAGAAAAACGTTTCACCTTTCCTTACTGGGCTCGGCCCATCTTCGGCCTACGGCCACAGATAACCAGACCCCAGGTGTCAGCGTCCTCTCTCAACGCTTCGTGCCGACGCAAGCGGGTTTTTTCTCCTCTCCGTTTCGCCCGAGGCCCGCAGAGCCCCGCCTCGCGCCGAGGCTTACAGATCTCCGCCGCGCCGAGGCTCAAAGATTTCCGTCTCGTCCAGGCCCGAAGGTCTTTTCCGCCTCGCGCCGAGACCCGCAGCTGAAGGCTTGACCGAACGCGTACCTACGTTGACCGGCCTCCAAACCACATCACCGGCGGATATCCTCGGCGACGGCGAGGCCTCCCACGTCCTCACCTGGATCTCGCGCATCGATTCCACTCTTTTCCCGGCCTCGTACTCACTCGACTCCGAGCGGATCGACGGCCTTGGCGGGCCGGCCATGCCGACACAACGGCGACGCCGTGCTCCGGCCGCTAGGGCTCGGTAGCGACCTAGCCGAGGGAGATTCAAACACAGGAGCTTGCAGGGATCTCGATGCGCACCCCACGCTCACTTGGGGAGGCTCGGACCAAGGTAGACCATGGTGTCAACCATGGCGGCGCCCGCGCTGGTGGCAAGCCACACGGACTACCTACGCCAAAGCGGTAGAGACTCAACCGAGGGTGGTTTCCTACTTCCGGATGTACAACGATCATGTTGCGCACCCGACTCTGCTCAGGGACGACTTCGACGACTTCGGTCGGACGATCTCGGGGCCGACTGCGCTGTGGCCGGTACTGCGACTGGGCAGCGGACTGAGTACGGCGGGCCGGTAGAGACCCAGCTATGGAGCGCACCACAACTAGGAACCTCTAGCGACCGCGATGCTCACCTTGCCTTGACCCGAGGAACTCTGGACCAAGGTTGCGACGGCGGCGGCGGCGGCAAAGGCGGAACTTGCACTGGTGGCTACCGTCGCGGACCGCTCAATCCCGATTGGTAGCGACCTCAGAAGCGAGTCGATCGTGACCTGTAACACCACACGAAGCTAAAGCACCGCTTAATTTAACCGAAGGAACTCTGGTTAAACATGACCACGACCAAAGCACCTGTGAAGGTTTCCGGTCGGAGATGAAGAAGAAGACGATGGCGCCGGCGATTGCTAGCGCTAGAGCTCAAGCTGGCTATCTCAAAAGAAGCAGAAGACTTTGGCCGAGCTACTGGGGTGATGGAGAATCTAGAGACGCAGTGACGAGGACGCAAGAGCTCGTCGGATTTTTATCGGAAAACAGAGCAAAGGAGGGAGGATGTGGCGGATGCTGGTGAAGTAGGCACGGAGAGGTTTCCAGAGCTCGCCACCGCACGGGCAAAGCAGGCGGCAAGCAGTTGCATGGCCTGGACACGCGGAGTCAAGCCGAGGCGGCCGGCTTCAGCGGCGGCGACGCGGCATGCGGCCGACTCCGGCGGATAACCCTCCCCCACTGTAGCTACAGGACTCACTTAACCCCTTTTTAAAATACTCCGGATTTTTGAACTGCACTGCAAAATCTCCCAAAACAAAAGTTGCTCCAAATTTGTGCTTTACAAACTTTCTTTAAGAACCAAAGTCAAATTCTGCCTGGATTTTGAAATGGAGTTCAAATTCAAATTTGGACTAAACTGAAATCAAGATTACTTTCAAATTTTCTGAACAACTTCATATTTTGTCAATGTATGAAAGGTAGAGTTTGAAAAGTTGTACAACTTTGCTTTAACACACTTTGGCTGATTTCAACTAGAAACAGGCCAATTTGATCAAAACAGTTCCATCCATTTAAATGAGGAATTTGAAAAGAGGACAAAATCAGGGTTTTGCAATAGAAGCAAATTACTTTTGATTTTACATGGACACTTTTTTTTTTAAAAAAAAGGTCCGTGTATGAAATGTTCATTTTGAAATTCTCTACAACTTTGATGTAAACCTCAAACCCAGATTTCAAATAGTTTTTGAAATGCAAGTTTTAAATCAAAAGAGAACCATTTCCAGGGTTTGAGTAGATTCAAAATTACTTTAAATTTTGTACAGAAACTTTGAAAACTTTGAATACCAAAGTTGTACCCCTTTCCAAGATCTACCAAAAAGCTTTTAGGGTCAACCCCTAAATATGCATAGATTTTGAGTTAACTAGAAAGGGCTAATTAACTTATATAGGAATTTAAATGATTTCCCCATTTTAAGCTAGATAAATTTTATACCCTTTTATAATGGTTGAACTTGGTTTCATGCCTTTACATGACTTTAGTCAAATAGGAATGAACATAAGTTACTTCATAATGACATTCTAAATTAGGGTTTTGAGCTATATCACAAGCATAAACAAAGTTGCTCACACTTATCATTTCATGTGACACCTAACCACATCACTTATCAAAGCATCACACAAATCATGCAACACTCAAGCAAAACATATGAAGCATCACACTTGTACTTAAAAGATGAAATGCTTTATACCATGATGCCAGATGATTATGCATACTAAACATATTAATTAAAATTTTAATTAAGACTTAACACCAGGGGTGTTACATAACTCACCGTCCCAACGATAATCTCTTCAACAATTTTTACTGGGGCATCTTTATTTCAAAAAAAAAATAGAAAACCAAATACCTCAAGATTCTCTAGAGTGGTTGCATGGAAATAGCAACTATGTTCGAAGGAGTGCTCAAGTGTTTGGAACTAATCCAGGTGTACCCCGGTTATATATAATTGTGTGAAAGTTGAACCATGAAAAAGAATACTATTATTGAGTTATTTTCAAATATATTCCTAAAATAAAGCCGTGGTGTTAGCACCGGCACTAAACTAGTTTTAGCAAGTTTCCCTTTTTTGTACTTTATTTTATACTGTGGTCGTTCTGAAGAATACTTTCTTCCTTTTCCTTTCAATAAAATACGTGCATTGCTTGTTCTCGAATAACCATGCATAGTTTCATGGAATTTTCTTTCTGTACATGACAGATACTATACTCACTACAGGAAACCTAGGCTTTGCCGAGTGCCTGGGGCTTTGCCTAGTGCCAAATTTCGGGCACTGGGCAAAGAGCCTCTTTTCCGAGTGCCGGCCACGTGGCACTCGGCAAAGCGCAAACACAATGCAAAGGATGCTCGACAAAGAAAGGCACTAAGCAAAGAGCTCTTTGCCGAGTGCCAGCCACGTGGCACTCGACAAAGCATGTGGCCCCGAACTGTGCCACGTGGTCGGGTCTTTGTCGAGTGCCGCCAGGCTGGCTCTCAGCAAAGAGCTCTTTGCCTAGTTGTTTTTTTACACTCGGCAAAGCAAGTTTTTAAATTATATTTTGAAAAAGTAAATTAATCCAAATGAAAAAGGTTTTAACTACAAAGTTGGTTAACTTATCAAGATGAATAATTTTTGTTTTGGTGATTTCTTCATTTGACAAACTTAAAATAAATTCGTTCACAAATCTTATATATCTCTCCGGTAGTTTATAAAACTACAAGAGTGATATATAATATTTGTGAATAATATTAGAACCACAATGTCGGATGCACAAATGGTCAAACAACCAAAATAAACTTTGTAGATCTTGACAAGTTATGAAAGTTTGTAGTTGATAACCTTTTAATTTGAAGTCATCTAGTTATGCAAAACTGCGTTCGAATTTGAAAAATTAAAATTCGAATTTTTTAAAATACCTCGGATGGAGAAATGACAAAAAATTAAATAGTTGTAGATCTCGAAAAGTTATGAAACTTTGATGTTGAGAACCTTTTGATTTGAAATCATCTTGTCAATGAAAACTACGTTTCAAATTGTCAAATTTAAAATTCAAATTTTTATAAACGACCTCAGATGGAAAAACTACCAAAATAAAAGTTGTAGATCTCAAAAAGTTAGAAAACTTTGTAGTTGACAACTTTTTGATTTGAATTCGTTGAGGGCCTCAAATAAGCAAGTTATACTTGGTTTAGTATAATATATAGGTAATCGAAACGAAGATGAAATGTATATGTGTAGTGCAGTGGTAGAGTAGGCTCCGCGCGAACGAGAGGTCGTGAGTTCAAATTATACCTGGGCAACAGGCCCGGCCCGACTACGGGCCGTGCCGGGCCGATGAGGGTCGGGCCGATGAGGCCCGCGTGCCCTGCAGGCCGTGCCTATCAGGCCCACGGGCCTGACCTTCGGCCCAGGCCCGGGCGTAGGACGGGCCGGCCCGAAGGCCTGCTAGTGAAAATAGGATATATATGTGTATATATGTGTTTTTATATTTATAAATATGTATTTATATATATTTATATGTACTTATATATATAGTTATATATACATGTGCTATCATACACCCTAGGTGTAGAATAATTATTCTACACCATGAGCCAACCAACTCACCCGGTCTGGTCCAACCTGCCCCGTGGCGAGCTACAACCGCACCAAGTTCAACTCGCGCACCGCAACGAACCAGTCCCGCCGGGCCGCCGCTGGCTCCTCCCAGCACCCGACTCCCACGCGTCCCGCGTCCCGCGTCCCTGGGTCTCACCCGCATGCACGGACGCACGCGCACCACCCGCATGCACGATACGCGCCCCCGCACATGCTAGCTCCCGCCTGCTGCCACTCTCAAGTTCACACTCTCATCTCACTCGTGCTCTGTCCACTTAAAGAATTTTTTTATACATTCCGCACACAATGCATGTACTCACTGTGGTAGCAAACGGACATGCACCTATTGGAAAAAACAGAGAGATGTGCATATATTTTGGATTTTGGGATGTTCGGTAATGATTGTAGTATTTTCATTAATTATGTTTAAGTAGTTGTTTGTATTGAGGGGCGGAGCCAGAAAATCATTTTCTGAACGTTAGAGGGCTAAGTGCTAAATTTTCAAAATTAATTTGAATTTTAAAATTTTTGGTGTAAACTTCAAATTCATAGGAGGGCCGGCCCCTGCCCGTCCCCTTGTCTTCGCCCCAGTTAGTATGTTTAAGTAGTTGTTAATATCTTTAATTAGTTGTCAGTATTTAAGTTTGTTTAAGTAGTTGTTAGTATTTTTAAGTAGCATTTTAGTTTCTATATCTTTAAGTACCTTTCCAGTTTTTTTTTTCTTCAGAATTTTTTGCCTCAGTATTTTCTTCAATAGCTGTTAGTATTTTTTAAAATTTCTTAAGTATCTTTATCATTTTTTTCTAGTATCTTTAAGTAGCTTTTAGTAAACTCCAATATTTTTTCAGTACCTTCCCTATCTTAAGTAGCTTTAGTATCAATCAGTATTTTCTTCAATTAGTATCTTTAAGTAGCAAAGACTCCAGTACTTTCAGTATTTAATTTGTGTTTGTCATTCCTTTAAGTAGTTGTTAGTATCTTCAAGTATTTTCTTAGTATCTCTAAGTAAGTATTTTCTCAGTATCTTTAAGTATTTCATTAGTAGTTTTGTAGAGCCGGTATTATAACTTCAATAATTTTCATTACCTCTAAGTAGTTAGTATCTTTAAGTATTTTTTGTCAGTATCTTCAAGTATTTTATCATTTTTTGTTAGTAGCTTGGTATAAATGAGTTCTGTAGCTGTTAGTATATTTAAATAGTTATCAGTATCTTCAAGTAACTTGTCAGTACTTAAACCCTAGTAGTTGTAAGTATTTTATTAATATTTTTCTATAAGTATCTTTAATTAGTTGTATGACTACAGTAGTTCTTAGTTTTTCTTTAGTATTACTCAGTGTTTCCATTTAACACATGTTATATATTGCTCCAACATTTGTTAGTACAGTCGTTCAGTATTTCTTAGTATTTGTCCTCTTTTTCCTTTTAATGTTATTATTAGTATTCTCCAGTATATATTAATAAGTTGTTACGGTACTTGTCAGTATAATTCTTTATTACTTGTGAGTATTTTTCTCTTACTTATATAGTATTTCTAGTTATAGTAATACCTATGCCTGATGGAAAGAAACAAAATCTTTTGATTCGGTAGTTTTTTATTGCTTCAATATTTAGTAGGTTCTTCTCTTCAGTTTGCTCCACGCAGTTTTGATTTTTAGTCAGTGTATCAGACTTTCAGTAGCATTCAGATATTTAGGGTTGCCCATCCTTTAATTAACTTCTGTACCGAACAATCCAAATTGAAAGTGACCCATGCATCTTTCAGTGTCGAGCATCCTTCAGTTGCTTCATGCAGTATTTTACCATGATCTTGTCTTTGTTGTTTGTTCTGCAGAGATCACTTTTATCATCATGGCCTTTATTCCAGAGTGAAACAGTTTGTGCAATTGAATTAGAGATGGGATTTAGGATGGTGTGTCGTCAGGGGAAATTTTTTCCGTGGGGATTTTGCAATTAACATGCTGGGTACTACTGCCATGATTCATTAGTGACTTGCCGGCACCCAGCATGCTGCGTGGTGTGGCTACTGCCGACCTGCTGCATTCCTGTATCCCGTTTCCAGAATCTGATGCCCTCGTCAGCACCGCACCTGCCGCTGCTAGTCTATTGGACTACCCAAACACAACCACAAGCATAGCACCTGCCTCTGCTAGTCGCTGGACTGCCCAACAAAAGCACGACGCCGCGCCTTCGTTGCTTGCCTTCTAGCTTGATTCGCCAGGACGCCGCCACGGGGAGGCAGTCGCGGAACAGGACGCCAATGCCGCTCGGATCGTCATGCGCGCAGGCTTGGCTGGTGCCGCCGTTAGGGACTGTCTGTGCCTTCTCTATGGCGGCCGATGTGGTTTGTGGGGTGGGGGCCGATGCGGGGGCAACGCGGCCGGCGGAGTCGAAGTGTTTGTTTCATCGGATCTGGTCCTGGTGGGCAGGGGAGACGAGGGTGTAGCCGGTGGGTTGGTTGGTAGATCAGATGGCTGGTTGGGTCCATGGTGTAGAATACACCTAGTGCGTACAATAGCACTCTGCCGTAGTTATATATGTATTTATGTTTATTTTTATAAATTTATATATATTTATGTATATATGTCGGGCCGTGCTGGGCCGGACCGCCGTGCCGAGGGTCAGGCCCAGGCACGGCCCTAGGAACGGGTTGGGCCGGCCCGGGCCCGCTGGCCACCGGGTCGGGCCGGGCCAAAACAGCGGGCTTCGGGCCAGGCTCACGGACTCGGGCTTCATGCCCAGGTATAGTTCAAATCCTACTGACTGCGCGAAAGAAAATTGCGTGAAAAATATCAGGACTTGCGATTTTGAGGGAAACGGGTGGGCGCTGCCCAGTGGGCTCCTCCCCTGATTTAATAAAAGTTTTTCTCTATTTTTTTTGGATTTTTTTCGTTTTTTTCTTTGCCGAGTGCCAAATATGTCAGCACTCGACAAAGCCTTCGCCGAGTGTCCGATATTTGGCACTCGGCAAAGAGCCCTTTGCCGACATTTTTTTTTGTCTAGTGCTCTTTGCCGAGTGCGGCACTCGGCGAAGGCTTCGCCGAGTGTAAAAGGCTTTTTGCCGAGTGCTGCCAGCAGTCGGCAAAGTCTGATTCTCCTGTAGTGACTCTATGTCATCGTGAGTTCATGACCATGTGTGGGGGCGAATGCGCGCAGATGGACATACTGCGGAGTGCGTGCGCTATGTACTACTTGTGGGAAAGTAATTTACGCCTCTAGTTGTTGTACCCTGCAGTGTGAAATCTTGTCGGCCTTGCTGCATGCATGCATGCAGCCGTATATATCCTGAATCTCTCACAATTAAAAAGACTAAAGATGGGACACCACTTTGGTGCGGAAAAATTTCGCTACGCTCCTTCGGTCCTCCCCTTGCGATACCGCGACTGGAAGGCACCCTCGTCATCGCGCGACGCGGCCGCCCTCCACGATCGCCATCCCCACCCACGCCCTCCGCCCCCATCCCCGCCCTCGCTCATCACGCGACGCGGCGCCCTCGCCCCGCTCCTCCGGCTCTCTCACTCCAACGGTGCCGCCCCCTGCCCACCCCATCCGCACTCCTCCGGCTCCCTCACTCCAATGGCGCCGCCCCCTGCCCACCCCATCCGCACTCCAACAGCACCGCCCCCTCCCCACCCCATCCTCTCCCTCTGCTCGACTCCCCAGGGCTGGATCTGCTGGCGGCGGGCAGGTCCGCGCCCTCTGCTCGACTTCCTAGGGCTGGATCCACCGGCGGCGGGCAGGTCCTGGACGGCCGCGACCCTCCCCACCGGCGGCGGCAGCGCCTCCACTCCCCCTCCCCATCTCCATAAAGGCCCGACTCCTGATCTTTCGGTGCGCTTTACTCGTCGTTCCGTGCGACAGAAAATTCCCGCTCCCTGCGCCAAGTGCGACAACCAGGGATCGATTCCTACTCCCTGCGCCAAAAAGAAAAAGGAAAAAAAACACGTCGTGTCAGTCGGCCTCCGCCCCCTCCGTCTCTGGCTCTCTCCCTCTCGTGGAGACGATTGGGCCGCCGTTGCTGCCGGTCGCCGCCCTACAAGAGTTTGCATTTTTTTATATGTAATTCTGATTATGGTTATTTTCGGACGCTCAGGCTGTGTTATAAGCATGGTATATGTTGTTCAGTTTTAGTTTGGTGAGTTTATTTAGTACTTGTATCAGTGATTCACTGCTGGGATTTGTATTGTGAATTTAATTGTTTGATGACTCATGCACACGACACAAGAAACTCACCAGTTGACCATGATTTTGTACCTCAGCAGGGATTAAGAGATCACAGCTGCAGTTGAGGCGCCTACCGCAGTCATCCTTCAATTGAGACCATTCTGGAGCACCACAGCGTGCATGGCTACTTCTCCGAGATCACCAATCGGCCGAACGTCGACACTGACGGCTAGCTCCTGATCTCGCCATTCTGTGGCCACATCGCACAGGTGTAACCTCTGCTCTAACAACTGTTGATCTCTAGGATCGCTAGGAGTAGATCCAGGTGGGGATATTTGTTGACTTACAACCAGAGATGGCGTTGATCCGTGATGGTGACGTCCCGACCCTGATGCAGAGCACGTCGGTGAAGATCCTGTGCGGCTCCTCGGAGTCTCGGACATCGAGGATGCAGTGGCGAAATAGAAGCACAGGGGCGACGAGCTGGTGGCGGCTTCCCGTCGCTGCAGTGCACCCTCTCAGATCGGATTAGGGTTAGGACAGTGGTACTGTAGCAGCGGCTGTCAACCTCGTGTCTAGAGCCTGCCCCCACCTCCTCTTTATAGGCACTGTGCGACGGGGGCCCACCAGCCTGTTATTGGCTGAGCGTCCCGATCAGGACGCAGATTAGGGTCCAGTTAGGCCGTTGGGCCTAACTGGTGGAGATCAATCCAACATTCTCCCCCTTGATCTCAACTTATATCTTTAAACTTCACAGTTATTTCTATTTACCATTCCATCACAGATCAATGCACAGAGCGTGCCTCATCGTCACGATCAATTGTCGTTAGATTCAACACCTACAATACACGTCTCTGTTCTGAAATAGGTTCTTTAACTTTGAGGCCCTTTATTGTCCAGAAATCATAGGCCTTACCATACAACCCATGTCGACTGTGTATTCCCTGAACACACTGGGTGGTAAGCCTTTGCAAAACGGATCCGTAATACTTTACATTATATAAGTATGATTCTGGACTTTCTCCTTCACAACGTATAACTCAATGTCAATGTGTTGGCGGCACACTTGACCCGTTGTCTTAGGAGTAAACTTCTTAAATGGTTATTGCTGTGTTTACCATTATAAACTCCGGGTATAGGTTTCTAACCATTTCGCCTGTCCTTTATGCCTCATGATAAGCTACATGATAGGTGTGCATCATCATGACACCACTATTGTTCCTTTGGAGCTTTTCCACAATAAAACTCCAACTGCGAGTGTTAGTTACTAATGTGGATTTCACTACACATCTCGCTAAAAACATATCAGTTGTACTCACAACCATTTGAGAGTACTTGTTCTCTTATACTCGTCATGAGACATATAAAACTTTGCACAATTGCAACACTTCCATTCCAGTGATCTATATCTGGATTGGACATTTGCCAAAATCCCGGATACATGAACTATGTCAGGGTAAATACTTGTGCACTCATTAAGCTTCCAACAGCCGAAGCATATAGGACGTCCATTTTATCGATTCTCATATCTATTCTTGGAACACTGAAAATTCTCAAAACTATTACCCTTGACCATAGGAACAGGCGTATGTATAACACATAGATACTTTATTTCCTTAGAATCTTCTCAAGTATACACTTGAGATAGTTCTAATACCCCTTTCTTTTATCCCGGTAAGTTTCAATTCCTAGACGAATGATAATTTACCGAGATCAATCTATGTAATTTTGGACAATGATCACTTCTCCAACGGGAGACTAACACCACTGCTAGCCAGCAAGATGTCATCTACTTACAAGGTTTAGGAAAATGAATTTCCTATACCTGAACTTTGCACAATGTCATTGTCCTTCTCATTCTCTTTAAAACCCAAACTTTCTAATCTGATGTGGCATCAAATTTGAATACCACTCTATAGATGCTCGTTTGAATCTATAAATAGATTTCTTCAGGTGGCATCCTAAACATTCTTTTCCTTTCATGACAAACCGTTAGGTTGTGCCATGTAAACTTTTCATACAAATCCCCATCAATTAGTACTGTCTTTACATCTATCTGATGTAACTCTAAATCATAATGTGCCATTAACACTCGTAAAGTGTTTCCTTTCTTTGTGTGAATCCTTTTATCATAAGTCGCACTGTATATCTTTCTACGTTCCCTCGGAGCCACAATGTGTCTTGTAGACCTATTACAGCCTACTGTTTTGGCTCCATTAGGAATAACTTCACATCTTTTATTCTTTGAGACCTTTTAGGTCCAAAATAACACTCTTTTACATGGGATGTTGTTGCTCTTTCATTGCCAAGAGGCAATTGATACTTTACATTACTCATCTTTCTAGGAGAGCCATCTCTTGGACCACAAAGCAGCAGCTATCGGATGGCAAAGCGAGAGGGAGATGCGGACTAGGTGAGTAGCGTCAGTGACGAGCAGGATCTCTGTGCAGGTAACTGACATTTGCTTTGAAAAAGTAGTGCAATTAATTTATTAGAAATCTTGAGACACCATTTGGAATAGGTAATTCCATAACACTTGACTTATTAGCCGGATGTGCATAAAACCAGGTGTCGATTTGTTTGGCCATTTTTTATCAGGCTAAAGTAGCTTGACATAGCTATAGAATGTCATCTTGTTTATCACTAGAATGTTCTTGTTGGTTGATTGCAAGGTAAAATAGTAGGAAAAATGGAAATAAATAAATCTCTAGAATTTATTGGTTGTTGCATTTCAGTCCTGTTTTCTAATGGACAAAATTGATTTATTCTAGGAAGGTTGTTGCATTATCTCTTTGATTTTGCATGACCCAATTTTGACCGTGTGTCCTGCATCTGGTTGTTGTGTAAGCCCAGTTTCATTTTTTTTTAACAAGTTGGCAGGAAAGCTCTCTACCTATTATGCTAGCAAAATTTTGTTCTAGCCTCAATAACCATATCCAAAGGTTAAAGATTGAAATTTCAGTGAATATTTACTATTAGGCAACTCCAATAGCTCTGACTAAAAGGGCATTCAAACAAGAGATGGAAGGTACATTCTTCAACCCCATTGTTGCAAAGAACACACGTGTAGTCACCATTTACTTGTTTTTTCTTCTTAGCATTTCTTGTGTTCAGTCTATCCCTTAGACACTAGATGGTGAAGGTTCCAGACTCCACCGCCAATGACCAGCGCATAAATCTAACTTTGAATGTGTTTTTATTTTGTCCCTATCTTATAGCCTGACTATGATGTGTGCTCCTCATAATTAGTAATGGCAACATAAATCTAACTCTGAATGTGTTTTTATTTTGTCCCTATCTTAATCAAAAAAAATGCACTGTAAGATATGCTTCTACTAGCTATTCAATTTTTCTGCTTTCTTTTTTCTGTTCAAATTCATTTTTTTGCAGGGATTAAATCATGCTAGATACAATGGGGAACTCACCGCTCTGCGCTGAGACTGGAACTTCGCTCTAAGGAGTGGGAGAGAAAAATCCAGACAAAGTAAGACATACTTCGTACATCTTGAGAGAGAAGGCATGCCTTTATTCTAAAAAATATTTGCAGTTTGCTATTGTAACTAGGATTGTTCTGTTTGCTTCCTAAGCTTTATACTAAAATAAAATCTGAGAAGTGAGCATGTGACAAGGTATTCATCTATTTTACTGCCATGTTGAGTCATATTTCCATTGTAAATGAAAACAAATACGAATTGGAAATCAAATATTGGTTTCTTTCGGGCTGATTTGTATTCCAAGGATTCAAATTATCAGTCTAATGGGCCACCAACAATATCTGCTATTTAGTGGGCAATATTGAGCTGACAAAGGATCTTGATTAAAACGCCACAGTACAAAAAATCATATTAGAGTTCATAATTATGGATCTCACACAATCAAAATTTAAAAGAAGCAGAGGCATTACCTATATTTTTTATGCTGGATAGTCCTGATAATGATTATTTGGTTCATTGGCTATTGGAGGATGTTATTTCATCATTAATCTTGTAACAAAAAGCAACAGCAGCTGCTTTTTGTGTACATAGCAACATGAAGCAGGCATCGTTAGTCTGAACAATGTTTTTTCTTTTTGTTCATCTACTGCAGCTTTGACTCCTTTTCAACGGTGAAGTTTGATAGTGTCAAAATTGAACCTTCTCAGATTTAAGGACATCTCCTATTAACCAAGGTGCTTACTGCTTTGTTGATCATGCATGTACATGCTAGGAGATTTTAGCATTTATCAAGCTAACCTTTAGAGCTAGCTTCTTGTGCTTATTGACTGTCAACTTATTTTTACTCTAGACCTTCAAATGCTAGAAGAATAGTAAAAATGGGCACATTCAGGTGCTCAGTTATGTTTTGAATTTATTTTTGGTTGTTTCTTCATATATAAGGCCATGTTTGGTGTAGCTTCTGCTCTGTCTCCTCCAATGGAGGAGCCTGAACCCCAAATCACAGCTTCACCTCTGTATGCCAAAAACAGCTCCGACTCCATTTCCACGCCCACAACAGCTCCTTCTGCGGGTGTTTGGTGTGGTTCCATCTCCTCTGGCACTGGAGCTACCGCTAGAGCTAGAGCCGAAGCGTCATCAAACAGACCCATACATAGCATGTTCTGACTTACGCTTGTACATTTGTTGTTCAATTTTCAAAAGATAATGTGCTAATGTCATGTCTATTCTTCTATTTAGGTTAATTTCAGTTACATGTGTAGTATGCCTATAATTTTCCTTTAGTTTGGTGTCTTTCTTTTAGGCAGATAGCGTTTATGGTGCACTTTAAGCCCATTTGATTAGATGTAGTATATAATAGTATAGTTTCATGGCCCATGAATTTATTTTTGTTTCCCCGTAAGTATATTTGTATATATATTGTATTCGTGCACAAGGAAATAAGGGTATACCATTGTTTCTGGTTCCGAAAATGGGTATCTGCAGTACTGGTATCTTTCTGCTTTTGAAAGGACTAAACATGACTTTCTGGTTGATCGCTAAATCAAAGACTGTGCTTGATATTATGACACGAAAATCCTTTTTTCAGGTTAGGATTGCGATGGTAGGAAAGTATACTGGTGAAAGGTCCGAATGGCTAGGGGGGTGAATAGCCAATTCAAAAATCTAGAAACCTGAAACTCAAAGCTCAAAACGAGTATCAGATTGCATAGTCGGTACTACCGACTATAGGGGTCGGTACTACCGAGGTCGGTACTACCGGCTCTACAGGTCGGTACTACCGACAACCTAAAAACTGCTACGAGATCGAGATAGAGAAGATGCAAAAGTGGATCTAGCACATACCAAAATTTCCCTAGAAGATGTAGATGAAGTTTATACCTTATCCAAGAAGTGGCTCCTCCCCAAAGAGTAGATCGAGCCTTCCCACACCTAAGAACGAGAGAGGAGGGAGGAAGAACGCGAAGAACACGAGTGCAAACAAAATATCCAAGGATGCAAAATCAACAAGCACACAAGACACAAGGTTTAATCCGAGGTTCGGCCACTTCACTAAGAAGCGCCTACGTCCCGTTGTTGAGGTGACCACGAAGGTCGGAGTCTCTTTCACCTCCTTGCCTCACTCAAGCAACCACAAAGGCTAGTTGAGTTTCTTCACTAAGAATCAGAGGGTAATACAAACACTTCGGAGTGCCCTCACAAATGAGTCAATCACGGGCAACGACTGAAGAACACCTAACCGGCTAGAGTTCCAAGAACTCAAGAGTAAAGAACACAAATCAAGCCGGAGAGATGTTGGATCCAAGTGCTCAAGACGTAGATCGATGCTTCTCACTCTCTAATCTCACTTCCCTAGCTCAAAGCTTGCAAGAGATTCACTCTAGAATCAAAGGGGGGAGAGAGAGGAGGTTAGTCAACACTTGGGAGCTCTCTTTCTTGAGTTTGGGCGCAAAGAATGGGAGAGGTAACCGTTGGGAGCCGGCCGAGCGGCTACTTAAACAAGTCAACTGCGCCACGGTCGGTAGTACCGACCCCATAGGTCGGTAGTACCGAGGGTCGGTAGTACCGGCCTTATGGCGGTACTACCTCTAGGCCAAAACTCCTCCGAACAGAGAGTTTGCGCGCTGTCTACAGAGGGGTCGGTAGTAGGGTCGGTACTACCGGCCTCAGGGTCGGTAGTAAGGTCGGTACTACCGAGGTTATGGCGGTACTACCTCTAGGCCAAATCTAGATCTACACAGAGAGCCTGAAAAACCACTTCGAACCTCGGTACTACCGACACCCTGGTCGGTACTACCGAGCCCGGTACTACCGAGGTTATGGCGGTACTACTGTAACGTAACGGCTCTAATCCCATGGCCCACTGATCACCGTCAACCACTGACCGTCGATCCGTACAACCAAGAGATTCGGACCGGTTCCGCTACTGGGCTACATCAGTGCCCGATGTCCGCAGGATCATCTCACAATTCAGTTACAACCTCTTTAACATTTTGACAAATAACATCGGAGTAAATAGCGGAAGACTTAGATAACAATAGTTTTACAAACCAGGGTTCAACATAAAATTAAAGTGAAGTTATTACAGACCATAGTTCAAATAGATAGAGTCGGCAAGTAGCATATGACAACCACTTAAGGTAAAGATACTTCACCCAACCCGAGGGTGAATATTCACTCATCGGCCTCTTCGGCCTCCTCCTGAACAACAGTCACACAACAGGGTCCAAGGCATACTGAGGAATCTGCCATACCTGCAACATGGGTAATAAAACCCTGAGTACGAAGGTACTCAACAAGACTTAACCGACTAAGAAAAAGGGAGAAGACTCAGGAATGCAGGCTTAGGGTAGTCAAGGTAAGTTTTAAGCAAGATCAAGTATTTTGCGGAAAAGCATCTTTGTAAACCTTATTTTATTTTTGAAAGATTCAGTATTCCTCAATTCATCATCATTCATGATTCATTTTACATTTCAAACATTCCTAGTTGAGAACCACTCTCCGTTGACAGTCAGTGGACCAAGTCTCCATAACCGAGGAGCAACGTTAATCCGGATAAAGAATACTCAGCTGAGGATCCCTATTCACACTGCATATGTAGCACCCAAGCTTGCATATGCCAAACCGTCTTCCACGATTCCTCCAAGATTGGGCCCGGTCCTACGCCACCCGGAAGTACAGTACACCACTCCAATCCGGGACTCTAACCCACGTGGGTACATGCTACTTCCGCCATCTCTCCACTCCCAGTGCGCGGTTGTCGGTCCAATATTGGATTTCTCGGAGCCAGAGCTTTCCGTAGTATGTGAATAGTTACAAGTCTTGACCAGCAGGCCCCCATACGGATGGTCCCTACATTTTCCAGCCAGCGACAAGCACCTCGGGACTCTAACCCAAGAGTACAGGTCCTGTCAGTTTTTCAACCCTGTCCCGGTCGGTGTCAACTGTTGAGTCCCGGACTACAACATGACGGCACCGTACGCAAGGACAACCTCTCCTTCCCATTGACTAAGTACGGATCAGATACTTAGCCAATAGTGGGAGTAAAGCCAAAATCCCATAAAGATTCTTAAGTGATCACACTTTTGAAATTGACATTTTTATTGCAAAATCTATTTAATAGCATTGCTAAGCATTTTTCAAATACTTTTTGAAAGGCAGGTATCGGGTGTATCAGTGGTCAAGGTGGATAGTGCATCAATTAGGATAGCACACAACTCCTATAAACCTAATGCAATAATTTAACTTAAAAGCATTTAAGGAAACATTTTATAAATTCAAGGAAAGGGGTTAAATGCACCGGGGCTTGCCTTGGATGGCAAAAAGAGCAGACTCGGGGTTGGTGGTGTAGGTGCCGGAGCTCGGGGTTGCCTCGGGGACAGATCCTTCGGTGGCTACCTCGACTTCAGGTCCTTCTTCGTCAACTATACGGATGCAATGATGAATGCTCATGAGAAAGATGATATGAACTTATGGTGCAAGACAATTTTACTGATTCTAGATTACTTTTAAACAAGGCATAGTCGAAATCTAGGTTGAGCATAAAAGGTAACCATTTCTTCCTTAAGCAATATTGATTAAACTAGCCCTTATTATAATTATCCTAAGCATCAACCAAACATAGCATCACAACATCATAGACCAAGGGTAGGGGTCTATGAACATCAATCAATCCAAAGATCACATCATCAACACTTATTACCAACCCTAATCCATCCTTTCTATTTTTCCTAATTTATTTAAAAGGTCATTTTATGAAGTTGCTCCAAAAATTACCAAATTAATCACATAAGTTCATTATGGTGTAGATAGATGGCAAAACAAATTTCATAATTTTTGGAGGTCATTAAGGTGTTCAAATAAATTCAGACATTAATTAGCAAAAGGCACTATTCAAGAATTAAAATAAATGCTCAAAATCAACTTGTTCCAAAAGACTTCGAAATTTTACCATAGACTAAACATGGCATAAGAAGCTCACAAAATTTGTCTCATGATTTTTGGAGTTATAAATCACTCTCCAAAAATACCAAAACCTTCATTTTTCAATTAAAAGGGGAATTTTACATTTTCAACTTTTGCACAAAACTCAAGTTTCATATTTTTATAAAATACTCCAGAGCATAAAGAGTCTACCACAAAAATTTCAGAATTTTTGGATGCACACAGAAAATCATACAAAAAAGAGAAAACCGAACACACTATTCACATCTCTCAGAAAAAGAGAAGAGCACTGTGCTCCTTCTAGGCCGGGCTCGGCGAGTCGCGGGGCTCGGGCGAACGGAGAAGTGAGCCTCGGTCCGAGGCCGGACTCGGGCGAGACGGAGAGCATGCGTCGCCGAGGCTTGGGCTCGGTCGAAGCGGAGGGTCATGCGCCCGCCGAGGCTTGGGCTCGGGCGAAGCGGAGAAAACAGCCTCTGCCCGAGGCGTGACTTGGGGCTCGGGCGAAGCGGAGTTGAAGCAGAGGCCGAAGGCTCGGATGCTTACCACGTGTCGGAGGCAGGGCTCGAGGGTGAGGCTCGACTCGAGGGTGAGGCTCGACACGAGGGCGAGGCTCGACACGAGGGCGAGGCTCGACACGCTCGGGGGAGAAGATGACCGCGGCGGCGCTCCGGCGGGCGGCGGTCCTGAGCAACACAACAGCGACCGCAAGGGCCGGGTTAGAGTCGCACGGGGTCAAGGAACACAACACGGGGGTCGGCGAGAGATGATCATGGCGGAGACGGCGAATTCCCACGAACCCGAGCTCGCCGGGTTTCGGCCGGGGATGGGGACGGCGAGCTTACGCCGGGCAAACGGCGGCGGGGAAGGTGAAATTGAAGGTGGGAAGCTTCACGAGCTCAAGGCGGAGCTTTCTGAGCTAGGAGGTGGAGCGGCGGAGTGTCTGGAGAGTGCTGGCCACGGTGGCGGAGGTGGATGCGGAGGTCGAAGCTCCGGCGGCTTATATAGCCGCGGCTATGGGACGGTAGAGAGCTCGAGGTCACGCGGTTAAGGTTTGCGGGGGCGTGCGCACTCGATTGCGCTCTGGCGGATAAGCTGCGCGCAGCCGGGGCTCGGGCGCAATGCTCGGCGGCGATGGCCACGCGGCGGCGGCGGCTGGGCACTGTAGGGGTCGAGAGCGATGGTCAGCGTCTCGTGCGGGCGCGGAGGGAACAGGGGAACAGCGGCGACAGTTTGGTGGCGCGTGGGGAGCAGCCGCCTGCGCTGCAGCCGCAGCGCGCGGCGCCATGGCCGGGGCCCCCCCTGGCCTCTGGCTCTACGGGAAGAAGAACAGTGCTAGGGTAGGTGTTGACTAGGGTTTTTTTGGCTGGTTTCTGAATTTTGCAAAAATCTCCCAAAATTTGAACTGTGCGACAAAAACTCAAAACACCAAAGTTGTTCAGAAAAGTGAGATCTACAACTTTGTCAATATGAACATTTTCAAATTCCAAATAGTTTTGAACTATATTCAAAACAGAAAAGGGGACACTTTTTCAAACTTGATTCAAATCAAAATTACTCTGGATTTCAAACTGAAACATGAAAATCTTCCAATATGAAAGTTGTTCCATTTGTCAAAACCTACAACTTTGCTAATATACACTTTTTCTGAAACTCAATAGTTTTTGAATAAATTTTTAAAACCGAAAAGGGGACAAAAACTGGAATTTGAATGAATTTGAAATTACTTCAAATTTTATATAGAAACATGGAAATCTGTAAATACCAAAGTTGTTCCTCTTGATCATATTCACAACTTTGCTTTTTGAACCAACTCAAAATTTTGAATTTTGAAAAAGTTATCAAAAAGGGAATAAATCCAGGATTTGGGAATTTAGGGTTTTGCAAAAGGAAACTCAATTCAAATCTGATTTTAGAACTTGGATCAAAGCAACAAACATCAGGGCACTAAATTAGAACAAGAATACATAGAACTAGACAGAGGTGAAATTACCCATTTTGCCCTTATAGGAAGAATGGGGCTAATAAGGGTTTTTGCAATAGAGGTACATCACATAAAATGATACACTAAGCAAATGCATACACATGAAATCATGATCAAGATGATTAATGATGCTAATGATGATATTTCAAGTTAATTACATGCTTAAACACCAGAGGTGTTACAACTACCGGTAGGCCAAAAACTCCCCCGAACAGAGAGTTTTGCGTTCTGCTCGCGGAGGGGTCGGTAGTACCGAGGTTATGGCGGTACTACCGGCCTCAGGGTCGGTAGTAGGGTCGGTACTACCTCTAGGCCAAAACTGACCTCCGCGCTAAAACGACCATAACTCTTAGCTCCGAACTCCGATTTCGATGATCTTGGACATTTTGGAAAGCTTATTCAGAGGGCTACACATCCCACATGAATACAAGATCCAATCACAAAGGATTAGTACAGAATTCCAATCCAAGATCCATCGCTTCTCTTTTTTCAAACAAAGACTTCTCCGAAAACTTCTCCGAGTTGATTCAATTCAACTCCAACACCTTCTCCTTTGCAAATGTGCCAACACCACCAAGTGTATACAATCTTGTGCATGTGTGTTAGCATTTTCACAAACATTTTTCAAAGGATTTTCACTTGCTCTCACCACGCCACTCGATCCTAGTAACAACGCAAAGTTAGATCGCTCAACGTGGCACTAGAAGTTAGACGTCATGAGCACTTTTCACCACATCTAGCTAGCCTAATTTATATCCCTCTTGATAGTCCGGCTTGCCTATACTCAAGATCAAAAGAGAGAAATAATCTACCACTTGAGCAAGACATCTTTTCTCTTCTTCATTTCACCAATGGTAGAGCACTTGATCACATGAGTGCTTGTGGCCGTCACCATCCTCCATGGTTGCCACCTTGCTAGCTCCACCAATGGCTTGGTCATAATCCTTTTCCATTAGCTACACACATGCTTCATAAAAAGATTAGACCAAAATAGGTTTCATCAATTAACCAAAACCAAACTAGGGCTTTCAACTGGTCTACCTATCTGTTAACAAGGTGGCATTACTATTTTGTATCTCATAATACAAATACAGTTTTGAACCAAATTGGTGGGCCTTATCTGTTTTCTTCTTCTTCTGTCAGGCTATTTTCCATGCGTCAGTTGCTTTGGACAGGAAAATTGTGGTGGACTGGGTTTCTTGCTGTGATATTGAAGATTCTACAGCAGAAGAGGCCAATTTTATTTATTCCTTATCAATTCTTCTTTTCTATATCTTAGAGAATTAACTGACTAATTAGGTTCACATGGAAGTTGCTAAAGGTAAGCATAGAGAATGCCCTCTTGTGACATGTCACTAGCTCGGACAGATGGTGTGTTGGTGCCAGGAGGTTTTGGAGACAGGAGCCCAAAGGAAAATTCTTGCGGCAAAATAGGCTCAGGAATTCCATATCTTGGCATTTGCTTCGGTATGCAAATTGCAGTGATTTGAATTTGCATGTTCTATCGTGAAGTTGCACGGTGCTAACGCACAAAATTATCTTTGTATTCCGTAGAGGACTGAGGAAACAATAAACAAATGTCATTTTAAAGTCGATACTTAATTTTATTGTATTCTTATCATGCGATCTACTACTACTCGTCCCGTCAAAAAAGAGTCGATATGGGATGCGTGCTGGTCAAACTTTATCAACTTTGACTAAGTTTATACAAATGTGTGCAATATTTTTATCTCCAAATAATTTTATTATAAAAGTATACTCAAAGATCTATCAATGATACTAATTATGTAACATAAATATTAATAGTTTATTATATATACTTGGTCAAAGTTAAAATTTATTGACTTTTGGGGAAGCGAGAATGACTCTTTTTTAGGGACGGAGGGAGTATTTGTTTAGTAAAAAAAAATTTGTTGTCCCGTGGCAACGCACGGACACGCTACCTAGTGAAAGAAAAAAAAAAGGTATGATGACGGGGACGAGACGAGACAGCTTCTTCACGGGTCAACAAGGACAAGCGATTCACATCTTGTCGACCTTGCCAGCAGGTATCCATGCATGTAGCCAAGCCACCAGCCCACCAGGCACCAGCCCACCAAGCAACGCGTCGTCTCTGAATTACACGAGTCGGACTCGGACGGACGCCCAAGTGCCCAACCCCAACGCTTCGCAGTCGCTCACAGCATTGCTGTGGACTGATGACTCACTGTGGTTAACTGACGAGTGACGCCCCTAGTGACGACCACACACCCACCACGGCATGCCGGAGCCGGACCGTTACATTCGTTGGTGGCGTGCTGGTGTCGAAGCAGCGAATTGCTCACGTGATTTTGATCAAGGACCACTTACACTAGGCCGGCGAATAGGCGATCGACCAGATCGGTGGGTATGGATCGGCACTCACTCTGCCGTGTCTGCGCAATGGTACAGGAGGTAAGCTACAAAGACGGCAATGATAACGCATGCATGCATGCGAACCTTTCCAAAAAAAAAAAAAAAAACAGAGAGAGATAATGCATACTTACGTGCGCATCGGTATGTAAAGATAATTCAGACAGAGACACGGAGAGCGGATCTCGGTGTCGCCAGTTTAGGCTCAATAATGATAATTCAGTATTACAGTCTGAATAATGATAAAGTCATCCATTTGCGATATGATTCCCCGTCCACTCACTCACTGTTGGCTCGGCTGCAGCTGGAATGGGCGGAGAAGGCAGCCGAGCCACCACCCACCGCAAGATCCCTAGCTGCATGCATGAACAGCACGAGGCGCTGCAAAATTTTGTTGGCGTTCAGTTCACGAGCGGCATCCTGTGCAGTGCAGCTCGGCGTGCACGATACGGCCACGCCGCGCGTAATTGGGGGATGGGGGGCCAGGCCGAGAAAGGCCTTCTCGTTCTAGTTCTAGCTAGCTGATGAGTAGCCGTGGCTCTTTTTTTTAAAAAAAAAAAAAGAAAACGTTTTGATTTCAATTTAGTAGGTCTGTATGTATGTAATCCGTTGATCTTGGTTAGTACGTACTACGTGGTAGGAAGATGTTACGGACCCAATTAATTGCTCCCAAATAACGCCTGATCGAACCTGCCGTCCGAGCCTCCTCCAACACGTACTGTACGGCGGCAACACACGCTACTAGCGCTGTCGACACACGCCAGCAGTCAACAACACTTGGCCGAAGTTGCGGAGGCATTGCTCAAGAACGAGCTCGTCGTCTGTCCTATTCCTACCCCTACCCACGGCGCGCAAAGGCATACAGTATACTGTATATATGTCCATGGCTAGGGACAAAAGGCATCATCGCGTACAGCATAGGAGATTAGGGCCCGGGTAACTCTCTGTCACCGAGAAATCCTGTCTGAGTTAACACGCCACGCAGCAGTCAGAAAGCGCACAAGATGACCAGCAACCCCGGCGAGTGTCGGACCGCACCGCCGGACGGCCGGAGCATGTACGTATGTCAATGACAACAAAACCTCCCCGGTTCTCCTACGTCCTACGTGAGCGTGGCAACAAAACAAACCAGCAGCTCCGATTACCAAGGCACTAAACTACTGCGTGACTTGGGAGTAAAATACTATCTCTGCACTCTGCTGCTAGCCTTCCTGACGAATACGATTCATTCCCGCGGCGCGGCCCAGGGCAGGGCTGGCCATGGGTCCACGCGCTTGCATTGCATTGCATGTATCCAAAGGCAGGCAGGCAGGCAGGCAGCCAAGTCACGGGTCCCTGGATCCGCAGCGATGCGGACAAGGCTCGCCCTGGATCTGCCTGCATGTAGGACTAGCTCTAGCTCGCTGTCGCACACGCAGCTAGCGTGGCAGCAAACACGAATCGTGTGCTCTTCCCCAATCCTCAAGGAATTCAGCTGCGTAGCCGCGGCACGAGTCTGTACTGTACATACAGTAGTAGTCCCTCCATCCCAAATTACAAGGCATTCCAAGAATCTTGGAGAGTCAAACTTTTTTAACTTTGACCAAAATTATAGAAAAAAATACAAAGATTTATATCATCAAATATGTATATTATGAAAATATAACTAATGAAGAATCTAATTATACTTAGTTGGTATCATAAATATTATTATTTTATTATATAAATTTGGTCAAAGTTGAAAAAGTTTGACTCTCCAAAATTTTTGGAATGACTTATAATTTGAGATGGAGGGAGTACTCCCAAAGGGAATTCTCTTCTCTATGCTGCGTAGCGTTACTTTACTCCTAGCATAGCATAGCATAGCAATAGCATATCTGGGTGGCAAACTGCTCGGGCAGTCGGGCGGGTGGTGCTCCGCTACAGTATGCCTCTTGCCGTACCAAAGTACAGTACGAACGAGCTCCGCGATCGGGACGCATATCGTGCGTGTTTCAGAATCAGATCAGCAGGCGCGTATGCGTGCTCACTGACAGCTCCTGATTCTCTCCTGCCTTGAAAGAAAATCAAACGGATCACTGACCACATCTTGCCAGCTTGCATTTCTAACCCAGCAGGACGGAAGCAAGGAGTAGCAGGTTCGATTGTGCGTACTGCAAATGTGGAGCATAGAGCAAGTGAACTTACTCCGTTTCAATAATATACGTACGTACTCTCTTTGGATTTGTTCACACTGCCTGGCACGGCAACCACCACTACAGGTACAGGAGCGTTCGATTTGTTCAGTGTGCTTCGGTTAAAACGCTCAACGGGCGTGTATCCACGAACCATCAAGCATGCCAAAGCTTTTATTATCATTGAACAAATCAGGCCAAGTATTTAGTTACCGCAAACAAATCCAACTTGGTCCATCATACGGCAGATATTGGTAAACACCACTATACCAGGGCAGAGTTGGTAAGACGTTTTGCAAGATATATATAGTATGGTATATAATAACTATACATGTAAATCTCCGCTCATGTTTGGCCAAGCCCTAGAAGAAGCTGCACTCATAAAACAGGGCCAAGCGGAGTGTAGAACAAGAACAGGCGACCAGGACTACAACAAAGTTTTGACGCCAGGCAGGAGCCGGATATCAGCGGAGTGATGTCTGGCCAGCGAGATGGAGCAAGGCCTGCTTGTGGTAAGCCGTGCGGAGCTTCTTGTACTTCTGCACAAAGGTTGCAAGGTCCATGTCCTTCTCCAGAAACTTCTGGTGCAACTCCTCAGACTCCTCGTCCACCTTTGCCATTGATGCTGAGGAAACAACAATGTGATTAGTTTGTGTGACAAATATCTCACAAATCCAAACACTTGGAAATATATATTCCTTTTTTTTTTTGTCGTTGTTTCGAGCTGGTATTGAAACAGTTCATAAGATTCTAGCATATAGCGTGCACATACAGATATGTCTGAACACTACTGGCATGCAATGTACATTGTATCCGATTATGGATCAGAAATACCAAAATAACCAGTATATAACTGATAAGAAAGGAACTGATGATGTTACTGTTCAGAGTACTTACTTTGGAGCTTGTCCAGCAGTGCAGCAGGGGAATATGACCTCATAATATCATCCTTTTGCTTCTCCAAATCAGTTAACCGGTCTTGAGCAGCAGCCAGTTCTGTGGTTCTAATTATTGTGCACTGCAGAAAATTATAAATGCAAATGAAATGTCAGCAAAGAAATGAAGTGCTGAAAACATAAGAACAAATCAGTAGAAAGCTTCACAGTAACAGTATTACAAGGTTATCGCTTCATGGTATTTATAACAAATTTTATAAACTATGCTGATCCTTTGATTTATTCTTAATAAACAGCACAACATCAATGTTTTCTTTCTTCATGACATATATAGGTGACAGTGCTGCACCTGATTCCTAAGCTCCAAAATCCGCTGCTCCTTTTCTAAATTTTCCCCTGTAGTTTACAACGCTAAAGAGAGTAAGAATATGTTACATATATCGTATATCTTATTTTTAGTTCTGTAAATCAAAGGGTACTTTTGAAGCACCATTAATTCTTCGAAACCAATTCAAACACAACTATTTAAACAAACAGTATAACTCACTTGCAAGTTGCAATGTCTCCTTTCTAAGCTCATCACGCACCTGAACATTAAGAAAGAGGGCCCAGTCAACAAATACACAAAACTTCAGTAATTTCCAATATAGGTATGCCATAGATGAGGCATTGAGGGAAAAAACAACACTGAACCAGATAAGCAGCAATCACGTCACAAAATAAATACTTGCAAAACAACACACCAACACATGGATGAGGCACCAAAAGAAAGATAAAACATGTGTTAAAAACTTAAAACTTAGCCCACAAGAGGATTGACACTATGTAAGCTTTCAAGGATTTTGTACAGTAGGAGATAGTGTAAAGAAGAAATAATGAACAAAAATAGTAGCATTGGAACTCTGATATCATTATCATTAACTAATCAAGAAGGTTTCAAAACTGTTCCCATAACCCTTGTCAAAAAAAAAAAACTGTTTCCATAACCAGTGTGGCGAGGATATCCAATATAGACAAGGAGACACTCTTAGGAACCTCAAGAATAATTGGAACCACCGAACCAAAGAAAGCTAATTTCAAAGTTCAAAATCCAAAGGAACTTCAATAATAATATTAGATGAAGAAACACTCTTAGCCTCCGTTTGGATTGTGGGAATTTCAAAGATTCCAAAATCCAGAGGAATGCAATTCCTATTTTTTGCTGACGTCGGGTGTCGTTTGGGTTGGAGCAATGAATCTCACTGTTCCTCTAGAAAAGCACGCTTCCCTTTGCCAAATGCAGAAACAAAAACATTCGCTCTGACCCAAAAGTTTTCACGGATGACCAAGGTGAACATGTGAAGAGAAAACAGAGGTAAAGAAAGCTCGAAGAAGCAATTGTGTCATGTCCACCAGGATCAAAGCAAGATCGCACAGCCTATCTCAACCTCTCCTCTCTTTCCAGCTTCCATGCGGATAAAGCACCTACGCAAGTGCAAAATGGACCTTCTCGAATGGAACGACGTTGAGGACCTGCCCTTGCCAGTTGGGAAAAATCAGTGGTGGATACGTGTGAGATGAGAGAGGTGCTGGCTAGTGAAGGAGAGAGACCAGATGAGCTTGGGGAACAGATAAGATCAAGCTTCGGAAGGAACAAGCGGCAGAAAGTAGATAGATGAAGTACTCAATCTTCACTGCTGTGGGGTACCAATTTGAAGGTTCATATATCAGTGGCTAGGGGGAAATCTCTCATGCCTATAGAGATGAGTTATCCATCAGTTGTGACTATAAATAATAAAAAAAAGGTTGTGCACATCCAGTTCAGACAAATTGGATTCCTATTAATTTTCAATTTTTCCTATGAACCTATTCCTGAATTTCAAACACCAACTCAAAAAAAATTCAAGTGTCAATCCTCTGTTTTGCCACTACATTTCCTATTCGTTGTTAGTCGTTGGATCCTTGCTCTTGGAGATAGCAAGATCCTAACTCTCATCGAGAGGATGACACTTCGAGATGGGGCAATTTTCTGGGGTTTATTTCTCACACAATCTTACACAAGTGTCATGCCAACCTGAGGGGCTGGGGTTACAAATATATAGGGCTGCTAGCCAGCCAAGCATATACTAATATGCTGTCCTAGATGCTAGTCAAGATGCTGTCCTAAAAGGGCAGCAGAACTACCATGCAGATGTTGTCCTAAAAGTGGTCAAGATGCTGTCCTTAACCACCATGCAGATGCTGTCCTAAAGATGCTAACAAACAGCCAGTCAATATGCTGTCCTTGAGGGGCAGCAATACCACCATGCAGCCATGTGCTGCAGCCACACAGAGACTTATCCATCATTCTCCCCCTAAGCCTTGTGTGGCTCCTTGCGAGTAATCTGAACCATCACGATCCTGGTGCGAAGCTCCTGGAACTTGACTCGCCCAAGAGACTTGGTCAGGAAGTCGGCGAGCTGGTCTTGGGTGTTGATGTAGTTGGCCCGGACACTCCTCTCATCCAGGCAGCTCCTGATGAAGTGATACCTCACCCGGATGTGCTTGCTGCGCTCATGGAAGACGGGGTTCTTTGCCAAAGCCAAGGCGGACTTGCTGTCCACCCTGAGCTCTACTGCCTCTGCGTCTCTGCCAAGGAGATCGCCAAGCAGCCGAGCCAGCCACAGAGCCTGAGTAGAAGCGGTAGTGGCTGCCATGTACTCTGCCTCGCAGCTGGACAGAGCCACCACCTGCTGTTTGACCGACTGCCAGCTGATCGGACACTGGCCGAGGAAGAACAGCGTCCCACTGGTGCTCTTGCTCGTGTCGATGTCGCCGGCGTGGTCGCTGTCGCTGTACCCGATGAAGTGTGCCGCGCCGGGGCACCTCGGGTAGTGCAAACCGTAGTCAGAGGTGCCCGCGACGTAGCGGAGGATCCTCTTCACGGCCTGCTGGTGCTCCGTCGTTGGTCGCTGCATGAACCGACTCACGTAGCCAACGGCGAAGGTCAGGTCCGGTCGCGTGTGGACAAGGTAGCGAAGGCTGCCCACAATGCGCCGGTACTGTGTCACGTCCACCTCCTCTCCTCCTCCCTCGTACTCTCCCGACTCAGCTTCAGCCTCTCCTCCATAGGAGTGTGGGCTGGGTTGCAGTCGGTGAGGTGTAACACCCCGGGTTTTTAATAATTAAAATTAAATAGAATTTAATAAGAAAATGGCCAAAACCCTAGATGGATAGATTCGGAATTTCTAGCCAGATGTTTGTTGCATTCATGCCGTTGCACAGTTTTTATTGGGTGAAAAAGAATTTTTCGTTAAACCCGAATAGGGCGAATCGGATTTATTCTATTTAGAAAGCAAATAAAGGATTTATGAAAATTTTACAAATTTAAACTCAAGTTTTCTTTTCAAAACCTAGGGAAAATGTTTTTGAAACTTTGTGAACTGTTTTGATTTCAAATGGTTTTGATTTTGAATTTTGAAAAGGATTTGGTAAAAGTTATAAAATGAAAAGGCTTAAGGGCTCCCTCTCCCTCAACCCACCCATCCGCCCAACCAAACCGAGCCGGCCCGCCCGCACTCACCCCTCCGGCCCGGCACCCCCTCTCCCCTCACCCCGGGCCGCGCCACTCCCTCCTCTCTCGATCGGCCGTGGCCTCTCCACCCCGGCCCCCCGCACCGCCTCTCACGCGCCCGGCCTGCTCACCCCAGCTTCCGGCCCACTCCAACTCCCTCCTCCACCCCCGCCGCCACGCGCCGCGCCCGCCTCCCCTCAGCGCGTGCGGCCTCACTGCCAGGCGGGACCCACTCGTCAGTGCGTCTTCCCCAACCTCTCGCGCGATGTATCCGCATCGGGCTCCTCCGTATCGCGCTCGCGCTCGGCCTCATCCTACCCCTAGTTTTTCCCTTCCTTTTCCCCGAGACACCACCGCCGGACCGTGCCATTGCCAAGCTCGGCAATAGCTCCAGTCCCTCCCCAAAACCCTCACCGCCTCTCCTCCGGCCATCGTCGACTTCGCCAAGCCGCGCCGCATCCGTGGGAGCCTTCAGCGGTGAACGCCGGGCCCCGGAACCTCTCCGCCAGCGACCACGCCGGAGCTCCGAGCCGCGGACGTCGCCCCACCGTCGAAACCACCCTGCCGAGCCCTCCCCGTCGTCGGAAAACCCTCCATCGGATCCGCTGTAAGGCCCTCGTCCGATCCCGCCTCTCCCCTAGGTCTCTACTGGGTTCCTAGGCCCCTTCCCGAGCGAACTCCGGCGAGCTCCCTATGGCGCCGCCGCGTAGAGCCCCTGCGCCGCCGCGTCTAGTCTCACCGGCGCCGCCAGCACCCCCACTCCTCTATCCGGTGCCGTCCGATCTCCTCTGAATGGCCCAGATTAGATCCTAACTCGAACTCGAACCGGTATGCACCAGGTGCATAGCACCATGGACCCAGTCCACACAAGCCGCGTCAGCTGGTTCACGGGCCGCGTGGCGCACCGCTCCAATCCACGGGCGACACATGGCGCACACGCCAGCCGACCGCCCCCGATCTAATCCTAGCCTCGGGCGAGTCGGAAGGAGGAAGGCCGAGGCTAACCCAGCGCTAGCCTCGGGCGAGTCGGAAGGAGGAAGGCCGAGGCTAACCCAGCGCTAGCCTCGGGCGAGACGGAGAAGAGCCGCTGGCCTCGGGCGAGACGGAGAAGAGCCCGCTGGCCTCGGGCGAGACGGAGAAGAGCCGCTGGCTCGGGCGAGACGGAGAAGAGCCGCTAGCCTCGACTGGCGCCCCACGCAGACACCCGCCGCGCGCAGCCGCCACCAGCTCGCGACTTTTGCACTTGAGCCCCTCCAGATAGGCTAAATAAACCCGCAGTCCATCCTTCCTATTCACTGAGTCTAATTAAACTCGCGTTCTAGCCCTTCCGTTTCCATCAAAATGACCCCCGGTCCTGATGCCATTTAAAACCTGTTTTCTTTTATTTTAAAACCGAAAATGACTTTGATCTGTTTACAGTTTTGCCACCCAACTTCAAATGCCCATAACTTTTGCGTTTTATGTCCGATTTGACCCGTTCAAGTCGCGTTAGATTCGTCTCGTCAAGCTCTACGCGTTAGATCTATTTACGTCCTGTTTTACTACTGTTGATGTACTGTTATCTATTTATTTTGTTGGGCCATGTGATGATGGTTGATCCAAAGAGTGCGGAGTTCGAGGACGCTCCAGACCATCCTTGCGACCCAGTTGATTCGACCCAGTCCGAAGGCAAGTGTCCTTGCTCATATTGCTCCCGTATTTATTTTATTTTGAGTTAGAGTAGTTAGATCCAGTAGTTGCATGCAGTGTCTTAATACTGAATCCCATGTTAAGGTTTACTAGAACTTGTCCATATTTTCCTTGTCGCCTGTTTTGGGATGTGCTGGGTAGAAGTCATGCTTAGCCCTGCTGTCTGGGGATGGGATGGTGGTTTAATAATAATCTTGATTAATGATCTATGGAATATTTTGGGCTGGTAATGTTGTAGTATGGTGAGTAGGTATATCCGGCAGGATGGACCGTGTGGTGGTTTTTGTGCCGTGCGACTCGGCAGCTGCATTTGGTTTTTGGTTCTGGGCTCGTGCTAGATTATCCTGCCTGGATCCCTAGGACCCGGTTCTCGAAGCCTGTAACCCGGCAAAACAGCGCAAACCATGAGGCCTATATGGCTCTGGGACTGGCTAATTAATTAGTTTCCTCCAAGTTATGCTACATGGGGTTTGTTTAGTGGCTCAAGAGGGGGTCCTTGGGTCGTTGACTTATGTACAGGGATGGAACCTTAGAGTACGTGTAACACAGGCTTGGAGGGACTTTGTAAAGGCCTTGTAGTGCGACCCCGCTGTGCACCTTGGCAGTGTTTAGCGTGATGGGGAACGCATGACTCATGGGTAAAGATGTGCGAACTCTGCAGAGTATTAAAACTGATATATCAGCCGTGCTCACGGTCACGAGCGGGCTTGGACTTCTTCGAGATTAGTTGGTGGGTTGGTTCTAGATCGTTAGAGAAGCCTTATGTGGTTATTAGTCTCATATGACATGGGTACAGAGGCTTCTTCTACTACGCGGGTTACTGCTTGGTACGGGAGTGACTCCCAGGCTCGAGCGCAGACCTGGAGTTATTACGGAAGGTAGCTCTCTATGTCGTGACGTATGGAACTAATACACATAGGACTCCTTGTAACGTCCTAGTTCGGGTCATCTGATGGACTTCAGGTGTGGTTTGCCTGATGGACTTCAGGTGTGGGTACTTGGTGCGACTCCAAGTGCGGGTACTTGGTGTGACTCCAAGTGTTGGTTGCTCGGTGCGACTCCGAGTGTAGTTACTGTTTCTGATGGAGGCTGTGGTTATAACCTAGTAAATAGGTGCATAGGTTTAATAGGATTTAATAGGATGTGTTGCTTTAGGCGCTTGAGTCAAATAGAGTCAGCCTACCTTTGTTAATAGCCTCATAAGCATATATTTCCTACACTTGCGGAGTACATTTCGATGTACTCACCCTTCCTCTTTGAACCCCCTGCTACCCCACCCAGACGTTGGAGTCTACGACGCAGAGCAGGAGTACCCCGAAGACGGTGGCTACGAACCCGACTTGTACCCAGAAGACGGTGGATACGACCCAGACGACTTGCACTAGGATGGCGCAGCCCCCGGTCGACCTTCCTGTGGAGATGGCGTCCAGTTTCCGCGAGTCTACATTAGAGTTAGACTGAGAGTCTGTACTTCTCTTTTGGACCCGAGGGTCATTTTTGTAATAAAGTTCGATATTATTAATAAAAGCATTGTTTTGATATTTACTATGATGTGGATATATGTATGAAAATTGATCATGGCATACATATATTGTGCTCCAATTTTGTTCTTAAAATTGGGGTGTCACATGAGGCCGCCTAGCTCCACGATGCGCTTGGCATAGGCGGTCTGGCGAAGAGAAATGCCAGAGCAGTCTTGGTGGACCTCGATCCCGAGATAGAAGGAGAGGAGCCCGAGGTCGCTCATCTGAAAGGTGGCCTTCATCTCCTCCTTGAATGCCTCGATCTCCTTCTCCTTGGAACCGGTGATCACAAGGTCGTCGACGTAGACGCCTACTAGCAGGCGCATTGTCTCCGTTGCCCCGCCGTAGACCGCAGCCTCGTGAGCACTCTGCTGGAACCCATTTGCCTGAGAGTGGAGTCCAGCTTGGCGTTCCAAGCTCGAGGTGCCTGCCGCAAGCCGTAGAGGGCCTTGCGCAGGCGGAGAACCTTGTTCTCCTTGCCGGGGATAACGAATCCCGGCGGCTGGCGGACGTAGACCTCCTCCTTCAAGTCGCCGTTGAGAAAGGCAGACCTGACATCCATGTGATGGACGCTCCAACCTCCTGGGCTGCGAGGGCGAGGAGGAGACGCACAGACTCCATCCGTGCAACAGACGCGAAGGCGTCGTCGAAGTCGACTCCCTCCTGCTGCTGGAGGAAGCCACGCGCCACCAAGCGCGCCTTGTGCTTGATCACTTCGCCGGCCTCGTCCTTCTTGAGCTTGAAGACCCACTTGAGAGAGATGGCGTGGTGCCGGCCGAAAGATCGGCCAGCTCCCACGTCTTGTTCCGCTTGACGGCATCCATCTCCTGCTCCATCGCGGCACGCCATGCGCGTCTCTGTCCGCCTCGGCGAAAAACGAGGCTCGCTGTCGTCCTGTGCGAGGTGTAGCTCGGCCTCGAAGTCGCGCTGCGCCAGTCCAGGGACCGACTGCTCGCCGAAGAGGTCGTCCACAGTACGGTAGCGCAAAGGCTCGCCGTCGTGGTAGGCGTCGATGCGATCCTCGTCGTTGGACAGGGGGTGGCGAACTCCACCGTGCGCTGCTCGTCGTGGACCGAAGCTGCCGGCGCCGAGCCTGAAGATGTTGGCGCCGATGTAGGGGATCGAGGTGTAGCCGGCGATGTCGGTGAACCCGTCGAAACTCGTGGACTCGCCGGGGCTGGTGACGAGCGAGGTGGTGGTGTAGGCGAGTTCGATGAAGACGAGCTGCTAGCTCCCCCCTCCTCCTCGAAGTGACGTAGTCGACGACGAAATCGCTGGTCGTCGGAGTCGAGCCGTCATCCACCATCTTGCCCCACGTCCAGCCTCGCCCTTCGTCGAACACGACGTCACGCGTGGTGCGCACACCCGCCTGTTACAGGGTCGAGGACGCGATAGACCTTGGCGCCCTCCGCGTAGCGTAGCTATGAAGACCCCTGGTGAGCTCCGGTCGTCGAGCTTGCCGACGTGGTTGAGCTCCTTGACGAAGGCCAGGCAGCCAAAGACGCGGAGGTGGCTCACCGCGGGCTGCGCCCATGCCAGGCCTCGTATGGCGTCTTGTCATCAAGGGCCTTGGTGGGGGAGCGGTTGAGCAAGTGAACGGCAGTCATCACCGCCTCACCGCAGTAGTAGATCGCCGGCATCCTCTCTGCTTTAGGAGGGCGCGGGCAGTGGCCACCACCGTCTGGTTGCGGCGCTTGACGACGCCGTTTTTGCTGCGGGGTGTACGGCGCGGAGAAGTGGCGGTGGATCCCCTTGTCGGCGCAGTACGTCGCAAACTCGGCCGCCGTGAACTCGCCGCCGTTGTCCGTGCGTAGGACCCGAAGCTTTCGGCCGCACTCCGCCTCTCTGCAGCAGCTTGAAGGCGCTTGATGGCGTCTGTTGCAGCTGCCTTGGTGTCGAGCAGGACAGCCCACATGTAGCGGGACACGTCGTCGACGAGGAGGAGGAAGTAGCGCCGGCCTCCAGGTGTAGCCGAGTCACGGGGCCACAGAGGTCACCGTGCACGAGCTCCAGCTTTTCCTTGGCTCGGAAGCTCGCCTGGCGAGGAAAGGGGAGCCGCCGCAGCTTGGTGAGGACGCAGGTGTCGCAAAACTGCTCCACGTGGTCGACGTGCGGCATGCCTCGCACCATCTCCTTGCTCCGAGCTGTCCTCAGGGCCTCAAAGTTGAGGTGCCCAAAGCGCTCGTGCCAACGCCAGGCGTCGTCGTCACGGCGGGCCTGCCAAGGCAAAGAGGTTGCCTTCACCTGCGCATGAAGTATGTAGAGGGCGGTTGCTCCGGTTGACCATTGGCGAGGACCGCCCGTGGCGATCCCAGATGCGCAGCACCCCGCGTTCGATCTCCACGCGCGATCCATTCTCATCTAGCTGTCCCAAGTTGATGATGGAGTTCCGTAACGCGGGGATGTAGTAGACACCGGTGAGCGCCCGGTGCTCGCCAGTCTTGGCGACGAAGACGACAGAGCCGGCGCCCTTGATCTCCACGGTGGAGGCGTCGCCGAACTTGACGGTGCCTCGGACGCTGGAATCGAGCTCGGAGAAGAACTCCCGCCGCCCGGTCATGTGATGGGTGGGGCCGTTGTCGAGGCACCACCCATCCACCTTGCCGTTGCTGAGGCTGTCGCCGAGAAGGGCTTGTGCTTTCGGCTTGTCGAGGTGGAGGGAAGCTGTTGCGGCCGATGCCGCTGGAGGTCGTTCGATACTCGCATGAGCCATGAACAGACCCGGTTGTTCCTCCTCCTCCGCCTGCGCAACGTGAGCCTGGCCGCGTCGTGGCTGTCGACAATCCTTGGCCCAATGGCCAAGCTTGCCGCAGTTGTGGCAAGGGTCGTCTCGTGTCGGCTTCTTGCCAGCCGCGCCACCCTGGGCGCCTGCGCGATCAGCACCCTCTGCACGTCCTCGCGCCCCTGCCTGGGCGTCTTTGCGCGGCTTGCCACGCTTGCCGCGCTTGCGGCCGCCTGTCGCGAAAGAAGGCTCCCCCTTCTTCTTGTCGCCTTGGCCGGCAGCCCACTGCTCCCGAGTAAGGAGGAGCTTCCCGCCAATGGTAACGGGTCCCGGAAGGGGCTGTGGCTCATCAAGATCCACGACCTTGAGGCAACCCAACGCCTCCTCGATAGTCGTCGTGGAGAGATCCTGCATGGACTGCATCGGGCGAGCCATCTGCTTGTACTTCTCGGGGACAACGCGGAGGAGCTTATCCACAACTCTCTCCTCGTCGTAGGTGTTGTCGCCGAACTGCACCAACTTCTGCCACAGGGTGTTGAGACGGAGGGCAAAATCATCAATGTCCTCACCTGGCTTGAAGGCCAGGCTCTCCCACTCTTGGCGAAGTGCTTGCAGTGTAGACTTGCGGGCGCGTTCGCTGCCGATGCGTGCTGCAGCAATGGCGTCCCAAGCCTCTTTGGCAGTCCGCTTGCTGGTAAGCGAGAACTGCATCTCGGGCGGGACTGCAGCGATGAGAGCGTCCAGCGCCCGTCGATCCTGGTCGTAGTCGACGTCGCCGTAGCGGACTGCATCCCACATATGCCGCACCTGGAGCCTCACCCTCATCACCGCAGCCCACTCGACGTAGTTGGTTTTGGTGAGGGAAGGCCACCCGCCGCCGGAGCCAACGTCCCTGACAACAGCAGCATGGTACTCGTGGTGACCACGGTACCGAACCGGGGAGAGAGAGCCACGCCGCCTGTGAAGGTCGCGCTCTCCTTCGACCCGTCTGCCGCCCTCGTGTGCGCCTCCTCTAGGAGCGCCGCCGCCATGTGCGCCTCCTCCAGGAGCACCGCCGGCGCGTCCGAGCCTGCCTGGACTGCCACCACGCT
This sequence comes from Coix lacryma-jobi var. lacryma-jobi, assembly GCA_009763385.1. Taxonomy (NCBI): domain Eukaryota; kingdom Viridiplantae; phylum Streptophyta; class Magnoliopsida; order Poales; family Poaceae; genus Coix; species Coix lacryma-jobi. Next base: position 8,518,564 of record CM019823.1, on the reverse strand, counting down.
CGTGAGCGTGCGCGGCTGCCCACTGCGCTGCTCACCCTCGCCCGGCCTCCCTCTCCAACAGCTCGAGGTCCGCGTCGGCGCTGTCGTCAGCGGAGATGGAGCTGCTGTTGCTGCCGCGCAGGACCTCTACCTCCGCTGCTGCAGCACGCGCTGCATCCGCAGCTGCTGCTGCCTCCACCTCCGCTCGGGCTGCTGCCAGCTCCGCCGCTGCCAGCCTCGACGCCCTCTCTGCTGCTGCAGCAGCCTGTGCTGCTGCTCGCTCGCGTCCCTCTGCTGCGGCGAGGTCGGCCTGCTGCCGCCGCTGCATGCTCGAGGTGACCGAGCGCTGAGAGTGTCCTGCGGACATGGCGCACTGCTGGAGGGCTGCTGCGTGGAGAGCTTGCTGCTTCTGAAGGGCTGCTGCTCGTCTGAGCAGCGGAGGAACGGTGAGCAGAGGCAGCCGGAGCTGCTGCTGCTCGCTGCGAGGCTGCGAGTGGGGCTGGTGAGGAAGTTGAGCAGGAGATGCTCAGGCTACAGGATAATTTGGCTCCGATACCACTTGTTAGTCGTTGGATCCTTGCTCTTGGAGATAGCAAGATCCTAACTCTCATCGAGAGGATGACACTTCGAGATGGGGCAATTTTCTGGGGTTTATTTCTCACACAATCTTACACAAGTGCCATGCCAACCTGAGGGGCTGGGGTTACAAATATATAGGGCTGCTAGCCAGCCAAGCATATACTAATATGCTGTCCTAGATGCTAGTCAAGATGCTGTCCTAAAAGGGCAGCAGAACTACCATGCAGATGCTGTCCTAAAGATGCTAACAAACAGCCAGTCAATATGCTGTCCTTGAGGGGCAGCAATACCACCATGTGCTGCAGCCACACAGAGACTTATCCATCATTCGTAAAGTTTTTCATTTCCTGTGTTTTTCACTCCTTCATTCCAAACAGACGATAGAAATGTGGATCATGATGCAGAAAGGCTTTCAGCATCCTCTAGTGAACTCAGCATCACAAATATAAAAAAGCAGTCATGCAACAGAGCTTACATTGTTCTGGGTTTTCACTTGATCAAGTGAGTTAAAGAATGCATTATATGCCTCTTTGTCTTTCAATATCCTCTGTAACTCCTCAATACTGCACAGAAAACTTTGATTAAAAAATAGAATGATATAACAAGGTTGTGAACTCCAGCCAAATGATGCATCATCAGTAAAAATTGATATTGCGCAAATACTTATGCTGTCAACATATAGAATTCACAAACACAGCACAGAGAATCAGCAATGCATAAACAGTCGATCCAATATACAGCACTTATCAACTAGTTCTCCAATCCACACCAAATGCCATCTCTAGACAAACCAGTTCATCTCTACTTTTATCACCCTTACAATCACCCTACAAGCTGCCAGCTTCCGGTCATTCAGGCTTGCCTTAACACATGTACAACACAGATATGAGATGCCAATCCATAACACAATGGTATATGCTGAAGGACCGTGCTCTAGTATGTGTTAAGGTATCAAAATTAGAGCAATCATATGTATGACACAGTTTTGTTAAATGTCCCAGTTTGGGATAACCCTAAAAGCATTGGACTCGTAGTAAAAGGATGACAAAGTATTTCGATGCAACATAGAAAATATGAGACAGGAGACAATCTTGTATGCAAGAAAACCAGAGATAGATCATTAAAGGAAATGAGACTATGTGCTAACCTCTTATCCTTCAAACGGGCAATTATCCCTGCAGCCTCAGCAGGAGATGGTTGCCCACGGGATGAAGACAGCGGATTATCTGAAGCTCTTTGATGTGGACTAGCACTAGAAGAGCTAGGGGTGGATGGACGTGAAGATGAACCTACAACCGAGGGAGGGTACCAAGACTGCGTAGGGATGTCCTGGAAATTTGGATCTGTTTGCTGCTGCTGAGAGCTGCTATGAGCGCATTAAGCAGAGCCAAAGACAATAACCAAGAGAAGCCAATTTTTCAGAACTTGTAAGGCATGATTTCTTATATGGCATCCTTAAACATTCAGTATAACTGATAAGATGCATCCACAGACACATATAGCAATCAGGTAAAATTCGCTTTGGTTAACTAAAGAACTTTTGGAGTGCAGGGTTGTACAGGGAGAAAAAAGCTAAAAGGTTCCAAGGAAAACATGTACTCCAGTAAAGTTTACTACGAAAATATATTTCATAAGTAATCTAATGATACTTATTTTGTATCATGAATGTTAGTAGTTTAGTTTAGTACTTTTTATATAACTTTAGTCGAAGTTCAAATTATTTGACTTCTTGAAAAACGAGAATTGCATCCTTCGTAGTGTTGTGATTGCACAACTTATTTGAACTAGTAGGTTCCAAAGAAAACATGTCCTCCAATGAAGTTTACTAAGAAAACATATTTCATAACTAATCTAATGATACTTATTTTGTATCATGAATGTTAGTAGTTTAGTACTTTTTTATATAACCTTAGTCGAAGTTCAAATTATTTGACTTCTCGGAAAACAAGAACAGGAGGGAGTACGAAATGCATATAGGAAATTAGGAATATGTAAAACCTAAATAATTAGACAGATAAATGATATGTCAGGGCTCATAAAACATAGATAATGGCAACAACATATACTCATTTCAATAAAATAAAATTAACATACCCGAAGAGAGGAAATCTCCAGCTCATCGTATAGAGAAATCTGCATTGAAAGAAAGAAGGTTACGGATGTCAATGGATAAACTGATATTGATTAGTGACTTAAGGAAGGGGCAGAGGCGGACTTAAGGAAGAGGCACCGGATTCAGCTAAACAAAGGGACGGACCTAGATGGATCACCAGATAAATTTTGGGGAAAAATCGAAATAAGTACATATACATATACAGTTTTGATTTGATCAGATCCGAATATAAATAACTTAATGTAGGGTTTGGATTTACGGTTTCTCACAGCAGGAAGGGAAGCAGGGGCGGACCCAATAAACGACATGGGTGTACACATAACACCCAATAATTTTTGTAAAGCAATCGAAGTTAGTAGGCATGATACATGCATATACACCTGTAACTAGATTCAGATCCGATAGAAGGGGTTAGGGTTTGGGCGCACGGTTTTTACCTACTAATTACGTTAAGGTTTGGGCGCACGGCTTCGCACAGCGCACAGCAGGAAGAGAGGGCAAGGGGAGGGAATACCTGGTGTCCTGGTGGTGCTCGTCGCCGGCCAAGGTGGCGAGTGGCGAAGTAGGACAGCAGCGACGGTCGCGGGGACACCGGGGCCGCAGAGGGCGGATGCCGCGCCGGAGCTGGCTACGAGGTGGCTGGGGCCCAGGTGGTGGTCGACCGAGCGCAGTGTCCTCTCCGGGTTGCGGTCGGCGAGCGGATGGAGGAGATCGGCCGCGGGGGAGACGACTTCAGGCAGCAGCGGAAAGGGTCGGAGCCAAGCAACCAGAGGCGGACGGATTTAGAAGAGTTCTTCTCTTTTTTTTCCCCCGTACATTTCCCGTGCTGCTCCTCCCCAGCAATCCAGGCCACGTTTTCATCCGTTTGATCTTTTGTTGACGATCCAGATCGCTCGGAGCCGATTCCGCAGGAAGCGGCTTCTCATCCTCCTCCTCACATCCTTTAGGGTCAGTTTGGTAGTTTGGTAGAGTTCCATCTGATTCTGATTCTCTATAGAAGCTGATTCTCATAGAGAAGTGATTATGTGGCTGAAAGTGATTCTCTTTGATTCTTTAGCGTAAACTCTTGAAATCAGCATGGAGAATCACTTCACAGAATCAGGGGAAACTACTTTTTTCAGCTCTCAGCCCCTTAGTTCATTTCAGAGAATCACTTCACGGAATCAGCAGAGAATCACTTCTCTCTAAAAAACCGTTTGGCAGAGCTCCTGCTGGATTCAGCAGAGAATCAGCTCTGGGAGCTCTGCCAAACGGGGCCTTAGCTTCTTCTAGCTTCCTCACGGCAAACACTTCTCCTCTCCCCATCCTCTCTCTTCTTCGCTCGCTACCTCCCGACGCGGGCGAAGTGACACACAAGAAGCTAGAGTTCTAATACTACACTAGAAAAACCAACAATTATAGTCCTAATATTTCTATGGGACACACAAGAAGCTAGAGTCCCAATACTACTGGAAACTAAATTCTACACAAGCACAAGATAAAAATGAGAAAGTAATGAGCTTGAGTTAGAGGGATTTCACCGAGCCTTCTTTGTGATCAATAATGAATACCACTCATAGGAGTCAATCACGAAGAATGCAAAGAGAAACCAAACACCGAGTAGCCAATAGACAAACAACTAAGTCACAAGATAAATATATGGGAGACAAAGATTTATCTCGAGTTTCACGTGATTGTCGGCACGCTAGTCCCTGTTGTGTCGACCAACACTTGGCGGTTCGGTGGCTAATTAGCATTATGCCAAGCTCAACACTTGAGCACCACAAGAAAATACCACAAGTGAGATAGTTCAATGACAGGGGCAATCCACTAGAGGTGTCTTTTGGCGCTTCGCCGCAGAATATACCCAATAACCCTCACAATCTCAATACTATGGTGGTCAAGAACAATCACCAACTTTTGCCAACTCCATCAAGCTACTCCAAGTTGTCTATGCACCGACAAATGCTAAGAGTAATAAGAAAACTACAACCAAAGCAAGCACAAGTGCCACTAGATGTGTTAACACGAAATGCACTTCGATGCTCTCCCAACTCACTTGGATGAACATTAATCAAGAGAAAGGAGTGGGAGGAATGTGTCTCAACTCTAGAGGATGTCCAAGAATGTAAATAGCCAAGGAACATCTCCCCAAGCCCGCTAACTCACTTAAATAGGTGCCACTCACAAGCATTAGTCGTTGGGCACAAACAAAACTGACTACACGCGCTTGTGTGAGCTGAGCAGGCACATTGCTCCCAACATCTGGTCACCTGATGGACACCAAGTGTCCAGCTAATTTAACATCGTCCGCTGGATCACCAATAAATACTTCAAACTAACGCTATTAAGTGATGACCTGATGTGCCAGGTCCTCTGACCACGCACCAACCTTAGAGTCCGGTCAGACATGGGGCTCAACGAGCACAACTTTGTATTATAGGATGCGCCAAACTATAGCGATTGAACATGGCCTCATTTAGAGTTCGACCCAACCCAGAGAGCTCCCAAAGCTCTGTTTTGCGATCGAACACATCCTGTCGCCATGACCGAACATGCCCCAGAGTCTGGTCACCTTTTCTTTTTTGCTCGTGCGCCACCTCACTACAACTAGACACGTGCATAGTCCACACACCGCGTCTAGGTACACCACCTAAGCAGAGTCTGGTCAACACGTAGACTCCATTCTACCTAGAGTTTGTTATCGGACCCGTCGAGTCACTCCTGGGACAACATGCGCTCAACATAGAGACCTTAGTTCTCCGCGTCTCCTTTTGATTTCTACCTTCCATCCTTGCTTCCATGCACTAACACCAAAGTGTCTCACCGCTTTGTGCACGGGTGTTAACATTTTTCAAAGCCTTTTTCAAGGGATAGTTAGCTCATTAGGCTCCAATGCATATGCAACGAGTTAGATTATCTAATGACACTTGATAACAACATTGAACATGATTCTCTCCTCCTCATAGTACGCCTATTCATCCTAAATGTGACCATACTTTCTTTGACGTCTTGATCACAAACCAAAATGGTTCTTATGGTTTATACATTTGCTCAATCATTTTTTTTATTTTTTTTTCTTTCCACAACACGGAGCATTTGATCTTCAACTTCAAGCATATGCCGACAACTTCATCTTCATGGCCAAACCCTTGTCGACCACAATCCATCTCCATGGCCAGCAGGTGCCCAAGGGTCTTGCCAACCAACTAGGAGCGCCTTACTGAAAGTCCTTGTTTGGTTTTGGATAATTGATGTCACCTTGGGTACTAACCTTTGTCATAAAGTGTTGATAAGCTAGGTTAGTACACACCAAGTGTGGGAGCTAGATGATGACCATGGTGTTGGTGGTGATGACCAAAAGATGGATCAAGTGCTCCACATTTGGAAAGAGAAGAGGAGAAAAGCAAAACCCTATGGAGATCAAGGCAAAGGTATATATAGGGATTTTGTTTTTGGCACTCAAGACACCATAGAGGGTGTGAGTGTGTTTAGGATCGATAGCTGTACTATTAAGAGGGGACTATCTTGGTGATTGCGGTTATCAAGCGCCACTAGGTGAATTCATACATGCATATGCATTAGGACCTAGTGTGTTGTCCTCTAATCCTTTGAAAAATGTTTGGAAAATGCTAACACACTTGCACAAGGTGATGTACACTTGGTGGTGTTGGCACATTTGCAAAGGGGAAGAAGCCGGAGTTGAAAACGTGGGTTTCAGGACTGACCGGACACTGAAACAGCGACCGGACGCTGTTGAAACATGCGTCCGGTCACTATTGAAACACTGACCGGACTCTACTGAAACAAACGACCGAATGCGCCTATAACACTGTTCACGAGAGGCAACGAATGAAATGGAATGATCAGACGCTAAGTAAGTCCGGTCACTCTTGACCGGACGCGTCCGGTCGATGAAAAACGCCTCTGGAACCTCTCTGTTTGTGACCGGACGCTAAGTGAAACAATGACTGGACGCTAGTGAAACAAGAGTCCGGTCACTACTGAAACAATGACTGGACGCTACTGAAACAATGATCGGACGCGTCCGGTCGTCCCGTAAACAGCCCATTCGAAGGGGTAACAGCTCTATTTGTTTGAGGGGGTATATAAATATGAGTTGATCGGCTTTGGGAGGTTCCTCTTGGCACTCTAACATATTGGACATCCCTTTGAGCTAAACATACTCCCTCTCACTCATCTCCTTGCTTGATAGCGCGAATCAAAGTGAGATTGAGTGATTCCAAGTGCATTTGCTTGTGTGTTTGCATCTAGTGGCACTTGGGGATCGTTGTTGCTGCGGTTTTCTCGTTACTCTTGGTGGTTGCCGCCACCTAGATGACTTGGAGCAGCGGAGGAGCATTGGCACGAGTTGGTGATTGTTCGTGGCCATCTCCCAGTGATTTGTGAGGGGTATTGTGCCTTCCCCGGCGAAGAGCCAAAAGGTAACTCTAATAAATTGCGCGTGTCATTGAGTTACCTCCATTTGTGGGTCGGTTCTTGTGGCGCTCAAGTGTTGAGCTAGGTTTGTGAACACCTATTAGTAAAGATGGCCATGAGGCACGAGGTCCGCTAGCCCGGCCTTTTGGCCCGGCCCACGCCCGGCCAGGCACGGCTGCTGGCGGGCCCGGGCCGGCTCGGCCCGACCCCTAGGGCCGTTGAAGGGTCGAGATGGCGGACTAGAGGGGGGGTGAATAGTCCTTTTTAAAATTAAACTTAATCGGAGCGGCTAACCGAAACAAATGCGGAATTAAAACTATCGGTCTAGCCAAGACTACACCCCTCTACCTATACTCTATGACACCTTACAAAAGATCCTAAACAAAGCAAATAAGGTGTCGGGCTAGCTAGAGCTCACCTAACCAATTCTAGAAGCAAGGTCACACAAGCCTATGCAACTAGTACTTCAAGCACGGGGGAGCTCCTATGCAATCTAGCAAGCAAAGCACAAAGCCTAAGCTCACTAGCAATGCTCAATAACAAGGCTACACAAGCCAAATTAGAGAGCTCAACTTAGCTACACAAACTAAGCAACTAAACACTAGCACAAGAATAAATATCGCAATACAAGCTAGTGTAAACAACAGGCAGTCGGTACTACCGGGCTGCTAGGCCGGTACTACCGACACCGGTACTACCGGGCTTCCAGGCCGGTACTACCGAGAGCCTGCAGGGAGCTACGAAATCGAAGGGGATGAGATGCAATCTCAGATCTAGCAATTACCCCACTTCCCTAAATGATGTAGATGACGATTGTAGCTTCCCCAAGTCTTGGTTCCTTGCCAAATGGTAGATCATGTCTTCCCAACCTAAGATAGAGTGATGGAGGGAGGAAGAACACGAAGAACACAAGAACAAGCGTAATATGCAAGGAAACAAGAACAATAAGAGCAACAAGAGACGGGGACACAAGATTTTATCCCGAGGTTCACTTGGTTGCCACCAAGCTAGTCCCCATTGAAGCAAGCCCAAGGTTGCCGCCGATCCTCTCGCTAGTGGTGACACTAAGCCAACCTCTCCACGATGGAGTGCTCACCAAGAGCTCTAGCTTTTGATCCGTGTCGGTGTTTCGTACCCGGGGGTATCACACCAACGAGTAATATGATCGCGTGCTTCTCTTCCTGGATGGTGATGCAAGAGGACACAAGGATTTATCCTGGTTCGGGCAAAGAAGGCCCTACGTCCAGCGGGGGAGGAGGTTCTTGTATTACTTGCACCTAAGTGCTTGTACAGGGGCGAATACAAGCTTGGTGAGCGCGGACCGGGGTCCGGACCTAAGTGTGTGGGTGTAAGGCGCTTTAACGTGTTTGTAACCGTCTCCGTATATGCCCTCTCCCCTGGCGAAGGGCCCTGGCGTCCCCTTTTATAGAACAAGAGGAGGCCAGGGCTTACAGGACGGACGGGCTTACACAGGATGGACATGTACAACGCTTGGTATGGTGGAGGGTAGGAACTCTGTCTTGTCGAGGCTGCTGTAGCCAACGTGGGCGTTGCTGTAGAGGCGTCCTTGAAGCGTGGCCTCCATCCCGGGCGCGGTCATGGAGGCGTGGCAGAGTGGAAGCCGTACAGCGCCCATTCCGGCTTGTACAGGACGTAGCGGGGTCCCTCCAGGTCTTGGAGTACCTGTCTTCCAAGAGTGAGAGAGCTTGTCAGGGCTCGAGGGGCGCGGTGCCGGCCTCGAGGTGGTGCCACGGGGGCTCGAGGGGCGCGGAGCCGGCCTCGAGGCGGCGTTTGCAGGGGCTCAAGGGGCGCGGAGCCGGCCTCGAGGTGTTACAGTGCAGGGCTCGAGGGCCGCGGAGTCGACCTTGAGGGGTTACAGTGCATGGCTTGGCCAAACAGTGCTGTACCGGTGCCCTTTTGCCCATGCTTGTGGTGAAAACGAGACTTGACCTTTACACCGAGTTACTGTGGTACATGCTGTGCACTAGTGGACATGACCGGAGTAGGTGAAGGCATTAAATGCGTGGTATGGGCTGGTACGGCTGTCTGTACCGCTCGAGGTCCGTGCGTTAAGGCTCGAGGTGTAGGGGCGCGCTCGCCCGAGGCCTGGAGGGCTCGGGCGAGACGGAGAGCGATCGTGCTCGCCCGAGGCCTGGCTCGGAGGGCTCGGGCGAGGCGGAGAAAGAGCGTTCGCCCGAGGCCTGGCTGGGAGGGCTCGGGCGAGACGGAGATGGGGCGTTCGCCCGAGGCCTGGCTGGGAGGGCTCGGGCGAGACGGAGATAGAGCGTTCGCCCGAGGCCTGGCTGGGAGGGCTCGGGCGAGACGGAGATAGAGCGTTCGCCCGAGCCCTGGCTGGGAGGGCTCGGGCGAGACGGAGATGGAGCGTTCGCCCGAGGCCTGGCTGGGAGGGCTCGGGCGAGACGGAGATAGAGCGTTCGCCCGAGCCCTGGCTGGGAGGGCTCGGGGGAGACGAAGATTGAGTGCTCGGGTGTTTGCGTTGATTGGGGGTACCCCTTTTTTGTACCACCGACAGTAGCCCCCGAGCCCTTGTTTGAGTGCTTGCACTCGAGCAGGGGCTCTTTGACCTGGGTTTTGAGGACTTTGACTGTGTTGGTTTTCGAGGGGGTTTAGCCGTGTTGATTCCATGGGTGTCGCGTGAGCGACACCCGTGGGTGTAGCCCCCGAGGCCACGGGGGAGTGGTTGGAACTCCCTCGTGGGCTTTTTGCGAGTGTTAGTGGTGTTGGAGTGTCGAGTCCCCGAGTTTTGGATCCTTTTGAAGAAACCTCCGTCGCTGGGAAACCTTCTGCCCGCTGGGCGCGCCTTTCTTCTTTGTCGTGGGAAACTCCGCCCGAGGCCTGGCTCGGAGGGGCGTTCGTCCGAAGCCTGAAAATCTCATGCTCACACAAAGGAAAAAGATCAGTCGCAACTGCTCGAGTTATTTAACCCTCTTTCGTCGAGGGGTGCCAGGCTGAGCCGACCGTCCGGCTAGCTATCCGGTACGCCAGCTACCCTGGCTTGTCATCCCGCTGAACCCTTTCGAAAGGATGCGGGGTGGGATGCCTCGTACTACCACGAACGGATCGGGCGAGTATCGAGGTTCCCGGTGAGCTGGTAACGGGGAAATCCAAGTGAGACCTCGTGCCCCGTTCGATAGGGGTCGACTCGTGGCCCGGAGGCGATCTCATAAAGCATGGGTGCACAGTCTGCAGTGAATGCCGGGTCCTGTTCGATAGGACCCGGGGACCCTGACGTCTCCCTACGGGGGGGATTTCACTGCATGTCGTGCTCCCTGCCTCGGATACACGTGAGGGGCCTCGAGGGCTTAGCCCTCGAGCGATGCTGAGAGTGGCGCCCCTTGGTGTCCCTGACTCGGGCGCTCGAAGCCGGCTGTCGAACCCTTTTTGGGGGCCAGCCTTCGCTGCTTCGAGACTTAGGGCCGGAGCCCGTTTTTACCTTCCTGAAGAAGCCTTCGTCGGGAGTGGAGTTCGTGGCACCAAGACGACGGTCAGGAGGTCGGAGCGGTGGCCGCGGAGGGCCCCGGTAGTTGAGCGAATGCGGAATCGCTGGGTGTACCTGTCAACCGGCTTGAGACGCGGTTAGATAGGCACATTAAAGGTATTTGGTTACCTTTTTTGCCATCCGGAGACGGCGTCGGTATGTCGAGGAGGACATGCTGCCTCCTGATGCGGACGGCGGTGTAGGGGCCCTTCCTCCTCCTGGCTCGGACGTCAAGGCTGAGCGTGCGGCAGAAGATCCTGGGGAGGAGTACCAGACCGCGGCCTGCGTGCCAAGTTTGGGTGTCGAGGCCCTTGTAAAAATTCGTGTCAAAACTTATGGGCCGTCGAGGCCAGATATACGCGTATGACTTATTTATTTAATGAAGTTGTTTTCTTTTCAAATTTATTCGATCATCTCTCTTCGTCGCGAGCTCGAGCTTTTACCGGCTTAGTCTGTGTTCCTTCGACATGCGTCGCGAGTTCCTCAAGGGGAGGCGTAGGTAGGGTACCGTAGCCCTGGGGCGTAGGTGGTCGTCTACGTCGACGCCCCCCGACTCTTGGAGGCTCGAGGCATTTTAGGGACTTAGACGTTGCTAGTGCGCTCGAGGCGCGAATTGAGATGAGGGTCGAATTTTTGAAAAGAAAGGCGTGCTTTTTCCGGGGTCTGAGGGGGGATGCCCGCTGACAGGCCCCGAGGGAGGCTCGTCCCTGAGCAAGGCAGGGTCGAGGCTACCTTTGATTTGAACGAAATAAAGAACTTGGAAATGAACTTTTATTTATTCAAGATGCGATGTGTGCACAAAATACGAGAAATGAACGAAGCCTCGAGGCTTTAGGGATAGAAAACGACGTAGTTGTTCGAAGCTCCGAGCTGGAGTCGGGCTCGGGGTTGTTTTCGTGGGGCAGCGCTGAAGGTCGAAGGCCGAGCCCCCGAGTCCGGTTCGAGGAGGGGCGTCGAAGGTCGAGCTCCCGAGTCCGGCTCGAGGAGGGGCGTCGAGCCCCCGAGTCCGGCTCGAGGTGGGGCGTCGAAGGTTGAGCCCCCGAGTCCGGCTCGAGGAGCGGTGTCGAAGGGACGTCGAGCCCCCGAGCCTAGCCCGAGGTGGGGCGTCGAAGGTCGAGCCTCCGAGTCCGGCTCGAGGAGCGGCGTCGTGCGTGGGTGCCGACTTAGCCAGCTCGTCTGCGGCGGGCGCCCACGCGCACTTCTTCGTCGTCGTCGTCCTCGTCGTCGTGCCTTGCCTTCTGTCCTTCGCCTTGGCCCGCGGAGTGGCCAAAGAAGGCCCCCACTGCCTCGTTGCCGGAGGCGAAGCTGGTGACCTGATCCATCAAGTCTTCGATCGTCCTGGGACGGTAGCACCCTAACTCGTGGACCAGCTTTTGGCACGTCGTGCCTGCGAGGAACGCTGAGATGACCTCCTCATCAGGTATGTGAGGGAGCTCGAGGCGCCGCTTCGAGAACCGCCGAGCGAAGTCGCGGAGGGGTTCGTCCGCTGCCTGCCTGCAACGTCGCAGATCCCAGGAGTTGCCTGGGCGCGCACAAGTCCCCTTGAAATTCCTGTCGAAGACCCTGAATAGGTCGGCCCAGTCATGGATCTGATCCGGCGGGAGCCCCTCGAGCCACCGGCGGGCGGTGTCCGAGAGGTAAAGTGGGAGTTGGCGTATGATCACACGGTCGTCGCCCTTCGCTCCGCCCAGTTGGCAGCCTAGGCGGAAGTCTGAGAGCTAGAGCTTGGGCTCGACCTCACCGTCATACTTTACGACGTTGGTCGGTGGTCGAAAGCGGTCGGGGAGGGTCGAGCTGCGGATGGCTCGGCCGAAGGCCCTGGGGCCCAGGGGCCCGAGGGTTTGCCGGCTGTCCGCGACCCGCTTTTGGGCTAGTCTGGCTTGAGGGGCGTCCGGCTGGCGGACCGACGTCTCGCGCTTGCTGCGGGGTGCGTCTGCTGGCTTCTCCGAGGCTGCCCTGCGCTGGCGCGAGGCCGAGCTCTCGGCTATCTGCACAGCGGCCGTTTCGAGGAGGCTCTTTACTTCCCCAAGCATGCGTCTGGCGTCGGGGTTGGAGACAGGGGGCAGATCGCGGAGCAGCATTGCGGCCGCCACCACGTTTTGCCCGGCTCGCGGGAAGCACACCTCGGGGCGTGCTGGCGCCCCGTCCTCGAGGGTCCGTCGGTGGGCATCTCGAGCCCGACCTCGAGCTCCGGCTCCTCGAGGCTGGGGTGGTTCCCGCATCAGAGTTTGCTGGAGCTGCAACAGGCGTTGTCGTTCCTCCTCGGTCTTGGTGATTGCCTCCCGCACCTGTGCGAGTTGCGCCGCCCGGCTGTCGTCGTGTTGAGGTGGTGCAACCGAGGCCGAGGATTTGCTTCTTGCCTGAACGCGCGAACCGCCCGCCGTAGCCACGTCGTTGGGCGCTCCGAGGTTGGGCTTTGGCCTGACGTCGTCGTCGTCGTCGTCCTTGGCATCGCTCACCACCCCCTCGAGCTGGAAGCACTCCCTGGTGGGATACCAGACGTGCCGGTCCGCACGTGTGACAGACGCGAACTTGCTGGGGGAGCGCGCCCGCGCCCTGGAGGTCGTCGGCCGCGTGCCGGGCAGGTTTCCCCTCGGGGATTCTGCGCCGGCCGCGGGGAAGTGGGCGTACGCCGCCGGCACCGCCTGTGCCTGGCGACGATGGTGACCACGGCGCCGCTCGCGAAGTGGCGACGCGTGGTGGTGCAGACGACGCGTCATGCCCCCCGCGCGGGGTGGTGTGACACGCCTTCCACTCGGGCCCTCCATGGAGAGCGGGGTCAGCTCGTTGCTGTTGCCGGCGGCTAGGGACTCAAGGTTCCCGAACCAGACGATGGCACCGGCAGAGAACGAAGGAGTAGAAGAAGCCATCCAGGAGATAGCGAGAAAATGACTCGGACACGCGCACCCCTACCTGGCGCGCCAACTGTCGGTGTTTCGTACCCGGGGGTATCACACCAACGAGTAATATGATCGCGTGCTTCTCTTCCTGGATGGTGATGCAAGAGGACACAAGGATTTATCCTGGTTCGGGCAAAGAAGGCCCTACGTCCAGCGGGGGAGGAGGTTCTTGTATTACTTGCACCTAAGTGCTTGTACAGGGGCGAATACAAGCTTGGTGAGCGCGGACCGGGGTCCGGACCTAAGTGTGTGGGTGTAAGGTGCTCTAACGTGTTTGTAACCGTCTCCGTATATGCCCTCTCCCCTAGCGAAGGGCCCTGGCGTCCCCTTTTATAGAACAAGAGGAGGCCAGGGCTTACAGGACGGACGGGCTTACACAGGATGGACATGTACAGCGCTTGGTATGGTGGAGGGTAGGAACTCTGTCTTGTCGAGGCTGCTGTAGCCAACGTGGGCGTTGCTGTAGAGGCGTCCTTGAAGCGTGGCCTCCATCCCGGGCGCGGTCATGGAGGCGTGGCGGAGTGGAAGCCGTACAGCGCCCATTCCGGCTTGTACAGGACGTAGCGGGGTCCCTCCAGGTCTTGGAGTACCTGTCTTCCAAGAGTGAGAGAGCTTGTTAGGGCTCGAGGGGCGCGGTGCCGGCCTCGAGGTGGTGCCACGGGGGCTCGAGGGGCGCGGAGCCGGCCTCGAGGCGGCGTTTGCAGGGGCTCAAGGGGCGCGGAGCCGGCCTCGAGGTGTTACAGTGCAGGGCTCGAGGGGCGCGGAGTCGACCTTGAGGGGTTACAGTGCATGGCTTGGCCAAATAGTGCTGTACTGGTGCCCTTTTGCTCATGCTTGTGGTGAAAACGAGACTTGACCTTTACACCGACTTACTGTGGTACATGTTGTGCACTAGTGGACATGACCGGAGTAGGTGAAGGCATTAAATGCGTGGTATGGGCTGGTACGGCTGTCTGTACCGCTCGAGGTCCGTGCGTTAAGGCTCGAGGTGTAGGGGCGCGCTCGCCCGAGGCCTGGAGGGCTCGGGCGAGACAGAGAGCGATCGTGCTCGCCCGAGGCCTGGCTCAGAGGGCTCGGGCGAGGCGGAGAAAGAGCGTTCGCCCGAGGCCTGGCTGGGAGGGCTCGGGCGAGACGGAGATGGGGCGTTCGCCCGAGGCCTGGCTGGGAGGGCTCGGGCGAGATGGAGATAGAGCGTTCGCCCGAGGCCTGGCTGGGAGGGCTCGGGCGAGACGGAGATAGAGCGTTCGCCCGAGCCCTGGCTGGGAGGGCTCGGGCGAGACGGAGATGGAGCGTTCGCCCGAGGCCTGGCTGGGAGGGCTCGGGCGAGACGGAGATAGAGCGTTCGCCCGAGCCCTGGCTGGGAGGGCTCGGGCGAGACGGAGATTGAGTGCTCGGGTGTTTGCGTTGATTGGGGGTACCCCTTTTTTGTACCACCGACAATTCGGCCGGACCACTTGGTGCTCTTCACGCCTCTTCTCCACTAGAGTTGCTCTTCGCGATCTCTCGCGGGGCGAGCACAATGCCCCTCACAAAGCTTCTCCAGAGCCACGCACAATCTTCACGCGGGCTTCACGACGGAGACACGCACCAAGCCGTCTAGGAGGTGGCAACCTCCAAGAGTAATAAGCACACCGGCTTGCAACTCGAACACCTAGTGCCACTCGATGCTATCTCTCAAAGCAACGCACTAGGATCGCTCTCTCACACAATCGGATAAGCACTAAAGCATATGTGTGTTAGAGGGCTCACAAGCACATCCACACAAGCCACCAAGGCTTTGGAGTACTCCAGCAGCCGGCTCAAAGCCGGCCCCAACGACTATATATAGAGGGGAGCGGCCAACTAGCCGTTTCCCCTTTTCTGCGCTTCGGTCGGTAGTACCGACCCCCTAGGCGGTAGTACCGACAGTGTCAGAACTAGCCGTTACACACGGCGCGTTGACCAAAACGAACAACCGACTCCTGGTCGGTACCTCCGACGGTCAGTAGTACCGGCCCTATGGCGGTACTACCGATAGGCTAACCTGGGGACTACACAGAGAGCCCCAAACTCCTTCGCCTTCGGAACTTCCAACGGTCGGTAGTACCGACCCCCTGGGCAGTACTACCGACAGGTCATCCTGGGACTTACACAGAGAGCTCCCAGACAACTTCCTGACCTCGGTACTACCGCCAGGCCAAAGCTGGCCACTTCCAGAGAGTCTCCAAAACCCCTCACACCTCGAAACCTCGAACGGTCGGTAGTACCGACCCTATGGCGGTACTACCGGTAGGCCAAACTCAGCTCAACACAGAGATCCTGCAAAACCCTTCAGGGCCACGGTACCACCGACCCTCTGGTCGGTACCACCGCGGGCGGTAGTACTGAGGTTATGGCGGTACTACCGCCAGGCCAAATCAGCCCCAACACAGAGAAGGTTGCACGCAGCACCCATGGGCGGTACTACCGACCCCCCTGGGCGGTACTACCGACCACACTCAGAAAACTTCCTTTTCTTCTCTGTGCTGATCCAAATCAACTCCAACAACTTCTCCTTTGTAAATGTGCCAACACAACCAAGTGTACATCACCATGTGCATGTGTGTTAGCATTTTCACAATCGTTTTTCAAAGGATTTTCTCTTTCACTCATAACGCCACTCGATCTTAGTAACATCGCAAAGTTAGATCGCTCAAGTGGCACTAGATGACCGATATGCAAACAAGTTTGCTCCTCTTAATAGTACGACCATCTATCCTAAACCCGGTCATAATCTTCTCTACACACCTATGACCGTGTGAAATGAAATGCCCTATAAGTATACCTTTGCCTTGCGCATTCATTCCATCTCTCCTCCATGTGTTGAAGCAACACATGCACCAATCCTCTTCATCAAATGATATGATCCACTTCATATCATCACATGGCCTCCATGGTCCATCAATCTTGACATCACTTGCTCTTCACCATCGCTTCGGTCCTTCGGCGCCAAGTCTTGCTTAAGCCTCCCGACACTCGGTACCAACGGCTTCAAAGCCTCAACTTGCCCTTCACCTTCGCAAACCGGTCCATCAAACCAAGTCTTGCCTTGATCTTCACCATCTTAGCCACATGACCACATGTCATGTTTCATGTGCATTAAGCTCCTTCTTCACATGTGTGAGCCTTGCGACATATTCCAAGCCATTTCTCCTCTATGGCATATGTTGCTCACACATGATCACCTGTGGACTAATCACCTGTGTAATTCACTTCAAACCACATATTAGTCCACCTAAGTTGTCACTCAATTACCAAAACCAAACAAGGACCTTTCAATCTCCCCCTTTTTGGTAATTGATGACAACTTTACAAAGATATGGAAATTATGCTTATTCCAAGTTAGCACTTCACAAGAATGTAAATTGCTAACTTGGTTTGGATTCATGTTGCTTGCCCAAGCTATTTTACCATGTGTAAATGATTTTGGACAAGTAGCACAAACCCGAATTGGTAGTATTAGCTCCCCCTACATATGTGCTAAGGTGTTTGGGAAATGAAACTTGCACATATGCATAGATATTGAAATGTGGGAGAGTAATTACTACCAAAAGGTGCTAAGGTGTATAGAATACCTTTGAAGCGTATTATCGATGAAGTTCATAGTTGTACACCTTCTTTAGCACCAAGAGTAGCTAGACATCATAAAAACTAGAAACCCCGTGAGATCACATTAATAGCAAGGGTCTAGTTTTGCATGAAAAAACACAGTCTAGCTATCACCTATGCATGCTAGTTTTAAATCATCAATTAAATCCTATAACTAGCATACACCCACAAGCATGCATATAAATTTTAAAACTTATGCAATGCAAGCAAGCACATGATTATGCACATATCAAATGCAACAACCAAGTTCATGAGCTTGCTCCCCCTACTTGTGTGCTCTCATTGTCCAAGAATTTTGATCCTTTGCATTATCCAATCTTGCTCCCTCTTGATCCATGTCCATTTTGTTTTCTCCTTCTTTGTCCTTGACATATCTTTACCACATCTCCCCCCTATCATATCATATCTTTGGCACTTTCTCCCCCTTTGTCATCAATAACCATAAAAGGCATGCTTTACTTGATACAAAGGTAGCACTAGGGTAGATGGTTGACACTTGAGTCTTCATTTTTGATGGACACCACCATATGTGTTGGAATGACACCATGTGTAGGATCGTTGACCTTGATACCAATAGATGGGGCACCTCCCCTATGTCATAGCATGGGTCATCCAAATGATAAACTTGAGCTCTTGTTTGTGAGGGATGCTTTGCTTGATTTGATCACTTAAAGTTGAGGATCACTTGAAGTATTGTAGAATACCACTTGTGAGCTTGATCTAGACACCACTTGGTAAATATCACTTGAAAGATCATATACCATTTTGAATAGATACCATGTGAAGAGATGATGAGTCTAGATACCACTTGAATGATAGATTACACTTGATATCCATTTGCATTATTGTCTTTTTCTTGAACTCTTGTCATGAGCCTCTCACTTGTGACTTGAACTATTAAACTTGCACAAGATATCTAACTCGTTTGCTCTAGAGTAAGCTTCTTCACACATCTTTCAATGGTTATCTTACTCACGTTGAATTAGACACTTGAATGCTCATCTTCTAGATCAAGTACTTGGGTTTCACTAGCTCATGAACAAACTCATATACTAACCACTAGATCATATAATCAATCAAGCAATAGTGGTAGGCTATGAATTTAAACTTTTCATTTGTTATGCATGATCTTATTAAGCATTACTATATGCACTAACCGCATACTAGTAAGGGATGAAAATCATGCACATTACAATGATACCTTCGCTATCTTGGAGTAGAGGATAGTTATTTGATTCCAATTAAGCTCCAAATAGCAATGTGAAGTCCATGGTGAAGACCAATAGATACCAATTGATAGAACAAATCTTCACCCATATGATCAAGTGCACTAGCTCAATGTTGTGGTTGACATTGCTTCTTTGCTTGCATATATGAATACCACTTGTTTATACAATAGTGAATACCACTTGACTGCTTCAAGATTTTGCTGTCTTTTGGGTGTTGCTTGCTTTCTTGATCAATCTTTTTGATTTCTCCAACTAAGCATCTCCAATGATACTTTAGATCACCACTTCCATGTTAGCCTTCCAAGCCTAGCTTGGTTAACCTACCAAAGGCGGCAAGCCCCTACAAAAGGGAGAAGTGACCTCTCTCCAAAGAATCATCCTTGATACTCACTTGAATTGACTTTGTTTGATTGATCCATTTGAACTCTCTTGAAATTTGACTTTGAATCCATCTTTGAGTTCTTTTCTTTCTTCCAAATGATCTTCAATTTGATACTAGAATTTGATCTTTATCTTTATCTTGATGTTGGTCTTGATCTTCAATTTGAGTACCAAATTGTGTGCCAAATATACTCCTCAATATCAAATGAACTGTACTCATCTTGTCATGCTTCTAGCTCATCTCAAAACCAAACATAGGTCCCTCAACCACTTATAAACATGATTCCAACTTGAGGGCCTTTCAATTAAAGTGACTTCTAGATCAATCCAATAGTTGTCACTTTTCTGGCAGATTTTGTCCTTCTCAAAAAACATGCATATCTCCCAAAATATAAGTCCAATGACCATGAAATTTGGTGGAGATGTGCCTCACTATGTATTCTAGTAGCCATAAAAATTTGAGCTTCATTGGCTTTCTAGATTGCTACCAGATTTTAATTCTTTCCAAACTACTACATGCTGAAAACTGCTGCTCAAGAGTTGACAAGATCCACTCCAAAACCGAAGCATCACTTATCCAATTATCATGAATTTTTCACAGCAACTAGTATCATAAGTGTAGAGCATGTGTACCGAATTTCAAGCCAATCCAAAAAGATTTGATCACTCAAAATGGCTATTTCTTCAGTTAGCTCAGATTTCAGATTTTGGACAGATGAAGCAATTGAGCTTATACTTACCAATTTGAATCAAACTTGAGATAAACTTGCTTGAACATCAACACAAGACATATATACATGCAAATCCACTTACTAAAGGTCATCTTGTGAACATATCCAATCAAACTAACTCAATTTTGATCACTAATCATAAATCCATTCAATCATCTTATAGCAAGCAACATATGCATATATATCCGATTCAATCATCTCATATACATCTAAAAGAAACATGATCAACTAGAGATATACCTTAGTAGCTCATGATCATGAAATAGCAAGCTTCTTCATCTACCATTTGCAAGCCTTCAAATATATCCAATCAACCACCACAACTTGACCTTTTGCACTTGTATGTGTAGCACTGGACTTCACTTCACTTGACTTGGCATTGGGATGGATTTGCACTAAGCTTCTTTACTTGACTCAATCATATGATGGACAATATGAATTGATGAATCAAGCCTCCAATGCCATGGTACCTACACACCTTCATCCACTCTTTGATGGTACCCAAACTAGTTTGGGTCCTCTCAAGTTAGGTGCAACATACTTAGGCAATGCCTTAGTATGAATAGCGGGATGAGTTGCAATAGTAGCCTTAGAGGTACCATTTTCATCCTTCCTAAGCATAGAATCATTAATTGAAATAGGCTTAGAAGTGTTACCTAGGGGACATGAATTAGCCATGTGTCCCCTTTCCCGGCATGAGTAGCAACTCTCTTTGATTGAGCCTTTTCTTCCTTGCTCATGTGTTGCTTCTCATTGCCTTGCTTCATCTTGTTGCTTGAGCCTTCTCCTCAAGCTTGTTGGGCAACCCGAAGCTAGGTGGCCCAAACTCATCACATTTGTAGCACTTGACTTGGGTGAGGTCTTGTGTTGATCTTGATCTTCTACCTCCCCTTCTTGTCTTCTTCCCCATATCACCATCTTCATGGTTGATCTTTCTTTGCACTTGGGGCTTCTTCTTATTGGGCAAGCTTTTGCAAGATGTCCCATCTCATGGCATGATAGCACATGAAATGAGATAGCTTTTCTTGTTCTTGCTTCTTCATTCTCTTTCATGTTTCTCTTGCCCCATCTCTTGCCTTTGACATTGCTTTTGTTAAAGCCAATGCCACTCTTGTCACCATAGCTTCTTTGATTTTTCATCATGTGCTCATGGGTGACCTTTGATCTACACCACCTCTCTAACTTGTTGCTCAAGTTCTTCACTTCACTTTGAGCTCATTGTTCTCCTTCAAAATGTTAGTCTCACAAGACATAGAAGTAGACAAGCATCTATATGTGAAAACATGGAATAGATAATAAATCTTCACAAGAGGTGGATATATGCTTCTTCTCTACATCACATGGGTTAGCACAAATATGTGATTGATCATTTGACCCATATGATGATCTCTCACTAGTTTTAGTTTCTACATTAGAAAGCTTCTTATGAGAAAAGCATGGTCTTGTACCAAGTTGTCATGAGCAACACTAAGTTCCTCATGAGTCAATTTAAGCTCATCATGTGAACAATAGTAACATAAAGTAGATGCTTCACTTGTTCACATGTTTTCTTTAGAAATGAGTTTTCTTTTTCCAATTTTGCATTTTTAGACATCTCATTTTCTAAAGCTTTGGTGAGTCTACATACAAGCTCTACATTTGGATCATCACAATCAACTACCACATTTGCAAATGATACCTTGGTGTCACCGTGTGACATGAAGCAATGTGGTGTAGAGGAAGAGCTTGTGGAGACATCACTCTCATAGCCATCATCCTTGTCAAGTGATCTTGTGGATTGATCATCATCTTCATCACTTGACCATGAGGTGGAGCAATCTTCCACAACCGCCATGTTGTGGTCATGCTCAACATCCTCATGTGCCTCCTTCTCGGGCTCACTAACATCATCATCATTTGGATCACTCCCATACTTGTCATTTAGGTACTTCCACATGTGATGGGAGGACTCCATATCCATGATCTCACTAAAGATATTATCAACAAAGATCTAAAAATGATGTTAGTAGCTTGGCACTCGAGATCTAGGCATTTCTCTTGTGCTTGAGTTAGATTCGTTTCATCCAACACATGAGAAAAGCCTACATCTATGATCCACCACATTTGAGGGCAAATAAACTTGAAATTACACATCATCCAAGTTTTCCATCGTGTAAAGTGAGTGCCATCAAAAATGTGTGGACAATCAATTCCTAGCCCGTAAGTCGACATCCTCTCGGGTCGGTGAAGACCACAAATGAGAGACCTAGCTCCGATACCACTTGAAGGGACGAGATGGCGGACTAGAGGGGGGGGTGAATAGTCCTTTTTAAAATTAAACTTAATCGGAGCGGCTAACCGAAACAAATGCGGAATTAAAACTATCGGTCTAGCCAAGACTACACCCCTCTACCTATACTCTATGACACCTTACAAAAGATCCTAAACAAAGCAAATAAGGTGTCGGGCTAGCTAGAGCTCACCTAACCAATTCTAGAAGCAAGGTCACACAAGCCTATGCAACTAGTACTTCAAGCACGGGGGAGCTCCTATGCAATCTAGCAAGCAAAGCACAAAGCCTAAGCTCACTAGCAATGCTCAATAACAAGGCTACACAAGCCAAATTAGAGAGCTCAACTTAGCTACACAAACTAAGCAACTAAACACTAGCACAAGAATAAATATCGCAATACAAGCTAGTGTAAACAACAGGCAGTCGGTACTACCGGGCTGCTAGGCCGGTACTACCGACACCGGTACTACCGGGCTTCCAGGCCGGTACTACCGAGAGCCTGCAGGGAGCTACGAAATCGAAGGGGATGAGATGCAATCTCAGATCTAGCAATTACCCCACTTCCCTAAATGATGTAGATGACGATTGTAGCTTCCCCAAGTCTTGGTTCCTTGCCAAATGGTAGATCGTGTCTTCCAACCTAAGATAGAGTGATGGAGGGAGGAAGAACACGAAGAACACAAGAACAAGCGTAATATGCAAGGAAACAAGAACAATAAGAGCAACAAGAGACGGGGACACAAGATTTTATCCCGAGGTTCACTTGGTTAGCCACCAAGCTAGTCCCCCATTGAAGCAAGCCCAAGGTTGCCGCCGATCCTCTCGCTAGTGTGACACTAAGCCAACCTCTCCACGATGGAGTGCTCACCAAGAGCTCTAGCTTTTGATCCGGCCCGGACCACTTGGTGCTCTTCACGCCTCTTCTTCTCCACGAGGTTGCTCTTCGCGATCTCTCGCGGGGCGAGCAAATGCCCCTCACAAAGCTTCTCCAGAGCCACGCACTCTTTCACGCGGCTTCACGACGGAGACACGCACCAAGCCGTCTAGGAGGTGCAACCTCCAAGAGTAATAAGCACACCGGCTTGCAACTCGAACACCTAGTGCCACTCGATGCTATCTCTCAAAGCAACACACTAGGATCCTCTCTCTCACACAATCGGATAAGCACTAAAGCATATGTGTGTTAGAGGGCTCACAAGCACATCCACACAAGCCACCAAGGCTTTGGGTACTCCAGCAGCCGGCCCAAAGCCGGCCCCAACGACTATATATAGAGGGGAGCGACCAACTAGCCGTTTCCCCTTTTCTGCGCTTCGGTCGGTAGTACCGACCCCCTGGGCGGTAGTACCGACAGTGTCAGAACTAGCCGTTACACACGGCGCGTTGACCAAAACGAACAACCGACTCCTGGTCGGTACCTCCGATGGTCATTAGTACCGGCCCTATGGCGGTGTGGCGGAACGGTCCTAATCCCATGGCCCACAGGTCCCTGTCAGCCTCTGACAGTCGAACCTATGTTCCACGTGACCAAGACAGTTCGTCACCGAGCTGCATCAGCGCCCATCGTCCGCAGGATCATCTCACCTTTCGGTTACAACACTGGATACTTTTACAAATAACATCGGAATACAGAGCGGAAGACTTAAATAACATTAGTTTTACAAAACGAGGTTCCAAATAAGATTAAAGGTGCAGTTATTACAAACCAAGTTCGGATGATAGAAATAGGCAACGTAGCGGAGTACACAAATAAAGATACTCATGATCACCCAGCCCGAGGGGCGTACACTTTATTCTTCGGCCTCATCGGCCTCTTCCTGGACGATGGTCATGCAGCAGGGCGCAAGACACATCGGGGACTCAGTCATACCTGCAGCATGGGTAACAAACCCTGAGTACTGGGGTACTCAACAAGACTTACCCGACTAAGAGAAGGAAGAAGACTCAGGGATGAGAGGCTTAGGGTAGTCAAGGTAAGGCTAAAGCAAGAGCAAGTATTTTGCAGAAAAGCATTTTGTAAACCTTGTTCCATTTTAGAAAAATTCAGGTATTTCTCAATTCTTCATTGTTCATGATTCATTTTACCTTCCAAACATACCTAGTTGAGAACCACTCTCCGTTGACAGTCAGTGACCAAATCTCCATAACCGAGGAGCAACGTTAATCCGGATAAATAATACTCAGCTGAGGATCCCTATCCACATTGCATATGTAGCACCCAAGCTTGCATATGCCAACTCGTCTACCACGATTCCTCCAAGATTGGACCGGTCCTACGCCACCCGGAAGTACAGTACCCCACTCATATCTAGGCACGACGACCACGTGGGTACAAGCTACTTCCACCTTCTCGCCACTCCCAGTGCGCGGTTGTCAGTCCCAATCAAGGAGTCCTCGGAGCCAGAGCTTTCCGAAGTATGTGAATAGTTACAAGTCTTGACCAGCAGGCCCCCATACGGATGGTCCCTAATTTTTTTCTGCCAGAACTATACCTCGGTTATATCTCACCCAAGCGTAATAGTCCTGTCAGTTTTTCAACCCTGTCCCGATCGATGTCAACTGTTGAGTCCCGGACTGCAACATGACGGCACCGTACGCTCAGACAACCTCTCCTCGCTGTTGACTAGGTACGGATCAGATACTTAGCCAACAGTCGGGGAGTAAAGCCAAATTCCCACAAAAATTCTTTAAGTGATCACACTTTTGAAATTGGCATTTTATTGCAAATCTATTGAATAGCGTTACTAAGCATTTCGCAAATAATTTTTAAACAGGGCGGGGTATTTGCCGGTGGAGGTAAATAATGCAGGCAATAGGTCATCACCAACTCCTATAACCTAATGCAGTAGTTTATCTCAAAGGCATTTAGTTTAAACTTTTATAAAAACAAGGAAGGGTTAAAATGCACCCGGGCTTGCCTTGAAGAGCAAAAAGGACAGGCTCGGGGTCGGTAGTGCAGGTGTTGAAGCTCGGGGTCGCCTCGGGGGTAGGTTCGTCAGCGGCTGCCTCGACTTTGATGTCTTCTCCTTCAGACACTACACGTATGCAATGATGTATGCTTATGAGGGTACTAATAGGAACAAGAGACTTGCTAAAGCGCAGGACAATTCCACTGATTCTAGAATACAACTTTCCACGTGAAAGTAACTTCTAGAGTGGACATAAAGTTACTTATCTCTATCCCTAAGCAAGATTAATCAAGCCTATTAGCATCTTCTAGTAAATCTAAGCATAAGTCATGCATGGCATCACAAACACACATAGACCAGCTGGGTGGGGGTCTATGAACAGCAAACAATCCAAAAGTCACATCATAGGGCATACAACATGAACCCTAATTGCTTTTCTATTTTTCCTAATTATTTAAAAAGGTCATTTTATGCAGTTGCTCCAAAATTTACCCAATTAATCTCATAAGTTCATTATGGTATAAATAGATGACAAAACAAATTTCATAATTTTTGAGGTCATTAAGGTGCTTAACAAAAATCAAACATTTAATTAACAAAAGTCACTATTCAACATTTAAAATAAATGCCCAAAAATCAACTTGTTCCAAAAGGCCTCAAAATTTCACTAGAGACTAAACATGACATAACTAGCACATAAAAATTTATCTCGTGATCTTTGGAGCTACACATGATTTTCTAAAAATCTAACCACCATTTCTTTAATTAAAATAAGGATTTTTTATTTTCCAATTTTTGCAGAAAAGTAGAGTTTCTTATTTTTCTCAATACTACACAGTGCAAGGAGCATACCACATTTTTCTCAGGATTTATGGAACAATAGATTAATTCTTACAAAAAAGAGAAAATAGAACACTATTCACATTTTTTTAAAAAGAAAAGGAGCACTGTGCTTCTTCCCCGCGGGCTCGGCGCGCACGCCGGCGAGAGCACACGGCGGACCGGCCGCTCGGGCCTTGCGCTGGGAAAACAGAGGGCAGGGAGAGCTTCGTGGGCTCACCGGGGTGTCGGGAACGGGAACGGCGAGGCGGTGCAAGGGTCGGAGGAGGGAGTTCGACGGCGGCGGCGCCTCAGCGGAGCTCTTCGGCGGCGAGCAGCGTTCCGGCGGCTCTGTTCATCAAAGGGATCACCGGTGTGCGGTTAGGAGCGCACCGAGGTGAGGGAAAGAGGACGGGAGTCGGAGGGGCGGGAGGAACACTCACGGCGACGAATTTCGCCCTTCACCGCGGCGGGGCCGTTCGCCGGAGTCGGGACGGATTGCTTGCGCCGGCAAAAGGAGGGGCGGAGGGGTGAAATTAGTTGCTCGGGAAGGTGGAGAAGCTCAAGGCGAAGGTGATGGGGTTGCTCAGCGGGCTCCGGGCGGTCCGGTGGCTCGGGTTGGCGAGGTGGCGCGATGGCGGCAACGGCGGAGCTCGGCGGCTTTTATAGCCGCGGGGCGGCGCGCTGGGGGGTCCGGGCGAGGGGTGAGGAGCGCTCGCAGCGGCACTAACGGAGGTAGGGAGCAGGTAGGGCGGCGCGACGAGGGCAGGGAGCTCGCGTGCGGCGCGGCGGCTTGCCGCGGCCGGCATCCGCCCGTTGTCTGCGGCCCTAGGGGAAAAGGAGGAGGGTAGGGGTCGGCGAGGCGGTGGTAGGGACCGGAGAGGTCGACGCGCCTGCGCTGACCGCGCTCGCACGGGCGCGGGTCAACCGGCCTGGCATGGCCGCGCTCCGCCGCCGGCGGCCGGGCCCCCCCCCCGCTTTAAAACTCGTGCACAGTGACGTCACCTTCCCCCTGCCTCTGAAAATTTGAAATTACTCCAAAATTTGAACACAAACAAAGAAAACTCAAAATACCAAAGTTTGCTAAAATACCAAAATTGGTACCGACCACGGCTTCTCTGCGCAGCGCTCAAACACCCTCTCTGTGTTGGTCAAAAAATGACCTGGCGGTAGTACCGCCATAACCTCGGTACTACCGCCCGCGGTGGTACCGACGCAAGGTCGGTAATAACCTGGTTTGCAACCCTCTCTGGATAGAGTTGTTTTTGACCTAGCGGTGGTACCACCATTACCTACCATACGGTACCGCCCGCGGTGCTACCGACCCATGGCCGGTAGTTTCCAATTTGCAAGGCTCTCTGTCCGCGCTGATTTCGGCCTGGCGGTAGTACCGCCGTTACCTCGGTAGTACCGCCCCCGGTGCTACCGACGCAAGGCCGGTAGTAACCAAGTTTACAGAGCTCCCTGTGTAGAATTGAAAAAGGCCTGGCGGTGGTACCGCCATAACCTCGGTACCACCGGGCTCGGAGGTACCGACGGAGGTCGGTGGTAACTTGGCTTTGCGAGGCTCTCTGTGTTGTGTTGAATATGACTTGGCGGTGGCACCGCCATAACCTCGGTACCACCGGCCTCGGAAGCACCGACCCAGGTTCGGTGGTTGAAAGTTTTTCAGGGCTCTCTGGACTGACTAGCCTTTGACTTGGCGGTGGTACCGCCATTACCTCGGTACCACCGACCCTCGGAGGTACCGACCCTCGGCGGTAGTTTCCGAGGGACCGAGTCCCTAACTGAGTTGCTCTCTGTTCGAGCTTGTTTTGGCCTGGCGGTGGTACCGCCATAACCTCGGTACCACCGGCCTCGGTGGTTCCGACCTTGGCCCGGTGCTTGTCAGTTTGACCAGATCTGGGTGTATGCGACCGTTGTGACATGGTCGGTGGTACCGACCATGGGTGGTCGGTGGTACCGACCAGCCTCGGGACTGGGGGAGTATAAATGCCTCCCCTCTTCACTTTTCACGGTGACGGACTCACTCGATACACTTATTGCTGACCTAACTCGAGACAAACACTCTCCAAGCATTGACTCATCCCTCTCTCTCCCCCTTTGCTCCTAGATTCATTCCCTTGCGAGATTTGAGCTAGGGAAGTGAGATTCGAGAGTGGGAAGCATCAATCTTCGACTTGAGCACTTGGTTTCCATCTTGCCGGCTTGTTTGTGTCTTTTACTCTTGAGCTCTTTGAGCTCTAGCCGGTTAGGTGTTCTTCGTGGTAGCCCGTATTGATTTACTTGTGAGGGCTCCCCGAAGCGTTTGTATTACCCTGAGATTTCTAGTAGAGATACTCTCGTAGCCTTTGTGGTTGCTTGAGTGAGGCGAGGAGGTGAAATAGACTCCGACCTTTGTGGTCACCTCAACAACGAGGAAGTAGGCACTCCTTAGTGGATTGGCCGAACCTCGGGATAAATCTTGTGTCCCGTGTGCTTGTTGTTGTTGTCCTATTTTCTCTACTTCTCTTGTTATTGTGTTCTTCGTGTTCTTCCTATCCCTATCTCGTTCTTAGGTTGGGAAGGCTCGATCTACATCAAGGGGAGCAACCAAGGTTTGGTGAGAGTAGTTTTACCATAAATTATTCTTAGGAAAGTTGGCTAGAAACTTGTTTTATCTTCATAGCTTACATTCATCGGATTTGTAGTTTCTTTTAGGATCCCGGTTGTGCCGTTTGTTTGTGTTGGTAGTACCGGTGTTTCACACCCGGTAGTACCTACCCAAAAAAACCGGCCTCTCCGGTTGCTATCTAACTACATCTTATAGTTTGTGAAGTTTCATATAGTCAAAAATCACCTATTCACCCCCCTCTAGGCTGATTCGGTCCTTTCAATTGGTATCGGAGCCTAACCCTTGTGTTAGCGCTTCACCGCGTAAGGGAGAATCATGTCTACCATAAGTCAAGAACAGCTTGATGAGATTGTCAAGAAGGTTATTGCTCAGATAATTCAAGATCAAGCAAAGAAGCATGAAGATGAGATGGAGAGAATGAAAGATGAGATGGAGAGTTTGAGGCGAGCTTTGGAAAGCAAAGCCGAAGCATCCGGAAGCGGTGGAAATCAGCCGCCCAAGGATGACAAGAAGAAGGAAGATGAAGAGAAAGGCAAGAAAGACACCGAGTTCACTAGAGTGCCATATGACTATAGCCATATGGGCAAGGTCATGCAATTGCCTAGCGTCAATCTAGGCAAGCCACCTGCCTTTGATGGAATCAACTACAATGATTGGGCACACAAGATGAAGCTACACCTTCTTGCTGCAAGAGTTTGGGAGATTGTTGAAAATGGACCAAGTCATGTTGAAGGTCAAGAGTTCACCGACAATGATATGTTTGAGTTTCAACAAAATGTTCAAGCCGCATCATTGATTCTATCATGCCTAAAGCCTGAAGAAAGCAACAAGGTACATGGAATGGAGAATGCCAAGAAGATTTGGGATACACTCAGGATATCATATGAGGGTGATGCGAGTGTGAGGAAGTGCAACATAGAGCTTCTTCATGGAAAGATTGAGAACTTTGCAATCAAGAAAATGAGACCACTCAACAAATGTTTGACAGATTCATGACGTTGGTCAATCAGATTAGAGCACTCGGAGACACAAAGTGGGATGACTACTCAGCTGGAAGAAAGCTATTAAGAGCATATAGAAAGAGGAACAAGAACCTTGCATCAATCATCATGGAGAGACCTAACTATGAGAGCATGGGACCTCATGAGATGCTTGCCAAGATAAAGCATCATGAAGTCTTGGATGATGAAGATATAGAACAAGAGGCAAGCCACAAAAAGGTGGTAGCACTCAAGGCTAATCAAGAAGAAGGAAAGGCCCGAGATGACTCTTCAAGCGAAGGAAGTGAAGACTCCGATGATGAGTTGGCCCTTATTGTGAAGAACTTTAGAAGATTCATGAGAAAGAAGATGCACAAGAAGGGCAAAGGTGGTTACTTCAAGAAGTCAAGAAGAGAAATTGCTATGAGTGTGGAGCGGATGATCATTTCATTGCCGATTGTCCACAAAAGAAGAACAAGAACAAGTATAGCAAGAGTGATGACAAGAAGCATAGAAGAAGAAGAGGTGGTGAAGCTCATCTTGGTGAGGAGTGGTTCTCGGAAGATGACTCAAGTGATGAAGAGAGAGCAAGAGCAAGAGAAGGAGAAGGGAGCGGCCAACATCGCCATACACAAGACCTCTTCTCCAAGTCTCTTCTCCAACATGGCTACATCGACAGCTTCGTCACGCTTGTTCGAGAACCTCTCCGACGACGAGGATGACTTCACTCATTCTTGCTTCATGGCTAAGAATGAGAAGGTATCACCTAACTCTCCTACTTTTCTGAGCAATGAATATAGTGATGATGAATTGGATGAATTTGAGCTTAGCATAATTAGAAAGTTTGGAAAGAAAGGTGGAGCTAAAATCATAAAAATGCTCACTAAATTAGAGAGTCGGAATGAGAGTCTTGCAATGCAAGGGACTTGATCTCTCAAGAGAGAGAAAAGAACCGTGCATTGGAAGCCTCTCTTGCCGAGGAGAAGTTGAAGGTTGAGAAATTGACCGTGAACTATCTTTAGCCAATGACTCCAACAAGAAGTTGGCTAAGAGTGTTCCATGAGCAATGACTCAATTGCAAGCCTAAAGAATGAGGTTAGCATGGTTCAAGAGAGTCTCACAAGCTCTCAAAATAAGTATCAAACTCTTGAACTAAGCTACAACACTCTTTGGAGTAGTACCTCTCAACTACTCTCTAAGACTCTCTCAAGACTCTATGCCTCACTAAACTGAGCTAAAAGTGCTATCAAAAGATGATAAATCATGATTCAAACTGAACAACTTGTTGTTGAGCTAGAAAAGAAAGACAAAGAAATCATAGGTTTGAACATGATCTTGAGGAATGGTTGCAAGTGTAAGGTGCAACAACCAAAAGAAATCCTCAAGACCGCAAGGCACCCATCCACATAGGATGGTTGGGTACAATAGGTATGGTGGTAAGGCCAACGGGTAGAGATGGTCATGGTGGGGTACCTTTTGTTAACTTTAACAAAAGGGTTCCTCTCTTTGACCTAATGAACAAGGCCAACAAGGTTGCCAATCCAAAGGCTCCACTTGCTAATGGTAAGATCAACAAGGAGAAGCAAGTGGAGGCCCCCAAGCAACAAAAGCCCATATCAAGAAGCTATACATGTGATTATTTGTGTTGTTGGGGGAGGGATGGTAAGATAGTAGTCAAGTATGTTGGTGCCCTCAAAAAGAGGGAAATTATGAGAAATGTTTGGGTGCCAAAAGCTTATGTGACTAACCCCCAAGGACCCAATCTCGTTTGGGTACCTAAATCTAGAACATAAACTTGTTTTGTAGGAATATGCCTCCGGTGGTCAAGTGGGTGTTGGATAGTGGATGCACCAATCATATGACCGGGGCAAAAGATATGTTCTCCCCTTTCAACCAAGCAACGACTCATGCAACAACATTGTGTTTGGTGACAATGGTAAAGGAGAAGTGCTTGGTTTGGGTAAAATTGCTATCTCAACTGACAATTCCATATCTAATATTACTTGTGCATTCGTTGAGTTACAATTTGTTATCCGTTTCTCAACTTTGTGAAATGGGTTACGATTGTCTCTTTACGGATAAGGGTGTGACCGTCTCTAGAAGAAGGGATTCCTCTATTGCATTTAAAGGCGTGTTGAAGGGAAAACTTTACTTAGTTGACTTCTCAACTAGTAAGGTAGAGCCTACAACATGTCATCTAATGGCAAAATCTAGCATGGTTGGCTTTGGCATCGCCGACTAGCTCATGTTGGGATTGAGAACTTGGCCCAACTTCAAGAGAAGGGCACATCCTTGGACTAACCAATGTTTCTTTTGAGAAAGATAGGATTTGCAGTGCGTGCCAAGCCGGAAAGCAAGTTGGAGCAAAGCATCCAATCAAGAACATTGTTCGACCACAAGACCATTGGAGCTATTGCATATGGACCTCATCGGACTCGTTGCTTATCAAAGCATCGGCGGTAACAAATACGGTTTTCGTTATTGTTGATGACTATTCTCGTTTCACTTGGTGTTCTTTTGCAGATAAAAACGAAACGCAGGGCATCTTCAAGAAGTTTGCTAGAAGAGCACAAAATGAGTTCGACATCAAGATCAAGAAAGTGAGAAGCGACAACGGGACCGAGTTTAGGAACACCAACATAGAGGAGTATCTTGATGAAGAAGGGTCAAGCATGAGTTCTCCGTTCCATATACCCCACAACAAAATGGGTTGTGGAAAGGAAGAATAGAACGCTTGTTGAAGCCGCAAGATCTATGTTGGATGAGTACAAGACTTCCCATGGCTTTTGGGCGAAGGCAATGAACACGGCGTGTCATGCAATCAACCGCCTCTACCTTCACAAGCTAAGAGGAAGACGCCATATGAGCTTCTAACCGGTAAACAAACAAAGGTGCATTACTTTCGAGTTTTTGTTGCAAGTGTTTCATACTTAACAAGAGGGCCAAAAGTTCAAAGTTTGCACCTAAGGTACACGAAGGCTTTATACTTGGTTATGGTACTAACGAACATGGCTACCGGTATTCAATAATGCCACCGGCACTATTGAGTTAACGGTAGACGTGACTTTTGATGAATCCGACGGCTCTCAAAAGGAGCAAGTCAATGATGAGCTTGTAGGTAATAACGAGCCTCCATCCGAAGCTATCAAGAAGCTTGCAACCGGTGATGTGAGGCCCGTTGAAATACAAGATGATGAAGATGAACCATCACACACTCCACAAGATTCTCATATCCATCATGTGCATCCAAATGCGCATGATGAAGCTTCCGCAACTCCGAATGGTGGAAGTGTGGGTGATGTTCAAGTGATACATCAAGTCGATGATCAAACACAAGCTCAACATGAAGTCCGCAAGAAGATGGGGACATCAATGCATACGATGAAGATGATGAAGATGGACCCATCCAACGAAGATCACTTTTGCCACACCCAAGAGTTCATCATACAGTTCAACGGGATCATCCCGTTGACAACATATTGGGGAGCATACGGCGTGGGGTAACGACACGCTCTCGTTTAGCAAATTTTTGTGAACATTACTTGTTTGTCTCCTCTTTGGAACCTCTTAGGGTGGAAGAAGCACTTGACGATCCGGACTGGGTGATGGCTATGCAAGAAGAGCTGAACAACTTCACCAGGAATGAAGTCTGGTCCTTGGTGGAAAGGCCCAAGCAAAATGTGATAGGAACCAAATGGGTCTTCCGCAACAAGCAAGACGAGCATGGCGTGGTGACAAGGAACAAAGCACGGTTGGTGGCTCAAGGTTTCACTCAAATCGAAGGTTTGGATTTTGGGAAACCTATGCACCTGTAGCTAGGCTCGAGTCAATTCGTATATTACTTGCCTTTGCTACTCACCATGATTTCAAGCTATATCAAATGGATGTGAAAAGTGCATTCCTCAACGGCCCCCTCTCCGAATTGGTCTATGTGGAGCAACCACCGGGTTTGAGGACCCAAAGTTTCCCAACCAAGTCTACAAGCTCGACAAGGCGCTCTATGGGCTTAAACAAGCCCCTAGAGCTTGGTATGATTGTCTTAAGGACTTCCTACTCAAAAAGGTTTTGAGATAGGAAGGGCCGATGCTACTTTATTTACTCGCAAAGTTGATAATGAGATCTTTGTGTGCCAAATATATGTCGATGACATAATATTTGGTAGTACTAATGTTGTCTTTTGTGAGGAATTTAGTAGAATCATGACCAAAAGGTTCGAGATGTCCATGATGGTGAGTTGAAGTACTTTCTTGGATTCCAAATCAAGCAACTCAAGGATGGCACGTTCATCAGTCAAACCAAGTATACAAGAGACATGCTAAAGAAGTTTGAGATGGACAAGGCCAAACCCATCAAGACCCCTATGCCTACCAATGGACATCTTGATCTAAATGTGGATGGTAAGTCAGTGGACCAAAGGTATATCGCTCTATGATCGGTTCATTACTTTACCTTTGTGCATCTAGGCCCGATATTATGCTTAGTGTGTGCATGTGTGCAAGGTTTCAAGCTAATCCGAAAGAATGTCATATTATGGCCGTTAAGAGAATTTTTCGATACTTAGTGCACACTCCGAATCTTGGCTTGTGGTACCCCAAGGGCTCCCACTTTCGATCTACTTGGCTATTCCGATTCGGACTATGCCGGTTGCAAGGTAGACCGAAAGAGCACTACCGGGACTTGCCAATTTATTGGGAGGTCTTTGGTGTCATGGAGTTCTAAGAAACAAAATAGTGTTGCCCTATCCACCGCCGAAGCCGAGTATGTGGCGGCCGGCGCTTGCTGTGCTCAACTACTTTGGATGAAGCAAACACTAAAGGACTTCGGATGTGAGCAAACCAAAATTCCACTTTTGTGTGACAATGAGAGTGCTATCAAACTAGCAAACAATCCCGTAAACCACTCTCGCACAAACACATAGACATCCGACACCATTTCTTGAGAGACCATGAAGCCAAAGGAGATATCGCAATACGCCATGTGAGCACCGAAAAACAACTAGCCGATATCTTCACAAAGCCTTTAGATGAGTCAAGATTTTGTGCTTTGAGGAGTGAACTAAATATCATTGATTCTGTAACGTGGCTTGATGTCTTGCACATATTTGTTTTCACCTAGAAACCTAAACAAATGCTTTTGACAAATATTGTATGTGATTTCCAAATCTATTTTGCATGCTTCACTTGTCCATAGCTATGTATTGATTCTATGAAATCTGGACATATTTGAAGTGTGTGTGGTATGCCACACAAAGTCCTCCTGGAAACCCTCTCTGGACCCTCTGTTTTTCTGCCTGTCGGTGGTACCGCCATTGTGTCGGTACTACCCGACGGAGGTAGTACCGGCCCCTATGGCGGTTTCACCGACCGGTTACCTCCGAGTATAAAAAGGGGTGCGGTGAATCTTTTCAACCCTAGTCAATCTCTTTTGACCGCGCCGCCACCAGTCCTTGTCTTCTTGCGCCATCTTCCGAGCCCGTTCTAGCCACCGTAACTTCTTCCTCTTCGATCTCTTTCCTCCTCCATCCAAATCCAAATCCCTCCAGTGGAAAGTTGCTTTGGAGCGTGGAGATCGTCGTTGGTGGTGTTCTTGAAGCCCGAAGTTTCCTCCTTCATTGGATTTCGACCTCTTTTCGAGTAGCAAGGTACTAGGGTGTTCATGCCCGATCTCTCAATGTACTTTTCTAGGTCGATTCCTTTGGTAGGATTGTTCTATCTAGTATGAAGATGCTTCTAGGATGTATGGTTCGCAAGTTCATAGCGATTTGGTAGATTGGATTGAAGGAAACCGCACGCTGCTGTGCGGTCGGTAGTACCGCCCCCAGGGGTCGGTAGTACCGCCCGCGCGCAGCGAGCAGTTCTCCCTCCCGATTTCGATCGTCTTATTTGCTACATCCGTTGAAGTAATCGTTCCATCATCTTTGTCTCATGTTGGTCTATGCTATCTTTGTCTAGATGAGCCGGAGGCCCTCTCGTGCTCGTTCCCCTAGTGATGATGATGAGGATTATGCCGCCTTGGAGCAAGGTGGTCATGCGCAAGGGGAGCCGCCGCGTCGCAATCCCGGGCGCCGTGGTCGGTCTGGGAGTATGGATGACTCCTCTCGTCAGGTCCGTGGACGCTCGTCCGCGGGCCTTACGGGTCGTCGCAGCGTGGATAGCGCAAGGGCGAGCGGGAGCGGTCATGCCCGTGGCAGTGGGCATGCTGCTCTCCTCCTCCTCAGCCTTCTCCGCCCCCTATCGCTGGTCCGGCGGGACGCCTGCACAGCGTCATTGTGGGAGGAGTGCCTTCAGCTGGTCTCGATCGTGAGGGTCGCTCCATCGATCCTCAAGTTGGACCGGCATCCCCTCGGACTTCAGGGTTGATGCTAATCAACCGGATTTTGATATGCACGCTGAAGCTGAAGCTGTCTTATCCGCTGTCCCTCTCGCTCTTCTTGGAAATCCCATGGATTACTCCGATAGAAAGCGGGGTAACTTGATGAGGAGGCAGCGCGAGGAGAACCCCTATCTGTTTATCAGAGATGCTTCAGTTGATCGGAGGTTTTGGTCAAGATTCCAGCAGGACTACTATGTGTCAGTCCTCTGGAAGGGTTTCTGTGCTAAGGGCCATCCCCCTCTTTTTGAGCACAAGCGGTTAGTTATCCGCTCCTTGACAGACAAGGACTCAGATGAGATTCAGTCTTTGGTGCAGAGGCTTGAGGAGTGGAGGATCTTGGGGTTGATCTCTGGTGAGCGCAGCTACAACCAGGAGATTATTTGTCAATTTTGGGCACCCTTTTTATTGATCAAGAGGCGCGGGTGTTGCACTGGATGACCCAAGGGGTCCACTACCGGTGCAACTTTGTCACTTTCGCCCGGTTGTGGGTTTCGACCATGTAGACAGGGATGCCCCTCGCTTGTCAGAGATGTATGGTGGGGGCATGTACACCGAGCAGCTGCAGAACTCAGGTGTCTACATGGATGGTGTCGAGGCAACTTTCAAGGTCCAAGGCCTGAAGCCTGCCTACTATGTGCTCAACAACTAATGCGCCTATCTCTGGATCCTAAAGTTGGTGACCAGGACAATTTGAGAGATGATGCTGCCAAGGTCCTTGTCCAGTTCGCTTCTCCAGATGGCCGGTTTAGCATCTCACATCTTCTCTGGCAGAAGATTTTAGATGTCTACAATGATCCTCACAAGGCCCTTCCCTATGCTCCATATCTCATGCATATCATTGAGCATGTGGTTGGCGCCACCTTTGAGTATGACCGGTCGGTCAAGGACTACATTGTTCGGAAGTTTGTTTCGATCACCAAGGACAAGGGTGCTGTAGGCGACGAAGTTCCCGCAGCAGCAGCGCCTGGCGAGGCTCAGCCGGGTGGTGGAGGTGTTCCCCATGCTACCGCTCCCCCTCCGCGTCGTGAGAGGCGTAGGAGTGGCGGTCTTCGCTCCGCCCTTGGCAAGATCTTTGAGTGGATGTGCTATCGGGCCGATCGCGACGAGCGACATCAGCAGGAGGTGCGTCAGCATCTCGGTCTTCCTCCGCGCTCTCCGGTCCGTCCCCATCCAGATCCGTTTGCTGAGTTCGATGCTCAGGCCCGGCGTGACGACGATGATGATGATGATGGTCTTCCCCAGCAGCAGCCCCAGTTTCCAGGTGGTGGTGAGGTGGGTTTTTACAGCTCCATGCTGTATCCGCCCCATCAGTTCTATCCTCCGCCACCACCTCAGTACCAGCCTCATTCCTTCCTCCCTGACTATGGTATGGGCACGTCCTTTGCTGGCGGGTCCACATCGTATCAAGGAGGGGTGGGGCTCGTACATGGGCTTTGCTGGCCCCGACGCCGATCCAGCTGGGAGTGGTGGTCCTCGCGACTCTACACCACCACCTGATTCTTCTGCTCCGTCATCCTTCCCTGGTGGTGACGTTGGAGAGAGTGCCTATTCCTCTCTCTTCGGGGGCTCTTATCATGATGGATCTTCTAGCAGCTATTATTGATTCTTTGCTTATCTTGGCCTACCTGCTTTGGTACTTGATGCCAAAGGGGAGTGTTAGGCTTATCTTGTTGTAATAGCTGTAAGAAAGGGTAATCTTGAGACTAAGTGCGGTATGCTACATTTTATTTGTGATATGCTGAGGATGTAAAACTTTTATGCTTATTGTTATATTCATGCTTGGTTCATCCTCGTTATTGATGCTCTTGTCATGGTGATTGTTGTTTTCGATATGGCTATGTGATTTGAGTTCTTTTCTTTCTTCAATAGCCATTCACTTTTCTTATTACATGTTATGTGTATCACCATGTCATACCGTTTATGCATCACAAATTGATATATTTGATGTTGTCACACACTTAGGCACCC
Source organism: Coix lacryma-jobi var. lacryma-jobi (assembly GCA_009763385.1). Lineage (NCBI taxonomy): Eukaryota > Viridiplantae > Streptophyta > Magnoliopsida > Poales > Poaceae > Coix > Coix lacryma-jobi. Next base: position 8,481,173 of record CM019823.1, on the reverse strand, counting down.
CACGGATTGCAAAATTTAGGGGAGCTCTTGTTCTTGTGTATGCAACCTTGCTTTCTAATCAAGGTTTGAAATTCATATCCAAAGCATACACTAAGGGGGAGCTTCAACTAAATTTTGGAATTCAAAAGCTTCAATTCTTTCTATCCCTAATTGTAAGCCTAAGTTGGTTGTCATCAATTACCAAAAAGGGGAAGTTTGAAAGTGCATTCGCCCCCAATGTGGGTTTGGCTAATTAATGACAATCAAAATAGGGACTAACCAGTTTATAAAAGCATGTATGCAGGTGTTAGTCCTTTGAAAGATTTGAAACGTTGAAATCTCATGAACAAAGCACGTAGGATATTTTTGGACATAAAGATGCCTAGCTCAAGTGGTAGTTTAAAATTTCAATTTTAAACTTGAGTTATAGGTAAGCCGGACTATGAAGAGGGTACAAAGTAAGTTGGCTAGATGTGGAGAAAAGTGCTCAAATCGACTAACCTTAGTTCGCTTGAGCGACACCGCACAATCACGAACACGTAGAGGGTAATTTCATATGGTCGGTGGTACCGACCACGGCTTTCTCTGCGCAACGCTCAAACACCCTCTCTGTGTTGGTCAAAAAATGACCTGGCGGTAGTACCGCCATAACCTCGGTACTACCGCCGCGGTGGTACCGACGCAAGGTCGGTAGTAACCTGGTTTGCAACCCTCTCTGGATAGAGTTGTTTTGACCTAGCGGTGGTACCCCATTACCTCGGTAGTACCGCCCGCGGTGCTACCGACCCTTGGCCGGTAGTTCCAAGTTTGCAAGGCTCTCTGTCCGCGCTGATTTCGGCCTGGCGGTAGTACCGCCATTACCTCGGTAGTACCGCCCCCGGTGCTACCGACACAAGGCCGGTAGTAACCAAGTTTACAGAGCTCCCTGTGTAGAATTGAAAAAGGCCTGGCGGTGGTACCGCCATAACCTCGGTACCACGGGCTCGGAGGTACCGACGGAGGTCGGTGGTAACTTGGCTTTGCGAGGCTCTCTGTGTTGTGTTGAATATGACTTGGCGGTGGCACCGCCATAACCTCGGTACCACCGGCCTCGGAAGCACCGACCCAGGTTCGGTGGTTGAAAGTTTTTCAGGGCTCTCTGGACTGACTAGCCTTTGACTTGGCGGTGGTACCGCCATTACCTCGGTACCACCGACCTCGGAGGTACCGACCCTCGGGCGGTAGTTTCCGAGGGACCGAGTCCCTAACTGAGTTGCTCTCTGTTCGAGCTTGTTTTGGCCTGGCGGTGGTACCCCATAACCTCGGTACCACCGCCTCGGTGGTTCCGACCTTGGCCCGGTGCTTGTCAGTTTGACCAGATCTGGGTGTATGCGACCGTTGTGACATGGTCGGTGGTACCGACCATGGGTGGTCGGTGGTACCGACCAGCCTCGGGACTGGGGGAGTATAAATGCCTCCCCTCTTCACTTTTCACGGTGACGGACTCACTCGATACACTTATTGCTGACCTAACTCAAGACAAACACTCTCCAAGCATTGACTCATCCCTCTCTCTCCCCTTTGCTCCTAGATTCATTCCCTTGCGAGATTTGAGCTAGGGAAGTGAGATTCAAGAGTGGGAAGCATCAATCTTCGACTTGAGCACTTGGTTTCCATCTTGCCGGCTTGTTTTGTGTCTTTTACTCTTGAGCTCTTTGAGCTCTAGCCGGTTAGGTGTTCTTCCTGGTAGCCCGTATTGATTTACTTGTGAGGGCTCCCCGAAGCGTTTGTATTACCCTGATTTCTAGTAGAGATACTCTCGTAGCCTTTGTGGTTGCTTGAGTGAGGCGAGGAGGTGAAATAGACTCCGACCTTTGTGGTCACCTCAACAACGAGGAAGTAGGCACTCCTTAGTGGATTGGCCGAACCTCGGATAAATCTTGTGTCCCGTGTGCTTGTTGTTGTTGTCCCTATTTTCTCTACTCTCTTGTTATTGTGTTCTTCGTGTTCTTCCTATCCCTATCTCGTTCTTAGGTTGGGAAGGCTCGATCTACATCAAGGGGAGCAACCAAGGTTTGGTGAGAGTAGTTTTACCATAAATTATTCTTAGGAAAGTTGGCTAGAAACTTGTTTTATCTTCATAGCTTACATTCATCGGATTTGTAGTTTCTTTTAGGATCCCGGTTGTGCCGTTTGTTTTGTGTTGGTAGTACCGGTGTTTCACACCCGGTAGTACCTACCCAAACAAACCGGCCTCTCCGGTTGCTATCTAACTACATCTTATAGTTTGTGAAGTTTCATATAGTCAAAAATCACCTATTCACCCCCCTCTAGGCTGATTCGGTCCTTTCACTACCGACAGGTCATCCTGGGACTTACACAGAGAGCTCCCAGACAACTTCCTGACCTTGGTACCACCGAGGGCGGTAGTACCGACATAATGGCGGTAGTACCGCCAGGCCAAAACTGGCCACTTCCAGAGAGCCTCCAAAACTCCTCACACCTCGAAACCTCGAACGGTCGGTAGTACCGACCCTATGGCGGTACTACCGGCAGGCCAAACTCAGCTCAACACAGAGAGCCTGCAAAACCCTCAGGGCCACGCTACCACCGACCCTCTGGTCGGTACCACCGCGGGCGGTAGTACCGAGGTTATGGCGGTACTACCGCCAGGCCAAATCAGCCCAAACACAGAGAAGGTTGCACGCAGCACCCATGGGCGGTACTACCGACCCCCTTGGACGGTACTACCGACCACACACAGAAAACTTCCTTTTCTTCTCTGTGCTGATCCAAATCAACTCCAACAACTTCTCCTTTGTAAATGTGCCAATACAACCAAGTGTACATCACCATGTGTGTGACACCCTAGTGTCAAGCACTGCATTAGGCACTGCAATTAGATACTAAGAAAGCATAAGCAATGCATTGCATCATTTCATGTGCATGAGAGTGCCTTTGTCTTTTGTTTATTTATTTGGATTTGGATTTCTATTGGACTTGATGATCTAAGTGGATTTCTGTTTTGGCAAAGAGTTTTATAAAATAGAGAACATTGAGTAGAGTGCTTTCATGTTGGAGTTTTGACCTAGTTCAAAATAGTTTTGTTAAATAAAAATAGGTCAAACAAAATGGTTTATATTTCAAAATTGGCTTTGTTTATGTGGAGGATTTAAAACTGGTTTTCAGAAAAAGTGTCCTATATGAAAGTTGTAGAGAAAAATATTTGAGCAACTTTTGTATTTGGGTCAAAACCTAGTTTGGAGTTTTTGAAACTGTTTTGAGTGGTGTCAAAGTTTGAAAAGTTTTTGGAAAAAGAAAAAGAAAAACGAATTTCTTCCGCGCCCCACTTTCGGCCCGTTTGGCCTTTCGGCCCAGTTAGCGCTCGCACCGGCCCACGCCCGCGCCCGCGCACCCCGCGCGCCCCCCGCACCGCGCCGGCCCAGCGCCCTCGCCCGCTCGCACGCGCGCGCGCCGCGCGCGACAGCGCCGCCGCGCCGTACGCCGGCCGCAACCGCCACGTGGCCGCCGTATCCTGCCGAGGATCCCCGCCGGCCACTCCGCGGCCGATCTCTCTCCCGCGAGCACGCAAGCAATCGCGCGCAGCCACTCCCGCTCCGCCTCGCCTGCCGCGCACCTCGCCGACCGCCCGCTGCCGCGACGTCCCGTCGTCGGCCCCGCCACGACCACGCTCGCCCGCCGACCGAGGCCTCGGCCAAGCCGAGCAAAAACCCAGAGCCCCCTTCGCCCTCTCTCTCACTCGACTCGCTCTCCCACTCTCACTCGCACTCTCACCCGCGCACGAACGCGAACCGAGCGCTCCCCGCTCGCCGCGACCACCGCCGCAACCACCCTTCTCCGTTCTGACCTCGTCGGAGCACCTCCCTTCGATTCCCTCCGTACACCGCTCTGCCATCACCGTGCACACGTCGTGCGCGCGCTCACTCCCCCGGCCAAGCTCCACCGTTGCCGAAACGCGAAGTTCCCCTTTTGGTCGCCGTAGCCGCCGAAGGAGGGCAAGTTCCCGTTCTTCATCCACCAAGCCTCCGCCGAGCCCCTTCTTCCTCCTCGAGCTTCACCGAGCCAAGGCAAGGTGAGAACGCCAACAAGCCTTAACGCTACCGCCTCCCATCTCCCTCTTCTCCTCGGCCGAACGCCATGGCCGCCGCGCGGACCTCTCACGTGGCCAAGCTCCCCTAGAGCCATCCGAGCCAAACCAACCCCCTTGGTAGCTTTCCTAGGGTTCCCTGAGCATGGCGCATTCCCCAATTTCACCGGCGACCGCCGGAAACGGCGCAGCCACGTGTTGCCGCCGCCACCGTGCGCCGCCGCTCGCCGCCGGCATGCTCCGGCCGTGCGCTGGCCAAACCACCTATACCACTCGATGCGCCTCGTCGAGGTGAGTTCATCGAGCCTAGCCTCCCCGCCGGCGACCTCACCGTCGGCGAGGAATCGACGGTCAAAGCCGTCCCCTGTTCGGCTCTCACCGACAGGTGGGTCCCGTTGACCCATGGAACCCGCACGTCAGCCCCTCACTGGTCTATGGACCGGGTGTACGCAGTGGCCGGGATGAGTTTGAAATGTTTTTCTTTTACTTTTATTTTCCAGAAATGCTTGTTATTTTGTGTAGCTCGTTTTAAAAGTCCATATGGAGTGCTTTCAGTTTGCTAGCTTGCTTGTGAGTAGATCTATCATGGAAAAATATGAAAGTATTTTTGGTAGAAGTTTTTATGACTGTTTTTATTTAATTCAGTTTATGAGCTTTTGTTTAGATAAATGGTATATATGTTTTCTGGTTGAGATAATTCCTGGAAAATTTGTGTGTAAGTTTATTATCATGTTTTACACTTGTGAAAAATATATGATGCACTGTTTCTATAGAAAAGTTACTGTTATGATTAAAAGTCTTTTTTGGCTGATTTCTTAGAATAGATGTTAAGGTGTTTTATATGTCGAAATAAAATGTGGGAAAATTTGTATAGCCTCTGTTTATGATATCCAAGCTGAGAAAAATGTAAGCATGAGCTATGTGCAGAAATCTGAAGTTGCTTTACAAAGGTGCTTTTCTGTGTTTTCCTTTGGAAATTTATGTAAGAAATAATATAATGTTCTGTTCATGGAACTTTCTTGATAAGTATAAAAATGTGAAGTAGAATCTTGGAAAAATGAAATAGAGTTTTGCACCCTTTCCAGTAGGGTTGTAGTTCAAATGGTTTAACTGGGATAGATTTGTTTATTTTGTGTAGGCTTGTATGTTTATGCCTGCCAGCAATATTCCTACAGTAGGATATGTATGAGTAGAAGAAGCCAGAAAAATTATGAAATCTGCTGTTTGACACTTTTGAGAGAAAGCTAGTTCAAAGCACCTTTTTGGGCAGTTTGCTTGTCATTTTTATATCTGCAGTTCTATATTTTATTTTTGGCTGAAATTTGTTCAGTGGAGTCCAGCAACTGTTGTTTGCCTTCTGGAAGTTTCGTGGAATTTTTTGAGTCCAGAAAAGTGCACTTGCAGTTCAAACCTAAGTCTCTTTTGAATTATTAAATAAGAAAAAGGTGAATAAATGGATTTTGTTTTATGAATTAAATAAGTATTTACCTCAATGTCAAAAGTGGTTCAACAAGTTGGGTTTGTTGGTTTGCAAGAAATGCTCTTTTCATACCACACATCTTGCACCCGCATTGTAATTATTTATTGATCATCTTATGCAACAGGATCGACCCCTCCGGAGCCCGACCAGGAGCCAGAGACAAACGCCGAGCAGCAGATCCTGGAGCTCCATCAAGCCGAGGAAGCCGACCCCGCCTGCGACACTAACTTGCCCGAGTGCCCCTCCCACGAGGCCTCGGTCTTCACCCAAGGCAAGCCCCGGAGCATATTAAGCCTCCTATCTTTTGCAAATTAATTACTTGAGTCCTTTTATATTGTGATGCATTAGGTTAGGAGTTGGAATGAATCCTACTTGCTGCATTACCATTCCTTAGTTATTGATTAATATCTACCTTGTTATCCTGTTATTTATTTATAGTGTAGAATTGGTTAGCTTGCTTAATAAAAGTAGTAGTTAAGAATGTTTCCGTAATACCCTGATGGGTAGTTACCGGATCACGGTTGGCTATATTTGCTATCGTGGAAAAGAACCGGAGTAGTAATGAAATACGGTCAACTGGAAGGCAAGGCACAAGTTTGGAAACTTGGGGCAGTCCATCCGTTGGATCATGTAGGTTTGTATCGATGTTGGCCCTCGTTCATTTTTGAACGCGCCCTTTTACTTAGGGATATGTCGGTGCCGTAATCATCGACCCCAAAGCCGGTTAGAAGCTGTTCGGGCCGGTCTCAACCCGTGTCGTGCCCTCTAGTATGGAAATTGCGATCTGCCGCGTGAGGCCATCGCCAGGTTCCTATTGGGCGGTCCGTGCTGTGAGCCGCGACGATTACCACCACAAACAAGCATCGAGCGGTTGCCCAATGCATGGACCCGACGGGGAAAGTGTGGGCTGGTATTAAAGGTCTTTCACCAGCTGGTTTGGAATTCGATTCGAGTCGTCGTCTCCCCCGGTTAGTGGGAAACTATGGCGAGCTTCACACGATACAACTCCATGTGATGATTAAGGTTCAACTAAAATATGGATAAGTCAACTGAATATGGTTATATTATTGATTGATAGATTCAAGTGAGTGCTCTAGTACAGGTGAAAAACCTAGAATTAAGGAATAGGTCTAAAAATGGCCGCTCATCATTATCATCAATTACCTCTTATCTGAAATTGAGCTTTTCGCAACTAAAAGATCCCAGCTCCACCCAAAAGACCTTGCATACCCTTGGAGTCTTTATTTTCAGTTGGACGGTAAGTCTAGTTGAGTACATTCCCGTACTCAGGGTTTATCCCGTTGTTGCAGATGGCCAGGTCTACTTCGGCTATTGTAAGCACTGTCTCTACCCAGTGGAAGGTGATGAGGAGTAGGCCCAGGGCAGCGTCGTCCAGAAGCTCCCCTTTTTCTTTTGCTGGTCTGAGACTTCCAGTGGCACATTATCTAAAAAGGGAAGAGTGAGTTGTGTGAGTTGGTTTTATTTGGACCACATGTGTAGTGGTCGTGTTCAAACTATTTCAGCTTCCGCACTTTAAAATCCAGTATTGTAATAACTCCGTTTTAAATTGCACTCTGATATTTATTCGGTTTCGTTTTCGCTATGATGTATCTTTACGAATGTAATCCTTGAACGATGCGATCCTGTATGATGTATGGTGTTAGAAATCCTTCGAGATTTCTGGACTATCGGGGTTATATGGGTTCAAGTATCAGTCGAAGTCAGACGGATTTGGCTAAGATAATACTTGAGCTCTTATAATCAGGACGGTTCCACCATAGCTGGTATCGGAGCATGGTTCAAGTGATTACCTCCGTATAGAGCTATTTTCGAACTAAATGGGTATTTCAAACTATTTTCAAAACTATTTTCGATTACTAAGTGTGCCCAGTCTCGTCCTTAGCCCTATACTAGGATTCAGGTGGCTTAACTGCTAACAGGATTCAGGGTTTTGCTTCATGCTGAATCTTTATTTGCTGGTCCATTCTCGGAGAAAAGAGAATGCGTCGATCGCAAAAACATGCATAAAATGATTTTTGTAAGATATGAGAGCATGACCGTCCAACCGTCGGTCTAGGTGAGAGTTCTTATACCAAGTATGTGCGAGCTCCACGCGGACACATACGAGGGTATCAATGTTTTCAAGGGTGTTTTCTATGTTGGTGCATGGTGTTTAGTGTTGGCTTCTATGTATTTTGCGCATATTGGCCAATACTCAATTGTTTTATCATTGAAATTGCTTTGGGCTGAAATGAATCTTCTGCAGGTACACTAACTGTGCGACCAAGTAGAACATGTAGATAACGCATGAGAGATCGTTCTTGCCACCGACTAGAACGTTAGGACTTACGAGTCATATTAGTGAGTGGGAACGTAGGTACGATCATGCATCATGTTTATATTCATGCATTTACATTTCCTCCCTTTAATTAAAAGTTGTCTCTTTTCTATAAAATTTGCCAACTTAATATCCGTCTCACGAGAATTCGAAACCCCTTTTTGTTTTCACAGATGGCCCGGACTAAGCTGACCGCTCGCAAGGCCACCAGAGGCAGAGGAGTTCCGCGTCACCGCTTGGCCACCAAGCTGACCCGGAAGACGTTCTTGTCCTACTTCGGGTTGCCGACTATCCTTTGGAGGATTCTGCAGGCCGTGGGCTATGAGGAGGGACAGGAGCCCAGGTACTCGTGGCAGAAGGAGATTTACGGGCAAGTTTCGTTTTCGCTATGATGTATCTTTACGAATGTAATCCTTGAACGATGCGATCCTGTATGATGTATGGTGTTAGAAATCCTTCGAGATTTCCGGACTACCGGGGTTATATGGGTTCAAGTATCAGTCGAAGTCAGACGGATTTGGCTAAGATAATACTTGAGCTCTTATAATCAGGACGGTTCCGCCACAATGTGCATGTGTGTTAGCATTTCCACAATCGTTTTTCAAAGGATTTTCTCTTTCACTCATAACGCCACTCGATCTTAGTAACATCGCAAAGTTAGATCGCTCAAGTGGCACTAGATGACCGATATGCAACAAGTTTGCTCCTCTTAATAGTACGGCCATCTATCCTAAACCCGGTCATAATCTTCTCTACACACCTATGACCGGTGAAATGAAATGCCCTATAAGTATACCTTTGCCTTGCGCATTCCATTCCATCTCCTCCATGTGTTGAAGCAACACATGCACCAATCCTCTTCATCAAATGATATGATCCACTTCATATCATCACATGGCCTCCATGGTCCATCGATCTTGACATCACTTGCTCTTCACCATCGGTTCGGTCCTTCGGCGCCAAGTCTTGCTTAAGCCTCCCGACACTTGGTACCAACGACTTCAAAGCCTCAACTTGCCCTTCACCTTCGCAACCGGTCCATCAAGCCAAGTCTTGTCTTGATCTTCACCATCTTAGCCACATGACCACATGTCATGTTTCATGTGCATTAAGCTCCTTCTTCACATGTGTGAGCCTTGCGACATATTCCAAGCCATTTCTCCTCTATGGCATATGTTGCTCACACATGATCACCTGTGGACTAATCACCTGTGTAATTCACTTCAAACACATATTAGTCCACCTAAGTTGTCACTCAATTACCAAAACCAAACAAGGACCTTTCAGCCGTGCCTGGGCTTTGCCCTGGGCACGGCGGGTCGGCCCGACCCGGCCCGATATATATAAAAAATATTTATATAAAAATATACATACATTTATAAAAAAATGTATATAAATATATAAATATATATATAAATACATATAAATATACATATATTTATATAAAAAAAGTATAATATTTAAAGGGAAAATCTACTGCGGGCCTCGCGGGCCCGACGGGCCTACGGGCCGGCCCGGCGGCCGCCATGCCTTGATCGGCCCGGCCCGGTCGGCCGTGCCTTGGTCGGGCCCGGGCCGGGGCGGGCCGGGCCAGCCCGTTGGCCAGCTATGCCTATTAGCCACCGAACCACCAAGTGGTTGGTCGACACAACGGGGAGTAGCGTGCCGGCAAGCACGTGAACCTCGAGAGAAAATCTTGTGTCAATTGTCTATTTGACTATCTCCCGGACTTCATTGGTATTCATATTGTGGTTAATCATCCCTTGCCGGTGTCGGTATATCTCTCAATTCTTGCATTACATTCTTTATTTCTTGTGTAGAGATAATTGTTGATAGAAGTAGCTTTCTAATTAGAAGTAATTATTTCTTGCTAGCTCACTAGTTTAGAAAGTAGTGACTTAGCCCTTGCGTGACATAGAGATCATAATATACTAGAATTGCTTGGATAGGTGGCTTGCAACACTTGGTAGAGCTAGAGCAAAAAGCTTCGCTTCATGATTGTCTAACTAGTTGCTCTAAGTGTTTTGTAGAAATTTTTATTAGGCTATTCACCCCCCTCTAGCCATTTAGGACCTTCCACTTACCGACCACTCCACTTGGCTTGGAGCATCATTTCTTTGCTACAAACGTAGCCATAGCTGGACTCTTTTGGTATTTGATCGTGCAACGAACATGTGTTTAGCAATCTCAAACTCAATAAATTAGATGTGTGATAAAAGTGACTTGTTAACCATTGGTTTAGAAGGTGATAGAGTAAATGAGTATGCTAAGATCTTTTGTTGTAAAGTAGGGGATTTCCCTATCAAATACTTGGTGTCCCTTTACATTACACAAAGTTAAGAAAGAAGACCTGCAACCTATTATTGATAAAATTATTAAAAGGATTGCAGGATGGAAAGGGAGATTACTCTCCTATGCTGGAAGGTTGACCTTGTTAAAAGCATGTTTGGCTAGTGTTCCCATTTATCTTATGTCTATCATTAAATTTCCTAAATGGGCCATCTCAATGATTAACTCTCAAATGTCACATTTTTTGTGGAATAATACTGAGGACAGTCATAGATACCACCTAGCTCATTGGCAGCTTGTGGCTCAAAAGAAAGAATTAGGAGGTTTTGGCATCCCTGACATGAGGCTTCTGAATACGTCTTTGTTGAGTTCCTGGATTTTTAGATATAATCTAAACCCTGATTCTTTATGGTCTAAGATCATTGATTATAAGTATCATACTAATAATCCTAATATTCTCAATTGTAATATTCTCCTTTTTGGAAAGGGGTTATGTGGGCGTTACAAGCTGCTAAGATGGGTGTCCAATGGGTAGTTGGAAATGGGAGAAGAATCAGATTTTGGGAGGACCATTGGTTTGGTAATTCTAGTTTGGCTATTCAATTTTGGCCTCTTTATGTGATTTCTAACCAACAAGGGAAGACCATTAGCCAAGTTTGGGATGGTAACACCTTGAGGTTATCTTTTATGAGGTCGGTATCAGACATGTTGATGAACATGTGGTATGATTTAGTTAGTATAGCTGAAAGTATTGACCTTAAAGATGAGAATGACCAGATCATCTGGAGTTTTAGCTCAAATGGTCGTTTTCAGTTCAATCTCTATATGCAGTCATAACTCACAGAGGTATGAAACCAATTTTTGTTCATTCAGTGGAAATTGAATGTTCCACCAAGGGTGCAGATCTTTCTCTGGTTACTAGCAAAAATAAGCTTCTGACCAGAGATAACTTAGCTAAGAGGAGAAGTTTCTGATAAGACTTGTGTCTTTGTAGTGAGCTAGAATCGGTGAATCACCTTTTTTTCCAATGTTGTGTGGCTAATAGGTTTGGTCTATGATTGCTGATATTCTGGGCATATGCGGTAGTTGCAATTTTGAGTTTATTGCGACTACGTGGCTTGCTAATAAGAAGCATTTAAGTGCAAATATAGTTCCGACAGCTACTCTATGGTGCTTATGAAAGTTTCGAAATAAATTGTGTTTTCAAGGACTCGTCTGGACCGGGGAGAAGGAAGTCGTGCTATGGATCGCAAAGACTCTGAGAAACTGGAGACCTTTGCTCAATCAAGATCTGGAGGCTTCGATGGAGAAGATTATTCAAAGCTTGGAAGCCAGGGCGAACCGGCCACCGAGCCTCTGCTGGGTTGGGGACAGGCGATCCGATCAGGTGACATCAACTGTTCGGTCCTTGGATTTGGCTTGCAACGCTGCGAGCCAGGCTAATGCTTCAAGGATGTATCCAGCTGCTCAGATGTCTGATTCTTTCCCTGCTGTTAAGACTTGTGTCGGCCTGAGCCGTGTTGGGTGGTCTGGGCGGTGTTTTGAATGCTTGTTTTGGCTCTGTGACTGATCGCTTTATGGAAATAAAGCAGGGGAAACCTTTTGCGAAAAAAAATTTAGATGCGTATGCATTTTTGCAGTTTTTTTTTTCTAATCTTTTCCATTCCTGTTTTTCAATAGAAAAGAATACGTGGCTGCTTATATACTGACTTGGTGGCGAACTGAGCGTAGCTCAGCTGGTTGGGTTCTCGTGGTGGAACCTACCCACCCGGGTTCAAGTCCTCGACTTGACACGAGTGTTCGCATTTTCCTGGATTTATTCCAGGATTTAACGGCGCTATTCTTTCAGTGGTAGGCGACGTGCCCGTCGACAGCGAGGCGCCTGTGGTGACTTCGTCAATCTCGAGATTTGTCGGTCCAACTCGGTTTCTCGGAGGTGCTCATAGGGGTAGGGTGTGCGTGCGTGCGTTCATAGTAGGGGTGGGGTGAATGCGTGCTCGTGTTTGTGAGCGTCTGCGTCTTGGGGTCTCGCAAAAAAAAATTATATACTGACTTGGTAAAAGATTAACAAAAGCAAATGGATCAAATAAGATTTTTGTTGTTTATTTTTATTTTTAATTTATGATTTATAAATTTGGAATTACTTGGCTATGTGCTGCACGGAGAAAATATCAGGGAAGTTTTTTTTAGTTATACACATATTATATAGACATATAAACGTCCATAAATACACATGTACGTGTGCACTCACCCTTTGCTCTATGATTGCACGTAACAAAAACGTGTCGTCAAGATCACTTTTTTGAAAGACTAAACGATAAATCTTAAAATTACCAAGTCATCGCGCATGTATTGTATGATGCCCTACCACTAAAAATTGCATGGTTAAATTTTGAAATAATTCTTATATTAATTCAACTAGATGACACCTGACGTGTTGTTGCGAAAATTTGTAGTGTTAGTATATCAACTTGAGCATTTATATTTTATTATAGTTTTACAGAAGTTACAAAATCATATTTGGAATTAGACATTGTAGACAACTTGAAATTACAAAAATGCTGGATTCCACTAAGTATAGGAAAATGGAAATTGCAAATAAAAAATAGAACTGGCATCATAGGCTTTCAGAATGCAACAGGACGAACTGCTATAATAAAGGGAAAGTTGATCTGTGAAGACCAAAGGCCCAAACAAAACACCAAAGGTCATACCCATCCCTGCGTGATAGAAGAGCTCTCAGCTATCTTGACATATGGCCTCGTAGCAGAGACATGGTTAACAGAGAAAAGCCGATACATCGCTATATATATGATTTGCACACGTCCGATCGAGAGCAAGTTGAGTTGATCTCGACCTGCAAATATGATGTCACAAATACTGCAAGGCGCTGCACTGCATTAGCCATCTCCGGGCCATGCTTGACGCTGCACTACTCGGTTTTCCACCTCCACGCGCCGGTAGGAGAGAAGAAAAGGAGCACAGCCTCGGCGCACCCCAGAGGACAGTGAGCTCCAACCGGCCGGCTCCGGTTGCTGCACTGTGTAAGAGCATCTCCAAGAGCCTTTCCAAATCTCATTCTTTAAATCATCATTTAGAGAGTCATTGCCATAAAAATCGCTTTCTATATATTCTCACTTTCCAACAGCTTTTCTATATCTCATATGCACTCTAGAGAGCTATTCCCGTCTTCTATTAATGGCTAGCGAAAAATCCAGAATAGAAAACAGCCATATTTAGATAACCATTTAGAGAAGCTGTTGGAGGGTTGTTTTTCACCGAAATCTCTATTCCTAACGTCTAGAAAGGATATAAAGAATCTCTTGGAGTTGTTGTAATAGTACTGCGACAGAGCGCCTATTGGAGCATCTATACTTTGGCTCCTCATGCGCGTTCGTCAAAGAGTTAAGTCGTTTTTTCATACTCCCTCATTATCACTTTTAGATGACATTTTAGACTAAAATTTGAGTCAAATATTGAGAATATAAATCATAAATAAATTTTAAATTATTGAGTTTAGAGATGTAAAAACTATATAAATAAGTTTGTCTTGAAAAGTACTTAAATAAAATATATATATATCACTTTACAACAAATATTTTTCTAAAAAATAGTAGTAAAGTTGTACTTTGGAGACCGGTCGTTATTCTAAATGTCATTTAAAACCAATACGAAGGGAGTATGCTACAATAAACTCAGTGTCCACCCGTGATTCACAGTGCTACTACAGTATTACTGATGTCGTAGCACCCACAGTCTGAGCAACTCCAATCTAGCATGTAAATTAGGTTCCTAATTTTTTTATTTGCATACTGACCGTGTAATAAAAAATAGAAGCCCAAAACTGAGAGCAACTTCAGCACAAGATCCTATTCTATCCCTCCTCAAGGCCAAGAACGCGCACAACCGCCGGTGTCCTCCCAAACGCGCCAACGCGCAGGTGCGCCTGTGCACGGACGTCGTCCATATGAGCATGTGGGGCGAGGATGTGCATGAATTCGTAGACGAGGAGCTTGGTCTCCACGCGGGAGAGGCTGCACAACAGCTTCACGATGTTGCTGTGGCGGATGTGGCCGAGGATGTCCACCTCCGACACGAACTCACGCTCTAGTCCAGCTTCCTATCCAGATTCCCGCCGGCCCAGATGCGCTTCACGGCCACGGTGTCCGACGCTTCGCCGTTGCTCCGGCCGGTGTACGTGACGCGGTACACGCGCTCCGAGCCGCCCTTGCCGATGAGGTTCTCGTCGGCGAGCCCGCGCAGCACGGAGGCTCGCCGAAGTCCAGCGGCTGGAAATCGGTGAGCTTCCAGGGCTCCTCGGCCCGCGCGAGCCGCCGCTTCCGCCTCCTGATGTCGTGGACGACGAAGACGGCGAAACCCGCGATGAGGACGACGAGCGCGGCGCCCGCGCCGAGGAGTCCCGCGCGGAGACGTGGCGAGACATGGTCGCCTGGCTGGGCCGCGCACGAGCGCATGCCCGACAACGACGCGGATCGCCGGAGGACCGTGGCCCAAACGCGCCGCCGGAGCGCCGGAGGACCACACGGAGGGGCATGCTCGCCGAGGGGAGGACCGCAGACAGGGCGCGCTGGCCGGAGGGGCGCACTCGCTGGAGGGAAGCAGCGGTGGAGCGGGGAACGACGACGGGGCGAGCGGCGGTCGAGCGGACAGGAGGCCCTGTTTTGGGGCCTCAAAACTAACTTTGGAGTTCTTAAAAATAGGAGTCCAAGTAGTTGGTCTATTGAAGTTATTTTTTACACATCTGCTAGACTTCAGTCGACTGAGATCTCAGGCGACTAGTTCGCACAGTGTCTGCTGCCTTTTGCTACTATGCTGACGTAAGCAACAAAGAGAAGCGTAAACCCATGACTAGCAACGTCGCCTGATCATTTGTATATAAAAAACAGCTGTAGAATAGCAATCCCCTATTTTTTATTTAAACTCCTAAAAATAAAATAAAGGTCTACTTAAGGACTCCCTTGAAGTTGCTCTTACCAAACGGCCCCTGGATGTATATGTCATATCTTCTTTTGCGAAGCGGAAAAATAGTGTTAGTGGGTTTGGATTCTTATTCAAGGAAATCATATTATATATTGGCTTTATTTTATTGTTTTGTTGTTATTTCATCGTAATATTGGCATTGCTCATCAATCGCAATTAAATATCACAGACAATATATGACGTCAAAGTTAACGTCTATTATTTTCAAGTGAAAATACACATATATCTGTATATGTATTATACCTATAAGCACACACTTAGAGATATACTGTACTCTATAGCTGGCTACAATAACATACTTTTTTCCTGGTTGTCCCCAACTAAATACCTCTAAAACATAGATCGAGTACTGGTGTCGACCCATCCTGTTTGTTTGCCTTATCAGTCGCAAATTAACTTATTCTCTCTCACAGAACACTGTTAAAATCGACTGTAAAAACAACCAACCGAACATCACTACATGCAGCCATGCGGGTGTTAAAGTTCCTGACCAACACTAAGGCTCCTATAATGACTCCAGAGTAAAGTCCATCACCGGTCCTCAAACTTGTTCGGTTGTGTCATCCCGGTCCCTAAACTCGCAAATCGACCGTTTAAATCCTCAAACTTGTTCGGTTGTGTCATCCCGGTCCTTAAACTTGTAAATCACTCGTTTAGGTCCTCAAACTTAGTCAGTTGTGTCATCCTGGTCCCTAAACTTGGTTTTGAGTCTCAACTAAATCTAAATATTATAATTTGAAAACTTTATATCAACAAAAAATTCATAACTTTTTCATATAAACTCGAATGAAGACAAACTTTATATCAAAATTGTAGCCCTCAATGTGATCTACAGCTTTGTAGTTGAACAGTTTTTGATTTAAAACTGTTTAGGGTCCCAAATATTGTTGTATGTTTATAGATTTTGAAATTTAAAATTTAAAATTATCAAACAATCTTGAATATTTACATGATCTATATAAAAGTTATAGTTCTCAATGCAATCTAAAACATTGTAGATATTTTTTTATTTAAAGTCATTTATTATCCAAAAAAATAATTTTAAATTTTAAATTTCAAAATCTATAAACATACAACAATATTTTGGGACCTAAACAGTTTTAAATCAAAAACTTTTAAACTGCAAAGTTGTAGATCACATCGAGAGCTACAATTTTGATATAAAGTTTGTCTTCATTTGAGTTTATATGAAAAAGTTATGAATTATTTGTTGATATAAAGTTTTAAAATTACCATGTTTAGATCTAGATGAGACTCAAAACAAAGTTTAGGGACCAGGATGACATAACTGACTAAGTTTGAGGACCTAAACGAGTGATTTATAAGTTTATAGACCAGGATGACACAACCGAATAAGTTTAGGGACCGGGATGACACAAGCGAACAAGTTTGAGGACCTAAACGGTCGATTTGTGAGTTTAGGGACCGGGATGACACAACGACACAAGTTTAGGGACCGGTGATGGACTTTACTCATGACTCCATGAGCGACAATGTGTGTTCTCTTAGATAACATTTGAGTAGGAGATAAGACGAAGCAGGGTAGTTTCTTCTCTACTTTCTATAAGACAGGACAAGTCTATTTTTTTGTTAGCTTTTGGATGGACGAGCCCACTTGTCATTTTGTTTCCTTTTATTTTCTCTGTTCTTCCATCATTCGTACAAACGAAAGATCTACCTTCTTCCTCATGATTCCTCGAGCTCGCACGAATGCTGCGTTACGCCACACATGTTGTCCTATCAATAGGGATACAACACCTTGTAATAAAGGTGACTTAGAAGTGCTAAAAAAAACTCAACTGAGAAGTCTTTGAGAAAAAGAACACTTGAGTGGGTTTTGGGGCTGTGCTGTTTGAGAGAACCAACTAGGGTGGTTGCCAAACCGCTCAGGGTAGTTTTCCTGCACCCCAACTGCTAGCTACCAGAGAAATCGATCAATTTCCAAATCGACCAGGCCAATTTTGTCTGACGAACCCAATGACTAGTTTTCAGGGTTTCTATTTATACCCTGTCCCATTGTCTTGGGCTGGTTGTTGAAGCTTTCATATGCCCATACAAACTAACAAAAGCCTATAGAGAGCTCACAAACTCAGCCTACTTTGTGGGATTTGAGTGCATTTAGCCACATCCATTACATTGGAGAGCAACATTTGAGTCTTGTGAGATCATGCATGTGTTAGTAAAATAGAGTTGAGCAACCTTTGAGCACTTTGTGGTGACATCAAGTTCATGTGAAGCAGTTGCTACATTTGGAGTTTTGCTCCTAGACAACTTAGTGGTTATCGGCAAGTCACTAAGGTGTGGTGAACGACTCGAAGTTTGTGAGGGCTGAACCTTGCCTTTTGAAAAAAAAGGAAAATATATTATCTTCACTACTACAGAATCGGCCTTTAGCCCCGGTTGGGAAGGGGCTTTAGCCCCGGTTTCCCAACCGGGGCTAGCCGGGTCTTCCCAACCGGGGCTAAAGGCTCCCACGAGGAAAAATAAATGTGCATTTGTGAGATTCGAACTCAGCACCTCTCGCCTCAGGCACGCTTACCAACTGAGCTACACAACTCACGTGATGTAGTTCTGGATGTTTTCCTTTTGAATCCACTCGGGAAGGGCCTTTAGCCCCGGTTGGTAAAAGGACCTTTAGTCCCGGTTGGTAACACCAACCGGGGCTAAAGGTTCACCCTTTAGCCCCGGTTGGTGTTACCAACCGGGACTAAAGGTTCAGGACCTTTAGTCCGGGTTGATAATACCAACCGGGACTAAAGATTCACCTTTAGCCCCGGTTGGTGTTACCAACCGGGACTAAAGGTCTTTAGCCCCGGACGCAATTTTTTGCCGAGGCTAAAGCTCAATTGAAAGATCGTCCAAAGGCCTGTTCTCTAGTAGTACTCAGTGAAAAGTGGAGAGAGGTTGATTTGGACCCGACTAACGTAGACATTATTGAAAAGGAGCAAAAACCATCATCGCCTAACAATTTTGCAACAAGTCTCCCTGAGTAAACCCGCCAGGTCGGTTTAGCAAACTGGCCTGATCGGTTTTGTTGTGCCCAACATTTGTTTATTTATATTTTAGTAAGTTTATAAACTCATAAAAAGTCTATTCACCTCTTATCGTTCTGAGTTCTTTGGTTCATCGATTTGTGAGTCTCCTGATAGCCCAATTAGATGAAGCCCAATGACCGAGGTCCGCCTAAACCACGCAGGTCCTAGGCCAAACACTATAGGAACAGGTGATCACCACCTCATCTCCATCTTCCTTTCACTGCGCACAACACAACGCTACTGGACCTCTCCATCCTGACCCAAGGAAGGAACGAGGAGAGACCGAGCTCCATCAGCACGAGCAAAGCATGTCTCTCTTACTCCAAGTCATCTCAGAACAGACACCATCATTGTGCCATACTCCCTCCATCTCATAATAGATGACGTTATGAGATACGTGTCAGACAATTTTTCTCAACTTTAACTATGTTTGTAAAAAAAACGTGTAATATTTATATCTCCAATAAATTTATTACAAATGTATATTTAACGATCTATTTAATGATACTAATTATGTATTATAAATATTAATATTTTAAAAAATATAATTGAATCAAAGTTACAAAAAGTTGACTTCTCGGAAAATGGGAATGATTTCTATTTCAAGACGAAGGGAGTACTACAAACAAGACAACACCAGTGGGTCGTGACAACCAACATGCCGCGGCCTACCGCCGGATCGACAATACACAGGATGGATGTAACAAGCGTGTCCATGACACGGGGGACGGGCCGGAGAACACAGTAGCTAGCCGTGATGCCAAAAGCCGAGCCACAGGTGACACAGGTGGTAGCGCAAGCCCTGTGTAGCCCATCGGTCCATCCGCGGTGCCCCTAGGCCTGGGCCTTCCTCCCTACCGAGGAAAACACCCCAAAACAGTTATCTTCGCAGGAGGAAAAAAAAAGGACGCCTACAGTGGAGTACTCCTACTCCTACCAAACAGGCGGCAAGTACTCCACATACAGTAGCGGCAAGACCCATCTCTCGTGGCAGCGAGGAGCAACAGGCAACAGCGGGGAGCAGAGGCGAGGTGACGCGCGGACCAATGGCGCCGAGGGGTCCAGGCCTGACCCACCCCGTGGCAGCTCCATCCATCGGCCTGGGGGATCGGGGAGCAGGGCAGGCAGGCAGTCAGTCAGTCGGCAGGCACCACCACCGTGACCCTTTGCCATAAAAAGCTACTGCTCCTTGGTACGACGCTGTCCTACACCGGTGGCCCTCTACTGCTGCAGTGCTTGCTAGGTTTCTGTTCATCATATGCTGCTGCCGTGCTGCGCCTACGCGGCCGTCCTCATCCATCCATCCTCTCTCCTTCTCGCGTCGCCATTGGCTAGTTTATGCGTCTGTTCCATAAATAGGAGTACTAGGCAGTTGCTCACTGGTCCGTTGCGCAAAGACGAGTACCAGTAGTCCTCCTCTCCTACCAGCCATCTGGACTGCTCCCGACGCGCGGCTCAGATCTACTCCTACACCTGTAAGGATTGCTTTCGCTGTGGCTTTTCCGGCAGCTAGCTAGGGTTCTCCGATCTCCGGTTCTCTCCCCTCGTCCCTCACGCTCTGCTTGCTCTTCGTGTCCTTCCTCTTCTTTTCATCTCTTCTTGCGCTCTTAATTTCGTCTTGTTGTGGTTGTTGGCAGCTGCGGCCGCCGCGCCGCCGGTGGACGGAGGAGCAAGAGAGACAACCGACGCCGATGGCCGCCGGGACCGGGAAGAGGGAGCGGATAGCGATACGGCGGATCGACAACCTGGCGGCGAGGCAGGTGACCTTCTCCAAGAGGCGCCGGGGGCTCTTCAAGAAGGCCGAGGAGCTCTCCATCCTCTGCGACGCCGAGGTCGGCCTCGTCGTCTTCTCCGCCACCGGCAAACTCTTCCACTTCGCCAGCACCAGGTACCTATGGACATGTATAGACCTTCCGCCGTGCCACGGCTGCCATCCGGCCGGACGGCGCTCATCTTCTTCCTTCTGCGATTGTTCTTGGCTTGTTGATCGATGCGTTTGCGACTCCGCTCGTGGATTTTGATTTCGTTCTTTTCCATCTGGCTCTGGCGGTCTGGGGCCTAGACCTGCATCTTGGCTCTGGATGCCCTAATTTCGATTCCGTATTTAATATGTTTCTTTAATTGGGCGCGCGCGCGTCGATTGATCGGTTAATTCCACAATTAGAAACCTGATTTCTCTATTTCTTGAGATCGGGGATTCTTGTCTCCCGGTCTCCAACAACTTGGGTTTCGTATGCGGCTGATCCGATCCGCTGTTCCCTTTTCTAGACCAAGCAGCTAGCTTGTCTACGACATGTCACATGTGGATTGATATTTGATGGACGAGGACGATATTTCAATGAACTACTCCTGCCGGTCGTTCTGGTGATCAAAGGAAAAGTTCTTGCTTGTTCGCCAATACTAAGTTCTTTTTCCCATCCCCATTGTCAACAATGACCTAAGATTGCTTGACTGTCGTTTCGAGAGAGCGCGCGATTATGTCTTTGGGATACCATTTTCTCCCACTTTTTTCAGAGATTCTCATATGCTTGCCTCGGGGTCCTCGCCTGTTCTAAACTGGATCCGGAGAAAAAAAAAACACACTGTTCCATGATTTATCCTGTCTCTGCCTAACAGATTCAGATTTTAATTTTATTAATATTAACTTACTAGTGTTATTCTTTTTTCTACCCGCATAATGATAAGGTTAGTTCGCCTGATTAATTACTTTCAAGGTAATGGTACTTCCAAGTAATTAGCTAGGCAATACTTTCAGTAACCCACCCCCAAAAAATAGCGTGAATTTCAAGGGCATGATGTTGATCAGTCAGTGTGATTTCATCATATCATATCTAATTTCTTATCCAGGTTTCAATTTATTGATTGATATGTGAATTGAGACAGAATAAGGATCCTTTTCTTATCTTGCAGAAACATTACTAGGAATATAGGATATGCTTTCAACATCCGCTCTTCTCCTACTCTTGCCGGCCGTACCTAAAGAATGCACTTCTTAAATTTTTTGACTTTTGTAAGTTTCACCCAAATATATATATATATATATATATAAGTTAATATATATGTAATAACTAATAAGTAATACTAGATAATAATGGAATATATTCCTATATCAAATATATTTAGAGATATAAATCTTGATACTTTATAAATCTACTAGTCAAAAGTTTTTAAAAAAACGACTTTGAAAAAAAGGGTATTGTTTAACAGAGGGAGCATACATAATACTAAAGAACTTGGAATGTGTGGAAGAGGCTAGACAGATGGAGAGGTTCTCTCTTTTGGCAGTGTGACTAATAAAGAACAGATGCTCTTTGAGAAAAGGTAGATGTCACAAGTCTTCGTTATGATCTGCAACTAATTTTTTTCTGCACCTTTTGTACAAGTTGCTTCATTCAATTTCCATGTTTCTTCTATTGCTCTTGTTCTACCACGTTTGCATTTCCTTTTTTAATGCACGTTTACATTTCTTTTGACTTCACCGTGGATGTGGATAAGCCCAAATTAAACCGGACATCCTACTTCAGGGCACCCGCAACAATAAGAGTCAGCTGGTAGCTCTAAGCCAACCTCTCCAATAGTGCTAGCTTTCAGCAATAGCTCATAATACAATAAGGCCTACATGACATTCTCACATATTTTTGAAATGTGTGTATGAGCCTAGCTCTTGAGCAAGAGCTAACTCTTCTCTTTCTCCTATTAAAATATGACAAATATTCTATGAGCTAGCCATTGCGGCTGCCCTTAGAAATGCTTTCTACCTGGTCAGAGCTTTCTCCACACGTACTCCCTCCGTCCCAGAAAGGAAGTCACTATAGGAAGCGCGCGGGTCAAATTTTCTCAACTTTGACCAAGTTTGTAGAAAATACGTGCAATATTTATATCGTCTAACAAATTTATTATAAAAGTACATTCAAAGATCTATCTAATGATATTAATTATGTATTATAAATATTAATATTTATATATATATAGTTGGTCAAAGTTTACAAAAATTGATTCCTCGGGAAGTGAGAACGACTTCTATTTTGGGACGGAGGGAGTATATGTATCCCGGCGGGCTTGCCAGGAAATGCCTCGGAATGTTCATCAACCTTACATGATTGTGATTGATATCTTTTCACCCTAAGGAAAATATGATACCTCATTTCGTACTTTACACCTAATGCTAGGTACATGCCATTTTGTTTTAACTTCTGCTCCCTCGGTTTTGAAATATTAGGCATTTTTAGTGGTTGTATATGTTAAACCATCATAAGTTTTACTAAGTTTGTAAAAAAGCGCAATAATATTCACTATATAAAATGAATTAGTTTCATTTGATACACTATAAAAACATTTTCACGATTTATCTTTTTCATGTTGTAAATGTTAATAATCTCTTTGGTCAAATTTTAGATGATTTGACTTAAGACATGGAAACCTCTCATATTTTAGGACGAGTACTAATTAAGGTTTATGCTGTCCATATTTTCCAATCAAATAGAGCTTAAAATTGCACGCTGTTTATATAGCATAACATAACCGATTATTAACTCTGGGCTCCTGCTTACTCAAATTTAAAACCTCTTTTTTACAATGACGAGTTTGGGCACATGTAAACTGTTTTTCGTTTAGCTTTGCGCACCACTTTAAGTCTCGATAACATATATGGTAGTAAAATGCTCTCACTTTGTGTAACAAATCTTGTTGCTGGTAAACTGTACCAACTGAAACAGTTAGCGAAAGCTAATAAAAAAACATTAGTTTCGTGGACTCTCTTGAGTACTCCCTCCGTTCCAGAATAAGTGTCGTCCGAAAAACGTGTCTGTGAGTAAAACACGGATTTCTAGTGACACTTATTTTGGAACGGAGGGAGTAGATCAAACTTATCAGTAATTTGAACCTTTTCTGGTTCCGAAATAAGCCATAAATAGTTCAGCTTATTTTTGGCATGTGGTGTGATATTTATCATAATGTTCATAACCCCATTAGGCATCTTTTATATACTTCATGTGCATTTCTTCCATTGCTGAGGTTGCCAGTTTTATATATGTCATCTTTATACGTGCGAACATGAGATTGCAAGTTTAAGTGCTACAAACCGCATTTAGGTACATTTCGTCAATATATAATATGAAAAAATGGTGGGACTCCTTGGTAGTGATGGACACTGATGGTGGCCGGCAGTGGAGTCTTTGATGCAGTTTTTGTTTCAATTTTTGTTATTCGTTAAGAAAACAACATAATTAATAGAATGAGAAATCGGTTTTACTTTCGTTCACTGGCTTGCAGCTGTTGCAACTGTATCAGCTTTCATTCCCTGTCAGGTACTGTACCTAGAGCAGTGGAAAGTTGCCACCGCAAAAACTTTTGACCTATCATATTAAATGTTTGAATATATATATATATATATAAATAAAGTATTAGATGTAGACTAAAAAATAACTAATTATACGGATTGCGACAACTTTGTGATACGATTTTTAAGTCTAATTAGTTCATAATTTGACAATGTTGTGCTAATATTTGTGTGTTGGTAGGTGATGGTGTGTTTAGTTGGTAGGTGAAAGTTTTTATCTCACATTGGATGCTGCGACACTAATTTAGTCTATTAAAATAGGCTAATAAAAACCAAATTACATCTTTTGTCAGAAAACCGTGAGATAAATTTATTAAGACTAATTAATCTGTCATTAGCACATGTTTATTGTAGCATAATATTATCAAATCATAGACTAACTAGGTTTAAAAAATCATTTTGCAAACTATCGTAATATGTGTAATTAGTTATTTTAGTCTATATTTAATATTACATTTGTGTTTAAACATTCAATTTGATTTTTCTTGGATTTGGTAGTTCTCATTTTGCGTGCGCCATGACTAGTTTTATATTAGAAGCAAGACATTATTTTATATTTGAGTAAAAAGTTATTTAATTTATGATAAATTTTAATAAACTTTAGAAAGTTATTTATTTTAAAACTGAGGGAGTAGTTATGAATCAATTATATAAATAGGTCTTTTTTTAAGCAAGAAATTATTTTATATTTGAGTAAAAAGTTATTTATTTTATGATAAATTTTAATAAACTTTAGAAAGTTATTTATTTTAAAACTGAGGGAGTAGTTATGAATCAATTATATAAATAGGTGTTTTTTTACTAGTGACATGACCTCATCATGCGCCACACTATGATAAACTTTGATAGGAAAATGAGTAAATGCCACGCAAGGCAAGGTGCTAAGAAATTGTGTTGCAACACACAATTGCGGTGAGCCAAATATTGTCTAAGAACTGTGATGACTTAAGTATATAACATGGCATGCATTGTTTGACAATGAATTGTTTCCATACTTGCCATTTCATATAGACTACATAGAAACTATATTTAATTTATATGAAATATTTTTAGTCAATTCATTATCTTTTCTCTCATATCATCCACCTATCGTACATATTTAATCTTGGTTTTTTTATAAGAAATCATTTCCTTCCTCTTACCTTTTTAAATTCAAATGTTGCCAAATATTTTATCTTTTCTCAGCCAATTACATTTGTTTAGGCAGTTACCATTTATTTTTCTATATCACAGAAATTCCTGTACGGAGAAATTAGTCTAGACTCTGTTCGCGATACTTATTGTGGCTGCAGCTGAAGTTATTTTTTTAGAAGAAAAACACTATTTTTCTAGCTGAAAAGTAGAGCTGATTAGCTCAAGCGAACACTTGGGAGGTGATTGGTTGTCCCAACCAAGTTGTCCTCGCACCCTTTACTTGCTTTGGCTCATTCTTCTGTCGTGTTTGGTTTCCCTTCTCACACATTTTGCCTGTATCGTCTTATTTCTCTGTCCTCCACCATCCCGTAGAGCTCCGTCTTCTCAATTTCTTATTTCCTTGTTATGCAGGATGACATAATATACACATGGTGCAGGACCCATGTGCTAGACACCTAAAACTCTGATCCACGATGATTACTTGTTTGGTTTGAACTTGCATCTCACCATCTCGGCTGGGAATCCCGCCACTGTATCCAAAAGCAATCAATCACATCCTTACGTAGTGGCACCAGCTGCCTGTGCACGACATGGATTCATCACGAGCCCTCGGGAAAAAAAGACTGACCAAAATAAACTTTGTGCGTCGTACTGCGCGCGTTCCATATTTGCCGGAGAGCGGGTGTCAAAAGGCAGTGGCATTTACTCGTTGCTGGCCCACCTGGGCAGTCTGGTGTGAAGATAGGTCGGACACCACATCTCATCCTAACAGTCTCTATACCATTGTGCATAAAATATATTTTCAGCCAAGACAATTAACCTAAAAATTTAGAAACACCAATCTACTAATAAAAATGCAAGTGTCTTCTGACCGTTGTAGTGCATAAAATTTAAACAGGTAGTTAACGTTTTCTTAAAGTTTAACACTAGCTAGGTACACAATAGCTACAACGTATATTCTATACCTAATCAATACTACAAGTTATGTTATATAAAAAAAATACTACAAGTTATGATGCTTTTTGCTGTTCTGTGTAAGCTGAACGAAGTAGAGGCCTGAATTAATAAAGCCCCGAATCAATGCATGAAATATCGATAGTGACACAACAGTGTGTGGGTTAGCGGTAATCTACGGATTACTGTCGCTGTTTGTTTCAAAACTCCTCTCCTGCTTAATGAAACACATGCCCAACATGTTCTCGAAAAAAAAGATTTTGCGTGTAAACTGATATATCTTGATCCCCAGAAGCACGACCTCTTTAATATGTATGGGTTTCTAGAAACATATAATAGTTGCTGATATTGCCTTGGTATTGAAGCCATTATCTTTATCTGATGTACGTCAGTTTTTTTAATAAAGTCAGGAGCTCTACCGCTTAATTAAGACAAATAAAAATAATATACAAAAAGACTAGCCAGACGAGATGCCAAAAAACACACGAGGGGCTAACCACTCACGCGACGCGGCTGGACACAAACACGACACACTACCATGAGTCATTGTTACCGAGCATGAAAGTCAAGCTGCCATTAGCTCTGACTTCCCATAGTAGGCCACCCACTAGCTACCTCTCGACGGGTCAAAAGCTAATGGCCACCACGGTCATCATTGCCAAGCTCAAAAGAGCAGCTCTGACTTCCAATCACAAACTCTCGCCTTGCATCAAAGCAACCACGATAATCCAAATATAATGCCTTCTCGAAGGAGACACCAATACTGTCGTCGTCGCACGTCCAAAGTGGATCGAGTTTTCACCTTTGGATGACATGCTAGAGGGTTAAACACGACACTCCCAACATGGAAGCGACGCCCAACGACATCGCCGTCGTCAAAGCATTCGCCCATGAACCCTCTAGCATGAAACCCCTGGTTGCAAAGTTGAACCCCTCACTACCGGAAAAACTTGCCGAGAGCAAAAAAAACTCTCGGCAAAGAAAAATCTTTGCCGAGAGTTTTTTTTTGCTCTCGGCAAAGAATTTCTTTGCCGAGAGTTTTTTTATTGGCTCTCGGCAAAGAGCTCTTTGCCGAGAGTTTTTTTTGACACTCGGCAAAGCTAATTTTCAAATCACATTTTGAAGCAGTAAATTAATTCAAATAAAAAAACTTTCAACTAAAAAGTTGTTTAACTTATCAAGATGAACAATTTTTATTTTGGTCATTTCTTCATTTGACAAATTTAAAATAAATTTATTCATAAATCTTACATGTCTCTCTGGTAGATTACGAAACTACAAGAGTGATATATAATGTTTGTGAATAATATTAGAACCATAATTTTGGATGTATAAATGGGTAAACAACCAAAATAAATTTTGTAGATCTTGACAAATTATGAAAGTTTGTAGTTGATAACTTTTTAATTTGAAGTCATCTAGTTACGCAAAACTACGTTCGAATTTGAAAAATTTAAAATTCAAATTTTTAAAAATACCTCAGATGGGGAAATGGCCAAAATAAAAGTTGTAGATCTCGAAAAGTTATGAAACTTTGGTGTTGACAACTTTTTGATTTAAAATCATCTTATCAATGAAAACTGCGTTTTAAATTGTCAAATTTGAAATTCAAATTTTTATAAACGACCTCGGATGGAAAAACTACCAAAATAAAAATTGTAGGTCTCGAAAAGTTAGAAAACTTTGTAGTTGACAACTTTTTTATTTGAATTCGTTTAGGGCCTCGAATAAGCAAGTTACACTCGTTTTAGTATAATATATGGGTAACCGAAACGGAGATGGAACGTATATGTGTGTGTAGTGTAGTGGTAGAGGAGGCTTCGCGCGAACGAGAGGTCGTGAGTTCGAATCCTGCTGACTGCGTGAGAGAAAATTGCGTGAAAAATACTAGGACTTGCGATCTCAAGGGAGACAGGTGGGCGCTGCCCTGTGGGCCCTTCCCCCGATTTAATAAAAAAATTTCCTTATTTTTTTGGATTTTTTTTGTTTTTTTCTTTGCCGAAGGCTTTTCTTTGCCGAGAGCCACCTCAGCACTCGGCAAAGACTTTGCCGAGCGCCCGATAAAAGGCTCGATAAAAGAGCCCTTTGCCGATCCATTTTTTGCCGTGTGGCCTTTGCCGAGAGCTGCACTCGGCAAAGCCTTTGCCGAGTGCAAAAAGAGCTTTGCCGAGTGCCTAAGGCACTCGGCAAAGAGACTATGTCCGGTTGTGCCTGCTAGATTCTACCGCTATTGCCGCTATCCCGCCACCCCACGGGAGCTCCTTCAAAGGGGCATTGACGCGCCGGCTGCACTAAAGATGGCCATGAGGCACGAGGCCCGCCCCGGCCCACGCCCGGCACGAGGCCCCTAGGGCCGTGCCTGGGCCTTGCCCTGGGCACGGCGGGCCAGCCCGGCCCGATATATACAAAAATAAATATTTATATATAAATATATATACTTTTATAAAAATAAATGTATATAAATATATAAATATATATATTTATATATAAAAAGTAAATAAATACAAATATATAGATTTAAAGGGAAAACCTGCTGTGGGCCTGACGGGCCGGGCCGGGCCTGGGCTGACGTTGAGGCACGATGCACGGCCTCGGCCTGGCCCGGCGGCTCGCCGTGCCTTGGTCGGCCCGGCCCGGTCGGGCCGTGCCTTGGTCGGGCCCGGGCCGGCCCGTTGGCCATGTATAGGCTGCACGCAGCAGCCACACAGCTACGTCGGCCACCGCTCACGTCACACCGCTGCACGCCGAAATCATCGCCGACCGTTGACGCCAACACTGGCACCCACTGCATCGCTGCCGACCTTCGCCGCTATAAGCCACGAGGCACGTGCCCCACCACTACAGGCACCACCACCTGCCCTGGGGGCGCCAGATTCAGCCACGAACCGGGCGCCCTAAGCTGACGCTGCCACTTCCGCCCTCGAATGCCAAGTCACTGCTGCCTCGACCACATGTCGCAGGACGCCTCACCCGATCGCGTCCGGCCCTGGGAGTGCCCCGACCGGCCACAACCGGTTGTCGCCGCCGCAATCCTCGCCGGACGAGCGTGCAACTGCCAAATCCGCGGAGGAAAAAAGGCGGGCGGGGGAGAAGAGAAGGAGAAGTCCTGTCGCCGCCCTCTATTCCTGCGCGAGCTCCGGCCATCGGGCGACCACCACAACCCCGCCAGGGAGAGCTGGATCCGCCGTCGGGATTGCGGATCTGGCCCTCCTGGCCATAGATTCGGCTGCCTGGCCAGCACCGCCGCCGCTGCCGAGGGGGAAGAAGAGGAGGACGGAGGAGAGAGCCCAGCCGCCACAAACGCCCGCCCAGGACTTGGCCAGCGCTGCCGTAGCCGAAGGGGGTGACCTTGTTGAGCTCCACGCGGCTCGAGCCCGGCCACGCCCCACCAGACCGCCACCACCTGTGCCACCACGCCGCCGATAGGGAGAAGAGGCCCCACCGCCGCCATCCCAGCAAGCCGCGTGGCCCTGCCGGCGGCCAGCTCTGACGGCGGCGCGGTGGGAGAAGGGTGGGGGCGGCGCTAGGGTTAGGAGCCGTCCGAGTCACCCTATGTGGAGGACGACCCCGCAGTACGTTAGTCAGTCGAATTATTTTGTCGTCTTTCCTTGAATAAGGCTAATAATACAACTGACTATTTACTGTAAGGTTTTTGTTGCGGTCATCTTTCAGCTTATCCATATAGTATATGACTCACTTGTGTCTGTCGTGTAGTGGTTTTTTGGCTAAACCGGCTATAAACTTACAAACCGCTTATCCTCTCTCTCGTCTTCTCTCCCACCCACCTCAGCGCTTAGCTAGCTTAAAACCTTTTATTATACTTACTCTAAACTGTGGAGTCTGATCAGTTGATCTGCCCAAATTTTCTGCAGCATGAAGCAGGTAATCGATCGGTACGACTCCCATTCCAAGAATCTCCAGAAGTCCGAAGCGCAGTCTCAGCTGCAGTCACATGTGAGCTATAATCTGAATACATCCTGTAATTGTTAACGTTTATTACTCCAATTTTGCGAACACAAACGCAATGACAAAATGGGTGCAACGAAGATGTTGATCCTAACAGCTTTGGGCTGTCTAATGTGTGTGTTACAGATTGATGACGGCACTTGTGCAAGGCTAAAGGAGGAGCTTGCTGAAACCAGCCTTAAGCTCAGGTGCACATTAATTTGTTCTACAATTTAATCGACAGATACTCATGCACCTGCCAGTTTTATCTTTTGGGACAAAACCCTTCTTTTTTATTTAAGCAACCTCAGGGACATAAAGTTTCCACTACTATACAAACGATTTAGAAAAGCTCCAATTGTTTCACTGAGACTATTGTGTGTTATCTTTCAGAAAAAAAATCCTTCCTTTTTATTTAAGCAACCTCAAGGACGACACAAAGTTCCCACTACTGTACAGACGATTTAGAGAAGCTCCAATTGTTTCACAGAGCTTATTTTGGTTTTCAGCCGCACTTGAAATTCCAATAAAGGGGCTTACCATATATATTGAAATTCCAATACTTTAAATGGCCTTGATGGAGGCCTGCTTTATAGCAAAGTCGTAGTACTTGATGAGAGCTAACAATTTTTTCATTTGATATCGTTTAAGGACATAAATATTTGAAAAGAAATATTAAGAGAAGTTAATTAATACGAAAGAATAGCTCCTGATATCTTGCCACAAGTGAAGGGGCCACATGGGACTTAGGTGGAGTGTAGTTGCTTGGGCATGAGAAAATTCATTTTCTGTTTTTTGTGTGTTAGTGATTTTAGAAAACATTTATATGGGTCTCTGACCATAGAAATCAATTTCTAGGGGCTGTGAGTTAGCGCAACCCTACAAACGTTTTTTCTAGAGACTTTCATAGAGGTCAGCATATTTCGCCTCTACAAATCCATTTTGACCTTAGTGACAAATTGTTTATGTAGTAGTGTCGTATAGTAGTGAAATCTTCCCTAAGAACCATACATATGGCTAGAGGGAAACTAGCAAAAGGCCCAAGGACAATGCCCTAAATGTCCAACCCGAATCAACCCACAACAAATGGATAACCATTCTTGGATGCAATTATTGCCTAAATTTTGGTTAGTATTTTTCAAATCGCAATCCTCTCCACAAAGTTCTCTCTCTATCTCTCTCTCTTTCCCCCAACTGAGCCTTACCAGCTAACCATATATCTTCAGCGGCCAACACCGGTGGTAGCCGGTCATTGCACACGCTTCTCCCTCACTCCTCACTTCCTCCTCGTTTGGTCAACCGTTGCATGTGCTCGCCCCTTTCCTTCTCTTGCACCCCCCACTTCCCCTTCGCCCGAGGCCCATGTCACCCAAAATTTGTCATCATTGGGTTTGGATGGCCAGAGACCCTCTGGCCTGGATTTGCTTGCTCGAATAAGTAAGGGAGTTTTGTACTGTGGAACCTCAGCGTTCTCGACACAAGGTTGGCCTTGTTGGGGGTGCGCTCGGTGCAAGGTACCTCCATATGGACCATCACGGCATATCACGAGGCTGAAAAACAGAGTGCTAACCCTTTTGTACCGCTAGTCAGTGCCTAATGTGCCATGTCCTTGCATGTTTATTTCTACAGTGGGATGGAGCTATGGCGCTTTGTTTGGTTGTTGTTACCATCTCCTTTCGTGTTTGCGATGGGACAGAGCTATGGCGCATGTTTGGTTGTTGATTGTTGTAGTTCTACAATGGGAGTGTGTGTAGTTCGAATCTGTCACTTTTGGGGCTGGATCTATCATCTCATATGGTGGTTTCACGGTTGGCCACTAATCAGATTTCAGTGTTGTGTTGGGACGTATATTTGGGAGGTTCATGCTTGTAATGGTTGTGTCCTAGCTAAGACACTATGGTCGTCGTCACCACCCATAGATGTCTTTGTTGCTATCACGCAGTGAGCCTCCAACATTCCTATCTTGCTCCTCGCCCGTTCCTCTTAGCTCCAAGTCACTTTGGTTGTGGCCATGTTTTATCCATATCACTTAGGTCATGGTTGTGTTATTCTTTTATCACCGATGGAGCCTAAGCTTCCACGCTGCTATCTTCTTTCTGTGGTTGTTGCCTCTAGTGGTTGTGGGTTTTACGCCATCCGTCTACATGCTAGCACCATGTAGGGAGCGCCACACGCCTTCATGGCTCTCCTCTTTCCTCTTGCCCAGTCAACAGTGCGGGTCGTCTTGGTTGTTCTTAATTTCTATCTTGTGTGAACTCATATTCACTGCTCTGTCATTATGATGCCACCATTGCCTGGTCATGTTGGTGTTTGCACACGGTAGTGTTTGGGGTGTCACAAGTGAAATCTCTACCTAATTCACATTCTTTGGGGACCTTATCAAGGTCAGCATAAACCATTTGGTTCTGTTGGGTGAAGAGGCCACCCATGGGTTGTTGTGTTGGTTGTTCATCCTTTATTTGCTTATCCTTGTGATGTCCTGGTCATTGTTGCAATTTTTTGCCCTAGTGTTGTTCGGTGCTTGGGGTAGAGCATAGATCATGGGGGTATATGGTGAATGCGCTAACTAGAATTAGGTCGCTATGCAGTTCAGCACCCTATAGGGTTGAATGGTGCATAGGGTAGAGGATATGTCATAGGGGCGTAGGGTGAAATCCCTAACTAGCTCTAGCTGAGGCCGACAATGGTGATGCTCTTAGGCATCATTCACCTTGTTTGAGGCATTGTTATGAGACCCCATTCCACCTATGTTCCTTAGGTGAAAACCTAGTTCACTTTTGTCAGATGAACAATGACACCGCCTTGTGGGTTATAATCTTCTAGCAGGCATTATCTTGAGAACTTCGTCCACCCTACCGTTGTCGGTAGCTTAGGTATGAGGTTGTCGTCTTCCCCGCTACTCACCCGTAAGGTGGTTGTTGCTTGGTCATCCGACCTAAAGTGGTTGCTCTCACTATAGGCTTTGGTTACTACTTGGTCACCATTGTGGTGCTATGTCATTTGCTCTCTTGTCGTGAACTCCTTGTTGTGTTGTCATCGCTATTTAGTTGGGTGTTTGTTCCACTTCCATGTGGAGCTGACTGTTCTCTTGTCATGGGCTCTCTTGATGTTGCTTGGTTGTCGCTGTAGAGTTATGAAGGCCACTCTCTAGTTATTACTTGGTGTCCCTTGTGGTATTTTTGTGTCTACTTAGTAGTTATGGATGTAAAAGTTAGGGAACGAGTCACCGATCCAGGTGCTCGGTTACGTGTTATATAGGTAGGAGAACAGCCCTCCTACGGTGGCATGTACATGGAAAGGATCTCAACAGATCAATCAATAATATTTCCTATATAAGCTCTATACATATCCATACTAAACAAGGCTCAATACAACGAACCTGGTCCTCTATGATTACATATTCTAACAATGGATACTGTTGTTGCTTGGTCATCCTCATGGAGCTGAGACGGTTGCTCTTTTGTTGTGGAGTTTTTGGTGGCTTGGTCGTTGCTCGTGGAGTGTAGGTAGAAGAGGACCGGACTGGTGTTGGGGGTTGTTGTCTTGTTGCGGTATTATTCATTTGCTGGTTGGTCATCTCATGGCCGCTTCTCACATGCTTGTTTCGTTGTATTTGTTGGAGTTCTAGGTTGTAGGGTTCTTCTTTTGTCCTGTGTGAGAAAGAGTTCTTGGTCGTAGCCTTTGTTTTGCTTGTTTGATAGTTCGGTCGCTTCTACAACATATGTTTCTATTCGTCCTTGGTCGCCTTTAAGATAGTTAAGTTGACATGTTGTAGAAGTAACCCTTAATCCTCGACAGGCAGATGAGAGGAGAGGAGCTCCAGAGGCTGAGCGTCCAACAGCTCCAAGAGCTTGAGAAGACCCTCGAATCTGGCCTCGGCTCTGTACTCAAAACCAAGGTATCTGATACTCGTGAGTTGTGACAGCATCAGACTGTACAGTAATGATGCATAGCATAATCATCTCTTTCCTGTCAAAATTGTAGAGCCAAAAAATCCTGGACGAGATCAGCGGTCTGGAAAGAAAGGCAAGCATAACTCCCTTTTCAAACTGCTTTAGTTAATTTATTTCAGACCTAGGCTAGTGCTGCAGCTTAATCATCTGTATGGAAAATTTCAGAGAAATTTCATCACCTCACAACCTGATAAAAGATGCAGCTGAAATCTTTCACATTAGATCCCGTTTCCTGCCTTCTGACTGCGTTCCTTGTGCTGTTAAACAGAGAATGCAACTGATCGAGGAGAATTCAAGGCTGAAGGAGCAAGTAAATCCCTGCTCTACCCTGCTGAGGTTTCCATTCCGCTCTTCATTTGTTTCGAGCGATGTCTCGGTTTAAGCCACGGCGATCTGAAGCTGCAGGTCACCCGGATGGCAAGGATGGAGACGCAGCTTGGTGCCGGTTCAGAGATTGTGTATGAGGAAGGGCAGTCATCTGAATCCGTGACAAACACATCCTACCCTCGCCCATCGACCGACACTGACGAGTGCTCTGATACATCGCTCAGGCTCGGGTGAGTTCAGAAATTCCATGTAAATATGCTTGTGGTTCGTGAGATGATGACCCATATGGAAATATGCAGTAACCATATAATGAATCTGCATACTGTAGGCTACCACTCTTCAGCTCCAAGTGATGGAAATCAGGAAATTTGACATTGTAGGTAGCGGAGCAGTGCCGAATACTTGCCCTCCATTCTGAACTGGGGAACAGGATTGCTGGATCGAGAAGATCAAGTGACCGACGCGTCACAACAAAATAAGGCATTCTAGTGCTGGATGATGTGTGTATTCTGAAAGTGAGACTTTCTTTTGTTATATACAGGCAGCATGCTAATACATAACGGGTAACCGCTAGGATGTTACCTGCAGTTCGTGTTCTTTCCTCTGTTTCTAGTAATCTCCTGCAAACCATGTTACCTACATGATCATCGTTAGGACTTAGGAGTTATTCCAGTCCCTGCAAATAACTTCCTACTTGCTCTTCACGATATCAGACATGTCGCGCTGTTACTATTGAGGCCCTTTGGAACGCGGGATTGAAATTTTTTGCAGGAATATGAAAAACGCAGCAATACAATAGGAAAAACATCCGCAGTCCATGTTTTAAGCAGAAGAACTTTCAGCAAAGTAGCATTGGAAATTAAGCAGAAGATACTCCAAGCTAAAGAGGCTGATCTTGGCATCCGCAGCGAGGGATTTCTCCGAACTTTCTGCTTAATTCGCACGTGCTGATACTTGATAGAGGAATCTACACATGGTGCCCATTTTGGCTTTGACGAATGAGACGCCCACTAACATGCATGAGACCTTTCAAGCACCTCTCCTGCTCTGCTTTATACATGAACATAATTGCCCTCATGTCTGCAGATGACAGCGAGGTGAGACATGATGGCACTTTAGAATCTTTTGGCTGAAACCTGGAGGCTAATCATGTGGGGTCGGTTCTGTTCTCTGAATCGCGTTCACCTGAAGCAAAAATTGTAATCAGACCTTTGGTTTCTCTAACGTTGCAATCAGACCTTTACTGCTCGATTTACATGCTTTAAGTTTAAGCTACACAGTTTAATTATCAGGAGAAGAAAAAACGTCGGTTTTAACCTGCTTCATTTTCTTTAGCTTCTATACCAGAGGCTGGAACTTTGTTCCGTTATCTTTAAAAAACAAGTTTTTACATGTGCTCTGTCAGCCTGCCTCATGTTCATGTAATGTAATCATGTTAGGATGCATGGTTAGTACTAGAAACGGAGAGCGCATGGATGCACGCGAGACGCAACGGCAAACCCGGGTCAAATTATTTCAGCTTCCAGGATCATTTTATTCCGTAACCGGATGCTACATCAGACGGCGGCGAGCCGCGGCCGCGAGACATGGGCGGCGGTGCAGATGATGGCTTCATCATGAGGGTCTGGGGCTCTCTAGCAAACAAGCTATAGGAGGCGCCTTCAGAAGCGTCAGGCATCTTGCATGGCGCGGCCTCCCTTGCGATCACCAGCAGGTTTCCTGGGAAATGGTCTCCCCATATGTCGTAGGTGAACTCTTTCTTCGGCGCAGGCGCAGGCGCAGCAGCACCCACGTCTCTCTTCACGGCCTTGTCTTTCATCAGGTTGGAGCCAGGAGCACGACAGTGTGGAGTGACCGGGGAAGATGTGGCCAATGACGGCGAGCGCCATGCGGTGGTGGTCAGAGCAGGAGATGGAGGTGATGTGATTCCAGTTCCAGGCGAGGCTGAACACGAGCGAGGCTGCTCCTTAGCGACTTGTGACCAAGTTTTCTTCTCATGGTTACTGCCAGTGCCAGTTGATGATGCGGTCGCCTCGACATCAAACCCACTCTCGAGTTTATTTCCATGCTTCGGCTCTGATGGTGCCCCAGAAAAAGACCAACCTTTTTTGGGGGTTGAACTTTGTGACAATGGAGAAGACGGTGTTGAGTTCCCACTGTGGCTGCTAGAAACCTCAAACTTCCCTGCCAGTCCTGCACCAACTTTCCGCTTCCTTCGTTTCCCTTTGTCGCGAGCTATCCTGATTGTGAGGTTTTCGCTAGTCTGTGGAGCTTCTCTCGAGGCCTTGTCTTCCACTGGATTAGCTCGGGGCGCGGATACAGTCGAAGTTGTGTGCAGTTGTTCATCAGGATTATTCTTGTCATCTGCTTTCTTTGAGCTATCAACAAGATTGGCAGGGTATTTCTCAGCAAGAGCTTCTTCAGTTCTTTTGTGTTCCTTATTTGTCCTGCGCACAAACCACAAATGACCAAACTTAAATAAATGTGAAAAAATCGAAGTGGGCTTGGGAAAAAGTAGAGGCACTGGTCAAAACTTACCTGGACTTTTTGCTGCTTTGGTGAAGGAAAGATGGCTTAAGAGTCTTGCTAATGGTACTCTTCTTGTTCTCCTCAAAAATGGTACTTTTTTTGTCATCAATCTTGATGTAATCTTGAGAGCTCATTGTCAAAGAATCTGGGACATATCGGACAAAGACCAGAATAAGCAGTGTTAAAGCTCCAAAGAAGATTACCAGCAGCTTCCAGTGGGCAGATCTGAGATAAGATTTTCTGCACTGGTTAAGTATGCAGACCGGAATTGTTGCGGTCATAGGGATCGGAAAGATGCCAGTAGTCAGGACCAGCTCAAGATCTCTCTGAACCATAGCTGAAGAGAAGTCAGCTTGAAAAGAAATGAGCATTCTTATTGATTCACTTGGTGCTAAGCTAAATCCCTTGCAGTTGTCCACAGTAAATCCATCCACACCACAATCAGCTCCTGAAACTTGAACTTTTGTCACTTGGAGAGGAAGGTCACCACTGTTTTTAACATGTATTTCCTTGGTTAGCTGTTGACTGCACAAAGAGCTTGGGACCTCTTGTTTGGTCATTGTCGATTTATTCTGAACATTGGATCCAAGGCTAAACTCTAGCTTCCAAGCAGGTTCAGATTCCTCTAGAAGGACAATAGATTGCCGCCCGCCATATCCCCAGAGAGGCAGCATCTCCACGCCTGATAGGTTGTTTCTGATCAAAACCATGCTTGACCACATGCAGTGATTCGAGGGACGGAAGACAACAGGACCAAACAAAGCAGTCTCTGAAGGATCAACATAGGCCTCAGTGATTGCTGCATCATCTAATGAGAAACCAAATCTAGTCTCAGTTGAGTTAATCTCTGGAGATTTGCTTGAGAATGTAAGTTCACATACATCGGTTACAGTTTTGCATTGGTCAATGATCTCCTCAGAGTTCACTATCAGCTGCATGGCTATACGCTCCAGGCTTGGGTTACGGACCTTTATCCATTTCGAAAACTGCGAACCAATTTGCACAATGGGAAATATCATTTCATGATCCATAAGAACAGAAATCCCATCAATTGTTCCATGAGATTTCCATTGTCTAAGTATTCTATCATCAGCTTTGACTGCTCTCATGACCATTGGCTGCAAATAATTTTATGAAATTACATCAGCAGATTTACAAGCAAAAGGATATAGACTGATGTATTATCCAACTGAAATAAACAATCAAACAGCTGCCAGCGCTTAAGCACAAGAATATCAAAAAATGTAGACAATTAGAAGGTAAAGTTCTATTTCGAAGAGCAATTTTAACTACTATAACAGGAATCAAGTTACAAGGTACTCTGCTTATATACAGCTATAGGCATCAATCTCAAAACCAGAATAATCCATAACTAGTAGCAGGATCAGATAAAATTAAGGATTACTAAAAAACACTTCTTTTTCTCTAAAACATCAAGCCATTTTAGAGACAAATGATTAAGAGTTAAAGACTCAGGGCTAGGTATCGATTTATCGAACATATCCCCTTCAATAATAATTATAGAGCAAGCTCCAGGTGAGTAAGCCTAGCATACCAAACCGGTTAAGCACAAACTCGACACCATGCAGTTTCATGCTATGGGATGAAGACATCGCAGGGAAATGGAAGCTACACGCGATGGATTATGTGGGATTGACATGAAAGAAAAAAGAACAATACAGTGGGCTAGATATAACTACTCCATATCAAACAGCGCAAGGTAGTACTCGTACTAGGCCACATGTCAAGTACAACTCCTAATAAACATTTTGCAGAGATCTCCATATCAACAAGAAAAGACTGAGTATCACTGTAATCAATGAAGGTCCTATTTCTTGGTGAAAAGAAAAGTGTAAGGAGGAATACCTTCACATAATGCGAATCTTTTACTTGCAGCATGCTGCCCAATGTTCTCGTCCTAGCATTAGCAGAGATCTCCTCCTCATATAACGGTCCATTGGAATCAGCAACAACAGCATTGCTAGTATAGGAAAGAGATGCACGCACTAAATCTTTGCACGGTATTATGATTGAACTACCAAGGGTACTGTTTGTTTCTACAACTATATTGCAGCTGTCAGATGAAATGTCCTCGGAAACTGAAGAAGTATATCTTAGTAAAGCTATATCTGTTACAGTATCAGGGAAGAGTATCGATCCATTCAGGTACTTAACCTGAAAGATCATTGGGCCATTTCTGTCATCCTCAGTAACACCTATAATCTGCAGTAGCTTTGGTTCATCATTCCGTAAGGAAAGTGAAAATATGGACCCAGTTTCATCACAAGTCGATATATGCTCAAATGTGACAGCAATCAAGCCACTGGAATCATAGTAAGTTCGCGTATGCACCTCTAGCTCAATAGGTATCACAAAAGTATGAACTGTACTAGGAGTGCAATTGCGCAGTTTCAAGCAGATAGCACCAAACACCTTGCCTTCAGAAACAGCTTGCAGTTTTAACTCTATTACAGTGTTGCTCTTTGAAGGAAGCACCTCCCATTGCTCACTAGGCCTGATATAGACCACTGGCCATCCAAATTCCTCGCTGCTTGCGGTATACCAGTTGCTACCTGAAGAAGATAGCTCCAATGCTCCATCAAAAGGGCCTAGCTGGCAAACAAGGTGAGAAGAATACCTTGTGCTCTCCAGTGAAGATATCCAAACAGCCACTTCCTCAACATAGAGAGTATCATCATATGGGTTGTGTATCGATAAGTTCCTCTCTAGCTGTCCACCAATCACAACATCTATCCCTGTCAATGGCAGTATCTGATAGGGTGAACTGACAGCCATGCCCTTTGCATGTATAATAAATCCACCAAAATTTGTCTGCACAACTAGATGTGCTGATGAAGAGCCCAACAACTTTGGCAAGAAAACGAAGGTGACTGTGGCATTATCCCCAGGCTGCAGCTCCAGATCCTCATAACCATACACATAAAACTGGGGGTCAGTGCTGAATGGCTCATACAGACGCAGGACACTGTTGTTGTTCAAATTCACCACGGTCAAGTTGGCCTTGGTTGCGGCATACAAGTCGCTCCTGCCCCAATCCAGCACCGGGGGGTTAATTTCCACATTCATCGACAAGGGACTTTGAAGACCACTCGGGTCGGCATCTGTGGCCGTGCCATCCACCTCCATGGGCACCCCAGCTGATGCCCGCATCCAATTGTCAGGCACAAGCGGCGCCTGGCATGACGCGACATTATACCTCGCTCTAGCATCGTCGTCTCGCCCCAATCCATTGCGCGCCCGTGTGAGCGACGAGTCAACAGAAGAGCAAGTTACCACGCCTCCGCCGCCGGACATCGGGAAGGACAATGGCAGAGACGACGGCACCCAGTCCCTTGGCATCTCCAAATCCGGCGACTTGGTGCCATCCTCGTTCGCAAACAGCATCTCAGCCACCGAGGACGAAAAGCAGAAGGAGCTCCGGTCTGCACAGCCATCCCGGAAGCTGAGACAACGACCGTCGCCATCAGCTCCGTCACTCTCGTCAGCGCAATCCTCCGCCGCCGCGGCCGACACGGAGAAAGCA
The DNA here is from genome assembly GCA_009763385.1 of Coix lacryma-jobi var. lacryma-jobi. NCBI lineage: Eukaryota > Viridiplantae > Streptophyta > Magnoliopsida > Poales > Poaceae > Coix > Coix lacryma-jobi. The sequence goes on along the minus strand of CM019823.1, from coordinate 8,441,240 downwards.
AAGAGCGTCAAGGTCAAGCAGCATAGCGCAACCAACGAGCCCCTGCAAAAGAAACCCAACACGCCGCGGCCGCAAAAGAATTAGCACATGGCTGCCGTTGATCGCCGAATAGGGAAAGTGGTAACGAATAGCAAGCAGCTCATCACCAAACAAAACCTCAGGATAAATAAAACATAGTACAAGAACCTAAAGAGAAAAAATCGATGCTTTTGAGCGGTTGAAGCACGGATCAAGCTTAAACCACCCAACAACACAACCTCAGAGATGGGAAAGGAAAGGGCGGTTCGCTCGCTTCAGGATTGCAAGAAACAGACAGGAAAAGGATGAGAACGGGAGTTGGAGTGGAACTCACCCGGAGACGGAGGAGCAGGAAGGCGCCGGCGGCGAAGAGCGGCGGCGGCGGCCGCTCATGGGGAAGGAAGCATGCGGCGGTCGAGACTTCACTGTGGTGACCATGGGAATCCACAGCGGAAAATGGGAAAACGAAAAAAATAGAAAAAGGAGAGGAGGGGAGAGACAGAGGCAGGCAGCGCCGCAGCGGGGGAATGAAAAAAGAAGGAAGACGAAAAGAAAAGGAGGAAAACAAAACAAATGAGTTGGGTGTAGGTTGGTTTTGGTCCCGAAAGAAAATCTGAGACTTTGCAGTTAGAATTGACCGTTTTGCCCCTGTTTCCTTTTTAGGTCTCCTGATGAGTGGGTGGAACACTGGAACAAGTGATGAAACCCGTAACTAGAAATTTCGTTTTCGGGGCTCGTTTCTGTAAAGATAATACCGCTTCTAATTCTTTTGATACTAAGGGTGTGTTTAGTTGGAAAATTTTGTAATTTTTTTTTCAACACTTTCGTTGTTATTTGATAAACTTTGTTCAAATATGGACTACGTAGACTCCAAAGATTCGTCTCGACATGTACATACTAAAAGTACAATTAGTTATTTTTTTTTACCTACATTTAATGCTCCATGCATGCGTCCAAACATTGATGTGATGGTTGATGTGATGGAAAATTTTGCAAAATGAGGAGAACTAAACATGGCCTAAAATCATCAAATGATAGTAAAATAGTGAGATTGTAGAAAATAGTGAGAGCACAATTGGTTTTCTCATAAGACTAGCGGTTCTCTCATATCAGAACTAAGTTTCAATTAACACGTGAGCATACAAAGATAACACTGTTTAGATGCATGCTCTCATGTATCCACATATACAATAGGTCATTGGTTGCAAGTATGTGCATGAAAAAAACCATTTCAGCCGGTGTGGTGGAACGGCCCTAATCCCATGGCCCACCGGTCCCTGTCATCCACTGACAGCTGAACTGATGTTCCGTGTGATTAAGACTGTTCGTCACTGGGCTACATCAGCGCCCATCGTCCGCAGGATCATCTCACAATTCGGTTACAGCATTGGATACTTTTACAAATAACATCGGAATACAGAGCGGAAGACTTAAATAACATTAGTTTTACAAACCGAGGTTCCAGATAAAAATTAAAGGTGCAGTTATTACAAACCAAGTTCGGGAGATAGAAAATAGGCAACGTAGCGGAGTACAACAAATTAAGATACTTGCAATCACCCAGCCCGAGGGTGTACACTTTACTCTTCGGCCTCATTGGCCTCTTCCTGGACGATGGTCATGCAGCAGGGCGCAAGACACATCGGGGACTCAGTCGTACCTGCAGCATGGGTAACAAACCCTGAGTACGGGGGTACTCAACAAGACTTACCCGACTAAAGAAAAAGGGGAGAAGACTCAGGAATGAGAGGCTTAGGTAGTCAAGGCTTAAGCAAGATCAAGTATTTTGCAGAAAAAACATTTTGAAATCCTTGTTTTATTTTTGGAAAGATTCCAGTATTTCTCAATTCTTCATTGTTCATGATTCATTTTACCTTTCAAAAACATACCTAGTTGAGAACCACTCTCCGTTGACAGTCAGTGACCAAGTCTCCATAACCGAGGAGCAACGTTAATCCGGATAAATAATACTCAGCTGAGGATCCCTATCCACACTGCATATGTAGCACCCAAGCTTGCATATGCCAACTCGTCTACCACGATTCCTCCAAGATTGGGCCCGGTCCTACGCCACCCGGAAGTACAGTACACCACTCCTATCTAGGTACGACGACCACGTGGGTACATGCTACTTCCGCCATCTCTTCACTCCCAGTGCGCGGTTGTCGGTCCAATAAATGATTCCTCGGAGCCAGAGCTTTCCGAAGTATGTGAATAGTTACAAGTCTTGGCCAGCAGGCCCCCATACGGATGGTCCCTAAAGTTTTCCGCCAGCGACAAGCACCTCGGGACTCTAACCCAAGAGTACAGGTTCTGTCGGTTTTCAACCCTGTCCCGGTCGGTGTCAACTGTTGAGTCCCGGACTACAACATGACGGCACCGTACGCTCGGACAACCTCTCCTCGCTGTTGACTAGGTACGGATCAGATACTTAGCCAACAGGCAGGGAGTAAAGCCAAATTCCCATCAAAATTCTTTAAGTGATCACACTTTTGAAAATGGCATTTTATTGCAAATCTATTGTATAGCATCGCTAAGCATTTTGCAAATAGTTTTTAAACAGGGCAGGTGGATTTTTTGGTGGAGGTAAATAGTGCAGGTAATAGGTCATCACACAACTCCTATAACCTAATGCAGTAGTTTTAACTCAAAAGCATTTAAGTAAACTTTTGTGAAAACAAGGAAGGGTTAAGATGCACCGGGGCTTGCCTTGAAGAGCAAAAAGGACGGGCTCGGGGTCGGCAGTGCAGGTGTCGGAGCTCGGGGTCGCCTCGGGGGTAGGTTCGTCAGCGGCTGCTTCGACTTTGACGCCTTCTCCTTCGGTCACTATACGGATGCAATGATGTATGCTTATGAGGATGCTGACATGAACAATACAGCACAAGACAAAACCACTGATTCTAGAGTACAACTTTCTATCGTGTAATTAACTTCTAGAACAGACACAAAGTTACTTATCTTGATCTCTAAGCAAAATTAATCAACCTATTAAGCATCATTTATCCGACCTAAACACAAAACAAGCATGGCATCACAAACATCATAGACCAAAGGGGTAGGGATCTATGAACAGCAAACAATCCCAAAAGTCACATCACAGGGCATACAACATGAACTCTACTTGATTTTTTATTTTTCCTAATTATATAAAAAGGTCATTTTATGAAGTTACTCCAAAAGGCCTCAAAAATCTACCAGAGACTAAGCATGACATAACTAGCACATAAAAATTTATCTCATGATTTTTGGAGCTACACATGATTTTCTAAAAATCTAAAACCATTCATTTCTTAATTAAAAGGGAGATTTTTTATTTTCAAATTTTTGCACAAAGTCCAAGTTTCATATTTTTCTAAAATACTACATGGTATAAAGAGTCTACCATCAAATTTTCAGAATTTTTGGAGCAACACAGAAAATCACACAAAAAGATGAAAAAGGAACACTATTCACAACTTCCAAAAAGGAAAAGAGCGCTGTGCTCCTTCCTCGCAAGGCTCGGGCGAAACGGGCTCGGGCGAGACGGAAACGATCGCTTCGTCCGAGGCCTGGCTTGGAGGCTCGGGCGAGACGGAAAACGATCGCTTCGTCCGAGGCCTGGCTTGGAGGCTCGGGCGAGACGGAAAACGATCGCTTCGTCCGAGGCCTGGCTAGGAGGCTCGGGTGAGACGGAAAACGATCGCTTCGTCCGAGGCCTGGCTAGGAGGCTCGGGCGAGACGGAAGGCTCGGGCGAATCGCAGGCGAGGCGGACGGCGGACCGGCCGCTCGGGGCTCGCGCTGGGAAAGCCGAGGGTGGGGAAAGATTCGCGGGCTCACCGTGAGTCGGGAGGGAGGCTCGGCCAGGCGGTGCAGGGTCGGAGGAGGGAGCTCGACGTTGGCGGTGCTTCGGCGGAGCTCTCTCGGCGGCGAGCGGCGTGCTGGCGGGTCTGTCCACCAAAAGAGGTCGCCGAGGTGCGGTTAGGAGCGCACAGAGGTGAAGAAGAAAGGGCAGGGGTCGGAGGGAAGAGAGAAGCACTCACGGCGGCGAATTTCTCGCTTAGCCGAAACACGGCCGTTCGCCGGGGTTGGAGAAGAACCGCTCGCGCCGGCGAAAGGAGGGACGGAGGGGTAAAATTGGTTGCTTCGGAAGGTGGAGAAGCTCAAGGCGATGGAAGCGGCGGGCTCGGCTGGCGCTGGGGTGGTTTGGTGACTCGGGGCGCCGTGGTGGCGGCAATGGCGGAACTCGGCGGCTTCTTATAGCCGCGGGCGGAGCTGGGGAGGGGTCCGGGCGAGGGGTGAGAGCGCTCGCGCGACATTAAAGGAGGTAGGGAACATGGTAGGGCGGCTCGGTGCGGCGGGGAACGCATGCGCGGCGGGGCGGCTTGCCGGCGGCCGGCAGCTGCCCGCTGTCCGCGGCCGTAGGGGAAGAGGGAGGGGTAGGGAACGGCGAAGGCAGGCGTAGGTAGCGGCCGAGGGGAAAAACGAGCGCCAGCGCTTGGCCGCGCGCGGCACGGGCGCGGGTCAGCCGGGCTCGGCATGGGCGGCGAGGCTCGCGCGCGGCGCGGCGGCCTTGCCGGTGGCCGGGGCCCCCTGGCTTTAAAGCTCGTGCACAGTGACGACATTTAAAGCAAAACTTCCCCTTTCTGAAATTTTGAAATTACTCCCAAAACTTGACCTACACAAAGAAAACTCAAAACACCAAAGTTGCTTAAAATTTTGAGATCTACAACTTTGCCAATATAAACTTTTTCTGAAACTGAAAAGTTTTTGAGATAATTTTGAAAACCGAAAAAGGGACAAAATTGAAGTTTGAAGGACTTTGAAATTACTTCTGATTTTGTATTGAAACTTGAAAATCTGCAAATACCAAAGTTGTTTCTTTTGACAAAATCTACAACTTTGCTAAAAGGACCAACCTCAAATTTTGAATAGTTTTTAAATTAATAAAAGAGGGGTAAAAACCAGAGTTTGGAAATCAGGGGTTTTCAAAAGGAATTTAAATTTTTAACTTTGATCAACACAACAAAACATCAAGACACTCAACTGAACAAGATTCACACAAATCTAGACACAGAGATGAAATTACCATTTTGCTCTTAAAGGAAGATTTGGGCCTTTAGGGTTTTTTTTGAAAAAGAGATCACTACACAAGTCACCTCAGAAAAAGGTAAATGCAAAACAAGCATTAGGCAAACATAAATGCATGGCAAGAAAGATTAATGACTAAAGATGATGACATGTCTGGTTAATTACATATTAATCACCATAGGTGTTACAGCCGGTCTCCATACTTGCTCTCGTTCCAAGCAACGCGAGTCAAGCTACAGTGAAACGAATAAATTTTATGTAATTCGAGAGCTAGGTTGGGACAGTGATTTTGCAGTTGGCTGGTCAAACTTGGTGGTTAGTTCAATCCTCCAATCACGTGTGGACTATATATGATGGATCTGGTTGAGGCTAAAACCAGACATCGAAACGCACTGTAAGGAAGTGCACGAGACACTAGGGGCAACCGAAAATGTGGAGAATAAATGTCTCATATACACACCTTATGCTCGCACCTAGAGTGAGGGATTTTTTTACGGCTTTACTAGATACAACTATACTCATGTCTTGCACGCCATTTGCTTTTCATGTACCCAAATTCTTGTTTGACACGTGTTGTCATGCTTTCAGATGACATGCGCACACACGGGGTAGGGGAGGGACAGGTGGCGGTGGGTACGAATGGGATGCAAAGAAAGAAGGAAGCAAAGAAAGGGAAAATTGACACAATTAGGTCTGTTAAAGCATCTCACACATACCCTACATGAACGCTAAGAATGTGTTTTACCTCTTTGTTGAGTACAAACATATTTAAGCCTCACACACACCATGTACACTTGAATTCTGTTCGACATATATTGTCACGGTTTTTAGGAGACTGTGTTGGTAATGACTAATGAGTATACATGGCCAACCGGGTTGCATAACATGACACACATAAAAAGTGGGTTAGGCATGACAAAGCACGACACTATGTAGCATGACAGCTTAACTGTGTCGTGCCCGTTAGTGCCACAGTGCTATAGTTTTGGTCCAGGCACGATACTACGACCTCTTAGTCGTGTTGCGTCATGCTGATGAGTACAGCGGCCCACCGTGCTAGTGTTGTTCCAGGAATTATCAGAGTTTAGAGATCTCAAATTCATAGCAATCACAAATCAAAAAGGAACTCAGCGATCATAGATCGTGACGGAAAATAGATCGATAAATCAAAGAAATCCAAGTCCAACTAAAAACACAGATCAAGAAAATATCTCTCATGAATCTACACATCATAGGTTCATAAATCATGGAGAAGGCTGCCACCCGAAATGTTGGAGCCAGGGTCGCTGCCAGGAGGTAGGGGCCAGGGCTAAGGCCGCCAGTGAGAGGTCGGTGATGGCGCCTAGGCTGCCACCACCGCCACTGCGAGCTTGAGCGCGCGCTGCCGCGGGCGAGGCCGCGTGCTCCCCCGCGGACAAGGCTGCGCACGCGAAACGTGATTGTGCACCTACGTCAGAGGAGTAGGTGGAGACAAAGAGCTCGAGAGGGATTAAGGAGAGCGCAACTGCCCAAGAGGTGGAGAGGAGAGATAACCTAGGTTTCAGCACAATTTTTCTTTATACATGCCACTCTCAGCTAATCCAACGGTGCTGGTGCATCCTGATTAAACCTGACAATGGGCTGGGATCCCAACTGAACTCACACCAGTCCAGAGAGGTACGCGTTGATTAATTAATCCACACCAAACCAAACCATTTTCTTCTAAAACCAGCCCAAACCAAACTGTATTGTTATTTCAGCCTTGTAGGTTCTCTCTAGCGCCCCGATGAGTTCGCACAAATATGGAATCGTGGCTCTGTGCTCGCACGAGAGGCTGAAGTCGAGAAAGAGGCATCTGGCATTGGAGGCAGATAGAAACCGATTCACACTACCCCAGACCAAACCAGTCCACTAGCCTCTTTAGCCCAATTTCACTCAAACTATGTAGGACCAAATGGAAAATCAAACCACAGAACCCGGTTTTAGTCCAAACCATTCTCAGGTTTAATCCTGATGGTAACGACTGGAATTTATGAGGCCACTATCGTGTCGGCCCATTATCCGTGCCATGCTCGGGCCAACACTCAGGCCGATATGGCGGTCTAGGCACATGCACAATGAGAACCGGGTGGAGCCATACTCGAATCGTGCTTTCTAGTGTTGTGCGAATGTCAGCCAATAGACCTAGCCCATTTTGGCCAAGTATAGTGGTGAGGTGGCTAGGGATGTTTGCAAATAAGGAAATGAAGACGAGGTATGATTGGTGGTGGTGGTTGGGGGTGTGTTTGTTAGGACTAGTAACGTGCGATCATCTAATAAGCGTTTCACACGCACATGCACTTGTAGAGAACTTAGGCATGTGTGTTCTCCTTCAGTGCCAAAAATAGAAAATGCTCTTTTTTAATAGCGTTCTAGAGGGAAAATATTTGTTCTTTTCTTTTGAATATTTTGCCATAGGTCACCAGACAAGGGGTTAGCAGCCATTATCCATGCACATTGCACCCTAATTTCGTAGAGTGATGCAATGCCTTTTGTTTTCTCCAGAATTTGACTGTGCTCTCTGGCTTTTGGTTGAGTATTCATGGCTCTTTTGGATTTACCCTGCAAGCTGCGTAAAAAATAGTGATGACCGTCAGTGTTTAATTTTTTTTCTCACGAATATCTCTTTGGGGATCATGGTGGATTGGTGATGGAAAGGAATGAAAACCAAATAACCTAAAATGTAACATGTACACACACTACTAGAGAATAGGCCTTTGGACGATCTATCAACTGAGCTTTAGTCTCGGCAAAAAATTGCGTCCGGGACTAAAGACTTTTAGTCCCGGTTGGTTATACCAATCGGGGTTAAAGGGTGACCTTTTAGCTCCGGTTGGTGTTACCAACCGGTACTAAAGGTCATTCACGAGTGAATTCAAAAGGAAAACGTCCAGAAATATATCATGTGGGTTGTGTAGTTGAGTTGGTAAGTGTGTGCGAGGCGAGAGGTGCTGAGTTTGAATCTCACAAACGTATATTTATTTTTTTCTCTGGTGGGAGCCTTTAGCCCTGATTGTATTTATTTTTTTCTCTGGTGGGAGCCTTTAGCCCCGATTGAAAGCACCCGGGAGGCCGAGACTACCTCGAAATATAGCACGATTCTTTCTCTCTTTTCTCAAGCGTTGCGGCCTAACACACACTCACTCAGTCTTCAAATGAAAACACAACCGATAAGCTGCCACCCAATCAAAGCTGATCACCCCCCCCCCCCCCCCCCCCCCACACACGCTACTTCCAAGTATAGCACGTTTTTTCCTTTCCTTTCTCACGTGTTGCCGTGCCACGCAATTCTAGTGTCACAGTTGAATCTCTTAATGAGATCTTGTTTGGTTGGATGAGATTAGAGAAGAATTGAATGTGGTTGTAATAAATGGGCCGGGTACTCCTCCAGTCTTGAATCAAAGCACTGAAGAAAACGGCCGGAAGAGGGAAGAAAGAAAACCACGGAAATGAAATGACGACTCGACTCGGGATTTGGCAGTCACCCTCACCCCTCCCGGCGGCCTGATCGTGATCGACACAAGAAGAAGGCAGCGGGCGGCGGTACAACAAATAAATCCATTTGTGTCCGATCCGTGTCATACCATGCCAGGATGGGCGGTCGAGGAAGCTCCAGGCGTCGAGATCGTGCGCCTGCCTGCGCGTCCAGCAGCGGATGGTTCGTTCATGGTTGGGACTTGGGATGGTTCATGGTTGGCTGGCTGCAAGGTCCCCTCCTTCCTCCGTGCATGCTGATGCTGCACGTCGTCCAAGTCCAAGTCCAAGTCCAAGAGAGATGTTTGATGTCGCTGGAGACCCAAGAGGAGCTCGAGGGTCTTTGTTTGTTGCCTTGCGGGCTGGTGGTTACGAGAAGCTAGCGGCCATATCTCATATCTGGAGGGGACCGGGCCGGGGGCCAATGACGTGAACTCGTGGCTCCATCGCCCCCTGCACTGCACTGATGCACGTCCTGGATTACAGTATAATATTGGACGGTGTGTTCGTTTTATATGCATGCAGATGCCGATTGCAGATGCGGTGCTCGTGCTGTGCAAGCAGCAGCATGGGCGCGGTGATAGGAATACGATACGAGTGCGGAGTGCCCCCTGCCACAGCCAGCCACACAACACAATCCTTCCATAAGGGGCGGATCTAGCCCCCCTCCAGCCGCTGGACTCATTGAGTCCCTTTAAGCCTCTTTATAATTTGTTGTCATAGATATATATTAAGAATAGACTAAAAATATCTCAAGGTTAAACAAGTTTTCCCTAATATTTTTTTTATCCGTCACTGCTCCGATCCCATTCCCAGCCGCCTCTCCTGCTGCAGCAGTGGGATGTTTCTCCCATGTGTTCTTTGTTTATTCAGCACATCAGACTATCATCATTAGAGCACCAACGCGTATAAGTGTATTACTGTATTATTTTCACACGTACAACCGAGTAGAGATATGATAGGCGTACGTATTTTTGATTGGTTTCGTTGTTGAAAGAAACCGGTGGTGCTTTAGCCAAGAGAGACGTGTTGGTGTCGATCTGTGAGGGGGGGGGGGGGGGGGGGGGGGGGGGAGCAATTCGATTTTTGTTTGTGTGAACCTGGACACGCCCGATGTTTTTGGACGTGGAAGCGAAGCGGCCTTTTTGGACTGATGATGAAAGAAAGAAAATGAATGGCGGCAGCATGACCCTTGGCCCGGCACGGCAAAAACCTGAGTTCTGACCATATCCGAGGACGACCGAGAATAAAGAGTTTTTTTTTTTAACTCTAACAAAACACAATTGACCGCGCATGCATGCTGTGATCCCGATCGACTTTGTGAACACGACTGGTGGCCGCAAGAGTTCATTCACCTATCCCCGGTTCTTTTCTACGACTACAACCAGGGCTAGTACACGTATACACTGCAAGGTCGCAAAACAAAGTGCAGTTTCAACTTTTTGGAAATATTGTGTCCTCGATTGATGGCTGCTCATAGTAGAACGTGGTCAGACAACTAGTTATATTAGAGTTATGTCTTGACCACACCTACCCTGAAATAATGACACATAAGTTTAATTAGTATAAAAAAAAACTATGAAAACCACTTATTCTCTTGTCCTAAAATAAATGTCATTCTCGCTTCTCGAGAAGTTAAACCTTTTAAATTTCGACCAAATATATATAAATATAAGCTAAAATTATACGAGTGGCCTAGACACAATTCCAGGCTGTTGTTGCCGTGGCAACAAAATATTTTTCTCTTGTGTTCTTCCTGCACATTGGAGCATTGCTGCTTCTGTGTATCGCGCTTTCTTCTTCGGGTTTTCTTCACTCCTGGGAGCCAAGGAACCCTGGCAGACGTGGGCACCTCCCAAGTGCGAGTTCTTTGGCTTGTGCTCCATGATCATTTATGGACGGCATCCAGACGGAGGCGCCACGGCTTGCAGGATGATGACGAGTGCTCCTACTGCTTCGCCGGAAACAGGTGACCACATAATCACGGGTTGCGTTCTTACGCAGGAGGTCTAGTTCTGCGTCCTCGTGCCTCCCGGATTGGCTGCGCTGGCACCTTTGCATGATCATCCGGCAGTTCTTTGGTGGCTGAGTTTCAGGGTACATCTAGGAGGGGCTCTTTGAAGGGGGTTTGATAGCCTGGTCATCCTGACAGCCTGGTGCTTGTGGAAAGCATGAAACCACTGTGTGTTCAATGGTGTGACGTAGCATGCGGCTGCGCTTGCCCAAAACATGTTCGATAAATGGACAAGGTGGTTGATGGTGGGCTATGGTTTGCTGGCGGTCTTATGTGTCGGTTCCGGAGTAGCAAATCTAGATTATGTAAATTAACTTTCTAAGTTTGGTTAGGTTCAATTCAGTCGGTGAACTCCTACTATTTTGTGATGAGCTTTTCACGTGCTGGGTGTGCTAGGGGTGCTGTAACAATCTCCTTATCTTATTAATTATTGTTATTTTGGATCTGCGAAGGACTGTACGACAGTGTTGACCGTGTGTGCTGTAGCTGTGTGGTTTGGATCAAAGCCAAGAATGAATGGCGCACGTACACGCAGGGCGTCCCTAGGCCCGTGCGGGCCATGCGACCGAGCAGGGCCCCCAAAATCATAGGGCCCCAAGATTTCTAAGTATCCTAAGTATGTATAGTTGAAAGGATCAAATCAGCCTAGAGGGGGGTGAATAGGTGATTTTAAACAATCTGAAACTTCACAAACTAAGAGATGTAGTTAGATAACAACCGGAGAGGCCGGTTTGTTTAGGTAGGTACTACCGGGTGTAAAACACCGGTACTACCGACACAAACAAACGGCACAACCGGGGATCCTAAAAGGAACTACAAATCTGAAGTACGTGAGCTATGAATGTAATACAAGAATCTAGCTCCACTTCCCTAATTATGACCGATAGTAATTCTACTCTCACCGAGCCTTGGTTGCTTCCCTTGATGTAGATCGAGCCTTCCCAACCTAAGAAAGAGTTAGGGATAGGAAGAACACGAAGAACACAACAACAAGCGTAATATACAAAGTAGAGACAACAACAAGCACACGGGACACGCGATTTATCCCGAGGTTCGGCCAATCCACTAAGGAGTGCCTACGTCCTCGTTGTTGAGGTGACCACAAAGGTCGGAGTCTATTTCACCTCCTAGCCTCACTCAAGCAACCACAAAGGCTACTAGAGTTTCTCCACTAGAAATCACATGGGTAATACAAACACTTCGGGGAGCCCTCACAAGTGAATCAATACGGGCTACCACGAAGAACACCTAACCGGCTAGAGCTCAAAGAGTTCAAGAGTAAAAGACACAAATCAAGCCGGCTAAATGGAAAACAAGTGCTCAAGTCGTAGATCGAAGCTTCTCACTCTCTAATCTCACTTCCCTAGCTCAAATCTTGCAAGAGAATGAATCTAGGAGCAAAGGGGGAGAGCGAGGGGAGTAGTCAATGCTTGGAGAGAGCTTTGTCTGAAAGTAGGTCGCAATGAATGAATGGAATGAGTGGGTAACCGTCAAAAGTCAAGTGGAGGGCTATAAATAGTCCCCCAGTCTCGAGGCTAGTCGGTAGTACCGACCACCCATGGTCGGTAATACCGACCAGTCACTGACCAGCCACTAACGGTCACTCAGATCTGAATCTGACCCAAAGTCAACTACCGCCCGCGGGGCGGTACCACCGAGGGGCGGTAGTACCGGCCCTATGGCGGTACTACCGCCAGGCCAAAATGGCCGCGAACAGAGAGCTCCGCAGAAAGGGACTCAGTCCCTCGGTTACTACCGACCAGGGTCGGTACCACCGAGGGTCGGTAGTACCGGCCTTATGGCGGTACTACCGCCAAGTCAAAATCGAGTCAGCACAGAGAGCCCTGCAAAACTTGGTTACTACTGGCTTGGGTTGGTACCACCGGGGGCGGTAGTACCGGCCCTATGGCGGTACTACCGCTAGGTCATTTTTGATCAACACAGAGAGCTTCACAAAACTGCCTTTCTACCGACCAGGGTCGGTACCACCGAGGGTCAGTAGTACCGGCCCTATAGCGGTACTACCGCCAAGTCATTTTGAACTCATCCAGAGAGGTCTGCGAAACAGGCTTGCTACCGGCCACGCGCGGTACCACCGAGGGGCGGTAGTACCAGCCTTATGGCGGTACTACCGCCGGGCCATTTTGAGCGCGAACAGAGAGGATGTTAGAGCAGCGCGCAGAGCAGCCACGGGCGGTACTACCGACCACCCATGGGCGGTACTACCGCCCGCACAGAAAACCCTCCATGTGTCCGTGTTTGTGCGGTGTCTCTCAAGCAAACTATAGTTAGTCGATTTGAGCACTTTTCTCCACATCTAGCCAACATAAATTGTGACCCTCTTGATAGTCCGGCTTACCTATAACTCAAGTTTAAAATTGAAATTTTAAACTACCACTTGAGCTAGGCATCTTTATGTCCAAATGTATCCAAACGTGCTTTGTTCACGAGATCATAACATTTCAAATCTTTCTAGGACTAACGCCTGCATACATGCTTTTATAAACCAGTTAGTCCCTAATTTGATTGTCATTAATTAGCCAAAACCCATATTGGGGGCGAATGCACTTTCAATAGTAATTGTGAACTTTATTTTATTTACTAAATCAGCAACAAATATCATTTTTGGCTCAAAATGTGACATGCTCGACTTGGTTTGCGATTTCAATTTTTTTTCACAATCACTTTGTCACTCTTATTTCTTATTCCTTCTGTCTACCATCAGCGCCATCTTTGGTCGTCTCGTAGACTCGAGACCTAGTTCTAATCCTACATTGGAGATGAAGACACAAAGTCCGCAACTTAGCTCGTCAAGAGTCCAGAGCAGTCCCCAATTTACCACACAACCATAGATCCAAATATTGTGGACACACCATCAAATGATGAACTCCATACTAGGCCCTATTTTATTTAGTCAATATTATATTGTGTTTATTGTCTATGTACACAGGTTGATCTAGTGCTTAATTATTCCAACTCGTAAGGGACGTCTTCAAATCGGATTAGAAACTTTAAACAGAAAAATTAAAAGCAGTCTATACCATGTAATAATATAAATAATATATCAATATATTATTATTATTATTATTATTATTATTTTGTTTTGGCATTAGAGATTAGGCATCTATAATTATTGTTTCGTACAAGGCCTCCAATTTTACCGGAACGCCCCTGGTACACGTTGTCATTATGAGTGCTTTTGTTTTGCTAATGACTAACTCTCGTGCGAAAAGAAATGATAATAAAGAAACAAATGCTAAATATATTTGACAACGCGCAATTTCGCGGGTCTATTGAGACGAAATGCTGATTCATTTTTTTCAAAGAAACATTAATTAGGAGCAAGTACATGCTCCCTCCGTCCCTAAATATTTGTCGTTTTCGCTTCTCAAGAAACAATTTTGACTAAATATATATTAAAAATATTAATATATATGATATATAATTAATATCGTTGGATAGATATTTAAATCTAGTTTTTAACAAAATTATTTGGAGATACAAATGTTATACATATTTGGTACAAATTGAGTCAAACTTATGACATGCACACCTACGGCGACAGCCAATTAGGGACGGAGGGAGTATATGTATAAATAAGGTGACCAAACAATTGTATGAAGAGAGAAAAAACTAAGAGATGATGAAGAAGATAAAAAAAAACTGGTTAGTGCCAGGATGGAAGAGAGGAGAGAGAAGATCCTATTGTAACTTACAAATTGAGATACAAGAAACTCTGTGAGAGTAAAATGTGGACCATATATAATGATTTAGTAGTATGTATCAATATCTAACTATTATACGAGAGGATGACTATTGTATGAGTGTGCTATCAAATTGTCTATATGTGATATGGTACTAGAATAAACTATCACTCCATTAAATTATTAACTATGCTTTAAATATTCCTAGTTGTTGGTTAATTATGTGAAAACTCAATGATCCTATGATCTAAGGTCACGTTTGGAAGGACTTCGGCTTCAGCTTCTCACAGCTTCTTACATGGATATTGCCAAAACAACCTTTTAAAAAAAGGCTTCTTGCAAAGAGACCAGCGGAGTTAGAACATTTTTTTATAGAGAGCTGGAGCCATAAAAATATAGTTTGTTTCGGTTCTTCCTCACAAATAATGTAAATTATTGCAAAATCGCTATTGGAGCTATTTTTACCAGATCTTTTACAAAACGACTTTTAGCTACACAAGGAAATAATATAAACCTATGACTGCGGGAGGGTTGGCGGCCTCCCAGCGCTTGATGTACTGTAGCTTTTTTTTTTGCTTTTTTGCTTTCATTTTTTTCCTTTTCTTTTATGTTTCTTTTCTACTTTTTTTCTTCTTCTTTTCTTTTTTTCCATGATTTTCGTTCTAAAAAACCGATGCGCGGTAGCACGTTCAATAGTACTATAAGATATAATAATATTCTTAACGAGGAGTTACTTTTTACCTATTCATGCCTTAGTCTACTGTTCATTTCATTTTTATTTTCTTTTATGGTTATTGTTTTTCTCTTTTTGTCTCATTTTAGCATATGTTTGTTAAAAAACTTCCGTATAGGTTTTTTCCTTTCAAAAACCAGCGTGTTCATAGAGCGCTCATAATAGTATCCCTGAACCACAAGTTTTTTTTCTCTTTTCCTTTCATTTAGCACATATTTTTTTAACAAACTTCCGCATAGGTTTTTCTCTTTTCAAAAAACGGTGTGACGTCAGTGCACCCATAATAGTATCTCTCAGCTATGAGTTTTTGAGAGCTTTCACAGCTCCAGAGACTGTAACGCTACTGTTCATTCCTCTTTTTCTGTAGCGCTACTGTTCATTCTTCTTTTTTTGTCTTTTCCTCCTCCTTTAGGTTATTTTTTCCTTTCCTTTTATTCACTATTCTTTGTCTTTATTTGTATAATTAGTTTTTTAATAGCCTATTTTTACTACTCTAAATTAGTGTCATAACATTTTGATGTTACACATGTTAAAATTTAGTCACAAAAAATAAACATCTTCTAAATATAAATTATTTTATAATTAGATGCTTTTGATATTATCTGTTTATTAATTTAATCTTTGTCTGCGCAGCGAAGCGCGCACTATCAAGCTAGTCTAGTCTATACGAGGAGCCGGAGCCCGGCCTAGTCTAGCTAACGGTTGTCTATACGTAGAAATCATCCTCCATTTCTCCGTCGTGGGGACCAGAACGTCTTTTTTCGGTAGGAGCTGATTGAACCCAAAAGGAAGCAAGAAAAAGGAGGAATTGTACGACATGGCACAGCAGCTGCTGGTCGTGGTTGGCCTGCATCGTGCCCGCCACTAATGTCAGCTTGCTTAGTGACAGCGCCTCCTAAGCACATTGGTTGAGCTAGGCTTTTGTGTTAGAATAACCCCATTTGAAAAGGTTCCACCTTTTTTTTTAAAAAAAAAAGGTTCCCAAATCTGGCATTATTGGTTGGGAGAAGGAACGAACAATCCTTAAATCTGTGTTGGTTGTGTTTTGTTAATCTCTCACGTCAACTTCTTAGAGAAGCCTGGGACCGAATTTGCATTGGCAAAGTTGTCTGGATCATGCATGTGTCTTGCGGGGCCAATATTGCACTAGAAGTTTTTTTTTTTGGGTTGTTGATCTTTGAAAAATCTACGCGCATCATGCAGCCAAGCAACGTCATCATTTTTATAAACAAAAAATCGGCTCCTGCGGGGGCTCCGCGCACAGGTGACCCTCGTGTGCAAGGACGCCAATTGAAATCAAATTTGTCCCCAGTTCAAACCGGCTAGGTCCATATATGAGTCACTGCTTGTCAAAATGTGCAGTACCTAGTGATCCCAGAATAAATTTATTTGCAAGAGGAAGATAACAAAATACCATGGCTCGTTCTGGCACAGTGTTTCGGCACTGGGCATCACACCAGGAGTGTAGTTTGTGTGGTGAAATGAAACGGTCAAGGCTTTATTTTTGTTTAGAATAAAAATAGAAATGTTCGCCACATATTTCTTCAGGAGCTATGCTAAACATAATATATATATATATATATATATATATATATATATATATATATATATATATGGTGAGTTTTCTATACTCCCGGGAGTAGTTACTCTCATCTTCAAAACACCATGTTGCGTATGTGTTCATACTTGTTTATCTCTTTGAGTATGTTTATATACTCATGTTAAGATATTTCATGTCTTAATACACTAAAAAATTTCAAAGGAACCCATACTTTTTAATATATTACGAAAATGTCACTCACTGTTGTATATAAAATAAGTATATCCGCATACTCTATGTATGCATGCATACTTGACGTATATACTTCCATAGATAGTCTAGTATGATCATATACTTCATGTAAATATACTTCGTTCGGTCATATATACCATAAATCTAGAGATATAAACATGGGAGTAACTACTCCCTAGGAGTAGAAAATAATTTCCCTATATATATATATATATATATATATATATATATATATATATATATCAATAATTGAAAGAAGTGATCGAGAGTACTGAAAACTAGATTAGAGTTCCAAAGGCACATCATTTAGGCCAGTTTTAGTAGTGTGTTTCATGTCTCTATTTCCAAGACTCTTAGATGTTAAAAACAGTACAAACTGGTTTTATCACTATGAAACTCATTTCATCCCATATAAAGTTTTTATCATCTATCTCTTTATTTATACTGTATCATATCAACTTTTTTTAACACCCATAAAACTCTTAAAAAACTTCTAATAACGCTGGACTGGCCTTAACCGTAAGCCTGTAGGAATGGCACATATCCCAATCATCCTCCGCGCTGACCTAGGAGTATTTTATCAAGGAATAAAATGAGATCATCAAATAGCCCATGTCATTATGAACTGTGTGTACTGTGTAGATTACCTAACTATTATTCTTTTGCGAAGAGGTGTACATCAACTAATTCGATTCTTGGTGATGGACATGTCCACCCGAGTACTTATTATCAAAGACTTGAAATATAAATATTTGCATTTTTCATATTTATTTTAGAATTTGACGATGCTATTATTTTTTTAGCAGTACTCTCTCCATACTCGTAAAAGATATCGTTTTGGACAAGGTTCAGGTCAGACATTGGAAATATAAATCATCAATAACTTTTTAGTTGTTGAGTTTGAAAATGTGAAAATTATATGAATAGATTTGTCTTGAAAAATACTTTTATAAAAGTATACATATATCACTTTTTTATAAATATTTTTATAAAAAAACAAGAAATCAAACTTGTGTTTTGGAGACCGTGTCGCTGTGCTAAACGACATCTTTTACGAGTACGGAGGGAGTACCAGTAACGTGTATGTTGATAGTAAGGATGACAACAGATCGGTTTCGGGTCTAGCGGGTTGGGTTTGGGGACGGTTTTTCACCCATGGTTTTCGGGTTCAGGGCTCCGAAACCTATCGGGTTTGGTTTTTCATCCGTGGATACCCGACTGATATTCATTTGCAATAAAAACTCATGTTTTATAATATACTAATAATAAATTGTTTACTTAGATTATTAAATTTGTTCTAAGTTAACTTATGAAATTATTTATTATTTATTGCCTCTTGATTATACATGTATGTATATATACATATATGTTTACAGAAAGTACTTATTGCTCTTATTAGTGCAACACAAAACGGATTTTGGGTATCCAATCAGGTTTCGAGTATCCACGGGTTTAGTTTAGGTGTACGGAGACTCCACCCAATCCGAATCTAACCCGTTGGCATCCTTCGTTGATAGGAAGAAAACACACACACAATCCACTAGGGCGGCTGATTCACTCTTTTTTTTCTCTTTCCCACCTTGCTCATGATTACCTAGCTTCGGAGGGAGAGAACGGAATTCCCAGTCTCCCATGATTTGCATGATGCTACCTCGAGTCCCAAGTAGCAGCAATCCTGCCGATTCATGCGCCCAAAACAGGAACCCAGGAATTTGGAGGGAAATAAAAAAAGAAAGAAAACCCAGCCCAAAACCGGTGGAGAAAGAGAAAGCAACTGCACTTGCACCCGCACAGCACAGTCAGTCCCCCTGAGGCTGAGGGGTCGACACGCGTCCACCTAACGGTCGATCTAACGGCGGGAATCTCCCGCGCGGCGGCGCTGTCGCCGTCCAGCCGGATTCCGCACCCGGTCCGTTGCTTACCCGCCTCCCTCGGTGGGCCCGCGCCGCGGGCGGGCGGGCGGAAGATCCCGCCGGTGAGGTGAGGATAGCGCCCCGCGACCGCGATGCGTGTGTCGTGGGCCCGCGAGGTCAGGGGCCCGCGGAATCTGACGCCGGGCCGCGCGGCACGGACGTGTCCTGCGGTGGTGCCGTGTCGTTTTCGGCCTGGCGTGGCGTCTGAGGGTCTCCTGCAAATACGGCTTGGAGACGGGGCCTAATCACCGGTTTGCCATTGGTGTCCAGGAGCAAAGGCAAACTGGAGTCCGGGCGTCCGGCTGCCAGACTCTCACGGTTTGGTTCGTGTACTAGTAGAACCCGGCTCGTATCAGAGAGCCAGACTCACATGAGACAGGCTGAGAGCGTACAACTCCATCGTGTTTGGTTGACTACATCAACTTAGTCTGGCTGAGAAAATACGTTGTTTGGTTACCTGTACAAAGATATCTTGCATACGATAAAATATTACAAAATTATGATTATGAATTTTATTTTATGTAAATACACTCCTAAAGTACTTATTTTATCTAACTATGTCTTAAATACCATTAAAATATGTTAATATCACTTGATATTCACTAATTATATACTAAAAGTGTCATTAGGTGAGAAAACAACGCATCCAGCGAGCCAGGCCCAACAGGAACGACCGATTTGCTCGTTCCCGCAGAGCCTGGCCCTGGGGCGCCTCGTGCACGCGCAGAGCCTGGCTCAAGCTGATGATCAGGCAACCAAACAGTCGGTCCCTGCATCCCACCAGCCTGGTTCAGCTGGATGCAGGGAACCAAACACACCCTCAAGGACTCAAGGGGTGCATGCAGATGTAGGGAGCCCGTGCGAACTGAACTGAAGTAAGTAGTATTTAGATTACAGTGGAATTTTTGCACTTATAATTACGACATCTGATCGACAAGAAAGTTTGAGCGGTACTAGTACGTAACGTAACGTGTGTTAGACTTCACAAGAGCTGCATCAAATTTGCTGTCGTCACGAAAAGAAGCAAGGCATCAGAGATGGGATCATGTGTTTCTTCGGTCGAACGACCTTTTTGACTAGTGAGATCACTGATCAGGCAAGGCGTTATCAGTCACCAACCAGCAGCATGGACCAGGACCAGGAAACGCCACTGCCACGCTGCTCCAAACTCATACATCTGCATTTACAAACGCCGGCCCGTGCTTTATATATCATCGATCACACTGTTGCACAGGCATCCAGGACGTACACTCACCACAGAAAACCTAGGCTTTGCCGAGTGCCAAATTTTGGACACTGGACAAAGAGCCTCTTTGCCGAATATCGGCCACGTGACACTCGGCAAAGCGCAAACACAAGGCAAAGAATGCTTTTGCCGAGTGCCAGATGTCGGCACTCGGCAAAGATCCCCTCTTTGCCGAGTGCTAGCCACGTGGCACTCGGCAAAGAATGTGACCCCGAACTGTGCCACGTGGTCTGGTCTTTGCCGAGTGCCGCCAGGCTTGCACTCGGCAAAGAGCTCTTTGCCTAGTTTTTTTTGACACTCGACAAAGCCAGTTTTTAAATTACATTTTGAAGCAGTAAATTAATCCAAATGAAAAAGGTTTTAACTACAAAGTTGGTTAACTTATCAAGATGAATAATTTTTGTTTTGGTGATGTCTTCATTTGAAAAACTTAAAATAAATCCGTTCACAAATCTTATATATCTCTCTGGTAGTTTATAAAACTACAAGAGTGATATATAATATTTGTGAATAATATTAGAACCACAATGTCGGATGCACAAATGGTCAAACAACCAAAATAAACTTTGTAGATTTTGACAAGTTATGAAATTTTGTAGTTGATAACTTTTTAATTTAAAGTCATCTAGTTATGCAAAACTGCGTTCGAATTTGAAAATTTTAAAATTCGAATTTTTTAAAATAACTCGGATGGAGAAATGACCAAAATGAAAGTTGTAGATCTCGAAAAGTTATGAAACCTTGGTGTTGACAACTTTTTGATTTGAAATCATCTTGTCAACGAAAACTACGTTTCAAATTGTAAAATTTGAAATTCAAATTTGTATAAACGACCTCAGATTGAAAAACTACCAAAATAAAAGTTGTAGATCTCAAAAAGTTAGAAAACTTTGTAGTTGACAACTTTTTTATTTGAATTTATTTAGAGCCTCAAATAAGCAAGTTACACTCGGTTTAGTATAATACATGGGTAACCGAAACGGAGATGAAACGTATATGTGTAGTGCAGTGGTAGAGGAGGCTCCGCGCGAATGAGAGGTCGTGAGTTCGAATCCTGCTGTCTGCGTGAGTTCGAATCATGCTGCTGACTGCGTGAGAGAAAATTGCATGAAAAATACCAGAAAATTGCGATTTCGAGGGAGATGGGTGAGCGCTGCCTAGTAGGCCCCTCCCTCGATTTAATAAAAGTTTTTCACTATTTTTTTGGATTTTTTTCGTTTTTTCTTTGCCGAGTGCACGATATTTGGCACTCGGCAAAGAGCCCATTGCCGACATTTTTTTTGTCGAGTGCTCTTTACCGAGTGCGGCACTCGGCGAAGCCTTCGCCGAGTACAAAAGACTCTTTGCCGAGTGCTACCAGCACTCGGCAAAGAACCGATCTGCTGTAGTGACTGTACTACTAGTAGAGTATATACAGTACATAGCTACCGATCCACTGGTTTGGGGGACGTACACTGAGCCTTTGCGATATTTGTACGCAATCCCAGTGACCGACCACACAACAGCAAAATGCACAGGATTAATCAATAAGTACAGTAGATGGAACCAATAGGCAGTACACGTGCGTGCTACTGCTGCTGCCAACACCAACAACAGGCGACAAGTCGTCGCAGATTGCTCGCATGCATGGCAAAGAGTCAAAGACTAGTACTGCTGAGTGCTGACGCTAGCAGAGAGGTCGGCAGTAAGATCGAGCCAACAACAGGTATAGCTCTCGATACATCAACTACTGTAATAGTCTATCTTTTCCTATTTGGATCAGTCTGCGTTGCTTGCTGTAATGATTGAAGAGTACTCCTAATAAGATGGAGTGGTTATTAGAGTACAGTACGTACTACTTGTAGTATTAGTCAGTAGTCAATGATGCATTTTGCAACAACTAACCGCGCCATATAAACGTGGCAAGTGTCAACCTAACTACTGTATTAGCTACGCGCACTTCTTCCTAGCATGTCCTGTACTACATACACAGAAACAACTGAAAAACGGGAGCAGCACGCATGGCATCCCAAAGCCAAATCAGGGAGCAGCAACACCATAATAGGCAGTGGCGCGAATCTAGCCAAAAACATCGTTGGGGTCAACTTCGTTGCATAATGCAAATTTTCTTGAACATAAACAGTAATTTATTAAAGGATTTAGAAATTTTATCGGGGTCGCCGAACGAAATTAAATTGGGTGCACCCCCGGTGCACCCAATTGCCTATACACCCCATGGTGGATTGTTAACACGTGTCTGGGGAACTAGATCCTACGTCCAGCAAAATTCGTAACAACTAAGTCTCCGCATGTTGTGTGGATTTTCTAAATTTAGTCTCCACACATACTGCCTGGTGTCCGTAAGATATTCTTTTGTGCCACGTGTCAATAATCCACCATGGGGATGTACCGGGTGCACCCAATTTAATTCCCACCGGACCCCGATAATTTACATTAGATTCGCCCCTGATAATAGGCATTTGTCAGGTCACATTTACATGGATGTACATGTCTTTAATGGCAGCACACTGGAAAACCTTGTTGGCATGCCTTGGTCCTCGTAACAGCATAACAAAGTCCTGATATGTTAAGATAAAAGACTTTGTTCATGATTGTTACTCAGTGGAGAGGTTCAAGAATGCTTATAAGAGACTGATAGAGCCACTTCCAAATAAGACCTAGTGGCGTGAAGTTGTGTCGGGGGAACACCAAAGGGGTACCCCCAATCAACGCAAACAAATAGGTTAAACCTAGAACACCAATTAATTAACTCAGCTAAGCTAACCTTCCAAGAAACCAATCCCTCGGAGCCTGCAACGCTGGCCCACCGCCAGGGAGCTTAGACTTGCCAAAACCTTACCGGCCGCCTCCTGGTAGCCTACCCCTCGAACCCGCTTCAGCTGCGCACCGCTCCTCGGGACCCCACGCGGGGACCTCGAGCCCCTCCAGCACGACATCCAATCCCACGAGGCTCGTCACACTCTAGGCCTCGAGCTGGAGCTCAACCTCCGCTCGCCCGAGCCCTCCGCGCTCGGCCTCGAGCGAGCGCTCCACTACCCTTCGAAGCCCTCCACGAAGAGGAAGCCTCCTGCTCCCCAGCCCCGATGACCACATCAATCTCATACCACGCATTTAATGCGTCCACCTACTCTAGTCATGTCCTCTGCAACCCGACGCGTACCACAGTGAACCGGAGCCAGAGTCAAACCTCGTTTTCACCACAAGCATGGGCAAAAAGGCACAAGTACAGCACTGTTCGGCCATACCACGCACTGTAGCACACTCGAGCTTCACCCCGAGGCCTGGGTTCCCACTGTACACCCGGGCGTTCCGGGACTTGCCCATACCTGCGGGGGCTCGAGCCCCCCCGCAGGCGCCACCTCGAGGCCGGCTCTGAGCCCCTCGAGCCCTGGCTACTTTCACGCTATTGGAGGACAGGTACCCCAAGACCCGGAGGGACTTTGCCGTGTCCTGTACATGCCGGGATGGGTGTTGTACGGCTTCCACGTCGCCACGCCTCCACGTCCGCGCCCGGGATGAGGCCACGCATCAAGGACGCCTCAACAGCAGCACCCACGTTGGCTGCAGTGACTTTGACAAGACAGAGTTCCTACCCTTCGCCATGTCGAGCGATGTACATATCAATCCTGTGTAAACCCTGGCCTCCTCTTGTTCTATAAAAGGGGACGCCAGGGCCCTTCGCGCGAGGGAGACAACACGCGAGTCCACGGTTACGCACACGCTTTCACGCACAAGTCCACACACACACATATACGAATTCGGACTCCGGTCCACGCTCACAGAGCTTTGTATTCGCCCCTGTACAAGCACTTAGGTGCAAGTAATACAAGAACATCTTCCCCCCGCTGGACGTAGGGCCTTCTTTGCCCGAACCAGGATAAACCCTTGTGTCATCTTGCATCACCATCCAGGAAGAGAGCACGCGATCATATTACTCGTTGGTGTCATACCCCTGGGTTCGAAACACCGACAAGTTGTGCTTGACTTTGTAGTTAATGCACCATCAGATAAAAAGACCTGCCGGAAAACCTAGAAAACCACAAAGCAAATGATATTTGGAGGAGGAAGTGGTGGCATGAGCCCAAAAAAAAAGATGCAAAGGATGCTACCAATCAAGCCGGTAAGGATGTAGAAATGGAAGCTAAGGAAGCTGCTAAGGGATGATACTCCCTCTATCCCTGAAAGAAGCAATTTCTAGAATCAGTACCGGTCAAACTTTTTAAACTTTGACTAACTTTATAAAAAAGAATAATCTCATCTATGATATAAAATAGACATATTATGAAAATATATTCTATGATATATCTAATGATATGAATTTGGTACCATCAATCTTGATAGTTTTTTCTAGAAATTCGGTCAAAGTTTAAAAAATTTGACTTAAGACAACTCTAAAAATTGATTTTTTCAGGGACGGAGGGAGTATTTTTAAACCACTGTGGGGACCACCGTTAAAAAAATACAGGAAAATGAAGTATAAGCAGTGCAGTGAATTGGGTCATGGAGCAACTAGCAGTGCGCCCTGCTCGATTCGTTTTGTGGCCGCTCTGTTCCACCCGAGAAAGGCTAATAATTGCCGATCTGTTTGCTGATAACACGTGTAGTATCCCCAAATGTAGATATTATAGATATGTAGAAAAAAAAACAACCCGTGTTATAATTTAGAGTCTCTGTACTAGGAACGAAGACTATTCCATTCCTACAGTACTTAGGAATTAGGATGGATGGGCATGGGCTGTCCGTCCGTCCCGTCCCCACTCCCCAGCGTCTCGGCACGGCGACACGGCACTCCCCTGCTGCTGTACGTGCTCGTGCTGTACTAGGCAGTGGGCACACCACAACTCCTGCATGCCTGGGCCAGCTTTTCCGGACTCCATCCATTGGCTTCAATTTCAGGCAGGGCTGCCATTTGCCAACAGCTAGCACAAGCATTCTGAGCTAGCTCTCCCACTCCGAATCCTCCCTCCTTGTTGTCAAGTGCCGAAACTGCCGCCACCACCAACAACAAAAATAACAAGCCCAGCCAGGTAGGTTGTCGCTTCGCCGGGCAAAAAAGATACTCCGAAGAAACGGCAAGCAGGCAAGGCAGCTGATCGATGTCTCCAACTCCAACTCCAACTCCAACCTTGAGTTCCAGTTGCAACCGGCGTCAGGTAGAGGTAGCAGGGCTGGCTGGCAGTCTCCACCGCACGCGACGTGTGAACCACCAGTCCAACACCAACAGTGGTCTAGAGAATCTCCTCGCTACTAGGGTGTATTTAGTTGGAAGGATTTTGGGTGTAAAGTTCCTGTAGCACTTTCGTTGTTATTTGACAAACTTTGTCCAAATATGGACCAACTAGACTCAAAAGATTCATCTCGACATTTACAAACAAACTGCGTAATTAGTTATTTTTTTTACCTACATTTAATACTCCATGCATGCGTGTAAAGATTCGATGTGATGGAAAATCTCGTAAATATTTGGGATCTAAACAGACCCATTAGTATTTTTCGATGATTGATGCAAGAATCTCCTCGCTCTTGATTCTTCTCGACCGAGCTTGATTAGCTCTCGTAAAGAAAAAAAAAAACACGCGCTGCGCTGGTGAATTTGCATTGGTCAGGCCGTGCTAATCTACTCTACTCCTTTGTACTAGCATATATCCCAGCAGTACGCAGTGCTAAAGATGGCAATGGTTACCCGAAACCCGACTAACCGATGGGTTTTACTCGATAAAGAGACGGGTATGGAAAGAATTTTACACTCATGGGTATACTAACGGGTAAAAATCTCTACCCATCGGGTATGCGGGTACGGGTACGGGTACGGGTACGGAAACATACTACCCATACCCGTGTACCCACGGATAATTTATACCCGCCTTAGTAACACATATGTATTCATTACTTACTATAAAATATACATATATCGAATATATCTATGACTATTAGACTATTAGTTAGTGTAGTTTTGTTGCTATGTTATAATTTGTAGAATCTTATTCATAAATTATCGATGATATATGATTTTAATAATATAATACAGTATATTCATATTTTTTGCTTTGTTGCGGGTATGCATTCGGGTATGGATTACCTGTCGGGTAAAAATACCCGCGCGGGTACGGGTAAAATCTTCTACCCGTGTGCGGATATGAGTATTTTAGCAGGTAAAATTTTATCTCGCGGGTACGGGAGCACTACCCGACGGGTATTTACCCGTTGCCATCTCTACGCAGTGCTCGTACGTACTACTACTTTACCACTGCTAGTAATTTACTCCCTTCGGTTTTATTTATTTATACGTGTCCTACTAGCTTTGTCCTAAATTAACCATTCATTTGTTTTTTTTGTAAAAAAAATATAGATTCATGACATGTATAAGATTTATTTATGTTTTATATTCACTATGAAAAATACTTTCATAATATGTAGTAATTCATATGTTGTAAAACTTTTAAATAGATGGCCAAAGATAATAACGTTTGGCTTAAAGATAAATCTAATATGACATATATGGCATGGTTGGAACTGCTCAACGAATTTCGTGGAGCAATAGCTCTCAAAAACCTAGAGTTTGTGAAGCAACAGCTCTACAAAAATAGGTGCTCTCACAATTTCACATCTTTTTTTTCAAATAGATTGCGTGGAGCTGAAATCGTTTGGGCAAAAAACATGGAACGGAGCTGAAAAACGTTGAGCGGAACTGTTCCAAACATGTAAAAGAGAAGTGAGGCAGTAGAATCTACCATTCTTAATAGTTAATTAAGCATTCCTCGTGGTATTCGGTCGTAGCTGTGTACTTAATATTCGCAGTTAACAGCACCGCCGACTCTAGGCCACACCTCAACAATGCAAGTTGCCGAAGCCTTTATCCTCTTCTCGGCTTTTTCGCGATGGATGGAGGTAAAAAGTCGGCGGGAATATAATCTGCCCATCGCCGAAAGGACGAATAAAGGACGACGGACGAGATGGCAAAATTCGCCGAGATTTCGAGGCGCATATTCGCAGACGTGCGGGTTTTTTCTGGACTGGGTGTGGTGTCACTGTGTGCGCATGGGCTGGGCGCCTGGGTCATCGGCCATCGGGGTGAATTGCTCTCGGCCTCGCCGCCGGCTGCTCGTTCGCGTCGGCGACGGCGACGGCGGTGACCTTGCCAGCCCCTGCAGCACGCAAAGCGTTCGCCGTCGTCACTCGTCAGGCTGCTTTTGACCAGCCGTGATTATACTATCTAATAATTAATTAATTAGCCAAGCAGAGGGTAAGTTTGCTTGGACCTGCAACCTAGCTTCAACAGGGACGTCGATGGCGATTGGCCAAGTTGTTGGACTTGCGACTTTCTCCAACCAATGGGACTGCTAGCTACTACCGGCTGCAGTAAAAATATGTACTACCACCGTAGACTTTATATTAACAAAGAAAAAAAAACTGTAGGCTGGGCCGGCCATCCATGGCTCGTGACGCTGACACCCCATATGTACGTGCCGGATCCACAAGGGTAAAAAAAATAAAAGGAGAAAAATCCTCTAACGTGATAAGTACAGTCAAATATCGCTATATATTCTTCTTATTATCGTCGCGACTCGCGACTCGCGAGAGCTGCCTCTAACGTGCGGGCTAACAACTTCCATTTCATGCCAGAGAGTAGAGTTTTTCCTGCCAACTATGATTGGTCGTCATCGTGTGTTAAATTCAAAGACGACAGGGAATCTTTGGTGGAGGGCGCAGGGCGGAGATTCCGTAGCCTCGCCGATATTCATTCAGAACCTCGTAGCGTGCGTTACCCAATCAAAGTACAACAACGAACGAGACTTTGGCTTAGGCCAATCTCAATGGTAAGTTTCATTTTGTTGTTTTCAAGACTGCCATGTCATATGAAATAAAATGAAATAAAATGAAATTCGAATGAAACTCTCCATTGAGAGAGAAAGTTTCATTGTAAAATTTCATAGGCATTAAATTTCATGACTCATAGAGAATTGGTATTCGTGCCAAGAGAGTTTCATTTAGATGAAACTTATTTCTTCTCTCACTTCTTAGATACACCGCCAAGTCATCACCAATGCCTATGTGACAACCTATTTAATGCAAATGAAACTCAAATGAAACTCCTATTGAGATTGACCTTAGCGTGACGACAAGACGCAATTAGTGAAAACGGAGACGGCGTAGCTAACCTCCACGAAATGAAGTGGATGCACTGATCGCAAATTGAATTTGTCTTTGCGAGCAGGGATGGTGCAACTGCAACCTCAGGAAATAGTGAGTTACAAGTACATAGATGGGCCTTTCGGCCCGGGAAACAATTATAACTTGGGCCAACGGAAAAGCCACGCGTTGTTCACAACACCGCGCCTCCCTAGTCCCCACGGACTGATTTTCCTCCGCATGAACGAACATGCTTCTCTAATTTTTTCTGTCTCTCCCCGATCAAAAAATTACTGCACTGTACATGTACAGATCAACAAAACTCTGGTGTCCCACCATATCATGGAACCGCGATTCAGCGCTAATTGAATGCTACGCTAAACACTCCGCATTACAAGTAGTTTCGTCGGCATCAGCTGACGACACGGTTTCACTGAACAATACAACAGCAGGGGTGATTTTAGTCAAATAAAGCAAAGAATTCTTCGACATACATCCGGCCGGCCACCAACGTCAAGACTCAAGAAGCAGCTCCGTCGTCCAGTACAAGGGGCTGCGGGCTGCCCGTTTTCAACATTTTGGCGCCTATATACAGCACAAAAAGGGACGGCCATGACGACAGAAACCAAGGAAAAACAGGAGAGTGTGTGTGTACTCACTGACTGCAAGGGGAAGAACAGAGCCTCTTTTCATGTCCTGTGGACTCTCAGCGCCTCAAGAATGCTTTCAACCCACCTGTGAAGTGCAAAGACAAGACGGCGTGCAGATTAGGTGGTAGTCAAGGGATGTACGATATGGTGTGCACACCAGCCCGTAATGTTCAATATCCGTGACGTGTGCATGGCAATCGGGATAATGTTACTCAAAGGGCATCGTGATGTATGCATACCCCTCAAGTCCAGGGGTTGTTGGATAATATATGCTCTTCAGGCCCAATTTCTTCGCTGCAGATGCAGTGGTCTCACCGATGCAAGCGATGGAGTTGTTCCAGTTGTCAACTTTTGAAATAAGATTTAACCATGCCCTGCGATAACAAAAAATAAAAAAAAAAACTGAACCATTGAAACCACACTTAAAAACTAACAGTGGCAAAATGAAAAACGATCCAAGGAGACCGATGATTTAACAAAGGAATGCCAGTTGCGTCTATTTTATAATGTTAAACTATGCTCCCCCAAAAAGTATTTGATGCTTACTACATGCTAATACCCCCACATCTATTGCACACCAGCTTTACCTTGCACAATTCATGAACACAATTTGTAAAAAAAAAAATATCCAAATGTCAGTGTATAATTACCTCAGTGCAGAAGGAGAAGCTACTGCAACAACTGGAGCTGATATAGCAAGATTTAGTGTTAGTGGTTCAACATCTTCTACAGGAACCTGCATGCACACACAACACCTTCATATGTTACTATGTTAGCAGAAGACTAATATTCATGTAAAGAAACTGTCAAAAATAATATGAACAGATGGTCAATATTTTCTGATTCTTAATGCAAAATCTCTACTCTGGTCAAGTATGTCACAATCAACTTACAAAACTAAATGCCACTACCAAAGGAAAGAAGGCAACCCATGAATATATCAATATCAAATGTCAGGCTCGAAGTACATCATGATTCATGAGGTTAAGCATCCAGAAAATGAATAGATGACCAAAAGTGCCATTGTGTTCAAGAGCTCACTAAAATTCTGACCTACAGGAATAACTAAACTGTTGAAAAACTAGTGAGTTGTAGAGCTCACTACAAAATTTTTCTCGAATACACGAAAGGCTTGCGTATCAATATATTAAGATCGAGAAAAAGTTTTGGTTACACGACGTGCCACTCTGGGTGCGCTAGACGGGTTGGCAGAGGATTGACGTTGTTCTTGTACCCGTCTAGCGGACTTTACTACAAAAATTTTAACCAACACTGTTGAAAAACTTGGTTCATACGAAGACCAATGGCTAACAAGGAAATGAAATAAATATTGCGCTTGTAATATGAATATTCATGCAACAAAACAGGTACTACAGACTACCGGAAGCAGCACAAGATGCAGATGACGAGTTTGTGTTTGTATGTGGTGATAAGTAGAACAAAAAAAAAATCCTGCACAAGTGAAACAAAACCTACAGTTGTATATGTATTCAGTCGTGTCACGTCAAATCCTCGTTCTGATAGCCCATCCTCTGCATTGCAAATAATGAAGTATCATGAAGCCTACAGTCATTAAATAAAAAATAAAGAAAACAAGTTAAGAGTTCATAACCATAATAGTTCAACTAGAAAACCGAAAATTGACCCTGGCTCAGAAATCAGAATTAATTCGCAACATCCTCAAGAAAACACACCATTTGGGAAAAACTGAATATGAGAAACATGTCGTCTTAGTGAAAGCAGAAAAAAAAAGTAATGAGACAAATGCTCATTGTAATACCAAAATAACTCACGAATTTCATGGCCAGCCTTTGCAGATGCAGGATATAGTACTTTACATGAATTCTCATTGCTCCTTGGAAGCTCTGAAGCCAAGACTTTACCTAAAGCTGATGAAATGGAACAAATTGATTGACACTGATAAATAATTGAAGATGAATGGAAGAGCATAAAGTCTTGAAAATACACATGCACCAAGGTCATCATAGAAACTACAAGGTAAGATACCTTTGGAAGGTGAAAATGCAACCTCAAGAGATTGATCATCAGATTCTGATACTTCATGAAAAACCCTTGCAGTTCCTGCTCCAACAACAGCTACTCGCACCTTAGGACTTCCAGCAGCCCTGGCATTGAATCATTGTGTAACTTGAGTGAAAAATTGGCACCCTTAGATTATGTTTCAGCTGGTGACGCTATGCACTAATGATATAAAATCAAGGATTATATGCCTGTAAGAAACTGTAGAACCAACATAGACCATGCATTTTGTTAGCCAATAAAACACAAATCTATGGCATGACAAGTTATAAGAAATGAAGTGTAAATTGAGGCATAATTACTACTTGTACAACAACAATGTGCACATAACTGCAATATACTTGATGCTTACTTCCATCCCTGAAGGAACACTGCAGCTGCCTCAGGAGAGGTTACAGTAATCCAGTCGAACTTGTCATCTGTAAGTACAGAATAGCATTGACTAAATCACAAATATTTGTTGCAGTTCTATATAGCAAGTGTGAAGAGGAGTATATATGAAATGGACAATATAATATCTGCATTAAAAAATGGAACAAAAACAAATGTGAAAGGACAAAATGTTGAATGATGCATATCCAAAGAATGAAACTCTGTAAATGAAATTTAGCAGATGAACGGTGTTCAGATCACAAAAAAGGAAAGACTGTAACACTTACTACGTAGGACATCTGAAAGCCTATCTGTATCAGGGCCTTCAACATGCTTAATAAGAGGAAGTTCCAGAGAGTGTATGTTATGCTTTTCCTGCAGAATCCAATTAGAAAATCAATGTAAATGCAAGGCATGAATCAGCCAAAGTATTTTGAACAATATCAGATTATTATCTTACTTGGCAAGCCCACAAAAACTTAACTGTTATCAGAAAACCCAGTAGATTCATGCTCAAGTCACTCCGAGAATTTTTTTATTAAACTACAAGGTTTTGTTATCATCAATTGAACAGTGAAGACCATGATTCAAGTCACCTCGAGAATATTTTGAAGCCAACATTAATCAGGAATCAGCAATGCAGTATCGCCATCATACTTTGCACAAAACAGGTGAACGAAGGAATCACATGGAACCCAAGAAAGAACGCTGCATTTCAATTGCAAGAATTTGGAAAGTGCTAAATTAATATAAACTTCTGAATTCTGTCTGATAACAGTCCCAAAAGGCCATAGAAGCAGCGAGGCGCATTAGCACCCTGAAAAAAATTTGGCCGAGTTCTAAATATCAAGCCCCATGGTAGCCCAGTCTAGCGCCAACGGCATGGCCTCTCATATGGTAAATAGTATAACTAACCACCGATTTGGTCCTGGCGCAGACATTCACCGAAGCTCATCCGCCAAACTGCCCAAAATTGGTCAACAGTATGGACACCACAGCACCAACAGGCAACAGCGCCCAAGCCTTTCGTCCTGCCACACCCCTAGGCCTCTAATAACAACTGATTTCAACAAGAAAGCGCAATGGACGGAGTACCCATTGGGAGACTCACCAGCGCGGCGATGAGCCTGGCGTTCTTTCCCTGCTCGCGCGTCACCACGACATCGGGAGGGGGCGAAGAGGACGCCACAAACCTCCCGGGTGCATCCGCCCGGAGCCTCCTGGCGGGATGGGCTCGGAAGGTTCCAGAAGGTGGGAAGAAGAGCGCCAGTGACGAAGAGAAGGCCATATCTGTGGGTCCTCAGCTCCGAGCTCCTGGCGAAGAGCACTGCGGCCGGCACTGGGGCAAAGCCGCCGGGCGCCGGGCCCCGTGGGCCCGTGGAGGTCGGAGCTGAGGAGTGCGGAGCAACGCGGAGATTGAGGTCTAGCCGTCTGGTACTGGGGGAGAGAATGAATATAAACGTGCTCGTATGGGCCGGGCAGGCTATCCAAAAGGCTACAGTTACAGCCCAGTGATTTAACCCAACAGTTACGGCCTTCTTGTGTCTTATAACACGAAGAAAGGGAAAACATGTAATGCCACCGTAAACAATGCAATTCTAATTGTATCCTTAAATAAACTATCTAAAATTTGGTTATAGTTATAGAAACAATAATATTTATAACGCGAGGTAAATATACTAATACTAATACGTATTTGATATCATAAATATTAGGATTAATTAGAACCATACCATACAAATAGAATATGACTTTTGTTATACCTTTGACTATGCTTTAGAATTTGTGCTACAACTGTCTGCTAGGTGGCATTTATAAAAACCTAACATATTAGATCATATAATTTTTTTTGATAAATAACTTGACACTCCCTATAAATATGATGGATTAGAAATCTACTGATTGGAATATATATGCCATTGTAGTTGTTAACGCACTAAAAAGTTTGTCATTTATGTGTGTATATCTAAAAGACCTAGTTTAGTTTTGGCTAATTAATAAAATTTATTTGGACTAACCTTGTTGCTAAGTGTGTGTAACTAAGAGAGGTTGGTCAAAGTCCAATCATGTGACGAAGCTACGAGATGGCAACCATGGAAGGTAGATGGCGATAGCCAAAATTGATGATCATATCAAGTGCTTCAAATTTGAAAAAAATAAGAATGGGGAAAATAAAACGGTCCAAGGCAAAGGTACAAGTCGTATGAGCCATTTTATTTTGTTGATCAAGACATTAAAGAGAATGTGATCACATTTAGGATAGATAGTCGTATTATGAAGAGGGGAAATAATGGTTAATCACGTGTCACTAGGTGAAATCATTCATGTTGATGCATTAGGACCTAATGTGTGACTAACCTAACCTTTGAAAAATGCTAACATGAGTGCACGGATGGTGGAATACTTTGTTATTGGCGCATTGAAGTAAGCGAAAAAAGGAGTTGAAAAAAGACACTTAATATGCTATGGACTCTAGGTTTTAGGTGGTCGAGACCAATGGCTAAGGGTGCGGAACCTAACCCTAAGGAAGTGGCACTGCACTGTGTGCTCCAGACTCTGTTCTACCGGGGGTCCAGACCAATTGACACGAGTCTGGTTTCTAAACCCAATTGGGCGTTGCTCTGGACATTGTGTTCGAACTCTAGACAACGAGCGGTCTGAACCAAAGGGTGAGTTTCCGTTAGGAGTCTCTGGCCACGTGGCACACGAGAAGAGGAGGCACATCCTAATCTGGATTGTTGGTTCGAACGTATTTTCACGTTTTGGGAGCTCTCTGTTCCCGCCCGAATGGTGGCGGTCCGATTTGGACGGAGTTGTACCCGCGCGTTTAAACCATTGGCGAGCAGTGGTCAAAGTGTACTTCAAACATGACATGTGTGTGCACGACGTGGTTGGCTTGACATAGGGTCTGGACCCAGGGTAGTTAGTCCGGCCGCCCCGTGTTCTAGTCCGGACCAGGGTTCAGACGACCTTGC
This sequence comes from Coix lacryma-jobi var. lacryma-jobi, assembly GCA_009763385.1. Classification (NCBI taxonomy): domain Eukaryota; kingdom Viridiplantae; phylum Streptophyta; class Magnoliopsida; order Poales; family Poaceae; genus Coix; species Coix lacryma-jobi. The sequence goes on along the minus strand of CM019823.1, from coordinate 8,407,093 downwards.
AAAGGGATAACAACTAGTGCTTGACTTGGGGCTTATAAATAGATGGTGGCCAGTCTTGGACTGACTCTCTTACATATTTTGATCATTGGTACATCCTTGTGAGCTAAGACAAACCTCTCCCACTCATCTCATTGCTTGATTGCATATTCAAAGTAAGATTGAGTGATTCCAAGTGTATTGACTTGGGTGTTTGCATCTAGTGGCACTTGGGGATATGTTGTTACGACTTTCTTGTTACATTTGGTGTTTGCCGAAACCTAAACGTCTTGGAGCGGTGTGGTGGTGATTGGATCATATTGGTGATTGTTTGAGGCCACACCAGTGATCTTGCACCTATTCCTCATGAGTGATCGCGAAAGGTGGTGACTTTAGTGGATTGCTCGTGACTTGTGTACCCTCATATTGTGTTGATTGTGTGGCACCCTTGTGAAGGGTTAGGCGTTTGATGTCTATTAGCTCGTGAACCTCCAAGTGAGTGCGTCGTCATAACGAGAACTAGCTTGCCGACAAGCAAGTGAACCTCGAAATAAAAAAATATGTGTCAATTGATTCCTTGGTATTCACTTGTGATCGCTTACCGGATTGGTATCACCTCTCTACCTCTCATGTATTACTTTGTTTCATACTTGTCTTGTGTAGAGGCAGTTTGCTTAGCTTGTTGAGTTTTAGTTGTTGTAACTTGTTGTTCTAGCTTACTAGCTCACTAGTGTAGAACTAGAAACTTACCTCGGTCTAGTGTGCGCCTTAGTGATCATAGCTACTAGAACTGTAGGTTTAGGTGCCTTGTCTTTGTAATAGAGCTAGAGCAAAAAGTTTCGTCATTTAGTTTACTAACATTGTTGCTGTTTTATCGAATTTTTATTAGGCTATTCATCACCTCTAACTATTTAAAACCTTTTAATCTCCCTCTTAGACTCATCTATAGGAGCCTATATTTTCTTTTCTTAATGTCCAAACTACCACTTTCTTTCTCATTGATTTGGCCTGGTGTACATGGCGAGACGTGCGAACAACGAGGCACATGTGTACACTAGTTATAGATGGGCAACGGGCTAGCCCGATATGGGCCCGTGCCAGGCATGACCCGATGGTATTGGGCCGACACGACACGTTATGCCCTACGGGCCGTGCCGATGTGGCCTTCGTGCCTGGCCGACGGCCTAAGCACGACCTGCTGGGCCAGTTTTCGTGTTGGGCTGGCCCGCTGAGCACGCCACGGTCAGCGGGCCAGGCCAGCCCAAGGCCCACCAGCCACCAACGACAGAGATAGAGGGGGAGGGGAGGCCGCTCGCCGCCGAGCGGATCGACGCCGGATCCAAAGGAGGCCGACGCGCCCGCCACCGAGGAGTTCAACATGGATCCACATGAGGCTTGGAGGAGGTTGACGCCCTCGAAGCTCTATCCGGAGGAGCTGCTCGAGGCCGACCACTGCGCTCGAAGCCGCCAGCCAGTGTAGAGGAGCGTGGAGGAGGCCGCTGCCAGTCGGGTCGGGGCGTGGAGGAGGCGGCCGTCAGCCGGTGGTGCTGGGGCATGGAGGTGGCGAGCGCCAGCTAGTGGAGAGGCGGCGCAGAGGAGGTGGGCACCGGTCGGTGGTACGGGGCCTATGGAGGGGTCGTTGCCGGCTGGTGCAGGGGCCATGGAGGAGGTCGTCGCTGGCCGGCGCGGTGGCTGTGGAGTAGGCGGTCGGTGGTGCGCAGGGCGTGGAGGAGGCGGGCGCCAGCCGGTGTCGCGGAGGCGCGGAGGGGGAGGGGGAGGCGGGGTAGTGGAGCGGCACTGCAGCGGGGATGGGATCACGGGTGGGGTCGACCGGTTGGGGAATGAAATTAGGGTAAAGGAATTGGGAGGGAGTGGAGTGGATTGTTAGCAGGCCGTGGAGGTCACAGGCCGCCACCGGGCCTCTTCTTGAAGAGCGGACTGTGTCGTGCCAGCCCACGGGCTTAAGTAGAGGCCCAGGCACGACCTGCTACCTCGGACCGGGCCAGCCCAGGCCCGCTGCCCACTGGGCCGGGCCGTGCTTGGGCCGAGCAAAATAACGGGCCTCGTGCCGAGCTAACGGGCTCGGGTTGCATGCCCATATATAGCGCTGCTAGTCCTTGTCGCACGTTCTACCTTGTCCATGTAACCCGTGAAACTCACAATCTCTCTATCATATGATCGTAACATCTGATCGAAATAAATAAGCAACTCACAGTTAATTGAGAGTACCATTATAAAGTCATATATTACTTACACTCTTGTATTTCTTAGCATAATGCCTTGGTAAAGAAGGCACGTTTTTTCCTTACAAAAACAAAGAACATATACAATATCAATATATTTAGAATAAATTGGTACTTAAATAAATCTCTATATACAACTAAAACATTCTCAGCGATTCCGTCCACACCTGCGACACCGGCATCCCCCGCTTTAGTGTCGCAACCGTGCGATCCTTTTTTTTTTTTTGGCCTCGGTGATCACCTGCCCCGTCTCCCACCCCAGTCCCACCCGGCAATCTCGGCACGATCAAATTTTCAACCGTAGCAGATTAGGAAGGCAAAAATCATTCCCCCTAACCATCGTCATGCGACTGCGTCCTCACAGGCAACTCCAAATCCCTAGCCCTCACCTCCTCGTCCCTGGCCCTCGCGCACCACCTTCGCCATCGCACACGCCGTCCGCCTATCGACGCCGTCGATCCTCCGTCCATCGCCAGCCGCAAGTTGTCCTTGCCGGTCCATCATCACCCATCCGTCGCACGGTGATGTCGTCCATCCGTCGCGCACCAGGCTTCATCACCTACTCACCTACAGCCGTCGTAAGTCCCAACTGCTTTTTTGAATCTCCAGCGGAGACGCAAACAATCTCTGAAATTCAGTCTTTGCACCAGTTTACTTCACATTGCCTCGCCCGTGCCAAGCTGCCTGCAACAGGGAGTTAAACCTGCACAAACAACATAGGTATAGTTTAAGGCTTGCAAGTCCATGCTCCTTTTGAATAAGTATATATATGCCAATATATGCCAATAAGATGTCATACTATCTCATAGTATTACAGGAGCTTGCAGAAATCACCAAATAAAATGTCATGCTATCTCACCCACAGTGACAAGTGGAAATTTTATTCTTAATATAGAAGTTTTAACTAATCTGATTGCCATTGCAGATGGGGATCAAGGGCAGATAGGATATCAACAGAAGTGACTCCATACATTGAACCAGCTTGGGTGGCGGCAGATCAATAACTATAGTCACAACTTCTAAGATTGTATGTTTCACATCTCAACCTGCTCCTACAAGGCATGTCTGGAAAAAGCACATTTTAAATTTTACTATTATTTTATTTGCAAAGTTCACGGCCATTCAAAGTTTTAGGATAAAAATATAAGCCTGCAATTATTCATAGTATTAATGCATTTCCCCTATGTCATCTTTTGAGCTAATGAATCAGTTGAATCAGTAGTAATAAGCAATAAGTGGGATTTAGCCTGCATGCCATCTGAGATTCTGAGCTAATGAATCATAAATAATAAGCAATAACCATAGGCAAGTGGTTCTGAATAAAAAAGAAAACAAGTCATTAAAATACATCAAAGTTGGGAGGGTAGTGAACCTACACATAGGCGCAGCCAGCCCTGGTAACTGTGTGCATACACCTCCGCCACTGGGATTGCACATTGCTGTCAGTGAATGCAAAAAATCTTATTGACCAGGTCAATGCCCGTGCTTTGCTACGAGAGCTAAACAAATTTCAGTTCCACAAGAGTTTGAAGAAACATAGTGTCTTATTAAGAGCAACTCCAAGAGAGTTTGTAAAATTATATGGCCAAATTAATGATTTACCTATTCTCTAAAATAGAAAAGCTCTTTTAAAAGTAGATAACTCCCAATAGTCTTTCTAAAATAGACAAATCTATGATATATTTAGCTGGCAGAGGGGCATGTATGATCATACACATTTTCTCTGAAAATATCCTAATATAGACTGCATGATATATAGCTTCTGTCTTGGAGATGCTATGTACCGATTCATGCAATCATGCCAACCAAAATATCTAAATTAGGCATCAAGTCTCAACAATATTTAATAAATATGGGATAGGCCACCGTTATTGAAAGGGATTAACTACAATCATCTATTTAAGTAAGAAATGCACAAAGGCTTTAGAAGGTGAGCAGTCATATAGAAATACTGCAATGAAAAAGTATGAATGTTCAAACAGGTCGCATGTTAAAAAAAAAATCTTTTATTTCATTGTTTCATTAATAAATATACAAACTTAGTATATGATCCACCACTCATAAGAGACGATGTTTCCCAAAGGAACTAACCGAATTTACTTCTTCCACAAAGGGACAAAGCTTGCTCCTTTATTTGTCAAGCCTTTTGACCTAGCACTCAAGCAACAAATCAACAAGGGTATATCTCTAGGATAAACAATTGCATACTATGCGATAGTTGATGTTTCATTTCTAGGATTTTAATGATGGGCACTACCGAAATTATTAGTATGCAATTATTGGACTATACTTAACAAAGAATATTGAGATTATTGTAGCACATAAGATGGCATTAGTGTACCGAAATGGGCTCCGTTTCATAAGCAAATTCCTTGTCCATGTGTGTTTCTACAAGCAAACAAAAACAAGAGATGTGTTAACAATAATACACCTCACTTCACCAGCTTTTAAGGTGGCCAATCTCATTTGTCCATTTGTCCTCTAACAGTCAACACTACAATGTTACTAATTATTATCTTCCATTCCCTATTCATCGCTATTCGGTGTTTGGTGACAAAAATCCTAATTTGTGAGCACAATGAAATGACCTAGCCAGAGCAAGCCATCAAATCTGCAGTTAGCTATATTCATCCAAGCTCAATACAGTAATTTCTCATAAGCTCAATACAATAATTCCTCATTTCTGCTCCAAAAAAATTATCATAAGGCATCTAAGATCAGTTAGCAGTGTTGAGCACTTGAGCTCCTGCCTGCATTGCAGCAGTGAAAAGAACCCACCGGGCATCCGAAAGCCCTTAACTCCTATGCAATGTGCTGCCTAATTTTTAAAATTTACCGACTAATGAACAGTTTCAGGAACAATAGAGTAGTACTTTCCATAGTGCATTGCAGCTAAATAAAAAAAATTAAAGTGGAAAATCATTAAACCATACCATTGCTACACCTATATGCATCAAGCAGCATAATCACCAGCACCAAATCAACCTCTGTCGCTCGTTCAAGATGACCAGCAGAAGCACTATTACCAGTTCCAATTGGCATGTGCATTTCCTCTAAAATTCTGATGCCATCTGTAATCCTAAGATCAATGATGTAGTCAGCCAACTCACCATCAACCTAAAAGATACAGATACAGAGATATATTTCAAGTATTATAACAAAAACAGAAGCTTGATGAGAAGATCACCTGAACTCCATATACAAGCTCACAAGAATAGATGGCAGAATATGGGGACCAAAAACCATGACCTCTCCAAGCAATCACCCATCCCAGTCCAATTTTACTTGTCTACCCACTGAATCAAGGATCGACTTCTCAGGTTCTACCTCTCATCCAGTACCAAACTGTTGAGCGTTTGCTAGAACAAAAATTTAGATCAGTGGTAGCTTAAACTCTTCCTTGTATACAATACAAGCATCGTGCAAAATAATAATTTGGGTCTAAATGGAACTACCAATTTGTGAATAGGTATAGTATAACTAACTACATATTCTTGTGAACGCTAGCACAAAAGTCAAAGCATCCAAACATGGCAAGGAAACTAGACCACACAATCTTTGTGTCTTGGGTCGCTGCCGGCGTAAAGATTGAATCTTTGGGTCGTCGTTTAGACCAGAAGAGAAAAAAGGCAAGATACACCCCACGCACCTGGGCAAGCATTGCCGCGAAGGGCATCCAGAGAGGCAGCACGAGGTCGTCCACATCGTCGGTCGGCACAACTCCAACAACTATCGGACCACCCGCAAATCAGTCAATAAACCGTAGCTCCAATCATTCCCACGCACCCCTTCTCATATGGACGCTGCCCATATCGCCGCCACCTCCCTGAGGCTGACGGGTCATCCTCATCGGTGTCATCGACCTTGTCATACGGCGGCTTGGCGTCTGGGCGCGGCGAGTAGATATGCCACCAGGGCCGGCCGCCGAGCAGATCTGGCACTAGGCCACCCGGGCCAACCGTCGAGGCGTTGGGAGAGAAACAAGACGGACAAGGAGAAGGCCGAGTCACGACGGCGTGGTGCCGGCGGCCTGATGGCGACCACTGATGGCGTATGGGGAATGGGGATAGGACAAGGATGAGGGAAACAGGAGGGGCCAAAGCGCGTGCACGCGGAGTCGAACGGTCTTCTGGCGAGCACGCTCATACAGCTGCTGTGATGGGGATGGGAAAGGGAAGGGGAAGGAGCATGCTCATACGGGTGTTGTGAGAACGAGTGAGATGGGGAAGAAGGGTGCTCGAACTGTCAACAGGCGGTGGATGGGGATGGGAGCCTTGCTGCTATGAGAACGGAGTGGTCCAGACTCTAGACCATTCGGGTCTTGGAGGCGAAGGGATAGACTCCCAAATGTTGTTTCTTTCTTTTAGTTTGTTTATTTATTCACCGGTAGTAAACATCTTCAGCCGATAGCTGCTACAGTCTCTTATTTACCTTGTTTATTGTTTAGTTCCCGCCCTAAAACTTTACAACCAGTTATATCAGATATTTGGACACATATATGGAATACTAAATACAGACTAAGAAAATAACTAATTGCACAGTTTACATGTAATTTATGAGATGAATCTTTGAAGCGTAATTAATCCAATGATTTAACACTAAAGTGCTACAGTACACATATGTTAATGATGAATTAATTAGACTTAAAAATACATCTCATGATTTACGGAGATACCCTCTTCGCTTAAGGGGTAGGTGTTTAGTTCCCACTCCAAAAAAATTCCATCTATCATATCAAGTGTTTGGACACATACATGAAGTATTAAATATAAACTAAAAAATAAATAATTATACAAATTGCGATAACTTTGTGAGACAATTTTTTTAAGCCTAATTTATCCATGATTTGATAATATTGTGTTACCGTAAACATATGTAATGCCGAATTAATTATTTTTAATAAATTTGTCTCATGTTTTATAACGGAATATGTATTTTGTTTTTTAGTAGTCTATTTTTATTGTGATTTTTTGAATGCATGGGTTCGACAGGTGGGGCATCTTTTGTGAACATGTATGTTATTACTTTGGTATTCTTGCTAGCATGAAAGAATTTTTAACAGATTAGATTTTATAGTTTGTCATTTACAACAGTAAAATGACCATATTTTTAGAAAATCATTGTTCCTGTAACTCTCTTCATGTATTTTTAGACTTATTTCCTACATGGAGCCTGATGAAAATCACGGTTGTCGTATGCCATTGATAGACTTGACAAACCAGATCAATGAAGGTAAATATTGATGCCAATGTGTATATGTATATGATTTTTAATATATCATAATTAATGATAAATTATGTCTTAAAAAATAGGCGATCAAAGTGGATCTAATCCGTTTACACAAATCTCTGATTCTCGGGAACGTAAAAGGCAAAGAGATAGAGCACGACTTGCGGAGCGTCGTGCAGCAATGACTGAAGAACAAAGAAGTGAAGTTAATAGAAAGCGACGTGAAGCATACCATAAGAGAAAGGCCAATTCTAATAACCATAAACCACTTAAAGGTGACATTCTTAGCGTTATTATGTCGTACTACTTGTATTGCTCGTGTGTTTAATATTAATAATCTAAATAATATGCAACTTGTCTGTAGATGGTGATGTTGCAACCAACATTGAAAACACAGTTGATGTCGAGAATAATGATTGGCTCCATAGTAACTCGTCATACCAACCTATGCGAATCGGTAAGAACACACGTAGTGAAATATATACATGGTGTTGTCTAGGAGTATGGTGACACCTCATAATAAAGAACAATATTTTTTATGTAGGTGAATGTTCGACGATGAGTGTAGATAACAATAGCTTTATTGACTTGACTAAAACACCATGTACAAAAGACTGTGTGGATATCAAAAGTCAAGATTATGCTACTCCTACTACTTTTGGTAAACCTCGTCAACAGTACTTTAGGGAATGATATGTAAATATGACATCAGAAGAGAGGGGTGTTAGACGCGAACAACAACGAAAGAGTTATAGAGCGTCAGGACAAAAGGAGATCAAAGTAGCGAGTAATAAAAGGCGAAGGGAGGTTCAAAAGTAGACCTTGCACCCAGAGTCTATTGCCATGGAGAACCCATTATATATTCCTGAGGTTGTGTGGCCAACTGCGGACGCATATGGAGTTCATGGAACAACGACAAAATCCAATGATTGGATTATCCCAGAGCTCAGTGCAACACCTCTTTATATTCCTCCACCTCACGAGGAGGCCAATGATGAAAGATGTGATGAGTTACTATCTAACCATATGACACAAAGATCACATGTTTCGCCTGGTCAAAGACATGCATTGTTAACCCGTCGTAACACGATATTTGAGCGTCGCATTGGTTCAAACGCTAGGCCATCTAAAACAGATGGTGACTACATGGCTGAAGATCAAGTGGATGTTAACACACCCTTGCTTCAATCATCTGTCACCAGCAACAGTAAATACTGATGCCTCATTATCCCATTTAGGTGACATGTATACCATATTATAACTAATTGATCCATGGTCATTCTGTGATTAGCAGAAAATGCAGGATCGAACATTCAGGCTACATCAACCGTACTGACGGCACCACTATTTGATGATTATGAATGTATAGTTGAAGAACACAAGAATGATAACACACCCTTGCCTCAATTAGTCCTAACCAACAACGGTAACTATTGATGCTTCATTATCCCATTTAGGTGACATGTATTATATATCATATTATACCTAATTAAAACATGGTCGTTACATGATTATCAGAAAGGACTAGACCAAACCTTCAGCCTACATCAGATGCGTCGACAACACCACTATATGATGATAGTGGTAATTTATAATATTTTCTAACATTCTATACACTATTTGAGCTCATTTGTTTATTTTCACCCGTAGTTCTACTAACTCATGTATCTTTGGTGGTCATAGATGATGATGAGGGAGATATATTTGAAGAGGATGAGGGATACCTATTTGCTGGGCAAGGTATTTGTGTGAAAATACTAAATTGAAATAAAATATGTTATTGTTTGATCTAAACTATTGTGGCTTCAATGTCCAAGACAATGACCACGAGGAAGACATGACAAGTGAACCTGAAGTACCTGACCGATATGAAAAGGTGTATAGTAACATGCCTGCAGATACTCATATGCTAAAACCCGTCGCAAATTGTGAGCACTGCAATGCAAAGAGGTTTGAGCATGAACCACCTGCGTTTTGTTGTCGTAATGGAAAGGTCAAGCTCAATGAACTGAATGTACCTGATGGGCTTATGAGGTTGTGGTCAAGTAACAACGCATATGCTAGACACTTTCGTAACAACATTAGGTTTTTCAATGGCCATTTCTCTTTCACTTCTCTATATTGTCGCCTAGATAGTGCTACTGCAAGTGCCAAAAATAGTGGAATATACACCTTTCGTGCACACGGCCAGATCTATCATAACATACGATCATTTGGCAAAGAAGATGATAAGGAGCCAAGACATCTTGAACTTTACTTCTATGATGATGATCCAAGCCTTGAGCACCGCTATCGACGATGTCGTGAAGAGAAGTGCCAAAAAGACAAGGAAGTCATTGAGAGGCTTGTGGCCATCCTTCATGACAACCCATACTCACAACATCTTAGGACTATGGGCCAGGTTGAAGACCTCGAGGACTATCGTGTCACACTAAACCTTGATCAGAAGCTAGACCAGAGAACATACAATGTGCCATTGACTTCAGAGGTGGCTGCTGTTTGGATCGAGGGAAGCGAACTCCTTGGTCAGTTCCAAAATAGTGTTGTCCTGCATGGGAAAGATAGAAGCAGACATGGCATCCGCTCATATCATGGGTGTTATGATGCTCTTTCTTACCCTCTATTCTTCCCTAGGGGCGAGCTTGGGTGGCACATGGATATTCCAAAAAAAGGAGTTAGTATGGAAGAAGTCATCGCGTATCGTGCCCCGCAGAAGGCTCGTAGTGGGTCAGAAGAAGAAATAGGTCTATTATTATTCTTATTTAATATACTTCACATACATGTACCTCAATAGTTATGCTACAAACAACACTAATTCATGGCTATTTTTTGTAGACTCCCCTGGTAGACTATGTGTGTCTGTGCGTGACTACTATTGCTACAAATTTCAAATGCGTCCAGGAATATTTAACCCCATACTTTATGGAAAACGTTTGTTCCAACAATTTGCTGTTGACACATACATAAAGATTGAGAGCTCTCGATTAGATTATATACGCAACCATCAGACGGAGATTAGGGCCGACCTATACCAAGGATTGGTGGATAGCCTGCATGCTGGTGAAGGTAGATCAGAAGCTATTGGAAAAAGGACAGTGATGCCTTCATCATTTATTGGAGGCCCACGTGACATGAGGCGTCGGTACATGGATGCCATGGCTCTGGTACGTAGGTTTGGTAAACCTGTCATCTTCCTTACTATGACATGTAACCCGAACTGGGATGAGATCAAACGTGAACTCTACCCTGGTCAGACGCCACAGGATCGTCCAGATCTCATTGTTCGGGTCTTCAAAGCAAAACTGGAAGAACTAAAGGATAGGCTACTAAAAAAAGATATCCTTGGGAAGGTTCAGGCGCATGTGTATGTTGTGGAATTCCAGAAGAGGGGTCTGCCGCACGCACATTTTTTGCTAATCATGGATAGGAAGTACAAGATCACGTGCCCAGAGCAGTATGATCTCCTCATCTCAGCTGAGCTTCCGAACAAGAAGAAGTACCCGGTCTTGTACAAGATGGTTACCAAGCATATGATGCATGGCCCTTGCGGAGTGCTTAATCGTGATTGTCCATGCACAAAGGGTCGTGATTCATGCAAGAACCGTTACCCTTGACCTTTTAGTGACATCACAGTACATGGTAAGGATTCATACCCGGTTTATAGACGGCGAGAAGATGGTCGAAAGGAAAAGGTCCGTGGCCATGAGCTTGATAACAGATGGGTCGTGCCTTACAACCCATATCTCCTTCGTTTGTTCAACTGCCACATCAATGTCGAGGCATGTGGGAGCATCAAGGCAGTAAAGTATTTGTTTAAGTACATCTACAAGGGTCATGACCGGGCGTCTGTGGCCGTGAGAGAGGCTGATAAGGAGGACAATCAAGGGAATGTGGACGAGATCAAGCAGTATAGAGATGCTAGATGGGTAACCCCTCCAGAAGCCTTATGGAGGATATACGGTTTTGATTTGAGTGACAGACACCCTGCTGTTTGTCCTTACAGCTCCATCTTCCAAACATGCACATGGTGTCATTTCACCAGCGCGAGGGGGTTCAACGAGTGCTTGATCGTCCAGGTGTTGAAAAGTCAATGCTTACACATACTTCGAGATGAACAGAATAGATGAAAGAGCTCTAGGTATATTGTACCGAGATTTTCCTGAGTTCTATACATGGCAAGCACAAGGGAAATTTTGGCAGAAGAGGGTACGTGATAAAACAATACGATAAATTGGAAGAATCGTGTCTGCCAATCCAGCAGAGGGTGAGCGTTACTATCTTAGGGTTCTCCTCAACCACGTGGCAGGTGCAACATCCTTTGATTCTCTAAGAACCGTTGATGGTGTACTCCTACCGACCTTCCGTGAAGCTGCAGAAAGGAGGGGCCTAATCGAAGAGGACAATACATTGGACGAAAGTCTTTCTGAGGCAACTGGGTGGATGATGCCATATGCGTTGTGTCGGGGTCCACAAAAGGGGTACCCCCAATCAACGCAAGTAAATAGGTTAAACCTAGAACACCAATTAATAAACCCAGCTAAGCTAACCTTCCAAGAAACCAACCCCTCGGAGCCTGCAACGCTGGCACACCGCCAGGGAGCTTAGACTTGCCAAAACCTTACCGACCGCCTCCTGGTAGCCTACCCCTCGAACCCGCTACAGCTGTGTACCGCTCCTCGGGACCCCACGCGGGGACCTCGAGCCCCTCCAGCATGATAGCCTATCCCTCGAGGCTCGTCACACCCTAGGCCTCGAGCTGGAGCTCGTTCTCCGTCTCGCCCGAGCCCTCCAAGCCAGGCCTCGGGCGAACGCTCATTTACCGTCTCCCCCGAGCCCTCCAAGCCAGGCCTCGGGCGAACGCTCATTCTCCGTCTCGCCCGAGCCCTCCAAGCCAAGCCTCGGGCGAACGCACGTTCTCCATCTCGCCCGAGCCCTCCAAGCCAGGCCTCGGGCGAACGCACGTTCTCCGTCTCGCCCGAGCCCTCCAAGCCAGGCCTCGGGCGAACGCACGTTCTCCGTCTCGCCCGAGCCCTCCAAGCCAGGCCTCGGGCGAACGCTCATTCTCCGTCCTGCCCGAGCCCTCCAAGCCAGGCCTCAGGCAGGTGCTCAATCTCCGTCTCGCCCGAGCCCTCCGAGCCAGGCCTCGGGCTGGCGCTCCGTACTAGCCCCGTACTACGCATTCAATGCGTCCTCTTACTCCGGTCACATCCTCCGGTACACAGCGTGCGCCACAGTGAACCGGAGCCAGAGTCAAACCTCGTTTTCACCACAAGCATGAGCAAAAAGGCATAAGTACAGCACTGTTTGGCCATACCACGCGCTGCAGCACACTCGAGCTTCACCCCGAGGCCTGGGTTCCCGCTGTACGCCCGGGCGTTCCGGGACTTGCCCATAACTGCGGGGACTCGAGCCCCCCGTAGGCGCCACCTCGAGGCCGGCTCTGAGCCCCTCGAGCCCTGACTGCTTTCATGCTATTGGAGGACAGGTACCCCAAGACCCAGAGGGACCCCGCCGTGTCCTGTACGTGCCGGGATGGGTGCTGTACGGCTTCCACATCGCCACGCCTCCACGTCCACGCCCGGGATGGAGGCCACACATCAAGGACGCCTCAACAACAACGCCCACGTTGGCTACAGTGACTTCGACAAGACAGAGTTCCTACCCTTCGCCATATCGAGCGCTGTACATGTCAATCCTGTGTAAACCCTGGCCTCCTCTTGTTCTATAAAAGGGGACGCCAGGGCCCTTCGCGCACAAGAGAGACAACACACGAGTCCACACACACACACATACACGAGTCCGGACTCCGGTCCACGCTCACTAAGCTTGTATTCGCCCCTGTACAAGCACTTAGGTGCAAGTAATACAAGAACCTCCTCCTCCGCTGGACGTAGGGCCTTCTTTGCCCGAACCAGGATAAATCCTTGTGTCATCTTGCATCACCATCCAGGAAGAGAGCACGCGATCATATTACTCGTTGGTGTCATACCCCCGGGTTCGAAACACCGACAGTTGGCGCGCCAGGTAGGGGCCTTCGCGTGTCCGAGTCGATTTCTCGTTGTGTCCTGGATGGCTTCTCCCGCTCCTTCGTTCTCGGCTGGTGCCGTCGTCTGGTTCGGGAGCCTCGAGTTCCTGGCCACCGGCAGCGGCAACGAGCTGACCCTGCTCTCCACGGAGAGCCTGAGCGGAGGGCGTGCCACGCCACCCCGCGCGGGGGGCGTGGCGCGTCACCCGCACCACCGCGCGTCGCCACCTCGTGAGCGGCGCCGTCGTCACCATCGTCGCCGGGCACAGGCGGTGCCCGCGGCGTACGCCCACTTCCCCGCGACCGGCGCAGGGTCCCCAAGGGGAAACCTGCCCGGCGCACGGCCAGCGACTTCTAGGGCGCGCGCGCACTCTCCCAGCGAGTTAGCGTTCGTCACGCGCACGGACCGGGAGCCTGGCCAGAGGCCCCCGAGCCATGCTCCGTCGACATCACCTGGCTTCCTCCCGCACGGGTATACCGCGCTCGACGCCAGCGGACCCTCGATCGGCCTCAACAGCTCTGCAGCCGTCTACGCCCACCACCTCGACGAGCGCCGTCAGGACCGGGCGGCGGCAGAGCGGGGGGAACGTCCGGGCGTGATCCTACGAGCCACCACCGACCTGTCCGGGGACGTTGCGCCCTTCCCCGCCGCCCGGGGATGCGGCGCCACGTACCGACAAAGCTCCTCATCCGGTCGCGACGCCGCCAACGACTGCGCAAGAGGGCGCCAACGGGCCTTCCTCGAGGCCTAACCTCGAGGCCCCGCGACGCCGCCAACGACTGCGCAGAGGGCGCCAGCGGGCCTTCCTCGAGGCCTAGCCTCGAGGCCCCGCGACGCTGCCAACGACTATGCAACAAGTTCAGAGGGCGCCAGCGGGCCTTCCTCGAGGCCTAGCCTCGAGGCCCCACGACGCCGCCACCAGCAACAACGCCGGGGGGCCCTCCCCTCCCCGGCATCAGGACGATAAACGCAGGATCGTTTCAAACAAGAAGGAACAGCATCCCTCTCCATGATCAAAAAGCTACGTTCCTCTTTCTAACGTTTGGTTTTCCGTTCTGTTTCTTAAAAAGGCCAACGTTTGCGAAAACAATGATTAAAATATCCGCACCCGCGTTTGCTTCATCCCGAATAAGAACCAGAGGAGCAAGGGACGCGGGTCGGGTCTTGGGGAAAGCGGACCGGGTCCCGGCCGCCTGACGCCTCCGACGGCTAACGGCACCGGCCCATCCGCAGAACCGAGACACGGCCCACAGATCGAGCTCCTCAGGTTCAAGTAAAGGAAGAAACAAACGCGGGCACGCTAAGAAAAAAACACAAGCCTACGACACTGTCGCTCCGTTTTCCAAAGTCATGACAAACCTCGAGAGACGGCTGACCCTCAGGGGTCATGCGAAAGCAGGCAAGGAGCGAACCTATCGCATGCGAAAGGCTACGGTCTCCTTTGCCGACCGCACCAAAGAGGCCGACGTGACAATGGGACGGAAACGCGGGGCAGAGGCTAAAGAGAAGTTTTCGTAAAATCAACAAGAAGGACGTAGTGTTCTTTCCTTGATTAAACTTCAAATAATCTAATACAGAATGTGCAGGAGGCCTCGGCCACCCTGGATCAACTCAACGGGGCCCGGGACGTGGCGCTGTTGCATTCGGTCGAGTACCCGTGAAACCTCCAACGGGACCTCGACGGTACTACGTCTGAGGCCAAACAACCAAGGGCGTCACCAGCAAACAACCCCGCGACGGTTGGCGCATCGACCAGTGACTTCGATGGAAGCTCCAACTTCGCCCTTGCCATGCGCACAACCAAGGAGTTCGGTCGATCTCCCCCGACAAATCCCGAGCCCGACTCCAGCTCGGAACATCGAACAACTACGTCGTTTTCTATCCCTAAAGCCTCGAGGCTTCGTACATTTCTCGTATTTTGTACAAACATCGCTTCATGAATGAATAAAAGTTCGTTTCCAAGTTCTTTGTTTCGTTCAAAACAGAGGTAGCCTCGACTCTGTCTAATCAGAGTCAAGACTCCCTCGGGGGCTAACCGGGGGATCCCCCCTAAGTTCCTAAAAATCTCGCACGTTTCTTACTAAACTCGACGTTATTTTATTTTTCTATGCCTCAAACGCGCCTCACGACTAAGAAGAAAACACCTTGGGCTCCCTAAGGGTCAAGGGTGTTGAGACAGGAGCTCGCCTACGCCCCCGGGCTATGGTACCTCCACTCGCTCCCACCCTCGAAGGACTCAAGTCTGTGTCGAAAACTTAGTCAAAGCAAAACTCAGGCAAAGAAACTCGAGCGCAAATATGTTTCAATATCATCTCGGGCTCTCACCCCAAAAGCCCTTGAAGGAGTCTTTCCCTCTCCTCCGAGGCCTCGGGGGCTATCAGGAGAAGGGTCTCTCCGACCCGACGTCCGACGCCCCCGAGACTTACGTTTTCGCTCACTTTTTCAAAACAGGCAACAAGGAGCGAAATGCGAAAATGTTTTTACATTAGGCCTCGAGGGCCGCGAGCATGTTCTTTCTCACAAAAATATCCCCCCCACGGAGGACACAACACAAGGGCTCGGTGGCCCAAACTAACTTCGTCTCTCCTCTTGAGGCTCATCCGCAGGAGCAGTCACCGAGGGGTCTTCAGGAGCCAAGGACGCTGCTGGGGGAAGCCCCACGTCCTCTTCAAAGAACCGAGCCAGGGCCTCCCTAGGGGCCTCGACGGCCCTGGCGAACTCCGCGATCTCCCGCTCGGCTTCATCTTCATCGTCCGGCAGGATATATCCTTGGCTGATGGCGTCAAAGTTAAGGCCGTCGTAGTGGCTGGAGATCACGGCGAAGGCCCGCTTCACCCCAAGATGCAGGGCACCGCGCACTCGGTCATCCACCTGACCCCTCAGGGCGGCCAGACGGCTGGTCAGGGAGCTCCCCGACTGACCATCTACGGTCCCAAGGGACGCGCAGGCCTCGGCGGCAGCATCTTGCAGAGCCTGGTGAGCCGAAGCCTCAGCCTGGTAAACCGACTGCAGGGCGGCCGAGGCCTCCTCGGCCTCAACAAGCTTCCCCTTCAGCTCTACAGAGGATCGATACAACTCGTCAAAAGAAAAAGAAAACGCGATGAGGAAACCAAAAGACCTGCGGAACAAAAGGTCACCTTTCGCCGCACCCTCCCACTTCTGGGCGTCAGTGGCCGACGCCTCAGCAGACTTCCGAGCCTGCTCGAGGTCCGTGCTCAGGGCCCGCGCTTTGGACGCCTCCTTGGCAGCCTGAGCACGAAGGGCCTCGGTCGCCTTCTCGGACTCCTCCAGCCGCGACGCCAAGTTCTTAGCCTTCTTCGCCTCCCGGGCGGCGTACTCTTGGGCTTCGGCAACCGCGGCGGTCAGGTCTGAGCAGCGGACGCTCAGCTCGCCCACCTCGGTGCTCTTCTCGGCAAGCTGCTTCTGGGTGCGGGCGAGCTCAGTGCTCGACGTCTGAAGCTGCTCCCAGACGCGGCTCTCCCGACGGAGGAATTCCGACTTAGCCCGAGAGGTCTCCATGAGCTCCTAAGGTGGATAATCAACCAAACATTAACCCCCCTTTTTATGACAAAACGGGAAGAAGAGGATCGCCCAAACAAGGTTCCTCACCTGGACGGCCCGAGGGAGGCCCCTTTCCACCATCGTCAGAGACGTCTTCAACGACCGCGTGAGGAGCGAGCCGAGCCGCCCGAGGTCGTTCCAGTTTCCGGCCTCGGGGGCATCGTCGAGGACGAACACCGGCTCGGCCTCGGGATTAGCTGGATCCCTCCACTCCACTCGAGGGCCGCCCCAGGTGGGAGAGCGACCTCCCAAGCGGGCAAGGGCCGAGCTTTCGCCCCCTCCTCTGATCTCTGGCACCGGCAGCCTCGACGGCATGCTGGTAACCTCGCCCTCCACCTCTGCTTTCCCACCTTTTGGGGAAGTCTCGTCAGAAGAGATGGTATGGATCTCCTCCGGCAAGAGCGACCCCTGATGCGGACGTCGGCCCCAGCCTTGGGCGCAACGCCTGGGACGGCTCTGCCTCAGCCACCTTAGCGCCTCGACTTCAGCGGTCGAGGCCCCCGGGGCGCCTTCATCCCTCGACGCCCCAGAAGCAGGGTCCTCCTCTGGCGCCCCACCAGAGACCGGGGCCCCCTGTGGGGACTTGATGATTTCGGGCGTGACGACGGCCCGCCGGACCCCGGCATGGTGGCGTCACAGACGGTGCCACCACCGCGCTGGCGGAGGAAGTCGCGGCCCACTTTTCAGCGCCTTCCGAGGGCGGAGGGATAAGGCCTCCATGGACCGCTTCCCACTGAGACAAGAGAAGAAGATACGCATCATGAAGAATAAATCCCCACACGAGCAAACATGGGATGGGCAAGCGCGAGTGCTTACCCAGCCCTTGGCCCCTCCTCGCAGTGGGCACGTGAGGTCCGCAGCCGCGGTGTCCCTGCAGGGGGAACCCCGCTCGGGGGAGGCGGGAGCTCCGTCTCGAGGGTGTCCGTCAAACCCTCCACTGACGGCGGCATTGACGGGCCCTGAGTAGACCCTTCGCCCCCGGGGCGCAGAAGCCTCGCCACCCACCCCGCCCGGGCAGGAACAGGGCTCTTCCCCGCCGCCTGTGCCCCGGGCGCGCCCCTCACAGGGTTCGCCACCCGGACCGGCGAACGGTCCACGTCCGGGACCCCGCCCGCGCAGGCTCGAGTGTCCCCCTCCGAGCCCTCCTCATCTTCATCAATCGGAATCCTCCTCTGTAGGGGAGGACTCTTCGGCTCACCATGGGAGCTTCTGTTGCCGCCGACGCCTCTCCAGGTCGTCACGGTCCTTCCGACGCTTAGCCCGCCTGATTTGCTGTCGTCCTTTCTCTTTTTCTTCTCCTCGGCCCGGCACCGGCCTCTCCTCCCTTTCCTCAGGAAGGGGAGTTTCGAGGCGCTGACCCCCTGTAAACCCTGCGAAAGAAGGAAGTAAGGATCGAACATGAGAAAAGAAAGCTCCGCGGCACACACCCCACAGGATCGATCCCCTTACCAGGCTGATGTACCCGCGGAACGGGCGCATCGGAATACTGAGCAGTTTGCTCGCGTCCTTCACCTCCTTTACTGCATCCCTCGCCCGGCGAACGAGCTCGGGATAGGCGACCGGGACGCCCCATCTGGCACTCCTGCAGGAGAGGCGCGTCGTCCCTCATCTTCGCCATGATCAGGGGCCGGTTCGTCAGCGGCAGCACGCACCGCTGTGGAACCAGGCCACGACCATCCCGGCCGTAAGACCCGCCTTCCGCAGCCTCGACAGGGCCTCAAGTAGCGGGTCGAGTCGACTCTCTGCCTCTTGTCGACGACGCCGTAGTTCCAAAGGTCCTGCCGCGACTCGATGACACGGTCGTGTATTCTGGCAGCAGCCCGTCGTCGTTGCGAAGGTAGAACCAACCCATGCGCCAGTCCTTGTTCGAGGTGGCCGCCTGGGACGGGATGTACAGGGCCCGACCTATGCTGGGAACGGAGAGCATGCAGCTCCCCGACCTCATCAATCTCCGCCGACCCTCCGAAACCGCCTTCTTGAAAAGCTCGCCCCGGAAGAGGTGGATCCAGAGCTCCCAGTGGGGCTCGATCCCCAGGAAGCCTTCGCAGACGGTCGCGAAGATGGCCGCCTGTGAAATGGAGTTGGGGGCAAGGGTGATGCAGCTCGAGCCCGTAGTAGAAAGAAGCGCCTGGAGGAACCGGCTTGCCCGTCCCACCCCGAACCCACGCTCGTGGAAAGCGATGAAGCTGACCACGTAGCCGTTCGGGGGCCTCGGCTCCTCCTCCTCCGAACCGGGGGCGATCCACTCCGTCCTATCGGAGCCGAAAAAGCCCCGAAGAAGCCCTCTCTGCACCAGCTCCGCTAGCTTCTCTAGGGTGGCGGCGGAAGCGCCCCACGGCTCAGCGGCATCCGCCATCCCGAGCGACAGAAGGCGGAGGTGCAGATGTCGCAAAGAGGAAAGGTCGCTCGATCTCTCTCTCTGTCTCTTTCTTCTTTGCCTCTCAGCCCTCTCTACTCGCTCCGCCGCTGGCCCGTCTCTCCCTCCCCGCCTCTGCTTTTATGTGGCTGGACGGAGGAGGAAGACGAAAGAGTAAGGGGGACGGGCGAATGAGGAAAGGAACCGCTCCGAAATCCCCAAGGGGCGTATTTATAGGGTGAAAACCAATGGCCAGATCCCGGTCGATCACAATTCACCCGCATTTAATGCGTTGCACGCTAGAAGATCTCATGATTATGAGAGTCCCCTCGATACGAGTGCCCACACAAGCATTAAATGCCTGGTTGTGGGCCCTTGCACACGTCCGCAACGGACGCCGCCCACGACTTCAGAAAGCCGCCTAAAAAGGCGCGCCCGCCGCTCTGACTTCCTGCCTGTCGCCTTGGTGCCACGATCTCCATTCCCTGATGATTTCCGCCTAAAATGGCACGCCCAACGGGCAGAAGGATTTCAGGCGACGGAGGCTTCTTCACGAAGGTAAAAACGGGCCCCGGCCCTAAGTCTCGAAGCAGCGAAGGCTGGCCCTCGAAGAGGGTTCGACAGCCGGCTTCGAGCACCCGAGTCAGGGACACCAAGGGGCGCCACTCGCAGCATCATCGCTCGAGGGCCAAGCCCTCGAGGCCCCTCACGTGTATCCAAGGTGGGGAGCTCGACATGCAGTGAGATCCCCTCGGAGGGAGGCATCGAGCCACCGGGTCCTATCGAATGGACCCGGCACTCCTGCAGACTGAGCACCCATGCTTTATGAGATCGCCTCCGGCTACAGTCGACCCCATCGAACGGGGCCACGAGGTCTCACTTGGATTCCCCCGTTACCAGCTCACCGGGAACCTCGATACTCGCCCGCTCGTGGTAGTACGAGGCTCCCCCTCGCATCCGATCGAAAGACTCGCGGGATGACAAGCCAGGGCAACCGGCGTGCCGGACGGCTCGAAGCACCCGGCCGGTCGGTTCAGCCTGGCACCCCTCGACGAAAGAGGGTAAAAAACTCGGGGGCTCGACACTCCCGAACCTAAAAAACGCAACTAACACTCACACAAGAAAAAGCCCACGAGGGAGTCCTAACCACTCCCCCGTGGCCTCGGGGGCTACACCCCTCGGGTGTCGCTCGCACGACACCCACGGAATCAAAGCGGCCAAACCCTCGAGACCAGTTAGCTAACCCTCGGATCCCAGTCGGGAGCCCCTGCTCGAGTGCAAGCACACCGAACAAGGGCTCGGGGGCTACTATCGGGGTCCACAAAAGGGTACCCCCAATCAACGCAAGTAAATAGGTTAAACCTAGAACACCAATTAATAAACCCAGCTAAGCTAACCTTCCAGAAAACCAACCCCTCGGAGCCTGCAACACTGGCACACCGCCAGGGAGCTTAGACTTGCCAAAACCTTTACCGACCGCCTCCTGGTAGCCTACCCCTCGAACCCGCTACAGCTGTGTACCGCTCCTCGGGACCCCACGCGGGGACCTCGAGCCCCTCCAGCACGATAGCCTATCCCTCGAGGCTCGTCACACCCTAGGCCTCGAGCTGGAGCTCGTTCTCTGTCTCGCCCGAGCCTCCAAGCCAGGCCTCGGGCGAACGCTCATTTACCGTCTCCCCCGAGCCCTCCAAGCCAGACCTCGGGCGAACGCTCATTCTCCGTCTCGCCCGAGCCCTCCAAGCCAGGCCTCGGGCGAACGCACTTCTCCGTTCTCGCCCGAGCCCTCCAAGCCAGGCCTCGGGCGAACGCTCATTCTCCGTCTCGCCCGAGCTCTCCAAGCCAGGCCCAGGCTCGGGCGAACGCATTCATTCTCCGTCCTGCTCGAGCCCCCAAGCCAGGCCTCAGGCAGGTGCTCAATCTCCGTCTTGCCCGAGCCCTCCGAGCCAGGCCTCGGGCTGGCGCTCCGTACTAGCCCCGTACTACGCATTCAATGCGTCCTCTTACTCCGGTCACATCCTCCGGTACACAGCGTGTGCCACAGTGAACCAGCCAGAGTCAAACCTCGTTTTCACCACAAGCATGGGCAAAAAGGCACAAGTACAGCACTGTTCGGCCATACCACACGCTGTAGCACACTCGAGCTTCACCCCGAGGCCTGGGTTCCCGCTGTACGCCCGGGCGTTCCGGGACTTGCCCATACTGCGGGGACTCGAGCCCCCCCGTAGGCGCCACCTCGAGGCCGGCTCTGAGCCCCTCGAGCCCTGACTGCTTTCATGCTATTGGAGGACAGGTACCTGTAACACCCCGATTTTTAAATAAATAAAATAAATTAGAATTTTATTAGGAAAAATGGTAAAATCCTAGATGGAGAAAAATTCTAACCAGATATTTGTTGCATTCATGCCGATGCATAGTTTTTTTTGGGTGAAAAAGATTTTTTGTTAAACCTGTAGAGGGCGAATCGATTTTATTCTATTTAGAGAACAAATAAAAGTTTTATAAATTTTCAAATTCAAAACTTTATTTTCAAAACCTAGGGAAAATATTTCTAAAGTTTGCAAAAGTGATTTGGTTTCAAACTGATCTGAATTTCAAACAGATTTAAAAAGAATTTGAAAAGAATTTGGAAAAGAAAAAGAAAGGGAAAAAGAAAAAGGTCTTTGGACTCCCTCTCCACTTTCCCCTGGCCCATTCGCCTGGCCCCTCCCCTTCTCCTCTCTCCCCCTCCCATTCCACCGCATGGGCCAAGCCCAGCTTAACCAGCCCGCCTCCCACTCCCCTCTTTTCCCCCCCCGGTCCTCTCCCTCCCGCGGCCCACCGCGACGGCCGCACCCTCTTCCATCCTCAGTTTCCGGCCCGCCTCGCCTCCTGGCCCAGCAGCGCCACGCGACGCCGTCCCTCCCCTCCCTCACTGCCACCGCGGGCCCGCACGTCATCCTAACAATCCGCTGACATGTGGCCCCACCTGTCAGCGCTCATCCTCAACCTCCCGGCCGAACCCTCCGCGTGCCGCCGCTCTCCTCGCTCGCGTTTCCTCTCCCCTTCCTCCTCCGTCTCGTCAAATAGGCGCCCGACTCAGCATCCGCACGCCAGCCGCCACCTCTCGTCGCTACACCCCTCCCGACGCCGCCCCAAGCCAATCCATCCCCTCAACCCAAGCCTTTCCCTCCTCCACTGATCGGCACGCCACCATTGCCAAAGCTCGGGCCGGAGCTCCCTGTCCCCCTCAACAGAGACGCCACCGGCTTCGCCCCTTCCTCCATCGTCATCGCCGAGCCACGCCGGGTCCCGGGGACGCATCCACGGTGCAAAATCCACGACAGAACCCCTACTGCAAACAACCTCGCCGAGCTTCGACCCACGGGACATCGCCTCCGACGTCGCGTGCGCCAACCGAACCTTCTTCGACCGTGCAGACCCCCTAGGTGAGATCCCCGTGCCTCCGTCCTCCTCCGTCCCCCTGTTCCCTTGTCTAGGTCACCCGAGGCCCGTGGACCGTTTCGGAGTAGCGCCGCCAAGCTTGCATCACGGCCATGGCGCTCCGCCGCACCACCCAGGCGCCGGCCGCCGCACACCTCTCCCCCCAGTCTTTCCCAACCGTTAGATCTAGAACCGATGGTTAAGATTAGATTCAACAACGCGAAGAGGTATAGACCAAGCTCACAGATTTGTGGACCGAGCGCCCCAGACCGCGTTAGCTGGTTCACCGGACAGCAGGTGCACCGCACCATCCAGAGCCGGCACGTGCAGCCACGCCAACAGCCACTCCAGCCACGGCACTGCACCGACCAACTTGCATTTAGGCCCTTCACTTATTCGCGTATGAACCCGCACTCCATCGTCCCTATTCATTGAGTCTTGACGCAATTGCATTCGAACCCCTGTTGTTTGGTCAAATCTACGCCCAGTCCTCTGCACAGCCGTACCCCCACCCTCTCTCTCCCCATCTAATCTCGGCCGTCCCTCGCAGGATCGGCGGCTGAGAACAGATCTTACCCCTTCGCGCACGACTTTGCTAAAGAGACCCTTCACTTTGCGGGAATCAACCCGCGCTCCGCAGGGCACTGTTCGCTGAGTCTCTGCGCACTTTTGGTTGAGCCCTTGAGCTTCTAGGAAATTGAGGCGCAGTCCAGCTGCCAAGCCCTTTTCTGTTTTCATTTATTTTAAATCACGAAAATAATTCAGTTTATTTACAGTTTTGCCATCTGACTTCAAAAGCCCATAACTTGCTCATTTTAACTCCGATTTGACCCGTTCAACTTGCGTTAGATTCGTCTTGTCGAGCTCTACGCAGTAGATCAGTTCATATTCCGTTTTACTACTGTTGATGTAATGTTATTTATAATGTTGTTTGGGTCATGTGATGATGTTTGATCCAGCGAGTGCGAGCTACGTGGAACCTCTAGATCAACCTTGTGCTTTCGTCGCTCCAGACCCTTCTCGTGATCCAGTTGATTCGACCCAGCCCGCAGGCAAGTGTCCTTGAACATCTTGCACCCTGTATTTATTTTACTTTTGGTATTAGAGTAGTTAGATCCTGTAGATGCATGCAGTGTCATTAAATTGAATCCCATGATATGGTTTACTAGCACTTGATTATATTTTCCTTGTCACTTGGTTTGGGATGTTATGGGTAGAAGTCATGCTCAGCCTTGCTGTCTTGGGATGGGATGGTTAATAATTAATTCTTATTAATGATCTATGAAACATGTGGTTGGTAATTTTGTAGTATGGTGAGTAGGTAAATCCGGCAGGATGGACCGTTGGTGGTGTGGTGCCATGTGACTTGGCGTACGGTTGCCGTGTGACTCGGCGTTACGGTTTGCCATAGGACTTGGCGTTGGTTTGGGTTTGTGGTTTGTTATCCTGCCTGGATCCCTAGGACCCGGTTCTCGAAGCCTGTAACCCGGCAAAACAACGCAAACCATGAGGCCTATATGGCTCTGGGACTGGCTAATTAATTAGAGAAGCCTTATGTCGTTATTAGTTACATATGGACATGGGACAGGGCTTCTTCTACGCAGGTTACTGCTTGGTACGGGAGCGATTCCCAGGCTCGAGCGCCAGACCTGGTGTTATTACGGAAGGTAGCTCTACGTCGTGGCATATGGAACTAATACGCATAGGAGGACTCTTTGTAACGGCCTTGTAGTGAACCCTGCCGACTCACCTTGGAAGTGGGTCAAGAGACTAGCTACCTCGGGCACAAGGGCAACACGACTCATGGGTAAAGATGTGCAAACTCTGCAGAGTAAATAAACTGATATATCAGCCGTGCTCACGGTCACGAGCGGGCTTGGACTTCTTCGAGATTAGTTGGTTGCTGGTTACTGGTTCGGGTCATCTGATGGACTTCAGTGCGGTTGCCTGATGGACTTCAGGTGTGGGTACTTGGTGCGACTCCAAGTGCGGTTGCTTGGTGTGACTCCGAGTGTGGTCTTCCTCGGTGCGACTCCGAGTGTTCTACTTTTCTACAGTGTCTGTGTCTATAACCTAGTAAATAGGTGCATAGGATTAATAGGAATAATAGGATGTGTCGCTTTAGGCGCATGAGTCAAACTGTGTCAGCCTACCTTTGTTATAAGCCTCATAAGCATATATTTCCTACACTTGCGGAGTACATTTCGATGTACTCACCCTTCCTCTTGTCCCCCTGCTACCCCACCCAGACGACGCTGGAGACTGCGTCTACGAGGAGCCGGAGTACCCAGAGGATGGTGGCTACGACCCTGACGACCTGCACTAGGGTGGTGCTACCCCCGGTCGACCTTCCTGTGGAGTGGAGTCTAGATCTTCCGCGTCCTCATCAGAGTTTACATTAGAGTCAGTTATCATGAGAGTCTGTACTTTTCTTTTGAACCCGAGGGTCATTTTTGTAATAATGTTCGATATATTAATAAAGCATTGTTTTGATATTTACTATGATGTGGATATATGTATGAAAATTGATCCTGGCATACATATATTGTGCTCCAATTTTGTTGTTAAAATTGGGGTGTCACAGTACCCCAAGACCCGGAGGGACCCCGCCATGTCCTGTACGTGCCGGGATGGGTGCTGTAACGGCTTCCACATCGCCACGCCTCCACGTCCACTCCGCGCCCGGGATGGAGGCCACGCATCAAGGACGCCTCAACAGCAACACCCACGTTGGCTGCAGTGACTTCGACAAGACAGAGTTCCTACCCTTCGCCATATCGAGCGCTGTACATGTCAATCCTGTGTAAACCCTGGCCTCCTCTTGTTCTATAAAAGGGGACGCCAGGGCCCTTCGCGCACAAGAGAGACAACACACGAGTCCACACACACACATACACGAGTCCGGACTCCGGTCCACGCTCACTGAGCTTGTATTCGCCCCTGTACAAGCACTTAGGTGCAAGTAATACAAGAACCTCCTCCCCCGCTGGACGTAGGGCTTCTTTGCCCGAACCAGGATAAATCCTTGTGTCATCTTGCATCACCATCCAGGAAGAGAGCACACGATCATATTACTCGTTGGTGTCATACCCCCGAGTTCGAAACACCGATATGTTGAGAAGACTTTTTGTGACAATACTGGTTTTTTGTGAGCCCAACAATGTGTTCGGACTATGGGAGAAACATAAGGAGGCAATGTCAGAGAACTACAGACGCAATAATCAATCCAACTTCATGGTGGAGCAGATGGTCCTCGTAGATATTCGAAAATTGTTACAATCAATGCAAAAGGATTGAAGGACCGAGAAGCAACCAGAAAGCGACCAGAGGGGGGGGGGGGGGGTGAATGGGAGCTTCAAAATTTCCTTTCGGAAACTAGTAGCCACTGTCCCGAGAATCACCCCAAAAGACAAACCCTAGAGCTTGCTAATGTCCACGACCCTAGATGTAGGGTGGATGCTTCCAAGAAGCACAGCGGGACACTACACAACTCTAAAAGCCAACGCAAAAGACGGAAACCAAATCCGACAACGAACGAACCACCGGCGAACGAAAGCGCGCAAACCAGTCACGACCGGACTCTGGGCAGCGTCCGGTCAGTGAGCACCGGACGCGTCCGGTCGTGCGAAATCCGTTCTGGGACCTTACTGTTCCCGACCGGACTCTGGTGAACAGAGCGTCCGGTCACAAACTGTGCGTCCGGTCACAAAAGTCAAGCCGAGTGAACAGTGCGATGAGTGAGTCCGTTCAAACAAGAAACCCAGCGTCCGGTCAGCTAGAGAAAATCGCCACGCGACATTCAACCACCGGACGCGTCCGGTCAACGCGAGGACAGTGTCCGGTCACCCCGACAGCAGCCTGTTCGTCCACCGATTCGACTCGATCTCACCCAAAATGAATCCTCTAGGGATCAAACTTGGTGAGAAGAGTCAAAAGGAGTATAGTGAGCTATCTCTAAGAGATCATGGCTCGAACCTATCTCCAAATCGATGAATCGAAGAATTTCGGGGGAAGGGAGAAAACTTGACCCAAACGAAAATCGATCGATCTCCTAGACCGTGAGGTTAGAGGAGAATTCCTTCGGAGGAAAAAAGTGCCTCACGATCTAGAACAACTTGGTTCAAACGGTTTTGCAAAAGATGAACCGAGCAAAGAGATCAAGCGACGGGAAAATCGTGGAGAGAAAGGATTCCGCGAAGAATACGAATGAAACGCGAATCACAACCACAAACTGCAACCGTGTGGCTACCACACGCTACAACAGTGAGGATACTGCCTCACTTCCTCAGAATCAACAGTACACAGAGGCAAGTCTCTCTGCGGATCTCAGCTAGCTACAGCAGGGGATGGGAGAGCAGGAAACCCTAAGTGCGAAAGAGCAAATTACTGAGATAATTGGGAGGAGGGTGTCTCCCGACTACTTATCCTACTACTAGCCTAAGTCTATTTCCTACTCTACCCCTCTCTATTCTAATTACAGAGCGAACCAGCTAAACCCTAGGGTTATTCTGGACCAACTCGGTGGTAGGTGTATCCGACGGCCACGCCCACACAAACCGAAGCGTTGCCTCGACGCAACCTCCGGATCGCCGCCACGTGCCACCCTCGCTCTGCACCCCCGGTTTTGTGGCCCAAACCGGGAAACCAGCCTTTTCCAGCCAACCCCTGGTTTTGAGGCCCAAACGGGAAACCAGCCCACCAGCTTCTGAGTTTTGAGGCCAAACTCAGCAAACCCTCAGCGCCCAGGTTTTGAGGCCCAAACCTGGAAACCGTCCTCAGCCCAGTTTTTGTGGCCAAACTCGGAAACCATCCGCACCCAGGTTTTGAGGCCCAAACCTGGAAACCGTCCATCCGATGGTTTTTCCCTGGCTCTACTACCACCAAACCGACGTCGTAGAGGGGATGCACCTCCCGTGCACACCGTCCACCGACACGTGTCCCCAAGTCTACGACTTAGGCAACACATGACCGCAAGTCTTCGCTCGTCGCTGTCCCAGGCTGCCAGCCACACAGCTGATCCTCGAGCTCTGGTCCCTCAGTCCAAGCCTCACGTCCGCCCTTCGCCACTCTCGGTCCATCGGCACGACACGTCTCTACTTGACCTTCACCTTGCCTTTGATCACTGCATCCGTCTCGACACCTGCACAACACAAGCCAAAGAACATGCGCATCATCCTAGTTGACAATCACTCATCACTCAGAGACCCGGCATACACCCATTTCCGCAATCTCCCCTTGATGAGTGCATTGTCAACTACCAACACATCATAATAGAAAGAGAAGAAGGAAGAAGGAGAAGAGAGAACTCGACCAAAATGACCCAAGATCATAGCAAACGCCGAGAAGGTCAATGGGAAGAGCAAAGAACTGGTCCCCAAAGACATGGGCAACGGCTCGACGCAACAAGCAAAGCAAAAACTGCCCTAAAGAAGAGGTAGAACAGGCTCAACACCGCTAGCAAATCCCAATGGAAATCGAAGCAAATGCTAGTCCTCAAGATAGAGCACAGAGGCTCAACACAACTAGCAAAATCTCGATACCAGCCTGTTCGGCCAACAAGAGACAAGCAAAGCTCAAGCTCCCCCTTAGTTAACATCCATGGAGACATGCAAACTCTCCCGCCTTGGAACTCCCACTCAATGAACCCTCGGGAGCATATACCTCGGGAAGCTGAAAGGTCCTAAATGGCTAGAGGGGGGGTGAATAGCCTAATAAAAATTCTACAAAACACTTAGAGCAACTAGTTAGACAATTACAAAGCGAAGCTTTTTGCTCTAGCTCTACTAAGTGTTGCAAGCCACCTATCCAACAATTCTAGTAACCTATAATCACTATGTCACACAAAAGATATGTTACTACTCTCTAAAATAATGAGTTAGCAAGAAATAATTACTTCTAATTAGAGAGCTACTTCTAGCAACAAATATCTCTACACAAGTGATAACGAAAGTAATGCAAGGATAGAGAGATGTACCGACACCGGCAAGAGACAATCAATCACAATAAGAATACCAAGAAACTTCGGGAGAAGTCCAAAGAGGCAAGAGACACAAAGATTTTCTCCCGAGGTTCACGTGCTTGCCGGCACGCTACTCCCCCCGTTGTGTCGACCAACCACTTGGTGGTTCGGCGGCTAATAGGTGTTTCACAAACCTAGCTCAACAAATGAGCGCCGCAAGAACCAACCCACAAATGGAGGTAACTCAAAGACGCGCAATCCACTAGAGTTACCTTTTGGCTCTTCGCCGGGGAAGGCACAATACCCCTCACAAATCACCGGGAGATGGCCACGAACAATCACCACTCGTGCCAAAGCTCCTCCGCTGCTCCAAGCCGTCTAGGTGGCGGCAACCACCAAGAGTAAAGAGAATACCCGCAGCAACAACAATCCCCAAGTGCCACTAGATGCAAACTCACAAGCAAATGCACTTGGATCCACTCGATCTCACTTAGATTCCGCTATCAAGCAAGGAGATGAGTGGGAGGGAGTAGATCTTGCTCAAGAGGATGTTCAAGAGGTTAGAAGTCAAGAAGGCACCCCACTAGCCGGCCACCACCTATTTATAAGAGGGGGAAGAAGACAGCAAGTCGTTCCCCCCTTTTTCCCGAGCTTCCGCGCCTGCGGTCGGTACTACCGACGCCAGGTCGGTACTACCGACCACAAAGCCCGGTACAACCGATGGCACAACTTATGACCGTTGCACACACCGTTGACCAAAACGAACAACCGACTCCTGGTCGGTACCTCCGACGGTCGGTAGTACCGGCCCTATGGCGGTACTACCGACAGGCCAACATGACCGCGACACAGAGAGCATCTCACAAGGGACTTGGTCCCTCAGAAACTACCGCCCAAGGTCGGTACACCTCCGAGTCGGTGGTACCGAGGTTATGGCGGTACCACCGCCAGGCCATTTTCAACTCAACACAGAGAGCTCTTCAAACTTGGTTACCACCGGCCTGGTCGGTAGCACCGGGCGGTACTACCGAGGTAATGGCGGTACTACCCGGTAGGCCAAACTGGACTACACAGAGAGCTCCGCGAACCCTTCAGGGCCACGGTACCACCGACCCTCTGGTCGGTACCACCGCCGCGGTAGTACCGAGGTTATGGCGGTACTACCGCCAGGCCAAACAGCCCAAACAGAGAAGGTTGCACGCAGCACCCTTGGCGGTACTACCGACCCCTGGGCGGTACTACCCCGCCACACTCAGAAACTTCCCTTTTCTTCTCTGTGTTGATCCAAATCAACTCCACAACTTCTCCTTTGCAAATGTGCTAACACCACCAAGTGTACATCATCATGTGCATGTGTGTTAGCATTTTCACAATCATTTTCAAAGGATTAGAGGTTAGCACACTAGGTCCTAATGCATATGCATGTATGAATTCACCTAGTGGCACTTGATAACCGCAATCACCGAGATAGTCCCCTCTTAATAGTACGGCTATCTATCCTAAACACACTCACACCCTCTATGGTGTCTTGAGTGCCAAAACAAATCCCTATTTATACCTTTGCCTTGATCTCCGTAGGGGTTTTGCTTTTCTCTTCTTCTCTTTCCAAATGTGGAGCACTTGATCCATCTTTTGGTCATCACCCACCATACCATGATCATCATCTAGCTCCCGCACTTGGTGTGTACCAACCTAGCTCATAAACACTTCATGACAAGGTTAGTACTCTAGGTGACATCAATTATCCAAAACCAAACAAGGACTTTCAATCTCCCCCTTTTTGGTAATTGATGACAACCTTTCACAAAGATATATGTTTGAAAATTTGAGTCACCACTTTGTTAGTATTAGCTCCCTCCCCCTACATATGTGCTATAGTGTTTGGTTCAAGTTCGGCACATATGCATAGATATGAAATGTGGGAGAGTAATACTATCAAATGATGCTAAGGTGTAAAGAATGGACCTTTGAAGCGTGATACCAATCGGAGTTGCCAATGTATACCATCCTTAGCACCATGGTTAGCTAGACTTTACAAAAACACTAGATACCTCATGAGATCAACATTATATGAAAGGCTCTAGTACCACTTGTAAGAGCAAATTACATCTAGCTACCACCTATGCATGCTAGTTTGCAAATCATCATTCAAAATCTATTTCTAGCATGCACCACACAAGCATGGATATAAAGTTAACAACTTGTGCAATGCAAGCAAGCATATGAACATGCACAAAAAAATGCAACAACCAAGTTCATGAGCTTGCTCCCCCTACTTGTGTGCTCAAAACTTTTTCAAAGTTTTGATCTCCTTCATTTGATCTTTGTGACTTTTCTCTCCCCCTTTGTCATCTATTTCCATAAAAGGTTTGCATAAAAAGGTTCAAATTGTTTAGGAGAGTTAGTTCTTTCACATTTGGTTCAATCTAGATCATTTGCATAGATATTTAACACGGTTTGCTCTAGAGTAAGCTTCTTCACACATCTTGCAATGGTTATCTTACTCACGTTGGTTAAACATTCCATTGCTCATTCTCTAGATTAAACACTAGGATTGCAAGCCCATAAACATGTCATATGTTACCGCTAGATCATATCAAGCATAGAAACAATAGTGGCATCATATAATCATCAAAATCATTTTATTTTCATGAATGAGCCTAATGATTGTGAGGAATGACTAGATGCACTAAACATGTCCCTAGCAAAGGATGGATGCATATGTCAATCAACTTTTACCTTGCTTTGTCGAAAGAGAGGCATGTCATATAAGTGGGGGTGCATCAACACATATTTGAGAAGTCAAGTATGTTCAATTCATTCCTTAGCTTGCAAAACCTCTTCTCATCAAGTGGCTTGGTGAAAATGTCGGCAAGTTGATCATCGGTTCCAACACTCTCAATTGAAATATCACCCTTTTGTTGATGGTCTCTTATGAAGTGGTGCCTAATATCAATATGCTTTGTTCTTGAATGTTGCACGGGGTTGTTTGTGAGCTTCACACGCACTCTCATTGTCACATAGCAATGGCACTTGTTTGAATTTGATTCCAAAGTCATCCAAAGTTGCTTTCATCCAAAGTAATTGAGCACAACAACTACCGGCGGATATGTATTCGGCTTCGGCGGTTGAAAGTGCCACACTATTTTGCTTCTTTGACGACCAAGACACAAGTGATCTTCCCAACAATTGACATGTGCCCGATGTGCTCTTTCTATCAACCTTGCAACCCGCATAATCGGAGTCCGAAATCCAATCAACTCAAAGTTTGACCCCTTGGGATACCATAAACCAATATCTTGTGTATGCTTCAAGTACCTCAATATTCTCTTAGTTGCCTTCAAGTGACTCTCTCTTGGTGAGGCTTGGAATCTTGCACACATGCATACACTAAACATGACATCCGGTCTTGATGCGGTCACATAGAGTAGGCTTCCAATCATAGACCGATACAACTTTTGATCCACCATATTGCCACTTGCATCACTATCCAATTGTCCATTTGTCCCCATAGGTGTGCTAATGGCTTTTGCATCTTGCAATCCAAACTTCTTGATCATGTCCTTTATATACTTGCCTTGACTAACAAATGTGCCTTCCTTCAATTGCTTGATTTGTAGACCAAGGAAGTAGCTAAGCTCTCCAATCATGGACATTTCAAACTCATTTGCCATCAATTCACCAAACTCTTCACAAAAATCTTGATTGGTTGAACCGAAAATGATATCATCAACATAGATTTGCAACACAAACAAGTCTTTTCCAATCTTCTTGGTGAAGAGAGTAGTATCAACCTTTCCCATCTTGAACCCTTTAGAGAGGAGAAAATCTCTTAACCTCTCGTACCATGCTCTTGGTGCTTGTTTCAAACCATAAAGTGCCTTCTTGAGCTTGTAGACATGGTTGGGCTTCTTGTCATCTTCAAACCGGGTGGTTGCTCAACATATACTAACTCATTGATGTAGCCATTGAGAAATGCACTCTTGACATCCATTTGATATAACTTGATGTTGTGGGAGCAAGCATAAGCTAATAGGATTCTTATTGCTTCCAATCTTGCAACCGGTGCATATGTTTCACCAAAGTCAAGACCCTCTACTTGAGTGTAACCTTGTGCCACTAATCTTGCTTTGTTTCTCACCACAATGCCATCTTGATCTTGCTTGTTGCGAAAGACCCATCTAGTGCCAATCACATTGTAGTTCTTAGGCCTCTCTACTAATTCCCATACTTGATTTCTTGTGAAGTTGTTAAGCTCTTCATGCATGGCATTGACCCAATCAACATCTTGTAATGCTTCTTCAATCTTGGTTGGCTCGATGGATGATACAAAAGAGTAATGTTCACAAAATGAAGCCAATCTTGATCTAGTTTGCACACCACTCTGAATTCCACCAATGATTTGATCTAATGGATGATCTCTTGCAACATTGGTTGGTTGGAGCACTTGGACTTGATTGCTTGTACTTGCTTGATCATTTGGATGAGATGAACTAGCCACTTGTTGATCTTGCAATTGAGAACCATTAGCTTGCACAATTGGAGAAGTGAGCACTTGATCTTTGTCATCTTCAACATCAATCACTTCCCTAGGCCGAATATCACCAATGTCCATACTCTTCATTGCCTTTTCCAATTGAGTTCCTCTCACATCATCTAGATTTTCTTCTTCATCTTGAGAGCCATTTGTTTCATCAAATTCAACATCATGCACTTCCTCAAGAGTACCACTTGCCAAGTTCCATACTCTGTATGCTTTGCTTGTAGTGGAGTAACCAAGTAAGAAGCCTTCATCACATTTCTTCTCAAACTTGCTCAATCTAGTGCCTTTCTTCAAGATATAGCATTTGCAACAACCAAAGACTCTAAAGTATGCAATGTTAGGCTTTCTTCCATTCAATAGCTCATAGGGAGTCTTCTCCATCATGGGATGACAATAGAGGCGGTTGCTACAATAGCAAGCCGTGTTGATAGCTTCGGCCCAAAATGAATGACTCACATTGTACTCACTAAGCATAGACCTTGCCATATCAATGAGAGTTCTATTCTTCCTTTCAACAAGACCATTTGATTGTGGAGTGTACTTGGCCGAGAATTGATGTCTAATTCCAAATTCATCACATAACTCATCAACTCTTGTGTTTCTAACTCACTACCATTGTCACTTCTTACTTTCTTGATGGTTGTTTCAAACTCATTGTGACACCTCTTGACAAAAGATTTGAATGTAGCAAATGTATCACTTTTGTCACTTAGGAAGAACACCCATGTATATCTTGTAAAATCATCCACTATCACAAAGCCATATTTGTTTCCACCAATGCTAGTGTATGTTGTTGGTCCAAATAGATCCATGTGCAATAACTCAAATGCTTTGCTAGTGCTCATCATGCTCTTTTTAGGGTGAGTGTTTCCAACTTGCTTTCCGGCTTGACAGGAGCTACAAAGTTTATCCTTTTCAAACACCACATCTTTCAAGCCTCTAACTAGATCATGCTTAATCAATCTATTCAATTGTTTCATTCCAACATGACCAAGTCTTCTATGCCATAGCCAGCCCATGCTAGATTTGGTGAACAAACAAGTTGACAATTGAGCTTCACTAGCATTGAAATCAACCAAGTATAGATTTTCATATCTAAAGCCTTTGAAGATCAAGTTTGAGCCATCTACACTTATGATCTCTACATCATCAACTCCAAATATGCATTTGAATCCAAGATCACACAATTGAGCCACGGATAACAAATTGAAGTTCAAGCTCTCTACTAGCAATACATTGGATATGCTCATGTCATTTGATATAGCAATCTTACCAAGCCCCTTGACCTTGCCTTTGCCATTATCACCAAATGTAATACTATCAATCCCATTGTCATCATTCTTGTTGATTGAATTGAACATTCTTGCATCTCCGGTCATGTGTTGAGTGCACCCACTATCAAGCACCCAATGCCTTCCTCCGGCTTTATAATTGACCTACAAGAAAAGATCAATTCTTTTTAGGTACCCAAACTTGCTTGGGTCCTCCAAGGTTAGTCACTAAGCTCTTGGGCACCCAATTGCCTTCTCTCTTTGGGCCAACAATGGGAGCACCAATAAACTTAGCCTTCACACCATTTACACCCTTGGTAAGCAAATAACAAGAATCAAATTGAATTGAGGATACATTAGCATTTTTATTCTTGTTCTTGCAATATTGCTCTATATGCCCGGATTGCTTGCATTTCTTGCAAAACCGACCATTGCTTCTCACAAAACTAGTCTTGTGAGTCACAAAGGCCGCCTTGCCATTCTTGGGGGTATAGCCCAATCCCTCTTTGTTAAGAGAGAACCGTTGGCTACCCAAGCACTTAAGCAAGCGGGCATCTCCACCATAGGCATTGCCTAAGGCACGAGTGAGCTCATTGACCTCCTTTTTCAAGGTCTCATTCTCCACCATTAGTGAGGCATCACAAGTGAAACCATCACTCATAGTAGAAGTAGTAGTGGATGAGCTACATGAAGCGTTAGTGGGAGCAACAACAATAGGAGTATAAAAAGATTCATCAAGAATATCACAAGTTACTCCTATGTTACATGTTGGAACAATGTCCTCAACCTTGACTTGATCAAGGAGGGAGGAGTGAGCTTTTTCAAGCTTGGTGTGAGCCTTGCCAAGCTTCTCATGGGCTACCTCTAGCCTCTCATGAGTAGTCTTGAGCTCATCAAGGGTTTGTTCAAGAGCACTAAGCTTCTTGCGCAAATCCTTGCACTCCTTCCTCTTCATCTCAAAGCAAGTGTGAGCTTGCTCTAACATGTCCATGAGGTCCTCCTTTGAGTGCTCCTCATCCTCATCACTCTCACTATCACTCTCATCATCGGATTGTACCTTAGTCGGCCTAGCCATGAAGCATGATGAAGTGTCAAATAGAGAAGGCTTGTTGTTGATTGCAATGCTTGCAAGTGCCTTCTTCTTGGTGCTCTTCTTGTTATCATCATCACTTGAGTCTTCACTATCGGATGATGCATCACTATCCCATGTGACAACATATGAGCCACCCTTCTTCTTCTTGAAGCTCATTTTCTTCTCCTTCTTCTTTCTTCTTCTCATCTTCATCATTGTCACTATTGTAGGGACAATCCGCTACAACGTGATCCTTGCTCTTGCATTTGTAGCATCTTCTCACATAGTCTTTGTTCTTGTTGTAATCTCTTCTCTTCCTTGCACCATAGCCCTTCTTCTTCATGAACTTGCCAAATTTGCGCACAAAGAGAGCTAAGGCTTCATCATCAATGTCACTAGCTTCTCATTGTCACTTGATTCTTCCTTCTTGGACTTGCCCTTGCTCTTAGATGAGGTGGCTTTGAATGCCACACTTTTCTTCTTCTTGTCCTCTTCCTTGACCACTTCTTCACTATCTTCATTGTATTGATCCTCGGTCATGACATCACCAAGCACCTCATTTGGAGTCACATTCTTCAAACCTCCTCTAAAGATGATGGTCCGAAGTGTCTTGAACCTCTTGGCAAGCAACTCAAGAACCGGTGAGTGAAGTCTTCATCTTGTACCTTTTCTCCCAAGGACTTGAGATCATTGATGATCACTTGCAATCTATAGAACATTTCCGGATTGATTCATCATCCTTCATCTTGAAGTTGGTGAGCTTGTCCTTGAGCATGTACAACTTGGCACTTTTTACCGTTGAAGTGCCCTCATATGTTTCTTCTAATCTTTTCCACACCTCACTTGCATTGTCAAGATCTTTGATTTGCTCGAACACCTTTGGATCAATGGCATTGTATATGGTGTTGAGCGCCATTGTGTTGCATTGCTTGTTGATGGAGTCATTTGGTGTTGGATTGGTAGGATCAAGAATCACAAACTCATTTTCAACCACATCCCACACCTTGTCATTGATTGAACCCAAATACATCTTCATCTTTCTCTTCCAATAATCAAAAGATGTGCCATCAAAGAACGGTGGTTTGCCCCCAACATGGTTGAAAACAATTTGAGCCATTTTAACACCGAAGGTTGTTAAGCCTTATGCAAACGGTGACCACGGCTCCGATACCACTTGAAAGGTCCTAAATGGCTAGAGGGGGGGTGAATAGCCTAATAAAAATTCTACAAAACACTTAGAGCAACTAGTTAGACAATTACAAAGCGAAGCTTTTTGCTCTAGCTCTACTAAGTGTTGCAAGCCACCTATCCAACAATTCTAGTAACCTATAATCACTATGTCACACAAAAGATATGTTACTACTCTCTAAAATAATGAGTTAGCAAGAAATAATTACTTCTAATTAGAGAGCTACTTCTAGCAACAAATATCTCTACACAAGTGATAACGAAAGTAATGCAAGGATAGAGAGATGTACCGACACCGGCAAGAGACAATCAATCACAATAAGAATACCAAGAAACTTCGGGAGAAGTCCAAAGAGGCAAGAGACACAAAGATTTTCTCCCGAGGTTCACGTGCTTGCCGGCACGCTACTCCCCGTTGTGTCGACCAACCACTTGGTGGTTCGGCGGCTAATAGGTGTTTCACAAACCTAGCTCAACAAATGAGCGCCGCAAGAACCACCCACAAATGGAGGTAACTCAAAGACGCGCAATCCACTAGAGTTACCTTTTGGCTCTTCGCCGGGGAAGGCACAATACCCCTCACAAATCACCGGGAGATGGCCACGAACAATCACCACTCGTGCCAAACTCCTCCGCTGCTCCAAGCCGTCTAGGTGGCGGCAACCACCAAGAGTAAAGAGAATACCCGCAGCAACAACAATCCCCAAGTGCCACTAGATGCAAACTCACAAGCAAATGCACTTGGATCCACTCGATCTCACTTAGATTCGCGCTATCAAGCAAGGAGATGAGTGGGAGGGAGTAGATCTTGCTCAAGAGGATGTTCAAGAGGTTAGAAAGTCAAAGAGAGGCACCCCACTAGCCGGCCACCACCTATTTATAAGAGGGGGAAGAAGACAGCAAGTCGTCCTCCCTTTTTCCCGAGCTTCCGCGCCTGCGGTCGGTACTACCGACGCCAGGTCGGTACTACCGACCACAAGCCCGGTACAACCGATGGCACAACTTATGACCGTTGCACACACCGTTGACCAAAACGAACAACCGACTCCTGGTCGGTACCTCCGACGGTCGGTAGTACCGGCCCTATGGCGGTACTACCGACAGGCCAACATGACCGCGAACAGAGAGCATCTCACAAGGACTTGGTCCCTCAGAAACTACCGCCAAAGGTCGTACCAACCAAAGGTCGACCGAGCACCGGCAACTGAGTCCGGTTCTGGTACCGAGGTTTGGCGTACCACCGCCAGTCCTATTTTCAACTCACACAGAGAGCTCTGCAAACTTGGTTACCACCGCCTTGGGTCGGTAGCCCGCGGGGCGGTCTACCGAGGTAATGGCGGTACTACCGGTAGGCCAAAACTGGGACACACAGAGAGCCCGCAAACCCTTCAGGCCACGGTACCACCGACCCTCTGGTCGGTACCACCGCCGCGCTAGTACCGAGGTTATGGCGGTACTACCGCCAGGCCAAAACAGCCCCAACACAGAGAGGTTGCACGCAGCACCCTTGGCGGTACTACCGACACCCCTGGGCGGTACTACCGACCACACTCAGAAACTTCCCTTTTCTTCTCTGTGTTGATCCAAATCAACTCCAACAACTTCTCCTTTGCAAATGTGCCAACACCACCAAGTGTACACCATCATGTGCATGTGTGTTAGCATTTTCACAATCATTTTCAAAGGATTAGAGGTTAGCACACTAGGTCCTAATGCATATGCATGTATGAATTCACCTAGTGGCACTTGATAACCGCAATCACCGAGATAGTCCCCTCTTAATAGTACGGCTATCTATCCTAAACACACTCACACCCTCTATGGTGTCTTGAGTGCCAAAACAAAATCCCTATTTATACCTTTGCCTTGATCTCCGTAGGGTTTTGCTTTTCTCTTCTTCTCTTTCCAAATGTGGAGCACTTGATCCATCTTTTGGTCATCACCACCAATACCATGATCATCATCTAGCTCCCGCACTTGGTGTGTACCAACCTAGCTCATAAACACTTCATGACAAGGTTAGTACTCTAGGTGACATCAATTATCCAAAACCAAACAAGGACTTTCAGAAGCACAATGATTTGCAATTCTCCCCTTAGTTGAGAATGCACTAATCAAGTAAATACTCTCCCCTCAGAAAATCACCAACAAAAGGCGAACATGTAGGTTCTCCCCCCTTCCAACATGCATATGAGTCAAAATGCAAGTTAGCAGCTTCAGGCTATATTTTAGGAGAATGCCAAATGCTCTAAATAGTATACTCCAATGCCAAAAATAGCATACAGCTCAGCAAAGGCTCAAACTGATCACCAGATATGAAATATGAACATATGAGCAGAAAAGAGCAGTTTTTGAGTCAAAAGGTATTCACCATCAAATAGCACTAGCAATGTTAAACAGGATCTGAATAATGCTAAACATGTATACAAGGGAACTACCCCTAGCAAAGTTCAATCACATGCTTAAGAATGTAACATACACTTGTGAATTCAAGTTCAATCGGAGTTGCAGCGGTGAAACTACACAAGTTCATTATTAGCATGTGATTGCGAGAGGTTGAAAGCTTGTCATTGCCTAACTTTTCAACCGAGCGAAGCCTATGCCGAAGCAATCAGAAGCTTAAAGCTACGGTTCGGTCATACACTACACGGCTCAAGTTTAACTCAAAGTGCAATGAGAACCGTCTCGATACCGTGATGTGTTGACAAGCAATCCCATCTTGATCTTTTCAATTCACTAAACTTGGTTCAAAATTTTAAACATGATATGACCAGACCAAGCAAGTGAAAGACTCAGAACTAGAGACATAGCAACCTAGCATATATGAAAAGCACGAGTAAACTCAACACATCCTACACATGCTAGTTGCATATCTCAATGGTGAACATTTTTAGATTTGAAATTATTAAGCAAATTCACCATTTCAAAAATAGCTCAGCTCACAACATGTACTAGTGATCAGAGAGCATAAGCTACAAGCATCAACATAAGCATCGGAGCATACTACATAGAGCATAGTTACATTCTAGTGATTATAACATGAAGCTCAGAATGTAAATGCGTATGCTGAAATGCAAAAGAAAAGAAAGACAAAAGAGTCAGTCAAATATACAAGATCCTAAATATTTCCCTCAACTAAAAGGGGAAACACACACCAAGCTCACCCTCAACCGATTAAAGGTTGATTCGTCTAAGGCTTGGTGAGAATATCAGCCAGTTGATGATGAGTATCGACATGGCGAAGGTCGATATCACCCTTCTCCTGGTGGTCTCGCAATAAATGAAAGCGCACATCAATGTGTTTGGTCTTCGAATGAAGCACGGGGTTCTTAGCAACGCTAATAGCACTCGTGCTGTCACAAAGCAAAGGAACACGAGTAAAGCTCAGACCAAAATCACGCAAAGTGACCATCATCCAAAGCAACTGGGAACAGCAGCTAGCTGCAGCAACATATTCAGCCTCCGTGGTAGACTGGGCGACACTAGACTGCTTGCGAGAAGACCACAAAACAAGAGAAGAACCAATAAACTGGCAAGTCCCAGAAGTGGACTTGCGCTCAATACGACAACCAGCAAAATCGGCATCGGAATAACCGCAAAGGGAGAGGGTGGAGGAAGCAGAATACCAAATCCCGAACTCAGGTGTGAAACGAAGGTACCTGAATATGCGCTTCACTGCCTGACGGTGAGAAGTGCGCGACGACGCTTGAAAGCGCACGCACAGACACACCGCGAACTGGATGTCCGGGCGTGTCGCCGTCAGGTAGAGGAGCGACCCGATCATGCTTCGGTACTTCTTCTGGTCCACTGCTTCTCCATCCACATCCGCATCCAGGGCAGTCGTCATCGACATGGGTGTTGGAAGAGGCTTGGCCTCACCCATATCGAACCGCTTCAGCAAGTCCTTGGTGTACTTGCCCTGGTGCACAAACGTCCCCTCTCGGGATTGCTTGATTTGCAACCCGAGAAAGAATGTCAGCTCGCCCATCATGCTCATCTCGAACTCCCTGCTCATAATATCTGCAAACTTGGCAACCAAAGCGTGAGAAGAACCACCGAAAATGATATCATCCACGTAAATCTGGACCAAGAGAGTGTCTTTGCCTTGCTTGAGGAGAAAGAGTGTTTTATCTACACATCCCATTTTAAAACCCTTAGCAAGCAAAAATTTTCAACCTATCATACCAGGCTCTAGGGGCTTGTTTCAAACCATATAAAGCTTTGTGAAGTTTAAAAACATGGTTTGAAACTTGGGATTTTCAAAACCGGGGGGTTGCTCAACATACACTTCCTCTTCTATGTAGCCGTTTAAGAAGGCACTCTTGACATCCATTTGAAAGAGTTTAAAACCTTTGGATGCAGCAAAAGCCAAGAGTATCCTAATAGCCTCC
This sequence comes from Coix lacryma-jobi var. lacryma-jobi, assembly GCA_009763385.1. Classification (NCBI taxonomy): domain Eukaryota; kingdom Viridiplantae; phylum Streptophyta; class Magnoliopsida; order Poales; family Poaceae; genus Coix; species Coix lacryma-jobi. The sequence continues at coordinate 8,365,858 of CM019823.1, read as the reverse complement.
AAACGAGCTACAGGAGCAAAAGTCTCCTCAAAGTCTATCCCCTCCTTCTGACTATAACCCTTGGCCACAAGACGCGCTTTGTTCCTCACAATGTGGCCATCCTCTCCTTGTTTGTTTTTGAAAACCCATTTTGTCCCAATAGGATTACAGTTAGGAGGAGGAGGAACTAGAACCCAAACCCGATTTCTCTCAAAATTTTCTAACTCCTCATGCATGGCATTGACCCAGTCCGGATCCGTCAAAGTGTGTCCAACATCTCGGGGCTCAAAATTAGCAACAAAAGCAGAATGAGCGAAGTGAGAGATGTGCTGTGACCTGGACCGAGTAACCCGTTCGTCGATGCTGCCGATCATCTGCTGAGGCGGGTGCTGGCGCTGGATGTGTCGTGGCGCCTCCCGAGCTGAAGTAGCCTCCCCCTCAACAGCAGCTGGTGCCTCCCCGGGTACAAAAGGTACCGCTCGGGGTGGCGGATCCCACGACCCCCAGGAAGAAGAGGTGTCGGGGCCGTGAGTCATCGTAGAAGCCGCTCTTTGCAGCACTGCAGGTGGAGGTGGTGCTGGGTCATCTATGCCTTCAGCATCCTCGTCCTCATCATCGAAAAGAGGCTCACCAACCTCATGATCACCTGCACGCTCAAAACGAGAAGAAGGACAAACCATGGTCTCGTCGAAGGTGACATCTAATGTCTCCATGACTCGGTTAGTGTCAAGGTTAAGTACACGATAGGCTCGAGTGTGAGTGCCATAACCCAAAAACACACCGTCAGAAGAACGAGACTCAAACTTGTCCAAGTTGCCCTTTTTAAGTATAAAACAATGGCAACCAAACACTCGAAATAACTCACCTTGGGGAGTTTTCCAAAACGCAACTCATAAGAGGTCTTTTTCAAGAAAGCTCGAAGAAAAATGCGATTGGAAATATAGCATGCAGTGTTCATAGCTTCGGCCCAATATCGCCTAGGAGTCCTATGCTCATCGAGCATCGTCCTGGCCATCTCTACAAGGGTCCGATTTTTCCTCTCTACAACACCACATTCTGAGGGGGTGTGTAGGGGGAAGAAAACTGATGCTCTAAACCAAGGAGTTACAAAAAACTTCTCAAAATTCGAATTCTTGAATTCAGAACCATTATCACTCAGAATTGCTCGCATAGAGTTCAAAGGGAACTCATTCTGAAGACGCAAAATCAGATTGCGAGTAAAGGAGAAAGTCTCGGTTTTCTCAGCTAAAAGAAAACCCACGAATATCTCGAAAAGTCATCAACAACAAAAAGCACATACCACTTCCCCCCAACCGAGCTCACCCGAGCCGGACCAACAAGGTCCATGTGCAAAAGCTCTCCAGGGCGCTTAGTCATGACCTGAGTCACTGGATGGTGGGGAGCGGCAACCATCTTCCCGTGTCTACAAGAGTGGCAAAACAAGATCCTTCTCCATATGCAACTTGGGCAATCCTCGGATTAGGCCAAGCGAACTAAGCCTTGCAAGCAAGTCGAAGCTCAAATGTCCAAGTCTCCTATGCCACTTCCAAAGATCAGAGAAAGAAGTCCAGCCACAAGACACCGAGAAGTGCCAAAAGACTCTGAGAAATTCGCACGAAAGACTTTTCCAAAGGGCGAAATCAAACACACAAGATTGCCCTGAGGATCCAAAATACGACTGAGATTCGGTTTAAAATGAATCTCATAGTCGTCGTCAAAGAGTTGCGAAACAGAAAGAAGGTTAAAATGCAAGTTAGAAACAAGAGCAACATCGCGCAACAAAGTGCTCATTAACTCGCACCGACCCGCGAGACAATACCTTACCTTTGCTATTGTCGCCGAAGGTTATGTACTCCTTTCCGGGAACAGGGCTAAGGCTGGAGAACCACTTGGCGTTTCCGGTCATGTGCCTCGAGCAACCGGAATCTACCAACCAAATGTCCTCCAACCATTTTACCTACATCAATAAAAAGACATAGGGTGAGCATACGGTCCAACACTGGGGTTAGTGAAGTAAGGGGAATACCATTGTTGGGCCAGTTCCTCAAAAGAACAGTTAGCGGAAAAACCATTCCTAGCACATCTACGAGAGGAGAGATCACCACGTAGAGGAAAACGTGGTCCGCTAAGGGAGGAGCGTCCATCGCGATACTCAAAACGCGGTGGGGGAAAACGCTCAACTTCAAAGCCTCCGCCACGGGGTCCATAGCCTACAACTACAGGCTCCCGCCGGGCACGCTCTCTACGAGGCCTAGGCCTAGCAACTTGAGGCACTGCGCCTCTAGTCCTAGCATCTCTCCTCGGAGCTCTCTACTGCCTAGGCCTGAGAACTTGAGGTTCTGGACCTCTGGGCCTAGCTGCTCTCCTCGGAGCACTCCTCTGAACATTCGACACATGTACATCATGGAAAGGATGGTACATGTCCGTGTTGTTCATCTCCCTAGCACGGCGCACCTCTCTCTTGAGCCTAAAGCAGAACTCGCTCAAGTGTCCATCTCTCCCACAGAAGTCACAATGGTACCTCACCGCACGCAAAGGGGGGGTTGTTGGTACTCATGGCTGGGTGTGGATCACTTTGCCCTTCTGTGGCAACTCCTCCTGGATAGGTGGCATTGTGTCCAGCTTGTTCTTTAAGTGGTTGGGTTTGGGATGCCACACTTGGTTCTTGGGTGGAGCTCTCGGAGGTTCCTCAAACACCCCATCCTTGGTGGTAGGCTTGACGGGCTCTTTGGGTGGAAGCTGGTCAGTTTGGGAGTAGCGGTGGAGTTGGGCTTCTCACATGGGTTCAGACCACTCGACTCTCCAACCTTCCCAAACGCAGAAAGATCAACACCCGGGGCAAAACCTACACCAGGACTTCCAGCAGCTCGCTTAAATTGGGAGATCATCATCCCGAGCTGCGGCCACTACAAGAGACCCATGACAAGATTGTCCGAAGGTATGTGTTTTCCTCCTCGGTTTGCATCTTGCCATGCTTGACATTGGCAATCTCCATCTCCAAACCCTCACAGAAAGCACACTTAGCCACACAAGTGCTACCTGAGTTGGCCTCCTCAAGAGACACAATCTTGGCATTCTTCTCTGCCAACTCAGATTGCAAGACAGGACAAGTCTTGCACGCACCCAATAGAGAAGGTCTAGCCTTCAGCTCATCCACCTCTCCTACCAACGCAGCATACTTACCTCTCAAAGTGAGAAGGTGAAAGGTCCTAGTTTGGTTTTGGTAATTGAGTGACAACTTTAGGTGGACTAACGATGTTTATGTGAGATACACAGGTGTTAAGTCCACAGGTGATCATGTATGAGCAACATATGCCATAGGGGTGAAATGGCTTGAAGGATGTTACAATGCTCATGCATGTGATGAAGAATGAGCTTATTGCATATGTGACATGACATGTGGTCATGTGGCTAAGATGGAGAAGATCAAGGCAAGACTTGGCTTGATGGACCGGTTGCGAAGGTGAAGGGCAAGTTGAGGCTTTGAAGCCGTTGGTATCGAGTGTCGGGAGGCTTAAGCAAGACTTGGCGCCGAAGGACCGAAGCGATGGTGAAGAGCAAGTGATGTCAAGATCGATGGACCATGGAGGCCATGTGATGATATGAAGTGAATCATATCATTTGATGATAGGTTGGTGCATGTGTTGCATCAACACCGGAGGAGATGGAATGGAATGCGCAAGGCAAAGGTATACTTGTAGGGCATTTCATTTCACCGGTCATAGGTGTGTAGAGAAGATTATGACCGGGTTTAGGATAGATGGCCGTACTATTAAGAGGAGCAAACTTGTTTGCATAATGGTCATCTAGTGCCACTTGAGCGATCTAACTTTGCGATGTTGTTAGGATCGAGTGGCATGGTGAGAGCAAGTGAAAATCCTTTGAAAAATGATTGTGAAAATGCTAACACACATGCACATGATGGGTACACTTGGTGGTGTTGGCACATTTGCAAAGGAGAAGTTGTTGGAGTTGATTTGGATCAACACAGAGAAGAAAATGGAGTTTTCTGAGTGTGGTCGGTAGTACCGACCAGGGTGGTCGGTAGTACCGCCCAAGGGTGCTGCGTGCAACCTTCTCTGTGTTGGGGCTGTTTTGGCCTGGCGGTAGTACTGCCATAACCTCGGTACTACCGCCGGCGGTGGTACCGACCAGAGGGTCGGTGGTACCGTGGCCCTGAAGGGTTTCGCGGAGCTCTCTGTGTAGTCCCAGTTTTGGCCTGCCGGTAGTACCGCCATTACCTCGGTAGTACCGCCCCGGTGCTACCGACCCAAGGCCGGTGGTAACCAAGTTTGCAGAGCTCTCTGTGTTGAGTTGAAAATGACCTGGCGGTGGTACCGCCATAACCTCGGTACCACCGACCTCGGAGGTACCGACCTTTGGGCGGTAGTTTCCGAGGGACCAAGTCCCTCTGTGAGATGCTCTCTGTTCGCGGTCATGTTGGCCTGTCGGTAGTACCGCCATAGGGCCGGTACTACCGACGTCGGAGGTACCGACGAGTCGTTCGTTCCAGGCGCGCGTCGTTTACGGTACTAACGCCGACACACTGTCGGTACCAGCCCACCAGGGTCGGTACTACCGACCGAAGCGCAGAAAGGGGAAACGGCTAGTTGGCCGCTTCCCTCTATATATAGTCGTTGGGGCCGGCTTTCGGGCGGTTGTTGGAGCACCCAAAGCTTGGCTGGCTTGGGTGGATGTGCTTTGGAGCCCTCTAACTCGCTTGTGCTGCTAGTGTGCGAATCTATTGCGAGTGAGCGATTCTAGTGCGTTGCTTTGAGAGATTGCATCGAGTGGCACTAGGTGTTCGTGTTGCAAGCCGGTGGTGCTTGTTACTCTTGGAGGTTGCCACCTCCTAGACGGCTTGGTGATCGAGTCTCCGTCGTGAAGCCCGCGTGAAGATTGTGCGTGGCTCCGAAGAAGGATTGTGAGGGCATTGTGCTCGCCCCGCGGGGATCGCGAAGAGCAACTCTAGTAGAGCGTGTCATTGAGTTATCCTCACTTGTGGGTGAGTTCTTGCAGCGCTCGAGTGTCGAGCTAGGTGTGGTGCCTATTAGCCGCCGAACTACCAAAGTGTGTGGTCGACACAACGGGGACTAGCTTGGTGGCAACCAAGTGAACCTCGGGAGAAAAATCACCGTGTCAACTTCGTGTTCATCTTCTCGGTGGTTTGCAAACTCCATTCACTAGCTTGTATTTACTTGTCCATATACTTGTGCTAGTGTAGTTACTCTTGTAATTAGTTAGCTTGTGTAGCATGCTAGTTACCTTCTTAGCTTGTGTAGCATAGAAGTTAATCCCGTGAGTGACTAGTTGACTTGTAGTCTTGCTAGTCACATTGCTTAGTTTGTTTAGCTAAGTGGAGCTGTCTAATTTGGTTGTGTAGCCTTGTTATTGAGCATTGCTAGTGAGCTTAGGCTTTGTGCTTTTGCTTAGTGGCATGTGTAGGAGCTCCCCGGTTGATTGAGTACTAGTTGCTTAGGTTTGTGTAACCTTGCAAGCTAGAATTGTTTAGGTGAGCCCTAGCTAGCCCGACACCTTATTTGCATTGTTTAGGATCTTTTATAAGGTGCCATAGAGTATAAGTAGAGGGGTGTAGTCTTGGCTAGACCGATAGCTTTAATTCCACATTTGTTTCGGTTAGCCGGTGCGATTAATTTTAGAAAGGACTATTCACCCCCCCCTCTAGTCCGCCATCTCGACCCTTCAGAAGGTCAGTCATGTGCGTGGTGCACATCTCACACTCAACCTCCTCCGACACGACCACGGTGGACTTGGCAAACTCAAGCTCTCTCACCGTGTTCTCCCACTTCTGCCTAAACTCCTTGCGCTCTCTAGCGGCACGCCTAAGCAGCTTATCCTGACTAAGCAAGGCGGCAGTAAGCTTCTCATTCTCAGCAAAGAGCTCGTCGTGGGTCATAGATACCTGGGAGGTGTCGTCGTCGTCGTCCCGAGGGTGTGCTCCGGCTTGCCGTCGACTTCATCACCAAGCGCCATGTGCAGAAGCCGTCGTCGTCGGCGAAGAAGCAGAGACCATTCAGCTTGTCCTCGATCCTCTTCTTCTTCTCGGACTCGTCATCACTTGAGCAAGCGGAGTCGTCATCCGAGCCGTCGACGTCGCTGAGCGTGCGAAGAACGCACGCTGCTCAGCCTGGGCCTTCTCCAAGTACTTCTTCTTGATGTACTCCTTGTCGAAGCCGCCCCTCCGCTTGTGCCTCGCGGGGACGTACTTCTCCTTGCGCTTGCCGGAGTCGTACTTGTGCCCATGATCGCCCTTCCCAGATGAATTCTTCTTCTTGGGACAGTTAGCAATGAAGTGGTCGGGGTCGCCGCACTCATAGCATCCTGAGCGTCCTCCTCCGCGGCGACGGTTCATGCGGTTGTTGTGAAACCGCGAGAACCGGTTGGCGAGCATCGCTAGCTCGTCATCCCCAAAGACTCCAGCTGGTCCTCTGTGACAGAAAAGAGAGATGAAAGAGCAAAGCCACCAGAGGGGTTAGAAGAGCCAGAAACCAAAGCCATAGTCGGGCCAGAAGGATTCTCATAAGAAGCCCTCGACATGGCGTCAATCTCACTAGACTTGAGCTTACTAAAGAGCTCATCGCAAGTGAGGGTCTCATAGTTAGACGATTCGATGATCGTCTGGACCTTTGAGTCCCACACCGACCGATCAAGAGTGTGCAAAAGCTTCAAAGCCCTCTCATGATCGTCAAAAGGCAACAGCTCCTTGTTCGCTCTCATCTTGTTGACAATAACCTGAAAGCGAGCGAATAAACTTTCTATGCTCTCACCAGGCATATGTCGAAAGTTCTCATACTCCCGCTTGTGTGACTCGTAGAGACGAGATTTGACTTGAGAGGTTCCCTCATGGAAACGCATGAGGGTAGCCCAAATCTCACGAGCCATGGGGAGGTGAGAAACTCGATCAAACTCAGACATGCTCAAACAGGAGAAAAGAGCGTTACGCGCTCGGCTATTGGCATCGTGCTCATCTATCTGAAGCTGAGTAACACGAGCAGCCAAGACAACGTAATCATCCCTGTTGCAAATCTCCCAAACAGAAGAGCCCATGCTCTGGAGATAGGCTGACATGCGTATCTTCCAATACGCATAGTTCGTCCCATCAAAGAACGACGGTTTGCCCACGCCGCGATCCATGTCGCCTTCTGTGGATCTGGAACCGGCTAAGTGGAAGATCCTTAACCCGCTCCGATACCAATTGAAGGATCGAGAAGCAACCAGAAAGCGACCAGAGGGGGGGGGGGTGAATGAGAGCTTCAAAATTTCCTTTCGGAACTAGTAGCCACTGTCCCGAGAATCACCCCAAAAGACAAACCCTAGAGCTTGCTAATGTCCATGACCCTAGATGTAGGGTGGATGCTTCCAAGAAGCACAGCGGGACACTACACAACTCTAAAAAGCCAACGCAAAAGACGGAAACCAAATCCGACAACGAACGAACCATCGGTGAACGAAAGCGCGCAAACCAGTCACGACCGGACTCTGGGCAGCGTCCGGTCAGTGAGCACCGGACGCGTCCGGTCGTGCGAAATCCGTTCTGGGACCTTACTGTTCCCGACCGGACTCTGGTGAACAGAGCGTCCGGTCACAAACTGTGCGTCCGGTCACAAAAGTCAAGCCGAGTGAACAGTGCGATGAGTGAGTCCGGTCAAACAAGAAACCCAGCGTCCGGTCAGCTAGAGAAAATCGCCACGCGACATTCAACCACCGGACGCGTCCGGTCAACGCGAGGACAGTGTCCGGTCACCCCGACAGCAGCCTGTTCGTCCACCGATTCGACTCGATCTCACCCAAAATGAATCCTCTAGGGATCAAACTTGGGAGAAGAGTCAAAAGGAGTCATAGTGAGCTATCTCTAAGAGATCATGGCTCGAACCTATTCTCAAATCGATGAATCGAAGAATTTCGGGGAAGGGAGAAAACTTGACCCGAAACGAAAATCGATCGATCTCCTAGACCGTGAGGTTAGAGGAGAATTCCTTCGGAGGAAAGAAGTGCCTCACGATCTAGAACAACTTGGTTCAAACGGTTTTGCAAAAGATGAACCGAGCAAAGAGATCAAGCGACGGAAAAATCGTGGAGAGAAAGGATTCCGCGAAGAATACGAATGAAACGCGAATCACAACCACAAACTGCAACCGTGTGGCTACCACACGCTACAACAGTGAGGGATACTGCCTCACTCCTCAGAATCAACAGTACACCGAGGCAAGTCTCTCTGCGGATCTCAGCTAGCTACAGCAGGGGATGGGAGAGCAGGAAACCCTAAGTGCGAAAGAGCAAATTACTGAGATAATTGGGAGGAGGGTGTCTCCCGACTACTTATCCTACTACTAGCCTAAGTCTATTTCCTACTCTACCCCTCTCTATTCTAATTACAGAGTACAGAACCAGCTAAACCTAGGGTTATTCTGGACCAACTCGGTGGTAGGTGTATCCGACGCCACGCCCACCCACACAACCGAAGCGTTGCCTCGACGCAACCTCCGGATCGCCGCCACGTGCCACCCTCGCTCTGCACCCCCGGTTTTGTGGCCCAAACCGGGAAACCAGCCTTTTCCAGCCAACCCCTGGTTTTGAGGCCCAACCGGGAAACCAGCCCACCAGCTTCTGAGTTTTGAGGCCAAACTCAGCAACCCTCAGCGCCCAGGTTTTGAGGCCCAAACCTGGAAACCGTCCTCAGCCCGAGTTTTGTGCCAAACTCGGAAACCATCCGCACCCAGGTTTTGAGGCCCAAACCTGGAAACCGTCCATCCGATGGTTTTTCCCTGGCTCTACCCAAACCGACGTCGTAGAGGGGATGCACCTCCCGTGCACACCGTCCACCGACACGTGTCCCCAAGTCTACGACTTAGGCAACACATGACCGCAAGTCTTCGCTCGTCGCTGTCCCGGCTGCCAGCCACCACAGCTGATCCTCGTGCCTCTGGTCCCTCAGTCCAAGCCTCACGTCCGCCCTTCGCCACTCTCGGTCCATCGGCACGACACGTCTCTACTTGACCTTCACCTTGCCTTTGATCACTGCTTCATCTCCGTCTCGACACCTGCACAACACAAGCCAAAGAACATGCGCATCATCCTAGTTGACAATCACTCATCACTCAGAGACCCGGCATACACCCATGTATCCGCAAGGATATACAGATGTACCCACTTCCTGATATCGATGATACATATGATGCCTCTCATGATATTCCTAGAGAGACTTTTGAGGAGGCTAGCATTGAGGCTAACGAGGATGATGTGGCTCTGTCAGACACTCTTAATGAGGAGCAACGAGTTGCATACAATGAGATTATGTCCTCAGTTGATACTGAACATGGGGGTCTCTTCTTTGTAGATGGTCCTGGTGGTACAGGGAAGACTTATCTTTACAAAGCTCTTCTCGCTACCATACGTAGCCAAAAAAGGATTGCTGTGGCAACAGCTACATCTAGTGTTATGGCCTCAATAATGCCAGGTGGTAGAACCGCCCACTCTCGCTTCAAGATTCCCCTCACCCTCGATAATGGGGCATTTTGTAGCTTCACAAAACAGAGTGGTACTGCCAAGCTTCTTCTGCGGACTGCATCACTTATTATTTGGGACGAGGTGAAATGATAAGAGGGGCAAGTTGTCGAGGCGCTAGACAATAGCCTTCGTGATATCATGGACCGTCCTAACCTGCCATTTGGAGGGAAGACTATGGTGTTCGGTGGAGATTTTAGACAAGTTCTCCCTGTTGTTCGAAGAGGGTCGAGGGCTCAGGTAGTCGATGCCTCATTGCGGTGTCGTACATTTGGGATTCCATGCGACATCTAAAATTGGTGCGCACATGAGGCAAGAGCGACCAGTGGCTTGCGGATTACCTGCTACGCATCGGTGGAGGTTCTGAGGAGGTGAATGACGATGATGAAATCCGTCTTCCTCATGATATATGCATACCACACACCGGTGGAGATAACGATCTTGACACTCTGTAAGGACCTGTGTGGCCTAGGGGGGGGTGAATAGGCCTGTCAAAAATCACAGCTTAAAACTAAATTAGATAGGCCCGGCACTACCGCCCTGTGCCCGGCACTGCCGCTCCCCGGCACTGCCGGCCTCAGTGCGCGGTACTGCCGCGCAGATGAAGACCAGAAGCTGCAATTCGAAATCTAACCACAATCTGCAGATTCTATATGAATAGGAATGTAACAATAGGCTATATGAACCAGCAGAAACAACTACTCCAAGCCAAATATGAAAGATAAAGTAGATCGGGCCAAACCCTAGAATATATCACAAGCTCATGAACATAGAGAATGAAACCAAGCAAGCACGCGAGACAAGTGATTTATCCCGTGGTTCAGCTCGCCACCAAGGCTTGCCTACCTCCACGTTGTTGAGGTTGACCACTTAGGTCATGAGCTTTGCAACTCAACCTCGTTCTCAAGTCAAGGAACCAAATCCTTGAGGTGAGGGGTAATCTTACTAGCTGCACAAGTGATTACAAACCTCCCTAGGCCGCCACACAAGTTGGCAAGGCTCTAGGGCGACGCCTAGCCGGCTAGGGTTCTAAGAACCCAAGAGTAATAGAAGCAAATCCACCGGCTATGGCTCAAATCAAGTGCTCTAGGCAGTAGATCTCAGCTAGGGCTCCTCTTTGGTGAAGGTTTGAGCCTCTCAACCACTTGGAATCAATGGGAATAGAGATTTTGGTGGTTGGGAGCTTGGAGAGCCTTCAATGGAGAAGAGAGAGCTTGTCTGGAGGTAGGTGGAGAGTTCTGGTCGTGGATGACCGTTGGGGGCAGAGGGGGTGATGTAAATACCCCCTGCCATCCAACGGGCAAATCAAGTCGCGGCAGTGCCGGCCTTAGCCCGGTAGTGCCGCGGCCCGGCACTGCCGCGCCTAGAGCGGCACTGCCGCGCCCACCAAACAGACAGGAACAGATCTACAATGGGTGCAGCTGTCTTTGGTTGGAAATGTGGATGGTTTGAGTTGGTTTGAGCACATGTCATTCAGCCATATCAATGAATTTGCATTCCCCTTTATAGTACGGCATTCCTAAAACTCAAATAACCAAATAGAATATCTTTGAAGCACTTTGAGTCCGGAACCGATGAAATGTAGTGTGAGGGGTCCACCAACGCATATACACCATCCTTTCTTATCATAACCTGCTTGTCAACTTCATAAATCTCATTAGTCCTCTAATCGTGTGGTCATTATCACCAAAACCCACAATTAGGGCTTGATTGCACTTACAATCTCCCCTTTTTGGTGATTGATGACAACACAATTAGAGCTTACAAGAGAAGGGTATAAAACTGAGATTTTGAAGCTTAGGTGTGAAACCTCCCCCTAAATGTGTGAATGAGAGCTGAAATCTCAATTTGGCATTAAAGGCCAACATTCACATATTTGAAGTAGAGAGAGATAGGTTCAGTTTCACATCTAATAGCTTTGTGGGGTGCAAATAAAACTGTGTCAATAATAATACGTGATGCGAATGACAGTTTAAGCACACATCAGAGATGTTTGCTGTCTTCTGCCAGAGCGGCACTGCCGCTCTGGGCGCGGCACTGCCGGGGCCCGGCACTGCCGGCCCTGGAGCGGCACTGCCGCTCAGGCAACAGACAGCAAACGCAGCGGACAGAAAACATAACCACAAAGCATATAACAAAACTGATCTAAACAGGATAGCACAAGCTAAATAAGCAGGTAAAGATACATGTCCACATCCAAGCCTAAGAAGTAGTACCATAGAGTATTATTACATAACATAGAGTTTTGATCGTATCAGATTCTCTCACAACTCACAACTACAACTAAAGATGGGGACATGAAGCAGAAACAGTGGTGTACCCCCTCTCTTCACCTAATTCTCCCCCTTTGGCAACAAGTCACCAAAAGGAGAGAAAGAGAGAAGAGAAGAGTGTCCAAGCACTCAATCATCATCCGAAGCTATCTTGTCCCACTGAACTTCTTCTTCCTCCTCATCATCATCGTCATCATCGTCGTCGTCGGACTCTACCACGGCCTTCCCCTGACGGTGAGTGGAACTGGTGTAGCGGGTCGAGGGGGAGGCACGTGTAGACGACGTAGACGACGGTGGCACAGGCACTATCTCCTCCTGCCTCCTCATCCCATCTCAGTCTATGTCGTCTGAGTCAAGACTGGAGAGGTCGAAGTGAGAGGGGAGAGCGGGGTGGAGGTAACGGCGAACGTCCCGCCCGCTCTCGCTCTCGCGCCGGCGAACGCTCCAGCACGCTCTTGCTCTCTCGCTGCTCAACGAGTGCCTGGTGAGCTGTGGGCTGCAATAGGTGCAAGTGGAGAAGATGGCCTCTTGATCCATTTGGCCAACTTGCTCTTCTTCTTCCTCTGATAGGAAGGGCGAGAGCTTTCTGGCCTGTCAGCTGCTGCTGCCCCTGCTGCAGCTCCCTCTTCTTCTCTGCACGGTACGGCTCATGCAACCCATCCTTAGAAAAGAAAGTCCGGAGACCATCTCTATCATGAACATGACGTAGGGTGCATAAAGAACCGCCTTCCTAGCATCCTCAGCTGCCAACTGAAGCTCAGTCCATATAAAGCTGGATATGGAAAAGCGATTAGCCCCTGGGGCCATCCTAGCAACATGTTCCTTGCCATATCCATACAAGTTAGAATGGGACCCACTCTTTGGGTTGAGAGTTTGCCTGAAGAGGTTGTTCAACATGTAAAAAACCTTGTAGTCCCTTGACCAACCCATCTGCCTTCCGAGGATCCTCATACATGAAGCAATCTCAGAATCTGTCAAAGTCCTCTCATCATGCAGATTATCAAGCTCTCTATCCTCGCTGCCCAAACCGAGGATCCTACTAAAGGTCTCATAAGTGACCCTGTAGTGACGACCCTCAGTCATCCAGTGCATCTCCTCAACCACATTGTCGACATATAGAGTTGCATGAAATTGATGGATGATCTCTGTGTTCCAATTATAGCTAAATCCCATCAAATCATACATGTTCCTTGCCTTGCACGCAGCCACCACCCTATTGATGTCACGGTCAGTTCTTGCTCTCTAGATGCTCCCAATCAACATACTTCATGTTCAGAATCTTTGCTTCTTAGCATTGTACAGGACTGAGCGATAGAAGTCTGAATGAACTCGTTCCAGAACCTGTAATCAATGCCATATCCTTCTGAGCATTGTATGGATTGTGCTGGGCTGGGACTTGACCGAGCTGATGAACTGCTGATAAGTATGACACTGGCTGCCTGTGCCTGGTGTCCTGAGGTGGCCCTCTCCTGCACATCCTCTGTGTGGGCTGCAAGTGTGCTCTGCTGACCTCTGCCAGGTGCTCTGGGTGTTGGATAGAGGTCATCCCGAATCTGACGACCCTGCATCTGCAGGCGAGCCTCATCCCGGATCTGCTGCCTCGCTGAAACATCTCCTTGGGGAGCTAGAGCCACCTCGACGGGATGGCTGCTTGCTCCTCCCCCTGAGCGGATCCATCCTTCTCTTGGCCTCCTCTCATCATCACCTCCGCCCGACATCTAAACATGGAAACTGTGGATTAGAAGACTGCATAAGAGCTGGTAGGTTATAGTGAGGCGATAGATTTTGATGGATAAGGTGTTACTTGGATCAAATCCCTGCTCATGGTCCGGCACTGCCGCTCTGGGAGCGGCACTGCCGGGGCCCGGCACTGCCGCGCAGGGCGCGGCACTGCGCGCAGGCAGGCCAGATCTGAGCCAAGGACACCACATCCATCATCTCTACCACTTCCCTATCATCTACAAACCCTTCTACAACCTCTAAATACAATACCCATGGCGCATTTTACAAATCGGGAAAAACTTAGGGTTAGGGATTTTGAATCTTCACCTTGAGAGGAAGGAGAGGGAAGAGACCCTTGGAGAAGAGGACAACGGAGCAGCACCGACGAGGATCCCGAGCAGCACCTCCGAGGCCGGAAGTGCCGGGGAGCACGCCGTGAGGAGGGAATGTGGTCGCCCTTTTCGCCCGAGAGAGAAAGGTGAAAGAGACGGGTGCGGTGAATGGATGAGGGAGAGAGAGAGAGGGGGTCACGGGTAGAATAGAAAGTTTTCCCAGTGCCCCACTCGGTAACAGACCGATTCAGCTGAATCGGTAAGTCGCGGCACTACCGCGCCTGGCGCGGCACTGCCGGGGCCCGGCACTACCGTGCCTGGCCCGGCACTGCCGGACAGTTACCTACAGAGAGAGTTATTCTCTAAGATACTACAGCTTATTCTTGGAGTGGACAGGTACCTCTTGCATGATATGACCAGCAGCAAGTAATCAATACAGAACAATGGTCATACCAAGCAAGTTTCTTTCAAAGACAAGATTTTGAAACACTAGAAAGTTTTGAATTTGTTTTACCTAGGTCAAACTAGTTGATCAATCAAGCATGCTAGGTTTCAAACTAAGTTACGAGAGTCAAGTATATTTAGTTCACTCCTTAAAGCACAAAACCTTGACTCATCTAGAGGCTTAGTGAAGATATCGGCTAGTTGTTTGTCGGTGCTCACATGTTTGATGGCGATATCTCCTTTGATTTCATGATCTCTCAAGAAGTGATGCCGGATGTCTATGTGTTTGGTTCTTGAATGACACACTGGGTTGTTTGCTAGCTTTATGGCTCTCATTGTCACACAAGAGTGGGATATGAGTAAATTGACATCCGAAATCACGAAGGGTTTGCCTCATCCAAAGTAGTTGCGCACAACATGCACCTGCTGCAACATACTCGGCCTCGGCTGTGGATAGGGCTACACAATTTTGCTTTTTAGAACTCCAAGACACTAAGGAGCGTCCAAGGAATTGACATGTCCCCGAAGTGCTTTTTCGATCTACCTTGCAACCGGCGTAATCGGAATCCGAATAGCCAAGTAGATCACCAAACTTGGAGCCCTTAGGATACCACAAGCCAAGGTTTGGAGTGTGAACTAGATATCTCAAGATTCTCTTAACGGCCACTAAGTGACACTTCTTTCGGATTAGCTTGAAATCTAGCACACATGCACACACTAAGCATAATATCGGGCCTAGATGCGCATAAGTAAAGGAGGGAGCCAATCATGGAACGATATACCTTGATGTCCACGGCTTTCCTTCCTTATCAAGATCAAGATGTCCATTAGTTGGCATGGGTGTTTTGATAGGCTTAGCGTTCACCATGTCAAACTTCTTTAACATATCATGGGTGTACTTGGTTGGCAAAGAAAAGTCCCTTCCTTCAATTGCTTGATTTGAAATCCAAGGAAGAACTTGAGCTCACCCATCATAGACATCTCAAATCTCTTAGTCATGATCCTACTATACTCATCGCAAAAGGATTTTTAGTACTACCAAATATTATGTCATCGACATATATTTGGCACACAAAAATATCTCCATTGACTTTATGAGTGAAGAGAGTAGGATCGGCTTTGCCTATTTCAAAGCCTTGTTTGAGCAAGAATTCCTTAAGGCATTCATACCATGCTCTAGGTGCTTGCTTAAGCCCATAGAGCGCCTATGGAGTTTGAAGACGTGATTGGGAAACGTGGGATCTTCAAAAGCCCGGTGGTTGCTCGACATATACAACTCTTGTATAGGGCCATTGAGGAATGCACTCTTCACATCCATTTGATATAGCTTGAATTCATGATGGGCTGCATAGGCTAGAAGAATCCGAATGGCTTCAAGTCTTGCAACCGTTGCATTATGTTTCTTCAAAGTCCAGGCCCTCTACTTTGTGAACCCTTGAGCTACCAATCTTGCCTTGTTCTTGTCACCACACCTTCTTCATCTTGCTTGTTGCGAAAGACCCATTTGGTTCCAATGACATTGGTATTTGGTCTTTCCACGAGTGACCATACTTGATTGCGCTCGAAGGTGTGAGCTCTTCTTGCATGGCCATCACCCAATCCGGATCATCCAAGCTTTTTCTACCTTGAGAGTTCCAAAGAGGAGACAAACGAGTAATATTGACAGAAATTTGCCAAATGAGAGCGTGTCGTTACCCCTTTCGTAGACTCCCAAGAATATTATCAACGGGGTGATCTCGTTGAATAGTTTGCTTGAGTCTTGGTGATCGATGGGTTCTGGTTCATCTTCGGCTTCCTCTTCTTCATCGCTCGAAGATGGGTTGTAGGTTCACTCCATGAAGTGGAGTAGCTGCAGCTGCTCTGGGTGTGCCCGGCACTGCTTGGCTCCGCGCGGCACTGCCGGGGTCCGGCACTGCCGGGGACGAGCCGGCACTGCGGGGACTGTATCTGACCAGTCCCAGCAGAAGCTTCAGTTTGAGAACCATCCTGACCAGTAGCCTGCTGTTCCTGTGGTCTTATATCACCAATGGCTAGTTGCTTGATTGCTTCACAAGGAGGTTCCTCATCACCTACAACCACTTCATCAACTTGCTCTACTTGAGAGCCATTAGTTTCATCAAACGTCACGTCTATCGCTATTTCAACCTTGCCGGAGGCCTGTTGAAAACACGATAGGCATGCTCGTTTGATCCATAACACGAGAAGAAAACCTTCATCAACCTTGGTGCGAACTTAGAGACTTTGGGTTCTTGTTCAATATGAAACCATTGCACCCAAATACTCTAAAGTAAGACACCTTAGCTTGTTACCGGTTAGCAGCTCATAGGAGGTCTTCTTTCTTCTCTTGTGGAGGTAGAGGCGGTTTTGATTGCATGGCAAGCGGTGTTGACGCTTCGGCTCAAAAGATGTCCGGCGTCTTGTACTCATCTAGCATCGTCCTTCCATGTCATGCCAAGTGTGTTCTTATTCTTCCTCTCCACCACACCATTTTGTTGAGGGGTGTAAGGCACTGAGAACTCATGCTTGATGCCCCCTCTTCATCAAGTAACTCTCCACTTGGGTGTTTCGGAATTCGGTTCCATTATCACTACGAACCTTTTGATGTTGAAACCGAATTCCCTTTGAGCTCTTCGTATAAACATCTTCACCTTCTCTTGCACTACACTCTTATCATGCAAAAAGAATACCCAAGTGAAACGAGAAAGTCATCGACAATACAAGACCATGTTTGCTACCGCCGATGCTAAGGTAGGCAACCGGTCCAAAGAGATCCATGTGAATCAATTCCAATGGGAGTAGTAGTGTCATAGCTCTTTGGTGGGTGAGGTACGCCTACTTGCTTTCCGGCTTGGCAAGATCCACATACTCTGTCTTTCTCAAAATGAACATTGGTTAGTCCTAGGATGTGGTTGTCCTTTTGAAGTTTGGCCAAATTCCTCATCCCAACATGAGCTAGTCGGCGGTGCCATAACCAACCCATGCTAGATTTTGCCACTAAACAAGTCTCAAGTTTGGCTTCACTTTTGTTGAAATCAACTAAGTAAAGCTTCCCTTTCAAACGACCTGTAAAGACAATAGAGGAATCCTCCCTTCTAAAGACTTCCACACCCTCATCCGTAGAAGAGACAATTGAAACCCATTCCACACAATTGCGAAACGGACAACAAATTGTAACTTAACGAATCAACATGTAAGACATTAGTAATTGAATGTTCAAGTGTGATAGCAACTTTACCAAGACCTAGCACATCCCCCTTGGAGTTATCACCAAATATGATGTTCTCACTTGCATTTGTAGTTGGGGAATATGATGAGAACATACTCCTTTCTCCGGTCATATGATTTGTACATCCGCTATCAAGCACCCAACTTGATCCACCAGAGGAGTATGCCTGCAAAACAAGTTTAGTTCCTTGGTTTAGGTCCCCAATTGATATTGGGGCCTTGCATGTTAGTCACAGTATCTTAGGAACCCAAATAAACTTGTCGGCCGCCCTCTTGTCATTACCAACATACTTTGCAACAACTTTACCACTGTTGTTGTGTCCTAAAATAGTAACAAGAGGACATGCTCATTCTTGGAGCTTCTATCTTGGGTTGATGCATGAACTTGTTCTTGGTTACCCAAATAGACTCCTTTGGTTTCTGAGACCCTTGCTTCTGATTTGGCACCTGCTTGGGCTGTGTGTGAGACTGAGCAGAAGGGAAACTGGTAGCCTTCCCTTTCTTGGGGCGCGGCACTGCCGGCCTGGGGGGCACTGCCGGGTCCCGGCACTGCCGCCTTCTGGCGCGGCACTGCCGCGGTCTGTGCAGGCTGAACTGACTGTACCAATGTGACCCTTTTCTCAAACCTCACACACTCATAGCCATTCACCTTCTTCCTTCCATTGGTTTGCCTCCCTTTACATGCCCCAACCCATCCTTTATGAAAGGACGTCTTCCATTCTTGAACTTGGGCATGTTCTTGCTTTGGGTCTTCTCACTAGCACTTGTAGTAGCTTAACACAACCACTTGCAATAACACTTGTCAATCTTGCTATTTCTTTTCTCATGGCCTCCATGTTTGCAAGGTTAGTGGAATAGACATTCAAATCAAGATATAGCATTTTCCACAACCTTCACTAGTGGAGGGAATAGAAGTGACATTTGCCTTAGGGAGAGTTGAGTTGCTTTCCCAAAGAAGGTTATAGCAGCTCAAGTTCTTTGTGCTTTTTATCCAAGCCACAATACTTTTCTTGAGTGCAACATGAGCCTTCTTTAGGGAAGCATGTTCATCTTGCTCTTTGGTCAAGGCCTCATGCAAGACGTCCAACTCACTTCTCTCTAATGCAAGAGCTTCCTTGCAAGCAATATAGAGATCCTCTTTTTGATAAGAGCATCCTCACTTATTGCTAGCTCGGCTTGTACACCCTCTAGTTCCTCCATTAGCTTAGTGATAAAGAGTTTGGTTTCTTATCTAAGTTCCTTGTTATCATATTTATCTCTTCATCACTAGAGCTATCATCACTAGAAGAGTCACTAAGTTCACTACTAGAGATGTCACTACGTGGAAGAGAAGGTTTGGAAGTACGAGCCTTTTTCACCTTCTCTTTCTTGGCCATGAGGCAAGTGTGGGAGTTGTCATCATCATCGGACAAGTTGTTGAATAACCTTGGTGAAGGAGATGGCTTTTGGAATGCAATGGTTGCCATCTTCTCATCTTCTTCACTTGAGGTTGTACCGTTGAGTCCCATTCATGTCCAATGTGAGCTTCTCCCATGTACCTCTTGTTGAGCTTCTTGTAAGTGGCTTTGTCATCTTTCTTGCCCTTGTTGTCTTTCTTCTCATTGGGCAATGAGCAATGAAGTGCTCGGTGCTACCACAATTGTAGCAAGTCCTCTTCTTCTTGTTGGGAAACTTCCTCTTCACAAACTTGTATCCTTCTTTCTTGAGCCCTTGCGGTATCTTCTCATGAATAGGGCTATATCACTAATCTTCTCAAATTCTTCACTATCACTCTCACTTTTGCAAGAGGATGATGTGCTGTCCTCAACCTCTATTTTCTTCTTTTGTTGCTTGGGCTTGCTTGTAGAGGCTTGTTTGCTTGAATTTGGCTTGCTTGATGTTGCTTGCTTTGTTGGCTTGCTTGCCTTGAGTGCTACTTCCTTGATCTTCATCCCATCTAGCCTTGCTTGCAACTCTCCAAGCTTCCTTCTTTCATTAGCTTCCTCTCTTTGCATATCAAAGTGATAATCCTCCCAAGCACATCACTAGGTGTGAACTTTTCAAATTTCTTCTTGTCTCTAATCAATGTCACCACGGTCTCATTTCTTGGTGAGTAAGCTTCCAACATAATCTTCACTACCTTGTGATCATTGATTTCGTTTCCACCTAGCCCTCTAATCTTGCCAACAATGACCATCAACCTATCAAACATCTCTTGAGGGCCTTCACCATCACAAATCACAAACCGGTTGAGCTTGGCCATCAACAAATCAATCTTGGATTGCCTCACTTTATCAACCCCTTCATGAGCAATATGCAATGTGTCCCAAATCTCTTTTGCAACTTCAACTCCCATGACCTTGTTGTACTCATCACCATCCAGGCACTAAGTAGCACACTAGTTGCTTGGGCATTGAGATGAATGTTGCGGAACTCATCTTGAGTGGGGTTCTTTGGATCAACCGTGCTTCAAGTCCATTGTGCACTATCTCCCAAATTCCTGGATGGAGACCAATAAGATAGGTCTTCATAATGTGCTTCCACTTGGCAAAGTTGGTCCCGTCGAAACGAGGCAACTTGCCCGCGGGTACATTAATGAGAGGCCTAGAATCATGGTTAGACATAGAAGAATAAGTATAGGATACGGCTTTGTATGTCTCCTTGGTCTCCTCCTTCTTCTTCTTGTCATCCTTGTGATGATAGGAGATGTCATCATCGCAATCTTCGGTGCTACTTGAGTCTTCACTCAAATGCACACTCTTCTTTGCTTTAAGCTCTTCCATCTTCTTCTTCTCTTCTCTTCTCTTGGCTCTTTCTTCTCTTCTAAGCTTTCTTTCTTCTTTTCTTTGAGCCTTTTCTTCCTTTGCTTTGAGAGCCGCTGCATCTTCTTTTGCTTTGGCTATAGCTTCTCTCCTCAACTTCCTTTGTTCTTTTCTTCTTGCGAGCTCTCCGGTCGACACCTCCAAATGAGGAAGTGTCCTTCCACTTGTCGTGGAGACACTCTCGCTGCTGCTAGTGGTGTGCACATCCGGATTGATTGGATTTGGTTGCACAACACTAACGTTACCCGTTCCTCCATCGGTGGCCATTCTCTCGCACGGTTAAGTGCTGCTGAGAGACCAGGCTCTGATACCACTTGTAAGGACCTGTATGGCCTAGGGGGGGGGGTGAATAGGCCTGTCAAAAATCACAGCTTAAAACTAAATTAGATAGGCCCGGCACTACCGCCCTGTGCCCGGCACTGCCGCTCCCCGGCACTGCCGGCCTCAGTGCGGTACTGCCGTGCAGATGAAGACCAGAAGCTGCAATTCGAAATCTAACCACAATCTGCAGATTCTATATGAATAGGAATGTAACAATAGACTATATGAACCAGCAGAAACAACTACTCCAAGCCAAATATGAAAGATAAAGTAGATCGGGCCAAACCCTAGAATATATCACAAGCTCATGAACATAGATAATGAAACCAAGCAAGCACGCGAGACAAGTGATTTATCCCGTGGTTCAGCTCGCCACCAAGGCTTGCCTACCTCCACGTTGTTGAGGTTGACCACTTAGGTCATGAGCTTTGCAACTCAACCTCGTTCTCAAGTCAAGGAACCAAATCCTTGAGGTGAGGGGTAATCTTACTAGCTGCACAAGTGATTACAAACCTCCCTAGGCCGCCACACAAGTTGGCAAGGCTCTAGGGCGACGCCTAGCCGGCTAGGGTTCTAAGAACCCAAGAGTAATAGAAGCAAATCCACCGGCTATGGCTCAAATCAAGTGCTCTAGGCAGTAGATCTCAGCTAGGGCTCCTCTTTGGTGAAGGTTTGAGCCTCTCAACCACTTGGAATCAATGGGAATAGAGATTTTGGTGGTTGGGAGCTTGGAGAGCCTTCAATGGAGAAGAGAGAGCTTGTCTGGAGGTAGGTGGAGAGTTCTGGTCGTGGATCACCGTTGGGGGGCAGAGGGGGTGATGTAAATACCCCCTGCCATCCAACGGGCAAATCAAGTCGCGGCAGTGCCGGCCTTAGCCCGGTAGTGCCGCGTCCCGGCACTGCCGTGCCTAGAGCGGCACTGCCGCGCCCACCAAACAGACAGGAACAGATCTACAATGGGTGCAGCTGTCTTTGGTTGGAAATGTGGATGGTTTGAGTTGGTTTGAGCACATGTCATTCAGCCATATCAATGAATTTGCATTCCCCCTTTATAGTACGGCATTCCTAAAACTCAAATAACCAAAATAGAATATCTTTGAAGCACTTTGAGTCCGGAACCGATGAAATGTAGTGTGAGGGGTCCACTAACGCATATACACCATCCTTTCTTATCATAACCTGCTTGTCAACTTCATAAATCTCATTAGTCCTCTAATCGTGTGGTCATTATCACCAAAACCCACAATTAGGGCTTGATTGCACTTACACACTCTAATTGATTGCATATTCCCTAATCTCAATGCAAACATGTCAAGCAAAGATTATATCACCTCTCGAGCAATATTATCTACACGAAACGATTGGGTTGATATGATTAATATGAAGATGATAGATCGTTTCCATGAGGATAAGATGGTGTACCATAGCTTTGACTGTGCGGTGGATGATCCGCACAATTACTATCCTGAGGAATTCCTTAACACTTTGACACCCAATGGTCTACCGCCACATGTGTTAAAGCTAAAGATTGGCTGTCCGGTCATATTGCTTAGGAACATTGATCCTGCTAATGGACTTTGTAATGGTACAAGGCTTATCATACGGGGGTTTCAAAAAAATACCATAGATGCAGAAATTGTGTTAGAACAGTATGCTGGAAAGCGGGGTTTTCTACCTCGTATACCCTTATGCCCGTCAGATGATGAGATGTTCCCTTTCCAGTTCAAGCGAAAGCAATTTCCTATTAGGCTCAGCTTTGCAATGACTGTTAACAAGGCACAAGGACAGACTATCCCTAACATTGAGGTATACTTGCCAGAACCGGTGTTCTCACATGGTCAATTGTACGTAGCTTTATCAAGAGCCACAACAAGATCAAACATCAAAATCTTGGTCGTGCCGGCTACCGAGAAGGATGATAATAAAGGGAAGGGGAAGAAGAAACCAGGATATATTCACGAAGAATATCGTATATAAGGAGGTTCTAACTCTATAAAAAATGTAATATCTCACACGTCGATATTTTTTTTAAGATAGTCAATAGTACTTTAGCTTTAAGAATTAAGAAATAACTTATATGCAGGATACTTCTCGTCATAACTTCATCCAACTGCATGATTGAACTGCAAGAAGTCAGACGCCTCATCTTAAACTTGAAAATATTCTGGATCATCTTTATGGCTAGATGACTTATAATTAATCAATGTTGGTTTCATTAGTACATTGATATTTGGTCAATGTTATTTGTTCATTCCTTATCATTTTTATAAGGTCTGCAACATTGATTATATGATTAGTAGAACTTGATTTATGCTTAAGTATACATGAATTTTTGATGTGATACTATTTTACATTAGCGTTACACAATGAACCATATAATTTTATATTTTTTCTTGTTCCCGTCGCAACGCACGGGCACTCACCTAGTAAATGTAAAAGAGTAAAATTCACCGCCGGTCCCTAAACTTGGCGGGTGGTGTCATCCCGGTCCCTGAACTTATAAAGTGATATCTGGAGGTCCTAAACTTGGTCGTTGGTGTCATCCCAGTCCCTGAACTTGTAGGTGATCACCACTGGTCCCTAAACTTGGTCAGCAGTGTTATTCCAGTCCTTAAACTTGGCTTTGAGTCTCATCTGGGTCGTCAAAACCGGGCGATTTAAAAACTTAATATAAAAAAATTCATAACTTTTTTATACAATCTCGGATGAAGACAAACTTTATATCAAAATTGTAGCCCTCAACACGATCTACAACTTTGTAATTGAAACTTTTTTGAATTAAAACTGTATAGAATCCTAAAATATTATTTTAAGTTTTTTGAATCAAAATCTACAAACTTAAAATGATTAGGGACCGAGATGACACCACCGGCCAAGTTTAGGGACCGGCGGTGAATTTTACTTAATGTAAAATAACATAGAACCATTCCGATGATTAGGCAGCGGCGTCGCTGATACTCTTCATTTTGCGCAGGAGGAGGGAAGCGGCTCGGTCCTGCACAACTTGCCACGCGTCGCGGACGTGTCGCTCCTCCGTAAGCGTGCTCCCGACGGCGCACCTGAGCATGTAGACGCCACCGACATTGGCGGAGCTCATGTACGGCCCGGAGCAAGTCGCGTTGACCTCCTCGAGGAGCCTCCGGTTGAGGTCGTTGGCCGCCTTTGCGCCGCCCACCTCCTCTGGCGGCCGGAGCCTGAAGCACACCAGTGCGAACTGCCTGGTCGCCATCACTTCGAAGCGTGGGTCGGCCTTCACCATGTTCTCGAACGCCGCCGCCATGCCCACATGGGCGCGGATGTGGTCGCGCAGGCCGTCGACGCCATAGCAGCGGAGCACGTGACATGAGTATTTTTTTTACGCACATGACATGAGTATTGTGGCGTGCGTGAGGAGGAAGATGATGAGGAAGAGGAAATATTAATGAGACTTACGGGTGAGTCTCACATGCGAGGTGGTTGATTCTATTATTGTTGTTATCCCTGAATCAAATAAAAAAAGGTGCACTACTGTTCTCACTCAATCAAATACTAAATGGGATTGTCCCATCTCTAAAACCGAAGACACGGACCCATTTCACTTTGTAATGTCTTCCCACCAAACACTACATGAGAAAAACAAATTGTGTTTTCTCCAAGACACGAAGAAAGAACCGTTTTCACGGTGTGGAGAAAACACTAGTTCTTTTCCTAGCTTCTTGTCACTCGTCCACACGCCACCTGGTAGTTTTGGTAGTTTTGAGTTTGTACATTTGAGTTCGTTAAAATACTTGAGAAAATAATATTACTTCAAAATATGTCCTAGTTTTTACATTTTTATATCTATCTTTTCTTATTTATCCTATTATACAAAATAAAAATCAAATAAATATATATTATTTAAACTCTTATCTTTCTTAGCATAATTAATGCCTTAGAGAAGAAGGCATATTTTTTCTTACTACAAAAAAAATTAGAAGAACATACAATATTAATATATTTAGAACAAATTGGTATAAATATAAAATAACATAGAAACCATTGCGATCATCCGATGTTATTAGGCAGCGGCGCCGCTGATACTCTTCATTTTGCGCAGGAGGAGAGAAGCAGCTCGGTCCTGCACAACTTGCCACGCGTCGCGGACGTGTCGCTCCTCCGTAAGCGTGCTGCCGACGGCGCACCTGAGCATGTAGACGCCACCGACATTGGCGGAGCTCATGTACGGCCCGGAGCAAGTCGCGTTCACCTCCTCGAGGAGCCTCCGGTTGAGGTCGTTGGCCGCCTTTGCGCCGCCCACCTCCTCCGGCGCTCGGAGCCTGAAGCACACCAGTGCGAACTGCCTCGTCGCCATCACTTCGAAGCGCGGGTCGGCCTTCACCATGTTCTCGAACGCCGCCGCCATGCCGACATGGGCGCGGATGTGGTCGCGCAGGCCGTCGACGCCATAGCAGCGGAGCACGAGCCAGAGTTTCAGCGCGCGGAAGCGGCGGGTGAGCGTGACAGACCAGTCCTTGTAGTCCACGACGTCGTGCCCCTCGGCGGCCGCGTCTTTGAGGATGTACTCCTGCTCGGTGCCGAGCGCCGCGACGAGCAGCGATGGCTTCTTCACCCACAGAGCGCAGCAGTCGTTGTTGGCCAGAAGCCACTTGTGGGCGTTCATGCTGAACGAGTCCACGGCGTCGGCGCCGTCGATCAGGTGCCGGAACTCCGGGCAGACGAGCGCGGAGCCCGCGTAGGCCGCATCCACGTGGACCCAGGCACCGTGCGCCGCCGCGACGGCGCAGAGCTCTCTGATAGGGTCGACGGCCGTCGTCTGAGTGGTGCCGACCGTCGCGCACAGGAAGAGCGGGACCAGGCCGGCGTCCACGTCCGCTTGCATGGCGGCCTGCAGCTCCCTTGGCGAGAGCGCGAACATGTCGTCACGGTACGTGGCGATCTCGCGGCAGTTGCCGCGCTGGATGCCGGCTATGTGTGCTGCCTTGCGGAAAGCAAAGTGTGTCTGGTCGGAACAGTACACGACGAGGTCCCCGATCCTCCCGCTGCCGATGTCCGCGAGCTTGCGGTCCCTCGCGGCGACAATGGCGCAGAGGATGGCCTCGCACGTGGTGCCGAGGAGCGTGCCTCCGCCGCCGCCGCAGAACATGAGGCTCTCGGGCAAGTGGAGCGCCTTGCCGAGCCAGTCCACGACGACCATCTCGAGCTCCGTGGCGGCCGGCGAGGCGGCCCACGTGAAAGGGACGACGTTGATGCCGGCCGTGAGGGCCTCGCCGAGGGCACCGACGGTGCTGCTGGACGCGGGGAAGTGCGCGAAGTGGCGGGCGCTCTGCCAGTGCGTCATGCCGGGCAGGATGAGGTCACGGACGTCCCGCAGCGCCGCGCCGAACGCGTCGGACGACTCTGGACGCGACGGCGCGTTCGCGGGCAGCAGGTGGCGCAGGAAGCCAGGGTTGACGCTGGGGTGCACGGGGTATTCGTCCATGCGGCCGTAGTAGTCGGCGATGAAGTCCATCACCTGGTGGCCCTGCCGGCGGAACTCGTCGGCGTCCAGCAACGTCACATTTCCCGTTCCCACCGGCAGGAAGGCGCCGTTCTGTGGGGCGCCATTGTTGCCGTAGAAGTGATGTGAAGGCGGGGCCATAGATATGATGATGTGGCTAGGAAAAAGGCAGGGAGGAGTACTCGTAAAGATCGAGGATGAACTAGCTACTAGTGTGTGATTAGCTGCAACTCCCTGCTCCTTGTAGCGAGAGTATGAAGGTGTGGCAAATATGGAGACTGATGCATGAAATCATGAACCGCGATCGTAGCTATTTATATGCACGGGGGAAGGTACGGTGCAGCACAAGCTAGTAGTTGCGGAGTAGTTGCCTGTACACAAGGAAAAGTTGTTTCTTATTTTCTTGATTTTGCAATGGAATTATGGAAAGCTAGAGCTACCAGCATACTTTAGACGAGTCGTACATATATATGGAAACATCTTTCTGCTACTCCAAACCAAGAGTCTTGCCCCACTGGCAAGTCTCGATCTTTCTAAAACACGTTGGCAAAAACTTATGTCAAGTTATCAACATGCAAGAATAGAAGGTTTTTCCCCGACACATTTGACATGCCACAAGATCCATTGTTTCGGAACCGGTCCAAAAATATATCTAGCGATCTGAAACAATACCAACAATTAACACACACACACAAAACATGTAGATGCTTTATATGTAATTCACCTGATCACCTAAGCAAAACTTGCCCTAACAAAGATCAGAAGAGATATTCTAGTAAATATGAAGAACAGGAAAAAGTATTTATTATAGACAGTGTCAATGAAAATATACTGGTATGCGATGATGAAATAAAGGATGATGAATCAATCTACTCTATCATAGAAACTGATGAAATAGAAAATGATTTATCAGAAAATGAATCTAGTGGGGAAGAGGTAGATTTAATAGAAGAATTAGCAGGACTGACTCTCGAAATGATGGAACAAATAAGCTTAGATAATATTATAGATACAAAATTACCACATACGAAATATTATAGTCTCACTAATTCATGTTCTCATTCCGCAGGAATGGACAATGAGAAAGGTGAAGACAAGAAGGGAGGTCAGCTTATAACTAATAATTTATCACAATCCTATATAATAGTGGACACAGATATATATATCGCTATAATATACCTTATGAATTTCTTATTCCCCGCATAAGCTTCAAAACAGAACAAATATTATCATATTTCCCACAATAAATTACTAATCTCATATGGGAAAAATACGCTAAAAAACAGGAAAGAATATTCCTGGATATTCAAAGCTTCTTTATGAAGCTTTATAAAGGAACTGAAAAACATCCAGGAATAGTAATAAATATTCATACTTTACCATTATTACATATAGATGAGGTTTTAATAATTAAACCTCGTCACACATATCTTATATTAAAAGCAGATATAAATCTAAAATATTTCAACAATATACAAAGACATGCATCTCAAAATATTTCTTTACAAACAGTGATTTACCACGGGCTGGTCATAATATATATGGAACCCTAGAAGAGGTACATAAATCAGATCTTAGAATTATTACTAAAGAAGCTTGTAAAAAACTCTCGTATCTCAAAGGAAGATATAAAATCATATTTTATTCCATACCACCAAAGTTTACAAGACCAATAAGGCCAGCATCTCATGATATTTATATTACAAAGGGAATTTACTATTTCCCAACCATATATTCTTCAGAAATATCTAAAGAACAAGAAGAATTATTTTCCAAGAATACCAATCATGACAATTGGAGAATATTTAATGAAGCTAAGGAATTAGAAGGAAATATCAAGTTTGATCCAGAATATCACATGATATATCAAAACAGGATAATAAGAATATTTTTACAAGAGCGCATTAACTTTAACATGCCAAAGAGAGGATTAGGAAGAATAATAACACCAAACTACGGAAAAGAAACACAACTACGAAAAGAATATCAACAAATTCTGGCATGGTATGAGACATGGCAGCCAGAATGGAATGATACTGATCCACTATCCGAATTTGAAGACAAAATTTTCATACACATAAGGCAACATACCCAGAATAACCAGTAATATTGATATGAATATATCAATCTCCGCGCGTGGAGGACCCAACCCCTCTACACCACGGAGCTGATAATGGTATTATCAGTTGTGAGGCCGGGAGGACGCCTACACCTCACCTCACATGGAATATATTGAAGGAATATATTAATCAATATCAGCGCTAATGATCATCGTTAACCCCTCATGATGGTGATGATGATGCTGTGTGCCTTGGGACTTGCTCCTCGCTTGTTCCCTAGGCAGCAGTATAATGGTGCGTGATGGCCGCGAGACTTGCTCCCTGCTGAGTCCCGAGGCGTCAGCCTCAAAAGCATCAGCGATGCTCATCCATGGCCGTGCTGATCTACCTGCGCGAGGCGGTGCGTGCAGCTGTGAGATACAAGACGCCGCAGCAGTGTGTCTGGAGACGGCTGGCGAGCATGACGAACGGCGGTGCGTTGGCGCTGCTGGAGCTCGATGGTTGTCCCTGACGTGTCCAAGAATAAAGCTGGTGGTGCTCCTATAAAGCCTTCGCCGGAGAGAAGACCAGGAGACGATCGGAAACACGAGCAGAAAGGAAGCGAACCAGAGGCAGAGCCTCAGTGAGCAGAGAGTTCACCACACCCACCTGTAGCCTCTCACCCACCTTGTAGCATAGCAGTAGCGAGCGTGAGCGGGTGCATCGCCTGTCCCGAGGTAAGCTTGTGCTCCGTCCGTCCGGGGCTTCCCGAAAGGGAAAGCCGTATGTAATCGAGTCTGTTTTAATAGAGTAGTCGGTCTTTGAAAATCCTTGCTGTTCTTTGGTCTGGTCTCACGAGATGAGCGTCTACACTAGGGACCCTATAGGAGAAACCTCTGCGTGTGTTTTGTTCTCGTTTAGCCTGAGTCTGGTGCCTGTGAGAACCCCTGTTGCGCGTAGAGAAGTGTTCCCTTCGGGTGGAACTGCCTGGGGAGACGGTGGTTGCTCGTCGAAGTGTGTTCTGGCTGGGGAATATTGAGGAAAGGCGGTCCGTTCCTTTGAATATCGGCTCGAGAGAAGTATGGCGAGTACCGAGTAGGACTCACACACCCGAAGCACGCACGAGTCTGTCGTCTTGCAGGCCTCGCAAGCCTCCGAGATCCTGTGCACACGCATATCATATACAGAAAATATACTCAGCATATACTGAAGCATACCTGAGTAATAAATATCTGGTACTAATACACAGATACTGTATTTTACCCTATATACCAAAAATTATATACTCTGAATATACATATAGCTGCTTTGATATCCCTGGTATATATATATATATATAAGATGCAGATGTTGTTGAATAATTAGGTAATTTCAAATTAAAACCAAAATATAAATTATGATAATATCTAAAACTAGCATGCAGAGCCCTAACATATTAGTTAGTTGAAAAACATTAACAAAAATATAATAAAGATCTTTATGATCAACACAACAGGCACATGGCTTGTACCTTTTGTTTGCGGAAGAAGACGACATCATGGTGCATAAGGGCATGTACAACGGTCGTCCCTTTGCCGTCTTCAGATCGGTAATTTTGCAAAATTCCCCTCTATTCAGCTCGTAGACGGCCTTCCCGTCGTCTCATGAAGCGACGACGAAGGCTCATGCTCCGAGGCCCGACAGACGAAGAGAGCCGCGCTGTACGACCTTGCCCTCACCAACCGACGACGTGCTTGGATCCTGCGTGGCCGCGCGCAGGGATAGTGCTGCACGCCAAAGGCCCCATCTGCTGGCTTCGACTAGCTAGGAAGGGCACGACGGCGGTGGTTGTGGCCACCAGCACCATGGTCATGGTGGCGGCGAGCTGTCCCCATTGGTCATGGCGGTGACAATTTCCTCGATGTTGTATCTAGCGTGGACAATTTGCCGCTAATCCATGGCAGAAGCTGATCATGGTGGCGCCAACTTCATCAACGGGAGCATGGCTTCACCAGCTGTGTATCTGCTGATTGCTCTTGCTTAGTGTGAATTGTGGTTTGTATTGATACAGACTGCATGTCTTCAACCAAACTGTAAATTTCAGCATGTGTTCTGAACAATTTCAGCTTACTGAACTGACTTTCCTTCATGTACTCATGGTGTCTGTACTTGCTTGAATGCAGCATGGCATCATGTATCTGAACAATTTCAACATTGTGAATTGGCCCGCTTGTCATCTTGTACTTGCTGAATGATGACATGGTCATGGCAGCATGTGTTCTGAGCATTGCTTTGTTAGACTTTTATCCATCTCATTCTATCTCTGCAATTGCTCAGGTTAATCTGAACTGATCCATCCCCACATATATGTTATTCTTTTTTGTAGAGGACCTGGAAACGGTTTTACATCGCAATGCTTCCATTTCATCAGGTTGCTGGTGGCATGGGGCCTTGCGGTCTAGTCCCAAGCAATGCCCAAAGTTCCTCTATGAACATGAACTCAAGCATCTGATTACCGCAATGTTTGATGGGTCTGGTAACAGACTACACGTTTTCAACCAAACGGCAACATAATAGTGTACATAATAAGTTCCATGATTGATCCTGGCTATATGTAAAGTATTAAACTAGTTGTAGACGACTCTCTGTATGTGGGTTGTACAACCTGTCTTTTTAATTGTCTCTATCCTAGATTTTAGTATTGTAGAGACGACCTCCGTCTATGGGTTGTACGTGCCCTAAGGAAACAATCGTGGTGATGGCGCAAACGTCCGAGCGCTAGTCCATACAGACAATTGATTGATTTGGGTGGTCCACTCAAGCAAGGTGCTTGGTGTTGCGAGACGAGGCAAGCACGCGTGTGGGATTTCCTTTCTTTTCACACTAGACTTAAGAAAGCGAAGAAGATTTTCATCTTTAAACATGGCTCCCTCTGTTGTAAATAATGTGTGGATCAATAATGATCTCTATCTTGTATTGATGAACGTGTTTACATATATATACAAGCGTTAGTTTCTGTTGTCAGAGAGACAAAGGAAACGGTTTGGTTCGGCGTATCTTGAGGCCTACGATGCCTGTTCGGTGGGTGTATTAGGAACCGTCATTAGCAGTTGCTAATGACGTGTATTATATTAATTGATCACTAATTAATCTCAACACTCCCCCTTCATCAATTGATCTTCTAGTAGGCATCGTTGCTTGTTCATCAGGAAAAGTCTTGAAGCTTTGGAAAAACCCTGTGGGAAAAAAACAAAGTATATCGATATACCAGGCAAAACTCCTTAAACCCCAGTGGAAAAAATAAGGAGAAACACCATGATATATTTGAATCCAAATGTTAATAGACCCTTTAGGTATTCCTAAAGACTTAGTCTAAAACGACTTTGATCAGAGATCAATATGTCATATATTATCCTTAAAAACCTTTATAAGGAAAATAGATAATATGACACTTACTATGTGTTACAATTACCTCATTAAAACTTTATGTGAGAAAACTCAGAATAGAGTAAAACTCATATAAAGGAAAAGAGTATAATATAATGATGAAGTAGGTTATTTTTTAGAGAATTTCTCCCCCTGATTCTTGCAAATCTTTAAGCCTTCTCATACCTATACCATCAACACATTTTCGGAACGCGGAGTATGGTAGAGATTTTGTGAATAAATCCGCAAGATTATCACAAGATTTAATTTGCAAGATTTCTATCTCTCCATTCTTTTGGAGCTCGTGAGGGTAGAATAATTTGGGAATAATATGTTTTGTCATATTACTCTTAATATAACCTGATTCCATCTGAGTAACACATGTCAAATTATCCTCAAAGATAATTGTCGGTGTCTCAACTGCACCAATACCACATGACTTAGTTATGTGGTGTATTACTCTACGAAGCCAAACGCATTCGCGTGAAGCTTCATATAAAGCAATAATTTCTGAGTGATTGGTGGAGGTGGACGTTAATGTCTGCTTTGAAGACTTCCAAGATATTGTTGTACCACCTTGCAAGAAAACAAAGCCTGTTTGTGATCTGCCATTGTGGGGATCTGATAGATAACCAGCGTCTGTATATCCTAACAAGATTGGATCTTGGTTTCTGTTATAGAGCAATCCAAGATCCCTTGTACCATTGAGATACCTCAGAACTATTTTAACTCCTACCCAATGACGTTTGATAGGAGCAGCACTATGTCTTGCCAGTAAATTAACCGCGAATGCTATATCCGGCCGCGTGTTATTTGCAAGATACATTAGTGCTCCAATGGCACTGAGATATGGGACATGTGGTCCTAATATCTCTTCTTCCTTTTCCCGAGGCCTAAAAGGATCCTTTTCCACATCTAAGGACCTTACTACCATCGGGGTCTTTGTAGGATATGATTTGTTCATATTAAACTTTTCCAAGACTTTCTGGATATATGCAGCTTGGTATATAAATATACCAGAAGGTAAATGCTCAAGTTGTAAACCTAAGCAAAATTTGGTTTGACCCAAATCCTTCATTTCAAACTGCATCTGTAAATGATGACGTGCTTCATTAATATCAGGTCTGTTGCCAATGATATTGAGATCATCAACGTAAACTGATATGATACAGAATCCTGTTGAAGATTTCTTAATGAAGACGCATGAACAGTCATCATTATTTGTGTATCCCTTTAATTTAAGGAATTCACTTAACCGATTGTACCACATTCGGCCTGATTGTTTTAAGCCATATAATGACTTCTGCAATTTGATGCAATACATGTTGCGATTTGCCTTAGGATTCGGTATGTTGATTCCATCGGGAACCTTCATGTAAATCTCCGAATCTAATGACCCATATAAGTATGCGGTCACTACGTCCATCAACTGCATAGATAGACGATTTTGTACTGCCAATGCTATTAAGTATCGGAACGTTATTCCACTCATTACCGGAGAGTAAGTTTCGTTGAAATCAACGCCAGGTCTTTGCGTAAAACCTTGTGCCACTAGCCTTGCTTTATATCTCACCACTTCATTGTTTTCGTTCCTTTTACGGACGAAAACCCACTTGTATCCTACAGGAAGGATACCTGGAGGTGTTGGCATTACAGCCGAAAACACTTCCCTTTTATAAAGCGAGACAATCTCTGTTTGAATTGCTACTTTCCAACTATCCCAGTCCGAGAGCTTCTTGCACTCAGTCATAGACTTAGGATCTGAATCAGTTTGAAGGATATTCGCAATTTCTTCAGAGAAATATATGTCGACTATTATGGACTTACGATCATAGGACTCTCCAGTCTCTATTAAATTTATAGCGATTTCTTCTACCCTTAAAGGTTCATCATGACTTCCCGAAACGATGAATCTTGGGTCTTCCGATATTCCAGCCTCAGTATTTATGCGCATAACTGAGCTAGATTGTGGATCACTACTGTCCACTGGACATTGTATGTCCTCTAGGTGTCTTTCAATCAAAGGTTGAGTTGCATTTCCAGTCTTCTTTTGCTTGCCAGCATTCACATCTTGCCTCTTGGAAGTGCTTCTCCCCCTCTTTTTGCCAACAAGGGGTTGAGTGGTTTTATTAGGTACCTCAACTCTTTCTGGCACATTCCTTGCAGGATGGAGAGACTTTGTGACACCTTTATAATTAGAGAAAGCGTCTGGCAGATTGTTTGCAATATTTTGCAAATCAATAATTCTTTGAACTTGCAGTTCAGTTTCTGTAGTACGTGGATCAGAAAATGAGATGCCTTTTGCATCCCAATCAATTTCCTGGCATTCCTTTTGGTACATTTCTCCCCCTAATGCCGGAAAATGATCCTCATTAAATATACAATCAGCGAACCGGGCTGGAAATAGATCCCCTGTTAGAGGTTCTAAGTACTTAATGATCGACGGAGATGAATATCCGATATAGATCCCCAGTTTCCTGTGAGGGCTCATTGATGTTCGTTGAGGTGGTGAGATGGGTACGTATACAGCGCACCCAAACTTACGCAAATGGGAAATACTCGGAGGATTCCCGCGTACTAACTGCAATGGGGAGGTTTCGTGATATGCAGTTGGTCGTAGTTGTATTAGATCAGCAGCGTGCAGGACTGTGTGACCCCAACACGACATAGACAATTTACAATTCATCAACATAGGTCTTGCAATGAGCTTGATTCGTTTAATTAACGATTCAGCCAAACCATTTTGAGTATGTACATATGGAACAGAATGCTGAACCTGAATTCCCAGAGCCATGCAATAATCATTAAAAGCACGGGATGAGAATTCAGCAGCGTTGTCCATTCAGATTGATTGGATCCGATGTTCAGGATAATGTGCCTTCAACTTGATAAGTTGGGCTATTATTTTGGCAAAAGCATGGTTTCGTGTCGATAAAAGACACACATGAGACCATCTTGTCGATGCGTCTATTAAAACCATGAAATACCTGAACGGCCCCGATAATGGTTGAATCGGACCACAAATATCCCCTCGAATTCTTTCAAGGAATTTGAGTAGTTCAGCTCTAATTTTAAGATGTGATGGTCTTAAAATTAATTTTCCCGTAGCACACGCAGTGCAACAAAAATCTTTATTTTGGGGAAATGTGGTGTTATCCATATCATGACCTATGGAATTGCCTATAATTTTCCTCATCATCCCTATTCCAGGATGCCCAAGTCGATCATGCCAATTACGAAATGTATCGACATCTCAGAAAATTATTTTATAAGCAACATGTTCTACAGGTTTTATGTATGTAAAGTACAATCCATATTGGAGTGAAGAAATCTTTTCGCAAATACGTTTGCCAAATCTAGTAAGTTTGGTAAAGAGAAGATACTCCTCTTTATTTTCTTCTTGTGTCTCTACATGAAAACCATTCTTACGGACGTCTCTAAAACTTAGAAGGGTACGGGTCGATTCAGGATACAACAAGGCATCCTCTATCGTAATCTGTGTACCCATTGGCAAAGTAATAGTGGCTCGACCAGAACCAACTATTAATGCATCATGACCAGCAATGGTCAAAATATTTCCTTCTCTTTTCTTAAGAGTTTGAAAATATTTAATTTCTCTAAGTATAGAGTTTGTGGCACCAGAGTCCACAATGCATAATTCTTCCTCCATTGGATTGAGTTCAACAGACATCTATATGTAAAGTAAATGTAAATAAATATGAACATATAGAATTATACATACAATATATTGAATATCAAATATATGAGTATGATATTTACAATATTGCGAGATTGTATAAGTTAATAGCTAATATATGATAACTTTATACAAATCTCAAGCACACTATTAATACAACCCAAACAAACTTAGATTATTACAACATATATTTATATAGATATCAAGTCTGAAACCGAGATTATTCCAAATCTCCAAACATGTCTCCAGAACCAAAGTCTATGAGCATGTTGTCCGTTGGCGGAAGGTTCTCAGTAATTTTCAGAGCTTTGTTGTTCACTTGTTCCTTTGGGGCTTGTTGTGAACAACCCTTTTCTTTGTCAGCCTCAGATGCAAGATTGAAGTGTGCCTCATATCTTGTGTCTCCTGCTGGCTTGCTCTCCTTTAAAGACTTTTGGTATAATGCAACCAAATGTTTAGGAGCACGACAATTCTTAGCAAAATGCGAGAAGTCTCCACATCTATGACATTTGTTGTCATTTTTGGATCCCGCATTGTCTCTCTTCCCCTTATGTGAATTAGGTCTTTGCCCCTTGTTGTGTTTGCGTTTACCAGTTTTGTTCTTTGGATTGGGTCCATTGAACTTTTTCTTATTCCTTGCATTTTTCTGTACATTGTGGACCTCAGGTAGAGGCGCCGTACCAACAGGGCGCTTATGATGGTTCTTCATAAGAAGTTCATCATATTTTTCTGCCTGAGTCAATGTATGAATAAGCTGGGAATAAAGCTGGTAATTATGAACCCTATATTGCTGTTGCAATACTCTGTCAGATGGGAGCATAGTAGAGAGTGTTTTCTCTATCTTATCTCCATCTGTTGGCTCTTTCTCGCAAAACTTCAATTTCAAGCAAATTCTATGAACAGCGTGATTGTAGTCTGCCACAGATTTAAAATCTTGGAGACGCAAGTTGTTCCATTCATGGTTGGCCTCGGGCCAAATGAGTTCTTTTTGTTGTTCATATCGCTCTTTAAGAGCGAGCCATAATTCACGAGGATTTTCAATCATGAGGTATTCAGATTTGAGATCCTTATGAATATAAAACCGTAGCAACGCTAAAGCAGTATAGATTTGCTTGTCTTGCAGGGCAACCCCATCCTGAGGTTCCTGAATTGTAGCTAAAAGAGTACGAGATGCAAGCGCAATCTTGATATCAGAAACCCAAGTAGGGTAATTACTACCATCTAATGCAAGTTCTTCGAACTCCTTAGTGGCCATGATCCTTTTCTGGTGAGTGGCAACTCCGGCGAAGTCCGGCGAAGTTCTTCGGCGAACTTCCTCTCTGTCCTACTAGCGTCAGCGATGGCAGAACCAAGTGCGTGATAACGTGTTGTAAATAATGTGTGGATCAATAATGATCTCTATCTTGTATTGATGAACGTGTTTACATATATATACAAGTGCTAGTTTCTGTTGTCAGAGAGACAAAGGAAACGGTTTGGTTCGGCGTATCTTGAGGCCTACGATGCCTGTTCGGTGGGTGTATTAGGAACCGTCATTAGCAGTTGCTAATGACGTGTATTATATTAATTGATCACTAATTAATCTCAACACCCTCTACTTTCACAAGCAAGGTGAGACTAAATACTTCTCATTTCTCTCTTTGCACACATGAATGAGTCTTTAAGATTTTCTTAGCAAATTTCAGGATTTTCATATCTAGGCCAAAGCCCTCTAAATTTCAATAGATTTATTATCTCTAATCCTTGATTTTATCTTTGTAACCATAGACGACAGGATTGATGACCCAAAGTAACTGTCCTCGTTGGATGTGTCCAGGAGCGCACCGTCCTCGTTGGATGTGTCTAGGAGCACACCTCCCTTTGCAGATAATGGCCACAAATTGGTAACCTACCGCTGAAATCGACATGTGCAACAACGATCTCGTCATGACGATCAATGAAGTTATCGCAGGTAACAAGATCCCAACCAAAAATCATCTGATTTCTCCAGTAAATATATTTAGACTAAACCTTAAACAAACTAGATATAAAAACTACGAAAAATAGACATGGTTCTCAGACGCACCAGAGAGGAAGAAGGGAGGCCCTAGACACGGCGATGGCTAGAAGCAAGGGCGGTAGAGGCGTTTTCCTTGGGCCCTAGGCATGATCCTCATGGCATCATCATATCCATACAGTGTTGAATGTCGTCCCATTTGTTCGTCAAACATCAATCAACCTTGCACATTTTATAGGTGTTTCATAGCGAATATATGAAAATGATCATCCTCTACGCGGGGCATTTTTGTAAACGACAAAATACTTCTACGGTTGACACAAAACGCCTGTGGTGTTGTTTTGCCAAACTAGCCATTGAGTTTTAGTTGTGCTAGGTGATGTGTTTTCTTTCTTTTCATGTAGGTAGTCTTCCAAGATTTTTTTTTTGCTTATAATGTCGGATATATCTATGTTTATACCCATAATATTAAAAGAGCTAAAATCCTCTTAATTTTTTTATGGCTCTGCCCTAGCTAACTAACTCTATGAATGTACGTCTCAAAAAAAAAACTCTACGAATGTAAAAATTGCCTTTTCTCATTTATCTATATTCTTCCTATTTTATATGACACATGCACACGGCTTGGACACAGGCTCTTTAGATAAATTTAGATAGCTAGAATTTCTAACGTCATTCTTAGTGAGAGATTCATGTCACTGTTTTTAAAACTTTTGTATTGAAACAAGTACAAACATGTTTTATCTTTATGAAACTTATTTCATCATGAAAGGAAAAAAAAATACGGATGTAATGCACGCGAAAAAACAGGAAAAAAAGTACAGAAAAAGGATTTTGTGAGCCCATATAAAAAAACTGAAAAGAAAAAACATGTAAAAAAAAGACGACACAGGTTCCGTGGCCGATGGACCTTGGCGGACGACACACCCACTCGGTCACGGCAGCATCACTAGCTTTATGGTATTTTACCGTGGAAAAATTAGTGCGAGCCGGATAAGAAAACAGAACAATACGAGCAAAACACACAATTAGATTGGACGAAAAACAAAATATGGCATAATTTATAAGAAGAAATAGGAGATACATTGAAAAAGAAAAAGGCCTATGCGGACAAGAATTTCTTGCACCTGCACGTGGCGCCACGGTTGGTGGTGGCTTGGTGCGTTCCGGCTGGATGTGATGTGACCCATTCATCTGCTAGCTCCGGCGCAGGCGCGCGAGATACATGCACGAGCACGATGACTTGCGACCATTCCCGAGCGGATATCAGGACGACGACGGTCGTCGTCCAAGGTCGTTTGGTCGACCATTCCCGAGCGGTTGAAACCGGAAGATTGACATGTGGCGATAAAGAATATCATGCGGACACTAGACAGCATGCGTGGAGACTAAATTTAGAAAATTACGCACAATATACAGGGACTCAGTTGTTACGAATTTTACTGGACGTAAAATTTAATTCTCTAGACATGTGTCATTCATCCACCGTGAGGATGATACAAGCATAGGGTGCACCCGCGGTACACCCAATTTAATTCCGTTGAAACGAGGCATCATCAGTCGTCCACCGGCCTCCATGCATGGACCACCAGGGCACCAGCCGAAGGCCAGGGTCAGTCACGGAGACCCCATCCCCTTGCTATGGCCTTGTTCACATTACCTCCAACTTTTAACTTTTTTTCATTTTCTTTCTATCATATTAATATTTGGACGTATGCATAGAACATTAAATGTTGATACTTCCTCCATCCACCAATAAATAGATTTCTAGAGTTGTCCTAAGTCAAACTTTTTAAACTTTGACCGAATTTCTAGAAAAAACTATCAAGATTAATGATCTAAAATTCGTATCATTAGATATAATATAGAGTATATTTTCATAATGTGTCCATTTTATATCATATATGTTATTACTTTTTTCTATAAAGTTAGTCAAAGTTTAAAAAGTTTGACTGACACGAATTCTAGGAATTCATTCTTTCATAGATAGAGGGAGTAAAATAAATAATTAATTATACAAATTAGATGTAAATCATGAGGCAAATCTTTTGAGCCTAGTTAACATATAATTAAATAATATTTGTCAAATACAAACGAAAGTGCTACAGTAATAAAAAAAACAACTTTTTACATCTAAACTTAAAACAAATATGACCAGTCAAATCAATAATGGCTCCTCCTTTACCATTTTTTGAAGAAAGCTAGCTTTCACATGTGTGCACGTGGTGCATCCAGGGGTACTGGGTGCATCAGTGCATGCACCCGTGGAACGACCCTCTACCTGACCGGGATTCTCTCTGACGGGTGTGCGGCTTTCTCTGATTACATATATAATTAATAAAATCTAAAATATACGGTAGAATACATGAACCATTGATAGTATATATACCACGGGAAAACCAATTTTTGTCGAGTGTTTTTTCTTTGCCGAGTGTTTTTTTCGGCAGTTTCTTTGCCGAGTGCCAAATAAAAACACTTGGCAAAGATTTTCTTTGCCGAGTGCCAGAAAAACACTCGGCAAAGAATTCTTTGCCGAGTGCAAAAAAAAACACTAGGCAAAGAAATTCTTTGCCGAG
This sequence comes from Coix lacryma-jobi var. lacryma-jobi, assembly GCA_009763385.1. Lineage (NCBI taxonomy): Eukaryota > Viridiplantae > Streptophyta > Magnoliopsida > Poales > Poaceae > Coix > Coix lacryma-jobi. Next base: position 8,326,047 of record CM019823.1, on the reverse strand, counting down.
TGTTTTTTTCTGGCACTCGGCGAGTGTTTTTTTGACACTCGGCAAAGCCAGTTTTTAAATTACATTTTGAAGCAGTTAATCCAAACGAAAAAGTTTTTAACTACAAAGTTGTTTAACTTATCAATATGAACAATTTTTGTTTCGGTGATTTCTTCATTTGACAAACTTAAAATAAATTCGTTCACAAATCTTACATATCTCTCCGGTAGTTTATGAAACTACAAGAGTGATATATAATGTTTGTGAATAATATTAGAACCACAATGTCGAATGCATAAATGGTCAAGCAACCAAAATAAACTTTGTAGATCTTGACAAATTATGAAAGTTTGTAGTTGATAACTTTTAAATTTGAAGTCATCTAGTTATGCAAAACTGCGTCGGAATTTGAAAATTTTAAAATTCAATTTTTTCAAAAGACATCGGATGGAGAAATGACCGAAACGAAAGTTGTAGATCTCAAAAAGTTATGAAACTTTGTAGTTGACAACTTTTTAGTTTGAAATCATCTTGTTTTGCAAAATTGTATTTGAATTTAAAAATTTTGAAATTCGATTTTTTTTAAATACCTCAGATGGAGAAATTGAAAGTGCATTCACCCCCAATGTGGGTCTTGGCTAATTAATGACAATCAAATTAGGGACTAATGGCTTTATAAAAGCATGTATGCAGGTGATAGTTCCTAGAAAGATTTGAAATGTTGAAATCTCGTGAACAAAGCACGTTGGATATATTTGGACATATAGATACCTAGCTCAAGTGGTGGTTTGAAAGTTTGATTTTAAACTTGAGTTATAGGTAAGCCGGACTATCAAGAGGGTCACAAATTAGGTTGGCTAGATGTGGAGAAAAGTGCTCAAATCGACTAACTAAAGTTTGCTTGAGAGACACCACACAATCATGAACACATAGAGATTTTTCTGTGCAGTCGGTAGTACCGACCATGGGGGTCTTTAGTACCGACCAGGGAGGCAGCGCGCAATGCTCTCTGGATGGAGTTTATTTTGAACTGTCGGTAGTACCGCCATTAGGTCGGTGGTACCGACCATCCAGACCATTTTAACATCCTCTCTGTGTAGACTCGAAAATGGCCTGGTGGTAGTACCGCCATAAGGCCGGTACTACCGACCCTCGGTGGTACCGACCTCGGCCGGTAGCAAGTCAGTTTTGCAACCTCTCTGTGCAGACTCGAAAACGACTTGGCGGTAGTACCGCCATAAGGTCGGTACTACCGACCCTCGGTGGTACCGACCCTGGTCGGTAGAAAGTTCGTTTATGCAGACCTCTCTGTTCGCGCTCAAAATGGCTTGGCGGTAGTACCGCCATAAGGTCGGTACTACCGACCCTCGGTGGTACCGACCAAAGCCGGTAGTTAGGCAAGTTTGTAGGGCTCCCTGTGTTGACTCGTTTTTGACTTGGCGGTAGTACCGCCATATTGTCGGTACTACCGACCCTCGGTGGTACCGACCCTGGTGGGTAGTAACCGATGGACCAAGACCCTTTCTGCGGAGCTCTCTGTTCGCGGCCATTTTGTCCTGGCGGTAGTACCGCCATAAGGCTGGTACTACCGACCCTCGGTGGTACCGACCTTTGGTCGGTAGCTGGATCTAGGTCAAATCTTAGATCTGTGCAACAGTTTTTGACTGGTCGGTACTACCGACCAAGGTGGTCGGTACTACCGACCACCCTCGGGACTGAGGGACTATAAATAGCCCTTCTCTTCTCATTTGACCGTTATCCACTCATTCCACTCACTTATTGCGACCTAACTTCAGACAAAAGAGCTTCCAAGCATTGACTTCTCCCCTCTCTCTCCTCCTTTGCTCCAAGATTCATTCCTTTGCAAGATTTGAGCTAGGGAAGTGAGATTAGATAGTGGGAAGCTTTGATCTACGACTTGAGCACTTGGTTTCCATCTAGCCTGCTTTGTTTGTGTCTATTACTCTTGAGTTCTTTGAACCCTAGCCGGTTAGGTGTTCTTCATGGTAGCCCGTATTGATTCATTTGTGAGGGCTCCCCGAAGTGTTTGTATTTCCCCTGTGATTTCTAGTAGAGATACTTTAGTAGCCTTTGTGGTTGCTTGAGTGAGGCAAGGAGGTGAAAGAGACTCCAACCTTTGTGGTCACCTCAACAACGAGGACGTAGGCACTCCTTAGTGGATTGGCCGAACCTCGGGATAAATCGTTGTGTCCCGTGTGCTTGTTAATTGTCTCTACTTTGCATATTACTTGTGTTCTTCGTGTTCTTCCTCTCCCTATCTCTTTCTTAGGTTGAGAAGGCTCGATCCACACCGTGGAAAGCAACCAAGGCTTGGTAAGGCTAGATTCGCTATCTATCATACTTAGGGAAGTGGGGCATACTCTTGTATTACATTCATAACTCACATATATTGGATTTGTAGTCTCCTTTTAGGATTCCGGTAGTGTCGTTTGTTTGTGTCGGTAGTACCAGTGTGTTACACCCGGTAGTACCTACCCAAACAAACCGGCAACACCGGTTGTTATTTAACTGCGAATTCTAGTTTGTGAAGTTTCAGATTATCAAAAATCACCTATTCACCCCCCTCTAGGCTGATTAGATCCTTTCAATTGGTATCAGAGCCTAACCCTTGTGTTAGCGCTTCACCACGTAAGGGAGAATCATGTCGACCCTCAGTCAAGAACAAGTTGATGACATTGTCAAGAGGGTTTCTAGTCAGCTGCTAGAAGATCAAGCAAAGAAATTCGAAGATCAAATGAAAAAGATGAAAGATGAGATTGAGACCTTGAGGCAAGCTTTGGGCAACAAAGCCGAATCATCTAGAAGTGGAGAGAATCCTCCACAGCCCAAAGAAGATAAGGAGAAAGAAGATGGAGAGAAAGGCAAGAGAGGGAAGGAGTTCTCTAACATGCCTTATGACTATAGCCAAATGGGCAAAGTCCTTCAATTGCCTAGCGTTAATCTAGGCAAACCACCCTCCTTCGATGGAATCAACTACAATGATTGGGAACACAAGATGAAGCTACATCTTCTTGCCGCAAGAGCTTGGGAGATTGTCGAGAATGGACCAAGTCATGTCGAAGGCGAAGAGTTCACCGACAATGATGTGATTGAGTTTCAATAAAATGCTCAAGCGGCATCATTGATTCTATCATGCCTTAAGCCCGAAGAAAGTAACAAGGTGCATGGAATGGTAAATGCCAAGAAGATTTGGGATACTCTCAAAATATCATATGAGGGTGATGCAAGTGTAAGGAAGTGCAACATTGAGCTTCTACAAGGAAAGATCGAGAACTTCACTATCAAGAGTGGTGAAACCACTCAACAAATGTTCGATAGATTCATGACCTTGATAAACAAGATTAGAGCTCTTGGAGATAACAAGTGGGATGACAACTCAGCTGCAAGAAAGCTATTGAGAGCTTATAGGAAGAAGAACAAGACCCTTGCATCAATCATCATGGAGAGACCTAACTATGAGAGCATGAGACCTCATGAGATGCTTGCTAAAATAAAGCATCATGAAGTCTTGGATGATGAAGCTCTAGAAGACCAAGAAGCAAGCAACAAGAAGGTGGTAGCTCTCAAGGCAAACCAAGAAGAAGTAAGGAAGGCCCAACATGATTCATCAAGTGAAGGGAGCGATGATTCCAATGATGAGATTGCTCTTCTTGTGAAGAACTTCCAAAGATTCATGAGGAAGAAAATGTACAAGAAGGGCAAAGGTGGATACTTCAAGAAGTCAAAGAAGAGGAATTGTTATGAGTGTGGTGCGGACAATCATTTCATCGCTGATTGTCCACAAAAGAAGAACAAGAGCAAGTTTAGCAAGAGTGATGACAAGAACCAAAGAAGAAGAAGAGGTGGTGAAGCTCATCTTGGTGAAGAATGGTTCTTCGAAGATGACTCTTGTGGCGGAACCGTCTTGATTATAAGAGCTCAAGTATTATCTTAGCCAAATCCGTCTGACTTCGACTGATACTTGAACCCATACAACCCGGTAGTCCGGAAATCTCGAAGGATTTCTAACACCATACATCAAACAGGATCGCATCGTTCAAGGATTACATTCGTAAAGATACATCATAACGAAAACGAAACCGAATTTAAAATATCAGAGTGCGAATTTAAAACGGAGTTATTACAATACTGAGTTTAAAAGTGCGGAAGCTGAAATAGTTTAAAGCACGACCACCACACATGTGGTCCAAATAAAACATTATTTTGATAAATCCACTCGACACAACTCACTCCTCCCTTTTTAAGATAATGTGCCACTAGTAGTCTCGATCCAGCAAAAGAAAAGGGGAAAGCTTCTGGACGACCCTGCCCTGGGCCTACTCCTCATCACCTTCCACCGGGTAGAGGCAGTGCTTACAATAGCCAAAGTAGACCTGGCCATCTGCAACAAACGGGATAAACCCTGAGTACGGGAATGTACTCAGCTAGACTTACCCGTCCAACTGAAAATAAAGACACCAAGGACATGCAAGGCCTTTTCGGGTGGAGCTGGGATCTTTTAGTTGCGAGAAGCTCAAGTTTAGATAGGAAGTAATCAGTGATAAAGATGAGCTGCCATTTTTAGACCTATTCCTTAATTCTAGGTTTTTCACCTGTACTAGAGCACTCACTTGAATCTACCACTCAATAATATAACCATATCCAGTTGACTTATCCACATTTTAGTTGAACCTTTAATCATTACATGGAGTCGTATCGTGGTGAAGCTCGCCATAGTTTCCCACTAACCGGGGGAGACGGCGACTCGAATCGAATTCCAAATTAGCTGATGAAAGACCTTTAATACCAGCCCACACTTTCCCCGTCGGGTCCATGCATTGGGCAACCGCTCGACGCTTGTTCGTGGTGGTAATCGTCGCGGTTCAAGCACGGACCGCCCAATTGGAACCTGGCGATGGCCTCACGCGGCAGATTGCAATTTCCATACTAGAGGGCACGACACGGGTTAAGACCGGCCCGAACAGCTTCTAACTGGCTTTGGGGTCGATGATTACAGCACCGACATATCCCTAAGTAAAAGGGCGCGTTCAAAAATGAACGAGGGCCAACATCAATACAAACCTACACGATCCAACGGATGGACTGCCCCAAGTTTCCGAACTTGTGCCCTGCCATCCCGTTGACCGTATTTCATTACTACTCAGGTTCTTTTCCACGATAGCAAATATAGCCAACCGTGATCCGGTAAATACCCATCCGGGTATTACGGAAACATCCTTAACTACCACTTTTATTAAGCAGGCTAAGCAATTCTACATTGTAATTAAATAACAGGATAACAAGGTAGATATTAATCAATAACCAAGGAATGGTAATGCAGCAAGTAGGATTCATTCCAACTCCTAAACCTAATGCATCACAATATAAAAGGACTCAAGTAATCTTAATTGCAAAAGATAGGAGGCTTAATATGCTCTGGAGCTTGCCTTGGGTGAAGACCGAGGCCTCGTGGGAAGGGCACTCGGGCAAGTTAGTGTCGCTGGCGGGGTCGACTTCCTCGGCTTGCTGGAGCTCCGGAATCTGCTGCTCGGCGTTTGTCTCTGGCTCCTGGTCGGGCTCCGGAGGGGTCGATCCTATTGTATGCGATGATTAATAAATAATTCAAAAGAAACTTAGGTTTGAACTGCAAGTGCACTTTTCTGGACTCAGAAAAATCCACAAAAATTTTAGCAGGCACACAACAGTTGCTGGACTCCACTGAACAGATTTCAGCCAAAAATGAAATACAGAACTGCAGATATAAAAATGACAAGCAAACTGCCCAAAAAGGTGCTTTGAACTAGCTCCTCATTCAAAAAGTGTTAAACAACAGACTTCATATTTTTTCCCAAATTCTACTTCACATTTTATGCTTATCAAGAAAGTTCCATGAACAGAAATATTATATTATTTCTTACATGAATTTTCAAAGGAAAACATAGAAAAGCACATTTGCAAAACAACTTCAGATTTCTTCACATAACAGGTCATGCTTCCTTTTTTTTAGCTTGGACATCATAAACAGAGACTATACAAATTTTCCCACATTTTATCTCGACATATAAAACACCTTAACCTTTATTCAAAGAAATCAGCCAAAAAGGACTTTTTGCCAAAACAGAAACTTTTTCTACATAAACAGTGCATTATATATTTTTCACATGTATAAAACAGGATAATAAACTTACACAAAATTTTCCAGGAATTAACTCAACCAGACAACATATATAACCATTTATCTTAGCAAAAGCATATAAACTGAAATAAAAAAAATAGTAAAATTAACTCCTACCAAAAATACTTTTATATTTTTCCAGGGTAGATCTACTCATAAACAAACTAGCAAAACTAAAAGCACTCCACTTGGACTAACAAAACAGGATTTACAAAATAAACAAGCATTTATGGGAAAAAGAAAAACATTTTGGAAAAAGTTTTCTGGAAACACTCGGCGCACGGAAAGGTGTGTGCTCGCCCGAGGCCTGGCTCGAATCGTGACAGCGGCCGAGGGTTCGCTCGAGGCCGAGTTCGGGCGAGTCGGAAATAAAACGCCCGTCCGAGGCCTGGCTCGAGGGCTCGGGCGAGACGGACAACTAGTCCGTCCGAGGCCTGGCTCGAGGGCTCGGGCGAGACGGGAAGCAATCGCCCGTCCGAGGCCTGGCTCGAGGGCTCGGGCGAGACGGGAAAACAAACGCCCATCCGAGGCCTGGCTCGAGGGCTCGGGCGAGACGGAAGCCATCGCCCGTCCGAGGCCTGGCTCGAGGGCTCGGGCGAGACGGAAACACACACGCCCGTCCGAGGCCTGGCTCGAGGGCTCGGGCGAGACGGAAACACACACGCCCGTCCGAGGCCTGGCTCGAGGGCTCGGGCGAGACGGAAACACACACGCCCGTCCGAGGCCTGGCTCGAGGGCTCGGGCGACACGGAAACAGGGGAGAGGTTTGACCGCCGATTCCTCGTCGACGGTGAGGTCGCCGGCGGTTAAGCTAGGCTTGCGAACTCGTCTCGACGAGGCGCATCGAGTGGTGCAGGTGGTTTGGCTAGCGCACGGCCGGTGCATGCCGGCGGCGAGTGGCGGCGCACGGTGATGGCGGCAACGCGCGGCTACGCCGTTTCCGGCGGCGGCCGGAGAAATTGGAGGAGGCAAAAGCTTGAGAGAACCCTAAGGAGCAAAGCTACGGGGTTGGTTTGGCTCGGGTGGCTCCAGAGGAGCTTGGCCACGAGCGAGGTCCGCGGCGGGCGGCCATGGCGTTCGGCCGGGGAAGAAGATGTGGGAGAGAGCGGTAGCGTTGAAGCTAGGTGGTGTTCTCACCTTGCCTTGGCTTGGTGAAGCTCGAAGATGAAGAAGAAGAGTCGGTGGAGCTCGGGTTGGGGAAGAACGGCGTTGTGGCTCGGCGGTGGCGACTGACGGACCGAAAGAGGCGCTTCGTCCTCCGGCGGCGAAGGGGCTCGGTCGGGGACGACAACGTGCGCACGGTGCGTGCACGGTGTAGGCGGAGCGGTGTACGGAGGGAATCGAAGGGAGGTGCTCCGACGAGGTCAGAACGGAGAGGGAAGGTTGCGGTGGAGGTCGCGGCGAGAGCGAACCGAGCGCTTGCTCTGGCTTGGTGGCGAGGGGAGGAGAGTGCGAGCGAGATTGGGAGAGTGTGTGCGGGAGAGAGAGGGAGTGAAGAGGTGCTCGGGGTTTTGATCGGCTTGACCGGTGGTCGTGGCGGGGCCACGGCGGCGCGGTCGGCGAGGCAGCGCGGTGATGCCGTGCACGGCGAGCGGGTGCGGCAGGCGAGGCGAGCGGAGAGTGGCCGGGGGAGATAGCTTGCGTGCTCGGGTGAGAGGGGATCGAGCGAGGAGTGGCCGGCGAAGATCCTCGGCAGAAAGCGGCGGCCACGTGGCGGTTGCGGCCGGCGTACGGCGCGGCATGTCAGCGGCAGCAGCGCGCGGCGCGCGCGGCACGCGGGCGAGCGCTGGCGAGCGGCGCGGGGTGCGCGGGCGAGCGCGGGAGCGGGCCGGCGCACGCGAGTTGGGTCGAAAGGTGGGGCGTGGAAGGAATTGTTTTTCCTTTTTTTCCAAATACTTTTCAAACTTTGACCACTCAAAAACAGTTTCAAAAACTCCAAACTAGGTTTTGACCCAAATATAAAAGTTTCTCGAAATAATTTTCTCTACGACTTTCATATAGGACACTTTTTCTGAAAACCATTTTTAAATCCTCCACATAAACAAAGCCAATTTTAAAGTATAAACCATTTTGTTTTGACTTATTTTTATTTACAAACTAATCTGAACTAGGTCAAAACTCCAACATGAAAAGCACTCTACTCAAGATTCTCTATTTTATAAAACTCTTTGCCAAAACAGAAATCCACTCAAACAACCAAGTCCAATAGAAATCCAAATCCAATTAAATAAACAAAAGACAAAACACTCTCATGCTCATGAAATGATGCAATGCATTGCTTATGTTTCTTTAGTAGCTAAATGCAGTGCCTTAATGCAGTGCTTGACACTAGGGTGTCACAACTCTAGTGATGAAGAGAAGAGCAAGGGCAAGGAGAAAGAGAAGGGAGCAGCCAACATCGCCATACATAAGACCTCTTCTCCAAGCCCCCTCGCCAACATGACTACCTCGACCACTTCATCACGCTTGTTTGAGGGCCTCACCGACGAAGAGGATGACGTCACTCATTCTTGCTTCATGGCTAAGGATGAGAAGGTATCACCTCACTCTCCTACTTGTTCTAGTGATGAATTTAGTGATGATGACATGGATGAATTTGAACTAAGTATCATAAGAAAGTTTGGTAAGAAAGGTGGACCAAAGATATTAAAATTGCTTAGTAAATTGGAAAGTTGGAATGAGAGTCTTGTTTTGCAAGGGGACTTGATCTCTCAAGAGAGAGAAAAGAACCTTGCATTGGAAGTCTCTCTTGCCGAGGAGAAGTTGAAGGTTGAGAAATTGACCGTGGAACTATCTTTAGCTAATAACTCTAACAAGAAGTTGGCTAAGGAATGTTCCACGAGCAATGACTCAATTGCTAATCTTAAGAGTAAGGTTAGCTTGGTTCAAGAAAGCCTCACAAGCTTTCAAGACAAATATCAAACTCTTGAACTAAGCTACAACACTCTTTGGAGTAGTACTTCTTCAACTACTCCTAAGGATTCCGACAACTCTAATGCTTCAACAAGTAATGGTTGCAATAGATGTTATAAAGTTGATATAAATGCCTGTGCAACTAACATTGTTGAGTTAGAGAAGAAGAGCAAAGAGATCCAACGGTTGAACATGATTTTGAGGAATGGTTGCAAGTGTAAGATTGAACAACCAAAGGACATCCTCAAGACCGCAAGACACCCATCCATCAAAGATGGGATTGGGTACAATAGGTATGGTGGCAAGGCCAATGGAAGAAAGATGGTCAAGGGGGTACCCTTCGTTAACTTTAACAAAGGGGTTCCTATCTTTGACCTCATGAACAAGGCCAACAAGGTTGCCAATCCAAAGGACACACTTGCAAATGGTAAGGTCAACAAGGAAAAGCAAGTGGAGGTCCCCAAGCAACAAAGGCCTATATCAAGAAGCTATACATGTGATTATTTGTGTTGTTGGGGGAGAAAACGGCAAGATTGTCATTAAGTATGTTGGTGCCCTCAAGAAGAGGGAGATTATGAGAAATGTTTGGGTGCCCAAAGTTTATGTGACTAACCCCCTTGGACCCAATCTCACTTGGGTACCTAAATCAAGAACATAATCTTGTTTTGTAGGAATATGCCTCCGGTGGATCAAGTTGGGTGTTGGATAGTGGATGCACCAATCATATGACCGGGGCAAAAGAAATGTTCACCTCCTTTCAACCAAGCCGTGACTCATGCAACAACATTGTGTTTGGTGACAATGGAAAAGGAGAAGTGCTTGGTTTGGGTAAAATTGCTATCTCAACTGACAATTCCATATCTAATGTATTACTTGTGCATTCGTTGAGTTACAATTTGTTATCTGTTTCTCAACTTTGTGAAATGGGTTACGATTGTCTCTTTACGGATAAGGGTGTGACCGTATCTAGAAGAAGGGATTCCTCTATTGCATTTAAAGGTGTGTTGAAGGGAAAACTTTACCTAGTTGATTTCTCAACTAGTAAGGTAGAACCTACAACATGTCTAATGGCAAAATCTAGCATGGGTTGGCTTTGGCATCGCCGACTAGCTCATGTTAGGATGAGGAACTTGGCCCAACTTCAAAGGGAAGGGCACATCCTTGGACTAACCAATGTCTCATTTGAGAAAGATAGGATTTGCAGTGCGTGCCAAGCTGGAAAGGAAGTTGGAGCAAAGCATCCAATGAAGAATGTCGTGTCAACCACAAGGCCATTGGAGCTACTACATATGGACCTCATCGGACCCGTTGCTTACCAAAGCATCGGCGGTAACAAATATGGTTTTGTTATTGTTGATGACTTTTCTTGTTTCACTTGGGTGTTCTTTTTAGCAGATAAAAGTGAGACCCAAGGCATCTTCAAGAAGTTTGCTAGAAGGGCTCAAAATGAGTTTGAGCTCAAGATCAAGAAAGTGAGAAGCGACAATGGGACCGAGTTTAGGAACACCAACATAGAAGAATATCTTGATGATGAAGGAATCAAGCATGAGTTCTCCATTCCATATACCCCATAACAAAATGGGGTTGTGGAAAGGAAGAATAGAACTCTTGTCGAAGCCGCAAGGTCTATGTTGGATGAATACAAGACGTCCCATGGCTTTTGGGCGGAGGCGATGAACACCGCGCGTCATGCTATCAACCGCCTCTACCTCCACAAGCTAAGGGACAAGACGCCATATGAGCTTCTAACTGGTAACAAACCAAAGGTGCATTACTTTCGAGTTTTTGGCTGCAAGTGTTTCATACTTAACAAGAGGGCCAAAAGTTCAAAGTTTGCACCTAAGATACACGAAGGCTTTCTACTTGGTTATGGTACTAACGAACATGGCTACCGCGTATTCAATAATGCCACCGACACTATTGAGTTAACGGTAGACGTGACTTTTGATGAATCCGACGGCTCCCAAAAGGAGTAAGTCAATGATGAGCTTGTAGTTGATGACATGTCTCCATCCGAAGCAATAAAGAAGCTTGCAACTAGTGATGTGAGGCCTATTGAGATTCAAGATGATGAAGATGAGACATTGCACACTCCACAAGATTCAAATGTCCATCATGTGCATTCAAATGTACATGGTGAAGCTTCCGCAACTCCGATAGATGGAGGTGCAAATGATGTTCAAATGCAACATCAACTTGATGATCAAGCTCAAGCTCAACATGATGACCAACAAGCAAATGAAGACATCCACACATATGGTGAAGATGATGAGGATGGACCTATTCAAAGGAGATCACTCGTGCAACATCCTAAAGTGCATCATATGATTCAACGAGATCATCCCGTTGACAACATACTGGGGAGCATACGACGTGGGGTAACGACACGCTCACGTTTAGCAAATTTTTGTGAACATTACTTGTTTGTCTCCTCTTTGGAACCTCTTAGGGTGGAAGATTCACTTGATGATCCAGATTGGGTGATGGCCATGCAAGAAGAGTTGAACAACTTCACTCACAATGAAGTATGGTCATTGGTGGAAAGACCCAAGCAAAACGTGATAGGAACCAAGTGGGTCTTCCGCAACAAGCAAGACGAGCATGGCGTGGTTACAAGGAACAAAGCGCGGTTGGTGGCTCAAGGTTTTACCCAAATTGAAGCTGTACCAAATGGACATGAAAAGTGCATTCCTCAACGCCCCCTCTCTGAACTAGTGTACGTGGAGCAACAACCGGGTTTTGAGGATCCAAAATTCCCCAACCACGTCTACAAGCTCGACAAGGCGCTCTATGGGCTCAAGCAAGCCCCTAGAGCTTGGTATGATTGACTTAAGGACTTCCTACTCAAAAAGGGTTTTGAGATAGGGAAGGGCGACACTACTTTATTTACTCGCAAACTCAATAATGATATTTTTGTGTGCCAAATATATGTCGGTGACATAATATTTGGTAGTACTAATGTGACTTTTTGTGAGGAGTTTAGTAGGATTATGACCAAAAGGTTCGAGATGTCCATGATGGGTGAGCTGAAGTATTTCCTTGGATTCCAAATCAAGCAACTCAAGGATGGCACGTTCATCAGCCAAACCAAGTATACAAGTGACATGCTAAAGAAGTTTGAGATGGACAAGGCCAAACCCATCAAGACCCCCATGCCTACCAATGGACATCTTGATCTAAATGAGGATGGTAAGTCAGTGGACCAAAAGGTATATCGCTCTATGATTGGTTCATTGCTTTACCTTTGTGCATCTAGGCCTGATATTATGCTTAGTGTGTGCATGTGTGCAAGATTTCAAGATAATCCCAAAGAATGTCATATTATGGCCATTAAGAGAATCTTTTGATACTTAGTGCACACTCCTAATCTTGGCTTGTGGTATCCCAAGGGCTCCACTTTTGATCTACTTGGCTATTCCGATTTGGACTATGCCGGTTGCAAAGTAGATCGAAAGAGCACCACCGGGATTTGCCAATTTATTGGAAGGTCTTTGGTGTCATAGAGTTCCAAGAAACAAAATAGTGTTGCCCTATCCACCGCCGAAGCCGAGTATGTGGCGGTCGACGCATGCTGTGCCCAACTACTTTGGATGAAGCAAACACTAAAAGATTTCGGATGTGAGGAAAACAAGATTCCACTTTTGTGTGACAATGAGAGTGCTATCAAGCTAGCAAACAATCCCGTAAACCATTCTCGCACAAAACACATTGACATCCGACACCATTTCTTGAGAGACCACGAAGCCAAAGGAGATATCTCCATACGCCATGTGAGCACCGAAAAACAATTAGCCGATATCTTCACAAAGCCTCTAGATGAGTCAAAGTTTTATGCTTTGAGGAGTGAACTAAATATCATTGATTCTCGTAACGTGGCTTGATGTCTTACACACATTTGTTTTCACCTAGAGACCTAGACAAAAGTTTTGACAAATATTGTGTGTGATTTCAAAATCTATTTTGCATGCTTCACTTGTGTCCATAATTATGTACTGCTTGTATGAAATCTGGACATGTTTGGAGTGTGTGTAGTATACCACACAAGGTTCTCCTAGGATAGCTCTCTGCCCGTTCTGGAAGTGAACGGTCGGTAGTACCGCCATAAGGGTCGGTAGTACCGACCGTCGGTAGTACCGACCGTCGGTAGTACCGACCGTCGGTAGTACCGACCGTCGGTAGTACCGACCCCTTTGGGCGGTAGTATCGACCGGGGTTTGACCCTGGCATAAAAGGTCGCGGTGAATTTTCTTCAACCCTATCCAGTCATTTCTTTTTACACTGCGCCGCCGCCGCCTCTTGAGCCCGTGTCTCCCGCACCGCCATCTCGCTCTCTCCTTGATCTCCCTTCTCCTCCACATGAATCCAAATCCATCTGGTGGGAAGGTGCTTTGGTGCAAGGAGATCGCGTTGGTGGTGTCCTTGAAGCCCGAGAGTTCTTCCTCCATTGGATTTCGGCCTCTTCACTTCGAGTAGCAAGGTACTAGGGCGTTCTTGCCCGATCTCTCAATGTACCTTGTTCTAGGTTAATTCCTTTGGTAGGATTGTTCTCTCGAATGTATAGATGCTTCTAGGATGTATGTTTTGCATGTTTATGGGCGATTTGTGTGATTGGATTGAAGTAAACCGCATGCTGCAGTGCGGTCGGTAGTACCAACCACTACGGGTGGTAGTACCGACCGCGCGCAGTGAGCAGTTTTCTTCCCCGATCTTGATCGTCACCTTCTTCGCTACATCCTTTGAAGTTGTTTTGTTATCACCTGTGTCTCATATCGGTCTATGCTCTCTTTTCCTAGATGTCGCATAGCCGAAGGGGCTCTCGTGATACTCGTCAGGCTAGAGATGATGAAGATGATGAGTATGTTGCCTTGGAGCAAGGCGGCTTGGAGCAAGGGGAGCCGCAGCGACGCAATCCCGGGCGTCATGCTCGAGCCGGTGGGAGCAGTGAGGATGTCACTCGACAGGTTCGTGGGCGTTCGTCCATGGGCCGTCGGAGTGTCGGCAGTGACAGGGGTGGTGGCAGGGCTGGTGGCAGTGGCCATGCGCCTCCACCGCCTCCTGTCAATGGCCCTCCTGGCTGTCTGCACAATGTGATCGTGGGAGGAGTGGCTCTGGAGGTTGGACCTGAGCGAGAGGGTCGTTCCATTAATCCTCGTGTTGGACCTCCCTCTCCTCTGGCTTCCGGGTTGATGTTGATCAACCGTCTGTTTCGCATGCATGATGAGGCCGGTGCTTTGATGGTGAGACCTGCTTACCCTGGTAATGTCATGGATTATTCAGACAGGAAGCGGGGAAATCTATTAAGGGCCCAGCGGTTGGAGAACCCCTATCATTTCATCAGGGATGACTCAGTGGACAGACGCTTTTGGTCCCGCTTTCAGCAGGACTACTATGTGTCTGTCCTCTGGAAGGGCTTTTGTGCTAAGGGGTGTCCTCCTCTTTTTGAGCACAAGCGTCTGTCGATTCGATCCTTGTCTGACAAGGGTTCTGAGGAGATAGATGCTTTGGTGCAGAGGCTTGAGGACTGGAGGATTCTGACCCTCATATCTGAAATGACCTCATTTTCCACGAAGGGAAAATCCACAGAGTCAAGTGTAATAAAACTCTTTTGAGTCAAATTACCTGATAATCCAGTCAAATATCAATAATCCATACTTCGAATAAAAGCGTACTTAATACGATAATACTTATTACATCGCCAACAGGCGAAAATTTAGATAAACAACATCCGGAACAGCTTGAAGTAGACGAAGAAGCGCGATCGAACTCCAACTTGAGCGTAGAAGCGAAAACCCCCTATTCCTCGAACCCCTCGGAGTGGTACTCCTCCTCGGAACCTGAAACCTCAATTTTCAGTACGATTTGTACTGGCCACACTTTCCCATCCTATATGATTTATATGTGGTAGTGGATGCAACAGGTAAATGAAATTCAGACCTAGCAGGCTGGGTTTTCCTATGCATAACAGTATAATAATTATGTATGTTTATCATGTTTCACCATTTTAACTTATCACCGTATCCATCACCAATTCACCATTCCCTCACACACACACATACTCTCGCTCAGTCGACAGAGGCCAGCTCCCTCCCAGCCTTTGTCTCAACGGCCCGCAGTCTCACCTGACTCACGGCCGGCACACTCTTACCAGAGGGAGAAAAGAGAAGCTCTCACTAGTCGGAAACAGGTCAGGGAAAAAGGTCCGCGGCCAACGAATTGGCCATCGTATCGATCGATCAACCATACTCTCTGCAGAGGTTCTACAATATCCACAAGATCGCCATCATCAGCACCTCGGATGTGCCTAGGCGGATACCGGCCGCTTGCCAGCCTAGAGTAATGCCACCCTACCACTCAGCCCTGGATTCACCTCAAGTATGTCTGGGTGGCTAAGTCTATGAAGTCACGATTCCTCTCCCGAAGGGGGAGCCGTGATCGTCTCGGAAGGGTGTGGGACTCTGATACCCGTACCTTCCTCGCACTCTCTCGCCTAGCAGTAATGGCATTACCCTACCAGGTAGTCCGGCCGTCCCCGTCCATAAGGAGCGAGTGGCTTGTAAAGGTATTTCCCCGCGGTCCAGATCCCGCACCAATCTAGGGTGACTAAGCCGGAATGTCTTCTCAAAGGTTTTCATTATATGTGCCACCACAGCACGCTCCTGATCTGGGCTCCACCAGCGGCTCACACCCAGATCCACCTCATGTCACCATTTAACCCGCCACAGGTTTCACACCACAGGGCATCCAGATATGCCCACAGCAAGACTCGCACCAGGCTCGTCGTATATTCCGGCTCGGTCGACACAACCCTCACCACCATACTCACCCAAAACACACGCAGCACACTCCCCGATATACACCGTATTACAGTATGCACCGGTTTTCACCGTAGCGTAAATAACTATGATCAAGATAGTATTTACAGCGCGTGTCTATCCTATCAGCTGGGTAGCAGGGGATAGGTTGCGTCAAGGTATGGGCTTACAAGCAATCTATCATGCAAGTCCTATACTGAGCATCATTTAGAAATGTAATTTAGCATGCGTAATGGGATCTACGAGGTTGGATGGGCTGTGGCACCTTGAGATTGATCGTTGCCTTGTTCCTCCTCGTAGCTGTGATCCTCGTTGTCAGGCGTCCCTTCCGGCTCTGAAATCGTACGAAAACGGTCGCATTAGCGACATCTATAGAATAGCACAAAGAACGAATGAAAATTCAAAAGATCCAAATGCACTCAAACATGGTACCATTAGGTAGATCTCGATTTTAGATGAATTTAGCAACTTGAACCACTATTTTTGGAGTCTGTATGAATTAGTTATGAATTTCCGAAGTTTATTCTATTCTCTGAAAATAACAAAAGACAGGTTAAATAGGGTGACGACACGTGTCGCTCTGTGACTGGTCCGTTTGGTGTCAGTGAATGACAGGTGGGTCCGCGGTCAGCGTTGACTTGGTCAACGGGTGTTGATGTCAGCATGACGTCAGCATTACGTCAACTCGGACGCTTCTGTTCGCGTCCCTCGAGTGAGCCGAGGCCTCCCTCGGTCGGTGATGCCGAGGTCGCTACCCTCGAGTAAGTCGAGGCCTCCCTCGGCCTCGAGCCTCGGGCGAATCGGTGTTTTGCACCGAGGCCTCCTTCGACCTCGAGCCTCGGGCGAATCGGTGTTTTGCACCGAGGCCTCCTTCAACCTCGAGCCTCGGGCGAATCGGTATTTTGCACCGAGACTTCTCTCGGCCTCGAGCCTCGAGCGATTCGGTGTTTTGCACCGAGGCCTCCTTCAACCTCGAGCCTCGGGCGAATCGGTATTTTGCACCGAGACTTCTCTCGGCCTCGAGCCTCGGGCGATTCGGTGTTTTCTCCCCTTTCTCCTCTGTTTTGTTACGGCGGCGCTCCGCCAACGGCGCGCTTGCGTCGGTGCTCAACTTCGCCTTCCTGGACTCGATTCTGTGCTTCAGCGTGATCGTGTTTCTACGGCGGATCGATCCAAGCCTCCAATTCCGTGATCTGGTGATCCCAGCGGCCAGCGTGGGTGACTTGGCGGCGGAGCCGTGGCGGTGTGATGCCGTTTGGCTAGCTCCGCTCCTCCCCAACCAAATTCAATCATACGGTCTCCTTCCCATCTCCTCTACTGCCTCTAGATCATGCTGCTGCCATCAGTAATCCCGGCAGCAACTCCACGCGTATGATCTTGCACGGCGGCACACAGCGGCGCGACCATGCGACATCGGAACGAGCTCATTATCGGTCACCAGTTAATTCTACGGCGCGCACGGTGTTCTCCTTCACTCGGTGATGCTATGCGGCCAGTTAGTTTCCCAACTCGAGGCCCGTGGCAACTGGAGCACAGGTTCGCCACGGCATGCCCAGCCGCGACGTCGCGCATGGTCATGGCGTCTCGCCCTCTCGGCTAGAACGCTCCTCGGTCTATGGCTTCAACTAGAGTGTGCACGGGATTCTACTTCGAGTGGTGATCACCATCGGCTATTCAGCAGCGTCTCTTGTGGGCTATAGCGTTTGGGTCAACGTTTCGCCGCGGCACGTCAGTTCGCGGCGACGCGCATGCGTTTCATCGCCGTGAGCTCGGTCTCCCTAACTAGTTCGGAGTGCGATTCATGAGGCATCAACGTGTGCGCGGTGATGTGAGTTCGCTCCGAGCCGGTAGAGGCTCTGGCCTGCGCGCTCCGGTACGGGCGCCATGGCCGATGCAGAGGACGAAGATGGCGGAGGCGGCATGAGGCTTACCGTGGTGGCGGTGAAGATAGGATAGCGGTGCAGGGCGATTCGAGGCCGTGTAGCTCCGGTTGCAGTGCCGTGCAGCTCCTGGTTCACCCCGTGCTCCGCTTGCGGTCCTCTTCCTCGGCGCCGACGAATTCCGCGGCGGCGCTCCGGTTCCACCCGTCTCCGCCTCCGGCTCTCTTCCTTCTTCTGCCCTCAACTCTCCCTCTTGGCGGTGTGGTGAAGTAGTTGCGCCACAGCGTGGCGACGTTTGCTGCCAATCCAAGTGCTTCGGCGAGGGCTCTGCTTTTATGGGCGCAGGGTGCCCGTCGCGGTGGATGGCGGATCGGCCACGCAGCTCGATCCGAGGGTCGCGAGGCACTCCGATTCCACACGCCTCCACTTCAATCGCAGGGGCAAGATTCCCTAGTTTGTTAGGGGTTTGTTAGCCGCGGTCGGCCGAGGTGGCACGGTGGGGGCCGCCGCCATTGCCGTGCTCTGCCTTCCGGCTTGCGCAAGAAGAAGAACAGAGATGGTTCTCGCTGACGCGTGGGGTCGGGTTGTCGGGGTCTCGGCGCGGAGGCGAGCGGGCGCACGTGATGGCAGAGCCGCTCCGCGCGCGGTTGAGCTGGTCGGTTGGGCCGTGCGGTGCACGCGTGGTGACGGGCCGAAATGGCTGCGCGAGTGCTTCCTGTGCGGGAGGTTTCGGCCCAGTCAGTGTGTTCCCCTCTCTCTTTTTCTTTTCCTAATTAGATTAATGCTAATGTTGATACTTATTCCAAATATTAATCTTAAACTTTTAGGGCTGTCAAGCAGTATGTTATGTAAATTTATATATATGTTTTTGGTGCATTTCACACAGAAATCCAAGAAGAGTCAAACCACATATGCTTATTAATAGGTTATTTAGTTACACACTATGCACCTTACCTAATGGTCAAGTATGAATGTTAATGCATATGCTAGAGATTGATGCACAAGTAAGTTGTCTCACTCATCATGCAAGGTAAAAAGAAAAGAAAAATTTTGTGGTTGGGATTTTGAGGTAGAAATTTGTGGGTTGTTACAATATCTGGTGAGCGCAGCTACAATTAGGAGATCATATGTCAGTTCTGGGCCACTCTCTTCATTGATCAGCCTGCGAAGGTGCTGCATTGGATGACCCAGGGGGTCCACTACAGGTGTGACTTTGTCACCTTCGCCAGGCTGTTGGGGTTTAACAATGAGGACCGCAATGCTCCTAGGCTATCTGAGATGTATGGTGAGGGAATGTACCCTGACGAGCTGCAGAATTCTGGAATTTATATGCATGGCAAAGTGGCAAACTTTCAGGTCAATGGGCTGAAGCCGACTTACTTTGTTCTGAACAACCTGACGCGGCTTACCTTGGACGCCAAGAGTGGCGCCAACATGAATTTGAGGAATGATGCTCCAAAGGTCCTTATCCGATTTGCTCTGCCCGATGGACGGTTCAGTATATCTCACTTCTTATGGCAGAAGATTTCTGATGTCTATAATGACCCGCACAAGGATTTGCCTTTTGCTCCGTACTTAATGCATATCATTGAGCATGTTGTTGGAGCCACCTTCGAGTATGACAGGAGCTTGAAGAAATACAAGGTCCGTCAGTTCTCTTCCACGGGCAAGGACAAAGCTGAAGAAGGTGGTGATGCTCCAGCAGCGGCTGCCCCTGGTGAGGCACATGGCCAGGAGCAGGCTCATGAGGATGCTCCTCTTGCTGCCTCTTCTCCTCCATGTCGTGAGAGGCGTAGGAGTGGAGGTAGTGGAGGTGGTGGAGGTGTTCGTTACGCTCTCAGCAAGTTCTTCTCCTAGTTCTGTTACAAGGCTGAGCGTGACGAGCGACATCAGTGAGAGGTGCGTGAGCATCTTGGTCTCCCTCCACGGTCTCCTCTTCGGTCCTTCCCGGATCCCTTCGCCGAGTACGATGCCCAACATGGACGTGATGATGATCATAATGATGATGACGATGGTGAGCAACAACAACAGCAGCAGCAGCACAGAGGTGATGATGAGGCCGGTATCTTCAGCTCCGCCCTGTATCAGCCTCTACATCCTCCGCCTTCGTATCAGCCGCCCCCCTTCTATCCTGACTACGGTGAGGGTCCATCACATGGTGGTGGATCCACCTCGTACCAGGGTGGTGGTGGTGGCTCCTACATGGGCTTTGCTGCCCCCGACGCCGATCCAGCTGGGAGTGGTGGCTTCCACGCCCCTTCTCCTCCGCCGGATCCCTCTACCGCTCCTTCGTCGTCGTTCCCAGGTGGTGATGTTGGCGCCAGCGCGTACTCCTCTCTCTTTGGTGGCTATGATGGTTCGTCAGGTGGCTACTATTAGTTTCTTATGCTTATCGTGGCCTACCCTTTTTGGCATTTGATGCCAAAGGGGGAGTGTTAGGCTTATCATGATGTAATAGTTAGTCTTTGAGAGAGTTAAACTATGAGAACTAAGTGTGGTTATGCTACTTGTTTATTTGTGATGTGTTGAGGATGTGAAACATTTGAGCTTAATGTTATATTCATGTTTGGTTCATCCTCTATATTCATGTCATGGTTAGTGATTGTTGTTTTCGATATGGCTATGTGATTTGAGTCCTTTTCTTTCTTCCATAGCCATTCGCTTTTCTCTTGTTACGCTGTTATGTAAATCACCATGCCATCTTGTTTATGCATCACAAACTGTTATATATGATGTTGTCACGCACACTTAGGCACCCCACGGATTGCGAAATTTAGGGGGAGCTCTTTTTCTTATGTATGCAACCTTGCTTAATGTCAAGGTTTGAAATTCTTATCCAAAGCATACACTAAGGCGGAGCTCGAACTAAATTTTGGAATTCAAAAGCTTCAATTCTTTCTATCCTTATTGTAAACCTAAGTTGGTTGTCATCAATTACCAAAAAGGGGGAGTTTGAAAGTGCATTCGCCCCCAATGTGGGTTTTGGCTAATTAGTGACAATCAAATTAGGGACTAATGGCTTTATAAAAGCATGTATGCAGGTGATAGTTCCTAGAAAGATTTGAAATGTTGAAATCTCGTGAACAAAGCACGTTGGATATATTTGGACATATAGATGCCTAGCTCAAGTGGTGGTTTGAAAGTTTGATTTTAAACTTGAGTTATAGGTAAGCCAGACTATCAAGAGGGTCACAAATTAGGTTGGCTAGATGTGGAGAAAAGTGCTCAAATCGACTAACTAAAGTTTGCTTGAGAGACACCGCACGATTATGAACACATAGAGATTTTTCTGTGCAGTCGGTAGTACCGACCATGGGGTCGGTAGTACCGACCAGGGAGGCAGCGCGCAATGTTCTCTGGATGGAGTTCATTTTGAACTGTCGGTAGTATCGCCATTAGGTCGGTGGTACCGACCATCCAGACCATTCTAACATCCTCTCTGTGTAGACTCAAAAATGGCCTGGCGGTAGTACCGCCATAAGGCCGGTACTACCGACCCTCGGTGGTACCGACCTCGGCCGGTAGCAAGTCAGTTTTGCAACCTCTCTGTGTAGACTCGAAAATGACTTGGTGGTAGTACCACCATAAGGTCGGTACTACTGTTAACGCAAAACGTGGCGCCTCGCGTCAAGAGCACACAGCAAGCCGAACGAGGCTAGCTTCAATCGGGAGCCCGGGGTGTATCAAACCCGGAGACGTGCCAGTCGGTTTGACCTGAAAACCAACAAGGGATAAAATGTGAGAATACCTTGGAACATGCTGGGTAAAAACCAGACAGTTCCAGATGTACGGCTTTGGAAGCCAATCACGACGGCACACAGCTATAGAAGCTGTTTGTCAAAACAGGTTTAAGATGTCATTCGGCAAGTATAAAGAGAAAGCGTGTAATCGTGTCGAATGCCGAACACATATGTGACAAAAGAATAAAAGAGGTAACTTGTAAATACAAATCTATTCAGATAACATATGCATAGGCCAATCCAGCTAGTCTGTCGCACGTCCAGCCTTCATAAACCCGTCAGGTATAAACTGAAGCAAAGCTAATCCACCACATGATACCACTTGCTATAAATCTACACCACTCCTTATAATTAGATTAATCCACCGCATGATACGATCTAATTATAAGAAGCTAAAAGCATACATACATCTGAATAGATCTATACATACTCATTACTCATGTAAGCTTAACCAGAATCGACAAACTAGCCGAACTGGGGTCCATGAAGAAGAAACATACAAGCAAAGCATGATTAAACTAATCTAAAACCTGTACCTGCCGCACGACACCCAGCTCTATCAAAGCTTAAACATGATCGACATGCATGAACCCGCAACATGTAACAATCTAGATTGAAAGTCGGTTCGGCCATCATGATCTTGTGATTAGCAAAGCACAAGCAAACTCGTGCAACAAGGCCGAACGAAGATCAATCTAGATTGGGCAAAAAGTGTTGTACGAATTAAATAAATAAGACATATAACACATGATAACTTGATGAATCTGTTAGATCTGCCAAATCTAACAAAGCCGATAACTATTTTTACTCATGACTCAATCCGCCGCACGATACAAGTCATAGGTAAAAACTTCCGGTCATAAGCTTAAATCCGCCGCATGATACTAAGCTTAACATACGAGACTACTTGCATTATATCTAAATCCACCGCATGATACTAGACATGATAGCAAGGTTGTCGGTACTTACGGAGGTCGACGGATCGATGATTCCCCTCGAAGAACTCGACGACACGACTATAAGGACTCGAAGACGGCACGGGGCCGGTTGTATTGATGTGGTTGTGAACAGTTTTACAATGGCCGAGGGTTTATATTTATACCCTAGGCGGATAAGAGTCCCAAACGGACTTGCCTAATAACAAAATACATTTAAACAAATATTGAGATATATGGAGTCTACATTCTCCTTTACGTGAAATCCATGCCGATGCACGTGCCCTTGCTTGCTTGTCAATCAAACGGCCAATCGTCCATCACCATGATAAAGTACGTTATCCTGCTTCCATATTCTTCTGATACCTGATCATGCTTGCACGTACGTTTAACCTTGCCATATTCTTCTGATGCTTGTACGTACGTTTAACCTTGCCATATTCTTCTGATGCTTGCACGTACATTTTGCCATATACGTATCCATGTCTAGCTAGTTTCATACATGAATGTACGGAATATATGGGCATGAAAATCCGACCATGCGTACAAACATTGTCTTTGCTTCTTTCCTTGTTGATGTGTATCTAAAGATGTCAAGTTTGTCTGGAATAAAGCACTATTATATTTTCTTTCTCGCACATACTTGAAATACCAGACCTTCCCAAATTAATCACCCTGCCAAGGATATTTGTTCGCTCCTTCTCGTAGCATTTCTATCAGGCCGATATATTGTCACAACACATCATCGCTATCTCACATGAAGATTGGACGTTGGGTTTCTCCAAATATTTTGAATAATATTCCCTGACCGATCCGTAGATAACCCTTAACTAGAAGATTTTCCTGTTTTTGACATTACTAGCTCATTCTCTCTCCTCAAGGTAAATCGGTCAAATTTTGGTGTCAACAACTACCGACCCTGGTCGGTAGAAAGTTTGTTTATGCAGACCTCTCTATTCGCGCTCAAAATGGCTTGGCGGTAGTACCGCCGTAAGGTCGGTACTACCGACCCTCGGTGGTACCGACCCAAGCCGGTAGTTAGGCAAGTTTGCAGGGCTCCCTGTGTTGACTCGTTTTTGACTTGGCGGTAGTACCGCCATATTGTCGGTACTACCGACCCTCGGTGGTACCGACCCTGGTCGGTAGTAACTGAGGGACCAAGTCCCTTTCTGCGGAGCTCTCTGTTCGCGGCCATTTTGTCCTGGCGGTAGTACCGCCATAAGGCCGGTACTACCGACCTTCGGTGGTACCGACCTTTGGTCGATAGCTGGATCTAGGTCAAATCTCAGATCTGTGCAACAGTTTTTGACTAGTCGGTACTACCGACCATGGTGGTCGGTACTACCGACCAGCCTCGGGACTGAGGGACTATAAATAGCCCTTCTCTTCTCATTTGACCGTTACCCACTCATTCCACTCACTTATTGCGACCTAACTTCAGACAAAAGAGCTTCCAAGCATTGACTTCTCCCCTCTCTCTCCCCCTTTGCTCCAAGATTCATTCCTTTGCAAGATTTGAGCTAGGGAAGTGAGATTAGAGAGTGGGAAGCTTCGATCTACGACTTGAGCACTTGGTTTCCATCTAGCCTGCTTTGTTTGTGTTTATTACTCTTGGGTTCTTTGAACCCTAGCCGGTTAGGTGTTCTTCGTGGTAGCCCGTATTGATTCATTTGTGAGGGCTTCCCGAAGTGTTTGTATTTCCCCTGTGATTTCTAGTAGAGATACTCTAGTAGCCTTTGTGGTTGCTTGAGTGAGGCAAGGAGGTGAAAGAGACTCCGACCTTTGTGGTCACCTCAACAACGAGGATGTAGGCACTCCTTAGTGGATTGGCCGAACCTCGGGATAAATCGTTGTGTCCCGTGTGCTTGTTGATTGTCTCTACTTTGCATATTACTTGTGTTCTTCTTCTCCCTATCTCTTTCTTAGGTTGAGAAGGCTCGATCCACACCGTGGAAAGCAACCAAGGCTTGGTAAGGCTAGATTCGCTATCTATCATATTTAGTGAAGTGGGGCATACTCTTGTATTACATTCATAGCTCACATATATTGGATTTGTAGTCTCCTTTTAGGATTCCGGTAGTGTCGTTTGTTTGTGTCGGTAGTACCATTGTGTTACACCCGGTAGTACCTACCCAAACAAACCGGCAACACCGGTTGTTATCTAACTACGAATTCTAGTTTGTGAAGTTCCAGATTGTCAAAAATCACCTATTCACCCCCCTCTATGCTGATTAGATCCTTTCAGAAATGACCAAAATGAAAGTTGTAGATCTCAAAAAGTTATGAAACTTTGGTGTTGACAACTTTTTTATTTGAAATCATCTTGTCAACGAAAACTACGTTTCAAATTATCAAATTTGAAATTCAAATTTTTATAAACGTCCTCGGATGAAAAAATTACCAAAATAAAAGTTGTAGATCTCAAAAAGTTAGAAAACTTTAAAGTTGACAACTTTTTAATTTGAATTCGTTTAAGGCCTCAAATAAGCAAGTTACACACGGTTTAGTATAATATATGGGTAATCGAAACGAAGATGGAACGTATATGAGTGTGTAGTGCAGTGGTAGAGGAGGCTCCGCGCGATCGAGAGGTCGTGTGTTCGAATTCTGCTGACTGCGTGAGAGAAAATTACGTGAAAAATAGCAGAACTTGCGATTTCAAGGGAGACGAGTGGGCGCTGCCCAGTGGGCCCTTCCCCAATTAAATAAAAATTTTCCCTATTTTTTCGGGTTTTTTGTTTTTTTCTTTGCCGAGTGTTTTTTTTTGCAGAGTGGGCACTCGGCAAAAAGCCATTTGCCGACATTTTCTTTGTCGAGTGCTGTTTGACGAGTGTGGCACTCGGCAAAGCCTTTGCTGAGTGCATTTAAGCACTCGGCAAAGAATCGATCTGTTGTAGTGATATGTAGTATGGTCACGTTTGAGTCGCGTACTCCTTCCGTTTCAAATATACGGTGGTACTCCCACATGACACTGTGTTATTTTTTTATTATTCATTCATCTTCGTGATATACTTCCTTCATATAGGAAATAGATGTCGTTTAGGACAGCGATATGGTCTCCAAACCATAACTTTGATCACTTTACATATCGATGTGTTGTTTTTCTCTCATAATATATCAGTTGTTTTATCTTATCAGCCGACTTATAAGTCATAGTCGAGATCCACAACTTAGAATTTGGTCATTTAACTATATGAGATCATTTGATAAATTTAAATTTCAAATCATTAAAATTTTAGCCATATGGTTGGGACCCCAAATAATTTTAAATGAAAAACTCATCAACTACAAAGTTGCAATTCTCATCGACATCTACAGCTTTGGTTTTGGTCAATTTTTCATCTAGGTCATTTTAAAATGTTGATTTTCAAAATTGTAAAACTTCAGATAAGAAATTAAGACCATAAATAATTTTAATAAAAAAAGTGTCAACTACAAAGTTATATATTTCATTGACATCTACCCACCTTTGTTTTCAATTATTTTTCATCTGAGATAGTTTACACAATTATAAAAAAAATTAATTTCAAAATTTAAGGGCTTGAAACACCATTCTAGGACAAAAAATGACTCAAATAAAAAAGTCATCAACTACAAAGTTATACTCATCGAGATACAAAGTTTGTTTTCATCCGACTTTATATAAAAATTTATAAATTTTACTATACTGCAACATGATTATCACTGCCATATCATACAACAAGGTGGCAGTAAAAAAAACCTCTTCACCCTCGGTGCATATGGTGAGCGGAGAGTGACGAGCAACATATTGCCACCATCAGTTGGTGGTGCAAACTGGTTATAATAATGGACTACCACTTTTGATTGGTAGGGGTGGATCGAGCGGTGGGGCTCTAGCCCCCTGCGGCTGCTAGATTTATGGAGCCCCTTCTAACCCCCTTAGAAATTATTGCCATAGATATATATTGGAGAGGCTAAAATTGTTTAGAGGTTGAAGAAACCTTCTAATATTTTTTGGATCTGCTACTGTCGGTTGGCAAGACGAAACAATGGTGATAGTTATCAACCCCCACTACAAGAGGTTCAGACTTTGCCGAGTACTGGCAGCACTCGGCAATAAGCCTCTTGCACTCGGCGAAGGATTTATTGAGTGCCGCACTCGGCAAAGGCCTCTCGACAAAGATAGCGTCGACAAAGATTTCTTTGCCGAGTGCCAAATATCAGGCACTCGGCAAAAGCAAACGGCAACCGTCAACTGACGACATCTTTGCCGAGTGCCACGTGGGCCGACACTCAGCAGAGACGCCCTCTTTGCCGAGTGCCACATAAGCCGGCACTCGGCAAAGGCGGCCTCTTTGCCGAGTGCCCTGTATCTGGCACTCGGCAAAGTGGTCGAGCTGGGGAAAATTTGCCAAGCTTTACAGAGTGCGATCGCATCTTTGCCGAGTGTGGCACTCGACAAAGCTAGGAAAAATCCATTTTTTTTATATTTTCAATTTCCTGCACAGAGAACACTATATATATATATAGAACTACTATTTATGATATAACACTCTAAATAATATTTAGAGCGCCGGTGGAGCATCCCAAATCCCACAACCGTAAATGTTGTTACCAACAACCATCTTTCTGTATGCACTAGCAAAGCGATCCCGCAACCGTAAATATTTCTGCCCGCAACCGTAAATGTCGTAGAAGGAAGAGAATGATCTGGATAACATTTACGGTTGTGGGATGAGAATTAGCAGTAACTTTTACGGTTGCGAATGGAAGAGAGAATGGTGTGGCTGCCATTTACGATTGCGGGATGAGAATTAGTAGTAACTTTTATGGTTGCGGGAACTGATGACCAGTGACGCTCTAAATAATATTTAGAGCGATGCGCTTTAAATAGCGGGGTCACACATCCATATTCCATCACACAGAACATAGTATATATCACATTCATATCCATTTCACACAAATATCTAGAATCCACACAAACTACAACATACATGCATCACAGGTTCAATCTTCATCCATCACAAGTCTAAGTCGGTCATCACTGCTCACCTTGGTGCTCAGATTGTGAAGAATTCTCACTTTGCCACCCGTGTGACCCGGCCGAAGGACCACCTTGACAACCTTGCCACGCGGGCGACGGAGGGCCAGATGGCCACCTGGGGTACCCGGAGTGCGTAGGAAGGTGACCAGGGCACCTGTAGGGTGGAGGAGGGCCACCAGGGAGCCACCCGGACTGCGGAGGAGGGCCACCAGGGAGCATCACATGTGATATTTGAAATCATATCACATGTTGAGATATACTGGTTTGTGAGCATCATATGTGACAAAGTGCTCAAAACTTTCTCATTTTTTTCACGCCATACGTATATGATGTAACAACATCTCGTCAAGTTTCGCGATTTTCGGAATTCATTTGCATTTTTTATAATTAAAAAACCGTCTACACGTAATTTAGAGGCGTTGCCCTGTGAGCACGTTGATCGAGACTTCGGTTCAGTTTTTGGATTTGGCCTAAATATACAGTTAAGAACAAGAATAATATTTTTTGAATCATTAAAATCCATTATTCGATGCACCCGCAGTTCAAACTAGCGTCTTTCAGGAAAATTCAAGAAAATAAAATAAAGTCAAAAAATATAACAAAAAGTTTTGAAAGTGTCAAATTTGAACATGTTGACCCTCGTGATATGTGAAAGCTGCAAAAAAATTTGGTGGTCAAAATCAAAACAAAAAAAATTCTTTGCTGAGGGCCGGCCATGGCACTCGGCAAAGATTGGTTCTTTGTCGAGTGCCAGCCTGTCGGCACTCGGTAGTGCCAGACGACGCGCACTCGGCAAAGATGACTACTATGGATGTCGTTTGTCCCGACAATCTCTGCCGAGTGTCCATCTTTGCCTAGTGTCTGACACTCGGCAAAGATGTCTCTTTGTCGAGAGCCGGACACTCGGCAAAGAGGGGCTTTGGCTAGTGCCGCTCTTTGCCGAGTGCCACGTGGGCAGGCACTCGGCAAAGAGGAGTGTCCGAAATTTGGCACTCGGCAAACTTTCAGGCACTCGGCAAAGCTGCCACTACTAGAGAACAGACCTTTGGACGATCTACCAATTGAGCTATAGTCTCGGCCAAAAATTGTGTCCGGGGCTAAAGTCCTTTAGTCCCGGTTGGTGTTACCAACCGGGGCTAAAGGTCATTCCCGAGTGGATTCAAAAGGAAAACGTCCAGAACTACATCACGTGGGTTGCGTAGCTCAGTTGATAAGATTGTCTGAGGCGAGATGTGCTGAGTTCGAATCTCACACAACACACATTTATTTTTCCTCTCTGGACCTTTAGTCCTGGTTGAAAGCACCCGGGACTAAAGGTCGGACCTTTAGTCCCGGATTCTTAGCTCCGGTTGGAATACCCGGGGCTAAAAGCCCATTTCAACCGGAGTAAAGCCCTTTCTCCAATAGTGTGCAGTTTTCTGTAGTGCCCAGCGTATAAACATACAAGCGGTGATACTCTATACCACCAACGACTCGTATGATGAATCGTTTGTGATAACTATCACCGTCGTTGGTGATTGCTCAATTTGTAGTAGTGTATGTGCGGCGACGGAAGGGAGAAGAGAGAAGAGCAAAGAGGGTGGCCGGCCGAGCTCCACCCCTGGCACCCACGAGCCGCACCTTACTAACGAGCTTTACCAGTGGCCTCGGCGTGCACGGTGCACCTCTGTGTGGGCGGGCCTCTGCCCTGGTGAGCTTCGCCTGCAGCCTTCTCGCGCGCCGCCATGCCCTGCCCCACTCCGCCCCTAGCCTAATCGCATCGCATGCCTCCGTGCCTAGCCCTAGCGAGCCGGTTCAGCCGTGTGCTGCTGTGTGGGTGGACCTCCCAGCTAAGCCGCTTGTGCGTCGTCGTGTGGGCGCACACGAGGTGTGCCCCGTCCACGTGACATGAGTATTTTTTTTACCCACATGACATGAGTATTGTGGCGTGCGTGAGGAGGAAGATGATGAGGAAGAGGAAATATTAATGAGACTTACGGGTGAGTCTCACATGCGAGGTGGTTGATTCTATTATTGTTGTTATCCCTGAATCAAATAAAAAAAAGGTGCACTACTGTTCTCACTCAATCAAATACTAAATGGAATTGTCCCATCTCTAAAACCGAAGACACGGGCCCATTTCACTTTGTAATGTCTTCCCACCAAACACTACATGAGAAAAACAAATTGTGTTTTCTCCAAGACACGAAGAAAGAACCGTTTTCACGGTGTGGAGAAAACACTAGTTCTTTTCCTAGCTTCTTGTCACTCGTCCACACGCCACCTGGTAGTTTTGAGTTTGTACATTTGAGTTCGTTAAAATACTTGAGAAAATAATATTACTTCAAAATATGTCCTAGTTTTTACATTTTTATATCTATCTTTTCTTATTTATCCTATTATACAAAATAAAAATCAAATAAATATATATTATTTAAACTCTTATCTTTCTTAGCATAATTAATGCCTTAGAGAAGAAGGCATATTTTTTCTTACTACAAAAAAAATTAGAAGAACATACAATATTAATATATTTAGAACAAATTGGTATAAATATAAAATAACATAGAAACCATTGCGATCATCCGATGTTATTAGGCAGCGGCGCCGCTGATACTCTTCATTTTGCGCAGGAGGAGAGAAGCAGCTCGGTCCTGCACAACTTGCCACGCGTCGCGGACGTGTCGCTCCTCCGTAAGCGTGCTGCCGACGGCGCACCTGAGCATGTAGACGCCACCGACATTGGCGGAGCTCATGTACGGCCCTGAGCAAGTCGCGTTCACCTCCTCGAGGAGCCTCCGGTTGAGGTCGTTGGCCGCCTTTGCGCCGCCCACCTCCTCCGGCGCTCGGAGCCTGAAGCACACCAGTGCGAACTGCCTCGTCGCCATCACTTCGAAGCGCGGGTCGGCCTTCACCATGTTCTCGAACGCCGCCGCCATGCCGACATGGGCGCGGATGTGGTCGCGCAGGCCGTCGACGCCATAGCAGCGGAGCACGAGCCAGAGTTTCAGCGCGCGGAAGCGGCGGGTGAGCGTGACAGACCAGTCCTTGTAGTCCACGACGTCGTGCCCCTCGGCGGCCGCGTCTTTGAGGATGTACTCCTGCTCGGTGCCGAGCGCCGCGACGAGCAGCGATGGCTTCTTCACCCACAGAGCGCAGCAGTCGTTGTTGGCCAGAAGCCACTTGTGGGCGTTCATGCTGAACGAGTCCACGGCGTCGGCGCCGTCGATCAGGTGCCGGAACTCCGGGCAGACGAGCGCGGAGCCCGCGTAGGCCGCATCCACGTGGACCCAGGCACCGTGCGCCGCCGCGACGGCGCAGAGCTCTCTGATAGGGTCGACGGCCGTCGTCTGAGTGGTGCCGACCGTCGCGCACAGGAAGAGCGGGACCAGGCCGGCGTCCACGTCCGCTTGCATGGCGGCCTGCAGCTCCCTTGGCGAGAGCGCGAACATGTCGTCACGGTACGTGGCGATCTCGCGGCAGTTGCCGCGCTGGATGCCGGCTATGTGTGCTGCCTTGCGGAAAGCAAAGTGTGTCTGGTCGGAACAGTACACGACGAGGTCCCCGATCCTCCCGCTGCCGATGTCCGCGAGCTTGCGGTCCCTCGCGGCGACAATGGCGCAGAGGATGGCCTCGCACGTGGTGCCGAGGAGCGTGCCTCCGCCGCCGCCGCAGAACATGAGGCTCTCGGGCAAGTGGAGCGCCTTGCCGAGCCAGTCCACGACGACCATCTCGAGCTCCGTGGCGGCCGGCGAGGCGGCCCACGTGAAAGGGACGACGTTGATGCCGGCCGTGAGGGCCTCGCCGAGGGCACCGACGGTGCTGCTGGACGCGGGGAAGTGCGCGAAGTGGCGGGCGCTCTGCCAGTGCGTCATGCCGGGCAGGATGAGGTCACGGACGTCCCGCAGCGCCGCGCCGAACGCGTCGGACGACTCTGGACGCGACGGCGCGTTCCCGGGCAGCAGGTGGCGCAGGAAGCCAGGGTTGACGCTGGGGTGCACGGGGTATTCGTCCATGCGGCCGTAGTAGTCGGCGATGAAGTCCATCACCTGGTGGCCCTGCCGGCGGAACTCGTCGGCGTCCAGCAACGTCACATTTCCCGTTCCCACCGGCAGGAAGGCGCCGTTCTGTGGGGCGCCATTGTTGCCGTAGAAGTGATGTGAAGGCGGGGCCATAGATATGATGATGTGGCTAGGAAAAAGGCAGGGAGGAGTACTCGTAAAGATCGAGGATGAACTAGCTACTAGTGTGTGATTAGCTGCAACTCCCTGCTCCTTGTAGCGAGAGTATGAAGGTGTGGCAAATATGGAGACTGATGCATGAAATCATGAACCGCGATCGTAGCTATTTATATGCACGGGGGAAGGTACGGTGCAGCACAAGCTAGTAGTTGCGGAGCAGGTAGTTGCGGAGTGTAGTTGCCTGTACACAAGGAAAAGTTGTTTCTTATTTTCTTGATTTTGCAATGGAATTATGGAAAGCTAGAGCTACCAGCATACTTTAGACGAGTCGTACATATATATGGAAACATCTTTCTGCTACTCCAAACCAAGAGTCTTGCCCCACTGGCAAGTCTCGATCTTTCTAAAACACGTTGGCAAAAACTTATGTCAAGTTATCAACATGCAAGAATAGAAGGTTTTTCCCCGACACATTTGACATGCCACAAGATCCATTGTTTCGGAACCGGTCCAAAAATATATCTAGCGATCTGAAACAATACCAACAATTAACACACACACACAAAACATGTAGATGCTTTATATGTAATTCACCTGATCACCTAAGCAAAACTTGCCCTAACAAAGATCAGAAGAGATATTCTAGTAAATATGAAGAACAGGAAAAAGTATTTATTATAGACAGTGTCAATGAAAATATACTGGTATGCGATGATGAAATAAAGGATGATGAATCAATCTACTCTATCATAGAAACTGATGAAATAGAAAATGATTTATCAGAAAATGAATCTAGTGGGGAAGAGGTAGATTTAATAGAAGAATTAGCAGGACTGACTCTCGAAATGAAGGAACAAATAAGCTTAGATAATATTATAGATACAAAATTACCACATACGAAATATTATAGTCTCACTAATTCATGTTCTCATTCCGCAGGAATGGACAATGAGAAAGGTGAAGACAAGAAGGGAGGTCAGCTTATAACTAATAATTTATCACAATCCTATATAATAGTGGACACAGATATATATATCGCTATAATATACCTTACGAATTTCTTATTCCCCGCATAAGCTTCAAAACAGAACAAATATTATCATATTTCCCACAATAAATTACTAATCTCATATGGGAAAAATACGCTAAAAAACAGGAAAGAATATTCCTGGATATTCAAAGCTTCTTTATGAAGCTTTATAAGGGAACTGAAAAACATCCAGGAATAGTAATAAATATTCATACTTTACCATTATTACATATAGATGAGGTTTTAATAATTAAACCTCGTCACACATATCTTATATTAAAAGCAGATATAAATCTAAAATATTTCAACAATATACAAAGACATGCATCTCAAAATATTTCTTTACAAACACTGATTGACCACGGGCTGGTCATAATATATATGGAACCCTAGAAGAGGTACATAAATCAGATCTTAGAATTATTACTAAAAAAGCTTGTAAAAAACTCTCGTATCTCAAAGGAAGATATAAAATCATATTTTATTCCATACCACCAAAGTTTACAAGACCAATAAGGCCAGCATCTCATGATATTTATATTACAAAGGGAATTTACTATTTCCCAACCATATATTCTTCAGAAATAGCTCAAAACAAGAAGAATTATTTTCCAAGAATACCATCATGACAATGGAGTATATTAATGGCAAGCTAAGGAATTAGAAGACAAGTATCAAGTGTTTGCTCCAGAAGATATCACCTTATATATCAAAACAGGGATATATCAAGATATATTTTTTACAAGAGCGCATTACTTTTACATGCCAAAGAGGGATTCAAGAATAAAAAACACCAAACTACGGAAAAGAACAACAACTACGAAAGAATATCAACAAATTCTGGCATGGTATGAGACATGGCAGCCAGAATGGAATGATACTGATCCACTATCGCCGAATTTGAAGACAAAATTTTCATACCATAAGGCAACATACCCAGAATACCCAGTAATATTGATATGAATATATCAATCTCCGCGCGTGGAGGACCCAACCCCTCTACACCACGGAGCTGATAATGGTATTATCAGTTGTTGAGGCCGGAGGACGCCTACACCTCACCTCACATAGAATATATTGAAGGAATATATTAATCAAATATCAGCGCTAAATGATCATCGTTAACCCCCTCATGATGGTGATGATGATGCTGTGTGCCTTGGGACGTGCTCCTCGCTTGTTCCCTAGGCAGCATATAATGGTGCGTGATGGCCGCGGACTTGCTCCCTGCTGAGTCCCGAGGCGTCAGCCTCAAAAGCATCAGCGATGCTCTCCATGGCCGTGTTGATCTACCTACGCGAGGCGGTGCGTGCAGCTGTGAGATAACAAGACGCCGCAGCAGTATGTCTGGAGACGGCTGGCGAGCATGACGAACGGCGGTGCGTTGGCGCTGCTGGAGCTCGATGGTTGTCCCTTGACGTGTCCAAGAATAAAGCTGGTGGGTGCTCCTATAAAGCCTTCGCCGGAGAGAAGACCAGGAGCGAATCGGAAACACGAGCAGAAAGGAGCGAACCAGAGCAGAGCCTCAGTGAGCAGAGATGTTCACCACACCCACCTGTAGCCTCTCACCCACTTGTAGCATAGAGTCCAGCAGCTGAGCAGTCTCAGCAGCAAGGAAAGCTGCGCATCGCCTGTCCCGAGGTAAGCTTGTGCTCCGTCGTCCGGGGCTTCCCGAAGGGAAGCCGTATGTAATCGAGTCTGTTTAAATGGAGTAGTCGGTCTTTGAAAATCCCTGCTGTTCTTTGGTCTGGTCTCACGAGATGAGCGTCTACACTAGGGACCCTATAGGAGAAACCTCTGCGTGTGTTTTGTTCTCGTTTAGCCTGAGTCTGGTGCCTGTGAGAACCCTTGTTGCGCGTAGAGAAGTGTTCCCTTCGGGTGGAACTGCCTGGGAGACGGTGGTTGCTCGTCGAAGTGTGTTCTGGCTGGGGAATATTGAGGAAAGGCGGTCCGTTCCTTTGAATATCGGCTCGAGAGAAGTATGGCGAGTACCGAGTAGGACTCACACAACACCCCAAGCACCACAGTCTGTCGTCTTACAGGCCTCGCAAGCCTTCGAGATCCTGTGCACACGCATATCATATACAGAAAATATACTCAGCATATACTGAAGCATACCTGAGTAATAAATATCTGGTACTATACACAGATACTGTATTTTAACCCTATATACCAAAATTATATACTCTGAATATACATATAGCTGCTTTGATATCCCTGGTATATATATATATATATATTATATATATATATATTATATATTATTATATTATATAATATATATAGATATATATAAGATGCAGATGTTGTTGAATAATTAGGTAATTCAAATTAAAACCAAATATAATTATGATAATATCTAAAACTAGCATGCAGAGCCCTAACATATTAGTTAGTTGAAAAACATTAACAAAATATAATAAAGATCTTTATGATCAACACAACAGGCACATGGCTTGTACCTTTTGTTTGCGGAGAGAAGACGACATCATGGTGCATAAGGGCATGTACAACGGTCGTCCCTTTGCCGTCTTCAGATCGGTAATTTTTGCAAAATTCCCCTCTATTCAGCTCGTAGACGGCCTTCCCGTCGTCTCATGAAGCGACGACGAAGGCTCATGCTCCGAGGCCCCGACAGACGAAGAGAGCCGCGCTGTACGACCTTGCCCTCACCAACCGACGACGTGCTTGGATCCTGCGTGGCCGCGCGCAGGGATAGTGCTGCACGCCAAAGGCCCCATCTGCTGGCTTCGACTAGCTAGGAAGGGCACGGCGGCGGTGGTTGTGGCCACCAGCACCATGGTCATGTGGCGGCGAGCTGTCCCCATTGGTCATGGCGGTGACAATTTCCTCGATGTTGTATCTAGCGTGGACAATTTGCCGCTAATCCATGGCAGAAGCTGATCATGGTGGCGCCAACTTCATCAACGGGAGCATGGCTTCACCAGCTGTGTATCTGCAGATTGCTCTTGCTTAGTGTGAATTGTGGTTTGTATTGATACAGACTGCATGTCTTCAACCAAACTGTAAATTTCAGCATGTGTTCTGAACAATTTCAGCTTACTGAACTGACTTTCCTTCATGTACTCATGGTGTCTGTACTTGCTTGAATGCAGCATGGCATCATGTATCTGAACAATTTCAACATTGTGAATTGGCCCGCTTGCCATCTTGTACTTGTTGAATGATGACATGGTCATGGCAGCATGTGTTCTGAGCATTGCTTTGTTAGACTTTTATCCATCTCATTCTATCTCTGCAATTGCTCAGGTTAATCTGAACTGATCCATCCCCACATATATGTTATTCTTTTTTGTAGAGGACCTGGAAACGGTTTTACATCGCAATGCTTCCATTTCATCAGGTTGCTGGTGGCATGGGGCCTTGCGGTCTAGTCCCAAGCAATGCCCAAAGTTCCTCTATGAACATGAACTCAAGCATCTGATTACCGCAATGTTTGATGGGTCTGGTAACAGACTACACGTTTTCAACCAAACGGCAACATAATAGTGTACATAATAAGTTCCATGATTGATCCTGGCTATATGTAAAGTATTAAACTAGTTGTAGACGACTCTCTGTATGTGGGTTGTACAACCTGTCTTTTAATTGTCTCTATCCTAGATTTTAGTATTGTAGAGACGACCTCCGTCTATGGGTTGTACGTGCCCTAAGGAAACAATCGTGGTGATGGCGCAAACGTCCGAGCGCTAGTCCATACAGACAATTGATTGATTTGGGTGGTCCACTCAAGCAAGGTGCTTGGTGTTGTGAGACGAGGCAAGCACGCGTGTGGGATTTCCTTTCTTTTCACACTAGACTTAAGAAGCGAAGAAGATTTTCATCTTTAAACATGGCTCCCTCTGTTGTAAATAATGTGTGGATCAATAATGATCTCTATCTTGTATTGATGAACGTGTTTACATATATATACAAGCGTTAGTTTCTGTTGTCAGAGAGACAAAGGAAACGGTTTGGTTCGGCGTATCTTGAGGCCTACGATGCCTGTTCGGTGGGTGTATTAGGAACCGTCATTAGCAGTTGCTAATGACGTGTATTATATTAATTGATCACTAATTAATCTCAACACTCCCCCCCTTCATCAATTGATCTTCTAGTAGGCATCGTTGCTTGTTCATCAGGAAAGTCTTGAAGCTTTGGAAAAACCCTGTGGGAAAAAAACAAAGTATATCGATATACCAGGCAAAACTCCTTAAACCCCAGTGGAAAAAATAAGGAGAAACACCATGATATATTTGAATCCAAATGTTAATAGACCCTTTAGGTATTCCTAAAGACTTAGTCTAAAACGACTTTGATCAGAGATCAATATGTCATATATTATCCTTAAAAACCTTTATAAGGAAAATAGATAATATGACACTTACTATGTGTTACAATTACCTCATTAAAACTTTATGTGAGAAAACTCAGAATAGAGTAAAACTCATATAAAGGAAAAGAGTATAATATAATGATGAAGTAGGTTATTTTTTAGAGAATTTCTCCCCCTGATTCTTGCAAATCTTTAAGCCTTCTCATACCTATACCATCAACACATTTTCGGAACGCGGAGTATGGTAGAGATTTTGTGAATAAATCCGCAAGATTATCACAAGATTTAATTTGCAAGATTTCTATCTCTCCATTCTTTTGGAGCTCGTGAGGGTAGAATAATTTGGGAATAATATGTTTTGTCATATTACTCTTAATATAACCTGATTCCATCTGAGTAACACATGTCAAATTATCCTCAAAGATAATTGTCGGTGTCTCAACTGCACCAATACCACATGACTTAGTTATGTGGTGTATTACTCTACGAAGCCAAACGCATTCGCGTGAACCTTCATATAAAGCAATAATTTCTGAGTGATTGGTGGAGGTGGACGTTAATGTCTGCTTTGAAGACTTCCAAGATATTGTTGTACACCCTTGCAAGAAAACAAAGCCTGTTTGTGATCTGCCATTGTGGGGATCTGATAGATAACCAGCGTCTGTATATCCTAACAAGATTGGATCTTGGTTTCTGTTATAGAGCAATCCAAGATCCCTTGTACCCATTGAGATACCTCAGAACTGTTTTACTCCTACCCAATGACGTTTGATAGGAGCAGCACTATGTCTTGCCAGTAAATTAAACGCGAATGCTATATC
Source organism: Coix lacryma-jobi var. lacryma-jobi (assembly GCA_009763385.1). Classification (NCBI taxonomy): domain Eukaryota; kingdom Viridiplantae; phylum Streptophyta; class Magnoliopsida; order Poales; family Poaceae; genus Coix; species Coix lacryma-jobi. Next base: position 8,288,261 of record CM019823.1, on the reverse strand, counting down.
CGCCGCGTGTTATTTGCAAGATACATTAGTGCTCCAATGGCACTGAGATATGGGACATGTGGTCCTAATATCTCTTTTTCCTTTTTCCCGAGGCCTAAAAGGATCCTTTTCCACATCTAAGGACCTACTACCATCGGGGTCTTTGTAGGATATGATTTGTTCATATTAAACTTTTCCAAGACTTTCTGGATATAGGCAGCTTGGTATATAAATATACCAGAAGGTAAATGCTCAGTTGTAAACCTAAGCAAAATTTGGTTTGACCCAAATCCTTCATTTCAAACTGCATCTGTAAATGATGACGTGCTTCATTAATATCAGGTCTGTTGCCAATGATATTGAGATCATCAACGTAAACTGATATGATACAGAATCCTGTTGAAGATTTCTTAATGAAGACGCATGGACAGTCATCATTATTTGTGTATCCCTTTAATTTAAGGAATTCACTTAACCGATTGTACCACATTCGGCCTGATTGTTTTAAGCCATATAATGACTTCTGCAATTTGATGCAATACATGTTGCGATTTGCCTTAGGATTCGGTATGTTGATTCCATCGGGAACCTTCATGTAAATCTCCGAATCTAATGACCCATATAAGTATGCGGTCACTACGTCCATCAACTGCATAGATAGACGATTTTGTACTGCCAATGCTATTAAGTATCGGAACGTTATTCCACTCATTACCGGAGAGTAAGTTTCGTTGAAATCAACGCCAGGTCTTTGCGTAAAACCTTGTGCCACTAGCCTTGCTTTATATCTCACCACTTCATTGTTTTCGTTCCTTTTACGGACGAAAACCCACTTGTATCCTACAGGAAGGATACCTGGAGGTGTTGGCATTACAGCCGAAAACACTTCCCTTTTATAAAGCGAGACAATCTCTGTTTGAATTGCTACTTTCCAACTATCCCAGTCCGAGAGCTTCTTGCACTCAGTCATAGACTTAGGATCTGAATCAGTTTGAAGGATATTCGCAATTTCTTCAGAGAAATATATGTCGACTATTATGGACTTACGATCATAGGACTCTCCAGTCTCTATTAAATTTATAGCGATTTCTTCTACCCTTAAAGGTTCATCATGACTTCCCGAAACGATGAATCTTGGGTCTTCCGATATTCCAGCCTCAGTATTTATGCGCATAACTGAGCTAGATTGTGGATCACTACTGTCCACTGGACATTGTATGTCCTCTAGGTGTCTTTCAATCAAAGGTTGAGTTGCATTTCCAGTCTTCTTTTGCTTGCCAGCATTCACATCTTGCCTCTTGGAAGTGCTTCTCCCCCTCTTTTTGCCAACAAGGGGTTGAGTGGTTTTATTAGGTACCTCAACTCTCTTTCTGGCACATTCCTTGCAGGATGGAGAGACTTTGTGACACCTTTATAATTAGAGAAAGCGTCTGGCAGATTGTTTGCAATATTTTGCAAATCAATAATTCTTTGAACTTGCAGTTCAGTTTCTGTAGTACGTGGATCAGAAAATGAGATGCCTTTTGCATCCCAATCAATTTCCTGGCATTCCTTTTGGTACATTTCCCCCTAATGCCGGAAAATGATCCTCATTAAATATACAATCAGCGAACCGGGCTGGAAATAGATCCCCTGTTAGAGGTTCTAAGTACTTAATGATCGACGGAGATGAATATCCGATATAGATCCCCAGTTTCCTGTGAGGGCTCATTGATGTTCGTTGAGGTGGTGAGATGGGTACGTATACAGCGCACCCAAACTTACGCAAATGGGAAATACTCGGAGGATTCCCGCGTACTAACTGCAATGGGGAGGTTTCGTGATATGCAGTTGGTCGTAGTTGTATTAGATCAGCAGCGTGCAGGACTGTGTGACCCCAACACGACATAGACAATTTACAATTCATCAACATAGGTCTTGCAATGAGCTTGATTCGTTTAATTAACGATTCAGCCAAACCATTTTGAGTATGTACATATGGAACAGAATGCTGAACCTGAATTCCCAGAGCCATGCAATAATCATTAAAAGCACGGGATGAGAATTCAGCAGCGTTGTCCATTCAGATTGATTGGATCCGATGTTCAGGATAATGTGCCTTCAACTTGATAAGTTGGGCTATTATTTTGGCAAAAGCATGGTTTCGTGTCGATAAAAGACACACATGAGACCATCTTGTCGATGCGTCTATTAAAACCATGAAATACCTGAACGGCCCCGATAATGGTTGAATCGGACCACAAATATCCCCTCGAATTCTTTCAAGGAATTTGAGTAGTTCAGCTCTAATTTTAAGATGTGATGGTCTTAAAATTAATTTTCCCGTAGCACACGCAGTGCAACAAAAATCTTTATTTTGGGGAAATGTGGTGTTATCCATATCATGACCTATGGAATTGCCTATAATTTTCCTCATCATCCCTATTCCAGGATGCCCAAGTCGATCATGCCAATTACGAAATGTATCGACATCTCAGAAAATTATTTTATAAGCAACATGTTCTACAGGTTTTATGTATGTAAAGTACAATCCATATTGGAGTGAAGAAATCTTTTCGCAAATACGTTTGCCAAATCTAGTAAGTTTGGTAAAGAGAAGATACTCCTCTTATTTTCTTCTTGTGTCTCTACATGAAAACCATTCTTACGGACGTCTCTAAAACTTAGAAGGGTACGGGTCGATTCAGGATACAACAAGGCATCCTCTATCGTAATCTGTGTACCCATTGGCAAAGTAATAGTGGCTCGACCAGAACCAACTATTAATGCATCATGACCAGCAATGGTCAAAATATTTCCTTCTCTTTTCTTAAGAGTTTGAAAAATATTTAATTTCTCTAAGTATAGAGTTTGTGGCACCAGAGTCCACAATGCATAATTCTTCCTCCATTGGATTGAGTTCAACAGACATCTATATGTAAAGTAAATGTAAATAAATATGAACATATAGAATTATACATACAATATATTGAATATCAAATATATGAGTATGATATTTACAATATTGCGAGATTGTATAAGTTAATAGCTAATATATGATAACTTTATACAAATCTCAAGCACACTATTAATACAACCCAAACAAACTTAGATTATTACAACATATATTTATATAGATATCAAGTCTAAAACTGAGATTATTCCAAATCTCCAAACATGTCTCCAGAACCAAAGTCTATGAGCATGTTGTCCGTTGGCGGAAGGTTCTCAGTAATTTTCAGAGCTTTGTTGTTCACTTGTTCCTTTGGGGCTTGTTGTGAACAACCCTTTTCTTTGTCAGCCTCAGATGCAAGATTGAAGTGTGCCTCATATCTTGTGTCTCCTGCTGGCTTGCTCTCCTTTAAAGACTTTTGGTATAATGCAACCAATGTTTAGGAGCACGACAATTCTTAGCAAAATGCGAGAAGTCTCCACATCTATGACATTTGTTGTCATTTTTGGATCCCGCATTGTCTCTCTTCCCCTTATGTGAATTAGGTCTTTGCCCCTTGTTGTGTTTGCGTTTACCAGTTTTGTTCTTTGGATTGGGTCCATTGAACTTTTTCTTATTCCTTGCATTTTTCTGTACATTGTGGACCTCAGGTAGAGGCGCCGTACCAACAGGGCGCTTATGATGGTTCTTCATAAGAAGTTCATCATATTTTTCTGCCTGAGTCAATGTATGAATAAGCTGGGAATAAAGCTGGTAATTATGAACCCTATATTGCTGTTGCAATACTCTGTCAGATGGGAGCATAGTAGAGAGTGTTTTCTCTATCTTATCTCCTTTGTTGGCTCTTTCTCGCAAAACTTCAATTTCAAGCAAATTCTATAAACAGCGTGATTGTAGTCTGCCACAGATTTAAAATCTTGGAGACGCAAGTTGTTCCATTCATGGTTGGCCTCGGGCCAAATGAGTTCTTTTTGTTGTTCATATCGCTCTTTAAGAGCGAGCCATAATTCACGAGGATTTTCAATCATGAGGTATTCAGATTTGAGATCCTTATGAATATAAAATCGTAGCAACGCTAAAGCAGTATAGATTTGCTTGTCTTGCAGGGCAACCCCATCCTGAGGTTCCTGAATTGTAGCTAAAAGAGTACGAGATGCAAGCGCAATCTTGATATCAGAAACCCAAGTAGGGTAATTACTACCATCTAATGCAAGTTCTTCGAACTCCTTAGTGGCCATGATCCTTTTCTGGTGAGTGGCAACTCCGGTGAAGTCCGGCGAAGTTCTTCGGCGAACTTCCTCTCTGTCCTACTAGCGTCAGCGATGGCAGAACCAAGTGCGTGATAACGTGTTGTAAATAATGTGTGGATCAATAATGATCTCTATCTTGTATTGATGAACGTGTTTACATATATATACAAGTGTTAGTTTCTGTTGTCAGAGAGACAAAGGAAACGGTTTGGTTCGGCGTATCTTGAGGCCTACGATGCCTGTTCGGTGGGTGTATTAGGAACCGTCATTAGCAGTTGCTAATGACGTGTATTATATTAATTGATCACTAATTAATCTCAACACCCCTCTACTTTCACAAGCAAGGTGAGACTAAATACTTCTCATTTCTCTCTTTGCACACATGAATGAGTCTTTAAGATTTTCTTAGCAAATTTCAGGATTTTCATATCTAGGCCAAAGCCCTCTAAATTTCAATAGATTTATTATCTCTAATCCTTGATTTTATCTTTGTAACCATAGACGACAGGATTGATGACCCAAAGTAACTGTCCTCGTTGGATGTGTCCAGGAGCGCACCGTCCTCGTTGGATGTGTCTAGGAGCACACCTCCCTTTGCAGATAATGGCCACAAATTGGTAACCTACCGCTGAAATCGACATGTGCAACAACGATCTCGTCATGACGATCAATGAAGTTATCGCAGGTAACAAGATCCCAACCAAAATCATCTGATTTCTCCAGTAAATATATTTAGACTAAACCTTAAACAAACTAGATATAAAAACTACGAAAAATAGACATGGTTCTCAGACGCACCAGAGAGGAAGAAGGGAGGCCCTAGACACGGCGATGGCTAGAAGCAAGGGCGGTAGAGGCGTTTTCCTTGGGCCCTAGGCATGATCCTCATGGCATCATCATATCCATACAGTGTTGAATGTCGTCCCATTTGTTCGTCAAACATCAATCAACCTTGCACATTTTATAGGTGTTTCATAGCGAATATATGAAAATGATCATCCTCTACGCGGGGCATTTTTGTAAACGACAAATACTTCTACGGTTGACACAAAACGCCTGTGGTGTTGTTTTGCCAAACTAGCCATTGAGTTTTAGTTGTGCTAGGTGATGTGTTTTCTTTCTTTTCATGTAGGTAGTCTTCCAAGATTTTTTTTTTGCTTATAATGTCGGATATATCTATGTTTATACCCATAATATTAAAAGAGCTAAAATCCTCTTAATTTTTTTATGGCTCTGCCCTAGCTAACTAACTCTATGAATGTACGTCTCAAAAAAAAACTCTACGAATGTAAAAATTGCCTTTTCTCATTTATCTATATTCTTCCTATTTTATATGACACATGCACACGGCTTGGACACAGGCTCTTTAGATAAATTTAGATAGCTAGAATTTCTAAGGTCATTCTTAGTGAGAGATTCATGTCACTGTTTTTAAAACTTTTGTATTGAAACAAGTACAAACATGTTTTATCTTTATGAAACTTATTTCATCATGAAAGGAAAAAAAAATACGGATGTAATGCACGCGAAAAAACAGGAAAAAAAGTACAGAAAAAGGATTTTGTGAGCCCATATAAAAAAACTGAAAAGAAAAAACATGTAAAAAAAAGACGACACAGGTTCCGTGGCCGATGGACCTTGGCGGACGACACACCCACTCGTCACGGCAGCATCACTAGCTTTATGGTATTTTACCGTGGAAAAATTAGTGCGAGCCGGATAAGAAAACAGAACAATACGAGCAAAACACACAATTAGATTGGACGAAAAACAAAATATGGCATAATTTATAAGAAGAAATAGGAGATACATTGAAAAAGAAAAAGGCCTATGCGGACAAGAATTTCTTGCACCTGCACGTGGCGCCACGGTTGGTGGTGGCTTGGTGCGTTCCGGCTGGATGTGATGTGACCCATTCATCTGCTAGCTCCGGCGCAGGCGCGCGAGATACATGCACGAGCACGATGACTTGCGACCATTCCCGAGCGGATATCAGGACGACGACGGTCGTCGTCCAAGGTCGTTTGGTCGACCATTCCCGAGCGGTTGAAACCGGAAGATTGACATGTGGCGATAAAGAATATCATGCGGACACTAGACAGCATGCGTGGAGACTAAATTTAGAAAATTACGCACAATATACAGGGACTCAGTTGTTACGAATTTTACTGGACGTAAAATTTAATTCTCTAGACATGTGTCATTCATCCACCGTGAGGATGATACAAGCATAGGGTGCACCCGCGGTACACCCAATTTAATTCCGTTGAAACGAGGCATCATCAGTCGTCCACCGGCCTCCATGCATGGACCACCACGGCACCAGCCGAAGGCCAGGGTCAGTCACGGAGACCCCATCCCCTTGCTATGGCCTTGTTCACATTACCTCCAACTTTTAACTTTTTTTCATTTTCTTTCTATCATATTAATATTTGGACGTATGCATAGAACATTAAATGTTGATACTTCCTCCATCCACCAATAAATAGATTTCTAGAGTTGTCCTAAGTCAAACTTTTTAAACTTTGACCGAATTTCTAGAAAAAACTATCAAGATTAATGATCTAAAATTCGTATCATTAGATATAATATAGAGTATATTTTCATAATGTGTCCATTTTATATCATATATGTTATTACTTTTTTTCTATAAAGTTAGTCAAAGTTTAAAAAGTTTGACTGACACGAATTCTAGGAATTCATTCTTTCATAGATAGAGGGAGTAAAATAAATAATTAATTAATTATACAAATTAGATGTAAATCATGAGGCAAATCTTTTGAGCCTAGTTAACATATAATTAAATAATATTTGTCAAATACAAAAGAAAGTGCTACAGTAATAAAAAAAACAACTTTTTACATCTAAACTTAAAACAAATATGACCAGTCAAATCAATAATGGCTCCTCCTTTACCATTTTTTGAAGAAAGCTAGCTTTCACATGTGTGCACGTGGTGCATCCAGGGGTACTGGGTGCATCAGTGCATGCACCCGTGGAACGACCCTCTACCTGACCGGGATTCTCTCTGACGGGTGTGCGGCTTTCTCTGATTACATATATAATTAATAAAATCTAAAATATACGGTAGAATACATGAACCATTGATAGTATATATACCACGGGAAAACCAATTTTTGTCGAGTGTTTTTTCTTTGCCGAGTGTTTTTTTTCGGCAGTTTCTTTGCCGAGTGCCAAATAAAAACACTTGGCAAAGATTTTCTTTGCCGAGTGCCAGAAAAACACTCGGCAAAGAATTCTTTGCCGAGTGCAAAAAAAAACACTAGGCAAAGAAATTCTTTGCCGAGTGTTTTTTTCTGGCACTCGGCGAGTGTTTTTTTTGACACTCGGCAAAGCCAGTTTTTAAATTACATTTTGAAGCAGTTAATCCAAACGAAAAAGTTTTTAACTACAAAGTTGTTTAACTTATCAATATGAACAATTTTTGTTTCGGTGATTTCTTCATTTGACAAACTTAAAATAAATTCGTTCACAAATCTTACATATCTCTCCGGTAGTTTATGAAACTACAAGAGTGATATATAATGTTTGTGAATAATATTAGAACCACAATGTCGAATGCATAAATGGTCAAGCAACCAAAATAAACTTTGTAGATCTTGACAAATTATGAAAGTTTGTAGTTGATAACTTTTAAATTTGAAGTCATCTAGTTATGCAAAACTGCGTCGGAATTTGAAAATTTAAAATTCAATTTTTTCAAAAGACATCGGATGGAGAAATGACCGAAACGAAAGTTGTAGATCTCAAAAAGTTATGAAACTTTGTAGTTGACAACTTTTTAGTTTGAAATCATCTTGTCTTGCAAAATTGTATTTGAATTTAAAAATTTTGAAATTCGATTTTTTTTTTAAATACCTCAGATGGAGAAATTGAAAGTGCATTCACCCCCAATGTGGGTCTTGGCTAATTAATGACAATCAAATTAGGGACTAATGGCTTTATAAAAGCATGTATGCAGGTGATAGTTCCTAGAAAGATTTGAAATGTTGAAATCTCGTGAACAAAGCACGTTGGATATATTTGGACATATAGATACCTAGCTCAAGTGGTGGTTTGAAAGTTTGATTTTAAACTTGAGTTATAGGTAAGCCGGACTATCAAGAGGTCACAAATTAGGTTGGCTAGATGTGGAGAAAAGTGCTCAAATCGACTAACTAAAGTTTGCTTGAGAGACACCACACAATCACGAACACATAGAGATTTTTCTGTGCAGTCGGTAGTACCGACCATGGGGGTCTTTAGTACCGACCAGGGAGGCAGCGCGCAATGCTCTCTGGATGGAGTTTATTTTGAACTGTCGGTAGTACCGCCATTAGGTCGGTGGTACCGACCATCCAGACCATTTTAACATCCTCTCTGTGTAGACTCGAAAATGGCCTGGTGGTAGTACCGCCATAGGCCGGTACTACCGACCCTCGGTGGTACCGACCTCGGCCGGTAGCAAGTCAGTTTTGCAACCTCTCTGTGCAGACTCGAAAACGACTTGGCGGTAGTACCGCCATAAAGTCGGTACTACCGACCCTCGGTGGTACCGACCCTGGTCGGTAGAAAGTTCGTTTATGCAGACCTCTCTGTTCGCGCTCAAAATGGCTTGGCGGTAGTACCGCCATAAGGTCGGTACTACCGACCCTCGGTGGTACCGACCAAAGCCGGTAGTTAGGCAAGTTTGCAGGGCTCCCTGTGTTGACTCGTTTTTGACTTGGCGGTAGTACCGCCATATTGTCGGTACTACCGACCCTCGGTGGTACCGACCCTGGTCGGTAGCCTGCTTTGTTTGTGTTTATTACTCTTGGGTTCTTTGAACCCTAGCCGGTTAGGTGTTCTTCGTAGCCCGTATTGATTCATTTGTGAGGGCTTCCGAAGTGTTTGTATTTCCCCTGTGATTTCTAGTAGAGATACTCTAGTAGCCCGGTTAGGATATTTGTTCGCTCCTTCTCGTAGCATTTCTAGCAGGCCGATATATTGTCACAACACATCATCGCTATCTCACATAAGATTGGACGTTGGGTTTCTCCAAATTTTTGAATAATATTCCCTGACCGATCCGTAGATAACCTTAACTAGAAGATTTTCCTGTTTTTGACATTACTACTCATTCTCTCTCCTCAAGGTAAATCGGTCAAATTTTGGTGTCAACACTACCGACCCTGGTCGGTAGAAAGTTTGTTTATGCAGACCTCTCTATTCGCGCTCAAAATGGCTTGGCGGTAGTACCGCCATAAGGTCGGTACTACCGACCCAAGCCGGTAGTAGGCAAGTTTGCAGGGCTCCCTGTGTTGACTCGTTTTTGACTTGGCGTAGTCTACGCCATATTGTCGGTACTACGACCCTCGGTGGTATCGACCCTGGTCGGTAGTAACTGAGGGACCAAGTCCCTTTCTGCGGAGCTCTCTGTTCGCGGCCATTTTGTCCTGGCGGTAGTACCGCCATAAGGCCGGTACTACCGACCTTCGGTGGTATCGACCTTTGGTCGATAGCTGGATCTAGGTCAAATCTCAGATCTGTGCACAGTTTTTGACTAGTCGGTACTACCGACCATGGTGGTCGGTACTACCGACCAGCCTCGGACTGAGGGACTATAAATAGCCCTTCTCTTCTCATTTGACCGTTACCCACTCATTCCACTCACTTATTGCGACCTAACTTCAGACAAAAGAGCTTCCAAGCATTGACTTCTCCCCTCTCTCTCCCCTTTGCTCCAAGATTCATTCCTTTGCAAGATTTGAGCTAGGGAAGTGAGATTAGAGAGTGGGAAGCTTCGATCTACGACTTGAGCACTTGGTTTCCATCTAGCCTGCTTTGTTTGTGTTTATTACTCTTGGGTTCTTTGAACCCTAGCCGGTTAGGTGTTCTTCGTGGTAGCCCGTATTGATTCATTTGTGAGGGCTTCCCGAGTGTTTGTATTTCCCCTGTGATTTCTAGTAGAGATACTCTTAGTAGCCTTTGTGGTTGCTTGAGTGAGGCAAGGAGGTGAAAGAGACTCCGACCTTTGTGGTCACCTCAACAACGAGGACGTAGGCACTCCTTAGTGGATTGGCCGAACCTCGGGATAAATCGTTGTGTCCGTGTGCTTGTTGATTGTCTCTACTTTGCATATTACTTGTTTCTTCGTGTTCTTCTTCTCCCTATCTCTTTCTTAGGTTGAGAAGGCTCGATCCACACGTGGAAAGCAACCAAGGCTTGGTAAGGCTAGATTCGCTATCTATCATATTTAGTGAAGTGGGGCATACTCTTGTATTACATTCATAGCTCACATATATTGGATTTGTAGTCTCCTTTTAGGATTCCGGTAGTGTCGTTTGTTTGTGTCGGTAGTACCAGTGTGTTACACCCGGTAGTACCTACCCAAACAAACCGGCAACACCGGTTGTTATTTAACTGCGAATTCTAGTTTGTGAAGTTTCAGATTATCAAAAATCACCTATTCACCCCCCTCTAGGCTGATTAGATCCTTTCAATTGGTATCAGAGCCTAACCCTTGTGTTAGCGCTTCACCACGTAAGGGAGAATCATGTCGACTCTCAGTCAAGAACAAGTTGATGACATTGTCAAGAGGGTTTCTAGTCAGCTGCTAGAAGATCAAGCAAAGAAATTCGAAGATCAAATGAAAAAGATGAAAGATGAGATTGAGACCTTGAGGCAAGCTTTGGGCAACAAAGCCGAATCATCTAGAAGTGGAGAGAATCCTCCACAGCCCAAAGAAGATAAGGAGAAAGAAGATGGAGAGAAAGGCAAGAGAGGGAAGGAGTTCTCTAACATGCCTTATGACTATAGCCAAATGGGCAAAGTCCTTCAATTGCCTAGCGTTAATCTAGGCAAACCACCCTCCTTCGATGGAATCAACTACAATGATTGGGAACACAAGATGAAGCTACATCTTCTTGCCGCAAGAGCTTGGGAGATTGTCGAGAATGGACCAAGTCATGTCGAAGGCGAAGAGTTCACCGACAATGATGTGATTGAGTTTCAATAAAATGCTCAAGCGGCATCATTGATTCTATCATGCCTTAAGCCCGAAGAAGTAACAAGGTGCATGGAATGGTAAATGCCAAGAAGATTTGGGATACTCTCAAAATATCATATGAGGGTGATGCAAGTGTAAGGAAGTGCAACATTGAGCTTCTACAAGGAAAGATCGAGAACTTCACTATCAAGAGTGGTGAAACCACTCAACAAATGTTCGATAGATTCATGACCTTGATAAACAAGATTAGAGCTCTTGGAGATAACAAGTGGGATGACAACTCAGCTGCAAGAAAGCTATTGAGAGCTTATAGGAAGAAGAACAAGACCCTTGCATCAATCATCATGGAGAGACCTAACTATGAGAGCATGAGACCTCATGAGATGCTTGCTAAAATAAAGCATCATGAAGTCTTGGATGATGAAGCTCTAGAAGACCAAAAGCAAGCAACAAGAAGGTGGTAGCTCTCAAGGCAAACCAAGAAGAAGTAAGGAAGGCCCACATGATTCATCAATGAAGGGAGCGATGATTCCGATGATGAGATTGCTCTTCTTGTGAAGAACTTCCAAAGATTCATGAGGAAGAAAATGTACAAGAAGGGCAAAGGTGGATACTTCAAGAAGTCAAAGAAGAGGATTGTTATGAGTGTGGTGCGGACGATCATTTCATCGCTGATTGTCCACAAAGAAGAACAAGAGCAAGTTTAGAAAGAGTGATGACAAGAACCAAAGAAGAAGAAGAGGTGGTGAAGCTCATCTTGGTGAAGAATGGTTCTTCGAAGATGACTCTTGTGGCGGAACCGTCCTGATTATAAGAGCTCAAGTATTATCTTAGCCAAATCCGTCTGACTTCGACTGATACTTGAACCCATACAACCCCGTAGTCCGGAAATCTCGAAGGATTTCTAACACCATACATCAAACAGGATCGCATCGTTCAAGGATTACATTCGTAAAGATACATCATAACGAAAACGAAACCGAATTTAAAATATCAGAGTGCGAATTTAAAACGGAGTTATTACAATACTGAGTTTAAAAGTGCGGAAGCTGAAATAGTTTAAAGCACAACCACCACACATGTGGTCCAAATAAAACATTGTTTTGATAAATCCACTCGACACAACTCACTCCTCCCTTTTTAAGATAATGTGCCACTAGTAGTCTCGATCCAGCAAAAGAAAAGGGGAAAGCTTCTGGACGACCCGCCCTGGGCCTACTCCTCATCACCTTCCACCGGGTAGAGGCAGTGCTTACAATAGCCAAAGTAGACCTGGCCATCTGCAACAAACGGGATAAACCCTGAGTACGGGAATGTACTCAGCTAGACTTACCCGTCCAACTGAAAATAATGACACCAAGGACATGCAAGGCCTTTTCGGGTGGAGCTGGGATCTTTTAGTTGCGAGAAGCTCAAGTTCAGATAGGAAGTAATCAGTGATAAAGATGAGCTGCCATTTTTAGACCTATTCCTTAATTCTAGGTTTTTCACCTGTACTAGAGCACTCACTTGAATCTACCACTCAATAATATAACCATATCCAGTTGACTTATCCACATTTTAGTTGAACCTTTATCATTACATGGAGTTGTATCGTGGTGAAGCTCGCCATAGTTTCCCACTAACCGGGGAGACGGCGACTCGAATCGAATTCCAAATCAGCTGATGAAAGACCTTTAATACCAGCCCACACTTTCCCCGTCGGGTCCATGCATTGGGCAACCGCTCGACGCTTGTTCGTGGTGGTAATCGCCGCGGTTCAAGCACGGACCGCCCAATTGGAACCTGGCGATGGCCTCACGCGGCAGATCGCAATTTCCATACTAGAGGGCACGACACGGGTTGAGACCGGCCCGAACAGCTTCTAACCGGCTTTGGGGTCGATGATTACAGCACACCGACATATCCCTAAGTAAAAGGGCGCGTTCAAAAATGAACGAGGGCCAACATCGATACAAACCTACACGATCCAACGGATGGACTGCCCCAAGTTTCCGAACTTGTGCCCTGCCATCCCGTTGACCGTATTTCATTACTACTCAGGTTCTTTTCCACGATAGCAAATATAGCCAACCGTGATCCGGTAAATACCCATCCGGGTATTACGGAAACATCCTTAACTACCACTTTTATTAAGCAGGCTAAGCAATTCTACATTGTAATTAAATAACAGGATAACAAGGTAGATATTAATCAATAACCAAGGAATGGTAATGCAGCAAGTAGGATTCATTCCAACTCCTAAACCTAATGCATCACAATATAAAAGGACTCAAGTAATCTTAATTGCAAAAGATAGGAGGCTTAATATGCTCCGGGGCTTGCCTTGGGTGAAGACCGAGGCCTCGTGGGAAGGACACTCGGGCAAGTTAGTGTCGCTGGCGGGGTCGACTTCCTCGGCTTGCTGGAGCTCCGGAATCTGCTGCTCGGCGTTTGTCTCTGGCTCCTGGTCGGGCTCCGGAGGGGTCTATCCTATTGTATGCGATGATTAATAAATAATTCAAAAGAAACTTAGGTTTGAACTGCAAGTGCACTTTTCTGGACTCAGAAAAATCCACAAAAATTTCAGCAGGCACACAACAGTTGCTGGACTCCACTGAACAAAGATTTCAGCCAAAATGAAATACAGAACTGCAGATATAAAAATGACAAGCAAACTGCCCAAAAGGTGCTTTGAACTAGCTCCTCATTCAAAAAGTGTTAAACAGCAGACTTCATATTTTTCCCAGATTCTACTTCACATTTTATGCTTATCAAGAAAGTTCCATGAACAGAAATATTATATTATTTCTTACATGAATTTCAAAGGAAAACATAGAAAAGCACATTTGCAAAACAACTTCAGATTTCTTCAAATAACAGGTCATGCTTCCTTTTTTCTTAGCTTGGACATCATAAACAGAGACTATACAATTTTCCCACATTTTATCTCGACATATAAAACACCTTAACCTTTATTCAAAGAAATCAGCCAAAAAGGACTTTTTACCAAAACAGAACTTTTTCTACATAAACAGTGCATTATAATATTTTCACATGTATAAAACAGGATAATAAACTTACACAAAATTTTCTAGAAATTAACTCAACCAGACAACATATATAACCATTTATCTTAGCAAAAGCATATAAACTGAATAAAAGAAAACAGTAAAATTAACTCCTACCAAAATACTTTTATATTTTTCCAGGGTAGATCTACTCATAAACAAACTAGCAAACTGAAAGCACTCCACTTGGACTAACAAAACAGGATTTACAAAATAAACAAGCATTTATGAAAAAGAAAAAACATTTTGGAAAAAGTTTTCTGGAAACACTCGGCACACTCGGCGCACGGAAGGTGTGTGTGCTCGCGCGAGGCCTGGCTCGAATCGTGACAGCGGCCGAGGGTTTGCTCGAGGCGAGTTCGGGCGAGTCGGAAATCAAACGCCCGTCCGAGGCCTGGCTCGAGGGCTCGGGGCGAGACGGACAACTAGTCCGTCCGAGGCCTGGCTCGAGGGCTCGGGCGAGACGGGAAGCAATCGCCCGTCCGAGGCCTGGCTCGAGGGCTCGGGCGAGACGGAAAACAAACGCCCGTCCGAGGCCTGGCTCGAGGGCTCGGGCGAGACGGAAACCATCGCCCGTCCGAGGGCTCGGGCGAGACGGAAACAGGGGAGAGGTTTGACCGCCGATTCCTCGTCGACGGTGAGGTCGCCGGCGGTTAAGCTAGGCTTGCGAACTCGTCTCGACGAGGCGCATCGAGTGGTGCAGGTGGTTTGGCTAGCGCACGGCCGGAGCATGCCGGCGGCGAGTGGCGGCGCACGGTGATGGCGGCAACGCGCGGCTACGCCCGTTTCGGCGGCGGCCGGAGAATTGGAGGAGGCAAAAGCTCGAGAGAACCCTAAGGAGCAAAGCTACGGGGTTGGTTTGGCTCGGGTGGCTCCAGAGGAGCTTTGCCACGAGCGAGGTCCGCGGCGGGCGGCCATGGCGTTCGGCCGGGGAAAGAGATGTGGGAGAGAGCGGTAGCGTTGAAGCTAGGTGGTGTTCTCACCTTGCCTTGGCTTGGTGAAGCTCGAAGATGAAGAAGAAGAGTCGGTGGAGCTCGGGTTGGGGAAACGGCGTTGCGGCTCGGCGGTGGCGACTGACGGACCGAAAGAGGCGCTTCGTCCTCCGGCGGCGAAGGGGCTCGGTCGGGGACGACAACGTGCGCACGGTGCGTGCACGGTGTAGGCGGAGCGGTGTACGGAGGGAATCGAAGGGAGGTGCTCCGACGAGGTCAGAACGGAGAGGGAAGGTTGCGGTGGAGGTCGCGGCGAGAGCGAACCGAGCGCTTGCTCTGGCTTGGTGGCGAGGGGAGGAGAGTGCGAGCGAGATTGGGAGAGTGTGTGCGGGAGAGCGGGAGTGAAGAGGTGCTCGGGGATTTGATCGGCTTGACCGTTGGTCGTGGCGGGGCCACGGCGGCGCGGTCGGCGAGGCAGCGCGGTGATGCCGTGCACGGCGAGCGGGTGCGGCAGGCGAGGCGAGCGGAGAGTGGCCGGGGGAGATAGCTTGCGTGCTCGGGTGAGAGGGATCGAGCGAGGAGTGGCCGGCGAAGATCCTCGGCAGAAAGCGGCGGCCACGTGGCGGTTGCGGCCGGCGTACGGCGCGGCATGTCAGCGCACAGCACGCGCGGCGCGCGGCACGCGGGCGAGCGCTGGCGAGCGGCGCGCGGGTGCGCGGGCGAGCGCTGGGAGCGGGCCGGCGCACGCGAGTTGGGCGAAAGGTGGGGCGTGGAAGGAATCGTTTTCCTTTTTTTCCAAATACTTTCAAACTTTGACCACTCAAAAACAGTTTCAAAAACTCCAAACTAGGTTTTGACCCAAATATAAAAGTTTCTCGAAATAATTTTCTCTACGACTTTCATATAGGACACTTTTTCTGAAAACCATTTTTAAATCCTCCACATAAACAAAGCCAATTTTAAAGTATAAACCATTTTGTTTTGACTTATTTTTATTTACAAACTAATCTGAACTAGGTCAAAACTCCAACATGAAAAGCACTCTACTCAAGATTCTCTATTTTATAAAACTCTTTGCCAAAACAGAAATCCACTCAAACAACCAAGTCCAATAGAATCCAAATCCAATTAAATAAACAAAAACAAAACACTCTCATGCTCATGAAATGATGCAATGCATTGCTTATGTTTCTTTAGTAGCTAAATGCAGTGCCTTAATGCAGTGCTTGACACTAGGGTGTCACAGCCCTTCCCCCTTAAAGAAATCTCGTCCCGAGATTTGAGTTACGTACCATTTCTTAACAAAAGCGGGATAGCTTACGCGTAGGTACTACTCTCGGTTTCCCATGTCGCATCGTTGGGTCCGTGATTGCTCCAGAGAATCTTGTAAGTCTTCACTGTTCGGTTACGAGTCTCTCGGGTCTTGGTATCCAAAATCTCCTTGGGCTGCTCGTAGTACTCCAGATCTGATCTGATGGTGATGTCTGGAATCCGAACTTCCTCTTGTTCTGGAACTCGAAGACACTTCTTTAACTGTGATACGTGGAACACCGGGAAAACTGTGCTCATTTCTGGGGGTAACTGTACTTCGTATGCCACTTGTCCCTTCTTTGCTATGATCCGGTAAGGTCCACATATCGAGGTGCTAGCTTCTTCTTAATTCCAAAACGTTGGACTTTTCTCATGGGTGAGACCTTAAGGTAAACATAGTCTCCTACTTGAAATTCCAGGGGTCTTCTTCGTGTGTCGGCATAACTCTTTTGTCTGGATTGTGCTTCCTTAATATGTTGTTGTACTGTTTGCACAATCTTTTCAGCATCCTCCATGTAATCTGACCCATAGAATCCTCGATCTCCTGACTCAACCCAATTTACTGGGTTCTGCATCTTCGTCCGTATAATACTTCAAAAGTGTCATCTTTATACTTTCCTGATAACTGTTGTTATATGAAAACTCGGCAAGGGTAACCATTTTTCCCACGACTCTCCTGAAGATAGAACACAAGCTCTTAGGATATCTTCTAAGATCTGATTTACTCTTTCTGTTTGTCCTGCGGTTTGGGGTGATAGGCGGAACTTCTTACCAACTTAGTTCCTAGCTCTTTGTGCAACTGTTCCCAAAAACGTGCTATGAACTGGGGTCCTCTATCAGAAACAATCCTTTTTGGAATTCCATGTAACCTCAAAATATTCTGAATATACAAGTCTGCATACTGATAAGGGCGGTGTGTAGTCTTAACTGGTATGAAGTGAGCCACTTTAGATAACCGATCTACGATAACCCAGATAGAATCATTTCCTCTCTGAGTAGTAGGAAGACCTGTGATGAAATCCATACTAATTTCTTCCCATTTCCACGCTGGGATGGATAACGGTTGTAACAGTCCGGCAGGTCTCAGGTGTATCGCTTTTATCCTGCAGCATGTATCGCACCTTGCAACATAAGCTGCAACTTCTTTCTTCATCTTTGACCACCAATACCTGGTTCTCAAATCCTGGTACATCTTACTGCTTCCTGGGTGGATGGATAGCTTTGATTGTGAGCTTCATTCAGAATTCTTTCTTTCAACTCAGTGTCTTTAGGAACAACCAACCTCTGATTATACCATAGAATTCCCTGCTCATCTGTCCGGAAGTTCAAGAACTACTGTTTCCGTCCTCTTCTTAATCTGACAGATCTCTTCATCGGTCTTTTGTCTCTCGATGATGTCACTTTCCAGGGTGCACTGAAGAGTGATGTTGTTCACCATAACGGGGTGCATAAGGTTAAATCTATCTTCCAAAAGTGGTTGTAGGGAGTTGCAATGAGTCTTGCGCACTCAAGGCATCAGCTACAACGTTTGCTTTTCCGGGGTGGTAATGCACTTCAAGGTTAATAATCCTTAATTAGCTCCAACCATCTTCTCTGCCTCATGTTCAACTCTGGCTGGGTGAAGATATATTTCAGACTTTTATGATCTGTGTACATATGACATAGGTTACCCATAAGATAATGCCTCCATATCTTGAGTGCATGCACGACGGCTGCTAGTTCCAAATCATGAGTGGGGTAATTCTCTTCGTGCGGTCTCAACTGGCGAGAAGCATAGACGATAACTCTTCCATTCTGCATGAGCACACATCCAAGTCCGATCTGGATGCGTCACAAAACACATCAAAAGGTTCCTCTAAGTTTGGCTGAGCCAAAACAGGTGCGGATGTCAACAACGTTCGCAGAGTGCGAAAAGCTGCTTCACACTCTGGAGTCCATTCGAACTTCTTGTTTTTCTGCGTTAAACGAGTCATAGGCTTGGCTATTCTTGAAAAATCCGGAATAAACCGACGGTAGTATCCTGCCAAACCCAAAAAGCTGCGAACCTCAAAACACTCGTGGGTGCTTCCCAATCCATAACCTCTTGTACTTTAGAAGGGTCTACAGAGATCCCTTCCTCTGAAAGGACGTGACCAAGGAAAGTACCTTCTTCACAACCAAAACTCACACTTGCTGAACTTAGCATACAACTTATGCTCTCTAAGCCGGGTCAAAACAACTCGTAGATGCTCAGCATGGTCCTTCTCATTCTCAGAGTATACCAAGATGTCATCGATGAACACTACAACAAACTTATCCAACTCTGGCATGAAGACCGAATTCATCAGGTACATGAAATGTGCCGGTGCATTGGTCAATCCAAAGGACATAACTAAATATTCATAGAGTCCGTATCTGGTAGAGAAAGCTGTTTTTGGCACGTCTTCTCTTCTGATCTTAATCTGATAGTATCCTGATCTCAGGTCGATCTTGGAGAACACTTTTGCTTTTGACAACTGATCAAACAAGACATCGATTCGAGGTAAGGGGTACTTATTCTTTATAGTTACTGCATTAAGCGGTCTGTAGTCTACGCACATCCTTAAAGTTTTATCCTTCTTCTTCACAAAGATAGCGGGACATCCCCAAGGTGACGAACTAGGGCGTATCAAGCCCTTATCCAAAAGCTCTTGCAACTGAACTTTGAGCTCTGCTAACTCTTTAGCGTGCATTCTATACGGTCTCCGAGATATGGGTGCCGTTCCAGGGACTAACTCTATAGCAAACTCCACATCTCTGTCTGGCGGTAGTCCAGGCAACTCATCAGGAAAACATCTGGAAACTCAAATACTATCGGAATCTCAGCTATCTGCTTTGCCGTGATATTGAACAACACTCCGATCTCATGGGGGTTTCGAGGTAACTTGAACCGAAAGGTAGACCCATTACGAGGGCTAACCATAGATACTACTCTTTCTGCAGACGTCAAGATTAACTTTCCAGAGTTTCATCCAACCCATACCTAAGATTACATCCAACCTAGACCAGGAATGACTATGGGGTCCACTATGGCCTGTTTATTCCCAAAGGTCATTTCCACTCCTTTAGCATTTTACGCGCGGAGAGAACAGCTCCGGCGGAACTTATCTGATATCCCCGGTCTAACTTTATCAACTCAAGATTACTTCTTATAACAAAGTTCTCACTTATAAAAGAATGCGCGATGCTCCAGAATCAAACAGCACAACTGCGGGGCATTGATTAACAAGAACGTACCAGCGGTGACAGGCTCTCCTTCTGGCACTTCTTCCACGGTGGTGTGATGCACATGACCCGTACGAGGTGGGGGCTGAGTGTACTGCTTCTTTGGGCGAGGGCACTGACGTGACAGGTGTCCAGTTTGGCCACAGTTATAGCATGGACCTATCACATATGGGGTCTTGGATCCTGCTGCACTTCCTGCCTTATTCCTGTTCTGCATCATGGGAGCGGTGTAAGGCTTCTGATAACTAGGACGGGGACGGTTGGGTGGTGATCTTCCTCTGTGGGGGACGGTATCGTGCTCCTGTGACAGGCGGGCGATATGGGGCGCGTGCTCCGAAAGGGGTCCTCTGCTGGGATGAACCTCCTTCATTTGCACGACGGCGCGTCTCTGTTGCTAGCGGCTGTCATTGGCCTCTTGATTTAGGCAGTCGCTGACGAAGTCACTGAAGGTGGTGCGGTGACTGTTACCCATCTTGGAAAGCATGGCGGCACTCATGCCACGCTTAAAGCTTGCAATCTTCTTGGCCTCAGTATCAACAAAGTCTGGGGCGTAGCGAGCTAGGTTGTTGAAACTGTGGAGGTACTCGGACATAGACCTAGTCCCTGGGATAACCTCATGAACTCTGCAACCTTCATTTCCATCAGTCCACTAGGGATGTAGTGGTTGCGCATAGCGGTGGAGAACTGATCCCAAGTGATACGTGCATTTACTGGCAAGGATGCACGGTACTGGGCCCACCATAAACCTGCGGGTCCTTCCAACATGTGCGCGGCGTATTCTGCCTTGAGCTCTTCCGTCAGACGAAGCAGACGGAAACTTCTGAGTGATGGAGTTGAGCCATTCATCAGCTTCGAGCGGTTCGGTGGCTTCCTTGAACACAAGAGGGCGAGTGTCCAAGAAGTCACAGTAAGAGCTGTACTGGTTGGGCTCCGGACCTTGACGTTGATGATGCTGCTGTGCAGTGTTGTTAGCGATATTGCGAAGGGTGGCCTCCATGTGCCTCTGCATTTCCTCCATATTCCTTTGCTGCCCAAGAACTGGCCAAGAACGCTTCCGGCTCATCGGCGGCGGTGGGGGAGGTGGCGATTCTCCTCCTGTCCTGCCCCCTGCCCACGTTGGCTGCGAGTGTGTGCCGGCATCTGCATATCCCATTATTAAGCAATCATTAGGTGATGTTACATCGATCATGAATAAAATACTGCGCTGTACATAATTCGAAAATTTAGCACATGACCAAGTATAATTACTCATTTCCATACACATCACAAAATAATCGCTCGAAAATTAGACATGCAAACGACGGATTTCCATAAAAGATGCCGGATCGAAGTCCGGACTTTGTCAAAAGCTTACATGCCATCAACCATTTAAACTAAAACTAGCACATGTGTAGGGTGTTACATCACTTAGCGAGCAAGCTCAAGCTATACAAAAGAAAACGTCTCCTAGCTAAACTAGAGCTCAGAAGTCTCCAGCGGCGGATGCAGCGTCCAGTGCGTCGACGTCGATCATCGGGCTCGTCAGCATGATCCTCTCTGGGGCGTCGGGACCAAGGACTTCTCCGTCCTGGGGATCCGGGACCTCAGCTGCTGGGGCGGCGGCCTCCTGCGCGGCGTGGTGCATCTGATGGACGGCCTCGTGGAGCTGGTCGATGTAGGCCTTGCTGTCCATGTATCTGCTGTACAATCAGGTGGGCTCCCTCTCTAGCTGGTCGAGCGCGCGGTGCGGGCCTCATCCCTCTGAAGAGCGGTAGTCAGGTACATCTGCTCTGCAACTGTCCTGGCAGTGGACTGTGCTGCTGCTGCGTGCGGGCGTCGTCACGCTCCAGAGTGAGCTGCTGAATCCTCTCTTGCAGACGAGCAACCTCAGCGTCGAAGTCCTCCTGAAGCTTCCTCTTGCTCTGTGTAGGTGGCTGTGAGGGTGAAGGACACGCTCTGAGAGTGTGCTCCAAACTCTCACATACACCCAACAAAGCTCCGGTGGCGCTCATCGCAGGCGTCTCACAGTAGAACCTCTCCTCTGGGCTCCCTGTCAAGACTGACTCCGAAGTCTGCTTCCAGCGCAATGGAAAAGTGATCCACGGGGAAACACTCCTGCCATCGCACTTGCCAGGTCGGCAGGGAAGCGGGCGATGATATCCTTCAGCACTAGGTATGCCCCTGTTGGCTCCATCCTTGGCACAAGTGCCTCTGGTGATCTCTGTCCACCCTGTCCAAGTGAGCTTGGCGGGCAAAGCCTTGACTTTGATTCCACATGACAAGGATCCTGCCCGTAGATCTCCTTCTGCCATGCAGAGGCTCCTTGTCACTCCTGGGCTGCCTGTCTCCATATCCTACCCACAAAGTATCTGGCTCCTGTCCTTCAAGCGCATCCTCCAAAGGTCGGCAAGCCGATAGGACAGAACTCTTCCGGGTCAGCTTGGTGGCCAAGCGGTGACGCGGAACTCCTTTGCCTCCGGTGGCCTTGCGAGCAGTCAACTTGGTCCGGGCCATCTGTAGAAACAAAAGGGTTTCGAACTCTCGTGAGACGGATACTAAGTTGGCATATTTTATAGAAAAGAGACAACTTTTAATTTAAGGGGAGGTAATAAATGCAAGAATATAAACATGATGCATGATCGTACTTACGTTCTCACTCACTAACATGACTCGTAAGTCCTAACGTTCTAGTCGGTGGTAAAACGATCTCTCATGCGTTATCTACCCGTTCTACTCGTTCGCATAGTTAGTGTACCTGCAGAAGATTCATTTCAGCCAAAGAAATTCCCAATGATAAAACATTGAGTATTGGCCAATATGCGCAAAATATAGAAGCCAACACTAAACACCATGCACCAACATAGAAAACCTCTTGAAAACATTGATACCCTCGTATGGTCTGCGTGGAGCTCGCACATACTTGGTATAAGAACTCTCACCTAGACCGACGGTTGGACGGTCATGCTCTCATATCTCACAAACATTTTATGCATGTTTTCGCGATCGACGCATTCTCTTTTCCCCAGAATGGACCAGCAAATAAAGATCCAGCATGAAGCAAAACCCTGAACCCTGTTAGCAGTTAGACCACCTGATTCCTAGTATAGGGCTTAAGGACGAGACTGGGCACACTTAGTAATTGAAAATAGTTTTGAAAATAGCTTTGAAATACCCATTTTAGTTCGAAATAGTCTCTTTACGGAGGTAATCACTTGAACCATGCTCCGATACCAAGCTGTGGCGGAACCGTCCTGATTATAAGAGCTCAAGTATTATCTTAGCCAAATCCGTCTGACTTCGACTGATACTTGAACCCATACAACCCCGGTAGTCTGGAAATCTCGAAGGATTTCTAACACCATACATCAAACAGGATCGCATCGTTCAAGGATTACATTCGTAAAGATACATCATAACGAAAACGAAACCGAATTTAAAATATCAGAGTGCGAATTTAAAACGGAGTTATTACAATACTGAGTTTAAAAGTGCGGAAGCTGAAATAGTTTAAAGCACGACCACCACACATGTGGTCCAATAAAACATTGTTTTGATAAATCCACTCGACACAACTCACTCCTCCCTTTTTAAGATAATGTGCCACTAGTAGTCTCGATCCAGCAAAAGAAAAGGGAAAGCTTCTGGACGACCCTGCCCTGGGCCTACTCCTCATCACCTTCCACCGGGTAGAGGCAGTGCTTACAATAGCCAAAGTAGACCTGGCCATCTGCAACAAACGGGATAAACCCTGAGTACGGGAATGTACTCAGCTAGACTTACCCGTCCAACTGAAAATAAAGACACCAAGGACATGCAAGGCCTTTTCGGGTGGAGCTGGGATCTTTTAGTTGCGAGAAGCTCAAGTTCAGATAGGAAGTAATCAGTGATAAAGATGAGCTGCCATTTTTAGACCTATTCCTTAATTCTAGGTTTTTCACCTGTACTAGAGCACTCACTTGAATCTACCACTCAATAATATAACCATATCCAGTTGACTTATCCACATTTTAGTTGAACCTTTAATCATTACATGGAGTTGTATCGTGGTGAAGCTCGCCATAGTTTCCCACTAACCGGGGGAGACGGCGACTCGAATCGAATTCCAAATCAGCTGATGAAAGACCTTTAATACCAGCCCACACTTTCCCCGTCGGGTCCATGCATTGGCAACCGCTCGACGCTTGTTCGTGGTGGTAATCGTCGCGGTTCAAGCACGGACCGCCCAATTGGAACCTGGCGATGGCCTCACGCGGCAGATCGCAATTTCCATACTAGAGGGCACGACACGGGTTGAGACCGGCCCGAACAGCTTCTAACCGGCTTTGGGGTCGATGATTACAGCACCGACATATCCCTAAGTAAAAGGGCGCGTTCAAAAATGAACGAGGGCCAACATCGATACAAACCTACACGATCCAACGGATGGACTGCCCCAAGTTTCCGAACTTGTGCCCTGCCATCCCGTTGACCGTATTTCATTACTACTCAGGTTCTTTTCCACGATAGCAAATATAGCCAACCGTGATCCGGTAAATACCCATCCGGGTATTACGGAAACATCCTTAACTACCACTTTTATTAAGCAGGCTAAGCAATTCTACATTGTAATTAAATAACAGGATAACAAGGTAGATATTAATCAATAACCAAGAATGGTAATGCAGCAAGTAGGATTCATTCCAACTCCTAAACCTAATGCATCACAATATAAAAGGACTCAAGTAATCTTAATTGCAAAAGATAGGAGGCTTAATATGCTTCGGGGCTTGCCTGGGTGAAGACCGAGGCCTCGTGGGAAGGGCACTCGGGCAAGTTAGTGTCGCTGGCGGGGTCGACTTCCTCGGCTTGCTGGAGCTCCGGAATCTGCTGCTCGGCGTTTGTCTCTGGCTCCTGGTCGGGCTCCGGAGGGAGTCGATCCTATTGTATGCGATGATTAATAAATAATTCAAAAGAAACTTAGGTTTGAACTGCAAGTGCACTTTTCTGGACTCAGAAAAATCCACAAAATTTCAGCAGGCACACAACAGTTGCTGGACTCCACTGAACAGATTTCAGCCAAAAATGAAATACAGAACTGCAGATATAAAAATGACAAGCAAACTGCCCAAAAAGGTGCTTTGAACTAGCTCCTCATTCAAAAAGTGTTAAACAGCAGACTTCATATTTTTCCCAGATTTTACTTCACATTTTATGCTTATCAAGAAAGTTCCATGAACAGAAATATTATATTATTTCTTACATGATTTTCAAAGGAAAACATAGAAAAGCACATTTGCAAAACAACTTCAGATTTCTTCACATAACAGGTCATGCTTCCTTTTTTCTTAGCTTGGACATCATAAACAGAGACTATACAAATTTTCCCACATTTTATCTCGACATATAAAACACCTTAACCTTTATTCAAAGAAATCAGCCAAAAAGGACTTTTTAACCAAAACAAAACTTTTTCTACATAAACAGTGCATTATATTTTTCACATGTATAAACAGGATAATAAACTTACACAAAATTTCCAGGTTAACTCAACCAGAAACATATATAACCATTTATCTTAGCAAAAGCATATAAACTGAAATAAAAGAAACAGTAAAATTAACTCCTACCAAAAATACTTATATTTTTCCAGGGTAGATCTACTCATAAACAAACTAGCAAAACTGAAGCACTCCACTTGGACTAACAAAACAGGATTTACAAAATAAACAAGCATTTATGGAAAAAGAAAAACATTTTGGAAAAGTTTTCTGGAAACACTCGGCGCACGAAAAGGTGTGTGCTCGCCCGAGGCCTGGCTCGAATCGTGACAGCGGCCGAGGGTTCGCTCGAGGCCGAGTTCGGGCGAGTCGGAAATCAAAACGCCCGTCCGAGGCCTGGCTCGAGGGCTCGGCGAGACGGACAACTAGTCCGTCCGAGGCTGGCTCGAGGGCTCGGGCGAGACGGGAAGCAATCGCCCGTCCGAGGCCTGGCTCGAGGGCTCGGGCGAGACGGGAAAACAAACGCCGTCCGAGGCCTGGCTCGAGGGCTCGGGCGAGACGGAAGCCATCGCCCGTCCGAGGCCTGGCTCGAGGGCTCGGGCGAGACGGAAACACACACGCCCGTCCGAGGCCTGGCTCGAGGGCTCGGGCGAGACGGAAACACACACGCCCGTCCGAGGCCTGGCTCGAGGGCTCGGGCGAGACGGAAACACACACGCCCGTCCGAGGCCTGGCTCGAGGGCTCGGGCGACACGGAAACAGGGGAGAGGTTTGACCGCCGATTCCTCGTCGACGGTGAGGTCGCCGGCGGTTAAGCTAGGCTTGCGAACTCGTCTCGACGAGGGGTGCAGGTGGTTTGGCTAGCGCACGGCCGGAGCATGCCGGCGGCGAGTGGCGGCGCACGGTGATGGCGGCAACGCGCGGCTACGCCGTTTCCGGCGGCGGCCGGAGAAATTGGAGGAGGCAAAAGCTCGAGAGAACCCTAAGGAGCAAAGCTACGGGGTTGGTTTGGCTCGGGTGGCTCCAGAGGAGCTTGGCCACGAGCGAGGTCCGCGGCGGGCGGCCATGGCGTTCGGCCGGGGAAGAAGATGTGGGAGAGAGCGGTAGCGTTGAAGCTAGGTGGTGTTCTCACCTTGCCTTGGCTTGGTGAAGCTCGAAGATGAAGAAGAAGAGTCGGTGGAGCTCGGGTTGGGGAAGAACGGCGTTGCGGCTCGGCGGTGGCGACTGACGGACCGAAAGAGGCGCTTCGTCCTCCGGCGGCGAAGGGGCTCGGTCGGGGACGACAACGTGCGCACGGTGCGTGCACGGTGTAGGCGGAGCGGTGTACGGAGGGAATCGAAGGGAGGTGCTCCGACGAGGTCAGAACGGAGAGGGAAGGTTGCGGTGGAGGTCCGCGAGAGAGCGAACCGAGCGCTTGCTCTGGCTTGGTGGCGAGGGGAGGAGAGTGCGAGCGAGATTGGGAGAGTGTGTGCGGGAGAGAGAGGGAGTGAAGAGGTGCTCGGGGTTTTGATCGGCTTGACCGGTGGTCGTGGCGGGGCCACGGCGGCGCGGTCGGCGAGGCAGCGCGGTGATGCCGTGCACGGCGAGCGGGTGCGGCAGGCGAGGCGAGCGGAGAGTGGCCGGGGGAGATAGCTTGCGTGCTCGGGTGAGAGGGGATCGAGCGAGGAGTGGCCGGCGAAGATCCTCGGCAGAAAGCGGCGGCCACGTGGCGGTTGCGGCCGGCGTACGGCGCGGCATGTCAGCGGCAGCAGCGCGCGGCGCGCGCGGCACGCGGGCGAGCGCTGGCGAGCGGCGCGGGGTGCGCGGGCGAGCGCGGGAGCGGGCCGGCGCACGCGAGTTGGGCCGAAAGGTGGGGCGTGGAAGGAATTGTTTTTCCTTTTTTTTTCCAATACTTTTCAAACTTTGACCACTCAAAAACAGTTTCAAAACTCCAAACTAGGTTTTGACCCAAATATAAAGTTTCTCGAAATAATTTTCTCTACGACTTTCATATAGGACACTTTTTCTGAAAACCATTTTTAAATCCTCCACATAAACAAAGCCAATTTTAAAGTATAAACCATTTTGTTTTGACTTATTTTTATTTACAAACTAATCTGAACTAGGTCAAAACTCCAACATGAAAGCACTCTACTCAAGATTCTCTATTTTATAAAACTCTTTGCCAAAAGAAATCCACTCAAACAACCAAGTCCAATAGAAATCCAAATCCAATTAAATAAACAAAAGAAAAACACTCTCATGCTCATGAAATGATGCAATGCATTGCTTATGTTTCTTTAGTAGCTAAATGCAGTGCCTTAATGCAGTGCTTGACACTAGGGTGTCACAACTCTAGTGATGAAGAGAAGAGCAAGGGCAGGGAGGAGAAGAGAAGGGAGCAGCCAACATCGCCATACATAAGACCTCTTCTCCAAGCCCCCTCGCAACATGACTACCTCGACCACTTCATCACGCTTGTTTGAGGGCCTCCCGACGATGAGGATGACGTCACTCATTCTTGCTTCATGGCTAAGGATGAGAAGGTATCACCTCACTCTCTCTACTTGTTCTAGTGATGAATTTTGATGATGACATGGATGAATTTGAACTAAGTATCATAAGAAAGTTTGGTAAGAAAGGTGGACCAAAGATATTAAAATTGCTTAGTAAATTGGAAAGTCGAATGAGAGTCTTGTTTTGCAAGGGGACTTGATCTCTCAGAGAGAGAAAGAACCTTGCATTGGAAGTCTCTCTTGCCGAGGAGAAGTTGAAGGTGAGAAATTGACCGTGGAACTATCTTTAGCTAATAACTCTAACAAGAAGTTGGCTAAGGAATGTTCCACGAGCATGACTCAATTGCTAATCTTAAGAGTAAGGTTAGCTTGGTTCAAGAAAGCCTCACAAGCTTTCAAGACAAATATCAAACTCTTGAACTAAGCTACAACACTCTTTGGAGTAGTACTTCTTCAACTACTCCTAGGATTCCGACAACTCTAATGCTTCAACAAGTAATGGTTGCAATAGATGTTATAAAGTTGATATAAATGCCTGTGCAACTAACATTGTTGAGTAGAGAGAAGAGCAAAGAGATCCAACGGTTGAACATGATTTTGAGGAATGGTTGCAAGTGTAAGATTGAACAACCAAAGGACATCCTCAAGACCGCAAGACACCCATCCATCAAAGATGGGATTGGGTACAATAGGTATGGTGGCAAGGCCAATGGAAGAAAGATGGTCAAGGGGGTACCCTTCGTTAACTTTAACAAGGGGTTCCTATCTTTGACCTCATGAACAAGGCCAACAAGGTTGCCAATCCAAAGGACACACTTGCAAATGGTAAGGTCAACAAGGAAAAGCAAGTGGAGGTCCCCAAGCAACAAAGGCCTATATCAAGAAGCTATACATGTGATTATTTGTGTTGTTGGGGGAGAAAACGGCAAGATTGTCATTAAGTATGTTGGTGCCCTCAAGAAGAGGGAGATTATGAGAAATGTTTGGGTGCCCAAAGTTTATGTGACTAACCCCTTGGACCCAATCTCACTTGGGTACCTAAATCAAGAACATAATCTTGTTTTGTAGGAATATGCTCCGGTGGATCAAGTTGGGTGTTGGATAGTGGATGCACCAATCATATGACCAGGGCAAAAGAAATGTTCACCTCCTTTCAACCAAGCCGTGACTCATGCAACAACATTGTGTTTGGTGACAATGGAAAAGGAGAAGTGCTTGGTTTGGGTAAAATTGCTATCTCAACTGACAATTTCATATCTAATGTATTACTTGTGCATTCGTTGAGTTACAATTTGTTATCTGTTTTCTCAACTTTGTGAAATGGGTTACGATTGTCTCTTTACGGATAAGGGGTGACCGTATCTAGAAGAAGGGATTCCTCTATTGCATTTAAGGTGTGTTGAAGGGAAAACTTTACCTAGTTGATTTCTCAACTAGTAAGGTAGAACCTACAACATGTCTAATGGCAAAATCTAGCATGGGTTGGCTTTGGCATCGCCGACTAGCTCATGTTAGGATGAGAACTTGGCCCAACTTCAAAGGGAAGGGCACATCCTTGGACTAACCAATGTCTCATTTGAGAAAGATAGGATTTGCAGTGCGTGCCAAGCTGGAAAGGAAGTTGGAGCAAAGCATCCAATGAAGAATGTCGTGTCAACCACAAGGCCATTGGAGCTACTACATATGGACCTCATCGGACCCGTTGCTTACCAAAGCATCGGCGGTAACAAATATGGTTTTGTTATTGTTGATGACTTTTCTTGTTTCACTTGGGTGTTTCTTTTTAGCAGATAAAAGTGAGACCCAAGGCATCTTCAAGAAGTTTGCTAGAAGGGCTCAAAATGAGTTTGAGCTCAAGATCAAGAAAGTGAGAAGCGACAATGGGACCGAGTTTAGGACACCAACATAGAAGAATATCTTGATGATGAAGGAATCAAGCATGAGTTCTCCATTCCATATACCCATAACAAAATGGGGTTGTGGAAAGGAAGAATAGAACTCTTGTCGAAGCCGCAAGGTCTATGTTGGATGAATACAAGACGTCCCATGGCTTTTGGGCGGAGGCGATGAACACCGCGCGTCATGCTATCAACCGCCTCTACCTCCACAAGCTAAGGGACAAGACGCCATATGAGCTTCTAACTGGTAACAAACCAAAGGTGCATTACTTTCGAGTTTTTGGCTGCAAGTGTTTCATACTTAACAAGAGGGCCAAAAGTTCAAGTTTGCACCTAAGATACACGAAGGCTTTCTACTTGGTTATGGTACTAACGAACATGGCTACCGCGTATTCAATAATGCCACCGACACTATTGAGTTAACGGTAGACGTGACTTTTGATGAATCCGACGGCTCCCAAAAGGAGTAAGTCAATGATGAGCTTGTAGGTGATGACATGTCTCCATCCGAAGCAATAAAGAAGCTTGCACTAGTGATGTGAGGCCTATTGAGATTCAAGATGATGAAGATGAGACATTGCACACTCCACAAGATTCAAATGTCCATCATGTGCATTCAAATGTACATGGTGAGCTTCCGCAACTCCGATAGATGGAGGTGCAAATGATGTTCAAATGCAACATCACTTGATGATCAAGCTCAAGCTCAACATGATGACCAACAAGCAAATGAAGACATCCACACATATGGTGAAGATGATGAGGATGGACCTATTCAAAGGAGATCACTCGTGCAACCCTAAAGTGCATCATATGATTCAACGAGATCATCCCGTTGACAACATACTGGGGAGCATACGACGTGGGGTAACGACACGCTCACGTTTAGCAAATTTTTGTGAACATTACTTGTTTGTCTCCTCTTTGGAACCTCTTAGGGTGGAAGATTCACTTGATGATCCGATTGGGTGATGGCCATGCAAGAAGAGTTGAACAACTTCACTCACAATGAAGTATGGTCATTGGTGGAAAGACCCAAGCAAAACGTGATAGGAACCAAGTGGGTCTTCCGCAACAAGCAGAGACGGCATGGCGTGGTTACAAGGAACAAACAAGCGCGGTTGGTGGCCTCAGGTTTTACCCAAATTGAAGCTGTACCAAATGGACATGAAAAGTGCATTCCTCAACGCCCCCTCTCTGAACTAGTGTACGTGGAGCAACAACCGGGTTTTGAGGATCCGAAATTCCCCAACCACGTCTACAAGCTCGACAAGGCGCTCTATGGGCTCAAGCAAGCCCCTAGAGCTTGGTATGATTGACTTAAGGACTTCCTACTCAAAAAGGGTTTTGAGATAGGGAAGGGCGACACTACTTTATTTACTCGCAAAGTCAATAATGATATTTTTGTGTGCCAAATATATGTCGGTGACATAATATTTGGTAGTACTAATGTGACTTTTTGTGAGGAGTTTAGTAGGATGATGACCAAAAGGTTCGAGATGTCCATGATGGGTGAGCTGAAGTATTTCCTTGGATTCCAAATCAAGCAACTCAAGGATGGCACGTTCATCAGCCAAACCAAGTATACAAGTGACATGCTAAAGAAGTTTGAGATGGACAAGGCCAAGCCCATCAAGACCCCCATGCCTACCAATGGACATCTTGATCTAAATGAGGATGGTAAGTCAGTGGACCAAAAGGTATATCGCTCTATGATTGGTTCATTGCTTTACCTTTGTGCATCTAGGCCTGATATTATGCTTAGTGTGTGCATGTGTGCAAGATTTCAAGATAATCCCAAAGAATGTCATATTATGGCCATTAAGAGAATCTTTCGATACTTAGTGCACACTCCTAATCTTGGCTTGTGGTATCCCAAGGGCTCCACTTTTGATCTACTTGGCTATTCCGATTTGGACTATGCCGGTTGCAAAGTAGATCGAAAGAGCACCACCGGGACTTGCCAATTTATTGGAAGGTCTTTGGTGTCATAGAGTTCCAAGAAACAAAATAGTGTTGCCCTATCCACCGCCGAAGCCGAGTATGTGGCGGCCGACGCATGCTGTGCCCAACTACTTTGGATGAAGCAAACACTAAAAATTTCGGATGTGAGGAAAACAAGATTCCACTTTTGTGTGACAATGAGAGTGCTATCAAGCTAGCAAACAATCCCGTAAACCATTCTCGCACAAAACACATTGACATCCGACACCATTTCTTGAGAGACCACGAAGCCAAAGGAGATATCTCCATACGCCATGTGAGCACCGAAAAACAATTAGCGATATCTTCACAAAGCCTCTAGATGAGTCAAAATTTTATGCTTTGAGGAGTGAACTAAATATCATTGATTCTCGTAACGTGGCTTGATGTCTTACACACATTTGTTTTCACCTAGAGACCTAGACAAAAGTTTTGACAAATATGTGTGTGATTTCAAAATCTATTTTGCATGCTTCACTTGTGTCCATAGTTATGTACTGCTTGTATGAAATCTGGACATGTTTGGAGTGTGTGTAGTATACCACACAAGGTTCTCCTAGGATAGCTCTCTGCCCGTTCTGGAAGTGAACGGTCGGTAGTACCGCCATAAGGGTCGGTAGTACCGACCGTCGGTAGTACCGACCGTCGGTAGTACCGACCCCTTTGGGCGGTAGTATCGACCGGGGTTTGACCCTGGCATAAAAGGTCGCGGTGAATTTTCTTCAACCCTATCCAGTCATTTCTTTTTACACCGCGCCGCCGCCGCCTCTTGAGCCTGTATCTCCCGCACCGCCATCTCGCTCTCTCCTTGATCTCCCTTCTCCTCCACATGAATCCAAATCCGTCTGGTGGGAAGGTGCTTTGGTGCAAGGAGATCGCGTTGGTGGTGTCCTTGAAGCCCGAGAGTTCTTCCTCCATTGGATTTCGGCCTCTTCACTTCGAGTAGCAAGGTACTAGGGCGTTCTTGCCCGATCTCTCAATGTACCTTGTTCTAGGTCAATTCCTTTGGTAGGATTGTTCTCTCGAATGTATAGATGCTTCTAGGATGTATGTTTTGCATGTTTATGGGCGATTTGTGTGATTGGATTGAAGTAAACCGCATGCTGCAGTGCGGTCGGTAGTACCAACCACTACGGGTGGTAGTACCGACCGCGCGCAGTGAGCAGTTTTCTTCCCCGATCTTGATCGTCACCTTCTTCGCTACATCCTTTGAAGTTGTTTTGTTATCACCTGTGTCTCATATCGGTCTATGCTCTCTTTTCCTAGATGTCGCATAGCCGAAGGGGCTCTCGTGATACTCGTCAGGCTAGAGATGATGAAGATGATGAGTATGTTGCCTTGGAGCAAGGCGGCTTGGAGCAAGGGAGCCGCAGCGACGCAATCCCGGGCGTCATGCTCGGGCCGGTGGGAGCAGTGAGGATGTCACTCGACAGGTTCGTGGGCGTTCGTCCATGGGCCGTCGGAGTGTCGGCAGTGACAGGGGTGGTGGCAGGGCTGGTGGCAGTGGCCATGCGCCTCCACCGCCTCCTGTCAATGGCCCTCCTGGCTGTCTGCACAATGTGATCGTGGGAGGAGTGGCTCTGGAGGTTGGACCTGAGCGAGAGGGTCGTTCCATTAATCCTCGTGTTGGACCTCCCTCTCCTCTGGCTTCCGGGTTGATGTTGATCAACCGTCTGTTTCGCATGCATGATGAGGCCGGTGCTTTGATGGTGAGACCTGCTTACCCTGGTAATGTCATGGATTATTCAGACAGGAAGCGGGGAAATCTATTAAGGGCCCAGCGGTTGGAGAACCCCTATCATTTCATCAGGGATGACTCAGTGGACAGACGCTTTTGGTCCCGCTTTCAGCAGGACTACTATGTGTCTGTCCTCTGGAAGGGCTTTTGTGCTAAGGGGTGTCCTCCTCTTTTTGAGCACAAGCGTCTGTCGATTCGATCCTTGTCTGACAAGGGTTCTGAGGAGATAGATGCTTTGGTGCAGAGGCTTGAGGACTGGAGGATTCTGACCCTCATATCTGGTGAGCGCAGCTACAATTAGGAGATCATATGTCAGTTCTGGGCCACTCTCTTCATTGATCAGCCTGCGAAGGTGCTGCATTGGATGACCCAGGGGGTCCACTACAGGTGTGACTTTGTCACCTTCGCCAGGCTGTTGGGGTTTAACAATGAGGACCGCAATGCTCCTAGGCTATCTGAGATGTATGGTGAGGGAATGTACCCTGATGAGCTGCAAAATTCTGGAATTTATATGCATGGCAAAGTGGCAAACTTTCAGGTCAATGGGCTGAAGCCGACTTACTTTGTTCTGAACAACCTGACGCGGCTTACCTTGGACGCCAAGAGTGGCGCCAACATGAATTTGAGGAATGATGCTCCAAAGGTCCTTATCCGATTTGCTCTGCCCGATGGACGGTTCAGTATATCTCACTTCTTATGGCAGAAGATTTCTGATGTCTATAATGACCCGCACAAGGATTTGCCTTTTGCTCCGTACTTAATGCATATCATTGAGCATGTTGTTGGAGCCACCTTCGAGTATGACAGGAGCTTGAAGAAATACAAGGTCCGTCAGTTCTCTTCCACGGGCAAGGACAAAGCTGAAGAAGGTGGTGATGCTCCAGCAGCGGCTGCCCCTGGTGAGGCACATGGCCAGGAGCAGGCTCATGAGGATGCTCCTCTTGCTGCCTCTTCTCCTCCACGTCGTGAGAGGCGTAGGAGTGGAGGTAGTGGAGGTGGTGGAGGTGTTCGTTACGCTCTCAGCAAGTTCTTCTCCTGGTTCTGTTACAAGGCTGAGCGTGACGAGCGACATCAGTGAGAGGTGCGTGAGCATCTTGGTCTCCCTCCACGGTCTCCTCTTCGGTCCTTCCCGGATCCCTTCGCCGAGTACGATGCCCAACATGGACGTGATGATGATCATAATGATGATGACGATGGTGAGCAACAACAACAGCAGCAGCAGCACGGAGGTGATGATGAGGCCGGTATCTTCAGCTCCGCCCTGTATCAGCCTCTACATCCTCCGCCTTCGTATCAGCCGCCCCCCTTCTATCCTGACTACGGTGAGGGTCCATCACATGGTGGTGGATCCACCTCGTACCAGGGTGGTGGTGGTGGCTCCTACATGGGCTTTGCTGCCCCCGACGCCGATCCAGCTGGGAGTGGTGGCTTCCACGCCCCTTCTCCTCCGCCGGATCCCTCTACCGCTCCTTCGTCGTCGTTCCCAGGTGGTGATGTTGGCGCCAGCGCGTACTCCTCTCTCTTTGGTGGCTATGATGGTTCGTCAGGTGGCTACTATTAGTTTCTTATGCTTATCGTGGCCTACCCTTTTTGGCATTTGATGCCAAAGGGGGAGTGTTAGGCTTATCATGATGTAATAGTTAGTCTTTGAGAGAGTTAAACTATGAGAACTAAGTGTGGTTATGCTACTTGTTTATTTGTGATGTGTTGAGGATGTGAAACATTTGAGCTTAATGTTATATTCATGTTTGGTTCATCCTCTATATTCATGTCATGGTTAGTGATTGTTGTTTTCGATATGGCTATGTGATTTGAGTC
Organism: Coix lacryma-jobi var. lacryma-jobi; assembly: GCA_009763385.1. NCBI lineage: Eukaryota > Viridiplantae > Streptophyta > Magnoliopsida > Poales > Poaceae > Coix > Coix lacryma-jobi. Next base: position 8,253,188 of record CM019823.1, on the reverse strand, counting down.
CTTTTCTTTCTTCCATAGCCATTCGCTTTTCTCTTGTTACGCTATTATGTAAATCACCATGCCATCTTGTTTATGCATCACAAACTGTTATATATGATGTTGTCACGCACACTTAGGCACCCCACGGATTGCGAAATTTAGGGGGAGCTCTTTTTCTTATGTATGCAACCTTGCTTAATGTCAAGGTTTGAAATTCTTATCCAAAGCATACACTAAGGCGGAGCTCGAACTAAATTTTGGAATTCAAAAGCTTCAATTCTTTCTATCCTTATTGTAAACCTAAGTTGGTTGTCATCAATTACCAAAAAGGGGGAGTTTGAAAGTGCATTCGCCCCCAATGTGGGTTTTGGCTAATTAGTGACAATCAAATTAGGGACTAATGGCTTTATAAAAGCATGTATGCAGGTGATAGTTCCTAGAAAGATTTGAAATGTTGAAATCTCGTGAACAAAGTACGTTGGATATATTTGGACATATAGATACCTAGCTCAAGTGGTGGTTTGAAAGTTGATTTTAAACTTGAGTTATAGGTAAGCCAGACTATCAAGAGGGTCACAAATTAGGTTGGCTAGATGTGGAGAAAAGTGCTCAAATCGACTAACTAAAGTTTGCTTGAGAGACACCGCACGATTATGAACACATAGAGATTTTTCTGTGCAGTCGGTAGTACCGACCATGGGGTCGGTAGTACCGACCAGGGAGGCAGCGCGCAATGTTCTCTGGATGGAGTTCATTTTGAACTGTCGGTAGTATCGCCATTAGGTCGGTGGTACCGACCATCCAGACCATTCTAACATCCTCTCTGTGTAGACTCAAAAATGGCCTGGCGGTAGTACCGCCATAAGGCCGGTACTACCGACCCTCGGTGGTACCGACCTCGGCCGGTAGCAAGTCAGTTTTGCAACCTCTCTGTGTAGACTCGAAAATGACTTGGTGGTAGTACCACCATAAGGTCGGTACTACTGTTAACGCAAAAACGTGGCGCCTCGCGTCAAGAGCACACAGCAAGCCGAACGAGGCTAGCTTCAATCGGGAGCCCGGGGTGTATCAAACCCGGAGACGTGCCAGTCGGTTTGACCTGAAAACCAACAAGGGATAAAATGTGATAATACCTTGGAACATGCTGGGTAAAAACCAGACAGTTCCAGATGTACGACTTTGGAAGCCAATCACGACGGCACACAGCTATAGAAGCTGTTTGTCAAAACAGGTTTAAGATGTCATTCGGCAAGTATAAAGAGAAAGCGTGTAATCGTGTCGAATGCCGAACACATATGTGACAAAAGAATAAAAGAGGTAACTTGTAAATACAAATCTATTCAGATAACATATGCATAGGCCAATCCAGCTAGTCTGCCGCACGTCCAGCCTTCATAAACCCGTCAGGTATAAACTGAAGCAAAGCTAATCCACCACATGATACCACTTGCTATAAATCTACATCACTCCTTATAATTAGATTAATCCACCGCATGATACGATCTAATTATAAGAAGCTAAAAGCATACATACATCTGAATAGATCTATACATACTCATTACTCATGTAAGCTTAACCAGAATCGACAAACTAGCCGAACTAGGGTCCATGAAAAAGAAACATACAAGCAAAGCATGATTAAACTAATCTAAAACCTGTACCTGCCGCACGACACCCAGCTCTATCAAAGCTTAAACATGATCGACATGCATGAACCCACAACATGTAACAATCTAGATTGAAAGTCGGTTCGGCCATCATGATCTTGTGATTAGCAAAGCACAAGCAAACTCGTGCAACAAGGCCGAACGAAGATCAATCTAGATTGGGCAAAAAGTGTTGTACGAATTAAATAAATAAGACATATAACACATGATAACTTGATGAATCTGTTAGATCTGCCAAATCTAACAAAGCCGATAACTATTTTTACTCATGACTCAATCCGCCGCACGATACAAGTCATAGGTAAAAACTTCCGGTTATAAGCTTAAATCCGCCGCATGATACTAAGCTTAACATACGAGACTACTTGCATTATATCTAAATCCACCGCATGATACTAGACATGATAGCAAGGTTGTCGGTACTTACGGAGGTCGACGGATCGATGATTCCCCTCGAAGAACTCGACGACACGACTATAAGGACTCGAAGACGGCACGGGGCCGGTTGTATTGATGTGGTTGTGAACAGTTTTACAATGGCCGAGGGTTTATATTTATACCCTAGGCGGATAAGAGTCCCAAACGGACTTGCCTAATAACAAAATACATTTAAACAAATATTGAGATATATGGAGTCTACATTCTCCTTTACGTGAAATCCATGCCGATGCACGTGCCCTTGCTTGCTTGTCAATCAAACGGCCAATCGTCCATCACCATGATAAAGTACGTTATCCTGCTTCCATATTCTTCTGATACCTGATCATGCTTGCACGTACGTTTAACCTTGCCATATTCTTCTGATGCTTGTACGTACGTTTAACCTTGCCATATTCTTCTGATGCTTGCACGTACATTTTGCCATATACGTATCCATGTCTAGCTAGTTTCATACATGAATGTACGAAATATATGGGCATGAAAATCCGGCCATGCGTACAAACATTGTCTTTGCTTCTTTCCTTGTTGATGTGTATCTAAAGATGTCAAGTTTGTCTGGAATAAAGCACTATTATATTTTCTTTCTCGCACATACTTGAAATACCAGACCTTCCCAAATTAATCACCCTGCCAAGGATATTTGTTCGCTCCTTCTCGTAGCATTTCTAGCAGGCCGATATATTGTCACAACACATCATCGCTATCTCACATGAAGATTGGACGTTGGGTTTCTCCAAATATTTTGAATAATATTCCCTGACCGATCCGTAGATAACCCTTAACTAGAAGATTTTCCTGTTTTTGACATTACTAGCTCATTCTCTCTCCTCAAGGTAAATCGGTCAAATTTTGGTGTCAACAACTACCGACCCTGGTCGGTAGAAAGTTTGTTTATGCAGACCTCTCTATTCGCGCTCAAAATGGCTTGGCGGTAGTACCGCCATAAGGTCGGTACTACCGACCCAAGCCGGTAGTTAGGCAAGTTTGCAGGGCTCCCTGTGTTGCCTCGTTTTTGACTTGGCGGTAGTACCGCCATATTGTCGGTACTACCGACCCTCGGTGGTACCGACCCTGGTCGGTAGTAACTGAGGGACCAAGTCCCTTTCTGCGGAGCTCTCTGTTCGCGGCCATTTTGTCCTGGCGGTAGTACCGCCATAAGGCCGGTACTACCAACCTTCGGTGGTACCGACCTTTGGTCGATAGCTGGATCTAGGTCAAATCTCAGATCTGTGCAACAGTTTTTGACTAGTCGGTACTACCGACCATGGTGGTCGGTACTACCGACCAGCCTCGGGACTGAGGGACTATAAATAGCCCTTCTCTTCTCATTTGACCGTTACCCACTCATTCCACTCACTTATTGCGACCTAACTTCAGACAAAAGAGCTTCCAAGCATTGACTTCTCCCCTCTCTCTCCCCCTTTGCTCCAAGATTCATTCCTTTGCAAGATTTGAGCTAGGGAAGTGAGATTAGAGAGTGGGAAGCTTCGATCTACGACTTGAGCACTTGGTTTCCATCTAGCCTGCTTTGTTTGTGTTTATTACTCTTGGGTTCTTTGAACCCTAGCCGGTTAGGTGTTCTTCGTGGTAGCCCGTATTGATTCATTTGTGAGGGCTTCCCGAAGTGTTTGTATTTCCCCTGTGATTTCTAGTAGAGATACTCTAGTAGCCTTTGTGGTTGCTTGAGTGAGGCAAGGAGGTGAAAGAGACTCCGACCTTTGTGGTCACCTCAACAACGAGGACGTAGGCACTCCTTAGTGGATTGGCCGAACCTCGGGATAAATCGTTGTGTCCCGTGTGCTTGTTGATTGTCTCTACTTTGCATATTACTTGTGTTCTTCTTCTCCCTATCTCTTTCTTAGGTTGAGAAGGCTCGATCCACACCGTGGAAAGCAACCAAGGCTTGGTAAGGCTAGATTCGCTATCTATCATATTTAGTGAAGTGGGGCATACTCTTGTATTACATTCATAGCTCACATATATTGGATTTGTAGTCTCCTTTTAGGATTCCGGTAGTGTCGTTTGTTTGTGTCGGTAGTACCATTGTGTTACACCCGGTAGTACCTACCCAAACAAACCGGCAACACCAGTTGTTATCTAACTACGAATTCTAGTTTGTGAAGTTCCAGATTGTCAAAAATCACCTATTCACCCCCCTCTATGCTGATTAGATCCTTTCAGAAATGACCAAAATGAAAGTTGTAGATCTCAAAAAGTTATGAAACTTTGGTGTTGACAACTTTTTTATTTGAAATCATCTTGTCAACGAAAACTACGTTTCAAATTATCAAATTTGAAATTCAAATTTTTATAAACGTCCTCGGATGAAAAAATTACCAAAATAAAAGTTGTAGATCTCAAAAAGTTAGAAAACTTTAAAGTTGACAACTTTTTAATTTGAATTCGTTTAAGGCCTCAAATAAGCAAGTTACACACGGTTTAGTATAATATATGGGTAATCGAAACGAAGATGGAACGTATATGAGTGTGTAGTGCAGTGGTAGAGGAGGCTCCGCGCGATCGAGAGGTCGTGAGTTCGAATTCTGCTGACTGCGTGAGAGAAAATTACGTGAAAAATAGCAGAACTTGCGATTTCAAGGGAGACGAGTGGGCGCTGCCCAGTGGGCCCTTCCCCAATTAAATAAAAATTTTCCCTATTTTTTCGGGTTTTTTGTTTTTTTCTTTGCCGAGTGTTTTTTTTTTGCAGAGTGGGCACTCGGCAAAAAGCCATTTGCCGACATTTTCTTTGTCGAGTGCTGTTTGGCGAGTGTGGCACTCGGCAAAGCCTTTGCTGAGTGCATTTAAGCACTCGGCAAAGAATCGATCTGTTGTAGTGATATGTAGTATGGTCACGTTTGAGTCGCGTACTCCTTCCGTTTCAAATATACGGTGGTACTCCCACATGACACTGTGTTATTTTTTTATTATTCATTCATCTTCGTGATATACTTCCTTCGTATAGGAAATAGATGTCGTTTAGGACAGCGATATAGTCTCCAAACCATAACTTTGATCACTTTACACATCGATGTGTTGTTTTTCTCTCATAATATATCAGTTGTTTTATCTTATCAGCCGACTTATAAGTCATAGTCGAGATCCACAACTTAGAATTTGGTCATTTAACTATATGAGATCATTTGATAAATTTAAATTTCAAATCATTAAAATTTTAGCCATATGGTTGGGACCCCAAATAATTTTAAATGAAAAACTCATCAACTACAAAGTTGCAATTCTCATCGACATCTACAGCTTTGGTTTTGGTCAATTTTTCATCTAGGTCATTTTAAAATGTTGATTTTCAAAATTGTAAAACTTCAGATAAGAAATTAAGACCATAAATAATTTTAATAAAAAAAGTGTCAACTACAAAGTTATATATTTCATTGACATCTACCCACCTTTGTTTTCAATTATTTTTCATCTGAGATAGTTTACACAATTATAAAAAAAATTAATTTCAAAATTTAAGGGCTTGAAACACCATTCTAGGACCAAAAATGACTCAAATAAAAAAGTCATCAACTACAAAGTTATACTCATCGAGATACAAAGTTTGTTTTCATCCGACTTTATATAAAAATTTATAAATTTTACTATACTGCAACATGATTATCACTGCCATATCATACAACAAGGTGGCAGTAAAAAAAACCTCTTCACCCTCGGTGCATATGGTGAGCGGAGAGTGACGAGCAACATATTGCCACCGTCAGTTGGTGGTGCAAACTGGTTATAATAATGGACTACCACTTTTGATTGGTAGGGGTGGATCGAGCGGTGGGGCTCTAGCCCCCTGCGGCTGCTAGATTTATGGAGCCCCTTCTAACCCCCTTAGAAATTATTGCCATAGATATATATTGGAGAGGCTAAAATTGTTTAGAGGTTGAAGAAACCTTCTAATATTTTTTGGATCTGCTACTGTCGGTTGGCAAGACGAAACAATGGTGATAGTTATCAACCCCCACTACAAGAGGTTCAGACTTTGCCGAGTACTGGCAGCACTCAGCAATAAGCCTCTTGCACTCGGCGAAGGATTTATTGAGTGCCGCACTCGGCAAAGGCCTCTCGACAAAGAAAGCGTCGACAAAGATTTCTTTGCCGAGTGCCAAATATCAGGCACTCGGCAAAAGCAAACGGCAACCGTCAACTGACGGCATCTTTGCCGAGTGCCACGTGGGCCGACACTCAGCAGAGACGCCCTCTTTGCCGAGTGCCACATAAGCCAGCACTCGGCAAAGGCGGCCTCTTTGCCGAGTGCCCTGTATCTGGCACTCGGCAAAGTGGTCGAGCTGGGGAAAATTTGCCAAGCTTTACAGAGTGCGATTGCATCTTTGCCGAGTGTGGCACTCGACAAAGCTAGGAAAAATCCATTTTTTTTATATTTTCAATTTCCTGCACAGAGAACACTATATATATATATATATATATATATATATAGAACTACTATTTAGGATATAACACTCTAAATAATATTTAGAGCGCCGGTGGAGCATCCCAAATCCCACAACCGTAAATGTTGTTACCAACAACCATCTTTCTGTATGCACTAGCAAAGCGATCCCGCAACCGTAAATATTTCTGCCCGCAACCGTAAATGTCGTAGAAGGAAGAGAATGATCTGGATAACATTTACGGTTGTGGGATGAGAATTAGCAGTAACTTTTACGGTTGCGAATGGAAGAGAGAATGGTGTGGCTGCCATTTACGATTGCGGGATGAGAATTAGTAGTAACTTTTATGGTTGCGGGAACTGATGACCAGTGACGCTCTAAATAATATTTAGAGCGATGCGCTTTAAATAGCGGGGTCACACATCCATATTCCATCACATAGAACACAGTATATATCACATTCATATCCATTTCACACAAATATCCAGAATCCACACAAACTACAACATACATGCATCACAGGTTCAATCTTCATCCATCACAAGTCTAAGTCGGTCATCACTGCTCACCTTGGTGCTCAGATTGTGAAGAATTCTCACTTTGCCACCCGTGTGACCCGGCCGAAGGACCACCTTGACAACCTTGCCACGCGGGCGACGGAGGGCCAGATGGCCACCTGGGGTACCCGGAGTGCGTAGGAAGGTGACCAGGGCACCTGTAGGGTGGAGGAGGGCCACCAGGGAGCCACCCGGACAGCGGAGGAGGGCCACCAGGGAGCATCACATGTGATATTTGAAATCATATCACATGTTGAGATATACTGGTTTGTGAGCATCATATGTGACAAAGTGCTCAAAACTTTCTCATTTTTTTCACGCCATACGTATATGATGTAACAACATCTCGTCAAGTTTCGCGATTTTCGGAATTCATTTGCATTTTTTATAATTAAAAAACCGTCTACACGTAATTTAGAGGCGTTGCCCCGTGAGCACGTTGATCGAGACTTCGGTTCAGTTTTTGGATTTGGCCTAAATATACAGTTAAGAACAAGAATAATATTTTTTGAATCATTAAAATCCATTATTCGATGCACCCGCAGTTCAAACTAGCGTCTTTCAGGAAAATTCAAGAAAATAAAATAAAGTCAAAAAATATAACAAAAAGTTTTGAAAGTGTCAAATTTGAACATGTTGACCCTCGTGATATGTGAAAGCTGCAAAAAAAATTGGTGGTCAAAATCAAAACAAAAAAAATTCTTTGCTGAGGGCCGGCCATGGCACTCGGCAAAGATTGGTTCTTTGTCGAGTGCCAGCCTGTCGGCACTCGGTAGTGCCAGACGACGCGCACTCGGCAAAGATGACTACTATGGATGTCGTTTGTCCCGACAATCTCTGCCGAGTGTCCATCTTTGCCTAGTGTCTGACACTCGGCAAAGATGTCTCTTTGTCGAGAGCCGGACACTCGGCAAAGAGGGGCTTTGCCTAGTGCCGCTCTTTGCCGAGTGCCACGTGGGCAGGCACTCGGCAAAGAGGAGTGTCCGAAATTTGGCACTCGGCAAACTTTCAGGCACTCGGCAAAGCTGCCACTACTAGAGAACAGACCTTTGGACGATCTACCAATTGAGCTATAGTCTCGGCCAAAAATTGTGTCCGGGGCTAAAGTCCTTTAGTCCCGGTTGATGTTACCAACCGGGGCTAAAGGTCATTCCCGAGTGGATTCAAAAGGAAAACGTCCAGAACTACATCACGTGGGTTGCGTAGCTCAGTTGATAAGATTGTCTGAGGCGAGATGTGCTGAGTTCGAATCTCACACAACACACATTTATTTTTCCTCTCTGGACCTTTAGTCCTGGTTGAAAGCACCCGGGACTAAAGGTCGGACCTTTAGTCCCGGATTCTTAGCTCCAGTTGGAATACCCGGGGCTAAAAGCCCATTTCAACCGGAGTAAAGGCCCTTTCTCCAATAGTGTGCAGTTTTCTGTAGTGCCCAGCGTATAAACATACAAGCGGTGATACTCTATACCACCAACGACTCGTATGATGAATCGATTGTGATAACTATCACCGTCGTTGGTGATTGCTCAATTTGTAGCAGTGTATGTGCGGCGACGGAAGGGAGAAGAGAGAAGAGCAAAGAGGGTGGCCGGCCGAGCTCCACCCCTGGCACCCACGAGCCGCACCTTACTAACGAGCTTTACCAGTGGCCTCGGCGTGCACGGTGCACCTCTGTGTGGGCGGGCCTCTGCCCTGGTGAGCTTCGCCTGCAGCCTTCTCGCGCGCCGCCATGCCCTGCCCCACTCCGCCCCTAGCCTAATCGCATCGCATGCCTCCGTGCCTAGCCCTAGCGAGCCGGTTCAGCCGTGTGCTGCTGTGTGGGTGGACCTCCCAGCTAAGCCGCTTGTGCGTCGTCGTGTGGGCGCACACGAGGTGTGCCCGTCCACGTGACATGAGTATTTTTTTTACCCACATGACATGAGTATTTTTTTTACCCACATGACATGAGTATTGTGGCGTGCGTGAGGAGGAAGATGATGAGGAAGAGGAAATATTAATGAGACTTACGGGTGAGTCTCACATGCGAGGTGGTTGATTCTATTATTGTTGTTATCCCTGAATCAAATAAAAAAAGGTGCACTACTGTTCTCACTCAATCAAATACTAAATGGAATTGTCCCATCTCTAAAACCGAAGACACGGGCCCATTTCACTTTGTAATGTCTTCCCACCAAACACTACATGAGAAAAACAAATTGTGTTTTCTCCAAGACACGAAGAAAGAACCGTTTTCACGGTGTGGAGAAAACACTAGTTCTTTTCCTAGCTTCTTGTCACTCGTCCACACGCCACCTGGTAGTTTTGAGTTTGTACATTTGAGTTCGTTAAAATACTTGAGAAAATAATATTACTTCAAAATATGTCCTAGTTTTTACATTTTTATATCTATCTTTTCTTATTTATCCTATTATACAAAATAAAAATCAAATAAATATATATTATTTAAACTCTTATCTTTCTTAGCATAATTAATGCCTTAGAGAAGAAGGCATATTTTTTCTTACTACAAAAAAAATTAGAAGAACATACAATATTAATATATTTAGAACAAATTGGTATAAATATAAAATAACATAGAAACCATTGCGATCATCCGATGTTATTAGGCAGCGGCGCCGCTGATACTCTTCATTTTGCGCAGGAGGAGAGAAGCAGCTCGGTCCTGCACAACTTGCCACGCGTCGCGGACGTGTCGCTCCTCCGTAAGCGTGCTGCCGACGGCGCACCTGAGCATGTAGACGCCACCGACATTGGCGGAGCTCATGTACGGCCCTGAGCAAGTCGCGTTCACCTCCTCGAGGAGCCTCCGGTTGAGGTCGTTGGCCGCCTTTGCGCCGCCCACCTCCTCCGGCGCTCGGAGCCTGAAGCACACCAGTGCGAACTGCCTCGTCGCCATCACTTCGAAGCGCGGGTCGGCCTTCACCATGTTCTCGAACGCCGCCGCCATGCCGACATGGGCGCGGATGTGGTCGCGCAGGCCGTCGACGCCATAGCAGCGGAGCACGAGCCAGAGTTTCAGCGCGCGGAAGCGGCGGGTGAGCGTGACAGACCAGTCCTTGTAGTCCACGACGTCGTGCCCCTCGGCGGCCGCGTCTTTGAGGATGTACTCCTGCTCGGTGCCGAGCGCCGCGACGAGCAGCGATGGCTTCTTCACCCACAGAGCGCAGCAGTCGTTGTTGGCCAGAAGCCACTTGTGGGCGTTCATGCTGAACGAGTCCACGGCGTCGGCGCCGTCGATCAGGTGCCGGAACTCCGGGCAGACGAGCGCGGAGCCCGCGTAGGCCGCATCCACGTGGACCCAGGCACCGTGCGCCGCCGCGACGGCGCAGAGCTCTCTGATAGGGTCGACGGCCGTCGTCTGAGTGGTGCCGACCGTCGCGCACAGGAAGAGCGGGACCAGGCCGGCGTCCACGTCCGCTTGCATGGCGGCCTGCAGCTCCCTTGGCGAGAGCGCGAACATGTCGTCACGGTACGTGGCGATCTCGCGGCAGTTGCCGCGCTGGATGCCGGCTATGTGTGCTGCCTTGCGGAAAGCAAAGTGTGTCTGGTCGGAACAGTACACGACGAGGTCCCCGATCCTCCCGCTGCCGATGTCCGCGAGCTTGCGGTCCCTCGCGGCGACAATGGCGCAGAGGATGGCCTCGCACGTGGTGCCGAGGAGCGTGCCTCCGCCGCCGCCGCAGAACATGAGGCTCTCGGGCAAGTGGAGCGCCTTGCCGAGCCAGTCCACGACGACCATCTCGAGCTCCGTGGCGGCCGGCGAGGCGGCCCACGTGAAAGGGACGACGTTGATGCCGGCCGTGAGGGCCTCGCCGAGGGCACCGACGGTGCTGCTGGACGCGGGGAAGTGCGCGAAGTGGCGGGCGCTCTGCCAGTGCGTCATGCCGGGCAGGATGAGGTCACGGACGTCCCGCAGCGCCGCGCCGAACGCGTCGGACGACTCTGGACGCGACGGCGCGTTCCCGGGCAGCAGGTGGCGCAGGAAGCCAGGGTTGACGCTGGGGTGCACGGGGTATTCGTCCATGCGGCCGTAGTAGTCGGCGATGAAGTCCATCACCTGGTGGCCCTGCCGGCGGAACTCGTCGGCGTCCAGCAACGTCACATTTCCCGTTCCCACCGGCAGGAAGGCGCCGTTCTGTGGGGCGCCATTGTTGCCGTAGAAGTGATGTGAAGGCGGGGCCATAGATATGATGATGTGTGGCTGGGAAAAATTAAAGCAGGGAGGAGTACAGCGCTGGTGATTAGCTACTAGTGTGTGATCGAGGATTAGCTACTACTAGTGTGTGATTTGCTGCAACTCCTGCTCGTTGGAGAAGATGTGGCAAATCGAGACCGGTGCATGATAATATGAACCGCCTGCGTAGCTATTTATATGCGCGCGCGCAGGGGGAGGAGAGGTGCACACGTTCGCAGGCAGGTAGGTGCCGAGTAGTTGCTCGATGGGAAATTTATTCTATATTTTCGTGCTTTCCCATTTCAATAGTGGTCGGTATAGCTGTATCTATGAAGATGCATGCATGAATTGGACGTTCATCCACACTTTCAAAAAGAAAAAAAAAAGTTCACCCACATTCAAACCATGCAGTACTAGTGTGTTGTGGAGGAGTGCAAACCAAGAGCTTTGCCCAATTGGCAAATCTCTTTCTAAAATAGTAAAATTCGTTGACAAGTTGACGTCCCCATGCACGTTATTAGGTACTGATAATGCCTTCGTGCATGCATATGGGTTCACCCTGTATAAGTAGTTCATGAGAACGCCGCTGCCTTTTTCGTCAAACTTCATTCGTCTCTGCTTTTTTCCCCAAGTCTTCCTGACCAAACACCATGACCATTTCCACGTGCCTAAAATGAAAGTAATTTATTTTTCCCTATTATTAATTAGTATACGTACTCCTATACATAAGGATGACGCACGCAGTGGCGGCCGGGCGACTTTGATTGGTGAGACACAATCACACAAAGATTATCGAGAGACACACACGAATCATTACGAGTTTGGTGAACGAATCATTAATAAGAGTGTTGATGAGACACAAACATTTATAATAGTTTTGGGCATGATGAGGTACCTTACACGTCTACTCCGCCAGCCTCGAGCCTCATTTGATCAAGATGATTTTTGTCCAAAGAGTTAGAAATACATTTATTACTTAACGTTTAGGCACATTATGCAAACTCCAAAAGAGTTAGAAATGCTTACGTGCCTGCCTTGTTTGGGTTCTCGGTTGGTGGCTCGTTAGTTACTTCAATGGTGTGGGTATCCTCGAAGGTCTCCTGGGTAACGTCATCAAAAATTTTTTTTATCTCAAACGTCATCAATTATTGGATGCATGACGTCAAAATGAGTACAATGTAATGAACTACTCCCTCCGTCCCTAATTGACCGTCGCCGTTGGTGTGCGTGCCACAAGTTTGACTCAATTTGTAGCAAATGTGTGTAACATTTGTATCTTCAAATAATTTTGTTAAAAAACTAGATTCAAATATCTATCCAACGATACTAATTATGTATCATACATATTAATATTTTTTAATATATATTTAGTCAAAGTTGTTTCTTGGGAAGCGCAAACGACAGACATTTAGGGACGGAGGGAGTACTAGATTACATGTTATGCTTTGCAATGATATCTACTCCGTATAACATATGGGCTACAATAGTACTCCCTCCATCCCAAATTATAAGACATTTGACTTTTTTATTCTCAAGTTTGACCACTCGTCTTATTAAAAAAAATTATGCAAACAAAGTCAAATTTAAGTTATTCTCAAAGAATTTTTATTAATAAACAAAGTCACAACAAAAGAAGTGATATTTTGCACAAAAATTTGAATAAGACGACTGGTCAAACTTGATATCAAAAAAGTCAAATGTCTTATAATTTGAGATAGATTGAGTACCATATAACATATGTGTGATGAAATGTAACCCAACAAGTGTTGTTACTGTTCTCTCGAACGGTTCGGGTGATCACTAGACGGTCCGCGGGAAGTCCATAAGGACAACTCTAAAAATGTTTCTAAGTGTTGGAACGCCGAACGGTCCGCTGGTGCATTGGATATATATGATGTCCTACGAAATCCAAACCCGGCCGAGAGGGATGTTCTCAGAGTGAATGTTTGAATACTTTTAATGATCAGTCCGGTGTTCTCGTTGATCTGCGGGGACGTCGAACATAGAGGCTTAGTGTTGTCGTGTTGAACTCAGTGAATGCTCTCACGGATGGTCCGGTGATCCGGCGAACTATCCACGAAAGCACTGAAGTCGTGTTCCAAGATCTCGAAATTGAAATACCTAGGATTTGTGCATGGCCAATTCAGTGAATGTTCTCATAGTAATTAGGGCAGTTGCTATGGTGAGTTATGAGCTGCCCTAACTACTCCGAGAATATTCACTGAGTTCAACGCATCCTTTACCAACAAGGGACAATTCATATATATGTATCGCATATAAGGCTAATCTCAGTGGTGAGTTTTATTGCGTTGTTTCCAAGACTGCCATGTCATATGAAATAAAATGAAACTTGAATGAAACTCTCCATTGAGATTAGAAGTTTCATTCTAGAGTTTCATAAGCATTAAATTTCATGACTCATAGAGAGTTGGTATTCGTGCCAAGAGAAACTCATTTCTTCTCTCTTTTCTTAAATACACTGTCATGTCATCAAAATGCTTATGTGGCAACACATTTAATGCAAATGAAACTTAAATGAAATTTCCATTGAGATTGGCCTAACTCAGGGGGTGAGAACATTTACCTAAAATTCAGGGGTACGCTGCCTCAAATATCGCACTTCCATTCAAAAGGTCTGAACACGCTCTTGTCCTGGATGTGCCACAGCCTGCGCCGCCAGAGAGTACTACAATAGTGACCGACCCACATGGATCGAGATACTATACGTAGGGAAGTACTATAGGAATCAACGATGAATAGTAACGATTCAACGTCTGCAACCCTTGTTTGAATTTTTATGAGAGGAAATAGTTAGCCGCACGTGTTTAACTTCGCGCACCTTTTCTCTTTATCTCGAAATACAGCAGAGGAGAAAACGTTTCGGTTACATGCATGCATGCGCATCAACTGAGGGACACCAACGCGCTATGCCGATCGATCGAACACCAACCACACAATATAATGCAAGTGAACAGACCACACCTTGGTCGAGATCGAAGAGGAACTACACAGCTAGGGCGCGACTTTCCCGTAAATGGTCTTCATTTGGTCTAAAAACTGCGGCGTAACGGGCAGGCCGGTTTTTCGCGTGTCCAATCAACGGATACAGAGGTTGACCAGAAAGGTAACAGGGAATGCCAAAATTGTAATCGTGCACTACTATAGCACGCTTTGTCTCCATCTATTTATAGGCAGTACGTCTTCTCGTCGTACACAGCCAGCCACACCACCAGATCGAGTACGTCAGAAGTGCATGCACACTACCTCCTAAGTCCCTAGCATAGCAAACAGCTCAACCAAGCTGCTTATTAGTTATATTGCGCTTACTGGCATTTTAATTATTCCACGGGCTTAGTTAGAGTCAGAAGTTATAATTTATTAATCATCACACGCGCACAGTAGTACGCATTAGATCAATGGAGATCACGACGACGACAAGCACGATGGTAAAGCCCGTCGCCCCGCACCCTCTCGCCGGCGAGAAGGTCCTGCTGACCGTCTTCGACCGCGCCGCCTTCGACATCTTCGTGCCTATCGTGTTCGCCTACCCGGCGACGGCGCCGTCCAACGAGGCCCTCAAGGAGGGCCTCCGCAGGGCAGTGGCGCTGTACCCTCACCTCGCGGCTCGCCTCGCCGTCGACGACCGTGGCCGCCGCTTCTTTCACTTGAACGACGAGGGCGTGCTTGTGGTGGAAACAGAGCTCTCGGCCGACCTGGCCGACGTGCTCGACGACGGTATGGCCGCCGCCAACGTCGACGAGCTGTACCCGACGCCTCCAGAGGTAACTATACTATAGCTACATACAGCAAGGTCGCATGCATGCATGCATGTGTGTCTCACGAAGCTGCGAACGTACTGTCATGTTCCTGACATTAGTATACTGCCTGCGTCCCTAGATGTCTGCCGTTCGCGCTTTCCAAGAAACAACTTTGACTAAATATATATTAAAAAATATTAATATGTATGATACATAATTAGTATCGTTGGATAGATATTTGAATCTAGTTTTTTAACAAAATTATTTGGAGATACAAATGTTGCACACATTTGCTACAAATTGAGTCAAACTTGTGGCACGCACACCAACGGCAACGGTCAATTAGGGACGGAGGGAGTATATACACGTACTGACAATTTACAACACGCGTGCTCCTATGTACAGGACAACTTTGGTGCGGCACTGCTCCAGATCAAGCTCAACCGCTACAGGTGCGGCGGCCTCGTGATCGGCATCACCAGCCACCACCAGGTCGCCGACGGCCACTCCATGAGCACCTTCTTAACCACGTGGGCGAGCGCGGTGCGCGCGGGCAAGGACTTCAACTTTACAGCGCCGCCGCCCTTCCTCAACCGCGCGGCGACCGCCGTGCCCCGCACCACGCCGGCGCCGGCGTTCGACCACCGGTCCATCGAGTTTAAGTTCAAGGGAGGAGACGATGGCGGCCGCGCCTCCAAGCCCGCCTACGCCGTCGTGCCCATGGACAAGATCAAGAACGTCACCGTGCACTTCACCGACGAGTTCATCGCTGACCTCAAAGCTCGCGTCGGCGTCCGGTGCAGCACGTTCCAGTGCCTCCTCGCGCACGTGTGGAAGAAGATCACGGCGGCGCGGGACCTCGACCTGGAGGAGTTCACGCAGGTGAGGGTGGCGGTGAACTGCAGGGCTAGGGCCAGCCCTGCCGTGCCGACGGACTTCTTCGGCAACATGGTGCTGTGGGCGTTCCCGAAGCTCCGGGTGAAGGACCTGCTGAACTCGAGCTACAGCCGCGTGGTCGACGCGATCCGCGACGCCGTGGCGCGCGTCGACGGCGACTATATCCAGTCCTTCGTCGACTTTGGGGCTGCGGCGGACGCGAGCGGGGAGGAGCTCGTCGCGACGGCTGCGGCGGCCGGCACGATGCTGAGCCCGGACCTGGAGGTGGACAGCTGGCTAGGGTTCCAGTTCCACCAGATGGACCTGGGCAACGGGCCGCCCTGCGCGTTCCTGCCGCCCGACCTGCCCATCGAGGGGCTCATGATCTTCGTGCCGTCGCGCACTACTGCCAAGGGCGGCGTCGACCTCTTCATGGCCGTCGCCGAGTGCCATGTCGAGGAGTTCCAGCAGATCTGCCACTCCGTCGATTAATTGATCAAACGATGGCTGACGGCGCACAGCTTGGTTTC